>CM055101.1:35207647-36468510 GCA_029204225.1 Diphasiastrum complanatum
GTGTCGAACACCATAACCTTAGTCTTGGCCACATTCACCGACAAACCCCACCGTGTGCAAAAAGAAAGAAGAGCATCTAAGTGTCGCTGCAACCTCTCGTCCGTGAAAGCAAAACCACATCATCAGCATAAAGGATAGCAATAATGAGGTCGCCCAATGTACAACCCTCCCCTCCATCACTCCGTATAACATGCTCTAGCTCATCAATGTAAAGACCAAAAAGTGTAGGAGAGAGTGGACATCCATGTTTGACACCAATAGTACTGACCACCTCTGGTGAAATAACTCCTGATAGTCGGAAATTATGGACTCGGCTCATTACATTCGCCGCGTCCATTTACATTTACAGTTACTTTACTTTATGCATAAGCAGGCCTTGGGCCCTTTTTTATTCATTAGTGACATTCAGACTATATTATTCATTATTAGGCCATTTGAGCATATTACTGGAGAGTGGGGGCCTTCTTGAAGGGCGCACTATTATCCCTCCCAGTTGGGCCCTAGCCACTGGAAGCTTCCTTTTAGGGCTTCCTTTTGGCTATAAGTAGGGAAACTGTGTCATTTGTCATTCAGCTGATGATATTGATCTCTCTCTTTAGCCTCCTTAATGTCTCTCTTTCCTGCTTTCTAGGGTTAGGTCTTGCTTATGTGCTGCTTTCATAGCTTAAGTCTTGCTTATGTGATGCTTTCATAGCTTAGCTCTAGATCAGCTGTGGCTCTATTCGTAACTTGGTATCAGAGCACTTTTCTGAGCACAATCTGGAATTTTTTCTTTGCTGCCTTGCCTTGCTCCTCCATCACTGTTCCTACAGCTCCATTGCCGCTTTGACAGCCCTGTTCCATCGCTGCTCCTTCCACTCCTTCCTGCCCAGCGCTCCCCCTATTTTGTCCCCTCTTTTCCTTAATGCCCAGCGCTCCTCTTCCTTTCCATCGTTGTCCCTGCCTTCCGACCTGTCACTTTCGTCTAATATTTTTCCAGTTTGCAGCCATCTTCCACAGTTAGTTCCCTGACTGTCCAGCGCCCATCCTCATCCAAAAACTACCCAATTCCGACACCATTTGCTATTCCAAACAGCCAAAATTCTTCAACCTGTACATCGCTACCTCAGGACTCCCAACTTGTCACTTTTGCCTATTTTTTTTCTCCATTTCCAGCCATCATTTACAGCCTATCAAAAGGCTGTCGCGCGCTTATTCTCTACCACATTTTCAAGAATTCTGACTCCGTTTAATCTTTCAAATTCACATTTTTTTTCCCTGGCTGTCCAGCGCATTTTTACAGCCCTCGTTTCCCACTTCTCCATTGTTCATTGCTGCCTTTTTTTTCAGTTGTGATAATATTGGTTGTAATAGGCTAATTTGGGGGTGACGACAAGAGTCCGCTCCCTCAAGTTTTCGTCTATTCCTTCCACTATCATTATGGCACATTCACCTACCCAGAGTGAGACTATTCAGGAAACCTTATCCGATCAGTTTCGTCGCATGGATGAGACCCTTTCTGGCCTCGTTCTTCGCTTCGATTCAGTTATGACCAGCTTTGCTACTATGCAGTCACAGATTGATTCTTTACAGCCTCATGGTCCTGGTAAAGCTCCTGTTTTTCCTACATTTGGGACTCCCCCTCCATTTGGATTTCCATCTTCTTCTGCTAGTCAGCCTGGTGGTGGACCGTTCATTCCATCTAACCCACCTCCTGGTTTCTTTCCTCGTCCCCCCCTTCCTGAGCCACACTTTGCTCGAGACTTTCGTGATAGGGTACAGCTTGCTACCTATTCCGGTTCCTCTGACGGGAACTTATTAGAGAATTGGTTTGCTAAGCTTGACACATATTTTCAGATTTACCCTAAGACTGATCCTCAGAAGATCCAGTTGGTTGCTTTACATTTAGATGGACGTGCCGCCACGTGGTGGCGAGTTTATAGAGCTGATCCTGATCGGGAAGGGCTCCATGTATGGCATACTTTTCGCCGTGACCTCCGCCATGCTATGATTGATCCTCAGTGGCTTGACCGCCAACGTGATACATTCCGTAGTCTCACTCAGACCAGTGATCTTGCTTCTTATACAGATCAGTTTATGGAGCTTTCTTATCTTTTCACAGATCTACAGCCCACTGAGCTTATTTCCCATTACATTGCTGGGCTTCGTGGTGCTTTACGTTATGATGTTTCCTTCCGTCCTACCACACTTGTTGAGGCGATGTCTCTTGCCAGTACTTTACAGCATAAGTACTCTGACACCCTTCCTTCCCGCTTCTCCCGACCCCATCCTTCTGCTTCATCTTTTCCCTCTACGTCCACCCCTACACCGGCCCCTTCAGTTCTAGCTCTCTCCATTGTCCCTTCGCCTCCTCGACCTGCTTTTGTCCGACGTTACACGTCTGCAGAGTTCGCTGATCTTCAGCAGAAGCGTCTTTACTTTCGTTGTAAGAGTCCTGACCATCTTGCCCGTGATTGCCGCCAGCCTCTCCCTACTACTACTGCTGTTTTTTACCATGAGGGCACTACTCCAGATGATTCCGATATCTACATTCATATTTCTGATGAGCCTGACTTATCCTCTGAGCCTTCCCCTGATTTACTTCCTGCTACTTGCCATGCTCAGCTTGCCTATGCTACTTGGACAGGGCGTCCTGGTCCTCGCTCCATTCGATTACGTGTGCGTATTACAGGTCGTGAGTATATTGCTTTAGTTGATACTGGTAGCACTCATTCTTTTATTAGCAGTTATATCGCTAGTCGGATCCGTGCTTCACCTATTCCTGCTTCACAGCCTCTCACAGTTGAGGTTGCCAGTTCTCATTCTTTTCCTAGTTCTTAGATGTTTCAGCATTTACCATACCACATTGGAGATTTCTCTGGACAGGCAGATCTTTACATTATCCCTATGGAGCGTTATGATCTTATCCTTGGTGCTGATTGGTTTGCATCTCTTGGAGCCGTTACACTGGACTTGACACAGCAGACATTGACATTTGTACATGATGCAGTTACACACTCACTTGTTGGCATTGATTCTCAGGGAGACTTCCAATTGATTACTGGGAAGCAGTTTATTCGCAGCCTGCCGAAGGCTCATTGTGCTGCCTTATTATGTGTTCAGCGGGCAGTACCAGTTCCTCCAGTTTCTACACCAGCAGTTGTTCCTCAGGTGATTTCTGACTTATTACATCAGTATGCTTTTGTCTTTTCAGAACCTATGACGCTACCACCATTACGTGACGTGAACCATCATATTGACTTGCGTCCTGGTTCTGCTCCTCCTTCTCGTCCCCCTTATCGTATGTCTCGATCTAAGCGTGATGAGCTTGAGCTCCATATTACTACCTTGTTAGATCAGGGTCTCATTGTTCCTAGTCACAGCCCTTTTGGTGCTCATGTTCTCCTTATTAATAAGAAAGATGGTACCAAACACCTTTGTATTGACTATCGTGCTTTACATAAGTTGACTATTCGTAATCAGTACCCTATTCCACACATGGATGACCTCTTTGACCAGCTCGGTACCTCTAAAATCTTTTCCAAGATAGACCTTCGTTCTGGATATTACCAAATCAGGATGCACACCTTCTGACGAACATAAGACTGCTTTCCGTACTCATCTTGGTTTATATGAATTTCGTGTGCTTCCTTTTGGTGTTACTAATGGCCCTCCTACGTTCCAGAATGTGATGAATAACGTCTTGCGTCCGCTTCTTGGTCATTGTGTCTTGGTTTATTTTGATGATATTCTTATTTTTAGTCAGTCCCTTGCTGAGCATGTTGCCCATCTTTCCTCTGTCTTTCCGTTACTTGTACACCACCAGTTATTTGCTAAGTTGTCTAAATGTTCTTTTGTTGTTTCTGAGATCGAGTTTCTTGGTTTTCTTATTTGTAATGGTCACATTCGTCAGGACCCTCATAAGGTTCAGGCCATCCAGGATTGGCCTATACCTATTGATATTCATCATGTTCGTATGTTTCTTGGTTTAGCCACTCACCTTCGTCGTCCAGTTCCTCATTTTGCCACTATTGCAGCTCCTCTTCATGCACTTTTGAAGAAGTCTAGTACTTTTCTTTGGACTGTCAGACAGCGTTTCATACTCTTCGTCGTGCTGTTGTTGATGCTACCGTTATGTGTTTACCACAGTTTGATCAGAAGTTTCTTGTTGAGACTGATGCTAGTAATGTTGGTTTGGGTGCTTTACTTCGCCAGTCACAATGTATTATTGCTTATGAGTCGCGTCTTCTTCGCTCTTATGAGCAACGTTATTCTGTGCATGAGAAAGAGATTCTTGCTATTATCTATGCTCTTAAGAAGTGGCGTCATTATCTATATCGAGTCCCATTTGACATTATTACTGATCACCAGTCTTTACGTTATCTGTTTTCTCAACGTGACCTTAGTGATCGTCAATCTCGTTGGTTGCAGTTTTTACAGCCTTTTAATTTCTCCATATTGTATCGTCCTGGTCGTGCTAACACTGCTGCTGATGCATTATCTTGTCTTCCAGCTTTGTTAAATACACTCGATTCTATTATTCCTCCACGGTTTCATGCCCTACCTGCAGCATACCTTACATGTTCTGATTTTCGTGATGTTTATAGTTCTGCCCCACCTGTTTCATCCAGTCCTCATCAGGTTTACTCCATTATTGACAATCGTCTTTATCATTATGATTCTCTTTGTATCCCTAGTTCTTTGGGTATCCGTTCCAAGTTGTTGTCGGATGCTCATTCCTCTCCTGTTGGGGGTCACTTTGTTTTCAGAAGTCTTATGCTCGTCTCAAAGACCATTTCTATTGGCCCTCTCTTCGATCTGAGCTTGCTGTACTTATTCGTACCTGCCCTTTTTGTCTTCGTAATAAGTACTCCCGTGCTAAATCTGCTGGTTTGCTTCAGAGTTGGCCTATTCCTCATTGCCAGTGGACTGATATGTCTATGGACTTTATCCTTGGCCTTCCCCATACCCAGCGTGGTCACGATTCATGTATGGTGGTAGTTGACAGGTTCTTGAAACAGGCACATTTTATCCTAGTTCGCAGTACTATCACAGCAGAGCAGTGTGCACGTTTGTTCCTATCAGAGATTTTCCACCTGCATGAATTTCCTCGTACTATCCTTTCTGATCGGGATAGTAAGTTTAGATCTATATTCTGGACAGAGCTTATGCGTATTTTGGATGTTCAGCTTTTTATGGGTTCTGCTTATCATTCTACTTCTGATGGGCAGTCTGAGGTCCTTAACAGGATATTATTTACGCCATTTTGTTACTCCTTCAAGGAAGGATTGGGATCAGCAATTATGTTTAGCAGAGTATAGCTATAATAGCTCTGTTAGTACCAGCACAGGCGTCTCACCATTTTTATTATCTCATGGCTATGCACCTCTTTTACCTGGCATTCCTCTTCCTCCTGAGGATACACCTGTTACACTTGCATCTTTTCTATCAGGTGCTCGAGAGCTTATTACCCGGGCCAGTTCTCATTTACAGCATGTTCAGCAGCGTTATCAGACCTCAGTTGATCGTCACCGCCGCCATGTTGAGTTTCAGCTTGGAGATATGGTTTATCTACGCTTACGGTTTGCACGTCATCATTTTGTCCAGGGCCATGCTTCTACTGAGAAGCTTGCACCACGTTATTATGGGCCTTATCGCATTGTGGAGGTTCTTAGTCCAGTTACATATCGCTTACTTTTATGAAATTTATGATTTTGTAATCTTTGAATGTAGGGTCGTAGTTTAGCACGAGCCACCCTCCGCCTGTCAAAAGGGTTAGTTCCACTAGGAAAAGACGCTTCCTGCCTCCACACGCGCCTGTGATGTATTCCATGTCAGTTTATTACGTGCTGCTATTGAGGATGATGCTCCTTGTGATGTTGAGTTTCCTACTGCTCCAGAGTTATTTCCATTTTTACCTGCTGCTATATTACAGGTCCGTCTATACCATAGTCGACGCCGCCGGCAGATTCAGTTTTTGGTCCAGTGGGATGGTCGTCCTATTGAGGAGGCCACATGGGAGCCTATTGATGTCTTTTATCATACACCATTACTTGCGGATCAGGCTCGTGCTCTTGCTGCACTTGTTGATTCCTCTACATCAGATGTTCCTAAAGCTGTTGATGCACCAGGGCTTGCTGCTACTTGATCCGGTTATCTTTTCGGCAGTTGGGTCTTTTTTTTGTGTCGGGGAGAGTTATGGACTCGGCTCATTACATTCGCCGCGTCCATTTACATTTACAATTACTTTACTTTATGCATAAGCAAGCCTCGGGCCCTTTTTTATTTACTAGTGACATTCAGACTATATGGTTGGCCTTTGGCCTTTTTATTCATTATTAGGCCATTTGGACATATTACTGGAGAGTGGGGGCCTTCTTGGAGGGCGCACTATTATCCCTCCCAGTTGGGCCCTAGCCACTGGAAGCTTCCTTTTAGGGCTTCCTCTTGGCTATAAGTAGGGAAACTGTGTCATTTGTCATTCAGCTGATGATATTGATCTCTCTCTTTCCTACTTTCTAGGGTTAAGTCTTGCTTATGTACTGCTTCCATAGCTTAAGTCTTGCTTATGTGATGCTTTCATAGCTTAGCTCTAGATCAGCTATGGCTCTATTCGTAACTCGGACCCTGCCAATAACTCGCCTGTACAATGCTACTACCGCCTGTATAGTATCCTCCTGAAAGCCCCGATCATGAAGTCTCTGTATCAATAGATGCCTAGGCACAGAATCAAATGCCTTGCGGAAATCCACAAAGCAGCAGTATACACGCTCCCTCTTGGCCTTAGCCTCCTCAATGATGGACCTCAAAGTAAAGATATGATCCGATGTAGTATATCCCGGTCTGAAACCCGCCTGTCCAATGGCATGGAGTGATCTAGCATCCATCTCTGTACTGATCTCTGACTGTAGGATAGAACCATATACTTTGGCGAAGAGGTGACTGATCATAATGGTGCGGTAGTTGTCAGCTTTCATGGGGTCCCCGCCTTTGTGGATAGGGTGAATGAGGTTTGTGGACCATGGAGAGGGAAAATCAGAGGTAACAGCTCGGTTGAATAGGATGGAGAGAAAGGGTGAGAGGATGTCGGGAGCATACTTTAGAAGTTCAGCCTCTAGCTCATCAATGTCTTTGGCTTTATGGGAATGGAGTCATGTGATGGCCTTTTCTATAAGTTCGTTAGTGAATATGGCAGAAGTATCCGTGAGACAGGAGTTGGGAAGAGGAGGGGTATCTGGGATGGTGTACAATGATGTGGCATATGCGACCCAAGTGCTAAGGTCTGTGATCCGTGGTGGGGGTGATCGTGGAAGGAACCTCTTCCAGAATGAACCAGAGGAAGAACTAAAGAGGAGATCCATCAGTTTCTTACCCTGACCAATCTCGTATGCGATTTTCTTTTTTTTTGTGGTTCTGCGGTAGACACGAGATATGGTTTTGGTCATATGAGGAAGATGGGAGCGAGCATATATGAGGTTCTGATGTAGCTGGATGCATTCCTGATCATACCAGGGGTTATAGGGTCTATGACGTTGCTGGTCTTTGGGCCGTGGGGATGGAAAGGCAATGGAAGCTGCAGTATGGATGGTCTGGACAAGAAAGAGGGACTGCTCCTCTAAAGTATGCTCATGTGGAAAATAGGTAAGGAGATCGGAGAGGGCTTCTCTGTATAGTGGTGTGTGATGTGAAGTGTAGCGGTAGGTGGGTTTAGCTGTAGGGTCGAAGAGAAAATAGGTGTGATGTGGAGATGACCGACAGAGAGTGAGAGATATGAATGATCAGAAAGAGTGGTGTGGTGTACAGAGAATGATGAAATGAAGTGAAGGAGAAACGGTGAACCCATGAAATAGTCGACGACGCTATGTCCTCCACTATGTGGGAAGCAAGTGTAGTCACCAGAGCCTGGCAGCTGAAGAAGGCCATTATAAATGGCCAGTCCATGAGCCTCACCCAACTGAAGCATCTGCTCCCCATATGATGTCACTGGACCCACTGCATCCGCCGATCGCCGTATAAGACCAAGATCATCCCAATCAAGTGCATGTATCCGCTGTGGGTCATCTGCTGCTCTGTGAAATTCCATTTGCCTAGACCCAGTCCTGGAATTGAAGTCCCCCGCTAGAAGAATATATCCTCGATCCTCATATCTGATAATGTCCGATGAAATATCCATGAAAGGTGACTCCTCCTCTGAGGTGAAAGCTGATGTCTCTGGAGGGAAATAACAAATAGCCAAGAATATGTCACGATCTAACTCCATCAACCTGTGGTCCAACCTGATCCAGATATAGCGAGCCTGCTCGTCAGTGTATAGTAGCTCGACCCATGGCTGGAGAGAGTCTCGAAATAAGCAAGCAACACCACCTGAACCGCGACTAGTCAGTGCCCTCGTCTTCCCTCTGCAAGTAGAAAGCCAGCAAAATCCCTCAATGCAAGGAAGTCCTCTCTCAGGACTCTCATGTGTCTCAGTAAGTATAAGGATATCCCCTGTAGTACAAAAATCTCTAAAGTCTCCTGCTGTAGTTGAAGAATGGATACCATTGCAGTTCCATAAACTTAACCGCAATGCTTTTGTGAGGGCCCCCGAACCGCTCCCAAGTCCGGGGGGCCCAAATTCCTATGCCTCAGATTTTTGGGGGTCAATGTATCGGGCCTTACCATCCCGATAGATCACCCTTTTTCCCAGTGCTTTGGCTTCGCTGAAAACCTTCCTCCTTTCGGCAACTTGCATAGGTGTGAGATCATCGTCCATGAAGACAAGGGTACCTCTCAGCCTAGCTCGTAGCCTAAGGACAACTTGCCGCTCCTCTATTCCCGTGAACCGTATAATGAGTGTAGTTGGATCTCTTTTAGTTCTCCACGCTTTTTCCATTCCGTTGTGATGGTGGGAAAGTGTATCCGTGAGGAAACTGGATGCTTCGGTAATTGGAACCTTAGTATCTTCAATTCCTCGCACCCGCACATTCAAAGATTTATACTTCCACATTTCCTCTTCGGATATGGTGGCTGAGTTGACGCTATTGAAAGTGTGTGTACCTTCTTTACCGTCTTCTTTGAATAGAGAGGCCCATGTTTTGGTTTCCGCCTTATGTTGCTCAATCCGTTCCTCCAATTCTTGGACCTTTGTGGCTGGAAGGTACTGTTCAAATGCTTTCGTAGGAGAGTAGGCTTCTTTAGGGAATGAGAGAGGATAATGGGAGGGGGCAGGAGAACCATGGAGAAAGGAGAGGGCCAAGGAAGAGGGGGGAGGGTTGTGAGCAGGCAGCGAGGGCTTGGGAAGGGCCAGCGAGGGGGTGGGAGGGGCGGGAGTAGGCTGAGCAGACAGCGAGGGGGTGGGAAGGGCCAGCGAGGGGGTGAGAAGGGCCAATGAGGGGGTGGGAAGGGCCAGCGAGGGGGTGGGAGAGGTGGTGGGAGAGGGAGTAGGCAGCGACGGGGTGTGTGAAGGGCCAGCGACAGGCTGCAAAGGAGAGGGAGGGGGTAGCGAAGGAGAGGGAGGGGAGCGAGGGGGAGGGGAGTGAGGGCTCCCCTTTTTTCTGGCCATGGAGACCCGCTGAGTGCGATGGAGGTCAGAGGGGGAGGTGAGTGCGACCAGGGTAGGGCGAGCTAGGCCAGGGCAGCAGCCATCACCATCGCGAGAGAGAGAGAGAGAGAGAGAGAGAGAGAGAGAGAGAGAGAGAGAGAGAAGAAAGAAAGAAAGCTTTATTAATGTCTTTTCCATGCCAAAAGGCATATAAGACTAGTAAATGTACATGTCAAGTATGTGGTAACCAGAGGAGCGTATGAAACGTCTCCAAAACAGTAACAAAAGTAGCAATCTAGAGCTAAAGCTATAAACTGAAATAGATGTGATGCTATTAGAAACATGTGGGAGCATGTATACTGCTAACAGTCATGAGTGAGGTATGACGCTATCATCTAGTCATGTCCTGCTGGTGTTGATGATATAGAAGGATGTAATACGGCCTATGGCATGAAGGGCCACTGGTGGTCTCTGACGTCGTCTGAGAGGATGAAGAGGTCTCCTCGTGATAGGTCGAGTAGCTCGTGCTGCAACATGGGTATGTGTGGGACGTTGTCTCTGGTCTCTGTGGGCAAGTAGTCATCATCATCGTCGTCACCGTACACTTTCGAAAAGTTTTAGCCTTGCATGGGCACATGCATAAGCTAGGTTGGGGCCCATATTGCCAAAAAGGCCTAGCAAACATAAGTATACCATCCCTTTAGCTAAAGGTCAAGATAAAAAAGTTTCGGAAACTATGATCTATAATCTTGAGATAGATCATTTGAAATAAATTGGAAATCACAAAGAAGTACTTGATAGTCAATATCGTCAATGACCAGTTTGAGCAAATCAATGGACAAATTTTACTAGACCATGTAAATGTATTGACACATTGTTTGAAGGGTTTTATATAAAAGGCTCCATTCTCAACACAAGTTTGGCTATTCTCTCACAAGTTTGGTGAATCGAGGTAAGGAAAAACAAAGAGGCTTGTTGATAAGTCGTGACAAACAAGCAACTACATACTTCAACATCGAAAAAGTTTTCAAGGTTCCATGTTTATCATTAAAGAAGACTTCTCTAAACCTCAACATGTGGAGAGTGCCAAAAAGTCGCCCAAGGATATTCAAAACTTACATTGGCTTCAATTTAAGGTGGGGAAAGGCTAATCAAAGCAGTTACTACATGAGGTAGAAACACAAACAATGGAACAAACAATGAAACCAATTTCTCCTCGGGGAACTATGATAGTTTTCAATGAGCAAAGCAATTGCATAAACAAAAGTTGCAAGTGACGGAATACGATGTCAATAGATGAAACCTGTGAATATAGAGACAAAAGGTTATCTCAAACACTCAACATTGAATGGAAAAGCAAATAAAAATTGAGATTAGAGATGGCTTCCTATGTCCAAAGTCTGTTAGAGAACAAAATCAAACAGATTTAAAGAGAGCCAAAAAGTCAATATACATCCATATACTTTGGTTCATTATAACAAATCCTCTTCTAATTTAGTATGATTTCAAAAGTTTTTTTTTTAAAACTTGAACATGTTAATGGAATGATGCCAAAGAAACTGAAAAAGTCATGTTGTCATTTTCACCAAGCCTTTTTGCTCGACCAAGATAAAACTCAAAATAACCACAAAAGAAGCTCTCCCCATATTTCACATAGCCATGATAACTCTCCTCCAAAGGACAAGACCCTGATAACAAATATCAGTTGCAATCCATAGTTGGAAAAAATATGCGATAGTTTGTAGCCACAAGAAAATCTAATCTAGCAAGATTCATTGTCAAGAAACTATGTCATCAAATAAGTCCACATCCATTCATCATTAATTGCAAAATCTGTATTTCACTCCAAAACATCCTTCAAAATAACCTTCTTGATGATTCTCAATGTATTTCCACTTTTAACATATGCCAATACGTTCTTGATAATGGCATTGAAAAATGACCACATACCATGAACAGTAGATTGCAATTGAGGAACCAAAGGCTCCACAATCTCTTTAATCAACGCATGACGATCTCCTAATGGTAAATGAATTACACTGCCTTGCTTGCTTTCAAAGAGTACATCAAACACAACATCTTTGATTGATGTAAGGCTTACAAACCTTGAAGCAAGGTAAAAATAATAATTGGAACATTATCAATGTGTTGAAACAATAAAAGGCAAGCATGAAAGCATTTTCATCCAAAAACTACACATCCCTTCTTTGACTTAAGACACCTTTTTGTTGTTCTAGGAACTAATGTTATGGAAATACTAGAGACATTTGGAAATCTACAAAGCTAGCATGCCATAATTTATCAACTTACATAGCAATTGAGTATCTATATACCATAGTTCAAAGTTCCAGACATGAGGGTCCGGGCCGGAATGCCCGTGTCTGCGTCCGCGTCCGACCCCCGGACGCGGGGTCGGACGCGTCCTTTTTTTTTTTTTTTAAATTTTGACTAGACGCGTCCAGCGTTTGGACGCGGACGCGTCCGGGCCCCGGACGCGTTTTTAATTTTATTTTTTTTAGAAAAAACAAAAGGCACGGGCAGCAGACTGTTTCGCAGAAGCCCGAGAGGAGAGAAAGAGGGCGGGAGAGGGAGCGAGAGAGAGTGAGTGAGAGAGAGGGATAGAGAGAGAGAGAGAGAGAGTTATGGTGTTTGTGTGTGTGTGTGTGTGTGTGTGTGTGTGTGATGATTGTGTGTGTGTGTGTGTGTGTGTGTGTGTGTGTGTGTGGATATTGTTGATTTGTGTGCATACAGATGTGTGTGTGTGTGGTGATTTGTGTGTGAGAGAGAGAGGAAGAGACAGAGAGTGTGAGAGACAAAAAGAGAGAGGATTTGTGTGTGCGCGCGTGTACGAGACATGGTGTGTGTGTGTGAGTTTAGGATTTAGGGTTTAGGGTGCTTGGGTTTGGGGTTTAGGGTTTAGGGTGAGAGAGAGATATTAGATTTGCGTGCTTCTGTGTGTGTGAGCGAGAGAGAGAGAGAGAGAGAGAGAGAGAGAGAGAGAGAGAGAGAGAGAGAGAGAGAGAGAGAGATAGAGAGAGAGACAGAGAGAGAGAGAGAGAGGGAGAGGGAGAGATATGGCCGGTCGTCCCATTTAAGATGAGGTGGAATTGTTGCCCGACAAAAAGTGGCGTTGCCCTTTTTGTCGAAAGCAGTTCACAGGGAATGCCTCTCGGGTTCGAGCACATCTGGGGGGGTTGCGAGTCCGACCCACGGGGGGACGCTACGAGATCGACGTTTGTATGGTCATCCCCGCTGCGGAGAGGGCTCGCATTCTTGAGGCATATTCTGAGCCAGTTGCTGAGCCCGGCGAGCCGTCCACAGATGTCGCGGACTCTATTTCCACTGGTGCACCCACTGCCACCGCCCCTGCCACTGGTACACCCAACGCCACCACCCCCACCGTCGCATCCGCACCCGCCACCATCGCTGCATCCACACTCGCCACCGCCTCCGCCTCCACCACAGCCACCCGTACCCCCTTCGCCAGTACTCCCCATGGATTCACAGCCTCCACTGTTGCACCTACGCCTCTGCCATCACCGTCAGATCTGCACGGCCCGTCCACATCCTCCGCTTCCGCACCTGCACCTATGCCACTACCTCCAGATCCGCATCGTCCATCCACATCCTCCCAGCCATCCACATTGTCGGGATCTTTTAAAGAGGGGCAGCACAAAGAGGCCACCAAGACCATAGCACAAACGTTCTATGACCTAAACCTCCCCTTTATCATGGCATCATCCGCATCTTTCGAGAGGCTATCTCGAAAGTTGCAGTCTGCGGGGCCGGCTACACACCACCCACAGCCGACGCACTATGCGGCCCTTTGCTCCAGGGTCGGGTTGCATCAGTCAGAGAGAGACTGGCCGCACTGCAGGAGGCTTGGGATAGATACGACTGTTCCATCATGGCTGATGGGTGGACTGATCGTCGTAGACGTCCACTCATCAACGTGATTGTTTCTAGTTGTTATGGTTCCATGTTCCTGCGCAGCATCAACGCCTCCGAGGCAGGGAGAGTGCACGGTGAACGTACTGCGAAAGGTTGTGACGGACAATGCGTCCAACTGCCGCGGTATGGGAGAGCTTCTTATGGTAGAGTACCTCTCCATTGTGTGGACTCCATGCGCCCCATCTACTCTGTTCTGAGGCTCGTTGATCGCAAGGGGTGCACAATGGGCCTCATTCACGAGTTCATGGACCGCATAGGCGAGTCTCCCCAGTGTTCTGAGCTGGACCCTGCCACGTATAACTTTTTTCCGTCTCACCATCCTTACTTCCATTTTGCACTCTATTTCGTCTTGTTGTCGCAACACGATGGCATGTAACTGTTGACTCCACGTGGTTTGGTCCACAGGTTGGAGCCTATCAGGCGCTTGTGGCAGCGACGATGGGATAAGTTTCACCGGCCCATTCACAGTGTGGCCCACATACTGCATCCGCTGTTTCAGAGCGAGAGGCAGTACGACGATGCCGAGCTGCGTGCGGACTGGTTCTCATACATCCGCCTCCTCAGCAGCGACACTGGTATCCGCAGCAGGCTCGAGGTGCAGAGGCTCAGTTACAGGTAAACTCTTGCTCTATCGTACATTGTCGTTCATTCAATTTCCCTGCGAGGGCTCAAGATGTACTCACGCATCGCTGATCACCTGCAGGCACTCTCTGGGGCTGTTCGGCGAGGACCTTGCACGTGTCCGAGAGAACAGGCTCTTGCCTGTATCATGGTGGGAGACCTACGACGCTGGACAGCCAGACCTGAGGACACTCGCGCTCCGAGTCCCTTCACAGGTATGTTGTGTAATCTCATTCATCCAACCAGTTTTCGCATTTTTTCTACAAGGTCGGTACTCACTCAAGTGGTTGCCAATTAATGCAGGCTGCAACACCAACACCAGGGTGGTTCGACGCATCACGAAGAGCATGAGGGCAGGAGGCGCACGCGCCCTACT
This sequence comes from Diphasiastrum complanatum, assembly GCA_029204225.1. Classification (NCBI taxonomy): domain Eukaryota; kingdom Viridiplantae; phylum Streptophyta; class Lycopodiopsida; order Lycopodiales; family Lycopodiaceae; genus Diphasiastrum; species Diphasiastrum complanatum. The sequence goes on from CM055101.1 coordinate 35,222,095, forward strand.
CTTGCAGGTATATGTCTATGCTCTATCGTTTGCTTTCGTATTAGTTTAAGACATTCAGTTTAATGCCCTCACGGTTGCTTCGGCTATTCTCACGAATGATTGACTTGTGCAGGTCAATCCCGATGAGTGCCTGGTTGCAGCGGCCGATCATGAGCCAGAGCCAGAGGTTGATCCAGACGATGTCGTTGGCAGGCTCTGCAAGGTGATCCCGAGGATGATGCCGATGCCGATGCCGATGAGACCACCCCCCTCCCTGCTGACGTTCCATTGCCCTCCTCTAATGATGAGCCCAGATATGATTCAGACGAGACGGTCGACCTTGCAGGGGATGGTCCTAAATCAGTAATATGTTTGCCATACAAACAATCATCTTCACTCCAAACCACTTTCAGATCTTTCTTTGCCACTTTTTGGAGCTTAGTTCCCAATGAAGGTTCGTAATAATTTATGAAATGCTCATTAGTCATCGTTGTTTGGTAATATCTCAGTTATGGGAGGCATGGGCAGTGGTTAGGTCTGTTGCAAATTTTTTTGGGTACCGCTTTCCTATTTTTTAACAGGAGGGGGCAGGTGGGTGCCAGACACCCTCTGATAATTAATTCCAGAGGGGGGGGGGGGATAAATTGCTTTTATTTCGCTTTGGGGATGTGGGACAGCGTGGGCTAGTGCCTGTACTTTTTTATTGTTTTTTGAAAAAAAAAAAATTGAAAATCGCAGACGCGTCCGCATCCAAGGTCCGCTTCCTTAGGTTCAAACCTAGAACTACTCTAGTTGGAGCATCTTTCTTTATGAACCATCCACAGTTGCACTAACGAATCCCGAATCGCGATTTGCAAAAAAAAATTGTAAATACAATCATATGGGTATTAGTAGAAAGAGAAAACATAGAGGATTAAGAGTAAATGTGTTCCCGGTAGTTTCAGCCTACTTTCAGGTTCAATTTCGGCACGTTATAGGTCCAATTCCAGTACATTTCAGGTAAGAGTGAATGCGTTTCTAGTGTTTCACCTACTTGCAGGTTCAATTTCATCATATTATAGGTCCAATTCCAGTACATTTCAGGTCAAAAAAAAATTTCCAAGCAAAAAAATAACATTTGTGATTCGCTGAACCGAATCACGATTCGCTGCATCTATGGAACCATCAAACTACCACAAATTTCATTACCATCCTTGACAAAATAGCAATGAGTGAATTTAGTAATACTGTGGAGCATGTTACTGATCCACCAATTGGTAATAAGTTCTAAGGCCAGTACTGCTCTATAAAATTCTAAATTAATAAAAATCCAACTTATACTAGAATAGCATCAAACTTGAAAGAAAATGACTAGTAATTACAGAGGTGCTGCAATTTTGTCAACAAGATAACTCACTCCATGTAGCAAAAGGATACAACAAAGCTGCAGAACAAAGAAATATAAGTTAGAATCTAATTCAGCTGGAAATCTAATATTAGGCTTGGTCTTTTTAATGAACTTTTGTTAAACTATACTAAAACTCCTAAGCTAACATGTTGAGGTAGCCTTAACCTTCCTTCAAGAGCAAGCTATTGTTCTTAAATTTGACAGTACAATATAGCAAATGTTGTCAACTTTCACAAACAAATTTCACTATATTTTGATTCTATAAAAGCAACACTACAAAAATAGCATTTTTTTTTTGCAATACAAACAAAATATATGAAACGACAAAAGTCATGAAAAATTTACAAAACAGTCATGAAAAGTGAAATGGAAGAGCAACTATATCACATGATGATGATTTTCCATGAAAACAAAGAACAATAAAATAATGACAATGAATTAGCTCACAACCCGTCCTACAAAGGAACTATGCACCCTTAGACAACTTTGGGAGAATGGATCCAATCTAGAACATGAAGAAAGAGTGGTATGTTACAATAAAGGTCCATAATGTATGGCAAATAGATGAGCGAGCACACAAGATAATTTAACACAAGATCTTCCACTATGAGGATGGCACATGAAATCTCCTAGCATCATTGGGTCGACCAAGTGGGAATGCATCTATACATGTCCAGCTCATGAGGCTCTCCAAGATGTAGCAGGTGCTCAACTTATGCAACAATTGCACCATCTTTATTTGTTGAGCATCTACGTGCATAAAACAAAAAAGGTGAGATCGAAAGCTGACCAGTATGCATGATTCAAACACCTAAGAGATTGCTGGTTGACTCACCCCCAACTGTTGGCTCCCTCTAAGAGCTACCCCTGAGACCAAGACATCAACCATGTATGAGCTTGAACCCATGCAGTAAACACATGCAACACATACACATATGCTCTCTCGTGATGATGACTCGGTGCTTAGCAATTCAGCTCTAGACCTCCATCATAGTCACAAGCCTCTTGGAAGTAATTCTCCCAGAATGAATTTCTCTCAAGACTTAGCATGCTTACATAGCTCAACATTGAAGGCACTTACTCTTAAGTAAGTGAGCTAAGGTCTTGTCCTTGCTAGCATTTGAACTTACTCAAACTAAGGGCTTGGCTAACTATATGCAGAGAAAGACCAGTGGCCTATCTATCAAAGACAAGTCCGTGGCCCTGTACACCAAGAAGAAAGACTATTCCAAGGCCAAGAATCAACTGCAGTAGCAGCAGAAGCCTCATACTCAAGGTGAGAGCAGTGGATCGCGCAAAAAGCTCTTCTACAGATACTGCAAGAGAGCTAATCACGACATCAAGAAATGTCGAATCCGCATCTACAACGAAGCAAAGAAGCAACAACAACAACAGCCAGATTCTCCCAATGCGGTGGAATTCAAGGAGCAAGATTCACACCTGTTAATGGCTTACAACAATGGCAACGAAGACCACGATAGCTGGTACCTGGATAGTGGCGCCACCCAACACATGACCTCTCGCAACGAATGATTTATCGAGTATCAAGCTTACAACAAAGATCAATTTATCTACCTCGGAAATTCAGGCACCATACGCGTGGAAGGCAAAGGGACAGTCAAGATCACGTTCAACAACGATCTTTCTATTTGTGTTCCCAATGTTCTTCATGTACCGCTCAGCTATCAAAGAACCTGTTATCAATCTCTAAGATAACTAATGAGGGCTACACTGTTACTTTCTCTTCTGAACAGTGTACAATTTTTTATGATGATACTACTCTAACTACATGTACTAGAGTTGTAAATCTATATCTACTCTCTAACTCAGTTACATTAGCTAGTATCTCTCGTGAAAATGTAAACGATAATGCTATTCTATGGCATAGTCGATTTGGACATGTGAATACTCTCTTATATGTGTTGTAATAATCTAGTTGATGGATTGTATTTTTCTTCTTCATTGGATAGAAAATCTTTCTTCTGTGAATCTTGTAGCTATGGCAAATACTCTAGAAGCAAGTTTTCCAAATCACATTCTGTCAAAACAAAGCATGTACTAGATCTTGTACATAGCGATCTGTGTGGTCCAATGCCAACTCCATCCTTAGGAGATGCAATTTATTTTATGACTTTCATAGATGATTATTCTAGATGGTCTACAGCCATATTCATTAAGCACAAATCAGAAGCCTTTGAATGTTTCAAAAGATTCAAGGCCATGGCTGACACACAAACGTCCACAAAAGTGAAAGCTCTCTGAACTAATGGTGGCGGCGAATACCTCTCTAACGAGATGTCCAACTACCTGGTTGAACATGGCATTCAAAGATAGTTCACAACTTCCTATTCTCCTCAACAGAATGGAATTGCATAAAGGAAGAATCGAACACTTCTCAACTTAACCAGATCCATGGTACATCAAGCACACCTACTTGCGAAGTTTTCAGAAGCTACTGCCACAGCTTGTTACGTACAAAACAGAGCCACCACTAAAGTCGTCAACAACAAAACTCCTTATGAAATATGGCATGGACTAGCGAGAGGGAAGAAATGAAGAAATGTCCTTATAGGAACCTTGTTGGATCATTGATGTATAACATGATTTGTACCCGACCAGATATCTATGTGGCTTTAAACAAATTGAGCCAGTTCTCAGTTAATCCAGGTGTGGTGCATTGGGAGGTAGCCAAGCAAGTCCTAAGGTATCTAAAGGGGACTTCAAATCATGGTTTACACTATCATGGTACTAACCATGAAATAACAGGTTTTGTGGATTCAAACTGGGTCGGTGACTTGGATGATCAAAAATCAACATGTGGGTATATATTTCTGATGGGCAATGCAACTGTGACATGGGGGAGCTTAAAACAAAAGTCAGTTGCATTGTCATCTACTGAAGCACATCTGCTGAAGCAGAGTTTATAGGACTATGCTATGGAGCGAGAGAATACATGTGGATCAACAACTTCAGTGCAAAAATAGGAAGAAGTCGGGAGACACGAAAATGTATAATGACAATCAGGGATGTATATTCATCTATAAAAATGGAGGTTCTCATAGAAAGAGTAAACATATAGATATTCAGTACCACTTTGTTAAAGATTTGACAGAATGATAGAATGATTTTGAATTTTCGCTCTACTAATGAAATGATAGCAGATGTGATGACCAAAGGATTGCCAAAAGACAGATTTAATTATCTTAAAGATGGATTAGGCATTAGAGAAATCAAGATAGGGGATGGCTAGAATTGAGGAAGGGATTGTTGGTGTTTATTGGTTGAAATGGTGACACTTGTCACATGCATGACATCAACCAGTCCGTACTGCTTAGCACCAACTGTCAATTCAAGCCATAGGGCGAATCCACTTTAAGTACGAAGCAGTTAGGATTATAGAATGTGGGAATAGGATTCTGTTGACTAATGAGAATTTTCTAAGTTGTCATAGACATGGTCATCAGGAGAGTATTCCCTACTTCACTACGTGTGTGCTAGTGATTGAAAGTCCATGTAATTTCTATGCACATCGTAGCAGTCGTGAGGAGTGATATTGGACACGTGGCATCACCTAGTTGGTTGAGAATTCACAACGGCCAGATTATGAGCCATAGCAAGGCCTTCTAAAATGTTTTTAATCTCCACTGTAAATTTGCAACTGTTGTGTATGGTATTCGCCATCCAACAATGGGCTGCACCCCGGCGAGGGTGGTTACAACAAGTAGCCCCCGACACCAAGTTAGCCCCCGGGTGGTTACAACAAGTAGCCCGCCTGTGGATGGCGGATACCTAGTACCTAGCTAGAAAACTTGCTCGTGTAAGCAATAAGTCAAAGTTCCCCCGAGTCTTTACCTTAATTCAAGGTTCCTCTCAAGTGCAGGGAAATTAACATGAAGATTTTATAGCAAGACCGTTGGCGTCTCCCTTCTAGACACACACACGACACAAGACTCGTGAAGGAGACGTAGAACGACGGAAGATCATCTGTAATGCAGCTTCTACACGGCAGATTGTAGCTCGTATATCTACATGGTCTTCTGGCCTACTGATGCTGCTTTGTCTATAGAAACCATCATCCTGCCTGCGCTATATAAACCCTTTCCAGCTCCTGCTTCACCATTCACTCATTTCTACTTCTTCACTTGCGTTGAATGAAGGACTAGCTCTTTGGAGGATTTTTATTAGAACGATTGCTCATCGTGTGTAGTATTGGTAAAGTTTTAGATTGCTCTGTGACTTAGTTCCATTTGCTTGCACCATGGATCAGATGGCAAAAATGATGACGGTTATACTGATTTTACAGGGATTGATTAGCCTAGGGGGAGCTCAGCTGCAGTGTGGTTCGAGTGCAGGCAATCAAGTATGCTCAGGAGGCCTGTGTTGCAGCAAGTTTGGATATTGTGGCAGCACTGATGCCTACTGTGGAGATGGCTGCCAAAGCGGCGGATGCACTGCTGGAAGTAGTCCAAGCGGCGGTGGGGGAGGCACCCCAAGTGGGCAGGGAGTCTCTTCTATCATAACGAGCAATCTGTTCGAGAGCATGTTGAAGCATCGGGATGATCAAAGCTGTAAAGCTCATGGATTCTATACCTACAATTCTTTCATAAATGCAGCAAGTTCATTTCAGGGGTTTGGCACCACTGGGGATCTCGCCACTCAAAAAAGAGAGCTGGCTGCCTTTTTCGCTCAAATATCTCATGAAACTACGGGTAAGCAACACACCAAGTCTTTCTAGCAGAAGATATGAAACTCCTTAAGAGATTTACTTTTCGCAAGTACAAATTTGAATATTGAAGGAAAGGATCATGCATATGCAGGTGGATGGTCTGCAGCTCCTGATGGTCCTTACTCCTGGGGCTTATGCTTCAAGGACGAAAACAATCCACCCAGTGATTATTGCAGAACAGGAACATGGCCTTGTGCTACAGGGAAGAGTTATCACGGCCGAGGACCCATACAAATTTCCTGGTAAGGCTTCTGATTTTATCTATGTAATTTATCTGCCAAATTATTTTTCTACACTGAACTTTGTAGATCGGGTAATATCCTTCAAAATCAGGCACTTGTAAGCAAGTAGTTTGAGCTCAGCTAGCTCTCTTGAACTAGCAATTTGTGCGTTTCTGATTCAGCGCACTAACAAGCTACAGGAATGCAGGAACTACAACTACGGGCCGGCTGGGCAGGTTATAGGCTTTGACGGCATAAACCAGCCAGAATTGGTGTCAACAGATGCAACCATCTCTTTCAAAACAGCGATCTGGTTCTGGATGACAGCGCAGTCACCCAAGCCATCAAGTCACGATGTCATGGTGGGTAAGTGGCAGCCAACAAGCAGCGACAGTGCTGCAAACAGGCTGCCAGGATTTGGTTTGACAACCAACATCATCAATGGAGGAATTGAATGCGGGCATGGGAATGATGCAAGTGTGCAGGATCGAATTGGGTTCTATAACCGCTACTGCAGCCTTCTTGGCGTAGACCCAGGCTCGAACTTGGACTGCGCAAATCAAAAATCATTCTGAAAATGGACTTATCACATCTAACCTACTTACTGTAAACATCTGAATGCCAAAGCTTTGACATGGCAACGTATAACTTTACTTCTGTTGATCAGAAAGCTACTATACCTCAGACAAAAGTGTGCTTTTCTTCAGCACAAACTTAAGTCCGAGAAATAAAATCTAGAAATCGTAATATACCTAAAGTGAAGACTGCGCAAGTAATGAATGCATTGCTCTTAAAACATATCCACTACCCGGTTGTAGCTCAATAATTGCAGCCCATAATTTAGGTTTTGAGTTGAATAAGTTTTTGTTCTTTTGATTTGCTTCATACATTTGAAAGCTGTACTATAAGAAGCACATGAACTTCATCTAGGGAATCAAAATGACCATCTTTCCATCTTTAGACATCATTCAGATTGGAACTAAGAAATTAGTAAGAATATGTGAAAAAAATTCGATCAAATGATGATCCAAAAATAAGATCTAGGCCGAGAATGATTGCACCAACAACAAATGTTAGATAAGTCACTCATTAGCTTGCTACTTTGATCAAATCACCTACCAAATGAAAATATAATCAAAAGATATAGAAAACCTACTCAAATTTGAACCTAAGGCTCTTAAAACAACAAAATAGCATTTAATGAATCACCAATATGCACATCTGACAAGCATTCAACACAATTTCTACACATTGTAGAAGATCAAAACCAAAGATGAGAAGATAGTATTGTTCCAAAATCTTTCACAAATGGAAATGGAGAATGATTCTACTTTATCCACACGTTTCAGCCTATTTACAGGTGTGAGAGATGACTCTCTCCTTTCTCTAGTGTCATATAGCCCTAAAATAAAAATATGAACCCTAACCTACCAAACTTGGTGTATATGGCCAAATTTCATTACATGAAGACCATTTTGTGGTTCTTTAGGTCTACCACTTCTAAGACTTCTTAAAAGTAGTAATTAATACTATTTTAATCACCTGCCCATGTGTGAGAAGTTTGATGTACAATATTTTGAAGTTGGCCCTCAAAAATGCCCAAAATAACGAAGTTGTATGTTCAACTTGACAATTTTTCACACTTCCCCTTCAACTATACTTGCTATTTTCACATCATAACTTTGCACTATCTTAAGAATTAACTCCTTAACAATTTATCTTTCCTCTAAGCATCTATAAATATTAAGACAAAAAGATTTTCACACATTAACATGACGTTGCTCAAACATAAAGTAAAATAAGTAAGGTAGGATAGAAACACGGTTTCTTGATGTCCCTTTGACCAAGTTACTTGATCTTCCTTAGGAATATTATAATCCTTGCTCAAAAATATATTTCCAAATCCAAGATTCTCATCCATTTCATAAATATGTTCTTCCTTTTGCATGGCATCTTCTATAAAAAAAAATTCGTCAGAAGATGAGAGAATAACAAAGTTAATACTTTACGTCGACTACAACGAGACTCTCAATCTATCAAGGAGGCATTTTGGTGGAGAAATTTACTATTAGACATTAATTTGTATCAGTACAGCCCTACAATTTTAGTCTGTGATAATCAGAGTGCTATTGCCTTATCGGCCAACCCTAGATTTCACTCTAGGAGTAAACACATTGAAATCAGATATCACTACATCAGGAGCAAGGTTCTCAACAAGGAGGTGAGCTTAAAGTACTGCATAACACAGGACATGGTTGCAGATATATTCACGAAAGCATTAAGTGTTAATGCACACAACAAATTTTGTGCATTGCTTAGTTTGAAGATCAAGGCATTCACGGATCCAGATTAAGGGGGGGAGTTGGATTTATCTCCTCTACTCTACTTAAATCTCATTTTAATCTGCCTCTATTCATGCTACATTTTTACTCACGTTGTCGCACAGTCTGCATATTTACATGTAAATTCTCACAGACGAAGAAAAGGCGAAAGAAACGTGACACTGCGTTTTTACACGTGTTTTGTGACAGACAAAAAAGACGACACTGCCTTATAGGAATGCCAAAAGTGCCCTAGGAAAAACGAAGACACCCTGTGAATCAAATCTTAAGGCATTCCGTCAGAGTGACGCATTTTTCACATCTTCACCAACGTTCACCTCAACGAAGACTGACGTCGCGACCTTTTCACGCTCATCCCATACAACTGTGCTAACGAATTTGACAATGACTACAACACCAACAATCTCTTACAAACAGCACATCCACTTTGTACTTTCTTCATCTGCACACCTGTAACATCTTGTGTATTCAGTTGATTGAGAGAAACCAAGAACAAGTGTGTGTAATATAACAGCATCAGAAGATTATCAAAGATAGATGAAGTATATGCCTTGCGCATTAACTCTTTATTATCAGTAACAGGTTCATTCCTCTACAGATTGAATTAGCTTTGTAGAGCACGCAGTTTCGTCCACTATTGTCTGTGCTCTACCGCATTATTGACATGTATATTTTGCTATACTTAATCTGAAAACAGCTCTTTTGTTCTGCGTTCAGATTTTGTGTCAATCTTGCTATGCTTATTTTTCATTCTGTCTGACTTTCTTGTTACTCAATCTGGTAATCTGTTCTTAGCAAGTTATTATTAGTCTAGTTGTTGACGACTAATATTTAGTCTTGCCTTTCGCGAATCATTCGCGACTGATTATCAATCGAACTCAGTCTAGCTCTTCGCAAATCATTCAAGACAAATAATTTGTCTAGCTATTCGCGACAAATTATTTTTTTGGTGTTTTATTAATGTTTGGCTACGTAATCAGAACGGCCGTGACATTCGCGACTAATTATCAATCGAGCTCAGTCTAGCTCTTCGCGAATCATTCAAGACAAATAATTTGTCTAGCTATTCGCGACAAATTACTTTTTTGGTGTTTTATTAATGTTTGGCTACGTAATCAGAACGGCCGTGATTTCTATCAGTAACATTCTGTTTTGTTCTGATAGGTGTATTAGGGAAAGAATCATATAGCTCTTTCCGTTGCGCACGAACACTTTCTGTTCGAGTTCGTTTCTTGTTCGAGTTTCAAATTCGCTTTTTTTTCGTGTTCGTTTTTTTTTCGAGCTATTTTCGTTCCTCACACTCACACACCATCTTTCTCCAACATCATCCTCCTCATAGCTAGACAAATTAGCACAAAGATGAACATCTCCAAGAAGCATTTTAGATCTTGACCTATATCTAACATAAAGAAGCTTGTTAGACTTTGCATAAGAACCACCAATCGTATTGATGCCAAAAGAAAACTTTGAAAAATTGAGACCAATCTCCTTTTCCATTTCATCTTTTTTGTTAGCCATAACAAAAGCATCAAGCTTGAAAAGCCTACTTTGTCTATTGCCCCTAAAACCTTAGCAAATTTTTTGAAAGTGAAAGAATGTTAAAAACACCATCAAGTCTTGCTTTCCTATTAGTAAAAAAATAAATCGGAATTGAACCAATACCTTCAATCACGCATTCACCACTATTGGCCATGTGAATCACTTTCTTGGCTCTATCATAATTGATCAAAAAAATAGAAAACTCCTTGTGACTACTCATGTGTGAACTAGCTCCACTATCAATCCATCATGAATCTTTGTCACTTTCACTTGATATTGAACTTGAAAAACACATCATAAGAGAATCACAAACACCTAGATCCTCATTATTAGTAGTAAAGTTGGTTTGCTTGCTACCTCCATCTCTTTGTTTCTTCAAACATTCATTAGCAAAATGCCCTTTGATACCACAATAGAAGCATTTTAACTTGGATTTATCTTTCTTTTTGCCAAAGAAAAAAGTCTCACCTTGACCTTGCCCTTTAAACCATTTGCTTTTACTTTTGCCCTTGATAAACATAATCTCCTCTTTATTTTCAAATGTTGTTATAAATTCACCTCTTGCTTGAAGCCTATATTTTCCATTCACCAAGATCTCTTGCAAATCCATCATGTTTGACAAAATTCTTTGAATAACAAAGCTTTGAACAAGATTAGCATGATCATCAAGTAAGCCATTAAGTATAACTTGCACAAGTTCTACCTCCTTAATGCTCTCATCAATACATACTAGCTCATTAAATATTTTATCTCTCAATACAAAAGCATGAGCACTTTCTTCCTTCTTTTGCATAGATTGAAAGATTTGGTAGGTACTCTTGATGTAGACTTGGATTCATAAAGCTTTTTCAAAGCTTCCCAAGCCTCATTAGATGAATGGCACTTACCAACTTTCTTGAAAAGCTCATTGGTAACATTCATCTTTATGACGTGTAGAGCTCTTTTAGCTCTTTTCTCACACCTCATTTGATCTTGTTGTGCCAAGGGCCTTTCTTTCACTCCTACAACAATATCCATAAACTCATTCATTTCAAAAAAATATTCCATTCTCACCTTCAAGTAAAATAATTGCTTGAGATAAGCCTATCATTGCTTTCCAACATAAAGCCTCCATTTGTAACCACGTAGCAATGACTTGATACTCTCTTTCAACATTTTCCAATGCACAAAACACTCTTTTGAATGTCAACACATGCACTCAAAAAGAAATCACAAAGATATGGAATCTCTTAAATCTCTTTCTTGCACCAAACCTAGCAAAATTAACACATAGAATGAAAGATACTTAACCAACACATGATCAACCTACAATCTCATGAACTTTTGTACTTAAACTTGAAACACATTCTTGAAAAATCCAGCAACTTCAAAAACAAGAAATCCAAACAAATTTAGGATTTTGACAAAAGTACAAAAAATTGAATCATCCAAATTCTATATGCAAATGCTACAAAATTGATATAGAATCTTGTAGTCTTCAATGAGACCTATCTTATGCAATTAAAATCAATCAAATCCAGTAAGTAATGTGTGAAATTGGCCTACTTCAAATTCATAAACCTATATTGAGTTTTGATTTACAAATAATCAATTTTACACATGAAAAATGCTTGATTTTTTAGTAGAAATCAATTTAGCACACTATAGAATTGATAGCTCTTCCAAATCTTTGCTAAAAATGGCTGATCCTTCAATAATCTGCAACAATAGTTGTAATACCATGTGATCACTAAGATCCAATATGTCCCTTTGATCTTTGGTTATGAATGACAAAACATTTATCATCATTGACAATGTAGAAATCTAACATCTACTACACATAGAAGATGCAAACTTAATAAAATTTTGATTAAACATCAAATATATGATAAAATAAAATTGTTATCCGTACAATAACAGTAAGGTACTATATTTCACACATGTGAATCCAATAATCAACATACAATTGCATTCTACACACAAAATTGCAAGATATCAACACTATAATGCAAAAATGGATATATGAACCCGAAGAAAACTCGTCTATAAACATGAATGAGAGAGAGAGAGAGAGAGAGAGAGAGAGAGAGAGAGAGAGAGAGAGAGAGAGAGAGAGAGAGAGAGAGAGAGACTCTTACCATGCATGTGTACTATTTATAGCAGGTCCTTGACATATTTGGATGTCCTTCTCCAAGCTTATCAACAATAGAAAACTTCTAAATCTATTCCAAGCTCTAGATGTAAATGGACTAGATTCAATGTACAAAACATTCGAATTTGAATCTTCCCAAACTCGACCTACTTACTTTTCCCACACTATCTAAAAGTGGCAATTCAAATGAACTTAGACTAAAATAATTTCATAAAGTTTATCTCTAAGTTTAAGATGCATATTGGCCTAAATTGCCAAATGAACTAAACATGATTAAACTAGTTGATACTAACCCTCACAAAGAAAACACAATTGGTCACAAAATTTTGTTACCCACAAATCACCTTGCCTTACACTGTTACTTTAGTTCAAATTCAGATTGCTTATCATGCTTATGTCAATTTGGCCAAATTCTTGCAATCAAAAACAGAAAACTCTCTTTGAGATATCTGCTATGGACTTTTGGATCTCAGATTCATTAGATGTGGCAACACTCATAGTGACAAATGAATAATTTCAGACTCTCTAAAATTTCTATAGATTAGACCCTAACATAAGAGAATAAGCATCCTTCAATCAGATCCTCTGGCACCAGCGAGTATAGAAACACTGGCTCTTGCAGTGGGTGGATTGTATAGAGGATCTACATTTGATATCTTCCTGTCTTAGAATGGGCTTTTTTCCATCAGACTTTCATATGTCAGGAGCTCAAAAGTGTCCATGTCTTTTCAAAAGGTTTTCAGTGCCAAGGGGAAATTTTGCATACCAGCAAGTCATCTTCGGCTTTTCTAAGCCAAAGTAAGCAGTCACACTCCAGAATTCGCTTGTCCTGCCTGGAGAGCCAAATGATAGATCTGAAAGCAAATCAAAAGTATCATGGTCAATATTTTGTTTTCAAGACATTTTTGTGAACAGAATTTTCTCTGACTGATGGTTCAGGGAAAATAAGAAATGACTGATGGAGCTTCCTGGCATTACCTAAATCATCCCAGAATCATCTTTTGAGGTTTCAGGTTCATGAGTAATAGATTCATATCAAGAGAGAGCACTCTCAGAAAGGCTTTGAATGCCTGAAACCCATATACTGACATGTTCCTCTATAGTATCTTTGATTGCATCAGATTTGTAATGTATGGTCTCTGTATCAAATTTATGTTTGTCTTTTGGAACAAGCATTGCAGATACAGAGTCAACCTGGGCAGTGTTCTTTACAAGTTGCAAAGATGAATCGTTCAAGGTCTGATTGCCAAAACCTTGCCTACTTGCTGAGATGTTGTCTTTGCCTCCATATATTCGTTTACACTGAGAAGCACCTTGAGCTTTAAGAAAAGTATAGTCTTTCGCTCTTTCACTCGGAGTTGTCATGAAGTCTTTTCGTACAAAAGACATAGGAAGAGCTTCTAGTTGTTCCGTAGGTGACTTGACGGTTTTGCACTGTCTACTCTTCTTTGTTTGCATTAGCATGGCACTAGAACTGGCGACTCTCTTGGCTTTTTTTGATGGGGAAAATGCAGATGCATCTTCTGCAGGGCGTTTCATGATAACTTTGCTATAATTATCCAAGCTTTCCGCAGGTAAAGGTATAGCATACTGGCTACCACAGATGTTTTCTGCTTCGGAAACTTTACTGCAAGATGTTGACCGATGAGCATCCTGCGACAGCTGAACTGGTACAGTAGCAAACTCTCTGCAAGACATAATGAGAATGCCAGGAAATTACGGACATTCGAAAATGCAATGCTTTGTAGAACTCATGTGATACTTGGCAGCTAACAACACAAGGTGAAAGATCTAAAGCAGCACAGACTCAGGTTGAGTATGTGAAGATCTTACAAATTTATAATGCATAATAATTTCTAAACATAGTCTCATCATTGGTGGTCAGAACTGAGGAGCAACACGGTCAATAGGATAGGTGTGCAAACTCAAAGCATCTTCAACCTTATAGTTATAAGCCGCTATGGTTAAAGAAATGCCATAAGCTAGCCGATAGCCATGGCAACATAGTTTATCACCTGTACAAGATCAAAATAGCAAATAATATGCAATACTGATAATCAAAAGCCTTTAGATTAAAAGGTCACTTATCATACCTCAAACTATACGTAGCCACATCAAGTCTCTGGACTGCTTGAAGACAATCCTCAAGCCAACAATGAGTTACCACCTCCAGAAGATGATTCTTCAGCAAACCCTGCTCATATTCGGTAAGACTGCAAGAACGGCACACTACTGGTTAATCACTCTATGCTGTCTTTTTTTCTCGGAAGATATACTGTTCAGTGATAGCAATTAATAATAATCAGGATCTAGCTATCTGTTTGCTGTCCCCTTAACCGTACATTTTTTTTTCTTTGTATGTCATCATTTGTGGCGCACAAAATTCTGACCGTAAGTAGAGGATTAGAAGTTCAACAACACACCACTTATTGGAGGACCTTTTAACTAGATCGACGATAATCAATTTGTATTATCACTTAGAATTTTAGAAAGCATTATCTAGAGTCTAGACAAGTTAACTAAACAGTCTAGGGGAGCAAGTATCTCTATTGCAGCCTAGCTGGTTCTTTGATGTATGCAACGATTTGTACACGTCCAGACGTAGCAGCTGCAGTTGGCGAACTTAGCCATTCTTTACCAACCCAAGTTTGTACTATTGGACATCTGCCAAAAGAGTTGTTCATCATTTAAAGGGCACAGATAACCATCGAAATATGTATGCTGCTAATGTCTTTTCACTCACTCATTTATTGACTCAAATTCGGGTGGTGATACAAAGACAAAAAATCTACATGCGTTTATGTCTATATGGCAGCAGGGGGAGCAATCATGTGGTCTCGTACTGAGAGTATATATGGCAGTCTTCCAAAAAAGAAGAATACATGGCCTTGTTTTAAGCTTTAAAAAAAAAAGGTTGGCTAAAAAGAACTTGGCAAAGAAGCTCAGAATTCGATCCAAGAGAACTCTTTCTATACAATGCTTCTTGGTTTCCAAGGGGAGGCTCGAACCTGAGACCAAAGAAACTTTGGATGTCAAGCTAACCAACTAAGACAACCCCGTTGGTCTTTCTATACAATGACAGTCCGGGCTGTGTATTCCTCACGAAAAATGTCAGTATTAAAAAACATAGCAACCATCTTTCTTTGGAATACCACTTCATAAAGGATTTAGTGCAAAATGGTAAGTGAAAACTCGACTTTTGCCCAACCAAGAACATGGTGGCAGATATCATGGCAAAGGCTTTGTGTAGAAATGAATATGAACGTCTGAGAGTGTCTAGGAGTGATATGTTGAGAGAAATTGTCACGTTCAAATTGAGTCTGAATTTGTTGCTTTTTGCAATTTGGTACATGACAGGTAGTTAGGATTCAAGTGAAGTGGTGATACTTAACAGTCATGAGATCAATCCTCTACAACAATGGTGTGCTCTTGAAAGGTGACCTACAGGAAAGTGGTACTTGAAGCCCTTTTCTTGATCTTGTTTCTTTTTGTATAATCTATTGTGGCTATAAAGGCCACTCGATGTTGAACAAAAGATGATCAGTTAAGTAGCACTTTAGGGCTTACATCTGTTGTTGTCTGATTTCTGCTTTTTCACAATTTTGAATAAATGTGATTGCAAGATTGATTGCTAAAAATTAAATCAAAATAACTTTTCATTATTGATGCTCATCAGCCTCATGATAATGAAATGTCGACTTAGAAAAAGTTGCCTCTTCCATGTCAGATTGCATTCTTTAGATTTAGCATGGACATTGCATTTGCCATTTCAGGGGCAATTTGATGTAGTTGTCATTAAGGTCTATCTTGTAGTAGGGTCATGGTAGAGCATTTCTTAATACTATTCAAGCATAAACTGCTATAGAATGACACAGATTGACAAACATTAAGAATTATGATTTAATATGTTTCATTCAAAGGCCCAAATTGTGCTGGCCACTGGGACACTCAGACAGTGCGCCCTAGCTAGACATAACAAAATATGTCCATTTGATGCTGTATAAGACTAAGCTCGATAAATAGGCCTTGGTTGGACTCATTTGGTAGATCGGACTCTTTGAGTTTTAGCGCATTGTGAGGAAGGCTCTAATGTAGCAAAAGGTTTTTACAACATGGCCTGCTAAACTGGTTCGTGGCTGGATCTACATTCATTCATCTGACAATTCTCTACTAACCAGTGCTAGATTGATATCTTTTGCTCGGGTGATACCTTCGTGATTTTCACAATAGAATCAATTGTCCAAAAAAATATATGAAAAATGTTAGCATGATCAGTTTAGGTCATTTCTCAAATTTGTCCTTCTTAGTGCTGATTATATTGGCAATTACTAGATTGTATTCGATACCAATTCTTCTCTCTCATACAGTGAATATGCTATAACGGTCTGCTTGAACCAAATCAAATGTTCTTACAAATTTTTCATTTTTGGGCATGCTGATTATTTCTAAACTACTTTTGGGATGAAATGGTCATCCACTGTCAGGTACATAGCATATCTTCTCTTACTTTAGGTAATAGAGTTTCTTTTGGATCTCGCATCAAACCAATAATTCGAACTCGGCAGATCTACACTGAGTCATAGTTTCTCACAAATGTGCAGCTGATCCCCGAGACAAAGTCAAAGATATCTCATGATAGTCGAAAACTACTTATCATACAAGCAAGGAAACATGAACAACAACTTCCAATCAACTAGCCACAAACTTGTACAGAAGCATAACAGACTCCAGGAGATATGTTCAATTCATCTAACATTTCCATAATAACACACTGCACTGACATGCCATTTAGGTGGTTTCTATATATATAGATAGTAGATACACGATGAATGATGTACTAAAAGTTCTTTAATACACTTTGTAGCCGAAAATAAAGGAAGATATAATCAAGAAATATTTACCTTGCAGATAACGTTGTGGAGGCATCCACTTCAGAAGGTGCATAAACGATTATATGAGTTACATCATTTGTCAGTGTTTCTAACACTGATGCTCCCAGCATTGCACTTTCAATAGCAAGCCGTCGCAGAGTTGCACAGGCCGCCGCTCCCAGATCGTGTTGTCTGATACCCAGTAGTTGCAAATATCAGCTCAAGTTTCTCTCCATATTGACTAGAGTTTTTGAGACAAAATGCACATGAGATGTATGGTTCTTAAAAAAGAAAAAGGTGTGAAGAATTGCCAAAAATTGGCAAATCTAGCTTGATCAAAAACCATGTAGAATAGTGTAAATTGTGTACACAAGTGGGTCCCACACATGTGAGGCCATGATGCCACGTGGGAAACCCATCCTAATGTAGGCTAGGTCAAGTCCATAGGGTTGGTCATGTCATTTTGGTAGTGATTCCTAGTTTATAGGACCTAAATCCTAGATTTAAGGTGAAAATTTGACCAACTAGCTATCTACCAAGCATGACTCTAGGAAATAGACTAGGGTTTCATTTTAGGTCAAGGAGAGTGAGTTAACTTCCTTATTACATGCTGGAAATCCACCTAACTTCAAGAAGGAAGTCGAATTTGCTATGTATTCCCTCTCTCCATAGTGAGAAGATAGAAAATTTTTGGAGCTCATTGGCAATCTCAAGCTAGTTCACTATGTACATTGAGTTTTTGTGATCCAAATGAAACCAAATCAATCTCTACTTGTTTCTCAGGTTGAAGGCCGTACTACAGCCTGTAGTACACACGTGTGGGCTCGGATTTCAATGTTGATCAATGCTTTTGATTGTTAATGCTTGTTGTTTGTCAAACTGCCAATCTAGATGAACTTTTTTGTGTCTAGTTTTTTGATAGATTGTTAAGCAAGCATCCAATCACTCTTGTGGATCTTTTGTAGATCCATTTATGGTCCTAAAGTACAGTACTTTCACAAAAGGGTGTACTCTTGATCACCTACCTTTGACTGCAGTAAGTATCTCACTCAATCAGCTATGCAGAACAGATCACTTGTGCTTAAATATTTCAAAAGCTCTATCCATGTTCAAAACCTACTCATTGCACACTAGACCAAAGCACAGATTGTAATTTGTGAGAACTCATTCACATTGTTGAATATGAGATCTACTTGCCAATATTACTCACAATTGTAGCCTTATAATTTCTAGTTATTCTGAAATGACTTTGTCAATATAGCTGACAAGATTTTACAGCACATGAAGAGATTCATTCAATGCTTGTTGTGATAAAACAGCAGCCCGAAGGTACAGTCAGATTGTCATATTAACTTAGGACTCTTATTCAGAGAATTGAGGAATAAAGAAAAGGCCTGTTGTGTTATGATATGCATTGAGTTCAATATGATAACAATCTTGTAATGCTTAAACAGCACTCATAAATTTTCTGCAGCAATGTAAAATGGCTTAAGTACCTGAATTTTGAAGACGTCCATAGATTATGCTAAGTGATCTGCAAAGCATTCATCATGAGGCCATACAGATAATAGGATTTGGACATTTCCTATGGGTGAGCTTGCATCAACAAGTGAGAGTGCAACAGAGTGGATGAGATAGGCACAGCTTCTCCAGCACTAAAAACATCGGAACCTGTAAGGGTGATCAATTGAAGTTAGTATTAATGGGAGCCAGGATTGAAATTCATATAAGAACAGGTTTACATTGGGGGCCTTTGGAATTGGGCTGGATTATGACGTATGGCATCTGAGTGGTGAAGGAGTGGCAGGTGAGAATATGACAACACAAGTATTTTAAAGAAGTGGCAACCCACAGAGCTTCAAACCACACAGTTAACACTGAAAGTGACAGTTGAAGTCCTTTTTTGCCAGCCCTAAGAGCAAGCACTTCAAGACAGTTATTGAATACGACATTAAAATGTTTTCAAGGAGTTGGTGGGAGCCCAAAATTCCCCAAAAAAATGTTTTTGATCCCAAATATGGCTGCAAACGCCATATTCAGCCGTTTTTGGGATGTTTTCCAGGTTTACCGTGAAAGAGAAGTAAATATTTCAAGTTCTTAGACCATCTTTTTAGATTTATGACATGGCATATTCATCCGTACGCGTATCTCTACTAGCGAAGAAAAAATTTCTTTGCAAATTTGTCTCTACTGATTTCAATGCCCAATAAATAGTGCAATGGCCCAAAATCAGTAATTTTAATCTCTCTAGATAGAGTTTTGATACCATTTATTAACTAATTCAAATTGCAAATGAAAAGTGCATCATCAACATATAGGCTATGATACCATAGTTTGAGCCTTTGTTACACTTTGTATACAATTGAATCAACAGTATAGGAAATGAAATTGGAATCTTACAAGAAGCTATAAATTTTTATTGAACCTTGCAAGCTCTTGGAGTTTGTCTTGAACCATACATGGCTTTATGCAATCTTCAGATCTTATGCTCCTGTCCTTGAAGGACATAGCTTTCTGGTTGATAGATGCATAGTTCTTGTACAAATCAATTCAAAAAGGCTGTTCGGACATCCATTTGGTGGATTTCTAGGTCTTCTATTGCTGCTATAGCCAATGGAGTACAAATTGATTGGTGTTTGACCACTGGAATGAAAGTCTCAGCTTTAGTTTGAATATCCACTTGGTGTCAATGACCTTTGCTTTGGCTGGACTCTGGAGGTACAACAAGACTCCAACTGTTGTTCTTCATCAAAGATGCATATTCATTCCCAATTGCTTTATGCCACTTATCTACATCAGGTCTGGAAAGAGTCTTAGCCGCTGTAATAGATTTTTCATAAGAGATGAATGCTTTGCAGAGTGCATAAGTCGGGCTCTTTCCTTGGTCAAGTAGACCTCCTTGGTGCAGTAGTAGGCTATTGTGGAGGTGGTTCCTCCTGCTGCAAAGTTGGAACATTCAGAACTGATGGTGTAGGTAGTTCGAATTCAGATCTGTAATAATTAGTGGAGTAGTTGGGACATACTCTTGCATTACTTGCTTCTTGAAATCATGAAACTTGTCTTCACGGAAGACTACATCTCAACTAATGGAAACTTGCTAGTAGATATATCATAAATTTTGTAAGCTTTAGCCCAAGCAATACTTGTTAGAAGAGAAGGAATACAATGATCTACCTAATGACTGAACAATAGCCCTATATATACTATCTAGAGGCCCTTAATGGAACCTTCTAGAGACTAGGGCAAAATTAGGGTACATGCCATTGATGGTAAGTGGCCCAGTACCTAAAGGTATGCTAATTGGAGCAACTAGTAATTAAGGCTAGGAGAGGACAAGTCCATAACACTCCCCAACTTTGAGAACATTGCCCTAAAAACTAGAAGAAAGACACCAACAATAGTTGTGGTAATAGTCAATTGTAGACGTATGCACCAATGGAGATATTGAAGGAGAGGACATAAGTCGTCACAATGAGTATTCCAAAGCTAACACAAAAAAATCCACTAAGCATAATACATCAACTGTAACATATGGCCATTAATGAAAAAATATAAAACTAAGATGCCAAATAATTGTATCTCCAATGCAGCTCTGATGTAATGCATAAAGGAATAAAAAGAGAATATAGTTGTCTCAAGGTTCTCGATGAATGCAGATGCAAGAAGAAATCCGAGAGAGAATAAAACTTTCTCAAGGTAGTAGATGTGTGCTAGAGAAATGTATCTTGACCTTATCAGGGTCAGGCTATGACCATATAGTGCGTATGTAGCTCCGATAAATATGTTGTCTGATATAAGCATGGGTCCCGCTCGGAAGATCAAGTACAAATAAGCCCCAAGTCTGAAGAAGGGTTGAGACACTGCCAAACCAAGAATGCTTGGCCCCCTGTCCAGCAATGGTGCGTGAGGAAGTGAGAGCAGCAACAATATATCTGGAAGTGTCTATCTGATATCTTGTGAAGCTGCTCGAGGTCATCAATATATAGTGCAAAGAGAGTAGGAGATGCGGGGCAGCCCTGCTTCACTCCAATGGTAGAATGGATCAGCGGGGACCAACCACTACCGTCCCTGAAACGCGCCCAAACTTGCTCATATAAAGTAATGATCGCGGCAATAGTCTCGTCTGTGAAGCCAAGTGAAGATAATCTCTGGAAAAGGAGATGTCTCGGAACTGAGTCAAAAGCTTTGCGGAAGTCCACAAAGCAGCAATAAACTCTCTGTCTCTGATGTCGTGCCTCCTCAATGATGCATCTCAAAATGAAAATCTGATCTGAGGTAGAGTATCCTGGTCTAAACCCAGCCTGACCCATAGCATGTAAATCCTCAGTCTCAACAAAAGATCCAGTAACCGTCTGTAAAATGGAACCATAAATCTTAGACAAAGTGTGACCAATCATGATTGTGTGATAGTTTTCTACATTCATGGGATCACCTACCTTGAGGATGGGATGAAGGATATTAGTACACCATGCGGTAGAAAAACCAGAGGTCGCAACGGTGTTAAAAGCGCGAGCAATAAAGGGCGAGATAAGATGTGCTACAGGTTTTAGGAAATCTACGTTTAGAGAATCATAGTCAATGGCTTTATGAAGTTTGGCATGGTTAATGGCATTTTCAACCATGTGTGGAGTATAAAGCGTGCAGCGGACAAGTCGTGGTGAGAGTAAGGTAGTAGGGGAGTCTAGGGTATAAAGTTTTGTGGCATAATCGACCCAGGATTCGGTTGCTATGGGGGCCAAAGTCGAAGAGGATCTGGTGAAATGTTTCCAGAAAAAGGAGGAAGGAGAATCTAAAGAGTCGATCAACCTTTGGGAGAGTGATCGGAGGTATGTTATCTTCTTTGTTCTGGTGGCTTTATGATACTTTTTCTGGTGTTGTTTGAGTGTTGTAGGAGAGTGTAATCTGGCATATACCACATGTTTGTGAAGAGAGCTACATTCTGCATCATACCAACGGTTGTGAACACGTCTACGAGATGATATCGTCTTGGTGGGGAAAGATGAGGACGCCACAGATAAGAGGGATTTAGAGAGAAAAGTGGCTTGTTGCTCAACTGATGTCGTGAAAGGGAAGTTAGTAAGTAGTTGAGACAAGGTTGTGGTGTAGTTTGCAAGTCCAAAGTGAGTAAAAGGGACACGTTTGTTAGTAGAAGAGGAGCGTGGAACTTTAGAAGACGGGGCTATGTGACCAAGTGAGAGGCGTAAGAGTGAGTGATCAGAAATGGTAGGAGGTGTAATGGAGAAATCAGAGATGTGAGGGATCAAAGCAGGTGATCCAATAAAATAGTCAACTACACTATGTCCTCCACCATGAGGATAACATGTAAACGCTGATGAGGAAGGCCACTGTGTGAGGCCATTCAGGATAGCAAGAGAATGTGTCTCCGCAAGAGTAATCAACTGCTCTCCAAAAGATGCAACTGAAGTGTGTGCATCCTGTGATACTCGATCAAGTCCCATATCTAGAGGATGAAGCCGGAGAAAGTCAGTATCTGCATGAAATTCTGTCTGTATGGAGCTAGTACGGGCGTTGAGATCTCCTGCTAATAAAATGTAACTCTGCTGAGAAAAAACAGCAATATCATCTGAGAGTGCCTGAAATGAAGAGGTGAATAGAGGGGGGGGGGGAGGTGTAGGGGCACCCCCCTTTTTTTTAGGCGCCATGTGCAGGTTCCCACAAGGTAGTCACCAGGTCAGCGCTAGGACAAGAAAGATCGTGGGAATGAGGGACGTCAGGTTAGCGCCAGCAGGAGCCAGGTCAGCGTCAGCAGGAGCAGTACAGGTCAGCAGGGCAGGAGCAGCGCGTAGGAGCAGAACAGGTCAGCAGGGTAGGACAGCGGAGCCATCGCGTCAGCAGGGCAGCCATCGCACCAGGAGAGCCATCGCGCCAGACTTCCACCAGAGAGAGAGAGAGAGAGAGAGAGAGAAGAAAGCTTTATTAATGTCTTTTCCATGCCAAAAGGCATATAAGACTAATGAAGTACATGTCCCTAATTGTTGTAGGATCAACATCAAGTTTTACTTACAAACCTTTGACGACTTCTACAAGTTATTATTTTTAAAAGGATCATCCTCATCTTGAACTTCCACAAATGGAAAGCACTTCCTCTAAAACTTTCAATAAGTTTATTGTCAGAAGATGAGAATTTCATGTTTTTGAAAAATTGCTAAAATAATGAGAAAAATATATGAGTATTGCATGGATAATCTAATTAGGTAAAACTAGGGATATGAAAATGTCACTCTTGGATTTTATTGTATACAATAAAATCAATAATTAATGGTTAGGTGTCCAAGACAACCATATTGGAGAGAGAGAGAGAGAGAGAGAGAGAGAGAGAGAGAGAGAGAGAGAGCATAAGTGCTTAAAAAAATCAAGTATCAAGTGAACGTAAGACCAGTTTGTGACTTTCTCGAAACATAAACACTTTCTCTTTTTAAAGGTAACGATCTATGTACTACCTTATATAAGTTGGTTGTTGGAAATAAAGATAGCACCCTCGAAATATGTATGAGACTTGCATTCTTGCTTCAAGCCACTTATATGCATTGATAGTCAACTTTGGCAATCGCTCCTCCGACATGTTCTCACCAATCTATAACACAAACAATGGTGGTAAAAGTCACATGAACCAATGAAATCAAAACCAGAGCAACTGGAATTATCTTGCTTTCTCCTTTAAAATGAACACTACACAAAATATAAAAAGTAATGAATATAGGAGAAATACACTTGCCAAACATCTAACTTGTGATTTCAATAAAAAGGCTGAAAGAAAGGTAAAAATACCAAACCTTGTACAAGTCACGAAGTTCAACGTTTTCAAACCAGGTATCACCAAAACAATCCATTTCCTCTAGCATTTTTTCCTTCGTGATAGAACTGTGGAAAAGGTAGTCCCTGACCAAAATTATTGCACATGTTAAGGCAGAAGACGTTTTCTTGATTCACTTACAAGAAATGTATCAACTTGAAGGTGGATGCATGGGACTCTTTTTACAGCCATAATATTGGTAAAATCGGGAAGCACTAACGTAAAGTTGACTCCATATATGCCTTAGATCGTGCAGCTTTGCATTAAAGTTTAACAAATGCGACACCCTCTTTTTTCATAACTTTAAGCAGCCTGCTATCAAGCCAGATAGTGTTGAAAAGCATATATTATAAAAACTTGAAGCCAAAAGCCCAACACGTACATGCAAATTACAGATTTTATGTTTTTCACCAAGTATTTGATAACATTCTATGGTCGTAGATTTGATTTTCCTTGCAAAATCTCTTGAATACCAAATGAAAACCAAGTAAACAACATTTCTTGTTCTATTCATCAGATGTTGTATGGATTGTTGAGTATTTCTAAAATTCAGGTTCAATATTGATTGATGTTGAAGAGAGTAAGAAAATAGCATCCGTATCTATTGTTGGTCAGCTCTTCAACTCATAGCTGATAGCATCAATCTGTCCAAGGTACTTAGAGAAAGGTTTGGCCAAGAAGAAACAAATAGAAAGAAAGAACCACCTTGCATTAACTTTTCAAAAAGACATACTCTGAAATCTTGCAGGATCTAAAATAATGAGAAGCCAGCATATTGAGGCTTTTATTTAGTGTCTCGCACATATTCCTGACACAAAGGAAAGTGACCAGCCAATTTTAATAAAGATATCTCGTCTTCTAGCAAGACGAGTGAAGTGGCAACAACCTTCCCACTTGTTTCTATTGTCTTTCAGGTAGGAACCCTGAAATGTTCGCATAAATATTTCCAGCGTTTTGCAGTTACTAAAGTCGACATGTTACTGGATTTTCCGTCCTTGTTGGTAGATGCCACTAATAACAGCTTGCTTAAGGATTTTAAGTTCACGGATTCCTGTCTAACAGGTTCTTATGATTCTACTAGCTTGCTAGGTGCCAGCAACATGTCTAGTTTCAAGTTTTCATCATTTGCTGCACATCCACGAAATGTTATACCAAATGTCCCCATAACTTCAAAACAAGCATTTTAAAAGCTCATTCAAAAGCTAATGAGAATTTAACAAGGGCCCCAAACACTCTCAAACTGAAAAACTGACTTAAGTTTATAACCTAATGACTAAAACAATAGTTGCAACATGCATCTAAAATGATATTCCAAATTTCAAAAACTTCAATATTATCATAGCCCATAATTAGATTTTGATGAGTTTGTAAAGTTGATCACAACCTAGATCGTATTGGCAGAATCTTCCTTTGATCTAAACATGCTCTGAGCCAAGAAACTTTGAGAATGTCACGATCTTCACTCACAGCAACTTTGAAGTGTACACCTGGCAACGTGCAAAATGCAATTAACAATTTCATAATGAGCACTGAAATCTGTCAAAATTTCATAAGTATATTATTAGTTTTAAGGGAAATCTATCCCTCATATCAACTTGACAACAAAAGAGACATAAGCTGCTAGTAATGTATTTGTAATACATATATGGTTGCATCATATTTCAAAGGCGTTGGAGATGCAATTCACAGAGCCTTTCCATTTGCATGTTGTCTAAAATATTTTTCTTTTATTTTAGTTCCAACTTGGTTTAGGTTCATGTCACTTGAAGAACATATTGTGAACCTAATTACAAGACACTTGAACACCAATAGTCCTTCACCACAGATGTATAAAATGGTTTAATGTTAATAGAAAGCAATGATATCATAGAATGTTGTTCCCTGTTAAAAGATACAGAAAGTTTAGTTCTGTATGTACTGAATGTAAAAAAAAAGGGCTATCTATAAGACAGGTCTTTAGAGGGTCAGATTTTTAGCCAAATCTATCCTAAACAGCCCAAACGATGCCTAAACAGATTGTTACTAGCTGAATCGATTCCTAAAAAGCTTGTTTTGCCAGATTGATCCCTAAACAGGCTGTTTCTAGATCATTTCTAGAGGTTCAAAACAGCATAGGGAGTATTAGAAAATTTTCAGAAATACATATCTAACAATTTTTATAGAAAATGAATATGTACAGAATGACATTTTGTACGCTGCAGAATGATGGCAAGCATTACAAGAAAAGAACTTCTGCTCTGTAAACAAGAAATGTGAGACAAAAAGTAGATGTCAATATCAAAATAGCTCATAGCATTGTTCGTGATCACCTTCACCACAAGGGCTACTTCAATACACCGACTCGAATGCTTTCACTATTTGTGCCTACCCACCCTCTAAAGCATCCACTTGTTGACGAAATATGGAAAGTACGCAGCATTACAATAGACTATTAATAATGAGCCTCTTGCAAAGACATGTCCACCCATCTAACATAATAGGTTACTTGTATCTAGGCCAACTGCATGCACAAGAATCCACTTTTGAGTCTAGATCTCTACCTCTTATTTAGGGGGCTTCCAAGATATATCCAATCCTCGACCTTTACCATCCCCTAGAGATAAAATGTAACATTTTCAAGCGATAAAATTTGGTGACCCTTACGATGTTATCCCAATGTGTGCTCTATCAAAACCAAGGAATGGTCTGTCTCTTGCCTCTAACCAACCTAGGTTATGGAGCATGTTGTTGTAATCTCACACTAGCTCCAAGTTATGTCAAAAGCATCTCACTTCAACTTGCATTTGTCTCGATGCCATCCTATGTCTCACCTGCAACAAAGAACTCGCCTAGATGGCCCAACACAAGTGACCTGCTACTCAAAAAGGTGCCCAATAGGGCCCCATAAATTTGGTAATAGGGTCTATCACTACATCCAACCAAAGGCTTGGAGAGTTATTGCCAATGAATCACTAAGGCTAAGCCATGTGTCAATGCCAATCTACGTACAATAAAAGCACTCAAGTATAACTATCGAACTATAGAATCCACATAAGTTGTGCCTTCATTCTCATGGAGTGATAAAAAAACGTATGGTCTTAATACGAATACCGCCAACTCCATCCTCTTGACCAACACGTGGCGCCTCATTCCCAGCCAACTGTCTCCAAGCTGAAAAGCGCTAACAAAAATGCTGCAAAACTCCAAGCAACAATGATGTGATATGATGCAAAACCTTAATAACCCCCCACAGAGCATGTCAATTTACTGGCATGCAAGAACCAAGATCTAAGAATCCCTAAACTTAATAAGATCGTCTATGCACTGCCAGTGCTATGTGAACCACCTGGGAAAACAGCGTCGTAGGATTTGCAGATGGTGCTGGAGGAGACACCTAAGCTCAGTTTGTCGTTGAACTTGACCAAATGTGTACTACTTATTAATAGCATCTCACTGTTACGAGCTCGTAACCAGTGCCGAACCCTAGGGAACACAGATAGGTCAGATACCACAGTCAGGGTCATGTCCAGCGTACATGACCAACAGGGCAAGACAGTGTGAGTAGTCTGCCCCAGCACGGTCCATAGCCATGGCGGGCCTAACACAGCCTAGGGACCCTGTCAGCAGGATAGGGCTCCCAGTTGGGTCCCGACGTGCAGTCGGCCACGTCAGTGCCACGTGGCCGACATTTGGCAGTTGCATGCTACCAGTCCTCACATTGGGCTAGGAGGGGCTTACTCTATATCAGGTAGTAGGCAAGGTTGGGTGGATCAGTTAGTGTTTGCCCTACTGTGGTGTTAGGATCTATTACACTGGTATCAGAGCCATCTCCATCCTAGGGAGTTCAGGAGCAGCAGTATAGAAAGCTATCAGAAGATAGGAAATGTTTCTCAGTTTCTCAGAAAAGATTAGAGGAGGAGAATCGCTGTAGGGCAGCCTTCAAACCCTTGAAATTCACTGAGAATTTACAATTGTAGGAAGTAGAATTCCTTCTGTAGGTAAATCGCTGGAAAGGCAGCAATCTATATCAGATTTCAGACATCTGATAGGAGATTTTAGAAAGGATTTAGAGTAGAAACCAGCGAGCAGGTCCATCGCTGTAGGATCAGACATCTACCTCTGAAATTTCAGAGAAATCCAAGGAAGTTTTAGGGGTTTTCAAGCAAATTTTCCTAGCAGGGCCAGCGCTAGACAGGGAGGTGAAAAAGCTAAATTTCATCCTTGTTTTTTGAGAATTCCCAGGAGTTTGAGCTCCAAACTTATTTGCAACAGACCAGCGACCTACAGGCTGAGATTAAATCAGAGATTCAAGGTGATTTCAGAGCTGTAAATTGGACAAATCAGGCCGGACAGATTGCTGTCCAACCAGCGAGGGCAGGGACTTCAAAAATTCCGAATTTCTTTTTGTAAATTTCCGGTTTTTACTCGGTTTGTTGGAACCCCACACCTGAAATCAGATTAGTCAGCTACTCAACTCAAGAACCGGGAAATTTGGCACCGTTTTGAAGCTTCAAACTGGCATTTTTCGGGACAACAGGTCTGAAATCTTGGGGAAAAGAGTTGAAAGGGTTCTTCTTTGTAATTTCTTTGGAAGTACAGTCCTCAGAAACAGCTAAGTCATCTTTCCTTTCCCTTGTACAGTTGTAAATTAGTCTTTTTGACTTTTTTCATCAGAAGTTAAGGTACCTCTCTTTCAGTTTCCAAGATGACCACTCCTCAGGGACCTGATCAACCCCCGGAGAGAGGCTTCGACAAACTTGAAACACAAGCCTTGGCTTACAGAAAAGGGAAGGAACCAATGGAATTGGAAGAACAGGAACAGTTCGCCGAAGAACTCGACGAACTGGTTACCAACGAGCAATTTCTCCAGTTGGTAACAGAAGTGGATGAACTGAAGTTGGCATTAGCCAATTTCAAGTCCAATGTGGACAACTCGTTCGCTGAACTCAAAAGCTTGATTTTGAGTTCCGCAAAAGGAAGCCTTCCCTCCACTTCTCAGTTATCCCCTTATCCACTTCCATCAGTTTCAGGTGAGACTTTACGGTCTCACCCCAATGTTTTTAAAGATTTAAAGCCTCCTACTTTTAATGGGAAAGAGAAGGATAGAAATGCAGACATTCTACAAACCTTCCTCAACAAATGGAAGAACATTCATGCTCTTAAACAGACCCCTGACCATTTGCAAGCTATTGAGGCCAGTCTTTCCTTAGGGCCTATGGCCTATAAGTGGTGGTTAAATCTCCAGGAGACTGGGCAGACTCCCCGGTCATGGAAAGCTTTTATAAAAGCTTTCCTAAGAGAATTTCAACCAGAAAATGAACTTGATAGAGCCTGGGAAGCCTGGGAAAGAACAGTAATGGACAAGTCCCTCATCCAATATATCTCGCAGTATCGAGAAGCAATTTCAAAGATTAAAAATATGGATGATTATCAGAAAATCAGGGGATTTGTCCGTGGCCTCAAAGATGAATATAAAGTAGAGGACCAGAGAAACTCGCCTACTACCCTTGAGCAAGCTCTCAGATATGCTCAAATCTATGATGATTCAGTGGGTAGGAAGAGGGCGAGACAGCAGCCACTTTCTGAGCAGCCTCCTCAGAAAGACTCTCAATTTAAAAAGAAATTTTTAAAAAGAAAGAATCAAGATAAACTTAAAAGTGAAGCTCCTCAGAAACGCCCTTCACTCATACAGCCCTTAAAACCAGATGATTTTGAGAAAGCCAAACAAGAACGTTTGTGCTTTGTGTGTATGGGCAAGGGACACACAGTCAGACAGTGTCCCAAGGGGCCTTTAACTAAAAAAGATAAGAAAGATAAAAAACAAGTTCATCTTGTTCAGATTGTATGTTTCCCCAGTGACTCGGCAGCTTCCGAGATCAAAGTGTATCATGAAGATCATGAACACTGTTGCCAGCTGACCTCTGCAATGCTAGTGAGACCCTTCAGTTTTGGGCCGCATGACCTAGTACATATGCATGGGAAACTTGGTAACCAGTCAGTAAGAGTTATGGTTGATGATGGGGCAACCCATAATTTCATCAACTACACCCTGGTTAAAAAGCTTAAACTACCAGAAGTACCTAGTCAGCATAGGTACATAGTTTCATTAGCTAAGGGTGAAGATAAAAAAATATGGGAAACTATGGTAAGTAAGTTAAATCTTGGTATTCAGGGGTACCAAGATGAAATAAACTTTCAGATAATGCACCTGGATCGAACAGATATTGTTCTCGGGAGAGATTGGCTCTACAGTTTAGGACCCCCCCTCCACAGAAACTATCAGGAGAACACCCTCAGCTTTCAGCATAAAGGCCGAGAGATCCAGTTGCATGGGGAGCATGATGTTCCCAACAGTCCTATGGTTTGCAATTCAGAGCTCTGTCAGCTAATCGGAGACGAAGACCATCAGGTATTCTTATGTGACTTTCAGTTTATTCCTGAAGTTTCTATTTCCAGTTCTATTCAGCAAAAAATCAGTAAATTAGAAACTTTATTGTCTAAATTTAAAGATGTTTTTCCTGAAGATTTGCCACATGGTTTACCACCTAGCAGAGAGGTAGATCATGTAATAAACCTAGGCACAACACCTGTTTCTAAACCTCCGTATCGGGTCAGCCGAACAGAGGATGAAGAAATAACTAGGCAGTTAACAGATTATCTTGGGAAAGGCCAAATTCAGACCAGTAGTTCACCATGGGCCTCACCAGTCCTATTGGTGAAAAAGAAAGAGGGGTCTATGCGTCTTTGCGTAGATTACAGAGCCCTCAATAAAGTCACAATTAAGAATAAATACCCTATGCCTCGGGCAGACGAGTTGTTTGACCAACTCGACGGGGCTAAGTTTTTCAGCAAAATAGACCTCATATCGGGATATCATCAAGTCCGTATAAAATCGGAAGATGTCTCGAAAACAGCTTTAAGGACTCGTCACGGTCATTATGAGTTTAAGGTGATGCCATTTGGGCTCACAAATGCTCCAGCTACCTTTATGACCTTGATGAACAGTGTCCTCAAACCATACTTGGGTAAGTTTGTTGTCGTATTTTTAGATGACATCCTCGTTTACAGCAAAACGAGGAAGGAGCATCTAAAACACCTCAGAAAGGTGTTTCGACTGCTCAGAAAGCATAAGCTCTATGCTAAACAATCCAAGTGTGAATTCTTCGTTGAAGAAGTAGCATATTTGGGTCACATTATCTCTTCAGATGGGATTAAGATGGACCCAAATAAGGTTAAAGCCATACTCAGTTGGCTGAGACCTCAGAATATTTTGGAACTTCAGATCTTTCTTGGTCTGGCGGGATATTACAGACGATTTGTCAAGGAATATGCTCAGATAGCAGTTCCTATGACAAATCTCCTTAAGGGGAAGGGAAAGGAGTTCATTTGGGAGTCCGCACAGCAGGAGAGCTTTGATGCTCTCAAAACAGCCTTAGCTACAGCACCAGTTTTAAAGGTCGTCGACCCCAATCAGCCATTTGTGGTCGAAACAGATGCTAGTGACTTTGCAGTAGGTGCTGTGCTAACTCAGGGTGGACGACCAGTTGCGTTCGAGAGTAAAAAACTCGAGCCAGCTCAGACTAGGTACAGTGCCTATGAAAAGGAACTCTTTTCTATCTATAGTCCATGCCCTTAAGACTTGGAGGCATTATTTGTATGGTGCCAACTTTGAGGTCCTGACAGACCATGAGAGTCTCAGATACCTTTGCAATCAACCTGAGCTTAGAGGTCGGAAAGCTCGTTGGGCAGAGTTGATGCAAGAGTTTGACATGTCTATCAGATATAGACGTGGAAAATTCAATACAGTAGCAGATGCCCTTAGCAGAATGCCTATGACAAACGAGCTGAGTTTTACTCAGATTCGTAATGAGTTACTCGAGTCCTTGAGAGGGAAATGCCAACATGATGCATTCTTCTCTACTATCTGGAACTCAGTCCAGAGCAGACAGTTATAGACTCCAGAACCAGTTCCCAGGGCTAGTGCCAGTTCATCTAAGAATACGACAGCTTCCGTTGAGGATGATGATGAGTCCGAGTATACGTCGTCAAATGACGTTGAGGATTCTGAGCCTATATTACCCAAGCAAACCCCAGTGGTTGAGGGTCAGTTGACTCAAGGATTCAAATGGAAAAGTATTCCATTCAAGATGAGTACTTGCTCTATAGAGATAGAGTATGTGTCCCCAATTCAGAGGACTATAGGCAGCAGGTCCTATATGAATGTCATGACAATCCTAGTGCGGGACACCCAGGCATACAGAAGACCTATGAGCTTCTTCGTAGGCAATTTTTCTGGCCCAGTACGTCCACCAGTATGTAACCAGTTGCCAGAAATGTCAAGTAAGGAGGGTTGTTGCATCCCATAGAAATACCAGCTGGTAAATGGGAGAGTATCTCCATGGATTTTATAGTAGGCCTGCCTAAAACCCAAAAGGGTAATGACACTATATGGGTCACAGTTGACCGTCTGACCAAAATGACTCATTTCATTCCGACCAAAACAACCGTTAGAGCTCCAGAGTTAGTGAGGTTGTTTGTAGACGGGCTATTTAAATTGTACGGTCTACCTTCCGGCATAGTCAACGACCAGGACAGTAAGTTTATTGGAAATTTTTGGAGGGCAATATTCCATCATCTCCATACTAAACTTAATATGAGTACCACCGACCATCCACAGACGGACGGTCAAACAGAGAAGGTAAATCAGGTGCTGGAGGATATGCTTCGTGCATACGTCAGCAAGAAGCAGACTAATTGGGAGGAGTATCTCTCGATATTAGAGTTTGCTTACAACAGTACCAAACATTCAGCTACGGGATACAGCCCATTTATGCTGATGTACGGTTTTCAGCCACGCTCACCCACAACTGTAGGATTTAAACAAGAAAAAGTTGAAGCAACCAGAAACTTTTTAGAGGACCTAAACCAGATGATAGAACATGCTAAGCGTAGCATTAGGCAGTCCCAGGATCGAGCCAGCCATTATGCAGATCCACACAGACGGGATGTGCAATTCTCCACTAGTGAGAAAGTCTACTTGAGAGTCCCAGTCGACTCTAAAACCCTCAAATCAGGAGTGTGTGCTAAGTTGTCTCCAAGGTATTGTGGTCCCTTTACCATCAGTAGGAGACTAGGCGAGGTCACCTATGAACTAGAACTCCCACACAGCAGTAAGGTTTTTCCAGTCTTTCATGTAAGTCAGTTACGAAAAGCCTTAACCAGATCGGACAATCTGGTAGGGGACAGTGTTCTAGTTCTCCCATGGGATCCTCAACAACCTCCACATGAACCAGAGGAGATTCTTGATAGTAGAGAGACGCAGACTCGTCATACTCTATATCGAGAATATCTGGTTAAGTGGAATGATCAGCCTGTTGAGAATGCCACTTGGGAAAGAGGTAGCGTCCTTCGCAAGATTTTTCCAGACTTTGTCTTAGAGGACCAAGACGGTTCTTAAGGGGGAGGGAGTGTTACGAGCTCGTAACCAGTGCCGAACCCTAGGGAACACAGACAGGTCAAATACCACAGTCAGGGTCGTGTCCAGCGTACATGACCAACAGGGCAAGACAGTGTGAGTAATGTGCCCCAGCACGGTCCATAGCCATGGCGGGCCTAACACAGCCTAGGGACCCTGTCAGCAGGATAGGGCCCCCAGTTGGGTCCCGACATGCAGTCGGCCACGTCAGTGCCACGTGGCCGACACTTGGCAGTTGCGTGCTACCAGTCCTCACACTGGGTACTCTATATCAGGGAGTAGGCAAGGTTGGGTGGATCAGTTAGTGTTTGCCCTACTGTGGTGTTAGGATCTATTACACTCACCTATTAGAATGAGTTTATGTAGTGATATATGGCTTGTTTTACAAACCCATGGCATCGCATACCATATCACAAGCGTCACAACAAAAAGGATGATGAGAACACAATATCTTTTTAAATGGCCTACCTCTATCTTTGGCAGCGACAATATGAGTGACAGTTGGCAGCAGGTTCATAACGGTTTTGCCTCCACATTGTTTTATCAGCTTTTGTAAAATTTCTCTATCGCACTCTGTTTCGGTGTTGCATATGACTAGTATTATTAAGAACAAAATCCAGGAAAAAAAAATAACGAGAAATTTCTATGTAACTGAAAACGATTGATCTTAAGCACCCAATTCTGCAAAGCAAATTGCTATTATATCTTAGCTACCAAACACTGCAGTTTGTCCACATCTAGTCACTTGTGGATCAGGAAATTCGCATAGAATGAATGCTCTAAATAAGGATACAAATTAGAAGGCCACGCATGTGTCCAGAGAGCTGTGGAACACCAGAGACGTCACAAATTTGCAGATGCGACAACACCCTGGATGGTCTTCCATATGCTGACTTTTTCTGCTTCTTTGCTCCATGGAATTTGGAGAATGAGTCATAGATCTGCAGACCATTCAAGAGACTGTAGCCTTGGCTCTTTGCCCTTGTTACCATCCCCTCAAACTCTGTCAGTATTGAGAAACAGCACAGTTGCAAAGAAATATAAATAAAACAGAATGACAAACTTTCATTATTCAGGTGTTTGACAGCTCAAACCACTGCAGTTTTTGAACACTTACTCTGAATTACGTGTGGAAGTTAAGCAGGCAGAATGAGTGACCTGATTGGAATGTGATAAAAAGAATAACCACTATGCATTGATATGTTTTCAATCCTACTGTTAAGGTGATATTCAGGCTGCATATAATACATACATCAAAATGTGACTAGATGACTCACTAATAGCAGATAGTGTCCATCAGAATTTTAGGACATTGAGATTACTTTAAATAAAGGTAGATAAGGAAAAGAAACCTTGAACAGAAAGGGCATCAGACCAGTCCTTATCATATCTGGCTCTAACCACCCTCGGAAATCTAAATGTCCATCCTGCCCGAAATGTCTGAAAAAAATGTTGACATACGCACAGATTAGAAATCAACAGATTAGAAATCAACATACTGGAGGTTCAAATATTCTGAACATTACGTAAGAAAAATGTCTCAAGTTTTTTCTTACACTTGTCCTATAGACGCGCTGTTCCGAAGTTATTTGTAAAACAACTGACCTGAAAAGCCGTTACGAATATCTCAGACTACAGCATGCCATCAAAGCCAACATAACTGCTTAGCATCATTAACATTGCATGCTGCTCTCATATTTAGGCATAAAAACCCTAAGATAATGAAAAAAAATTCAGATATCCGAAGCATCACTAGCTAGTAATACTCTAAAGGGACATAAGGTTCTCTAAGCGATAAGTTTTTGTAACATAATTGATATGGTTCAATCAAGTGGCTGTTTAAATATGATTTGTGAAGTCAAATTGAAAGCTTCAGTTATGACCTTGCCCTTCTCCATGGTAGCAACACATGTCAAACATACAAACTTGAAACGTTTGAAATGTATCTCAAACGTTTGGCATATTAACCA
This sequence comes from Diphasiastrum complanatum, assembly GCA_029204225.1. NCBI lineage: Eukaryota > Viridiplantae > Streptophyta > Lycopodiopsida > Lycopodiales > Lycopodiaceae > Diphasiastrum > Diphasiastrum complanatum. Next base: position 35,257,529 of record CM055101.1, read on the forward strand.
AACTATTGGAAACTTTTTTTTATACTAGAGCTTTCAAAATTTATATTTAGAGGAAAAATTGCCCATAACCTGTTATGCAACAGAAAAAGACCACATTAGGGAGCATACGACCATGCACAACCTTATGATATTTTTGCAAATATGTGAGAAATAAGCCACAAATAGATGAAAAGCTGATAAGGATTTTCTTGAATGCATTTGAAACATGACAAGTTCAAAATGAATTTGGTTGCTACTATGTCCCTCTCCTTTTTTGCTGCATTGGAGCATCACTACCTTGTGAATATTATATTTGACAATGAAAACAAACTTGAATATCTTATCATGGTGACCCTGTGAATGGATCAATGGCAAACCAGTGACAAGCAGTATAATATACAGATCAAGATATTCTTTCTTATGAATAACAATAGGAAGTAATGATCAGATCATGCGGTTGGAAACCTAGAAGTCAACTCCATTGTGTTGGCCATTGACTTGTTTGCGTTAATGGACTTTACAATCCACATTCTCCAACTTGACCAAACCATGCACTTGAATCTTGATATTTAGGATGTTACAAGGTCTTCGCAAGCTATAGAAAGCTTGCAAAGTTGATGCTTGGATTGTTAGTGTCATGTAGAGTAACGCTTTACAAAAATCAATAGAACTGTGAGGGAGAGAAACAAAGAAAGAAACAAACAAAGAAACAAACAAACAAAGAAAGAAAGAAAGAAAGAAAGCTTTATTGATGTCTTTAAAATACTAAATGGTACATAAGACTAGAGAGAGAAAGAAAGAAAGAAAGCTTTATTGATGTCTTTTGATGCCACAACTATTAGGGGCTTTGCGATCATCCATGATAATACAAGAAGCTTTGGAGGCTTTTTTTCAAAGATAGTGAGCCAACAATTAGAGGTAAGTAAATTCATATTTGAGGCACACTCTAGACCTGCCCCAAATATGACACCAACTACTACCACTTGACAGCACTTTACCACGTAACTATATCTACTTTCCAATCTTGTTGCAAGTCAAATTGTGCATCCTGATGCATTCCTTTCTTGACATTTCAAAAACAAGGTGCAAGAATTCCAACTCCTTAGAAATCAAACACTTAATAAGATCTAACAAAAGATGGTGTTGTTACTTTATATGATAATCGTAGTTGCACATGGAACAAATATACTAAGGAACATCTCTTATAGAAAGGCACCATGATAGAACTAGTTACTATATCTCCAACTACCATAAAATCCAAAATATGTAACATAACAAGAAAAGCACAAACCTATGGATTCAAAAAATTAAAATACTACAAAATTAAGGAATCATATGCTTTTCAAATCAACATAAGAAAAAGGGTGGTTTGAAATATACTTTGTAGGGTTTGAAATCCAAACATCTGGACACTCAAATCGGCTCATTGTCACAAGGTAGTTGCATGTAGTTGGTGGATGGCCTCCCTTTTTGTTTTTCCTACAAGAAGGTCACAAATGAATTATCTCTCTCTACCAATCATAGCCTGTTAGCAGCCTAAAAAATCAAATACTGCATATGACTTGCTAACAAACTCAAACCTTTTGTTTTCTTATAAGAGTTTCCTGTTTCATTTGCAGCTTTAACAGCTTTGTTCCTTTTTGTTTCGTTACAATCATTCATGGATAAATGAATAATGATGGATAATATAGAACCCAAATAGGATGAACACTATGAACAACTACAACTCACAAATGTCAAAACTACATCAAATTAGGGCGACAATGATACTATGGAGCAACTACAGGATTGTATAAAATTTCTGCTATTGAAATACATGACACAGTTTTTTGATGTGTTAGCAGATGTGCCATTTTTGTTTGAGAACTTTGTCTAAGTTGCAGCCATCTAGTTTGTGCTAATTATTTTCATCTTTTGTGGTGCTTTTTACCATTGTTATGGACTCAATCATAGATTTAGCATCACGTAAAGCACTAAAAAGCATTAAAGGTGAAGCGAATAGCATCCCCCAACCCAAATTGAAAGATTAAAAAACCATCACATATAGTCAATATCTCATCTTTTACAAGGAAGAGGAATGAGACTCCTACATGGAGCTTAGAAATAAACCAAATCATAAGCTATTTAACTATAACACCCCAAGACAGAGAAAGAAAGTTTGTCATGTCTGTTAAATACCCTAAAGTATGTAAGACAAGTAGTACATGTTAGGAGCGATAAACACCTAAAAGAGCTTCAGTCATAGGCTAAAGTCTTTTGAGCAACTAAAAATTAAAGGGAACATGACTGGAATTTCATAAACGAAACCTGTCTGTACAACGAACCATGAATAATGCTGAATCTGTTAACAATAGTACTCTCAAATTAGTCCCATAAAGATCAATGTGGTACTATACTTATTATCATATTGAGAATTCTAGCATTCATTGTTGATAGTAATAAGTATGCTATGTAAGAGTGTTCTTTACGTGCATGTGGTTGGTCAACTCATTTCATAGTTGCAGGGAATCGCGATTCTGGGGCTATCGCGAATCGCGATTCGCTGTCCAGAATCACGGAAATAATTTTTTTTCTTTTTACTTTCCGAAATTTTTTTGGGACCTGAAATGTACCTGAAACTACGGGAATTTGACCTGAAACTATTGGAATTAGACCTGAAACTACTGAAATTGGACCTGAAACTACTGTAATCGTAATTGTCTGTTTTTTCTCTTTCTACTGATACCCATATTGCTTGTATTTTCTGAAAAAAAAAACACGTTTTGCTGGAAAACCAGTGAATCACTGGTTTTTTGGGCCAGCGATTCTCGAATCGCAATTCGGTTCGTGATTCGATTCACGATTCCCTAATCGTGGCTGCAACTAAGACTCATTTACATGGATGTCAAGGAATCAAAATTGTTGCTTAGGGTAATTGCTCAGGGTAGACAAATGCATGATCTATCTTATCTACAAGTAAGTCATTGTTTGGATTAGACACATGTATTCTTTATAATGATACTCTACAATTAGAGTTTTCAGTGAAGGGTTATCACCTATTTAGACCAAAAAACAACCACTGTTATTGATTGATTGGGGCATGCTATAGCGATATAAAGAGGACATCAAGAGCTTTAGGATAATTTACTCACATGTCGAAAAGCAAGTCTCAATCCATAGTTGCACTAACGAATCCCGAATTGCGATTCGGACAGCGATCCGAATCATGACCACTGAATCGTTTGGGGGTCACGAATCACGATTCACAATATATATATTTTTAAATACATTCAATATGGGTATCAGTAAAAAGAGAAAACATAGAGGATTAAGAATATATGTGTTCCCGGTAGTTTCAGCCTACTTCAGGTTCATTTTCAGCACATTATAGGTCCAATTCTAGTACATTTCAGGTCAAAGGATTAAGAGTGAATGTGTTTCAGCCTACTTGCAGATTCAATTTCAGCATATTATAGGTCCAATTCCAGTACATTTCATATCAAATTTTTTTTTCCGCGAAGCCCAAAAAGAAAAATTATTATTATTATTTTTTTGTGATTCACTGAACTGAATCGCAATTCCCGAATCACAATTCCAGCGTGTGATTCGCTGCATCTATGCCTCAATCATAGAGATTTTTAAGACAAAAGGTAGGTGTCCACAAGATTCAATTATCTTTTCAAAAGTAGCTTGGTCGCTTCAAATAATGGGCATATGCATGCCAAAATGAGTCCTCAAATGTAAATGAGAGCCATGCATGTCAAATATCAGCTCAAAGGAATCAATATAGTTTTGCATAGAACTCATCTCTAGTCCATTTCCATTTTTGAAGACTCAAATCCAACCAAATTCTTTGTTGTGCCTAACTTCAATCCGTGCTCGAATTTCATGACAAAGCCTTTATCTTATTAGACAACCCCACAACATCCTTGTTTGCTAAAAGGTAGAAAGAAATTGGTGTCTTAATGCTTCTATTTGGTCCATGCTATGCAGGATGATGTTTGATGGTTTAAGACTTTGTGGTTGGACTCAAGGTTGCAGTACACGTTCCGAAACGCGATCTGGAACGCGTTCCGGGATTTCCCATTAGGGTTTCCCGGAACGCAATTTTTTTTTTTTTTGTATAGTTTTCAATATGGGTATCATGTGAAAGGATATCAAAAAAGCAATTGTTATGCAGATCTGTTGCTTGGTTTCAGATGGCTGCAGGCTACATTGATTAGAAATCTGGACATCAGTAGATGGTTTAAGAAAACTGGCTGCATTTTCATATGGTTTCAGAAATTTGGACATCAGTAGATGGTTTCAGCTATTCCAAAAGAAGTATACAATTCCCGCCAGTCTAAGGAAGGCTCCTTCTAACTCTTTCTATCATTTTCTAACAGAAAACGGAATCAGTAGATCTGCAAACCATTGGCATCAGAACACCATTCAAAACTGATTTCTGATATCTATTGGAAAACCATGTCCACCATTCAATTACGGTTTAGTTAGTACTCAAAAAAAAAAAATTGGCCATTACTCCTTTTTCCACAAAAAAAAAAAAATTGCGATCCGGGTCGCGGATCGCTGACGTTTCGGATCGCACGATCCGAAACGTTTTTGCAGCGGATTGCGTGTCTCAATTGTTATGTTGGGTATTATCCTTTATATATAATACTGATGTATAAATAAATTGACCTTTAAGAAATTTTTAGGTTTTCATAAGCACGTCCTTTGGCTTTGTCAATGGATCTTGAAAGGCTTGTTTTTCCTCTTTTAAAATTCTATCTTACTAGAAATGAGGTTATCCACAACATAGGCCATCAAAACGATCCTACATACAGAGACATTGCTACAACATCCATAATCATGTCATCGATACCCAAGAGCTGGTGGAAGTCACTTGTATGGAAATATATTCACATTTGCTTTCACAAATCAAACGAAGACAACATGCTGAGTAGTTACAACTTCTCATAGGTGAGGCCAAACTCAGCCATGATGAAGGTTTGCACCAAAAGAACAAGTCAATTGAAGTTCCTACTACCTCATCAAAACGGGAGGAAAACACTTCAGCTCGCCAAAAAAACATTCCATCGAAGGAAGGTAGCAGGTTATACAGCTATAATCTTAAGTTATAAGATACTCGAGCATAAGCATTTTAAGAATTTCCGATCGATTGTGAGGCGCTCATTTTTTAAGAATTCTAAAGTTAGTTCAAGGTGATCCTTGTAAGATGCTGCTCATTTTTTTTAAAACTGATCTCATTGTTTTCAGATTCTCTAAATCGCTACCAATAAAAAACTAAATTCTAAATGATTCATAAATGGAACAAAATCTAGGCATACTACTATGTTTATCCACTGGTGATGCAAAGTTATGTTAAAATCAATTTTCTATACTTGCAAATTTGCAATGCTTACAGTATTGAACACTTGCAATAAAATATCCAGGTAAACTCCAGTCTGTCCTTTGTTACCATGATCAGTTTTGTTGGAATAGTTGCATGGCATTTTATTTGACTACCCAATAAATGTTTTTCTGAGAAAGGAATTTTGAGTTACTTTTGCTTCTTATAAAAAGGTTGGGTTGCTATAGACTTCCTTTCCTCTATTTGAGCTTAGGACTTGGACTCCAATCAGCCACTCAAATGATGACGTACAAGAGAAACAATAGCAAGATTACCGAACTTTCAAATAAGGAAACATGAGCACGAGTAGTGGACATAAAAAGCAATGCACTCACATAAATAAAGATGAAATTCTACTCTGAAGAAGAGCATGTTCTTCCTCTGAAAGACCGACCCCACATCGACACAACGTTATAAATCTGTGTCATAAGATCCAGGACATTCACTTGTTAATATCCAGGCATACTTAAGCCTTTGACCCTGTGCAATAACTTTCATCAAAAGAGTGCATCAAGCTCTACCTTCTACTTATTGTTTAGAAGATGATTTTCAAATGAATGGACAGCTTGCCATTTATGATGGTAACTATGACTTCAACTCCAATGGAATTTAATACATGGATATTAAGTCAAATGCATAACATCTTACATACAGGTTGGTGAGAGAGAGATATGATTATATTCACAATACAAGTAAACTTTAGCATAAGAGATAACTACAAATAAATTTGTGAAATCTGTCTAACCTAGAAAAAAAAACGATAACCAGAAAAACTATAAAATGTGTGAAATACTAAACTATCTTGAAAAGGGTTGAGATCCCGAGAAGAAACTCTGCTACAAATCTTTTTTTGACAGGTTGCTTAATCAACTGAGTAATCTTTCTATTTGTACACAGGACAGGCAATATCTCTGGCTGCTCTCAATCAAATGGCCAAAATTAAAGTTCAGTAAGAATGAAATCTCACCTTGGAGAAATTCCGTTCTTCTGAGATGTATCAATAAGAGCCAACAGATATGACACTACCTGCAATAGCAATAAAACATTCAAGAAAAAAAAATTTAGGCACACTGATAAAAATTTCAAGCACGATCTTCCAATTCAAGGGAAAAACTATTCTAAACTAAACAATTTGTTAAATTTAGTTCAATAAACTGGAAGATTTAGAAAAGTAAATCTTAGTGTAAGCGTCTGGAGCTCTCATATAAAAATTTATGCCTCTTTTGATCAGGTCTTATCGTTCATTTTTAAATTACAAATTGGTAGTGGAACAAACCATTTGGATCGGTACTCTGGAACTTACTATCATATTGGTCCCTGGAATTTTATGTGGAACAGTCCCTGGCCACTGATACTATAGATTGACACACCTAGCCAGATGGATGAGCCTCGATGGTCCTTTACAGAAGCATCCTACTTTCTAGGAGTTCAAACGCTTTCCCTTACAAAAACTCAGTAAGCTGAGACAGAAGCTGACCTGTGAAATACAAAGGGAGAAACAGTTTTTTATTCAAAAGGTTGATTGGATATCAGAAAATTGAGCCTGGTTTGGCTATAGTGGAGTGAATCGTTATAGAGGACGCTCACTTACATCTGCTCTAATTCTGGATATTCAATGATAATTGTCAACTCATTTATAACTGGATATATTTGCACTACTCAAACTACTAGAAACATCAAGGTGAAAGACGGTCCCAGCTTTCATCGTATTGGGAGACAATGAGGCACCTACTTACTGTACCTCATGTGTAAGGCAACAGCTTATCAAGGCATGTGTTTCTATGTTCCAGGATTGGTGCCAAAGAACAGGTGACATGTACAGTTTCAGCAAGAAGATTTTTGTTTCTCAGCATAACAAAGCCACACTGCTAACCTTCTTTGCTTGTTTCTTTGGTATATTTGACAAAGATGTTTCCAAAAAGAGTTGGAAATCAACAAAGCCTTCCTTGGCATGTGTCTTAAGCTCTCATTGCATCACTCTTTTTCTCAAAGTTTGCAAAATCTTTCAATGAATTTCGCTAGCAAAAAATTGAAAAGTTTAATCGAGTTGGAATATGTTGCAACACCACAACAGAAACGGAAATGCATCCCAGTGGAAACATAGCATAATCCAGGGACTGAAATGCAGATATTGTCATGATGTCCCAGTGTGATCAGCTATTCAACATCTTTAATTCAAAACATAGAAGAGTTCCAGAACGCTACCTTCTGGAACATGGGGGTCCAGATTGGCTTTCCGGTGCAACTTAGATTCAATCATTCAAAATGCAAAAACTTATCTTGAGTTGTTAAACCACTCAAGATCCATCCTAGCTGGCCTCCTGAAAAATGCCTATCTTAATAAAATTTTCTTAGATGTTGCCCCTACGATTGTGCTCCCACATCTACAATATGTAACAAGGTCAGTCTTCTACACATTCTTCTTGTGGCTGATTGTCTCCAAATTGGGGACCCTATTATCTAGTACATAATCATCATCCCAGCAACCATGAACAAGAAGTGAACATATCCTTGAAATCCAAAAACACTATAGAAGCTTCATAATCAAAATTACAACTTGAGAAGGGCAATGTCATCTGCTTCAAAATCAGCTTGAAGCACTCTCTAGCCTGGGGAAAAGAAACTGCTTCTTCATCTACAAAGCAGATGTGATGATCTGAACTGACTCACTTGGTTTGCTTCTACTTGTCAATGCAACTTATTTTAAAGTCCAACATCTTGTATTTCATGTCAATGTTGGGATCAACCAGTGATGTTGCTTTTAGACATGACTTCCTATCTGCTTTTAGACAAAAACATTCAGCAAAGATCATGAACTCTAATTCTTACCATAGCAGCCTTGAATTCATCATAAACCACCCTTGGCTTTGTCTTAATGGAAGAGAAAGGACAAAGTACTCCCAAAACTGGTTGAAACTTTTCAATGGGCAATGAGTTGAATTCTAATCAGGCACTTAACTCACTGAAACTCAACAGAAGCCTTTTCCTATTAGTTGCAAAGCTTGAGGATTTGAAGTAGAACCAAATAGTGACAAAGCTGCCCCCTATTTTACATACACTGATTGTTTTTAATGAGGATATTATGAAGAGGCCAAATCGGGTCTAAAATTGTGGTCCGCATTGTGCACAGTTCACCTTAAACCTTCTGGTGACATTCAGCAATTATTCCGGGCCTCTTTTTTGCACTAGCTCTCTGAGTATGTAGTAGCAGATACTAGGATCATAGAACTTGCCCAAAACTTCTCTTAGAGGTGTCTCCTTCCTAAACCATGTTCAGGCCCCATTTCTTACTCTAAGCCATGTATTAAAATCAACACTTAGGAAACTGCTTATCCATCCAAAACCCTTGTTCTCCAAACCATTCATTGAAATACAAGAATAGCCAGAACTCAAAACAGGTCTAAATGTTGGCCTGTCCGAAGGCACAATGGTGTCTAACCCTGTCCTCTGTCACAAACAAATATCTATTAATCACGACTAAAAAAAGTGTTGGTCAGCACATCAAAGTCTTCAAGAAGGCTTGACCCTTGATTTTTTTGTCAGATGCTATCTTTCCGAAGCTTATAATGGATGGATCTTCACCCTCAAAGTCAGGTTTACAAACAGAGTTCTAAGTTTGATGCTTGCAGGATTGGCATCATCTCTGTTCCTGAGAAACAAGCAAATGAAACTATATATGAGGCCCATTAGTTCTGCTTCAAAAAAAACCTCCGATGTTATGGTTTTGTGTTAGCCCCTCCTTCCTAACCAAAGAAGCATGTCCTTCTTCTTTCTTTAATCTAGCAAGTCTCGTGTCCATTCACAGTCATTATATTTGGTAGTGTTTTCTACTTCCCAGAAAAATGCAGACACAAAAATGTGACTCTTTGTATCCCCAGTCATTGGCATATGGTTGTCCTGTCAAGGTTGTAGTCCTTGACAGTCAGTTCCACATCTTGAACGTGTTACAGCCTAGCTTATCTCAGTCTCAGCACTCCTCATTTATGTGGTGAATTGCAATTTACTAGATAGATCACTGTTCTGAATGGTGTGGCTTAGTTAGGACCTAGATCCTGGGTTTAGGATGACTAGCCCATTACTAGCAGCCCTGCATGCATGTGGATCATCGACATGCAATGAAAAATTCATTGATTAGATAGGAACACTGAATTCTAGGTATATGTAGGCCCCAGAATATTTCTCAGCACCATTACATATCTAGGAAGTTGGATACCCAAATCCGTCCCTTTTTTTTTAAATTGTGTGGGCTAAGTTGCAGGCATTTCAATGAAAGCTAGTTGAATGTATGGTTCATGATCTCACACATGACATGACCTTGGAAAACTGGGTCGGATCCCAGGGTGGTCAAGCTGGCTACTGTGCCATGCCAAGGCACAAAGTGATCCAAATACACTACACCATGTGGAACTGGTAAAGCCACGGAGAGCTGTTACAGGTCTACTCAACCAGGTGACAGTCTTACGACTTAGATACCGAAATGGAAGGTGGACATGAACAGCAATCTAAGGCATGGAGAAGCCTCATTCTCACCAATGGCTGGCCTCAGAGAGAGGAACTTGTGGAGCGATAACAGGAAATAACATACAAAAGGGTGAGCAATAAGTTGATGCTATATTACAAGACCTTAAAGTACATACATAATTAACTATCTGTGTATGTGTAATGACCATAGTTTCATAGCATATTTGGAGCCTGAAGTTCATCTTATGAAAAATAGGATGCTATTTCAAGCTTTGATTGAAATGAACACTAGCTTAACACAGATGGAGTAATCATGTGCTGCAAAGAGACACAAATCAGCAATGTGTGAAAGAAAGAAATTTCATTTGACCAACTAGAAAACATCAAATGGAAAGATGAAACTCACGTGTCCACCACGACTACCACTTCCATAATAACCTCCTGCAACACAACAACATATCTATTTTTCTTAAAATTTGCTCTCTAGTAAGCAATGCTTACATCTTGCTAGTTTCCTTTTGCTAAAAAGTTAAAAAGGGACAATTCTGATGCACATTTGTTTTGATAAAAAAAATAAAAAAAACATGTAATTTTCCTAAGCAATCTTCAAGCAATTTATTCTTATCAAGTTTGTTACACAAAATATATTCCCACAGACATACTTACCAATAATCACCAAGTCATGATCTGCACCCATTGATACATAGTCAGGCTTGATCTTGCACCATCTTCCATCTCGATTACCAGGAGTCCATTTTGAGTTCAAATCTTTTACAACAATACCTTCATCACTGCTTCCAACATCTACAAGTCAGCCAAAACAATAAAAACATTGTCTAAATCACAACATACAAAATAAAAAAATCTATCTCATGCTTTTTATCAAAAACAACGGCCTCATTTTACACACTAGAGAGACATATAAAGGTCTTATACTTGCTATATGCAGCAATTATGAAACAGTAAATAACTCAACAATCTGTCAAATGGTTATGAATTGCCAACTGGATATAAGGAACAATAAATGATCCAATAGCTTATAGGCCCTCCAGAGGAACACTGACTTGGAGTTCTCCCTCATAGAAGCTCATGGTTTCTATCCTTAAAATTGATAGACAGGGATGTATCCAGGGACATTTCTAGTTTTGGCCTCAAATTACAGTTGGGTGCCTACGGTTGGGTTCCTTCCAAGCAACTTTTCTGGGCCCAATAACCACTCAATGTATGGACTCCCAGGAGATATTGTTAGTGACAAAGATCCGAAGTTATACATCACAGAAGTGAGTGTAGTTTTTCATAAGCTTGAGACTTCCCTTAGTTTTAGTTCTAATGATCATGTTGAATCCGATGGACGGATTGAGAGAACTAATCAAGCTATGGAAGATATGTTGAAGAAAAATGTTTCTCACAAGCAATCTCATTGGGAAGATTGCCTTCCTCTTAGAGAGTTTGCTTATAATAGTAGAAAACACTCTACTACAAAATATAGTTCATTTATTCTTATATATGAATTCCAACCCCTCTTCAGCTGCAATGAAGACAAAATCTATTAAGGTTCAAAAGGTTCCTAATACATCATATTTCCCAAAATCTTACCCCTCCCCTACCAACAAAGACGTCCTGAATGTTTTTCAAAGTAGAAGAGAATGTGTGGACAACTTCCCACACAACAGATAAGCAAAGATATTTGAAAAAGCTGGACTTATATATGTGAAGAAGACAACAAAAAAATGAAGATGTTGAACATGAAGCCATAAAAATGAAGATGTTGAAGAGTATAATGTAAAATTATAAATGGAAGAATGTGCTCCAAAAGATTTATATGACATAGAAGATGCTACAAAAACGTAGATGTCAAAAAAGAAAAAATAAAAAATATAAACATGTTTAAAAAGGCAGATGCCTTGATCAAAGGTCATGGACGAAAAGGAAAAGACCAACAGCTTGACTATGTAGAACATTCCAAAGAAGAATGCATCCAAGACCATCAATAATATGTGTGTGGTGAGTTATTATTTATCCATGTAAAAGCTCAAATTCATGCTCATCAATGCCCAATAGAGGAAGAACAACATTGACAAAAGGAAGTTATGTGCAATCCCATGCCCAATGACTTCAGCTTTTGCACTTGAATCATAGACTAGTCACATGAATGTCAATCATTCCAACAAGTAGATATTTGCAAAGAAAAAATGCTTTCCTAGAAAGAGATTGTGAGCTCAAATGAAATGTAGGTCCTATGATGGACACATTACTTGGCAAAGAAGTAGATGGTCAAAGAATGTCGCACTTGTGCTCAAGTTTGACTGCAAGAGACAACTTAATGCAAAGCAGTTGACTTCGGCATCGTCCAAAGTTTGTGAGTCATTGTGACAAACCTCAAGCTGATACTCTTTGGGTAAATCAAGAATAAATGTAGCTTCAGCGAGGTCAGGTCCATGTGACTAGCAAAATGAGAAACTGCCTCCTAAAAATCCTATGAAAAGATGTCCATAGGCCTCGTTCTCATTTGCAAGGTTGCAAATTGACAATAATGCTCAAAATTGTCCAAAATTGCAAAAAAGCAGTTTCAAAAGCTTCTTGGAATTTTTTTTAAGTGATTGAGGCATTGGCCTTCTCCTTTAGATCCTGCCACCATGTAGACACCTTGCTACATTAAAACACGATCACAGTAGCAATCCAGGTGCCATTGGGTGAATTGTGCCTGGAAAAATGAGAACTCCATCAGTCCAACCATGCCAAAAGCACCTCCGGGTGTGTATCCTTCTTGTCTCCCAAGAAAAATGCTAGGCTAAACATTAGGTGCAGCAAAGCTTGCCTAGAATGGTTCATCATCCGAAGCTCTTGCTCCGCCCATTCATGTTTAGCATTCATGTCAACAATTTGCTTTTGTAGCAAATTAATTGCTTGCACCATAACCTACAAATCAGCCATAGTCGGGCCTCAAGACCAAGGATGACAAAAACCTAAAACCACACAACATCAAGTGACGAATTCTCATGTGTTGGGTCACTTTTCTTGTGGGATACCATCAAGAATGGATACCCCCAAACCCTAATATGCCAAATTTGGGCAATTTGTAGACTTCTCATATGATTAAGTGAATCATCCACAAAGGAAACTTACCATGAGACTATTAGTAGGAGGCCGTGAGATCCTTAATAGCATGTAAATATGGCCTTTCTGGCCTAAATACTAGATCAAGAGCAACAAGAAGTTGTTGGGGTAGTCAAACTCTTGAGTCCCGTCTTGAAGTTTTAAGGGTCGACTATCAAATTAGAGGAAATTGGGTTTTAAAATAATCTTTTAAGAAGTACCAACTAAGAGAGGGAGTGCTGAGAGAGAGAAATGTACGATGTAATAACCAACCTACCCCATGCACGAAGTTGTTGACGCTACCTAGCGCTTCCTACAATAATTGGCATCCCATACCACCAACCATCGTATTTATTTCTCATGGGCACTCATCTCCATGGCTAGATATATCTTGTTGTCTCAAGCATGCTCGTACCATCCACTCCTCAAATAAACTGAACAAATGATACACGGCTGTCCCACCTCCATATACATAGTACAAGTGGGTCCCACCACAAGCATGGTCCACACTTAAATCTGCATGAAGCAGCCTAAGGTGCTAATGGCACTAAAAATATCAGGCCTAGCATTCCACCTCATGGCAAGGCCATCACCTTAGGGTCATTCCATTATGGTACATAGAAAGTCTATTGATTAAGATCATGAACATTCTGACAAGTTCTTAGAGAGGCTAAGAAAGCCATTAGCAATGCTAAGCACAAGGCACATGATTATAGTACCTAAATATGGTGCCTGGTGCAACTTGAAGCTATTCAAATATGACCAAGTAACCAAGGGCCCACAAATTCCCTAAACAAGCCATTAGGTTTGCTTCATTCCACTCATTAGAAGGCTTTCATAGAATTTTGAGAGCAAGAAACAAAGAAATTGCATAATGTACATGTAGTTCTTTGTATTTTTAAATAAGCATATGTTAGAGCTTATGTACTAATAATTCACAAAACCAATATTGAATCAAGATTTACAAGCAAGAACAATGACAACTATAGCACCCATTAAACTATAATAAACAATATCATACATTGATGTAGTCATTAGTCATCCAAAGATTCTAGACATGAAGTAACTGATCACAACACCTATTGAGGTTTCCTTAGCATACATTTATACAAGGTTACCCAACTATTCCCTACGACAAGCGTGAACTATGGGATACGAACATGTTAAGGAAGTGAATTTACAATGATAGATATTTATTTCCAAAAGGTTGTTCAAATCCTCAATTTGATTCACATTGAAACTGCTAAATAGAAGAAGAACTTACCCGCACTCAACTCTTTCACTAAAAAAGTGGCTGAGTTGTTGTTTTGTTGTTGGAAAGGTTGCCCATTTTGTATTACCTACAAGCAAAAGCACATTACGCATAAAATTTTGAACATGATAACTATACATTGCTTGGAAAGAATCAACAAGCACTCTTGGATAATAATGTGTATAGCCTACAACATCTTGATGCTTCAAAAATACTTTGTGAAAATTTGGGACTCTATGTCAATTTGGAAATAACAAAGGTGGTGGTTTTTCAATCATAGAGGAATTAATAACCCTCTTTTGTTGTTTGATGGAGAGGAAATTAAAGTAACCAAAAAACACAAATACTTGAGAGTTACAATCCCACAAAACCTTCAATGGATTATGGAATGTGCACATGTGATGACAGAAGGCTTATCTGTACTAGGTAGTTAAAAATTCTCTTTTGGGATGTAAGCGGCTTGTCAACAGATAGACTTATGGACACAACACAATAAGAGGATCCCATTTGAGACCTATAGTCATTGCCAATCCTTCATCTGTGTTGCAGCATCATGTTAGAGGGGAGAGAGAAGAAGAAGAGAAAGAAATCTTCATTGTCCTTGAATGCTAAAAAGTATAAATGACCAGTACATGTCAAGAGTGACAGTCTATGTAGGAGCATGGAAAACTGTTTCCAAAAAAAAAGGACTCAAAAGAAACTAGTCTCTGAAAACATCCAATGGTGTTCTGATAGAAACTCAATGAACTCTAAGTGAAAACTGGAAAAGCTCTCTACATAAATGAGTAGATACCATAAAGGATATCGTGATCGAATGAAATACTAGTCAAAGTCATGAGCTATATATTTACAAAGTCAAATAACATGTCTTGGTAGAGCTTGAACTCTACTGAAGTAAGACTAGATAGATGCTCCTGATATTGTGGATGATGCTAAAGATGATGGAGGAGGTCGTCGTCTCCGAGATCGTTGAATAGCTCTCATGCGTAGGGGCAAACGTTGCCTCTGATCAAGACGTCGATCATGGAATGGGATATCAGATGCATCCTCAAATAGTGTATCACTCTCAATGTATGCTCTAGAATGTCTCCTCCAAAGAAAAGAGGTAATCTAGGACTGGGAGCCTATATCATCCAACAGGTCCTACTGGCATGTCTGTCGACATAGAAGAAACACCTCACGTATCATCAAAGCAACACAGCGTGGATCCACATATGAAATAAGAGAGCAAAGTGTGATTGGAGCATCATGGAACAGGCAATGGTAACGCCCTCTGATCTCCTAATATAAAGGACACCTGAAAATAAAATGCTCCTCAAACTCCACCTCATCTAATGTGCATAACTAACAAATCCTGCACTCCCGAGGAATACTCTAAAAACATCCTGTCTCTACATGGAGCTGGTGTGAGGAAACTCGTAACTATCCCAGTGTGAAACGAAAACGATGTGAGAGACCACTATCCGGATACCGAGGTAATACTAGTATATCAATAATATTCAACTTGAGGAAATGGGAATGGTAGAAATCTAGCTTAGTCCCAAGAGGACACTGCCATGTCCGTTGCGCGATAAATAAAGCCCCAAATGTACGGATGAGATCACTCGGGTAACTCTGAGATAGTCAAGCCATGTGTGTGTGTAATAAGCAAGGAGCATGTGAGCACCATGAAGACTGGTGGCCCAAGACATGTAACATCTGAGATGATAGGATAGCTAAATGAGGATAGCATGACCTGGGAAGACTCAACAATCTCTAAATATAAATAATTACCCTAAAAATAGCCTCAACCTGGAGAGGTATGACAGCAAACTCGGCCTAGATAATCTGATGTGGAACTGATGGCTTAGCCCGAATCATGAGTGCAAGCATAGTAGTCTGCAAACGAGAAATACTAGACCAATCTGACTCAGGAATCCCTGTACACCAAACTCCATAGCAACAAAGCATCAATACACCCTCTCATGTCTAGACTTAGCCTCCTCAATAATAGCTCTGAGTGTAAAAATGTGCTCACTAGTAGAATGTTGAGTTGTAAATCCTGCCTAACCGCCAATGCATGTAATCGACAAATCTCTGCCTTGCTACTCACTATTGTTTGGAGGATAGTGCCATAGAGTTCGCCACAATATGGCCTATTACAATATCGCGGTAGTTTCCAGGATTCATGGGATCACCACTCTTGTAAATAGGATGAATGATATTAGTGCACCAAGTCAGAGGAAAACTGAATATAACTGCTTGGTTAAGCAAATTGGCTACAATGGGTGCAAAAATATCATAAGAGTGAAGCAGGAGTTCGGACTCTAATTCATTCATATCCCTTGCACGGCGGGGGCCCAGCTTCTCAATGGCCATAGTAATCATATCAGCGGTGAAGAAAGGGAAGATGGAAGGGCGAGGGGAGATGACAATAGGAGAATTAGTAGTGATAGTGTAGAGAGTAGTGGCATATTCAATCCAACAGCCTAAATCACTCAATAGGGGAGGTGAGAAGCAAGGGAGAAATTCTCTCCAAAAGGAACCAGAGGATGCACTAAAAAGAAGATCAATCAGTCATTTCCCATCTTTATTCTCATATAGTTGTTTTTTTTTTTTATGACAAGTACGACTATAGAGGCGCTTGAGGCTATGTAGAAGATGTATTCGAGCTTGTTTAACTTGGAGGTGAAGATATTTACAAAGCACGTCAGACCAAGGTTTATGTGGCTGACGAGAGCAAGTTGGAGGAGTGATGCTTATGGGGTTTAGTTGGAAAGGCCAGAGAAGCCAATGTGTAGAGTACAGCTATAAGAAAAGTGGCTTGGGTCTAAATTGGCATATCGTGGGGGAAATATTGGAGTGAGGAGAGAGGATCTCGATATAAGTGTGTGTATGCATGGTCAAAAATTAGTGAAAGTGGATGAAGAATGAAATGTCATGGTTCTGAGGGATAATGTGAGAAAGGAATGATCTGACAGAGTGGAAAGAGAACCAATGACATCTGGAATAAGTGGTATACCCCATAAAACAATCCACAACACTATGACCCCCGCGGTGAGGGTGGCAAGTAAAATCACCAGAATGTGGCCATCTTGATAAGCCATTAAAATTGGCGAGCTCAAGTGCCTCTCCTAGTTGAAGGAAGTATTCACCATATATAGTGATCAGGCTATCCGCATCCGCCGAAATCCTGGTAATACCAATGTCATCACTGTCCAATATGTGTGTCCTCGAGGGATCCATATCGATATCATGAAACTCAATTTGCCTGGAGGATGTCCTACCATCAAAATCTCCAGCTTAAAGAACATGACCTCGCTCAAAAATAGAAGAACATCTGAGGATAAATTAGTGTAAGGGAAACCGTACTATCAAAAAAGACTGATGTCTCAGGAGGAAAATAACAAGCTGCAATGTAAACATCTCGGTCCACTCCAACACGTTTGCCCAATAATTTGATCAAGAAAGAAAAGGAAGAAAGAAAGAAAGCTTTATTAATGTCTTTTGCATATAAGACCAAAAGGAGTACATGTCAAGTATGTGAAACCATGGGAGCGTATATAAACGTCTCCAAAAACAAACTATGCATAAAAGCCAATGAGTAAAATAACTGTAAACTACAAACTGCCAACTATCCATTAGTGGGAGCAAGATAGCTGCCAAGAGTAGAGTAATATCATATAGTGTTGCTGTTGAAAAAGGATGTGATACGAGCTGTAGCAGGAGGTAATGCGGGCCGCTGCTGACGTCGTCTAGGGGGGTGAAAACTGTGTGCTCTCGTAACAGGGCGGAAAGTGCGAGCTGCTGCGTGACTATGAGTGATACACTGTCTCTAACATTGGTGAGGTGGAATGTCATCATCATCGTCATCAGACCGTGTCCGTCTCCTAGTGAAGAAAGACGTAATCTGAGCCTGAGAGCTAGGATGTGGCTGGTGAGCTGACTAGTACATATCCTGGCGCAGCAAGACCATCTCTCGTAGCATAAGTGCGACACAG
The DNA here is from genome assembly GCA_029204225.1 of Diphasiastrum complanatum. Taxonomy (NCBI): domain Eukaryota; kingdom Viridiplantae; phylum Streptophyta; class Lycopodiopsida; order Lycopodiales; family Lycopodiaceae; genus Diphasiastrum; species Diphasiastrum complanatum. The sequence goes on from CM055101.1 coordinate 35,275,668, forward strand.
CGAGAGTCCTCATATCCAATCAGTGCTCTGAGTGCAGTAAGCATGTCACAGAATAGACAGTGATATCTCCCTCTAATCTCATAATATATGGGGCATCTGAAGATGAAATGCTCCTCGGACTCTATCTCAAGTAGGGGACACAGCAAGCATAGTCTCTCCTCTTGTGGTGTACCTTGGAATCTGCATGTCTCAATAGCCAACTGATGTGAGGAGACTCTGAACTGTCCCAAAGTGAAACGGAGACCGTGTGATAGTCCAAAGGACAAATAGCGAGGTAAGACTGGAAGACCGGAGGCATCCTGCTCCAGAAAATGAGTCCGAAGTTGTTGAAGGTACACTTCCTCGTTGAGATCACCATTGAGGAATGTTGTCTTCAAGTTGCCGCAAACGCCAACCAAAGTGGACAGCCGAAGAGGTTACTACCCTCACGGTAGTCATCCGAGCAGTAGGAGAAAAAGTCTCCTCATAATCAATCCCCTTTTGCTGAGCATAGCCTTTGGTAACGAGCCTTGCCTTGTACCTTTCAATGGTACCATCTGTCTTATACTTGATTTTGTATACCCATTTAGAACCAATTGCCTTCTTCCCATGAGGAAGATCAACAAGAACCCAAATCTGGTTCTTCATAAGTGAGTCATACTCATCTTGCATCGCATCCTCCCAACATTTTACTCCCTTGGCCTGCTCATAGAAAACAGGTTCTTCTGCAACATCTCCATGAGATGTAAGAGCAAAATCTGAAAAATCAGCACAATCCAATAATTTTGTAGAGGCACGTGTCTTTCCATCATAAAATGAACTTACTTTCTTGTCCCGCAAAGTCGACAATAGCCACCGTGGGACTATTTTGGGCTGTCCAACAGCCATGTCTCTTCTTACAATTTGCTGTCCAAGATCTTCCGACACCACACTTGGCTGTCCAAGATCTTCCAAAACTGGTCCTTGCTGTCCAAAAGTTCCTGCAGGCTGATTATGAGCAACAACGGGTGGTTCTTGATGAAAATTAGGCTCTAAACTTGATGAGGTGTTGGGCAGGTCGAACCTGGTTGATTGCTGCCCCTTATCTCCAGCAATAGAAGATGGTACCAAATCTTGAAAAACTTCAACATTCACAATATGTGGGCTGTCCCCCTTCAAGATATGAGTTGGGGCCACATCCAATGAATTCTTTTCATCAAAATGCACATCACGACTAACAATAATCTTGTTAGTGCTCAAATTGAACAGCCTATAGCCTTTGCTTTCACTACTATAGCCAACAAAAATGCATTTAACTCCTTTATCCTCAAGCTTTGTACAAAGTTTATTTGGAACAAGAGCATAAGCCATACAACCAAAAATGCGAAAGTGAGAGATTATAGGCTTCAGGTGTATTTCGGTGCACGGGGAAGTATGGACTGGTGTTGGGGTTGTGGTGGTGGAAGGTGGCCAATAGCGAAGGATAGGAACGAATGATCAGAGAGTGTGGTGGGGGAGATATGGAAGTTGTGAATGAGAGGGATGGATGACGGTGACCCCATGAGGTAATCAACCACACTATGACCGCCACTGTGAGGGTGACAAGTATAGCTGCCAGAATTAGGCCAACGAGGTAGGCCATTATAAATGGCTAACTCATGTGCCTCCCCAAACTGTAACAGGTACTCACCATATGATGTAATAGGTCCCGGTCCATCTTCAGAGATCCTAGTGATCCCCAAACTGTCACTGTCAAGGGCATGAGCTCGCATCTGATTTGTAGCGTCATGGAACTCAGTCTGTCGTGAAGCTGTCCGGGCATTAAAATCCCCTGTGAGGAAAATATGCCCCCGCTCTGCAAATTTGATGATATCCCCAACACCCTCACCTATTGTAGAGGATGAGTGGATACCATCACAATTCCATACCCACAGAGAGAGAGAGAGAGAGAGAAAGAAAGAAAGAAAGATTTTATTAATGTCCTTGAATACCCTAAGGTACATAGGACTAAGAAAAGGTACATGTCAAGTGTGCACATAGGAGCTTAAGCTCAATCATCTATAAAACTAAATAACTGCAAATACAATGCATAAAGACAGCTGGCCCAGTTAGGATCCAATAGCCTGGAATCATATATCACGATGCCCATCAGCATGAAAGAAATGGTGGATGGTATGCTGTGAAGGTGTGATTAGATGTGCCCTGGACCTCTGTCGCCGGATAGGCCGTCAGTGTCATCTCTGCTGTCGTGGCGCTCTGGGATGTGATCTAATATCTGACTGTCTCTCTGGCCGTCGACATGGTCTCTGATGCCGGTGTACGAAGGAGTCGGGAATCTCGGCCTCTCCATCTGAGTCGCTGCCTATGGGTACCTCGGATCTCTGTCTTCGACGGGATATGCACTCATCAATGCTCAGCTGGGTCAGGGAATGTGTACCATCTAGTCTCCTCCTCCTCAGGTCTGACATCTCTCGGATCATCAGTGCGACACATCTAGGGTCCTCATAAGATATCAAGGTAGAAAGTGTAACTGGGTGCTTTCTGAACAAGCAGTAGTACCGCCCCCGTATCTCATAGTAGGCTGGACATCTGAAGAGGAAATGTGACTCGTCGTCAATCTCATGCATAACACACATGCTACAAAGCCGGTCCTCTCGTGGGGTGCCACTGTATCTGCCAGTCTCAATAGCCAGCTGATATGAAGAAACCCGAAACTGACCCATCGCTATCCGCAGACTATGTGATATACTCCTCAGCAAGTAACCAGATACTATGGGGCAGCCAGCCGGATCAAGAGATAGAAAGTGTGTACGATAAAACTCACTCTTGGTCCCCAATGGACCCTGCCAAGTGATATGAAGATATGATCTGTAAAGGAGGCCTCTGATGTACTGGTGGGTGCCCGCAGGTATATCACTGATCTGGATACCCAATGTGGAGAGGAGACGGCAAGCCTGGGAGTACCATGAGAAAAGGTGTCCCTCTGAGTGTAGGCGCCGGGATGAAGATAAAGCTGCAACTACATAATGTGTACCCCCGTCCTGAAGATCCTCTAACCTCTGTATGAATGTCACAATATGGAATAAGGCCTCAATCTGAATGGGGGGGACCGTGAACTCCGCCAAGATAATCTGGTGTGGTACTGAGGGCTTAGCCCGTATCATCCGGGAGAGCAAATGAATCTGGAGCCGAGAGATATATGTCCAATCAGTAGTTGTCAGACCAGTACTCCATGTCTCGGAAGCATACATAGCTGAGGGCACAACCATAGTGTCAAAGAGCCGACACTTACTAGTCGCATCTCTGATGTGTGAGCTGAAACATAGTCTCTCCAAATCTACCAATGAGGCATAGCCCTTCTGTACCCGGGAAATAGCTGCGTGTCTCATGCTGAACGTAGGCCCCGAGAATAGTACTCCTAGATATGTATAGGAATCAACAACCTCTAGGGGATGACCATCTCATAGAAGCTCCTGCCGCATCATGAAACACCTAGAGGTGTCGAACACCATAACCTTAGTCTTGGCCACATTCACCGACAAACCCCACCGTGTGCAAAAAGAAAGAAGAGCATCTAAGTGTCGCTGCAACCTCTCGTCCGTGAAAGCAAAACCACATCATCAGCATAAAGGATAGCAATAATGAGGTCGCCCAATGTACAACCCTCCCCTCCATCACTCCGTATAACATGCTCTAGCTCATCAATGTAAAGACCAAAAAGTGTAGGAGAGAGTGGACATCCATGTTTGACACCAATAGTACTGACCACCTCTGGTGAAATAACTCCTGATAGTCGGAAATTATGGACTCGGCTCATTACATTCGCCGCGTCCATTTACATTTACAGTTACTTTACTTTATGCATAAGCAGGCCTTGGGCCCTTTTTTATTCATTAGTGACATTCAGACTATATTATTCATTATTAGGCCATTTGAGCATATTACTGGAGAGTGGGGGCCTTCTTGAAGGGCGCACTATTATCCCTCCCAGTTGGGCCCTAGCCACTGGAAGCTTCCTTTTAGGGCTTCCTTTTGGCTATAAGTAGGGAAACTGTGTCATTTGTCATTCAGCTGATGATATTGATCTCTCTCTTTAGCCTCCTTAATGTCTCTCTTTCCTGCTTTCTAGGGTTAGGTCTTGCTTATGTGCTGCTTTCATAGCTTAAGTCTTGCTTATGTGATGCTTTCATAGCTTAGCTCTAGATCAGCTGTGGCTCTATTCGTAACTTGGTATCAGAGCACTTTTCTGAGCACAATCTGGAATTTTTTCTTTGCTGCCTTGCCTTGCTCCTCCATCACTGTTCCTACAGCTCCATTGCCGCTTTGACAGCCCTGTTCCATCGCTGCTCCTTCCACTCCTTCCTGCCCAGCGCTCCCCCTATTTTGTCCCCTCTTTTCCTTAATGCCCAGCGCTCCTCTTCCTTTCCATCGTTGTCCCTGCCTTCCGACCTGTCACTTTCGTCTAATATTTTTCCAGTTTGCAGCCATCTTCCACAGTTAGTTCCCTGACTGTCCAGCGCCCATCCACATCCAAAAACTACCCAATTCCGACACCATTTGCTATTCCAAACAGCCAAAATTCTTCAACCTGTACATCGCTACCTCAGGACTCCCAACTTGTCACTTTTGCCTATTTTTTTTCTCCATTTCCAGCCATCATTTACAGCCTATCAAAAGGCTGTCGCGCGCTTATTCTCTACCACATTTTCAAGAATTCTGACTCCGTTTAATCTTTCAAATTCACATTTTTTTTCCCTGGCTGTCCAGCGCATTTTTACAGCCCTCGTTTCCCACTTCTCCATTGTTCATTGCTGCCTTTTTTTTCAGTTGTGATAATATTGGTTGTAATAGGCTAATTTGGGGTGACGACAAGAGTCCGCTCCCTCAAGTTTTCGTCTATTCCTTCCACTATCATTATGGCACATTCACCTACCCAGAGTGAGACTATTCAGGAAACCTTATCCGATCAGTTTCGTCGCATGGATGAGACCCTTTCTGGCCTCGTTCTTCGCTTCGATTCAGTTATGACCAGCTTTGCTACTATGCAGTCACAGATTGATTCTTTACAGCCTCATGGTCCTGGTAAAGCTCCTGTTTTTCCTACATTTGGGACTCCCCCTCCATTTGGATTTCCATCTTCTTCTGCTAGTCAGCCTGGTGGTGGACCGTTCATTCCATCTAACCCACCTCCTGGTTTCTTTCCTCGTCCCCCCCTTCCTGAGCCACACTTTGCTCGAGACTTTCGTGATAGGGTACAGCTTGCTACCTATTCCGGTTCCTCTGACGGGAACTTATTAGAGAATTGGTTTGCTAAGCTTGACACATATTTTCAGATTTACCCTAAGACTGATCCTCAGAAGATCCAGTTGGTTGCTTTACATTTAGATGGACGTGCCGCCACGTGGTGGCGAGTTTATAGAGCTGATCCTGATCGGGAAGGGCTCCATGTATGGCATACTTTTCGCCGTGACCTCCGCCATGCTATGATTGATCCTCAGTGGCTTGACCGCCAACGTGATACATTCCGTAGTCTCACTCAGACCAGTGATCTTGCTTCTTATACAGATCAGTTTATGGAGCTTTCTTATCTTTTCACAGATCTACAGCCCACTGAGCTTATTTCCCATTACATTGCTGGGCTTCGTGGTGCTTTACGTTATGATGTTTCCTTCCGTCCTACCACACTTGTTGAGGCGATGTCTCTTGCCAGTACTTTACAGCATAAGTACTCTGACACCCTTCCTTCCCGCTTCTCCCGACCCCATCCTTCTGCTTCATCTTTTCCCTCTACGTCCACCCCTACACCGGCCCCTTCAGTTCTAGCTCTCTCCATTGTCCCTTCGCCTCCTCGACCTGCTTTTGTCCGACGTTACACGTCTGCAGAGTTCGCTGATCTTCAGCAGAAGCGTCTTTACTTTCGTTGTAAGAGTCCTGACCATCTTGCCCGTGATTGCCGCCAGCCTCTCCCTACTACTACTGCTGTTTTTTACCATGAGGGCACTACTCCAGATGATTCCGATATCTACATTCATATTTCTGATGAGCCTGACTTATCCTCTGAGCCTTCCCCTGATTTACTTCCTGCTACTTGCCATGCTCAGCTTGCCTATGCTACTTGGACAGGGCGTCCTGGTCCTCGCTCCATTCGATTACGTGTGCGTATTACAGGTCGTGAGTATATTGCTTTAGTTGATACTGGTAGCACTCATTCTTTTATTAGCAGTTATATCGCTAGTCGGATCCGTGCTTCACCTATTCCTGCTTCACAGCCTCTCACAGTTGAGGTTGCCAGTTCTCATTCTTTTCCTAGTTCTTAGATGTTTCAGCATTTACCATACCACATTGGAGATTTCTCTGGACAGGCAGATCTTTACATTATCCCTATGGAGCGTTATGATCTTATCCTTGGTGCTGATTGGTTTGCATCTCTTGGAGCCGTTACACTGGACTTGACACAGCAGACATTGACATTTGTACATGATGCAGTTACACACTCACTTGTTGGCATTGATTCTCAGGGAGACTTCCAATTGATTACTGGGAAGCAGTTTATTCGCAGCCTGCCGAAGGCTCATTGTGCTGCCTTATTATGTGTTCAGCGGGCAGTACCAGTTCCTCCAGTTTCTACACCAGCAGTTGTTCCTCAGGTGATTTCTGACTTATTACATCAGTATGCTTTTGTCTTTTCAGAACCTATGACGCTACCACCATTACGTGACGTGAACCATCATATTGACTTGCGTCCTGGTTCTGCTCCTCCTTCTCGTCCCCCTTATCGTATGTCTCGATCTAAGCGTGATGAGCTTGAGCTCCATATTACTACCTTGTTAGATCAGGGTCTCATTGTTCCTAGTCACAGCCCTTTTGGTGCTCATGTTCTCCTTATTAATAAGAAAGATGGTACCAAACACCTTTGTATTGACTATCGTGCTTTACATAAGTTGACTATTCGTAATCAGTACCCTATTCCACACATGGATGACCTCTTTGACCAGCTCGGTACCTCTAAAATCTTTTCCAAGATAGACCTTCGTTCTGGATATTACCAAATCAGGATGCACACCTTCTGACGAACATAAGACTGCTTTCCGTACTCATCTTGGTTTATATGAATTTCGTGTGCTTCCTTTTGGTGTTACTAATGGCCCTCCTACGTTCCAGAATGTGATGAATAACGTCTTGCGTCCGCTTCTTGGTCATTGTGTCTTGGTTTATTTTGATGATATTCTTATTTTTAGTCAGTCCCTTGCTGAGCATGTTGCCCATCTTTCCTCTGTCTTTCCGTTACTTGTACACCACCAGTTATTTGCTAAGTTGTCTAAATGTTCTTTTGTTGTTTCTGAGATCGAGTTTCTTGGTTTTCTTATTTGTAATGGTCACATTCGTCAGGACCCTCATAAGGTTCAGGCCATCCAGGATTGGCCTATACCTATTGATATTCATCATGTTCGTATGTTTCTTGGTTTAGCCACTCACCTTCGTCGTCCAGTTCCTCATTTTGCCACTATTGCAGCTCCTCTTCATGCACTTTTGAAGAAGTCTAGTACTTTTCTTTGGACTGTCAGACAGCGTTTCATACTCTTCGTCGTGCTGTTGTTGATGCTACCGTTATGTGTTTACCACAGTTTGATCAGAAGTTTCTTGTTGAGACTGATGCTAGTAATGTTGGTTTGGGTGCTTTACTTCGCCAGTCACAATGTATTATTGCTTATGAGTCGCGTCTTCTTCGCTCTTATGAGCAACGTTATTCTGTGCATGAGAAAGAGATTCTTGCTATTATCTATGCTCTTAAGAAGTGGCGTCATTATCTATATCGAGTCCCATTTGACATTATTACTGATCACCAGTCTTTACGTTATCTGTTTTCTCAACGTGACCTTAGTGATCGTCAATCTCGTTGGTTGCAGTTTTTACAGCCTTTTAATTTCTCCATATTGTATCGTCCTGGTCGTGCTAACACTGCTGCTGATGCATTATCTTGTCTTCCAGCTTTGTTAAATACACTCGATTCTATTATTCCTCCACGGTTTCATGCCCTACCTGCAGCATACCTTACATGTTCTGATTTTCGTGATGTTTATAGTTCTGCCCCACCTGTTTCATCCAGTCCTCATCAGGTTTACTCCATTATTGACAATCGTCTTTATCATTATGATTCTCTTTGTATCCCTAGTTCTTTGGGTATCCGTTCCAAGTTGTTGTCGGATGCTCATTCCTCTCCTGTTGGGGGTCACTTTGTTTTCAGAAGTCTTATGCTCGTCTCAAAGACCATTTCTATTGGCCCTCTCTTCGATCTGAGCTTGCTGTACTTATTCGTACCTGCCCTTTTTGTCTTCGTAATAAGTACTCCCGTGCTAAATCTGCTGGTTTGCTTCAGAGTTGGCCTATTCCTCATTGCCAGTGGACTGATATGTCTATGGACTTTATCCTTGGCCTTCCCCATACCCAGCGTGGTCACGATTCATGTATGGTGGTAGTTGACAGGTTCTTGAAACAGGCACATTTTATCCTAGTTCGCAGTACTATCACAGCAGAGCAGTGTGCACGTTTGTTCCTATCAGAGATTTTCCACCTGCATGAATTTCCTCGTACTATCCTTTCTGATCGGGATAGTAAGTTTAGATCTATATTCTGGACAGAGCTTATGCGTATTTTGGATGTTCAGCTTTTTATGGGTTCTGCTTATCATTCTACTTCTGATGGGCAGTCTGAGGTCCTTAACAGGATATTATTTACGCCATTTTGTTACTCCTTCAAGGAAGGATTGGGATCAGCAATTATGTTTAGCAGAGTATAGCTATAATAGCTCTGTTAGTACCAGCACAGGCGTCTCACCATTTTTATTATCTCATGGCTATGCACCTCTTTTACCTGGCATTCCTCTTCCTCCTGAGGATACACCTATTACACTTGCATCTTTTCTATCAGGTGCTCGAGAGCTTATTACCCGGGCCAGTTCTCATTTACAGCATGTTCAGCAGCGTTATCAGACCTCAGTTGATCGTCACCGCCGCCATGTTGAGTTTCAGCTTGGAGATATGGTTTATCTACGCTTACGGTTTGCACGTCATCATTTTGTCCAGGGCCATGCTTCTACTGAGAAGCTTGCACCACGTTATTATGGGCCTTATCGCATTGTGGAGGTTCTTAGTCCAGTTACATATCGCTTACTTTTATGAAATTTATGATTTTGTAATCTTTGAATGTAGGGTCGTAGTTTAGCACGAGCCACCCTCCGCCTGTCAAAAGGGTTAGTTCCACTAGGAAAAGACGCTTCCTGCCTCCACACGCGCCTGTGATGTATTCCATGTCAGTTTATTACGTGCTGCTATTGAGGATGATGCTCCTTGTGATGTTGAGTTTCCTACTGCTCCAGAGTTATTTCCATTTTTACCTGCTGCTATATTACAGGTCCGTCTATACCATAGTCGACGCCGCCGGCAGATTCAGTTTTTGGTCCAGTGGGATGGTCGTCCTATTGAGGAGGCCACATGGGAGCCTATTGATGTCTTTTATCATACACCATTACTTGCGGATCAGGCTCGTGCTCTTGCTGCACTTGTTGATTCCTCTACATCAGATGTTCCTAAAGCTGTTGATGCACCAGGGCTTGCTGCTACTTGATCCGGTTATCTTTTCGGCAGTTGGGTCTTTTTTTTGTGTCGGGGAGAGTTATGGACTCGGCTCATTACATTCGCCGCGTCCATTTACATTTACAATTACTTTACTTTATGCATAAGCAAGCCTCGGGCCCTTTTTTATTTACTAGTGACATTCAGACTATATGGTTGGCCTTTGGCCTTTTTATTCATTATTAGGCCATTTGGACATATTACTGGAGAGTGGGGGCCTTCTTGGAGGGCGCACTATTATCCCTCCCAGTTGGGCCCTAGCCACTGGAAGCTTCCTTTTAGGGCTTCCTCTTGGCTATAAGTAGGGAAACTGTGTCATTTGTCATTCAGCTGATGATATTGATCTCTCTCTTTCCTACTTTCTAGGGTTAAGTCTTGCTTATGTACTGCTTCCATAGCTTAAGTCTTGCTTATGTGATGCTTTCATAGCTTAGCTCTAGATCAGCTATGGCTCTATTCGTAACTCGGACCCTGCCAATAACTCGCCTGTACAATGCTACTACCGCCTGTATAGTATCCTCCTGAAAGCCCCGATCATGAAGTCTCTGTATCAATAGATGCCTAGGCACAGAATCAAATGCCTTGCGGAAATCCACAAAGCAGCAGTATACACGCTCCCTCTTGGCCTTAGCCTCCTCAATGATGGACCTCAAAGTAAAGATATGATCCGATGTAGTATATCCCGGTCTGAAACCCGCCTGTCCAATGGCATGGAGTGATCTAGCATCCATCTCTGTACTGATCTCTGACTGTAGGATAGAACCATATACTTTGGCGAAGAGGTGACTGATCATAATGGTGCGGTAGTTGTCAGCTTTCATGGGGTCCCCGCCTTTGTGGATAGGGTGAATGAGGTTTGTGGACCATGGAGAGGGAAAATCAGAGGTAACAGCTCGGTTGAATAGGATGGAGAGAAAGGGTGAGAGGATGTCGGGAGCATACTTTAGAAGTTCAGCCTCTAGCTCATCAATGTCTTTGGCTTTATGGGAATGGAGTCATGTGATGGCCTTTTCTATAAGTTCGTTAGTGAATATGGCAGAAGTATCCGTGAGACAGGAGTTGGGAAGAGGAGGGGTATCTGGGATGGTGTACAATGATGTGGCATATGCGACCCAAGTGCTAAGGTCTGTGATCCGTGGTGGGGGTGATCGTGGAAGGAACCTCTTCCAGAATGAACCAGAGGAAGAACTAAAGAGGAGATCCATCAGTTTCTTACCCTGACCAATCTCGTATGCGATTTTCTTTTTTTTTGTGGTTCTGCGGTAGACACGAGATATGGTTTTGGTCATATGAGGAAGATGGGAGCGAGCATATATGAGGTTCTGATGTAGCTGGATGCATTCCTGATCATACCAGGGGTTATAGGGTCTATGACGTTGCTGGTCTTTGGGCCGTGGGGATGGAAAGGCAATGGAAGCTGCAGTATGGATGGTCTGGACAAGAAAGAGGGACTGCTCCTCTAAAGTATGCTCATGTGGAAAATAGGTAAGGAGATCGGAGAGGGCTTCTCTGTATAGTGGTGTGTGATGTGAAGTGTAGCGGTAGGTGGGTTTAGCTGTAGGGTCGAAGAGAAAATAGGTGTGATGTGGAGATGACCGACAGAGAGTGAGAGATATGAATGATCAGAAAGAGTGGTGTGGTGTACAGAGAATGATGAAATGAAGTGAAGGAGAAACGGTGAACCCATGAAATAGTCGACGACGCTATGTCCTCCACTATGTGGGAAGCAAGTGTAGTCACCAGAGCCTGGCAGCTGAAGAAGGCCATTATAAATGGCCAGTCCATGAGCCTCACCCAACTGAAGCATCTGCTCCCCATATGATGTCACTGGACCCACTGCATCCGCCGATCGCCGTATAAGACCAAGATCATCCCAATCAAGTGCATGTATCCGCTGTGGGTCATCTGCTGCTCTGTGAAATTCCATTTGCCTAGACCCAGTCCTGGAATTGAAGTCCCCCGCTAGAAGAATATATCCTCGATCCTCATATCTGATAATGTCCGATGAAATATCCATGAAAGGTGACTCCTCCTCTGAGGTGAAAGCTGATGTCTCTGGAGGGAAATAACAAATAGCCAAGAATATGTCACGATCTAACTCCATCAACCTGTGGTCCAACCTGATCCAGATATAGCGAGCCTGCTCGTCAGTGTATAGTAGCTCGACCCATGGCTGGAGAGAGTCTCGAAATAAGCAAGCAACACCACCTGAACCGCGACTAGTCAGTGCCCTCGTCTTCCCTCTGCAAGTAGAAAGCCAGCAAAATCCCTCAATGCAAGGAAGTCCTCTCTCAGGACTCTCATGTGTCTCAGTAAGTATAAGGATATCCCCTGTAGTACAAAAATCTCTAAAGTCTCCTGCTGTAGTTGAAGAATGGATACCATTGCAGTTCCATAAACTTAACCGCAATGCTTTTGTGAGGGCCCCCGAACCGCTCCCAAGTCCGGGGGGCCCAAATTCCTATGCCTCAGATTTTTGGGGGTCAATGTATCGGGCCTTACCATCCCGATAGATCACCCTTTTTCCCAGTGCTTTGGCTTCGCTGAAAACCTTCCTCCTTTCGGCAACTTGCATAGGTGTGAGATCATCGTCCATGAAGACAAGGGTACCTCTCAGCCTAGCTCGTAGCCTAAGGACAACTTGCCGCTCCTCTATTCCCGTGAACCGTATAATGAGTGTAGTTGGATCTCTTTTAGTTCTCCACGCTTTTTCCATTCCGTTGTGATGGTGGGAAAGTGTATCCGTGAGGAAACTGGATGCTTCGGTAATTGGAACCTTAGTATCTTCAATTCCTCGCACCCGCACATTCAAAGATTTATACTTCCACATTTCCTCTTCGGATATGGTGGCTGAGTTGACGCTATTGAAAGTGTGTGTACCTTCTTTACCGTCTTCTTTGAATAGAGAGGCCCATGTTTTGGTTTCCGCCTTATGTTGCTCAATCCGTTCCTCCAATTCTTGGATCTTTGTGGCTGGAAGGTACTGTTCAAATGCTTTCGTAGGAGAGTAGGCTTCTTTAGGGAATGAGAGAGGATAATGGGAGGGGGCAGGAGAACCATGGAGAAAGGAGAGGGCCAAGGAAGAGGGGGGAGGGTTGTGAGCAGGCAGCGAGGGCTTGGGAAGGGCCAGCGAGGGGGTGGGAGGGGCGGGAGTAGGCTGAGCAGACAGCGAGGGGGTGGGAAGGGCCAGCGAGGGGGTGAGAAGGGCCAATGAGGGGGTGGGAAGGGCCAGCGAGGGGGTGGGAGAGGTGGTGGGAGAGGGAGTAGGCAGCGACGGGGTGTGTGAAGGGCCAGCGACAGGCTGCAAAGGAGAGGGAGGGGGGTAGCGAAGGAGAGGGAGGGGAGCGAGGGGGAGGGGAGTGAGGGCTCCCCTTTTTTCTGGCCATGGAGACCCGCTGAGTGCGATGGAGGTCAGAGGGGGAGGTGAGTGCGACCAGGGTAGGGCGAGCTAGGCCAGGGCAGCAGCCATCACCATCGCGAGAGAGAGAGAGAGAGAGAGAGAGAGAGAGAGAGAGAGAGAGAGAGAGAGAGAGAGAGAGAGAGAGAGAGAAGAAAGAAAGAAAGCTTTATTAATGTCTTTTCCATGCCAAAAGGCATATAAGACTAGTAAATGTACATGTCAAGTATGTGGTAACCAGAGGAGCGTATGAAACGTCTCCAAAACAGTAACAAAAGTAGCAATCTAGAGCTAAAGCTATAAACTGAAATAGATGTGATGCTATTAGAAACATGTGGGAGCATGTATACTGCTAACAGTCATGAGTGAGGTATGACGCTATCATCTAGTCATGTCCTGCTGGTGTTGATGATATAGAAGGATGTAATACGGCCTATGGCATGAAGGGCCACTGGTGGTCTCTGACGTCGTCTGAGAGGATGAAGAGGTCTCCTCGTGATAGGTCGAGTAGCTCGTGCTGCAACATGGGTATGTGTGGGACGTTGTCTCTGGTCTCTGTGGGCAAGTAATCATCATCATCGTCGTCACCGTACACTTTCGAAAAGTTTTAGCCTTGCATGGGCACATGCATAAGCTAGGTTGGGGCCCATATTGCCAAAAAGGCCTAGCAAACATAAGTATACCATCCCTTTAGCTAAAGGTCAAGATAAAAAAGTTTCGGAAACTATGATCTATAATCTTGAGATAGATCATTTGAAATAAATTGGAAATCACAAAGAAGTACTTGATAGTCAATATCGTCAATGACCAGTTTGAGCAAATCAATGGACAAATTTTACTAGACCATGTAAATGTATTGACACATTGTTTGAAGGGTTTTATATAAAAGGCTCCATTCTCAACACAAGTTTGGCTATTCTCTCACAAGTTTGGTGAATCGAGGTAAGGAAAAACAAAGAGGCTTGTTGATAAGTCGTGACAAACAAGCAACTACATACTTCAACATCGAAAAAGTTTTCAAGGTTCCATGTTTATCATTAAAGAAGACTTCTCTAAACCTCAACATGTGGAGAGTGCCAAAAAGTCGCCCAAGGATATTCAAAACTTACATTGGCTTCAATTTAAGGTGGGGAAAGGCTAATCAAAGCAGTTACTACATGAGGTAGAAACACAAACAATGGAACAAACAATGAAACCAATTTCTCCTCGGGGAACTATGATAGTTTTCAATGAGCAAAGCAATTGCATAAACAAAAGTTGCAAGTGACGGAATACGATGTCAATAGATGAAACCTGTGAATATAGAGACAAAAGGTTATCTCAAACACTCAACATTGAATGGAAAAGCAAATAAAAATTGAGATTAGAGATGGCTTCCTATGTCCAAAGTCTGTTAGAGAACAAAATCAAACAGATTTAAAGAGAGCCAAAAAGTCAATATACATCCATATACTTTGGTTCATTAAAACAAATCCAACTTCTAATTTAGTATGATTTCAAAAGTTTTTTTTTTAAAACTTGAACATGTTAATGGAATGATGCCAAAGAAACTGAAAAAGTCATGTTGTCATTTTCACCAAGCCTTTTTGCTCGACCAAGATAAAACTCAAAATAACCACAAAAGAAGCTCTCCCCATATTTCACATAGCCATGATAACTCTCCTCCAAAGGACAAGACCCTGATAACAAATATCAGTTGCAATCCATAGTTGGAAAAAATATGCGATAGTTTGTAGCCACAAGAAAATCTAATCTAGCAAGATTCATTGTCAAGAAACTATGTCATCAAATAAGTCCACATCCATTCATCATTAATTGCAAAATCTGTATTTCACTCCAAAACATCCTTCAAAATAACCTTCTTGATGATTCTCAATGTATTTCCACTTTTAACATATGCCAATACGTTCTTGATAATGGCATTGAAAAATGACCACATACCATGAACAGTAGATTGCAATTGAGGAACCAAAGGCTCCACAATCTCTTTAATCAACGCATGACGATCTCCTAATGGTAAATGAATTACACTGCCTTGCTTGCTTTCAAAGAGTACATCAAACACAACATCTTTGATTGATGTAAGGCTTACAAACCTTGAAGCAAGGTAAAAATAATAATTGGAACATTATCAATGTGTTGAAACAATAAAAGGCAAGCATGAAAGCATTTTCATCCAAAAACTACACATCCCTTCTTTGACTTAAGACACCTTTTTGTTGTTCTAGGAACTAATGTTATGGAAATACTAGAGACATTTGGAAATCTACAAAGCTAGCATGCCATAATTTATCAACTTACATAGCAATTGAGTATCTATATACCATAGTTCAAAGTTCCAGACATGAGGGTCCGGGCCGGAATGCCCGTGTCTGCGTCCGCGTCCGACCCCCGGACGCGGGGTCGGACGCGTCCTTTTTTTTTTTTTTTAAATTTTGACTAGACGCGTCCAGCGTTTGGACGCGGACGCGTCCGGGCCCCGGACGCGTTTTTAATTTTATTTTTTTTAGAAAAAACAAAAGGCACGGGCAGCAGACTGTTTCGCAGAAGCCCGAGAGGAGAGAAAGAGGGCGGGAGAGGGAGCGAGAGAGAGTGAGTGAGAGAGAGGGATAGAGAGAGAGAGAGAGAGAGTTATGGTGTTTGTGTGTGTGTGTGTGTGTGTGTGTGTGTGTGATGATTGTGTGTGTGTGTGTGTGTGTGTGTGTGTGTGTGTGTGTGGATATTGTTGATTTGTGTGCATACAGATGTGTGTGTGTGTGGTGATTTGTGTGTGAGAGAGAGAGGAAGAGACAGAGAGTGTGAGAGACAAAAAGAGAGAGGATTTGTGTGTGCGCGCGTGTACGAGACATGGTGTGTGTGTGTGAGTTTAGGATTTAGGGTTTAGGGTGCTTGGGTTTGGGGTTTAGGGTTTAGGGTGAGAGAGAGATATTAGATTTGCGTGCTTCTGTGTGTGTGAGCGAGAGAGAGAGAGAGAGAGAGAGAGAGAGAGAGAGAGAGAGAGAGATAGAGAGAGAGACAGAGAGAGAGAGAGAGAGGGAGAGGGAGAGATATGGCCGGTCGTCCCATTTAAGATGAGGTGGAATTGTTGCCCGACAAAAAGTGGCGTTGCCCTTTTTGTCGAAAGCAGTTCACAGGGAATGCCTCTCGGGTTCGAGCACATCTGGGGGGGTTGCGAGTCCGACCCACGGGGGGACGCTACGAGATCGACGTTTGTATGGTCATCCCCGCTGCGGAGAGGGCTCGCATTCTTGAGGCATATTCTGAGCCAGTTGCTGAGCCCGGCGAGCCGTCCACAGATGTCGCGGACTCTATTTCCACTGGTGCACCCACTGCCACCGCCCCTGCCACTGGTACACCCAACGCCACCACCCCCACCGTCGCATCCGCACCCGCCACCATCGCTGCATCCACACTCGCCACCGCCTCCGCCTCCACCACAGCCACCCGTACCCCCTTCGCCAGTACTCCCCATGGATTCACAGCCTCCACTGTTGCACCTACGCCTCTGCCATCACCGTCAGATCTGCACGGCCCGTCCACATCCTCCGCTTCCGCACCTGCACCTATGCCACTACCTCCAGATCCGCATCGTCCATCCACATCCTCCCAGCCATCCACATTGTCGGGATCTTTTAAAGAGGGGCAGCACAAAGAGGCCACCAAGACCATAGCACAAACGTTCTATGACCTAAACCTCCCCTTTATCATGGCATCATCCGCATCTTTCGAGAGGCTATCTCGAAAGTTGCAGTCTGCGGGGCCGGCTACACACCACCCACAGCCGACGCACTATGCGGCCCTTTGCTCCAGGGTCGGGTTGCATCAGTCAGAGAGAGACTGGCCGCACTGCAGGAGGCTTGGGATAGATACGACTGTTCCATCATGGCTGATGGGTGGACTGATCGTCGTAGACGTCCACTCATCAACGTGATTGTTTCTAGTTGTTATGGTTCCATGTTCCTGCGCAGCATCAACGCCTCCGAGGCAGGGAGAGTGCACGGTGAACGTACTGCGAAAGGTTGTGACGGACAATGCGTCCAACTGCCGCGGTATGGGAGAGCTTCTTATGGTAGAGTACCTCTCCATTGTGTGGACTCCATGCGCCCCATCTACTCTGTTCTGAGGCTCGTTGATCGCAAGGGGTGCACAATGGGCCTCATTCACGAGTTCATGGACCGCATAGGCGAGTCTCCCCAGTGTTCTGAGCTGGACCCTGCCACGTATAACTTTTTTCCGTCTCACCATCCTTACTTCCATTTTGCACTCTATTTCGTCTTGTTGTCGCAACACGATGGCATGTAACTGTTGACTCCACGTGGTTTGGTCCACAGGTTGGAGCCTATCAGGCGCTTGTGGCAGCGACGATGGGATAAGTTTCACCGGCCCATTCACAGTGTGGCCCACATACTGCATCCGCTGTTTCAGAGCGAGAGGCAGTACGACGATGCCGAGCTGCGTGCGGACTGGTTCTCATACATCCGCCTCCTCAGCAGCGACACTGGTATCCGCAGCAGGCTCGAGGTGCAGAGGCTCAGTTACAGGTAAACTCTTGCTCTATCGTACATTGTCGTTCATTCAATTTCCCTGCGAGGGCTCAAGATGTACTCACGCATCGCTGATCACCTGCAGGCACTCTCTGGGGCTGTTCGGCGAGGACCTTGCACGTGTCCGAGAGAACAGGCTCTTGCCTGTATCATGGTGGGAGACCTACGACGCTGGACAGCCAGACCTGAGGACACTCGCGCTCCGAGTCCCTTCACAGGTATGTTGTGTAATCTCATTCATCCAACCAGTTTTCGCATTTTTTCTACAAGGTCGGTACTCACTCAAGTGGTTGCCAATTAATGCAGGCTGCAACACCAACACCAGGGTGGTTCGACGCATCACGAAGAGCATGAGGGCAGGAGGCGCACGCGCCCTACTCTTGCAGGTATATGTCTATGCTCTATCGTTTGCTTTCGTATTAGTTTAAGACATTCAGTTTAATGCCCTCACGGTTGCTTCGGCTATTCTCACGAATGATTGACTTGTGCAGGTCAATCCCGATGAGTGCCTGGTTGCAGCGGCCGATCATGAGCCAGAGCCAGAGGTTGATCCAGACGATGTCGTTGGCAGGCTCTGCAAGGTGATCCCGAGGATGATGCCGATGCCGATGCCGATGAGACCACCCCCCTCCCTGCTGACGTTCCATTGCCCTCCTCTAATGATGAGCCCAGATATGATTCAGACGAGACGGTCGACCTTGCAGGGGATGGTCCTAAATCAGTAATATGTTTGCCATACAAACAATCATCTTCACTCCAAACCACTTTCAGATCTTTCTTTGCCACTTTTTGGAGCTTAGTTCCCAATGAAGGTTCGTAATAATTTATGAAATGCTCATTAGTCATCGTTGTTTGGTAATATCTCAGTTATGGGAGGCATGGGCAGTGGTTAGGTCTGTTGCAAATTTTTTTGGGTACCGCTTTCCTATTTTTTAACAGGAGGGGGCAGGTGGGTGCCAGACACCCTCTGATAATTAATTCCAGAGGGGGGGGGGGGATAAATTGCTTTTATTTCGCTTTGGGGATGTGGGACAGCGTGGGCTAGTGCCTGTACTTTTTTATTGTTTTTTGAAAAAAAAAAAATTGAAAATCGCAGACGCGTCCGCATCCAAGGTCCGCTTCCTTAGGTTCAAACCTAGAACTACTCTAGTTGGAGCATCTTTCTTTATGAACCATCCACAGTTGCACTAACGAATCCCGAATCGCGATTTGCAAAAAAAAATTGTAAATACAATCATATGGGTATTAGTAGAAAGAGAAAACATAGAGGATTAAGAGTAAATGTGTTCCCGGTAGTTTCAGCCTACTTTCAGGTTCAATTTCGGCACGTTATAGGTCCAATTCCAGTACATTTCAGGTAAGAGTGAATGCGTTTCTAGTGTTTCACCTACTTGCAGGTTCAATTTCATCATATTATAGGTCCAATTCCAGTACATTTCAGGTCAAAAAAAAATTTCCAAGCAAAAAAATAACATTTGTGATTCGCTGAACCGAATCACGATTCGCTGCATCTATGGAACCATCAAACTACCACAAATTTCATTACCATCCTTGACAAAATAGCAATGAGTGAATTTAGTAATACTGTGGAGCATGTTACTGATCCACCAATTGGTAATAAGTTCTAAGGCCAGTACTGCTCTATAAAATTCTAAATTAATAAAAATCCAACTTATACTAGAATAGCATCAAACTTGAAAGAAAGTGACTAGTAATTACAGAGGTGCTGCAATTTTGTCAACAAGATAACTCACTCCATGTAGCAAAAGGATACAACAAAGCTGCAGAACAAAGAAATATAAGTTAGAATCTAATTCAGCTGGAAATCTAATATTAGGCTTGGTCTTTTTAATGAACTTTTGTTAAACTATACTAAAACTCCTAAGCTAACATGTTGAGGTAGCCTTAACCTTCCTTCAAGAGCAAGCTATTGTTCTTAAATTTGACAGTACAATATAGCAAATGTTGTCAACTTTCACAAACAAATTTCACTATATTTTGATTCTATAAAAGCAACACTACAAAAATAGCATTTTTTTTTTGCAATACAAACAAAATATATGAAACGACAAAAGTCATGAAAAATTTACAAAACAGTCATGAAAAGTGAAATGGAAGAGCAACTATATCACATGATGATGATTTTCCATGAAAACAAAGAACAATAAAATAATGACAATGAATTAGCTCACAACCCGTCCTACAAAGGAACTATGCACCCTTAGACAACTTTGGGAGAATGGATCCAATCTAGAACATGAAGAAAGAGTGGTATGTTACAATAAAGGTCCATAATGTATGGCAAATAGATGAGCGAGCACACAAGATAATTTAACACAAGATCTTCCACTATGAGGATGGCACATGAAATCTCCTAGCATCATTGGGTCGACCAAGTGGGAATGCATCTATACATGTCCAGCTCATGAGGCTCTCCAAGATGTAGCAGGTGCTCAACTTATGCAACAATTGCACCATCTTTATTTGTTGAGCATCTACGTGCATAAAACAAAAAAGGTGAGATCGAAAGCTGACCAGTATGCATGATTCAAACACCTAAGAGATTGCTGGTTGACTCACCCCCAACTGTTGGCTCCCTCTAAGAGCTACCCCTGAGACCAAGACATCAACCATGTATGAGCTTGAACCCATGCAGTAAACACATGCAACACATACACATATGCTCTCTCGTGATGATGACTCGGTGCTTAGCAATTCAGCTCTAGACCTCCATCATAGTCACAAGCCTCTTGGAAGTAATTCTCCCAGAATGAATTTCTCTCAAGACTTAGCATGCTTACATAGCTCAACATTGAAGGCACTTACTCTTAAGTAAGTGAGCTAAGGTCTTGTCCTTGCTAGCATTTGAACTTACTCAAACTAAGGGCTTGGCTAACTATCTGCACGATTCGAGGTAACTGAGAAACTGGTTTTTCCACTCGATTGCACTATTTGCTCAATGTTATGGCATATTGGCAAGAGTCTCCAAGTGGGTTATCAAATTTTCCTAAACTGACAAACCAAGTGATGATTCTTTTTCTATCAAGTGAACTTGGCTGCAATAGTTTTTGCAATTATTCCAAAAACGCTACTCTAAGCGATGATCAAGATTCAAAAGAGACTTGTGTCCCATACATCAACATCATCCATTCTCTCTCACTAGCTCCAATAGTGACTCCAAGCATAGCACATGCATGCATAATCACCTTTCATGGATGAATACATGACCCTTGAGTATTCCTACATACATACATGTAGGCTCCTAGCAAAATCTCTCCATGCACATGTCTTCCAAAGGGACCTAGCAAGTAGCAACAAATTGATAAATGATATTGGTATATCAAGGCACTATTTGTGGCAATCCATTCTACCAAACATTAAGTCAAAATTTCAAATTTATAGTTGTGCACCAATTTAGACATAAAACACTAGGAGCATGTCAAAAAAATATACTATTTTCAATGAGATTATGTCTTGGGAGCAAATGCCTACAACAAGTCTCCTAGTAGTCTACTCTTTTCATCTTGTTTATGCACCTAGGATGCTCTAAAAAAGTGATGCATCAATCATGTCATGATTTCTTGAGAAACCTTTTTCCAAAAATTCTCAATGAAACATTGTCATTGATATACTCTGATGAAATAAAATAAAGTTCGATTGCATCGAGTTTGCCCTGGTTTTAAGTTCATCTACCACCCTGATAAATTACGAACCTTTACAAGCTAATTATCCAATATTTAGAGATTTAGCAACATATTCACATCAAGAACATAACAAAGCACTGCTCTTAGCATGCACAATTCTAGCCTATTCACTTTGCTTCTTATGCAGAAACCAATGCTCCACACATGACTTCATTCGTGGTCGTTTCAACTCATGTATCCTTCAAGTTCCTAGCAACCTATACTTGACCTCACAAAAACTATGATGCCACATAACCTGAACATATAGCACACTCTTTTGCTTTAATGGAAGAGATGATCTCTAGCCATAAACTCCCTTTCTATTGATCTTGGATTCAACAAGATGATATTTGGGCCTTGATTGGAACATACAACCATAAGTCAATCAAACATAGGTCCACAAGGGCAAGGGCAGTGGCAAGGGCAAGGACAAGGGTAAGCCAAAAGGGTAAAGGGGCTGGTGCTCCAAAAGGCAAAGGGTTGTATGGGCAACCTAATGCCCAAGGGGTCAACGGTTTATGTTGTCGCCACAGGACCAAGAGCAAGCGGGCAAAAAGACAGAACTTATGCTATAGATGCTTGGGACAACATCGATGGAAAAAATGTCCACGTAATCATATGAGAACTACCTATAACCTTCAAAAGAGCAACAACAACCAATGGAAGTAGAGGGAGATCCAACAAGAAGCTAATTCTGATGTTATTCATTTGATAAATGTTTATGTGGTGCGAAAGGTGGACACGACGCCTCCAACGGCATTGTCAAGAGTGACGCAACATGGGTATCAATTTCCTAACACTTGTTTGATAGTTGTGTGTGGAAAGCTTTGTGGTAGAGATATTTTAGTTCGATTTGACACTGGGCCCTCGCATAATGTCATTAATGCAACTCTTGTTACACAATCGAGATGGTTGATGGAAAGGGTACGGAGATTTGGGACACGAGGATTGTAAGTATGCCCTTAACTATTTAGAGTTATTCTAAGGAGTCGGATTTTGAAATGACTCGCTTGGCACGCTTTGATGTCATTTTGGGGATGTGTTGGCACGAGATGCGGAAGCCTTACATAGCCTGAGATACTCATGTGTATGATTTTCAGCATGGTGGTCAGCTTCATTCCATCCATGGTGAGCAAGATGTGCCTCCAGGACCACTAGTCTAAACTATGCAGTTGCGTAATGTAAGCTGTGAAAGTATTTATGTTTGCTCTCTACTAGAAAATCACTAAGCATCGATTTCCTATGCCACGTACTGATGACTTGCTTGATGCTCTTCATGGTGCTATTGTGTTTAGTAAGATAGACTTGAAGAGTGGGTATCATCAGGTTAGAGTTCGTGAAGAGGATGTTCATAAAACTACCTTCTGAACTCGGTTTGGTCACTATGAGTATCTTATGATGCCCTTTGGTTTATCTAACCCCCCGTCTACATTCATGATGTTGATAAATGATGTGCTCAAATCGTATATGGGTAAGTTTGTTGTAAATTTTATTGATGATATTATCACTTACAGTGCAAGTGAGGCCAAGCATGTAACTCACCTTAGGACTGTGTTGTCTACTTGGAGGTTGTTTGCTAATGCAAAAAAGAGCAAACTTTTTAAAAAAGAAATTGAGTATCTAGGTCATATTGTGACTGCCTATGGAGTAAAAGTAGATCCTAATAAAGTTCTTGTGATCGTTGTGTGGCCTATGCCAGCTGATTTGAAAGTATTGCAATCTTTCCTAGGATTTGGCAATGTTGCATAGAAAATATGTTAAGGATTACTCCCGTATCGCAACACCTTAACTCAAAAGAACAAGTTTGGTGAGTGGACTAAACTGCAACAAGCAAGCTTTGATCGATTAAAACAAGCTATCGCTGAGTGCGTCATTGTAAAAATTGTTGACCCTCTAAAACCCTATATCCTTGATACGGATGTGAGTTACATTGATGTGGGGATGCTGATGCAGGAAGGAGGGCCGGCAGCAGTTACGAATAGAGCCACAGCTGATCTAGAGCTAAGCTATGAAAGCATCACATAAGCAAGACTTAAGCTATGAAAGCAACACATAAGCAAGACATAACCCTAGAAAGCAGGAAAGAGAGAGATTAAGGAGACTAAAGAGAGAGATCAATATCATCAGCTGAATAACAAATGACACAGTTTCCCTACTTATAGCCAAGAGGAAGCCCTAAAAGGAAGCTTCCGGTGGCTGGGGCCCAGCTGGGAGGGAATATAGTGCGCCCTCCAAGAAGGCCCCCACTCTCCAGTAATATGTCTAAATGGCCTAATAATGAATAATAAGGCCAAAGGCCAACCATATAGTCTAAGTGTCACTAATGAATAAAAAAGGGCCCAAGGCGTTGTAAAGCTACCTTTACAAGCTTTACTTCTGGCGCCATTGGCGCCAGCATTGTCCCCGACGCCAGCAGCGCCCCTGCTGCTCCCGGCGCCACTGTGACCAGAATCCAGCCGGCGCCAAGTTCCTATGGCTGAAAATCTTTGATCGGTTCTAGCGAAGTCCAGAGAGCTCAGATCGATGTGCAATCACCTCACACGATCTAGGCATGATTAAAGGAAGCCTGGGGATCAATAAAATCTAGAGAGAGAAAATCCTAGAGAGAGAAAAACGTGCTTTACCAACCTAGGTAGAGTGCTTGGTATGAGGGGGGATGCCGAATCCCACCAATACTATAAGGGAGTGCGGGTTGCGACTCAGGGCGAGCTCCAACCAAGTCTCAGCCTCCCTTGCTGGAATGTTGTCCTGGCACTCGCCTTGGCATGCCAGCTCCCCGGAGACTAGGGTCGGTCACACACTTCAAATGTAACCTTCTCAGATTTATCAATAAAGTGGGATTTTCCTCAAACTGACTCTGATTACCTTCTGGGTTTCAGTGTTCGGTAAAAGCGCCAGTTGTAAGGCCGCTTTCAAAATTTTTAAGTCGGCACATAGCTGAGGGTCATATCCCGGGACGCCAGCGGTATGCCGTCGGGACCATTCGGTCCGTGGCGCCAACGGTATGCTGTCGGGACCATTTGGTCCAGGAACTGGTTGTCTCCATATCTGTCGCGGCTTGTGGTTCTGAGTGTTCCTTGCATGAACATGAATGGGTTAAGCTCCTGGGGAACGGGTTCTAACCTGTCAGCTGAGTTGGATGGCTTGCTTGGGTGGAAGTTACTTGTTTATGGCTGTCCAGTCTGGCATGGCGCCAGGTTGGCTTCCAACGCTCGTGACAAAGCTTTCAGTTGGTTAAGTCTGATGTAAGTCAGACCGCTTGCTTGGAATGGATGTTACTCGTTTGTAACGAAGCTTCAAGTTGGTCAAGTTTGATGTATGTCGGGCGGCTTGCTTGGAGGGAGGTCACCCACATCGGGACCCCCGATCTGGCATGGCGCCAGGTTGGATCTCAATGTTGGTTTTCGGAACTTCAAGTTGGTTAAGTCTGATCGTTGGCGAGGTGGCTGCTTGTATGTCAAGGGGGTTTGGATGGCAAGAGTTGAAGGCTGGGAAGCTAAGTCGTGGTTCCCGGCTCCCTTTGGGATGCCTGCGCTACACAAGGCCTGCTTATGCATAAAGTAAAGTAAATGTAAATGGACGCGGCAAATGAGCCGAGTCCATAACTCTCCCTGGCACAAAAGAAAAAGACCCAACTGCCGAAAAGAAACTGGATCAAGTAGCAGCAAGCCCTGGTGCATCAACAGCTAGAACAACATCTGATGTAGAGGAATCAACAAGTGCAGCAAGAGCACGAGCCTGATCCGCAAGTGATGGTGTATGATAAAAGACATCAATAGGCTCCCATGTGGCCTCCTCAATAGGACAGCCATCCCACTGGACCAAAAATTAAATCTGCCGGCGGCGGCGACTATGGTATAGACGAACCTGTAATATAGCAGCAGGTAAAAATGGAAATAACTCTGGAGCAGTAGGAAACTCAGCATCACAAGGAGCGTCATCCTCAATAGCAGCATGTAATAAACTGACATGGGATACATCACAGACGCGTGTGGAAGCAGGAAGCTGTAAGCGATATGTAACTGGACTAAGAACCTCCAAAATGCGATAAGGCCCATAATAACGTGGTGCAAGCTTCTCAGTAGAAGCATGGCCCTGGACAAAATGATGACGTGCAAACCGTAGGCGTAGATAAACCATATCTCCAAGCTGAAACTCAACATGGCGGCGATGACGATCAACTGAGGTCTGATAACGCTGTTGAACATGCTGTAAATGAGAACTAGCTCGGGTAATAAGCTCTCGAGCACCAAGGTATCCAAAAAGCCCGAGAAGGTAGAACTGCATCAGCAACAGGAAGCCAATAAGGAAACTGGAAAAGAGATGGACACTCATCGCGAATAGCCGCATGATACACGTAACCATCAACCATATGTGCAAGGTGCCCCAAGAAAAGATAGCAACATCGAAAGACTAGCACCAAGGAGATCATCCTGACAAAGGATAGCTTAAAATGGAGAAATATGCACCAACATGCTCAAAAGCCCAAGGTATCCATAGGGCCCATGAATGAGAAGTAGCAATGGCATACGGTACCCTCAAGGCCCATATCACGAGAAGAGCAGCATGCCAAAAGCTCCAGAAGGTCCAAGAAATCAATGCATCATCTAAAAAGACATGATACATGAAAATAGTAGCAACAAATCTAGAAATAGTAGAGGCCCCAACTGACAAACTGTAGCCGAAAAACTCATCCAGAAAGGCCTCATATGGACATACCAATCCATCATAAAACGGATGGAGAATCGGATGACCCATCAGAACTGGCCGCAAGTGTAATCCCAAAGTACACACCAGGCGCACAAGTGAGGAATAGAAGAAATGCACTGGAACAAGGAACGGGTTCCACAACATCAGTAGCAAGCATCGGAGCAATATCCACGTGTAGCTGGGAATGAGTATCAAAGCACATATGAGCAACACTGAAGGATATGGCGGCAACATCCCCAAAAACTATCCAAGAGAGGAGAAGGAATTCTCTCAAGGTACCCTGATGGTCTCGGAACACCAGAACAAAGTGGCAACTCAGCATCGGAGACCAAGCGATATGGAGCAACCTGAAATGACAGGGAACATGAAGATCACCTAGACAAACAGTAGCTGGAACGGAGGCAATAATCCAAGCCAACAGGATATGCCAAGCCTGACAATGAGCAACAATCCAAGGAACAGATAGAGAGCCACATGCATAATCATAGAGATATCCCCACCATAGGCGATCAGTAATATGGAAAAACCAGCACCAATCAATAGGTCCAAATGAAAACCAAGCTATATGTAATAACCAGGAATGCCATATATCCATAGCATCGGCATGGACTGCAGCAAACCTATATGTAGAAACACCAGGAGACGGAAGGATGTCCGTGTACTCATCTAGAAAGATCCCAGCATATAAATACCCTAGATAAGTAATAGTGACCATCTGGCAAATATCCTCGGATGAAAAATGTGTAACAGTAAGGGCCAAAGGCGCATGAATCATGTCAGGAACCGTAGAAATATCATGAGGCAGATCACAAACCTCAAGCAGAGATCCATGGAGTAAAGCGAAAGAAGATACAACCTGATCACCAATAGCGAGGGAACCATCAAACGTGGACCCATGAATAACCCCATAGAAATCAGCAGGAACATCGGCCATAACAGACTCAAGAGATGGAGATATAGAGACCAATGGAGAAGATATTGCACCAACCACCGAACCAGGAGGGCAATCTGAAGTATGCGCAAAAGCAATAGTAGAAATACCACCAAGGTATACGGTCTCAATATCAATGAAACCAGGAATGAGCACTGAATACGATATCTGTGAATCAAGGCATATAGGCGCAAGGCACACAGCAACAACCTGTAAATCCGAAGCAGCATCAACCTGAAGAAGAGGACGCACGGATGGTGAAAGTGAAGCAGCAATTGATGTACTCTGAATGGAAAGAAGAGCTGCATCGTCAGCCTTTGGCAGGCTATGCATAAACTGCTTCTCGGTAACCAACTGGAAGTCTCCCTGAGAATCAATGCCAACAAGCGAGTGTGTAACTGCATCAAGTACAAATGTCAATGTCTGCAGTGTCAAGTCCAGTGTAACGGCTCCAAGAGATGCAAACCAATCAGCACCAAGGATAATATCATAACGCTCCATAGGAATAATGTAAAGATCTGCCTGTCCAGAAAAATCTCCAATGCGGTATGGTAAACGCTGAAACATCTGAGAACTAGGAAAAGAATGGGAACTGGCAACCTCAACTGTGAGAGGCTGTGAAGCAGGAACAGGTGAAGCACGTATCCGACTAGTGATATAACTGCAAATAAAAGAATGAGTGCTGCCAGTATCAACTAAAGCAATATACTCATGACCTGTAATACGTAACCGAATGGAGCGAGGACCAGGACGCCCTGTCCAAGTAGCATAGGCAAGCTGAGCATGGCAAGTAGCAGGAAGTAAATTAGTGGAAGGCTCAGAGGATAGATCAGGCTCATCAGAAATATGAATGTAGATATCGAAATCATCTGGAGTAGTGCCCTCATGGTAAAAAACAGCAGTAGGGAGAGGCTGACGGCAATTATGGGCAAAATGGTCAGGACTCTTACAACGAAAGCAAAGACGCTGCTGTTGAAAGTCAGCGAACTCTGCAGACATGTAATGTCGGAGTAGTAGGGAGAGGCTGACGGCAATCACGGGCAAAATGGTCAGGACTCTTACAACGAAAGCAAAGACGCTGCTGCTGAAGGTCAGCGAACTCTGCAGACGTGTAACGTCAGACAAAAGCAGGTCGAGAAGTCGGAGGACGAGGAGACGAAGGGACAATGGAGAGAGCTGGAACAAAAGGGGCAGGTGTAGGGGTGGACGCAGCGGAAAAAGATGAAGCAGAAAGATGGGGTCGGGAGAAGCGGGAAGGAAGAGTGTCAGAGTACTTATGCTGTAAAGTACTGGCAAGAGACATCGCCTCAACAAGTGTGGGAGGACGGAAGGAAGAAACATCATAACGTAAAGCACCACGAAGCCCAGCAATGTAACATTAAATAAGCTCAGTGGCCTATAGATCTGTGAAAAGATAAGAAAGCTCCATAAACTGATCTGTATAAGAAGCAAGATCACTAGTCTGAGTGAGACTACGGTCACGGCGAAAAGTATGCCATAAATGGAGCCCTTCCCGATTAAACTCACCACCACGTGGTGGCGCGTCCATCTAAATGTAAAGCAGCCAACTGGATCTTCTAAGGATCAGTCTTAGAGTAGATCTAAAAATATGTGTCAAGCTTAGCAAACCAATTCTCTAATAAGTTCCCGTCAGAGGAACCGGAATAGGTAGCAAGTTGTACCCTATCACGAAAGTCTCAAGCAAAGTGTGGCTCAGGAAGTGGGGGACGTGAAAAGAAACCAGGAGATGGATTAGGTGGAATGAACGGTCCACCACCAGACTGACTAGCAGAAGAAGATGGAAATCCAAATGTGAGGGGGAGTCCCAAATGAAGGAAAAACAGGAGCTTTACCAGGACCATGAGGTTGTAAAGAATCAATCTGTGACTGCATAGTAGCAAAGCCGGTCATAACAGTAACGAAGCGAAGAACGAGGCCAGAAAGGGTCTCATCCAAGCGACGAAACTGATCGGATAAGGTTCCTTGAGTAGTCTCACTCGGGGTAGGTGAATGTGCCATAATGAGTGGAAGGAATAGACGAAAACTTGAGAGAGCGGACTCTTGTCGTCACCCCAAATTAGTCTATTAAAACCACTATTATCACAACTAAGAAAGGACAGCAATCAACAAATGAAAAAAAAGTGAAAATGAAGGCTATAAAAATGCGCTGGACAGCCAGGAGGCAAGTGACAAATTGGAGTATCAAACGGAGTCGAAATTTTGTGAAATTTGGTTGAGGATGGGCGATGGACAGCCTGCAAACAAGGTGTGAAAAATGGCTGCAAACGGAGACAAAAACGGACGAAAGTGAAGTATGAAGCGGCTGGACAGCCTGCAAACAAAAGTGAAAAAAGGGCTAAAAATGGAAGGAGGAACGGATGAACGAGATGAGGGAATTGGGCGCAAGATAGCCTGCAAACAAGCTGGAAATGGGTGATAGAGGGTTGGAACTTGGGCACCAGAAATAATCTGCCCAAAAAAAAAAAAAAAAAATTTCCGGCCTCCAAATTTAGCGGAAGTACTTCCGCTAACTATCTGCTAAAGCTCCGCCAAGGAAAATGATGGGAGCTGGTCCTCCTCCAAACTGTGCTGAATGTTGCTGAAGCAAAGAGACGAAAGCCCTCAGCAAAGAGAGAAAAATCAGCAAGGAAAATGGGCACCCAATCAGGAAAGTGCTCTGATACCAAGTTACGAATAGAGCCACAGTTGATCTAGACCTAAGCTATGAAAGCATCACATAAGCAAGACTTAAGCTATGAAAGTAGCACATAAGCAAGACTTAACCCTAGAAAGCAGAAAGAGAGAGATTAAGGAGACTAAAGAGAGAGATCAATATCATTAGCTGAATAACAAATGACACAGTTTCCCTACTTATAGCCAAGAGGAAGCCCTAAAAGGAAGCTTCCGGTGGCTAGGGCCCAACTGGGAAGGAAAATAGTATGCCCCCCAAGAAGGCCCCCACTCTCCAGTAATATGTCCAAATGGCCTAATAATGAATAATAAGGCCAAAGGCCAACCATATAGTCTAAGTGTCACTAATGAATAAAAAAGGGCCCAAGGCCTGCTTATGCATAAAGTAAAGTAAATGTAAATGGACGCGACGAATGTAATGAGCCGAGTCCATAACTGGAGCCTTCGAGAGCAAGAAGCTCACCTCGGTACAACGGAATTATCCAACACAATTGTTGCTTGCCATCATCCATGCATTAAAGGTATGGAGGCATTATTTGTATGGATCCGAGTTTTATGTGTACACTGATCATGATAACTTGAGGTATTTCTGCAAGCAACCCGATCTCATAGGCCGACAGGCAAGATGGTCTAAACTTATGCAAGAATTTCAAATGGAATTTCGGTATAAGAAAAGGGCAAAAAATCTAGTGGCTATCAGCGTTGTCTCGGATAGTGTATCAAATGTCATTTGTGATCATTGAAAATGACCTATTAGTTGATATAAAGAACACTCAACATGAGGATCCTCAGTGTAAGAAAGTGGAGCTTGAGGTGAGCCATGGCCATGTAGAGTCTCAGGACGAGAGCTCTATTTCCTTTGCTTGCACTATCTTAAGTATACCATAGAGAATGGTTTTGTTAGGAGGAATGGCAAATTTCTCATTCCGGCTTGTGAGGAGCTGCGTAAGAAAATCTTGCATTCATGTCATGATAGCCCTAGTGCAGGTCATCCTGGTGTGGATAAAACTTGTGAGTTGATCCGACGTAATTTATGGTGGCCTAAGATTAACAAAGACGTTCATAGTTATGTGACACGTTTAATTGTCAGGTTAACAAAGTCAAAAGGATTAAAGTTTCTGGATCGTTACACCCTTTGCCTATTTCAGAAAGAAGATGGGAGAGTGTTTCGATGGACTTCATTACAATTGCCTCGTACGCAACTTCAACATGATGTCATAATGATTGTGGTTGACAAACTCACGAAAATGGCTCATTTTATACCAACACATAACAAGATAGATGCACCTAGGGTGGCTGAACTATTCATACAACATGTATTCAAACTTCATGGGCTACTATCATCCATGTGTCTGATAGAGATATACGCTTTATGGGTCATTTTTGGATTGCCGTAATGGATAAGCTTAAGGTGCGGTTGAGAATGAGTAGTATTGATCACCCTGAAACGGATGGTCAAACGAAGAGAGTTAACCAATCCATAGAAGACATGCTTAGGGCGTACGTAAGTGTTAAGCAAACGCAATGGGAAAAGTATCTGCCATTGTTGGATTCTGCTTATAGTGAAAAAAAAGAATGCTCCTACTCAGATGAGTCCTTTCGAGTTAAACTATGGTTTAGGCCAACTAGTCCAATCATTGTAGGAATCCAAGTAGTACCTTTTGTGGTATTCTTAGGCCATGCAACTGGCCTAGTATATCCACATTTGTAGCAGCCTTGTGAGAGACACTTATCATGATGCCTTCATTTGCATCTTTGGGCCATCCATGTTCCTTGACAAAGTTTCACATTTTCATTCAATGGATTGCGCTCTTCATATTGGGCTTTGTATTTCAAGTTTCAACATAAATACTTCATGTAACACCTTGTTAGCATATGCACTTTGTGCGGCTTGTGCATGACATAGGCTTTCTTTGATGACATCTCCAACATATCCAGTTTTACAATTTATATCTTGCAACAGCTACATTAGTTTAGTTTTTGTTTCAATGTATGACTCTTTTATAGCCCGCATTGAGGATAGAGTGTTAAGGACGTACATTGCTTAAGGAAGTACGTTTAAGAGCACCTTATCAATTGGACGGCACTATTTCCCTGGTGAGTTGTCCTCTAATTGGTAATAAAATCACTGAGAGGGAGACCTACATGTAAGTGCAGAACAAATTAGATTTCTAGTTTGATGAAAATTGTCAACTCACTTAACGTGAGAAAAGGTTGTGCACAATTTTATCCATCTCTCAACTGGTTTATGCTAATTGACTTGTCCTTGTGATCCAGTGGGATAGTTAACCAATATGACTAATACAGGTAAAAGTTCCACCTTAATTCTCCTTTATTTCTTAACTCAAGGGAACAAATTCCTACAGACACTTTAGGAAGCATGTTTTTAGGTCCATATCCATTAACCTTTTCTAGATTAGTTTCTAGGAGCTACAACCAACATCTTAGATTCATGCAATGAATATCTTGAAATAGACACATAATCAATGCCCAAAATATTTTCTTAAGTTGACAATCTCATTGCATGCATACAAAATTTGAAAAGTCTTTTCTAATCTTATACATGGCAACAAAGTTCACACTGATACCAACTAAAACCAACCCAAAGGACAAAATCCAAAGCTTACATGGTTGCCAAGCTCCTTTGTTCCTATGTGCCATCACCATGAACTAGCATGCATGATCCAAAGAGCAAGGATATTGCTAGCTGACTCACTATTCAATTGTAAGCTCCCTCCAAGAGCTACCCTTGTACCTAGGACCTTAGCCTTCTTCTGAGCCTAAACCTAAGCATTAAACATTTGTGTCCCAAACCACAAATGCTCACCCTAAGGATGACTTGGCACAACAATTCTCATACCATAGTCCACAATTTTCTTGGAAGTAATTCTTCAAGAAAGAAGAGCTTTGTAGAGAAAAGAGGACACCGAGCTGTCGTGGTGTCAGCGTGACCTTCCTACAGAAAATGCAGTAATTGAGTCCTAGTCAATGGGGGACGCTTTCTCGAGCACAAAGAAAATCGTCAAGGAGATTCCAAGAAGATTTTGCAGTCACTAATGACCATGGTGTGTTTGCATGTTCGCATATAATGTGTTGGACACAATGCCTGATTTCCATTGTGAACCTTGCCCATTGACTTCCAGAGTGGACTTCAGTCTCAAGATCAAATTTATGCATGCACCACGCAATGTGAAAACACAATAAATTTCAATCCATTGCAGCTACAAACCAAAAATATAAACAAAGCCACACAACGAGTGCTTACCTGGTCATCACTCTCCCAACCCTTTCTAACAGCTCTTGCTGCACACGGAAATTGCAATAGAGACAATTTTAAAAACGTGCCTACAATGTGAAAAAAACCTCATTAGAGTATCTATTTACACCTACTATTTTACACAAGTTCAATGTAAATGCATCTATAGTAACAGTTGAATAAGAGTAAGTTTTACTTGGGATCCAGTCTATCATAGAAAATGCTTCAGACAACCTGCTCTGTT
The DNA here is from genome assembly GCA_029204225.1 of Diphasiastrum complanatum. NCBI lineage: Eukaryota > Viridiplantae > Streptophyta > Lycopodiopsida > Lycopodiales > Lycopodiaceae > Diphasiastrum > Diphasiastrum complanatum. The sequence goes on from CM055101.1 coordinate 35,308,714, forward strand.
TAAAAGGCTCGAAGTGCGTTGCTTAAACCGCTGTTCACAGGAATCCCATACCAATAGCTCACCGTCCAACACACATCTGATGAAATACATTAATTAGGCCATGAAAGAAGTTATCTAAGAATTCCAAGATAGTTTCGAATAGAACATGCTGTTTCTAGGGTAGCACTCTTGATGATTTTTAAAAGCAGATCAATATAAAAAGATTATCCATAGTAAGGATCAGAAAGATTAGGTATGGTATTTATGTATAAATAGCTACAGATCATGCTTCTTGCAAATAGTCAACAGCACTAGTGGCAAGAGTAAGAAGCTTTCTAAAGCATATATCTGCAAAAACAATGTGCAAAAGCAGAAACCTTTCAGACAATATGTGTTGTCGAAGAATGTCTTGAACTGGGATCAAGTATTCCTTATGCTCCTTGCCATTTCTGCAATACAAAACTCCGAAAGATCATAATCAACTTTGAGGATATTTCCAAAGAATCTGAATTGGTTACATATTGAAAAGGATGTGAGCATAATTTTGAGTTAGGCATATAAAACTTTGAAAAAAGTGTCTTCAAAGTTACCACCCATATTATGACTTCAAAGAATGACGAACTTCCCATTTCAATAATCAACCAATATACAAGCAGAAGAAGCAACAAAAGTGAAGTTTAGCAAGGACAACAAGAAGCAACCAACTGCTAAACTTAAGTTCCATTTCAAGAAATGCTTTCCAAAAGGATATAGCTAGGACAAAGATGAAGCAATGACCTGGGTGCTTGGGATGTCTACTAAGGACTATCACCACAATTGCAACAAGGTGCTTAGCTATATATCAAGTGTAGCAAGGGAACTGGATCAAAAAACACTCATCTTCTTATGAATATTTGTACATGGTTTCCTTTTTACCAGGCTTCTTATGGGTCACTCTAACTAAATAAACATATGCTCTAAGTACTCCAAACATTCAGTCACCAACAATGAGGCCCTAGGGCTGATTTATAGTCACTTATCTGAAACTAGAGATTGGATCTACAAGTTAGGGATTGAGTCCAAATATGAACATATTGATAGTAGATGTTTATAATAAATGATAAATGAGAGGCCCAAGGAGGTACCATAATGTACTCATAACTCTTCCTCCTCCAAAAATAGACAATGTTCTAACTACTATATGTATTCCCGTTTCGAACCTGAACCTCCCATTTCAAACACGTTTCAAACGCGTTTCAAAATGACATCCAAAACGAACCCATGAAACACTGGCCCTAGAAAGGGGTCAAATGGACTAAAACTCAAGGTATATGGCTCAAAAGTGTGTCAACGGGCTTGCCTTCCCCACAAATGCATTAATTTCACACTTCCGTGAAGCTGCCATTGCGTTTCAAAATTTCTGCCCATCGCATTTCGAAAATCTGCCCCCATCTTCCAAAATAAATAAATAAAATTCTCATTTCTCTCCAGCTTTCAATGAGATAATTTGTAAGTAAGGATTAAGAATGGGTTCTTGAAGCCTCTTTGAACAATGTATTGGTATTCTCTTGTGGTTAATTTGATTTCAATGAAACTTCATAGGAGTCTTTCTATCCCTAGGGTACCCTATTCTAGCTATTTAAATCACCGCCCGCTACCTCTATTGTATGTGTTGAGGAGCTTCAAAATTTAGCTTCTTGGCAATTATCAGACCACCATCTCTCTTATTTTTCAATTTTCAAGATGCCTAAAGAGCAAAATTTATGGTGTGAGAGTATGGGGAAGTGGGAAAGCTAGTGCCTCAAAATTGTCCTCAATTTCCTTACCAAAACGGTGTTTCGGCATGACTGGTACCTTTTCAATATTTGAAACAAAAGATTCATCCATCAAGCCACTTTCTCTCACTTGTCAAGCTTTGGGATAAAATCCCATGATGGAACTTATATACATGGTTAACAAAATCTATTGTTGGCTGTCTAGCCACATGCCAACACTTACTCAACACACCATCAAAGCGTGTGAGCTCAGAGTCAAGGCCCTTAGTATAAGTCTGCTACACTAGCATTTGGCCCCATACTTCTGAGCTTTTGTATACTTATGTTCCAAGGGAACAATAGGTGCTTTAGCTTCTATAACAAGGTGGATACCTTTAACACATGGCAAACAACTCCTCTTCATGAGTTGGATAATTTCTCTGAGCAAGGTTGAGCTTCTTGCTCGGAAAGGCCACAACTTATCTTCTTGCATCATAATAGTTCCCACAACGATATCATTCGCATCCGTATCTCGCGTTAATGGTTTCTTAAGTTCAAAAATCTTTAAAGTGACCCATTCAGCCACAGCTTGTTTCACCCCATCAAAACTTTGCTATTGATCAATCCACTCTATATACCTTTGCAACATATTAGTCATAGGCATTGCTATCTTCAAGTAGTCATGAACATATTTTATATAAATTATGGTCAATCCAAGAAAAGATCCCAACACTAAAACATCAACTGGCACAACCCAAGCAAGAATAACAAAAACTATCCTAAAATATGGTTTAACTCTATCAGTCGACACTTATTGAACCATTCACTCTTTTTATTATTTAGGAAACAAACATTGTCCCTCAAAGTTGACAACATAGTTTGAAATCGAGTCACATGCAAAGGCTCTCCTACACTGTAAGTCAAGTTGTTATGATAAGATTCACAATCCATGAACAGTTTGAGCACATCAATTATCAACATCATGCATGTTGTGGGGGCATACATCAAACCAGGCATCACAAAGAATTCATAATGACCAAACTGAATTCTGACAGCAGCCTTGTGTACATCCTCTTCACATACTCTAACCTGATGGTATCCTCTTTTCATATCTATTTTGCGGAACACAATAGCACCACGAAAAGGCATTAAGCAAATCATCTATACATGGCATAGGCTACTGATGCTTGGCAGTAATCTTGTTCAAGCCTCAATTATCCACACACATACACCATGATCCATCCTTCTTCTTGTAAGGAATGATAGGTGAGTTAAAAGAAGAGTAACTAGGCCTTACCTACCCTTAAGCAAGCTAATCCTTAATCATTTTGCTCACTTCCTCTTCCACTTTTAGACTCAATCTATAAGGAAGCCTATTTACAAGACATGATCCAAGTATCAACTCAATCTTGTGTTCAACATTCATACCAGCGATAATATACATGGTACATTCCCTATAAACAGGTCTACAAACTCTCTACTGATACCTATCCAAAATATGTGTAGCATTAGTTTGCACATGCTACATGTTACTCTCACTAGCTATCATGTACTTTAGTGCATCATTTCTTCTCAACGCATTATCCATTTTAAGCTTTGTAGGCCCAAAAGGAGCTATTAGCCTTAAGAACAAGGCGGTTCCCTCTTTAGGCCCTCCAAAGTAATTAATAAGAATAATAGGCCAATAAGGGCCCAATGTAGTTTAAATAACAAGGGCTAACTATCCCTCAAGATAATCATGTTTAGTTAAGTGAGAGCATTGTCTATAACTAGGCAAGAGACATCAATCTTTGAATCTTTTGGCTCATTTGCAAGTGAGAGCTTCTTGCTTCCTCCTTGTGAATGTGAGCTATGGGGATTTCCTGTGCCAGGTCTCATGTGCCCTATCCACATGAATTCATGCTCATATTTCCATTGATTGTACTCTTTATTTCATTGCTAATGTGATTCAATGGATATCTTTGTGTTTCTAGCATTCTATGGATATGTTATCTTGATTGTCTTGTACTCTTCTTGCTTTTAGCTTTCCTATCATTGCTATTGCTATTAGTTTGGGATTTGGCACATGACATTTCTTGGTATCAGAGCATAGATCCATGATTCATAATGATTCTATGTGAATTCCATTAGATTTGATGAGTCTATTGTTTCTGTAGCTTTCTTTTTGCTAATTTCCAACTTTGAATTTTTCAAGTCTGTTTAGATCAATTTTCGACATTCAAATTCGTTTTTCATTTCTAATTTGATTCCATAGATTTGTAGAGCTTTGTTTTAGCTTTCATTTGCACCAATTTGCAAGCAATTTGGGTGACATATGCAAAAGTTATTGCAATTTTTCCAAAAGCTGTCAAAATAGGTGAATACAATTTTCCTTTCACTTTGTTTAAATTTTGCAGATTTGATTTGACGTTTTATTTCAAGTTTCTTTACATAGGACTTTAGAGCATTGTCTTAGCTTTGATCTGATCCATATGGCAAGTCATTTGGATTAGTATCCAAAAAGTTATGACAAATCTTGATTTTTAACTCTAGTTTTACTAGTTTTCTTCCTTCAAAAATTTCAAGCCTGTTCTGTTGTTAATTTGACCTATCAAATCACCTTCAATCATTGATTTGATACTATAGGCTGATAGAGCTTGTTGTTAGCTTTTCAAAGGTACTAAGGTTTTGTGATTTGGATCAATATTGAGGAAGTTATGATCAAATTAGTGGAGGTGGGTCAGCCTAGCCAGAATTCTGAAAATTTTCTTTTGGATTTTTCCAAGTGAGAGAGAAGCACTTCATTTCTTCAACTTTGAAATTCTGTCCCTTTGTAATTTTGTTTTTTTTTTTCAGATTTTTCATTTTGAAGCATAGTTGCACCACGATTCTGAAACGCGGTTCAGAATCGTGATTCAGAATTTTTTTTTTTTCAGATTTTTCATTTTGAAGTATGCATAGCTACGCCACGATTTTGAATCGCAGTTCAGAATCACGGTTAGAATTGCAATTCGGAAAAAAACCAGAATCGTTTTTTTTTTTTTTTGAAATTTTCTTAGGCAATATGGGTATCAGATGAAAGCTCTAATTAAGAGCATTATTACTGTGTAGTTTGCCGACTGTTTCAGGAGCAGGATGGTCCAATTTAGGTGCATTAACTCCCAAGTTTACGCTATAACTGCATTCAATATAAAAAATTAACAAGAAAAAAGATAACACATTGGGGCCTTCCCCCAATGAACAAAGTAGGATTCTCCCTCCCTCTCTCTCTCTCTCTCTGTCTCTCTCTCTCTCTCTCTCTCTCTCTCTCTCTCTCTCTCTCTCTCTCATATATCCAAGGCTATTTATTCCAGCAAACTTGGAGCTCCCTCCCACCTTCCCGCATTCGACTGAGCTATTACCAGACACACTTCCTCTCTCTGGATCCTTCTGGTTTTCCATTGTTGCCGCTCTCTCACAACCCCTATCACACGGCCTGCGCTATTATCTTGGGCAGTTGCGCATTTCCTCTCATCAGCTTGCTATTGAGGCCGGTCGTGCATGGGATATCCCCCGGGAGCGTCATCTATGTCGCATGTGCTCGTTGCAGGAGGTGGAAGATGAAGCCCATTTCCTCCTCAGATGTCCGTTGTATTATGAGATACGGGGGAGGTCTTATTGTCTCTTTCGTGATGGCATGCATACACTTCGCAGTTTTGTCTCCTATCCTGATGCTCGTTGCTTGGGACTTCTTGTTTGTGAGATGCTTACTCTCCGTCAGTCTCATCTACCTGTACCAGATCACCTGGGGTTAGACTCCCAGCAGCTGCTTCTCACTGGCTTCTTTCGGACTCGAGCACATGCTGATGACTCTGATGATGAGATTCCTATCCCTGTGCCACCGCAGAAAAAGCCCAAATGTAGTCGCCACTTGCCTCCATCAGGGCCCACTATACACTCAACTCAGCGGACACTTCACACTTACTTTCGCTGATATGTACTTATTCTCCACCTGGCCCGGGTTGTGGGCATTGGTACTTATTCTATAGTTCTTCTGTTATACCTGGCCCGGGTTGTGGGCTTATTTCACTTCTGGTTTGTTCTACTTTCATTCGTAGCTAGTTTATAGCATTTTACGGCCACGTCCTCCTATGGATGATGCTCCCACTGTTGCTTGTACATATTTTCTTTTTGGTCTTATGCACTCGCGGGTGCCCAAAAGACGTTAATAAAGCTTTCTTTCTTTCTCTCTCTCTCTCTGGACAAGACCTATTGTTTTTTATGGAGACTCACGATAGCCAGGTGCACGGTTTACCCACCTTCCCGGGATACATATGGGATTCAGTATACAGATCTGAGACTAGATCAGCCAGTGGCCATGGTTCGGGAGGAGTGGCTTGTCTCTACAGAGAGTCCCTTCATCAGATGTTTGAGTTTGTCAGGCATGATGAGCATGCACAGTATATTTGGCTTCGTATCACAGGACGAGCGATTGGTTTGGACAAGGACGTCTTCATTGCTGCCTGCTATTTTCCTCCAGAGTCCTCCTCCTTTGTTGAGGGTGTTGGCTCACCTTATTTGGACCTTTCAGTGGATATCATCAGATTTGCAGAGCAAGGGCATATTTTCCTCACTGGGGATTTTAATGCGTGGACATCTTCACGACAGACAGAGTTCCATGATGCTACAGATCATATGCGAGTTCATGCCCTGGATAGTGACAGCTTGGGGATCACCAGGATTTCCGATGATGGACCGGCACCTATTACTTCATATGGTGAGTACCTGTTGCAGTTTGGTGAGGCACATGAGTTAGCCATTTATAATGGCCTACCTCACTGGCCTAACTCTGGCAGCTCTACGTGTCAACCTCACAGCGGCGGTCATAGTGTGGTTGATTACCTCATGGGGTCACCGTCATCCATTCCTCTCATTCACAACTTCCGTATCTCCCCTACCACCCTCTCTGATCATTCGTCCCTATCCTTCGCTACTGGCCACCTTCCACCACCACAACTTCAACACCAGTCCATCCTTCCCCATGCACCCAAATACACCTTCCACCCCCTCTCTATCCCACTCTACCAAGAATCCCTCACCTCCTTACTTCACTCTTTTCGACACAGTGAATCACTGGAATCACAAGCCGCCTTCCTCACCACCTATCTCCACTCTGCGGCTACTTTGGCTTTCCCCTCTAAACCTCATAAACACAAACCAGTCCATCCACGATCATCCCGACCTTTCCATCCACCGTGGTATGACGCGGAATGCTGATCCCTTCACCACTCTGTCACACACGCTCGTTTCCACACCCGCCATCTCCTCTGCACTTCACGGCAATTGTACAACCGCACACTCCGTCGCAAAAAATGTGCCTATGACGACTCCAAAGGAAACCGTCTTGTGAACCTCCTTCTCAGCTCCTCCTCTAGTGCAATTGTACACGGCAATTGTACAACCGCACACTCCGTCGGAAAAAACGTGCCTATGACGACTCCGAAGGAAACCGTCTTGTGAACCTCCTTCTCAGCTCCTCCTCTAGTGCCTTTTGGCGTGAGTTTATCCCTCGTGCCCCTCCCCCTCTTCTGGACATATTTGGACCGACTATGCTACCCAGCTTTACACAATACCCACTGATATGCCCATCTCCATCTCTCCTCGACCTTCAGACTTCACCTTCTTCACCCCTGACTTGGTTCGGGCAGCAATCAAAAAGCTGAAAACCCACCGCACCAGAGACATTGAAGATCTTGAGTCTGAGCTACTGATTCACGCCCCCGATACCCTTGCCCCTAAATTATCCACTCTCCTTAACCATGCTGTTGTTGAGGCTTCCCATCCTCTTGGTGCACCAACATCATACATCCTATCCATAAAAACGGTGACCCGATGGTACCTGGTAGGAGATTACATGCTTTGGGTCAGGCAGGGTTCCGTGCTCATTATTCCACTACAGATCACATATTCACACTTCGAGCCATCATGGAGGAAGCTAGACACAGGAAAGAAAAGGTTTACTGTTGTTTTGTGGAAAGCCTTTGATTTTGTTCCACGCTCTTTACTTATCCAAAGACTCCGAGACCTAGGTTTCTCTACATATATTATTCTAGTCGTCATGGCTCTCTATGAGAGGGTTTTGGGTTGCTTGTCCAACTGGAGAGATTCTGCTTCCGTAAGTCTATTCGGGATGCCCCGAGTAAGTGCAAACTGTTTGACACCATCGTCACCCCTTCAGCCTTATATGCCACAGAGATATGGTGTACAGGATTATCATCTTCACACTGGTCCAGCATTTCACACTTACAAACCACCATGTTGGCTCGCATGATCCGAGCGAAGCCCTAGGTTCCCCATGAGATCATCCTTGCGGAGTTTGCCACCCCCCTATTCAGATTGAGGCAGCCTTCCAGCTTATCACGTACATCCAGAGAGCTCAGGAACTTCTTGATACCGAGCAGAGATATACGCGGATTGCACTCATGTCCTCTCATCACCTTCAGACTCAGGGATACCGGCTATCATCTCAGGCATCACACTTCCTCATGGAAGCATTTGGTATCACTATCACTGATCTCCCTTTGGGTACACACCAGTACATTAGACGTTTTTTATACATAGCATATCTCGACCGTACCTGGCATCACCAGCTGGAGGTTAAGCCTAACTACTACCGGACTCACTTTCTAGAGCAGGATGCCACCGGTCTTCCAGTTTTGCCTCGCTATTTGTCTTCTGGACTATCACACGGTCTCCGTTTCACTTTGGGACAGTTCAAAGTCTCCTCACATCAGTTGGCTATTGAGACAGGCAGATTCCAGGGTACACCACGAGAGGAGAGACTATGCCTGCTGTGTCCCCTACATGAGATAGAGTCCGAGGAGCATTTCATCTTCAGATGCCCCATATATTATGAGATTAGAGGGAGATATCATTGTTTATTCCATGACATGCCTACTACACTCAAAGCACTGATGGGATATGAGGACTCCCACTATGTCGCACTTATGCTACGAGAGATGGTCTTGCTGCGCCTAGATATGTACCAGTCAGCTCACTAGCCACATCCTAGCTCTCAGGCTCAGATTACGTCTTTCTTCACTAGGAGACGGACACGGCCCGACGACGATGACGATGACATACCACCTCACCGATGTCAGAGACAGTGTGTCACTCATAGTCATGCAGCAGTTCACACTTCTCGCCATGTTACGAGAGCACAGAGTTTTCGCCCTCCTAGACGACGTCAGTGACGATCCATACCTCCTGATACAGCTCATATTACGTCTTTTTTCAGTAGTAGCACTATCTGATACTACTCTACTCCTAGCAGCTATTCTCGCTCCCACTTATGGACAGTTGGCAATTTGTAATTTACAGTTATATTACTCATTTCTCTTTTATGCATAGTTTTTCTTGGAGACTTTTATATACGCTCCCATGGTTTTCACATATTTGACATGTACTCCTTTTGGTCTTATATGCCTTTTGGCATGGAAAAGACATTAATAAAGCTGTCTCTCTCTCTCTCTCTCTCTCTCTCTCTCTCTCTCTCTCTCTCTCTCTCTCTCTCTCTCTCTCTCTCTCTCTCTCTCTCTCTCTCTCTCTCTCTCTCTCTCTCTCTCTCTCTCTCTCTCTCTCTCTCTCTCTCTCTCTCTCTCTCTCTCTCTCTCTCTCTCTCTCTCTCTCTCTCTCTCTCTCTCTCTCTCTCTCTCCACCATGGCCACTCCACCTCCTCGCGCCCCTGCTCTCCCTACCCACTGTGATGATACCTGGCCGACGGCTACCTGTGATGCTCCACTCCTGTCTACGAAAAGAAAACTCAGCCCCCCCTCCTAGATCCTCTAGGTCTCCCCCTAGGCCTACGTGAAGGAATGGCTGGCTCCTCCTCTGTCTCCGCATCAGGGTCCACCAGCAGGTCAGCCAGGTCAACCCCCCATGCCTCCGTCCCCATCTCCTCGTCCTCCTCCGTATCCCCCTCAACCCACTCCTCCTCCTAGTCTGCCCCGACCATCTCTCCGCCCTCCGAGCCCTCATCATCTCCCTCCTCAACCCTATCCCTCTGCCTCTCTGTCCTCCTCTACAGCCGTAAAGCCCGTGCGTCAGCCTGTGCCTGTCTGTAGAACTCTCTATGGATCTCATCATCAATCTCCTCCTGCGTGAGTGGTGCCCGAGGAGCAACAGCTACCGAATCCACAAAGCAAGTGTCAGGGTTCACCTGCAACCAAAACCAATACATTGTTGTCAGGCAGGTATTTTGCAACTCACTGCACATTTGGAAAGCAATTCAATACGTAAAAACATAGCAAGAAACAAGGGGTAATGATGTGAGTCACCTCAAGCATCTGGCCCTCTCCTTGCATGTGCCTCAGCATACGGCCGTTGGTGTTCACAAACACCAACCGCCTACAGTGATCGATGGATAACCTGTTCCTCTTCTGCATGTGATACAAGGCCCAGATGCTCCAATTCCGCTCGCAAGCTCCTGCTGAACAATCCTGTGCAAGAACTCTCTCGGCCAATCGCCGCAGGTCACCTATGCTACGCCCGTGGATGCACCACCATGTAACGGGCCTCAGCTTCGGGCCTCAGCTGATCCTCCCTCCATCGACTTTGATCTCCATCGAAAGGAAACTGGAAGCGCTCAAATGTGAGCAGCTGGCATGCAATGTTAGCCAACATCGGACCTGTTGTCAGAAGAAAACACATGGCACGTGTAAGTCCCCTCGAATTCACACACTAGCAATGAATACGCTACTGCAGTAACATTGCTACCAAGCGATTTCTCACACGTACCTGGTCCAGGCCATACGTGCTCCGTGTACTCCACCCATCTCCGGTGCAGCTCCGGGTCGTCCCTCTCCCGGGTAGAGCGCCACAAGGGGTGCAACATGTGGGCTACCGCGTGGATGGGTCGGTGGAAGTAGTCCCATCTGGACTCTCATAACTCCGAGATCTCGTTTTTTCTGCAGCAGACAAATTACAATAATCAGTGCACCGTCAAACTTGAGTGAGAAACAACAAACTAGACACTGAAGAGTCATACCTATGCTGGTCCAAGGCTGATGTCTAAATGCCCTCGCCGATGCGCTCCATGAACTCATAAATGAGACCGAGAGTGCACCTACCAGGCGCAACACTCTGAAAATGGGTAGAAAGACCCCAGTAATCTCCTCAGCACGTGTCCAGAACTCATCACCGAACACAGTGGACCAGAAAAATGCCGCATGTGCGATGTCTCTAAAGTCCCCAAAGGCCTCGCTGGAAACCATCCGCCGCAATGTGTCTTTCACCACTACCAATCGCTCTAGCACCAAGAAGTAAAACGCAAAGCATGTGGGTGCTGGCTTCTTCAGGTTTAGGGTCGCGAAGGTGCGGAATAGGGCCAGCACACGCCTCTTCCTGGTGACAAAAGTGACTAGGGGCATGGCCGTAGAAGTGACCTGCAACACGGACATCCAGTAATTAGTTTAGACAGTAGTTGAGATGTGGTTAGCAGCATCGAAGGAAGAAAGCATAGCAAATGGAAAAAAAATATACCTCTCTGATCCATGGAAGCGCACACAGGTCATGCATGAGCAAGTCTATGCAATGTGCAGCACAGGGTGTCCACACAATGCTGGGGTGCTCCCTCGGCACAAATTTGCCTTAGAATTGGGTCCCAGCCCGCCCTAAAGTGGCTAGACACAGTTTAAAGGTACAAAACTGACTTTCGAAAAAACCGTCAAAAATATTTTGGGGTCAAGTTTTGTAAGACCGAGCCAAAAGTGCCGGTCCACCTTCATAATCTTGCCCATCTGCTTGGAATTCGGAGAATTGTCGGTGACAACCTGAACCACGTGCTCCACATCTCTAACATGCTCCATATAAAGTCGGCTGTCAAGCTGAGCGAATGGAACTCAGCTCCCGCGTGATGGTCTCCACCTCCTGACGAAGCAACCTGCCTCGCAGTGCCTCTTGCCTGGGAGGTGTCCATGTAGCATGCACGGCCGCCATCTGTAAGCAGAACTCCCTGAACACCCAAGTGTTAGCAACAGCAAAAGGAATGTCGCACTTGTAAAAGACCTAAGTAGCAAGTCGAGTGCACCGAACCTGCTGCTATCTCTACCACCCGCATCGATCAAGGGTCTGTTGTCTGGGCCTAACCCCTCTCTGCTTTATATATGGTGCTCGTGGTCTAGCATGCCCAATGGATGGCTGATTTGTGGGTGTGTCACTCTCTCTCGCAGCACCTACCGAAGCATGTGGTGCATCTCCTGCCGAAGAGGAGGGACGAGAAGGACCCGCTACCGCTGAACCAACATGCTCATCTGATGCTCGTGCCTCTGAACCAGGCCCTACTACTGCGGATGGAACTGAAGGTGCTGTACTAGGCCCTGCACCTGTACCATGCTCTGCCCGTGATGTACTAGGCCCTCACATGTGCCATGCCCAGCACGTGATGTACTAAGCCCTGCACCTGTACCATGCCCCCCCAACCCATGATGTACTAGGCGCCCTGCACCTGTACCATGCCCTGCCCGTGATGTACTAGGCCCTAAACCCGTGGTAGGCCCTGCCTGCCTGCCTGTAGCTGCTCATGCTACCTGTCCCTATCTAGAACCCTATGATGCAGTATCGGGCTCGTACATGATGGACAACCTCTGCATATCCTCATCAGAAATCCTAGGGCAATAAGATATGCCCAGTCCCAGCCCATCTGGCCCACTGACCCGCAGCAAGTGAGCCCTAACCCTGGTGAGTGATCCCGTGAAGTGACCACCGCAATGCAAGCATCTCCATCTGCGGATCCCTAAGCCATGGTGTGTAGCCACATCCCCGTCGGTAAGCTCAACCTCGGCCCAAAGGCCTCGGCCCCCGCTGGCATCGTATCAACACGAGATCAAACTTGCAAACAAACATAAGCAAGCAAATGTTCAATAAAAAAAAAATACACTGCATTGAACAACATTACCGAGCTCAAATAGAGCTCAAAATATCAGAGCATACATCACAACGATTCCAATTCACACATCATAGCAAGCAAGTGCCAAAACACGAGATTAGGGCGTTGTTACGAGCTCGTAACCAGTGCCGAACCCTAGAGAACACAGATAGGTCAGATACCACAGTCAGGGTCGTGTCCAGCGTACATGACCAACAGGGCAAGACTGTGTGAGTAGTGTGCCCCACCACGGTCCATAGCCATGGCGGGCCTAACACAGCCTAGGGCCCCTGTCAGCAGGATAGGGCTCCCAGTTGGGTCCCGACGTGCAGTCAGCCACGTCAGTGCCACGTGGCCGACACTTGGCAGTAGCATGCTACCAGTCCTCACACTGGGCTAGGAGGGGCTTACTCTATATCAGGGAGTAGGCAAGGTTGGGTGGATCAGTTAGTGTTTGCCCTACTGTGGTGTTAGAAACTATTACACTGGTATCTCGCAGTATCGAGAAGCAATTTTAAAGATTAAAAATATGGATGACTATCAGAAAATCAGGGGATTTGTCCATGGCCTCAAAGATGAATATAAAGTAGAGGTCCAGAAAAACTCGCCTACTACCCTTGAGCAAGCTCTCAGATATGCTCAAATCTATGATGATTCAGTGGGTAGGAAGAAGGCGAGACAACAGCCACTTTCTGAGCAGCCTTCTCAAAAAGACTTTCAATTTAAAAAGAAATTTTTAAAAAGAAAGAAAGAAGACAAATTTAAAAGTGAAGCTCCTCAGAAACGCCCTTCACTCATACAGCCCTTAAAACCAGATGATTTTGAGAAAGCCAAACAAGAACGTTTGTGCTTTGTGTGTATGGGCAAGGGACACACAGTCAGACAGTGTCCCAAGGGGCCTTTCACTAAAAAAGATAAGAAAGATAAAAAACGAGCTCATCTTGTTCAGACTGTATGTTTCCCCAGTGCCTCGGCAGCTTCCGAGATCAAAGTGTATCATGAAGATCATGAACACTGTTGCCAGCTGACCTCTGCTAGCGAGACCCTTCAGTTTTGGGCCGCATGACCTAGTACATATGCATGGGAAAGTTGGTAACCAGTCAGTAAGAGTTATGGTTGATGATGGGGCAACCCATAATTTCATCAACTACACCCTGGTTAAAAAGCTTAAACTACCAGAAGTACCTAGTCAGCATAGGTACATAGTTTCATTAGCTAAGGGTGAAGATAAAAAAATATGGAAAACTATGGTAAGTAAGTTAAATCTTGGTATTCAGGGGTACCAAGATGAAATAAACTTTCAGATAATGCACCTGGATCGAACAGATATTGTTCTCGGGAGAGATTGGCTCTACAGTTTAGGACCTTCCCTCCATAGAAACTATCAGGAGAACACCCTCAGCTTTCAGCATAAAGGCCGAGAGATCCAGTTGCATGGGGAGCATGATGTTCCCAACAGTCCTATGGTCTGCAGTTCAGAGCTCTGTCAGCTAATCGGAGACGAAGACCATCAGGTATTCTTATGTGACTTTCAGTTTATTCCTGAAGTTTCTATTTCCAGTTCTATTCAGCAAAAAATCAGTAAATTAGAAACTTTATTGTCTAAATTTGAAGATGTTTTTCCTGAAGATTTGCCACATGGTTTACCACCTAGCAGAGAGGTAGATCATGTAATAAACCTAGTACCAGGTACAGCACCTGTTTCTAAGCCTCCGTATAGGGTTAGCCGAATAGAGGATGAAGAAATAACTAGGCAGTTAACAGATTATCTTGGGAAAAGCCAAATTCAGACCAGTAGTTCACCATGGGCCTCACCAGTCCTATTGGTGAAAAAGAAAGAGGGGTCTATGCGTCTTTGCGTAGATTACAGAGCCCTCAATAAAGTCACAATTAAGAATAAATACCCTATGCCTCGGGCAGACGAGTTGTTTGATCAACTCGACGGGGCTAAGTTTTTCAGCAAAATAGACCTCAGATCGGGATATCATCAAGTCCGTATAAAATCGGAAGATGTCTCGAAAACAGCTTTTAGGACTCGTCACGGTCATTATGAGTTTAAGGTGATGCCATTTGGGCTCACAAATGCTCCAGCTACCTTTATGACCTTGATGAACAGTGTCCTCAGACCATACTTGGGTAAGTTTGTAGTCGTATTTTTAGATGACATCCTCGTTTACAACAAAACGAGGAAGGAGCATCTAAAACACCTCAGAAAGGTGTTTCGACTGCTCAGAAAGCATAAGCTCTATGCTAAACAATCCAAGTGTGAATTCTTCATTGAAGAAGTAGCATATTTGGGTCACATTATCTCTTCAGATGGGATTAAGATGGACCCAAATAAGGTTAAAGCCATACTCAGTTGGCTGAGACCTCAGAATATTTTGGAACTTCAGATCTTTCTTGGTCTGGCGGGATATTACAGACGATTTGTCAAGGAATATGCTCAGATAGCAGTTCCTATGACAAATCTCCTTAAGGGGAAGGGAAAGGAGTTCATTTGGGAGTCCGCACAGCAGGAGAGCTTTGATGCTCTCAAAACAGCCTTAGCTACAGCACCAGTTTTAAAAGTTGTCGACCCCAATCAGCCATTTGTGGTCGAAACAGATGCTAGCGACTTTGCAGTAGGTGTTGTGCTAACTCAGGGTGGACGACCAGTTGCGTTCGAGAGTAAAAAACTCGAGCCAGCTCAGACTAGGTACAGTGCCTATGAAAAGGAACTCTTTTCTATAGTACGTGCCCTTAAGACTTGGAGGCATTATTTGTATGGTGCCAATTTTGAGGTCCTGACAGACCATGAGAGTCTCAGATACCTTTGCAATCAACCTGAGCTTAGAGGTCGGAAAGCTCGTTGGGCAGAGTTGATGCAAGAGTTTGACATGTCTATCAGATATAGGCGTGGAAAATTCAATACAGTAGCAGATGCCCTTAGCAGAATGCCTATGATAAACGAGCTGAGTTTTACTCAGATTCGTAATGAGTTACTCGAGTCCTTGAGAGGGAAATGCCAGCATGATGCATTTTTCTCTTCTATCTGGAACTCAGTCCAGAACAGACAGTTACAGACTCCAGAACCAGTTCCCGGGGCTAGTGCCAGTTCATCCAAGAATACGACAGCTTCCGTTGGGGATGATGATGAGTCCGAGTATACGTCGTCAGATGACGTTGAGGATTCTGAGCCTGTATTACCCAAGCAGTGGTTGAGGGTCAGTTGACTCAAGGATTCAAATGGAAACAGTATTCCATTCAGGATGAGTACTTGCTCTATAGAGATAGAGTATGTGTCCCCAATTCAGAGGATTATAGGCAGCAGGTCCTATATGAATGTCATGACAATCCTAGCGCGAGACACCCAGGCATACAGAAGACCTATGAGCTTCTTCGTAGGCAATTTTTCTGGCCCAGTATCAAAAAGGACGTCCACTAGTATGTAACCAGTTGCCAGAAATGTCAAGTAAATAAAGCAGAGCGTTTAAAGGTAGGAGGGTTGTTGCATCCCTTAGAAATACCAGCTGGTAAATGGGAGAGTATCTCCATGGATTTTATAGTAGGCCTGCCTAAAACCCAAAAGGGTAATGACGCTATATGGGTCACAGTTGACCGTCTGACCAAAATGGCTCATTTCATTCCGACCAAAACAACCGTTAGAGCTCCAGAGTTAGCGAGGTTGTTTGTAGACGGGCTATTTAAATTGTACGGTCTACCTTCCGGCATAGTCAGCGACCGAGACAGTAAGTTTACTGGAAATTTTTGGAGGGCAGTATTCCATCATCTCCATACTAAACTTAATATGAGTACCACCGACCATCCACAGACGGACGGTCAAACAGAAGGGGTAAATCAAGTGTTGGAGGATATGCTTCGTGCATACGTCAGCAAGAAGCAGACTAATTGGGAGGAGTATCTCTCGATATTAGAGTTTGCTTACAACAGTACCACACATTCAGCTACGGGATACAGCCCATTTATGCTAATGTACGGTTTTCAGCCACGCTCACCCACAGCTGTAGGGTTTAAACAAGAAAAAGTTGAAGCAGCCAGAAACTTTTTAGAGGACCTAAACCAGATGATAGAACATGCTAAGCGTAGCATTAGGCAGTCCCAGGATCGAGCCAGGCATTATGCAGGTCCACACAGACGGGTTCTGCAGTTCTCCACTGGTGAGAAAGTCTACTTGAGAGTCCCAGTTGACTCTAAACCCTCAAATCAGGAGTGTGTGCTAAGTTGTCTCCAAGGTATTGTGGTCCCTTTACCATCAGTAGGAGACTAGGCGAGGTCACCTATGAACTAGAACTCCCACACAGCAGTAAGGTTTTCCAGTCTTTCATATAAGTCAGTTACGAAAAGCCTTAACCAGATCAGACAATCTGGTAGGGGACAGTGTTCTAGTTCTCCCATTGGATCCTCAGCAACCTCCACATGAACCAGAGGAGATTCTTGATAGTAGAGAGACGCAGACTCGTTATACTCTATACCGAGAATATCTGGTTAAGTGGAATGATCAGCCTGTTGAGAATGCCACTTGGGAAAGAGGCAGCGTCCTTCGCAAGATTTTTCCAGACTTTGTCTTAGAGGACCAAGACGGTTCTTAAGGGGGAAGGAGTGTTACGAGCTCGTAACCAGTGCCGAACCCTAGAGAACACAGATAGGTCAGATACCACAGTCAGGGTCGTGTCCAGCGTACATGACCAACAGGGCAAGACAGTGTGAGTAGTGTGCCCCAGCACGGTCCATAGCCATGGCGGGCCTAACACAGCCTAGGGACCCTGTCAGCAGGATAGGGCTCCCAGTTGGGTCCCGACGTGCAGTCGGCCACGTCAGTGCCACGTGGCCGACACTTGGCAGTAGCATGCTACCAGTCCTCACACTGGGCTAGGAGGGGCTTACTCTATATCAGGGAGTAGGCAAGGTTGGGTGGATCAGTTAGTGTTTGCCCTACTGTGGTGTTAGGAACTATTACAGGCGTGGGATAGAATTATTTCAGTATGAGCGATAACAGGCGACTGACGTTAGCGTGGGAGTCTGTGCAAGCGTAAAGGAGTGCAGTGTAGGCCTAAACCACCCCCCTGGCAGATGCTTGCACGATGCTCCACGCCTAAACCCTAAAAAACATGGAATTAGGACATGGAAATTGAAATTTGTGATACGGATGTAGACGGGCAGAACGGCAGGTCACGGGAGTCTCCCTCTGCAGGCATATGGAAGTGCATTCTAGGCTCAAACATCACCTAAATCGGTTGCCCACAAGTCATTTTGTGAAAGCATTTGGAATGTGGTGTTCAAATCTCACTAGGTTTGCCGTAACGGCTGAAACTGACGTCGTAGAAATCACCGTGGGCATGAAGAAAGGTGGTCTAGAGCCAAACTACGCTCGATTTGGTTGCCTACAGCTCAATGTCAACACTTGCAAAAAATCAAACCTATATATACCAAATATCAAAAACTGACCGATTCGCTCTCCACGAAGCTCAAATCCCCCTAGCACCGTGCACACCACCTACGTATCGCCGAGTAGATGCATGTCGCCTATCCACATGCGAAGATCTGATGCCTGTAGCTTAAAAAAATAAAAAATTGCTTCCTCTAGTAGCGCGGTTCTGCCCGCGAGGAGGCCGAAAATCCCAATATTCTGGATTCTTTTTTTCCACGATTCTGTGCAGCGAATCGCAATTCGCAAATCGCCGATCCAGCGAATCGCGATTCGCTGCAACTATGTCTTGAAGTTTTCGAACCAAATCAGACCAATCAGATCCGACGGTTAGATTCGACCAACTAGATCCAACGGTCAAGATTCAAAAAAAAACAAAAACAAATTGATGGTCGACAAAGAGTTTGCTGAAGCACCATATTGCTTGTTGGCAACCAATCTGTATGGAATGGACAGAGTGTATCACCGCAATATCCTCTTTTGTCTGCTTCCTCGACATCTAACAAATTGGATGATCTATGCTGGCCTAAAGATTTTGTCATATTGTTTGATAGTCACTTTGTTGTTCAATCTGAATGCTTCGATGATAACCATAAGCCTTGCATTTGAATTGTTAAGATCCCCCATGAAGGAATTATTGGCATGATCAATTCCCAATATAGGAACCAATATGTTTTGTTGGATTATCTCTAGAACCAATATGTTTTGTTGGATCATCTCTGGAAATAACAAATGATATTCTGAATGAACATTCATTTCCATTAATATTGAGTGAATGAGATGCTTGCAAAGAGTGACGATATCCATTTCACTCAAAGTCTCTACGAAAAAAATTTCGTAGATTACATCGTCATGTTCAAATATATTGATATCTCCAATATTTTGAACCACAAACTGGAAACTTTGATATAATGGGTCTTGGATTGTTTGTCCCATCTCATAGCTAGGACAATTTCTAGCTTGTATATTACAAGTTTCATCACATTCCGTATTGAATGTGAAACATTCATATAGATCAGTTTTATCCTCATCTATTAATTCCATCTTGCAAGAAGTCTTGGACAAGTCTTCTGGTTGAACTTGAGGCAACAATTCTTGTGATCTCAAGGAAGATGAGGTCCTTGAGTAATATGCCTCATTGATAACTTCATTGCCTGAACTGGCCCTTGTTCTGCTCAATTGAAGATCAATATTGAAAACAAAAATATTGTCCTTATAATCCTCCGAATCGTCGTCATTATCCCCAACTGATTTTTGATGTCCTATATTTGCCATTAAAATTTTCTTGCTCGATTCAAATTGGGAATTACATTTATGTTGTCGATCCTGCGTACCCTCCATAAATGTTGATTGACCATTTCTTGTGAATTCAATGGGAAACCAAAAGTTGTTGACGAAGTCAACTGGTCCATTTGCTGAACAAGCTTTCCCATTGTTGATAGTTGTTCTTCTTCATCATGTTGCACTTCCAATTCATTCACTGATAATGTTGATGAGAAATTATCTTTATCATTGTTTATTGAACCTTAGGCGCTTTGTCTTGATCCTTCAGCTTTTGTAACTGCCTTATCATTTTTTTGATATTTAATGTCCAGCGTATCTCCAAAGTGCGCTCTAGTGGTGTTAAGTATTATGTCGCAACTTCACGTTGACCCTTGTTCAGTTCATATTCTATGGTGTGAGCATGTGATCTTATATCAGATAATGACATATCCAAGTCTCATGATATATATCCTTAGATAAACAAGCTCTTATCTCATGCTTCAAGCCTTAGATTAAGTGCATTGTATTAAATTCCTCCACCGAATAACCATATCTATCCATTATCTAATGGAAGTCATTGAAATAGCTCTCCACAGTAGACGTCTGTTGGGTAGAATGCCATACTTGGCCATCTGTACATTCAAATTCTTCGATGCACTTTTGTACACTAGTTGGCCATTTATCAGTGGTAACATGAGATTCTTCACACTGCATCCAATATTGCCACCAGATTTTTGCAGATCCATCAAGGTATATTCCTGCAAATTGAATCTTGTCATGGTCGCTATTTGGATGTGACTGAAAATACCTGTCAAAGTTCTCCATTCATATACTTACATCCATGTGAGCAATTCTACCAATAGTTGCACTACGATTCAGAATCGCGGTTCAGAATTGCGATTCGGAACTATCCTAGAATCCTTTTTTTTTTTTTTTGGTAATATGGGTATCAGATGAAAGCTCTAATTAAGAGCATTACATTTGTATAGTTTGCCGAATGTTTCGGTTACAGGATGGTCCAGTTCAGGTCATTAATCCATGTTGGGTTATGTCAAAGATAAAAATTCATAACTAACCTCTAGCATGTTCATTACGATCACAGATGGTTCCAGTGGGACAAAGACAGAGAACTGTAGAGCAATTGTACCTCGCTTTTTGCTTCGGGGGTGCTGCCCCCCGATCCCCCCGCCGGGGGGGCCTAGGTGGCCTGGACCCCCTCGGCGACAGTAGCAGGGGGGGCGTTGCCCCCCCTGCGCCCCCCCGTAGATAAAAATGGGGGATCAAATGTGCGCCGATAAGGGCCCAATATTTAAGCCCCCAACTGTATGCACATTGCACTCACATCTCCAATGAAATGATTGCAAAAGTGATCATCATCCATGAGTGATTGCAAAAGTTGATAGCCCAAACTGTAGCATTTGCCATTAACAATTACTGAGAACCAGAGCAAATAACAGCCAAATAGCTACTAAGTTTTATTTGTTTGTGCCCTATCTACTGCACTTCTGGGAGGCAAAACGTTGGTTTGACCATTGCTCCCGTAAAGACATTTCAGCCATAAGCTATTTTTCCCAAAAAAAAAAAAATTAACTTTGCACACTTTGCGGTCAGAATCGCGGTTCACGAATCGTGGACCCAACGAATCTGGATTCGCTGCAACTATGATTCTACTATCAAACTTGTGAAAGATATGTTGTCTCTGCACCATCATTGTTTCCACCATAGGCTGGAAAGACTGGTCCATATAAGGATATTGGTAATGGTGACGTTCTGATTGACGTGAATTTAGCTGCTCATTGTCACTGTAAGTGCTATAAGCACCACCACTTGGATTATGTTCACTGATCTGGTAAACTTGTTGATCATCATAATCATCAAAATGTTTTTCATTATGTTCTAGATAGTCTCCATAAGAAACCGATTCGCACTGATTGGATTCGCCATCGCTATGCTCATAATACTAATCTTCAATATCATAGTTGGATTGATCCTCGTATTCCGAGTCACTATCATCTATGTACTCAAAATTGGAATCCACATCCATCTTGAGAATTGAAGGACTTGTAAGTTACGGTATACTAAGCTAAAGTTTATGTGTAAATAGCTAAAATGCTCTTTTCTCCCACTTAAAACTCAGAGTTCTACGATGAGGGAAATTGAAAAGGCCAAAATATTGTAGGTCATATAAAATTGAGCACTTTTGCTTTTTACAGTGCTCAATTCCGAGCTCAGACGGAGACGATATGAGGATTTGAAACTAAGCCAATAAAATAGAAGGAAATTTGGCTGAGGGAAAAAATAAATAAATAAAAGAAAAAAAGGGGGGTCTTGAAAAAAAATTGAAAAGTAATAATTACAAAAATTTCGATAACTTCTCAATGTCGGGCTAGTCGTTCTGATCACTTTTCGTTTTTACTCCACTGGAATCCGAGTTCACACTAAAAAGTTACAACAGTTCAAAGGAAGAGAAGAAAAATGAGTTGCATTCAACTTAGAAAAGGGGTATTAAGAAAATATATAAATTAGATTCTAAAAGATATCCATGAAATATTTTTGTGCTCATAGAATAATAAAAGAAACCGTGAAATTTTAAAATTTTATGGTAAAAAAATTTTGGCGGCTACTCTTGTGGTGCATTCAGGTGTTATTGGAGAACCGTAAAAAATTTGAAAAAAAAACCGAAAAAAAAAAAAAATTTCGGGCACGGAGGAGAGGAATGGCAGGGAATATTCCTGGGATTGGCGCAATTTGGTTATGAAGACAAGTAGGTTAAAATAATTAAAAATTCAACAAAAGAAAATCATGGACACATTAATGAAGATGTTCAACATGCAGGACTAGTCCATAGCCAAATGCAAAATGCACATCAAGAACCTAACATGCAGTGCCAAACTAATGGTGTTGACCAATTCAAAGAGCAAGACGATGTTGTATGCGACCTTGAGCAGCAGTCAATTTTCCAACTTGGCATTTCAAGTGAGGGTCAATTCATGGGTAAGTACCATTTCGAGTTTCACACTGACCATCAAAGTCCAAGACAAAACTATTATCAATGCTTTAACCTGACTAATGGACAAACAATCATGAATCAACTAGTCAATGAGGTTGTTCAGCTCAAAGAAAGTGAATTAAGTTATTCCCCACATTTTCAAAGTGAAGGCTACTCAACACTTATATTCCATGATTTGGAGTCGTATGGGTATCTTAAGGGTCCATACATCCGATTATCACTATCACCATTAGCTACTTTGTATGAACCATCGTCATATGATCAACAATCTATTTGCACAAGTGTTGAGGGATCAATCACAATTTTATTAATCGGGGTGATTAAACAACAAAGTGACTATCAAACAATATGACAAAATCTTCAGGCCAGCACAGCCGAATGCAATGCTAAAATACGATCCTAAAGGAATTGAATAGATCATCCAATTTGTTATGATGTCGAGGAAGCAAACAAAAGAGGATATTGCGGTGATACACTCTGTCCATTCCATACAGATTGGTTGCCAACAAGCAATATGGTGCTTCATCAAACTCTTCTTTGACCATCATTGTTTTCCTTCATGGGAACAAGGAATACAGTCTGAAGCTAACAAAATGGATTCAATTCGACAGCTTTGGATCTGTAATGAGGCAATAATTTTTTGGACAACACACCCTCAATCATGACTACTTAACCAAGACGATCAAGCTGATCAGACAAGTGTCTCCATTTTTTAGGACAAAAATGTTTAAGTAGGGGTAGTGTCATGTACTTTTAGTACATTAGTGCTTATCAACGCATTAGAATATCCATTGTAAGCTTTGTAGGCCCAAAAGGAGCTATTAGCCTTAAGAACAAGGTGGTTCCCCCTTTAGGCCCTCCAAAGTAATTAATAAGGATAATAGGCCAATAAGCGCCCAATGTAGTTTAAATAATACTTAACAAAGGCTAACTATCCCTCAAGGTAGTTATGTTAAGTGAGAGCATTGTCTATAACTAGGCAAGAGACATCAATCTTTGAATCTTTTGGCTCATTTGCAAGTGAGAGCTTCTTGCTTCCTCCTTGTGAATGTGAGCTATGGGGATTTCCTTTGCTAGGTCTCATGTGCATATCCACATGAATTCATGCTCATATTTCCATTGATTGTACTCTTTATTTCATTGCTAATGTGATTCAATGCATATCTTTGTGTTTCTAGCATTCTATGGATATGTTATCTTGATTGTCTTGTACTCTTCTTGCTTTTAGCTTTACAATCATTGTTATTGCTATTAGTTTGGGATTTGGCACATGACACTAGCAATAGTAGACATTTCAAGCTAAATGCAAACATATAAATACTCACAACTGCATAGCTAATATTAAGTGGTCTTAAAGGCACATCCTAGTCATGCTGAAACGTATCACTGCTAGTAGCAAACTTGATTATATCTAGTTAAAGAGTAAATTGCACAACCTAACAAAATCAGAGAGAAACTAGCAAGATTTAAAAACACACCGTGACCAGAATGAGATGTGATTGCCATCTTTGTGAACTTGCATACGATCCCCATCAAATTTCACTTCAGCAACAATGCTTTTAGAACTCATCTGCCAAACTAGATTGGTCATAAGAAGAAATAACACAACAGACAAACTTAACAATAAAAGCCAAAAATTTAATATCAACTGCCACAATTTCTGAATAAGAACTAGATTGTGTTGCCTCTCAGGTATGACTTGACTTCCGAAAGTATAGAGTGTCACGGATTAAAGTTAGCTACAGCTTAGGTTGAAAAATGTTCCTAAGCAAAAGCAAAGATGGTAAGAAATAGCCTCCCATAAAGTGTGACATTTTTCAGTTAAGCATAGGCTCCTAGAATCCTAGAACAAATCTTTGGTGAGCCGGAAGGAAATATTACAGGATTAGATCATGGCACGCATTGATTCACCATTAAGGTTTTAAAGCTCTATATACATGAGATGCTACAAAAAAAAACACTTAGCACAATCAGCTTGACAAGCGCAAAACCTCTGCATTGATAACAATGGTAGATTCCAAGTTCAAGAGAATTGTGGCTGCAATATCTCAATAAGTTATAGATGGATGTCATAAAAAACTAACATACTTGAAGCAGTCCTACATGAGCGGAGCTGCATTGATAATACTTAACTTCTGAATACAATAGAAAATTGGTTAAAAAGCTCAACAATAATCATGAGTTAAGGACTATACAGTTTGTTCAGAGAGTACAAAGCTGGTAATCCTTGAGGTAGAACATTCTTTTCCATTAAGTTTCATGAGCTTTTAATCCTCAAAATACGTCTTCTAAATCAGCTTTGTCATTTCTTGTAAGTGTGTAACTTGGACATTTTTGCTATCCCATTGAATAAAATGATGTAAAACTGTGTTATAAAACTTTGCACAATTAAAATAACACAGTTGACTGCTGGCTTAAAGGGAATACTTAGCATAAAAATATATATGTCTCTCATCATCTTACAAGTTCCCAAACAGTATCAATAGAGTCCTGCCGCTTTGAAAGTTGGCTTTTTAGAACTTTCCCTACTACAACATCCTGCACAAACCCGACAGATAAAAACATAGGTAACTGGATCAAGTCAGTTGCAAACCTGACATTCCATTGCATGCACGCCAATGAAGAGAAACTTCCATACACTAAATCAAGAGCCCCACACAACAATGCAAAGAGGGTATGAAGTACAGTCAACATTTGTTTCTGTTGGCATACAATATTCTTTTATAAGCCAGCAAATATCTAAAGCTGCACACCTGACGTTTGAAATGGGCAGAATGATCGTGTAGATGTTCACAGACATTTTTGAGATCCATACAGAATTGCATCATTGCTCTTGCATCTGGATGCAACATTTCAAGAACAAAGCTCTCGCCAATGCCACACCTTAGATCTGAAACCAACAGATAAATGTGTTCTAAGAACAGAAGTGCATACGTTACCAACCAAACAATAAAGCCCTACAACTAATGAAGAACATGCCTCGCTGCAATACAATTTTATATGCTCCTTGTAAAAGCTATCGCTTGCTTTGGAGAAGATAGTTTTTTAAGATAGATAATGCACCTTTCAGAATCATGCGCAAAATCCACTTGATTTCTTGTACAGTTGTCGTTTTGATGATGTCTCTTAGAACATTAGCCTTAGCTTCCCTGTGCACAAACAAAAGAGAATAAAATAGAGACTGACAATCACATATATCATGATCATTGCTTACAGAAAACATAACTTCTGTTACCTCTCCCGTCCCATTCAAGGTTGCAATGCTGCGATTTATTGGCGAAGGTTTTAAATATAGCATAAGGGGGCATAGAACTACCCCATTCTGTCTAAAACTACCACATTAGAACCCTGAGACTACTGTCTTTCACAAGTAGGACTGCTCATTTCTGGCTTCTCTCTCTTATTGAAATGAACTGCAGTGAGGTGTATTCATTGACCTTATTCACTCTTCTTTCAGGATCCATCGACAGACTGATCTTTTAATTATATTGATGTACATTAATTAATAACAAATACATCTTTGTTCACAATAAAAGCTATCTCCTTTTTTGGCACCTCTTGGGAAATATCACCAATCTTACTGATACGAAGGGAATTCAATTGCTTGGAGATATAATGGGTAGTATGGTGGATGGCCCACCTGCATTCCACAACCTCTGGCGTGATCCTCCTTGAACCAAAGGATTAGACTTGGGCCAGTGGATCCGTCAGCATTCATTACCGGTTATAAAGCACGTCTATAAATGCACCCAACCCCATACATCTCCGTCTCATCCTATGAATTAAGTATTTGAGATTCATTTTAGAACGCAGCATTCCACATGCATAAGCTCAGAAAAGAGTGTTTCAAATATGTCCTTGTTACGAACAAATTTCAATCGGAGTAGGCATGTTATGACATTAACGAATGTTAGTGCCCCAAATTCAGGAAAGCCGCACGGCGGTGATTGGAACTAAGAAGGCACAGGGCAAGGCAAGGCAAGCCAAGATCTTACAGGAAAGTGATGCGGGTGCTAAGAGAAAATTATCAGCAGGGTGTAAGGTCATTTGAGGCTTTATAGAGACAGGTACGTGCAAAACAAGAATATAATTTCCATTTTGCAGATTTTTTTTATGTCTTCATGTGGCCACATTGCAATATTTTTTGTTGCTAAGATCATCAACAAAAGAGAGCATTGTGTAGTTTCTGTAAAACCTGCATTTTCTTCTTATCTGTTCTATTTTGACTTTATTCTTGACACCTGTCACCAACACATGCAAATGAAACTGTAATGTGAAAAAGTTCCCATTGAGTTCTATGACTGAATTTTTTGAGGATTTCCAAAGCTTAGACTTAAGGTTTTGTCATTTCAGGACTACTCCAAGCACATGTGCATATAAAGCATTTGTAGCCATGCCAGTGATGCCACCTCTGCTTGAGGGGCCATTATTGGAGGTGGAGATTTTGGACATTGCAGGGTCGAAGTACGAGCCAAAGAACGTCAGTTCTATACTGTTCTCTATACCGTAAAACGTCCTTTTCCAGCACAGTTACCAGGGTGAAGGCTCATCTACTAGGTTGACAGCATAACCCTGTAGTAGTGGGCCTGTACATAATATAAGCTCACACATTGACAACGACACAAGGCAGGCTTATGACTCAACACACAGAAAATGCTAGTGAGAGAGTGCTTCACTGGCAGCGTTGGGTGGTAACTGGGACATTGCAAAGCCATTTAATGCAAAAAACAAGAAATGTTATTGGCCTTCATCCTGGAACAAAGCTAAAACAATTTCAAAATCACTACCATTAGTGTCAACCACAAAAGGCTTATTTGGATTTACAAACTGCTTTATAGTGCATACGTGACATAATGTTTCAGCTCCTTCAAACACTTGTCCAATTCATCAGTCCATTGAAATGACTTGACTTGTCCTTCCCTTTCTTCCCCACTTTTAAGAGGTTAGTCAAAGGTAATGACGATGTAGCATATTCCTTAGAAATTGATGGAAGACTCCAATTAATCCAATGAAAATTACCTCATGTCCTAGTTCTCAAAATGATTACAAAACCTTTCAGATCTCATCATGGTCAATCTCTAGTCCATGACTAATCATGACATACCCAAGATAAAGAAGCCCATCCTAAACAAATTGACACTTACTCTCTTTTGCATAGACAAGCATTGGGTGCCCAATTTTTCCTCTATTGGTCACCAATTTCTTGCATTCGGATGCCAAGATTTCATTTTAATAGAGCAACTACCTCTTGATTACAAAGATTCGAGCTCCAATGACTCAAAGTAACAATTTCTCTTTCTTCTGGAGCCCTAGACTTGCAAAGCCAATATTTAATCAATTTAGAAGCTCAGCACTACAGATACGTCCACCAAATGCCCTTCGTATCAAAAAGGATTCACATGGATAATGTCCACACGTTGTACATCACTGTGAATGTACAATCATTTAAAACTGATAGTTCATCTGAAAGTCCCAAAGTTTGCCCCACAGAGTCAGCATTCTAACTAAAATACAAAAGAATTGGAAAACTCGGAGAATCGCAATTGTTGACTTTCCAATTTCAATTACGAAACGTACATACATTTATGTTCTGGAACCAATACACATGTTAAGAATTCAAGTTGTATTCTTCCCTTTGCAACCATCAAGTTAAAAATAATTTACTTCGTTACTAACCAAGAACCATCACAAGGATCGCATGTTTGGAAAGGAGGATACCTGTGAGAAACATGGGCAAAGCGATCCAGCAACTCATTCAATGCAGTCACAGAAAGACTGCTTTGTAACTTAAGATGCCTTGTAGCCAAGACCTGCACGTTTATTCCCATTAAAACAAGTTACAACAGACAAGAATGAGATGAATTCAAAGCCATCATGGAAGAGATTAATGCATAGAAAAGAAAATGATGCAAAAACAGACATCCAGAATGCTTATGAGAAGACTAATCGGCATCGGAATAGATTATCCTAGCAACAATTCTGCATGCTATGCACTATCAACAAAGGCAAATTTTCACCTGGAAAACTGTGAGTAGAACATCAATATTATTTGTAGAATAATCATAGTTTACAATGTGCTTCAAAATGCGTTGAAATATTTATTTGGCACAGACTAGATGTACCGGACCTTTAGTGCGACAAGAGAAAAATCTCCTGCTACTGAGCAGCCTGTTCGTTTCCAATTACTCAATAGAACTGCATCTGAAGAAGTAGACGAAAGGCCTAATGCATTGACAAGGCACATTCCCAGAGCATGCTCCTTCGATTGATAATTGCAGCGCTCAAGATCTTGCTGTCAATAGCCCACCCACCACAATCGAAGCAGAACTTTTGTAAAGTCAAATTCAATGGCTGCGGCCCATATCAAATTTTGAAATTATGGAGCTCAAATTCAAAAGATAATAGTTTTCCCACACTGATGTGCAAGATCAAAGCAATCAAATTTCAAACACAGTAGCACACAATTTTGTGACCTTATGTTGCATAATGCTCAGTTAAGGAGTACAAGAAAGTACTGTAACTTCAACTCAGCTTCTTGTCATGTATCTAAACCATTCTTACAGTCTTACATAAATTGTGTTTTAGATACAATGAGTTTTTGAGAAAAAAATTTCAAGCCTTTAGGGAGATATGAAGCAGGTAAAGGCTGCAGTTTGTTAAAGGTCAAGGAGATATTTGAGTGACGTCACTGTGACAGATGTGAATCCTAATCTGCATCTAAATGCAGGTTTCAGGATCTATTTCAAGAATAATGGTGAAATATCTGATAGATTTTTGGTTCTTGCATGGTTTCTTTTAAAATCAAAATTGGTTGGAGTAGTTGTTATCTACATTCATATACCAAGTTGAGGCAAATGTCTCTTAGCATGGTGAGATAATACATGATCATTGTGTACTTGATGCTTCTAATTAAATTCTTGACTCACCTTGGACATCCTCAACAGCATGACATCAAAAAGTCTACATCACCGAAAAAATTGCATTCAGCAACATATAGCAGAACCATAGAACCCACGGTTCCCAGAACCGTGGGTTCTGGGAACCGTGGCAGGAACCGTACCACGGTTCCTTGAACCATGGTACGGTTCATCTTTAAAAATTAATTAATTAATATCCTAATTTCGCCCCCCCCCCCCCCACACACACACACAAAAAACCCCTCCCTCTGTAAAAAAAAAAAAATACTAATTAATTAATTAATTATGCCACAGTTCACACGGTTCCCCCTAAAAAAAATTGTGAACCGTACGGTTCTGAGAACCGTACTGAACCGTTAACGGTTCATTAATTCTATGAGCAGAACATGTGATTATCGAGAAATGTGTCTAGAATCTTGTTTGTCTTAAAGGCCATCTTGATTCTTTTCAATAAATAGCACTAGGTAATTGAGAAGAATCAGTCAAAAAAAAAACCATAGAATCTCAATATATTGTCTGGCTCCTTGATAACTTATGGAGAGGCACAAAAATGAGTTCAAAGATCTCATCATCTAAATAGGCATCTTCTGAAAGAATCGTCCAGCTGCAACTTCTATTGCCATTTCCTCCTAATACATTATAGCTTAACCATAACCTACTCGAGTCATGATTACCTGTTCAAGAGAAGGAAAAGGCTAAAAAGGATTAACTTGATACTTAAGAATAAGCTTCTACAACAATTTGAATAAGTGCAAAGGCTCTTGGAGCTTTTAGTGACCCAGGGTCTTTTGGTGACTACCAACATTATGCCTACTCATCACCATTGAGCACTAAATTTGAAAGACCAGTAAATTGATAAAGAGAAAGGAATAAAATAACTTAGGTAAACTTTGGATGGTCACTGCAGCATAATGCTCATGCAATAATCTCATGTCAGATAATTGAGCTAGTTGAGGAGAAAGACATATACTTAATAAGTTCTTGAGGTACAGGACAAAAGTATGAAAGTCTATTATCTTTTCTGAACTAAATATTAGTAATCAGAGGTGTAAAACACAGTACTGTGCAGGCACTAGATATTTAGAAGTTGCACTGAGTGTGAAAACAGCATTATAGCTAAAGTTTCATATATCCAGCTGCATTCATCACCTAACCCATTGCAATGTCCATAACTTTTTCTTCCATGATTTAATGATCGAATTTGTAATATTATTCTCATATCAGCACAGTTTGAACCTCTCACTAGCATTCCTGAAGAGCAGTAACATGCCCATTGGGACCATACTTTAATTTCAATTACTCTCAAGATGGATGGAATTGGTAGTAGAGAATAATTCTTTAGAGTCATACAATAGATAGACGATACAAGGATGCTTTAGTTCTGGCTAAGTGCCAAACATGTGATTGCTAAAGAATCAGCCACTTTGAATTGTCAGGTTCACTTGGAATCTAGTGGTTGTAACATTGCATTTTGGCAAGCCTGAACTGAAGTGATAGTTGCAGTCAGGAATTGACAAAGAAGTTTAATGCCAACCAATCAATCTCAGACTTGGTTTTTGATTGATCACTGGAGTTACCAAGCTTGATTGCAGATGTGTTAAAGGAAGTTTGTTCGCTACAACCAGGAATCACAGATGAATATCTCCAATAGCACCAGCTGGGTTGATGATTGATGTTTCTGTAGGAAATAGAAGCCTGAGGATCCAGAATCTTAACTATTCAATCACACAAAGCATTCTCAAAAAGAAAGAAAGAGATGGCTAGAAACCCTCTTGTAGAAACTCGTGGACAGCCAAGGAGAATATGTCAAGTTGGGGTACTTAATGTCACAATTAGGCCTAGTGGACCCATGAGTCCCTACCAAGTTAATTTCATACTGACTTAGCTAACTCTAAGTCTAATATAATAAATGACCATGGTTACACAACTCTCAACCTTTTGGGTCAAAGTAACCTATGGTAATGTAAGCAATTCCATTTACATTCCAACACCCTCCTTAAATGGAAATGCATAACATAACATGAAGTAACTTCTCGAAAGAGAAAAATGCAACTTGTTGTTCGAACTTCATGTCGCCAAATAAACTTCGCACCGGAGTAGTCGAAATCTCATCCCCAATCATGTCCAACATATAAAAGGAAAAGAATGCGTAATAATGAAGCATCCAGTCGAAGGGTGAGGATTTGCATGCTCCATCCGAAGTAGGGAACCAACATAAACTCGACAATAAGTCGAAACATGGACTTGTAATCCATTATAGGCTCCCACATCATTCGAAAAAACTTCTTACCATAAGGACAATAAAAAAGAGTACCAAACTCTTTTGACATCACATCCTCCCAAACCTTACCATCAACGACTTGCTCACATAGAATAGGCAATGTACCAACATCATGATGAAGAGTAAGTGTAGAACCAAAAAATCAGCAAGAGGTATTGATTTTAAAGAGGCATGTGTCTTCCCTTCGTAGTAAGACATTTCTTTGTTGTCCTGCAAAGTCTCCAATAGCCGACAAGGAACTGTTATGGGTTGTTCAATACTTTGCTGCCCAAAGTGTTCCCAACATGGACCATGTTGTCCATAATCTTCCGCAGGCTGTTCCTGAAGCATAATGGACTGCTCATGATGTAAAATGGGCTGTAAATGACCAAAAGAAGATGATTGAACCTGCTGTCCAACGTCTTCATCATAAAAATTTGGCAAACTATCAAGAGATGCATCAACGATGGCGTCATTAAAGTTGTTCCTCGAAGAGGCATGGGATGACATAGAAGATTCTTCAAATAATGAAAAATTCTCTCCAAACAAATGCTCACTCTTAACACTTTGAACAAAAGTACTAATTGACACATGTTGACTCCCTCCTCGATTAGTACAATACGGTTCCAAAGAGTGCATGAATTTTTCGGCCTTTGCTAAAACATCAAATTGAAAAGGTTTCGCATGAAACTTTTCACTAGTGCATCCATCATATGCATCAACTTGCGGCGACTTGAAAAAAGAAGATTGCTTTTGAGCATGCATCGAGCCATCTCCATGATAATGCGATTCTTTCTTTCGACAACACCATTTTGTTGAGGTGTGTAAGGGGTTGTCATTTGATGATGGATACCTTTGCTTTGAAGATAAGTATCGAACGTATTCTTTATATATTCCCCTCCTCGGTCAGTACGTAAGATCTTCAAAGAGTGCCCAAACCGATTTTCTATCATTGCTAGAAAATCCTTAAAGCGTTAAAAAACTTCAGATTTTGCCTTCATAGAATAAATCCATGTGAATCTTGAAAGGTCATCAATAAAAGTAACAAGGTATTTACACTTTCCAATGGATTCGGTCCTCATTGGACCACATACATCACTATGAACCAAATCAAAATTGCCATCAACTCGAATAGTTCCATTAATTGGAAAAGCTTGTCTTTGACATAGTGCACACTATGTGCATATAGAGCTGATGGTAGCGCCCTACTCCAAGCTCACCAACAGGGAAATTTCAGCAAGAAATGTGTCCAAAACACATGTATCTTCATTTAAGAAATAAACCTGAAATTTTCAGCATGTAATTGAGTCAAAATCACATGCAATTGGTTTGAGCATGGGCGCCCTACTGCTAGGTCTCAAATAGGTGAAGGTGCCCTGCAATTTCCTGCAAAAATGCTATAAGAAGATGAACAGATTCTTCTCCTGCGAAAATCAGCAGCTTGATGATTTTCTGCTACCAAAAGGGGAAGAAGATAGCTTCCTATTGGGCGCCCTCCTGCAAGCAATATGATCACCTAAAGGCTCTGATACCATGTAGGAAATAGAAGCCTAAGGATCCAGAATCTTAACTATTCAATCACACAAAGCATTCTCAAAAAGAAAGAGAGAGATGGCTAAAAACCCTCTTGTAGAAACTCGTGGACAGCCAAGGAGAATAGTCAGTATTGCTTACAAAAGTGTCTCATACAAATGGGATGCACAGATATATGTAGTCCAAGATGACTATCTAACTTCATGACTATTGGCTATCCAACTACTTGACTATTGACTATCCAACTTTCTATAAGTTACATAGAAAGAATAAGGTACCTCCAATATGTCAAGTTGGGGTACTTAATATCACAATTAGTCCTAGTGGACCCATGAGTCCCTACCAAGTTAATTTCATACTAACTTAGCTAACTCTAAGTTTAGTAGGCCTAATATAATAAATGACCATGGTTACACAACTCTCGACCTTTTGGGTCAAAGTAACCTATGGTAATGTAAGCAATTCCATTTACATTCCAACAGTTTCTGCCTTGCAGTACCATTGTTTCTATCCAAAACCTTGTCCTCTAACTCATTCATTGGAGTTCCTTCAAAGACTCTGTAAAGAAGACATAGGTAACAGGCTAGTCTCCAATTATCTCGATTCAACAGTAAGCGTAATGTAGGCTTGGTAGGAGATAAGGAGAATGTTGCTCACAATCTACTAGAATGGATTGTAGTTTTTGTGAAAGATTATGCAAATGCCAACTTAGGCCAATGTTATATTGTCAAAGATTTGCAAATGGTAACTTAGACCAACATTGCAAATGTTAACTTAAGCAAATGTGGGGTATTGTTCATGTTATGGGAGTTAGTACACATGGTATTGTAAAATGCCAAATTAAGCCAATATGTGAGGCCAACTTAAGAAGATAAGCTATTACATTCTATTGGCTACATTTACCAACGTCTCATCTTGACCATTGGCGATAATGTAAGGCTAGGATTAGAGATGTAACTTGCACATTAGGTAAGGGTTTAGAGAGGAAGATTACCCTCCATACTTTATGTAAACTGGGATTAGCCCATTCATTTTCATTATTGGGATGGAGAGAGTATTCCTTTCATTGCTCTTTTCATTTGTTGTATTGTGGAGGGATAGTAGGAGAGGAGGAGGCTATTGTTTCATAAGCTAGTATTGTTATCTTTCTTATGTAATGTGTATGGGCACATGAATAAGGTTATTGGCATCTAGTTGATCGTATGTAGAGCTCTTGTGACATACTTGAAACTAAATATACTAAAATCCCCCCCCCCTTCGCGCTTTCGCTGCCCGAGACCGCGTGAGCTGCCCGGACGCTCGGGCTCGGGCCTGCGGGAGGGGAGACCGCATAAACGTTTTCAAACATTTTCAAAAACGTTTGCCCACCCACTTGGGCGGGCAAACTTCGCTAGTAGAACCTTAAAGATCTTGGTAATGTAATGAAGCTATAGTGTGATATTGTGGCTCATTGCATTTTGTAGTCATCAAGTAGAATCAAGATTGGTGCTTATGCTTCTTGTTGAAAAATATTAACATGGAATCAGAGCTTTCTTAAAGCTTCATTAAGCCTTCATACAGGTCATTTTAAAGTAGTTTTCATTTGTTTCAAAGAGGAGTCAAACCGGAATCCAAGCTTGAGAACTATCAACACTAGAAGTGCAAGATTTTGCATTTGGTGTGCTTGGAGGTGGAGATACTTTGGTAGAAGGCCAAGGTAAATCTAAGAGCTGATTTCTTAGGTTGTGCAGGTCATTTGGAGGCTTGTCCAAGTCATTTTGAAGGCGTTCTCAAAGTTGAAAAGAGCCACAAGGGAGACAAGAAGTGGAGCATCAAGCTCGCCACATTGCATTGCCAAAACAAGCATTGTTTTTTGTGCTCGAGGCTTGTCATCCTTTTTTTATCGAAAACATTCTTTTACCGTACTTTTGTTTTATCGTGACACCTGCCTTATGGTTACCACTATCTAGGGATGAGATGAGACCTATGAAATTTGTTTATATATGATGTAATGGCAAGATTAAGGGGGAAATAAGTGTGGTTCAAGAAAAGAAGAGTGTTCATGCATGTAGAGAAAAAGGTGAGGGACTTACTCACAAGGGAGAATTTCTACTAATCTTGTTTTGGTTACTTCTATTGTTGAGTGTTTACTTGGAAGGTGTTGGAAGGATCTTGGTGTGTGTCAAAGAATGGAAAATCTCATCATAGATCTTGGTGATAATCAAGAATTGATGGATTTGATCAACAATGGCAAGAAGAAGGGACTAGAGCTAGCAGCCAATGATAGGTATGCAAGGCATGATGGTGCTTTATCCACTCTCAAGTACATTTGGAGCATTTCTGGTCTTGGGTTCATCTTGGATGGACATTGTTTTGCATCTACTCTTATGGATTCCTACTTTATGCATGATTGTGAGTCTAACACTTCTTCATTGGCTTATGCGATTGATAAGCTTGAGGGGGAACACACTATCTCAATTTTGCTATGTGCATATGACTTTGGAGTAAAAGTCATAAGAATGAAAGTTGATTATATTTCATAGTTGGTATGAATGGTGGTTCTTTCATCTACTTGCTCTTGGGTGTTTTAGAAGCAAGTATGATCTTTTCATCCATAAGTTGGATCGCTGTAACTCCACATTCAGAGGCATATTGTGAGCTTTGTATGAGAGTAAGTGAATCATCCTCAAAGGACACTTATCTCCACAGAAAAGCATTTGGCCTCATTGGATCTAAGCTTAGTAATGTTGATTACAAGCTTAGAGAAGTAATGCAAAGATGAATATCACCAGCAAAGCTACTCCAAATGAATATATAGCACACAAGCCATGTGGACAAGATATGCTAGAGAAACATCCTAGTACCAATGACACGAGGCCAATGTTGCATGCCAACTAAGAATCCATAGAAAGTCATCAAATGAATGTGGCTGCATAGATATCCTAGGCCAAGAGTGCCAAATTAATGCAAAAGCATGACCTTTTTTGTATATAAGGATATCCCAAGCAATCATGCTAGAGCAAGAGTGCCATTAGAATGTAAAAAAGGATAGCATTATGCTCTCAAGCATACCCAAAGCTGATTTGATAGATCAAGTCTACCATTTGAAAAGTATATCATAAAGCACAAGAGATACAAAGAACCAGCAAGTGGTCACAAGCCATCCAAATATAGTCCATGAAGACCATAATTGTACCATAACTTGTGACTTCCAAATAGAAGACGATGGCTAAAGCAAACGTGCCACCCTTGTACATAGAACTATCATGAAACTAAACCCTACAATACAAAAGGAACCGTACAAGCCCACATGAAGTGGTAGAGAACAAATCTAACTAGAGTTATGATACTGCATTAAAAGCTACGATTGAATGAGTGGAACATTGTCACATATAACCATGACAACATCTGTAGAAAAATACTATGAAGGTGGCAAAAAAAAAGGCCAACGATCAACGTTGAAGAACACCTCATGGCTAGAGCAAGTCATAGTAGGAGTT
The DNA here is from genome assembly GCA_029204225.1 of Diphasiastrum complanatum. Lineage (NCBI taxonomy): Eukaryota > Viridiplantae > Streptophyta > Lycopodiopsida > Lycopodiales > Lycopodiaceae > Diphasiastrum > Diphasiastrum complanatum. The sequence continues at coordinate 35,345,195 of CM055101.1, forward strand.
GAACATATGTGGATGTGCTAAGATATGTAGAGTCCAGTAGCAACATCAAACATAAAAGTATGAAACAACGCAATGATCCCAAGCAAGTATTATCAAGAGAGAGTGCCAAGTAGAGCAAGGTAATAACAAACTTGGACCAAAAATGACTAGCACCATCAACATAAAATGGCATAAAGTCATCCCAAGTTGTTCATCCAAAGCAAAATACCGTATAGTACTTCCTTGTTGTAGTGGAACATCAATAATATTATTGGTTTCTACATACATCCCATGCAAACATGTGACCATGAACACCATATAAAATAACATGAACTAGTTGTAGAAATTCATCGCCAAGAAACCCATATGTAAAGTCATAATGATCCAAGACATGTATACATGATTGCCCTTAAGAATAAGAATAAAGGGCAAAACAATTGTGGGAATATTGATAGGCACAATAAACCAGGGGAGAAGACAAGGCTTTGCATCTGCTATAAAAGAAACATGTGGCTCTCACTGAACCATGCATATATGCAGGTCATAACCCTAATCCACATCCAATTCAATTGGAACAACAATATCTAATTGCTCTAGGTATGCATGTCCTATCATATGAGCTACATCTTCTATTGCTACTATACAAGAAACATCCTATATCCAGGCGAGTCCTCTGATCGCATACCCTCTATGCTACAGTAGGAACATCATGTACTAGAAGATTGTGTCACTAACATATGTCATGAAACTCTGCTACAATCTCATTCCCAGCATCGTGGGAGTCTGAAACAAGAGGAGAAGACAAAGGAATAGGAGCAAAAGAAGAACTAACAAACATGGGGAAATATGACTATGATAGTTTTGAAAAACACTTACACATTCTATGCTCAAGAGTGGGCAAGGTACAATGGAGGTTCTAAGTTTGGCAATCCAGCAATGGCCTGGTGAACGACATGTTGAAGGAGGGGGGAATGCAACAAGAAAACTAATGAACAACATAAACAAGGACACAAACAAAATACTAAAGGATAGCAATCAATAATGCCTTCTATGTGTCAAAATTGTTAGTAACAAGAGCAATCACTAAGGAACTCAAAATGGTTCGTTGTGCTTGAATCCTAGTCGATAATGGTACTACCAACTATGGGTAGTTGTTATGCAATTTTGAGAAAACCTTCATAATTTGCAACAAAGATTGAAAAGGCCTTGGACAAGCATAACTGGTCCAAAATCTCACTTTGAATGACAGCTTTGTCCAATCCATACGTACTCCTTGGTTGTGATATTGTGGTCCTTGTACTCTATGCAATTATTTGCAAAGATGTTACATTATGTACCCAAGTCAGGTATGTAACAGCTTATATGAGGTGATGGCCTCTATATATGAGGCAAAGCATTGGTCTAGAGCTATCGAAAATTTAAGTAACACGTGTTAGTATGTGTGACTGCCATGTGCTATGGGTTTAGGCATGGATAGAGTTTAAAGTGGATATGAGTTTAAAGTAGGTCTTCAGTACCATTCATTCTATCGACTTGAAGAGTGGTCCATGGTACGAGCACATGCGCATGGCCAAGACGTTACTCCAGCCCCATGATGGTGCATGTGAGAGATGAGAGTGCAAATAGATGGTATGGGACATCGGCATGTCAACAGCTCCAATTCATGGGGGTTGAGTCTAAATGGATTCTAAGGATGGGCGATTAGTAAACGTTCCTCACTGATGTTGTTTGATTACCTTAGCAAGATCAACATTTACAGAATCATAACAATTGATTTTAGAGCCACCGTTCTTCATGTTAATTGTTGATTATTGATGTCTAGAAAAAGTTTGAATGGTGGTCCTAAAACCAATCTTAAGTTTTTTTTACAAATCGTGTTCTAGACCCTTTTTTTTTTGTAGGGTAGATTGCATACCCGATTAATTGTTTTTGTATAATCGATTCTTTGTTATACCTTGTTCCTAAAATTTGGTTTTTATCAATCTTGATACCAAAAATTTATGACTCGATTGTGCCTCTCTGTTGCCTCCTTTATGAGCTGACAAATCGACTTGTGAACATTGACAATTTTTCTCCCCAATTTAGCACATGTGATTGGGGAGGCTTTTGCTCAAAACACCCCCCGGTGGTTAGTCCTTATAATGGTGAAGGTGAAGGTACCTCCCCACTCTTGCTCGACTGCATGCAGACGATATCGCATCCCTTTCTCCCTCTTGACTCGTTAGACCTAGCCAATGGTTGGATGTGGACACATGGAATAGCCCTAGACAATCTCTATGGAATTCAAATCTATCTATAGCTAGCGCTTTTGTCATGTGGAGATTTCAACAACTGAAGCAGAGTATGTTGCAGTATGCCAGGCTGCAAAGGAATATGTTTGGATCAAAAACTTGATTGACCAAATAGCCATAGATGTGAGCAATTTCATTTTTTACAATGACAACCAGGGTTGCATGTTTTCAGTAAGAACTTTGGTTTCAAACAGAGTAAACATATTGCCTTGCAATATCACTTTGTGAAAGAATTGGTGGAAGAGGGCAATCTGAACTTACACTTCTGCCCAACTCAAGAGATGGTTGCTGACATTATGACCAAGGCCTTACCAAGAGAGAGATTTGAATTCATCAGGAGCAAACTTGCGTTGAAACTTATTTCAGAGGGTCTGGATTGAGAAGGGGATTGTTGAATTTTGCAATCCATACTTGACAGTTATTGTAATAAATCCCATGACCACGACATGTAGTCGTTAATTAAGGAAGATTTAAGCTAAAGAATGCACCTTAAATTGTTTTTTCAGGGCAGTGACCCAGTTAAATGCAGGTTTCTTTGGCATGTGCCAATTGGAGTTTTCTTGGCATGGTTTTCTGTACAGACATAAAGTACTGCAGTGAAACAGAGAAGTTGCACTTTTTGGCATTTCCGTGCTATTCGTTAAGTTTTTGTTTGATCCTATTCGTTAAGTTTTTGTTTGATCAATGTCTTGTGCTGATTGATTCGGTTGTCTGTGCTTACTGCTTTTGGTGATCTGTAATCATAATGTAATATATACACAGGAGTAGAAAGCAATGAAATCCGAGAGTACATCCCTCACATAACAAACGGTTGTTTCATTCAAAAGAAATGCGAAAGAAAGGACCAAATTGACATCAAACTTCTTTGAAAGCTTGAGCGCATTTTGTTTCACAATATTAAGAACCTCTTGCTAACAAGAACTCCTTGAATTCGAAGAATCAGTTAAGTGAAGTCTGAGCAATACATCCATAGCAGGTGTAGCAGTTGCACCTTTGGAAGTAGAAGCCTAACAACTCCATATAAATCACCAGATGAACGTGCAGCTTCCAATAATCGTGACAACAATTTCCTGCGAGCAGCAACTCCACTAGTGCACAGCTTGTCAAGTGTCACACACAACTCGCTGACAGTGACCGGTCTGCTCTTGCCCGCTTCATGAATCACCATTGCTGCCGCACAATCGTGCATTACCAGATCAGCACCTCAGCAAGCCTGTGGACAAACCCATCAGAAAAACGCTTGTTGGATCATGAATTTTGCGATCCCATGTGACAAACCCATCAAAAAAACGCTTGTTGGATCATGAATTTTGCGATCCCCTGTCCAGTGTTGTATGCAAAGGTGAAATCCCAGCGGCAGCCTGCTAGAGATATTGATCCGCTGCTGCTGCCGCTGCTATGAGAAGAAATAGCGAGAAGATTGGTGCTTGTAGCACAAGGCTCATCGACTACGCGCGCGCTTGCCAAAGGAGATCGAAACCGCGGGAGCGGGAGCCAGAGGAACAAAAATTCAATCACTACCCACTCAAAACGCTCCACGTGTAATTCTTAGGCGCTTTCTGGGTTTGTTTTTTTTTTTTTTTTAGCTCTACTATTTTGTACCATGGAAACCCCCAAGGGGCAGGCCCAGTTTGTCCCCTTAAGTGCTTGCTCATGAATTTTCCTCGCCAATACGGTGAGCCAAAATGCAAGACACCTCGTAGTGAACAACAAAAATGGCCACGTCCTACAGTGTCCGTATAGCTGCCATGTGGCACATCCAGAGTGGCCAGTCAAATTCAAGTTGCTTATTATGCTTCATAATGTACATGTAAAAAAAAGTCAAGGTACCCATTACGCAATGGAATGTGCCGAGCAAAGGATATTATGCCCAATTCAGCTTTCCATAATTTTTTAGGCTCGGCCCCTCTGGGTCTCGCCTAAAAAATTTTGGAAATCCTTATCGGCCAGAATGTCCTCTACTCGACACCTTCCATAACATGTAAAACTCAAGATGCTCAATTTCAATATGTGTACAATATGTGTACATAGATGTGCCTTAAGAGGTGAGCGATTTGAATCAATGGAAGCAAAATGCTCATCAATTTATGGATTAATATTTCAACCAAGAGCTGGGTTGCCTGGATAACAAAGGTCACACGCACAATAAGACACTTCAAGGTGCTACTCAAGATATAAGTGGCATGACCATATGAGATTAGTGTCACGTTAAGGTGGTCAACTCGACCAATAAAGGCTAGCATGTTTTTGAGACATTCAAGATTTTAGTTGTGGGAACACAAAGAACTATAGATTTGTGTCAAGATTCAAGACGTTAGTTATACAGACATCAAATAAGGTTGAGCTGCCATTATCAAAATGGTTTAAGATGCTACTCAAGACTTCAAATGTTGGGATAAGATGTAGTAGGACATCAAGAAAGTTCTAGATTTTGTTCTAGATTTTGGTCGTCCAAGCAATCAAGGACGGACTAAATAGCAGGATGTCTTAAGACATGACTCAAGATTTTGGCTACTACGGTGATAAGTGCAAAATTACATGGATAAGGACTAAAGATTGCACACAAAGATGTCATTTCAAAAGTGGTGGTTATCAAAGTGTGGAATTTTTAGTAAATTTGAGATATTGAAGTTCACACACACACACACACACACAAAGTAGATGGCACAAATCTTTTTTTAATGAGAGGTAAAGTTGTGCACTTTGCTAGTGATGAGTGCTTTATGGGGGATTGTTATAGGGAAGGTGTCTGAAAACTGAATGTTATCAGAAATGAGCTCTGATACCATGTCGGAAATCGAGAGTATGAGTTGATATCAGATTAGTAGAAAACTGATAGAAACAGAGTTCTGATATCAAATCCTGCTGACTGGCAGCAAAAGCTTGAGCGAAAGGGGTTTAGGATCGGAAGCACCACAGTTAGCAACAGAAATATTCAAGATGAATGATTTTCAAAAACGCTCAATAGAACGAGTACAATTGCTTGAAGTGATAACTTTAGCATGTCCGTTGAATGTAGTAACACTGGCAACAGTAATTTTTCTAGTGAGAAGATTGATTAGTGATCAACTATTAACTAAGTGTGTTCTCAGTTGATTCTATATTACAAATATCTACTTGTTAAATATCCATCTATTAAATATTTTTTAACATTAAATGCTATCTGCTATTTATTACAACCGTCATGTAACAATAAATGTATGTACAATAGTTGGTGAACTGCCATAAAGTCTTCTCACAGTTTATTTGGATCGATTTTTTCCTGATGGAAAAAAGTCGGTTAGTTGATGGTTGGTGACAAGTCGACCTTGGTTGGTGAAAAGTCGACAAAGTCGGACTCGATGGAGTTAGTGAAAAAATGTCGATGTCGAGCAAGTTGAGTTTGAACATATATATATACATAAGAGAAGTCGAAGTTGATGAAGTCGAACTTCGACAGATTTTTCAGGATGCTCATATTGAATGGATTTGAGGATGAGCATCGAAATCCAACACTCCCCCTTAATGTGGATCCTAAAAGTTTTTGATCTTTAGACTTAACATGTCGTTAAATATGAGATGGTGCTCCTTTGATAGAGCCTTTGTGAAGTAATTTGTTGCCATATAAGATCTGTCCTGTAGTAAACCAGTGACACTTCCTTGCCTTGCACTTTTTCTCTAAGGTAGTGATACTGGATTTTGATATGTTTGCTTCGAGAATGAAATCTCGGATTTAGAGATAGTGCTATTGTGCTTTGATTGTCACAATAGTAGTCGTTGGATGTGACTGAGCAAGGTCGATATCTGCAAGTAGGTGCCTTAGCCAAATTGCCTCCTTTGGTAGCATTCGTGGCAGCTATGTATTCTGATTCGGTCGATGATAATGCTACTGAGGTCTGCTTTCGGCTGTTCCAAGAGATTGGGCCTTGATTGTATAAAAATACAAATCCAGAAGTTGATCTTCGGGTATCGATATCTCCTGCCCAATCCGCATCTGTGTATCCTTCAAGAATATTGGCAGGTTGGTTGCCTCCATAACAGATGCTGAGATTTTTTGTTGCTTGGACATCGAAGCTGCATCTGAGAAGAAAATTCTTCTCACTCATAATGTTAGAAAGTGATTATATTCATAATCACACTAATCAATTCAAGACTCTGATGGAGCAGATGGCAGCAATAGGTTCAGTGATCGAAGACTCTGACACTGTAATGACCTTGTTGTCTAGTCTACCTTCCTCATACGAAAACTGGGTGATGATGATTTCCACACTCAAAAATTACAGTGTCCAAAGTCATAATCATGTTGCTGCATGAGGAAACAAAAAGAAATGGAGCATCCTCGTCCTCCATCAACAACTCGCAAGCAATATTCTCGAAGACACAAGGAGGCAACAGAAGAAAAAAGTTATTCGACATATCGACGACAATCAGAAGCAGTCACATAAGCTCATAACAATAAGAGACACTTCTGCAAGTACTGCAACAGGACAAACCACGAAATCCAGGACTGTCGAATCTTGAAATTCAACAACGACAAGAAGAAGCAGTCGGATCAACAAGTTGTTGCAGCCAACACAAAGCAGAAGATCCAAGAAGACGATGATGAGCATGAAGCCATCACCATCACCATGTCAAACAATCGGAGGAATGGTTCCTCGATTATGGAGCAACGCAACATACGTTGGACTCACGAATGCGCCTACCACTTTCCAGCAAATGATAAACGATATTCTTCGTCTATATTTGCGAAAATTTGTGGTGGTGTATTTGGACGACATATTACTTTATAGTCGGACCCTTGAGGAGCATGAAGAGCATCTTCGTATTGTCTTCGATATTCTAAGACAAGAAAAGCTCTATGCCAAGGAGTCGAAATGTGGGTTCTTCCAATCTAAACTCAAATACCTGGGACATGTCATATCCAATAAAGGTCTTGAAATGGATTATGATGAAGTCCATAAGGTACGAGAATGGCCGAGACCTCAGACAATTCGTGATGTAAAATCCTTTTTAGGCTTCATAGGATTCTTTCACAGGTTCATTTTGGACTATGCCTTAATAGCATTGCCCTTAACGAACGTTCTGAAGAAATAATGTGGCCATAGAAAAAGTCCATTGATAACATGGACTGATGAAATGAATGAGAGTTTTGAGACTCTCAAGCACTGTGTTTCTAAGGCTCCAATTTTACACATTGTCGATCTTAATCGACCCTTTGTGGTTGATACGGATACTAGCGACTTTGTTGTAGGAGCGGTCCTTTATCAGGATGATAGACCAGTTGCTTTTGAAAGCAAGAAGCTGGATCATGCTTAGACGAGGTATTCTACCTTTGAGAAGGAGCTATTTGCAGTCATTCATGCATTGAAAATCTGGAGGCATTATCTTTATGGTGCCAGATTTACGGTGATAAATGATCACCAATCTCTTAAGTACATTTGTAATGCCAAGGACCTTCGTGGTCGTAAGGCTAGATGGTCAGAACTCATTCAGGAGTTTGTGTTCGACATTAAGTATCATACATGTACGTCAAATTATGTTGCCGATGCCTTGAGTCGGATTGGAGAGATTAATTAGTTATGCTTTGCTGAGATCCAATCTTATTTGTATCTTCGAGATCTTTGTCGAACCGATGGATTTTTTGGTCGCATATGGCTAGATGTCTTGACAGGAAAGTATAGATCTAGTGATGACCTTGGAATGCAGGATCCCAAGCTATCCCGAAATGATAATATACTTGAATACTATTCCATAAGGAATGGCCTGCTTTTCCGAAAGGGAAAGGTTTGTGTGCCGGATAGGGAGGACTTCCAGGCTTAAATCTTGTAGCAGTGTCATGACAACCCTTGTGCTGGTCACCCAGGCATACAGAGGACACTCGACCTTGTTAGACAAAATTTCTTTTGGCCTAAGATGAAAGGTCATGTTGAGGCATACGTTTAAGGTTGTGAAACATGCCAACAAAATAAATCAGAAAGACTCAAAGTTGCAAGTCTTCTACATCCCTTGGAAATTCCCAACAAGTAATGGAAAAGTATTTCAATGGATTTTGTGATTGGACTCCCTAAAACCTGGAGTGATCATGATGTCAGGTAGTGGTTGATAGGCTAACCAAGATGGTGCAATTTATACCAACTAAATTAATTGTCCAGGCATCTAAACTAGCCCAGCTTTTCGTTGAAAAGTTGTTCAGATTGTATGGTTTGCTGAATGATGTTGTTAGTGATTGTGATTCCAAATTTATCGGCAAGTTATGGAAATCGGTAGTTGAAAAACTTGAAACAACCCTTAGTCTTAGTTCTTCGGATCACCCAAAATCTGATGGACAGACAAAACGTGTTAACTAACTGTTGGCAGATGCTTAGAGATATGTTTCTCACCGACAGTCTGATTAGAAAAAGTATCTCCCAATGGTTGAGTTCGTGCACAATAGTGCTAAGCATTCTGCCATCAATTCAGTCCTTTTATGTTGAAAAAAGTCTTTCATATCATATATCAAATTCTATTTTGATTAAATTTTTATATCTCATTTAAGATTGTAGTTATATTGAACCAATTTCTTATACTTGTATCCACTTTCTTGTTTGCAATGCAAACCCCTTTAACAATAAGATTCATAAAGCTATAGGTGTTGTTTATTATAGGAAACGAAATTAATGTTTAGTGGTATAATTACCAAGAGAGCAATTGATCTTGAGAAGGTAAGCTCGTCTTTCTATCTAATGTCATGCTTGCCAATCTTTTAATGCATATTCATGTTACTATTTTTGTTCTCCATTCCTAATTCCATAATATCTTATAGATGCGATATACAAATTCAAGCGGTTATTAATATAAATGTTTCTCAAAAGGGCCAAAAGCTGTGAGCAATCCCCACCTTGCCTTGTTGTACAAGATAGTACACTACATGTGAAATCCCTTGAAGTAGTTGTTACCAACAAGGAGACTATTTTGTATCATGATAATGTAGGTGTACCCCCAAAAGAAGGTACTACTCATGCTATAGAAGGGACTTTTCAAGAGAGTGGTGCCTTCTACTACCAAAGAGGCACCTCTGAAAGAGAAACCTAGCATGGGAGAAAAAGATTAAAAGAATAGAGGAAATGCTTATAGACTATATTTGTGTAGAAAAAAAACACTTTTACTTAAACCCGAACATGGATTTATTTTCTATTGAAATACTATTATTGTCAAAATAAATTTAATGTATAAAGACATGAGTTATTCATTCACTATGAATCTAAAGTATTCAAGAAGACCATATTGAAGTAGCACTTAGCTCTACCTTGATACATTGAAGGCTCCAATCATCTTCTACCTCAATAAAATAATATCAATGTACTTCTTGTTAGTGTCTATTCACAGTTAGAACGTTGCCGAGGAGTAAGGATAACACCAAAAGGAGAGCAGGGGAGCGAGCAGAGAGAAGATGAAGCTCAAACTTTTCTTTATTCAAACGGGAAGAGGAGCAATAGTATAACTCGAAAAACACTTGGAGAAGGTGCAAGACGTGAGGTTCATAAAGGAGGGAGAAAAGAGTAACATTGTCAGCAAACAACTGATGAGAGAGGGAACCCAAGGAGGACTGAACCGGTGCAATTAAGCGAAGGGAAGCAACATGTGGAAATGTTGGATTATTCTCCTGATTATCGCCTAATTGTTTTTAATCTTCATCCACTACATTATCCAGCTCTGCAGTTCTATGCATGTTATTACACGGTCCACAAAAGTACATGGGAAATTGCTCACAGCTTCAAAACGAGTGGAACAATTAACTGTCATTCATTGACATGACCGAAGTCGCTGAAGTCGTCAAAGTCACTGAAGTAGATGAAGTCTCCAAAGTGGCCGAAGTTTGTCAAATTCTTCGAAGTTTGTCGATGATGTCCAATATGTCGGATCCATCTGTGAGCGATTCCGTGTAGTGGAAGATAGAGCTATCGAAGTTTGCTTGCGACCATTTCATGAAATAGGACCAATGTTGAGGAAAAATGTAAATCCAAAAGTGGATTTACGAGTGTCTACATCTCTTGCCCAACTTGCATCTGAATAACCACTGAGGAAACTGAGTTTGTCGTTGTCAACTGCTCTATAACAAATGCAAAAGTCCATAGTAATTCAAAGATATCTCATGACTATGATAAAAACCTTCCAATGTGTTATACCAGGATTGATCATATACTGATTCAAGGAACATACTACAAAGGCTATGTCTAGTCTGGTATAGATCATGTTGATCTTCTGGGTGGTGATTGAATTTGCTCTTCATCATGCTGTAGTTGCTGAGAACTGCAACATCATCATCTTCAGCTTCGCCGTCGATAAGTTGTTTGTCAGGAGTAGACAAGCTTGGACCTTCGTAGGAATAGTCGAATTTGGAACTTGAAAGTTCAATGTTCTGGAAGAGTCCGGAAGTCCGCCTATATGAGCTTTGCCCTTACCTTTGAGGGTCGATAAACAGATCTTCGATGAAGACGACATCCCAGCTAGTGAATATCTTCGACTCGACGTGATCATACAACTTATAGGCTTTATTTGAAGTAGTGTAGTTGATGAAAAGCAATTTAATACTCTGGAAGTCGAGCTTATTTTTGAGATCATGCGGTATTTATGCATAAGCAATACATCCAAAAACTCGTAAGTTCGATAAAGGAGGTTTGGAACCTGTCCAAACTTCTTATGGTGTTTTGTTTGAGAGACCTTTAGTAGGACATCTGTTCTGAATATAAGCTGCAGTTGAAACTGCTTCAGCCCAGAAGGACTTCGGAAGTGTCACATGTAATAACATGCACTTTGTCGATTCGACTAAGTTTCTATTCTTTCTCTCAACAAGACCGTTTGATTGAGGCAAATAGGAGGTAATGTATTGTTGCTCAATGTCGTTGCTAACGCAATACTCCTTGAATTCGGTAGAGATATATTCTCCCCCGTTGTGGGACCTCATTGCTTTAATTCTTTTAGCAGTTTGATTTTATGCATGCTCTTTGAATTGTCGAAACTTGTTAAAATCCTCCAATTTCTGCTTAAATAAATAAAGAGTTGTTCTTCTTGAATATTCATCAATGAGGGTAATAAAATAGTTTGCATCAAGCAACGACAAAGTTTGCATTGGACCACATATATCTGAATGAACAACGTCTAACAAATCTTTTGATGCATGCTTATGACTTGATCTAAAGGGAATCCTAGTATGCTTTTCAAGGATGCAGCTATGATAGACAGGGAGGTCGAATTTGTCGGATGAATAGTCGAGATCAAGTGCTAGGGATCATTTAGACATGTATGAAACAGATGTATGATTCAAGTGTCCTAATTGATGATGCCATAGTAATGCTTTATTGACAAGAACATAGGTTTCAAGGCTTGACTAGTATCAGAATAACAATGTGCCAATCTATATAAGTTTCCATGCCTCTTGCCGAGTGCAAGGACCTTACTTGTCCTATCGATATTGATCTGACTCAAACTCTACCCTATGACCTAAATCAGTGATTCTACTTACTGATAACAGATTTGTAGAGAGTTTAGGAGCATACAAAACATTAACTGATCATGTTGGAATCTCAATCTCACAGTACCTTCACCTTAGATAGTGTGAGTGCTATCGTCGCCAAGGTGAACGTATCTCATTGTACTGTAAGGCATATAGGAGTGAAAATGTTCACGATGACTGGTCATATGTTGAGAAGCTCCAGAATCCAGAAAACAAGAATTATTCAACAATGCTTTTCGGTCTTTGACCATAAATGCTCCTTCGTCCATGTCGATGTCGGGAGGTGTTGTGAGTGCATTCACCTGTTGATTAGTTGGCTTATTGGCATTCTTCGCTTTGAGAACCCTGCAATCATGGATCTCATGATCAGTGCGTTTGCAATACTTATAGCACATCATCTTTTTCGACTGTGGATTTGATAATTGTTTTTGACTTTGAGTCAACTTCTGATTTGATGCGGACTGCTTAGAGCTTTTCTGCTTCTGTTGTTTTGAGCCTTTGTTGACATATAGAGCATGAGAAGATGAAGTCGACGAAGCATCTTGACTTCTTCGATTATCTTCTTGCAGCAACATAGTGATAACTTTGGTAAGAGTCAAATCTGAGTGTGTCGATATGATCATCACCCAGTTCTCATATGTAGAGGGCAAGCATGAAAGCAATGTCTATGACTCATTCGACAACGACCATCTGTTGCAAGAGATTCGTAAACTGGTTAACATAATTCTGAATTGAATCACCATTTGTCATCTTGAGAGTGAAGAATTTTCTTCGTAGATGTAACTTAGAAGTTACGTCCCTTACATCATATAGTGAGCTCAGAATGTCCCATACTCCTTTCGAAGTTTGAGCTTCAGATATGTGACCAATTTGAGTGTCTGATATATTGAGAATAATAAGCGCGAAAGCTTTACCATCCTTCGATTTCCACTTTGAGTCGGCTGTGTCATCTTTAGGCTTCACTTTTGTACATGTGACAACATCCCACAACTCATTGGCGATTAGCAAGGCCTTCATCTTAAATTTCCACAAGTAGTAACTGGATCCATTCAGCTTGTCTGCGATAAGACTGCCTTTACTATGAGAATCCATCTGGAACTTCAGTCTGTCAATATATCGATGACGTTAAGAGATAGATATCGTGTTGTGCTACAGTTGTAAAACAACTATTTGATACTGAAATTTGATACCACAAATTGAATAATATGATACAGTGAAAAGTACCTAATGATGTCAATTTGATATCATGAAAGATACCAAGTATTAGAGCTCTGATATAACAGATGGCTATGATATCATGAACGTAATAGGATATTAAATAAAATGCTCTTATACCATGTTGGAAAGAGGTGATAATGCAATGACGACAAGTCGAAGGCAGTAAACGTCGGACACAACAAAATGGAGCATGCTTTCCTAATGCATGACTACGCCTATCAATATTGAACAAAACATAATGACAAGAGTCACGTTCAATCTTTTAGCAACTAACTTTGATATCATTAGAGCTGAAGTGATTACGTAGCCAAAAAATGAAGAATTGAATTATCAGACAAAAGCAATATGAGATCATAGAGATTCTGACATAATATTGAACATAATGGCCAGTGGGCCATAGCGAGCTGGCATCCATCCAGTTAGTACTTCTTGGAAATTTACTTACTATAGGGTTAGGGCAAGTCTTTAGTTTCAAAACGAGTGGAACAATTAACTGTCATTCATCGACATGACCGAAGTGGCCGAAGTCTTTGAAGTGGCTGAAGTTTTCGAAGTTTGTCGATGATGTCCAAGATGTCGGATCCAACTTGCCCTAATCTTGTAGCAAGTAAATTTTCAAAAAGTACTAACTGGATGGATGCCAGCTCACTATTGTTGGAATTCATGCTCAAGCCCAATTCCATTTGGTAATGAGCATCCTGAAACCTGTTTATAATTATTCAAAAAGCTACACAAAAATATGAAGACTTGAAGTTTTTGCGAAGGATCAAAAAAATTCAGGATCGAATTTTTTCGACCCAGGACTATTTTCTGATCCAATGTCATTCTTGTCAAAGAGAGAATTTTTGACCTTGGGTCGGGTGGTTGAACCGGTTCTAATTTTTCCGATCATGGATCGAATCTGATCGGGTCTAATAAATTCGGGAGTCTTCGACCCTGGTTCAGATCGGATCGGGTCTAATAAGTCCAAACCTTTGTATAAATCCGACCTTGTGTATAAATCCGACCCTTAGTTAATTTTTCGATACTGTTAACTAGAAAATTCGATCCACTTATCGTTAAATAAAGGCGGCCTTCTGTGGAACTGCAAGTAGATTTTCTTAGGGCTTTAATGCACTGTTCATCTGACAGGCATCTTGTGTAACAATGTACAGGTAATATTTTGCAACAATGTTCAGGTAGGCTTATGTAGAATTAGTTACCTGTAATTATGATTATCTAGCTATCAATGATTTCAGCTGAAGGTTGAGCGCCCTACTTTTCCACGGTCAGCTTATCTACTCACATTTTTTATTTTATTTGAGTGCATTTTTGTGTCTACATTTTTGTTTCCATTGCACATTGCAGTATTCGTTTCATCGTGAACTCATTGTATATTCTGCATCCTACAAAGAATCTGCTTTCTATAAGCATATTAAAACAATTCAACAAAAAATGTGCAAAGGCTCTGGCAATCATGAGTTGAATGTACATGATATTCAACTCCAACTCATTCATTATGACCCCCTTAGGAATCAGCTCTACTTGCGAGAGAAGTTCTACACTACGAGGATGGGTGCTTACACTTAGCCATATCAGCACTATGAAGAAAATGGGAGATCAAACAGTGGGAGCTCCTCTACTTGATTCCGAGATGGTATGAACATTGTTCAAGCGCCTACCATTCTCATACCAGGTCTTCGTAACCTTAGTGAGCATTAGGCTTCATGAGTACACCATCGAGGAAGTCATGAGCTTGTGATTGTGCAAGATGAGTTAAGTTAGAAAAGTAGCAAGTCCAAGACATAGACATTTTTGATGAGTAGAGCCATGACAGAAACCACCACGAAAGCTAGTGCATCTTTTGATGAAAATTTAGGCACTACTGAACTTAGTCTGATGCATGTCTCAAAGCCAAATGGGAGATTTGGACAAACTTGTCATTATTGTGGCAAGATCTGCCACATGCAACGAGAATGCCTCAAAGGCTTACAATCTGAGAAAAAATGAGATGAACACTATCATATGAGAAGCTAGCTGAGCCGGTCATGGCAACACTAATTGCAGAAGGGAGTCAACCCTCAGAGTGGTACATTGACTCTCATGCATCCCAACATATGACTTAAAACTGGGACTGCTTTGGGTCTTGTGATGAAGCTACCTCAGAGATGACAATAGCCATGCCGTAAAAGGACCATGGACTGTACTCATCAACTTGCGAAATGAACAACTCAGGAGCATTCAAGTTACATATGTTCCAAAGTTGACAAAGACTTGACCTCTGTAAGTAAAATCACAAACCATGGTCTTTTTTTTGGGTTCAATGTAACTTCATCCATGTTGAAAAATTCAAAAGGAGGTGTGAGTGCCAGAGGGGTGCAAGAAGGGTGTCTTTACAATCTACTAGGCATCGTTGCTTCTGAACATCAAGTTATGGTGACCTCTAGAAAGACACATACTCCTTTTTTTAGGAGACACATTTTGAAAATTTGTGGGATGAGCAAAGGCTGGATACATACAAGGTGACTGGAGCACCTCAACCAACACTTTTTGCCACACAATGTTTCTGGAAAACATGTGCTGCCATTCCCAGCCAGGCAAAGAAGCAATCAAAATCGTTAGGGCTGATCTACTATGACTTATGAGCATTCCCTCTCATTGTGGAGCTCGTTGTTTCATAATCTTTATTGATGATTACACAAAATGAACATTATCTACTTAAATGCTCAAAGAAATGAAGCCATAGAAACACTTAAAAGAATTTGTTTTTTGGAAAAAAAATCAAAATGGTAGGGCGTTAAAATCTCTTAGGAATGAAATTGGTAGAAAATATTTTTGAATGAATTTCAAGATTTATGCTGTAAACACAAAATGGTTCAACAGATCACTACTCGCCAGTCACCCAAACAATATGCAGCTACGGAACAAAAAAATTGGTTATTGGTAAAAATGCACCTTGGTTTCCAAGGGGGGCTGAACCTGTGACCAAAGAAACTTTGGATGCCAACAAGTTGAGCCGACACCCATTGATAGAAATGGCATGATGTATGCTAATAAGTTCTAGAGCACGAAAATTGAACTATCTTTTGCAAGTTTGCCGCAGGATAGCTTGCAAACAAACTATTGTTTGGATTGTTCTGCCCACAGTAGGTTAGAACCTTAGATGCCCGTTCAGGAACACGTTCCAGAACGGAACAAGACTCCCAAAAAAAATAAAAAAAATACGTCGTTTTTAAAAAAGAAAAAAAAACCATATGCTGAGAGTTGATAGACAGAACGGGCAACTGAGTGTTTGGCTTCCATTTAGGATTGAGTTTTGGTTCTATAGTTGACCGCAATTCTATGCATAATGCTTCTACGGGTTATCTTGGTTGCAAAATTCCTTCCATCATAAAGGCTTCTGTGAGTAGTGGCTTCGTTCAGGCCCACATCACGTCATCCACGGTTTTGAGACGTCTCAAATATAGTGGCTCAGATAGCAATTCTGGCTCGGATATAGATAACGTGGTTTTTAACAAAGCATTGGAGATTAAGGAACAGAATCAAGATATATAGCGTGACTCAGACAACGATTATAGCTCGGATTTTTGAATAGATTGGATGGCGATGATATTGGTAAGAAATCCAGAGAGAATGGATGTCGTGCAAAAAAGAGATCAAGAATCAATTATGCTGATATGTTTGCAGCGACTCAAGACTGCCTCTTCCCTTCTGATTGCTAAGCTCCAGTACCTTGCCTACCGTATCCTTACTAACTCTCTCTCTCAAATGGCCTTTCCTTTATGACCATATGTGCCTGCTTTGCCAGCTAGAAGAAGAGACTATTCAGCACCTGTTTTTCCATTGTCGTCAAGACTTGTGGTTGGAAGTTCACCGCCTCCTTAGCTGCCGGTGCACCGTTCCTCCTTTTGCAACTGACAATATCTTGCTGGGGGATCCGCCTACTATTCAATGTTCCTTACTACATTCATGGCATCTTTGCAAGCTTTTTGTTTTGTGGCTAAATTTATGGTTGACACGTAATAGACAAGCTTTCGGCGGCTCTACTCTTGCCTATACCGGCTGCTACTTGTTTACGACTTGCCATATATTTTTCCCCTCTTGTTTAGTTATTATGGATTGACTTCTTGCATGGTGTGCTGAAATCCGTTACTCCTCTTTGGACTTAATGACCCCCTTTAGGGGAACTTGTTTTTTATGGCCTTAAAAAAAGTAGGCCTAAAAACCAAAGATCAATAGAAACCAAAACGCCTTGAGATGTAAGTGAGTATATGTGCAAGCCATAAAACGCAATCCATTACTTTTGCTGCAGGCATAGAAGATCAAAGCATAGCAGCCATGGCGATGGCAGCAGCAGCAGGAGGATGTTGTTGCCTTCTTCCTCCTCCGCATCCTCCTTATTCCAGCCGCCGAGCTGGAATGGCAGCCGAAAATTCGATGACCAGCATCTCAGAGAAGCAGCGTGAGATATTAGCCCTGCTCTGGTTTGGATTTATGTTGCTATTTCTACTTCTTCTTCTGTTGGTGTGAAATGGGTAGCGTTGATGATATTGCCTGCGTGCTGTGTCAATCTCTTTTGATGTGCTTGCTATCTATTTATGGGCTCTCAGGCAAAGCAGCCACGACTGAACAGCTCTGGCAGCAGTTCTTCTCGGATCCTTCACAGTGGTTGGACAAAAGGTCTGATAAGGTGAGACACTAGACTGAATCTTTGCTTTGTTGGCCGGTTGTAATCCAGGTTGCTTTGATAAATTACTATAGTTTCGCGTTTGCCCCGTTATGGTTTCTGCAAATAGTACTTACACGCTGTATAGGGTACAATAGAAGCGATTTACTCTATGGAACTTAATTGTTCAAATTCTATTGGGTATAAGCGGGATCATTTTGGTCGTGTTGTGAAACTTTGATATTGCAGTCTACTCTATTCCAAGAGTTGTGATCATTCTAGTATATTTGCTGGAAACTATGGCTGCTCAGGTTGCATGCTGGTATTTATTTTCAGAAAACTAAAAGATTTCCCGACTTCACACATAAGACCTCAAAGAAGGTACTGTGGATTGACAATAAGTTCACTTCTCCTTGGGTACATGCCAGTCTAGCTGCCATGGCACAATGTCAAGAAGAAAGGCATTCTGGTCCTTCAAGACCTAAAATCTCTGGTATGCTTCTATTTTGCTCATATTTCCAACGAACTCCAGTCTTTGGACTTCTTATCTATTCAAATCAATTTTTGATTCGAATATCAATTTGAAGGTGTCAAATTTTTTTGCAATAACCATCCTCCCTCCCCCCCCCTTAATCTTCCATATTATTTTAGAGGTGCTGAGAAAGTTTCAGGGTTTTTCCAAAGCTTGATTTCAACTTCTACAAAACATTTAGCGAACTGACTGAGAGCTATGATTTTGCTCATTTCACCAGCATTGTCTGACTGAGGAAACAGATGATTTCGCAGAGATGTTTAAAGCCACAGTTGACATCCTGTAATCATAGTTTACCAAAGTTGTACTGCATGCTGGTTTTGGACATGCAGGCAAAGTAACCAGCGTGGAACAGCTCTGGCAGGATTTTTTCTCAGATCCATCACAGTGGTGGGACACCAGATTTATTAAGGTGTGATTATTCACCTTAGTGCACATTGAAGAGGTTCATTGAGGCAGTGAGGATGGTCTTGGAGTTATTCAGGCTTCAGTTGCTTTGGTTAATTACTGTTGACTTGTGCCCAGTAAAAACTTTAATGATGCTCGGTATATGAGGCTGATGGGTTATTGTAATTATTTTCCCTAAGATAAAGCTGTGTCTGCTGATCGGTGTACTGTGATGTAGAAAACTCCAAAGTACCCAGACTTCAAACATAAGAGTAAACGTGAGGGCCTATGGATTGAAGGTTGGCAGACCCCTTCCTGGGTTAAAGCAAAGATGGCTAATATGGCATTGGGTCAAATACAATCTAGTGGTGGATTGATATCTGGGTATGGTTCTAATCCCAGTGTGGACTGTTGAGGTCTAGGCTGAGAGTATTAGCAGATCTTTACTGTTGTTGGTCTTTCGAAATAAACACTTGTTTTATGTTTCTTTTATATTACGCAGGGTAGCCAATTCCTTTGGCTATGGTGATAATGTGAGCCAACTGTGTCAGGAGGGGAGATTAACAGAGGCACTATATATGGTGGAGCTTATGGTCCAGCAAAATACCCAAGCTCCAATCAATGCCTATAGTAGCCTTTTGAAGGGATTTGCCAGAAGGAAAGACCTAGCAGAGGGCAAGCAGGTGCATGCCCTTGTTGTCCAAAGTGGACTTGATTCAGACATTTTCCTAGGAAACACCCTCGTTGACATGTATGCCAAATGTGGCAGTCTGTTGGATGCACGCAAAGTCTTCGACTTAATGCCTGAACACAATGTGTTTTCATGGACGGCTATCATCTCAGCATATGTCGATCACGGACAAGGTGAGGAGGCTATTGAGCTATTTCAGCAAATGCAACAGACTGGCATAACACCAGACAAGGTTGCATGTGTCGTTGTCCTAAAAGCATGTGCCAAGGTTCCAGCTCTGAAACAGGGAAAACAGCTCCATTCCCACATTCTAAAAAGTGGCTTTGAGTCTGATGTGATTGTTGGTAGTGCCCTTGTTGACATGTATTCAAAATGTGGGTGCATCGAGCATGCGCGTCGGGTCTTCAACAACATGCATGAACGGAATGTGGTGTCATGGAATGCCATGATTACAGGATACACACAGCAAGGGCTTGGCAAGGAAGCTCTTGCTCTGTATGAGCAAATGAAACAGGAAGGTGTGCAGCCAGACAATGTCACATGTGCTGTTCTCCTAAATGCATGCACCAGCATTGCGGCCCTGGAACAGGGCATGGAGCTGCATTCCCACATCATTAAAAGTGGCTTTGAGTCAGATGTGTTTGTGGGCAGTGCCCTTATTGACATGTACGCAAAATGTGGGAGCATAGAACATGCACGTCAGGTGTTTGATAAAAAGACCAAACAAGATGTAATTGTGTGGAGTGCGATGATCGGAGGATATGTACAGCAAGGGCTTGGCAAGGAGGCTCTTGCTCTGTATGAACAAATGAAACAGGAAGATGTGCAGCCAAACAATGTCACGTACCTTGTTCTCCTAAAGGCATGTGCAAGCATTGGATCCCTGGAACTGGGCAAGCAACTTCATTCCCACATCATCAAAAGTGGCTATGAGACGGATGTGACTGTAGGGAATGCCCTTGTTGACATGTATGCGAAATGTGGGAGCATAGAGCTTGCAGGTCAGGTGTTCAACAACATGCATGAACGGAGTGTGGTGTCATGGAATGCGATGATTGCAGGATCTGCAAACCAAGGGTTTGGCAAGGAGGCTCTCACACTTCTAGAACAAATGAAAAGGGAAGGCATGAAGCCTAATGAGGTCACATATGTCAGTGTTCTCTCTGCCTGTAGCCATTCTGGCCTACTAGATGAAGGTCGTAGTGTCTTTGATTCTATGTCTAAAGATGATGGTGTCACACCAACTGTGGATCACTATGCCTGTATGGTCGATCTTCTGGGTCGTGCTGGGTACTTGGCTGAGGCTGAGGACTTTATCAACAGAATGCCAATCAAGCCTGATCTTGTAGTTTGGACGACTTTGCTCAGTGCTGCTAGAAACCATGGCCATGTGGAAATAGGAAGAAGAGCCTTTGACTGTGTTATGAACTTGGAGCCAGAAAATGCTTCAGCTTTTGTGCAGCTTTCAAACATCTATGCAGCTGCGAACATGGGGGATGAGGTAGCAAAGATAAGAAAAGAAATGCAGGATGCAGGTGTGGAAGAAAATGCCTGCATGCAGCTGGATTAAGGCTGGAAATCAGGTATGTATGCCTTTGTTGTAGGTGATGCAACTCATCCACAAAGCAAGGAGATTTGGGCCAAATTGGAGAGATTGGTGGGGTTGATGAAGGAGGCAGGGTACATGCTTGATCTAAACTTTGTGCTGCATGATGTGGAGGAGGATGAGGAGGAGGAGAAGGCTGTCTGAACAAAGTGAGAAGCTGATTATTGCTTATGGGCTCATTAACGCACCCACCGGATCAACAAGAATCTTCGGGTAAGCAGTGACTGCCACAATGCCATCAAGATCATCTAAACAATTGTCAAATGTTAGATGATTGCAAGGGATGCAAACATATTCCACCACTTTAAGGATGGCTTCTGTTCCAGCAGGGATCATTTGTGAGGATTTCTGAAAAACGCAGTGAAATTATTATAAGACTGATCAACTATTGTTGATTTTACGTGTTTAAGTAGGGTAATAATAAACAAATTGGTTTTAGGGCTCTAGTTTGGAAGCTACGACCCATGAATCTTTAATTTGTGCTCAGTGCCACACGTGCAATTTCTTTTTTGGCTCCCCCCCTCCCCCCCCGACCTTGCAGGGAGGGAAATTTAGTAATCACACAAGACTTTGACGTCCTTGTGTTTTGTTTCTATTTGAGAAATGTTAATGGATACAATTTTTTATGACTCTTAGCATTTTTGGCTTATTTCACGTCTATAAGATGTATTTGTTAGCAATCTTGGCTTACTTCATGTCTATTAGACGTGCTTGTAAATCAAAGTCTAATTAAATTCCTGGGAGTAATACTTTTCTGAAATGAAGAAAAAGAGAGTGTGTGTGTGTGTGTGTGTCTCTCTCTCTCTCTCTCTCTCTCTCACACACACACACACACACACACACACACACACTCTGAAAGTATAGTTGGTTTTCGTTAGTTGCAATAGATTGTAAACTGACAACGTGGGTTTGTTGTTTCCTTAGTAACCAATGTCTTTCTCTTGGTTATCTCACAGTTTATATTGTATCGGAGCTAGAAGAGAGGCTCCACACCTAAGTGAACAACACACCAGTTTTTTCAGAGAC
Source organism: Diphasiastrum complanatum (assembly GCA_029204225.1). Classification (NCBI taxonomy): domain Eukaryota; kingdom Viridiplantae; phylum Streptophyta; class Lycopodiopsida; order Lycopodiales; family Lycopodiaceae; genus Diphasiastrum; species Diphasiastrum complanatum. Next base: position 35,367,042 of record CM055101.1, read on the forward strand.
TAAAGAAAAGCCAGCCAATACTTTCTCACCAAGCCAAAGTTAGTTGCTACACACTGCTTATGTCATGAATCTCAAACTAGGCTGACGGACAAGCTAGATGGGAAAAACTTTCATAATTAGAAGTTAATGATAAAGACCATGCTACAAAGGACATGTGGGAGGTCATGAGTGGAGAGGAGACTAGGCCTGAGCACATGAAAAGCCTCTTGCTATTAATCACGTTTTATATAAGAAAGATTGGACTACATTTTTTCATCAAATATTTTAAGCTGTTAAGTTAATAAACTTATTTTGGACATGGATAACAACTGACATTCATCGTTGACACTTGTCTTCCTCACTGTGCTAACTCGTGCGGTTTTGTGTGGTGGGATGATGACAGGTACCAGCTGTATGTCTTAAAATCTGTTTCGCTCTACGATGTTTTTTTTTTGAAGTACTGTATGCTTTTAGCTATGTTTTACCTTGTTGTATTTTGAATAAAGGTTTCAGAAGGTTTGGTCTTGCTCTGGCAAAAGGAGCTATGTTTCCTCTCTCTCTCTCTCTCTCTCTCTCTCTCTCTCTCTCTCTCTCTCTCACACACACACACACACACACACACACACACACACACACACACAAAAGTTAAAATTCTGATAGAATCTAGTGCAGTAAGCATATCACATCAATCAATCACCATAGCCACTCCTCACAAGCTCTCAAGATGGCACAACAAAAGTTAAATGTATTACAAAGAAAATTGTACATATAGAAAACACATCAACTGCATGAAATGACAAGTGTCCTAAAATTGGCCTACCACCTGCCAAACTAAGGTCGCCCAACATGGCCAAACTCAAGACATGCCCCTGAGTATAGCAAGTACTGGAAGTAATACTGTACAAGCTAATTTCCTATGTGTGGGTACTCGGCTAACCCATGTAGCTGACTATGGGACAAGTGCCCGACCGATATAATGATAGTGGGTCACGACCTGATCACTACTGAAAACAATAAATTGACTAATTGTACATTTATTACAATATCACATTTGAAGCTTATAATAATGAATCAGATCAAAACTGATTTCTAACTCTCTCCCTTAAGCTCAAATGTGATAGGGTTAAAGAAATACAAACTGTAGCACCTTCTGGAGTATCCAAAAGATGTTGTGCATGTTCAAGCACACCAACAAATCCACCAGATTTGACACACACTCAAGCACACCAACAAACCACCAGATTTGACCCACAAAGTATCATGCAAACACAATGCTCATACAAAGAGTCTATCACAGTCTCGACCAACTGACTTGTCCCCAATCTGACTTGAACACAAGTGGATCACATGAGCGACATGGCTCAAACTGAGGAAATCCCATTGCCACTATGAGACTTACATCCTCCATCTAGCTAGGTCGACATCCTATCAGGCACTTACAAGCACAGACCTGTAAAGTTGACATAAATGAGTGATTGAGGCTCAACTTGAGGAAATCTTACTACTACCATAAGATTATACCCTCACCAGATAGACAACTAGTAGACATAATAACAAGTCAACGAGCATAAAATGACTACTTTGTTTCATACGTAGCAAATGCATAAACAAATACAACTCTAATTCAGATCTAGACTCCCGAGACAAGGTAACATGCAAGCACACATTCATGCAAACCAACACTGATTCTGGTCATAGGGTCGAATTTGATACAGAGGGTTGCACTATTCTTGACAAGTCTAGGAAAGTCCTAGCTTATGGTAGAAGATGTGGCTACTTTTACAAATTAGGTCACTGTTATTCTACAAGTAGTCAAGCTCTTATTTCTACTTCTGAATCAAATCATTTGTTGTGGCATTTCAGACTAGGCCAATTAAACTTTAAGAGTATCCAGCAAATGTCAAGTCAGAACATAGTGCAAGATCTTCCTTCTATTTACTTCAGATTCATTTACTTCAGATTCTGTTCATATTTCTAGAGATTTGCTAGATCTTGTACACAGTGATCTTTGTGGCCCAATGCAGACTTCTTTCACAGGGGGAGCATTTAATTTTTTGACTTTTATTGATGATTTTTCAAGGAGAACTGCTACTTACTTTTTTGAAGAATAAATCCGATACTTTCAGATTTTTCAAGCAGTTCAAGGCATCTGCAGAAAATCAGACCCATAGAACAATCAAAGCTATACGTTCTAATGGAGGACAAGAATACATCTCCACCGAGCTCAAAGAATTATGCAAGGCCTATGGAATACATCAACAATTCACCACTAGTGTTACGGCCATATTCAGTTAAGGACCTGGAATAGTCCTAATATGGTAGACCGGCCCTCCAGTGTTCGAGATTATTGGTCACGCCTAGATTTTATTCCAAGTCAAGGCCTGTTGGTAACTAATGACCTTGAGAGGACCCAGACACTCTAATTGAGACATTTGGAGTAGTGCATGTACGTGTGACTGATATAGGCAGGAGGTATGCATGTAGAGCTGTAACCTATTTATAGTTGACCTGCATGGGGATTGCATGTGCTCATGCATAAGATCCTACTCTCTATATATTGAGGTAGTGATTATTCCGTCGACGACTTGGTCTAGGTTGTCTGATGAGCTCTTCTCACATGTGGCGATTGTATTAATTGCACTAGCCACATGGCCAAATAGATGCATGGCACGTGTCCTATTGTGTCTCATCTCATGATTGAACATTGCCATCATTTAGTATGATGCCAAATTTCACAACCAATAAATGACACACGTCATTCTACTATAGATTGATGCATGAAAAAATAGAATATCGGATAGGTGTGCAAATTTTTTACAATTAACTCTATTTGCTCGTCTAAGCAATAACATCGTCCATTTTTTTTTTAAGTGAATAAGATTGTATCTTTATTATGGGTGTGACACATGTATCAATAGGACATCACACTTGTTCGACAATCATTTAATGTATGTTTTGGCTAATATTATGATAGATAGAAGGGCATAGTTAAAAGACGATGAGGCATTGACCTTTGAGTCTATTTACCATGTTAGAATCGAAGAGATTCTCTAATCGGAGTAGACTAATCTTATTAGTACTCACACAAAACATCAACCACAAGCTGAAGAAGAAGAGAGACTGCAAGAAGCTATGCTTCATAAGCTGGAAACTGAGATAACAATGGAGGTGGGCGCCCATCTACTCTTATAGAGCCTGTCCACAATGAAAAGCAAAAGCTATTCTACTACAATAGCAATTGAAATGCTAATTATGAAGTCTTAATAGTATAGAAATCTATGCTTGTCTTATCATGAAATCAGATATGTAAATAAGTTTGTGATTGCTACTAACATACAAAATGATGATTGTAGTGATTCGACTGTGGGCAAAAATAGAACTTTGTAGATAGGAGAGTCTAGTAAAATCACTTTTGACATTTTGTCATGTTCGTTTTATTTTTCAATTTTCATAGGTATTTTATCAATGACGATATTTATTTGATAGTTTCAGATCTATGTGATTCCCTTCAATGTCATGAAGACAAAAGGTTATATATGTTGTTAAAAGATTAAAATATAATTTTCAAATCTTAGAGATTTTGATGCAGATGACATAGTCCCAAGAGTAGATGACGACACTTTGTTTAATGGAGAGGAGTGCTAGTTGTATCGAGCCCTATCTAAAATATGGCAAGAAGAAGCCAATGTTCCCTCAGAAAAGGAGGTCATTACATTTTAGAAGAAACTCCACTGAAAAAGTTGGTTGTTTGTCGACCCAAAATACTTCTGATTTCAAAAGGGCACAACATCGACAACTCCTTACCAATAGATGTGAAATGACCACATACTCAAGTTTCCATAAGTTTTGCAAAGAATGTCACACAATGCCGTAGAAAATGCCAGATTGTGCAATAATGTATTCTTTTAATTTTATTTATAACAAAGAAGTCTGAAAACAAAATAATATACCATGTAACGTATATTGTGATATGGCCTCACAAGCACTTTTAACTACTTCCACAAACTTAGCGTGAGTCTTTTGTAATATTTAAATATTGTTGGCTATTTATTTAATTGTAGAATTTGTAAAATGAAATGTGTGTTTTTTTTTTTTCAAACCTTGGATTTTTTATATCCTTAATAATTTTTTTCTTCACAACTTTGAATATTAGGTATGATATTTTTCCAAATTGAGTATTGAAAATGCAATGACATTTGTTTTGGTACTTAGACCTAAAAAAGAGCAACGTTTTTTCTTAAATAATTTAGAGATTGAGAAACATGACTTTGGGCTAAAATTAGGTACTTCAAACTCTCTCTCTCTCTCTCTCTCTCTCTCTCTCTCTCTCTCTCTCTCTCTCTCTCTCTCTCTCTCACACACACACACACACACACACACACACACACACACACACACACACACACACACACACACACAAACACACGTTATAGTACACTTTCTAAACAATTTTCACTAATGCCTCTCAATTCAGACCTTGACATGCGTTCTGAATCGGCTTTTCTTCGTCAGTGCAAGTTGAGGATGATAGTTAAGCTAATAAATCAAGTCGTTATTTTAAAATAGATATGGTTGACATAAGTGATTAGTCATAGCCATAGGTAACTATGATGTTGAATTGAATACTATTCGCTCTATAATAATGTAATTCTAGTTTTATTACACTTAATTTTAAATTGATGTTGAAAGCTAATTATATAGTCTCAAAAATCATATGTATGTCATATTCACGACACGATTGGTTTTGGTGCATATGATTTCTCAACAATACTTTGAAGCATTGGTAAAGAAAATGCCTCATTGTGTTTCAACCTTCTAGAAAAGCAGCTATACATATGATCAATTTGATCATGGGTGCGGCCCACCAACAATGTTCCTATCTTTATTTTCTTAAAAATCTTTTTGTCCACAAGCATTGACAAATATGCCATGATTCTTATTTTCTCTCACGATATTGTCAAACTGCAAACAAAGAGTTTCAAGAAGATACTCACCAAATTTGGATATTATTTTATGTACAATGGTGATTGTTAAATTTCAATCACGTAAATCATTAGGATAGTTCAAAATTGTCGTGAACTCCAAAGTGCCAATGAATACAAGCGCACTAACCAAATGAATCTGAATAAAATCGGTCTCGTTTAAAAAATCATGAGGAATTATGAGTAACTTAAATATGAAATATTTTTTGCTTTGAAGAAGTCCCTATACATTTCAGTTTTGTAATATTGTCAAGAAGGAAAAGACATAAATAACCTGGCAATCTTTCTCCATGCATGGTCATGAAATGCTTTAACCAAAGAGTTGCATTTAAAACATTTGAAGATAGAGCAAGAAAACCCTCTACTGTCAGATCTTTTTGCAATCTTACATGCATTCTCTGAAGTCTAGAACTTCTAATTGCACAAATGACCTTGTAAAGCCTTATAAAAACAACTTTTATTGTATAACAATTTCTTTCTAGCCTACTAGTTGCCCATAAATAATAATTTTATTCATCCTTGCTTCTGTAAAAATATTTGATCACAAATTTTTAAATTTTTTGATGTTAAGTTTTGATAAGCAAGAGGATGAGCAAGAAATTATGTTTTGTACCTTACAAATTTCAGGCCTCGTAAGTAACAATTGCTTTTGATAGTCAATCAAAAGTGGTTTTGCCTGAAAGTCCTTCAAATATTTTTGTTTTTTGATTTATATATTGACTTTGTGACATCTATAATTGTTGGCATTGATTAAGAATCACATATTTTATGTGAAGATTCAGGAGCTTCATGTCTTTGAATTTCGTTGTCAACATTTTGATCATCATCTATTTTTGCATATTGAATATCACTAAAAGTGATTGAAACTTTTTGAATTATAGATTTTTTTTTTTGACCGACGAGGATCAAATTGAGATCTATGTTTTTTTTTTTAATTTAAAAAAAAAATCTCACTCGTTGAAAATCCTTAGATTTGAAAATATCCGTGGATTTACTATAATTAGTCACAAGGTGCGTTTGTTCTTCTGAATTCATACCAGTTTCATGTTTGAATTTAGGTAAACAACATTTTGTCTCTGTTGCTCAAATATCTGATAAAAAGGAAGAAGAATTAATTGACTTTACACATTGCATTATAAGAGTCATCGCTTTATAAGTTTTTTCGGTCGGAGGATTGATCTCACAAGAAAGAATTAATTGGCCTAACACATTGCATTACAAGAATCATCAAATTATAAGTTTTTCGGTCGGGGGATTGGTCTCACAAGAAAGTCCTAAAAGGGCAAGGGCCCACAATACTCTTACGGATGGGACCAAGGAAAACTGCTTCCGACCCTAGGGTCCGCTCAATCACTCCGTGCTCTTCTTGCCAATGGAAGTTTTTCAGACTTCCAGAAGTATGGTCGGAGAAGGCTATGTTCTATTCTTGTCAACGTGGTTCAGACAATGCCGTTTCTATCATCCTTGATTGTATGCGACCAGTTGTTTCTCTAGAATCAATGATAGACTGGCCTCATTATGTCTAGAGACATGGTCACAATAACTCTAGAGTACTGTAGAAGATAGAGCTATCGAAGATTGCTTGCGACTGTTCCAGGAAATAGGACCGCTGTTGAGGAAGAGTATAAATCCAGAAGTGGATTTACGAGTGTCTACACCTTCTGTCCAACTTGCATATGTTTAACCACTGAGTAAATTGAGTTTGTCGTTATCGACTGCTCCATAACAAATGCAAAAGTCCATAGTAGCTCGAAGATATCTCATGACTCTAATAAGAGCCTTCCAATGTGCTATACCAAGGTTAGTTATAAATTGACTTAGGAAGCTGACTGCAAAAGCTATGTTGATACGGATCATTGCATACATAAGAGATCATATTATCGAATGATAAGGATACTCACGCATCTGCTCCTTCTCTTCAATTGTTCGAGGACACTGTTCCTTTGACAATTTGAGACCTGGTTCCATTGGTGAGAGAGCTAACTTGCAATTAACCAGATTATATCTGAATAACATGTTGTACATGTACCTCTGTTGAGTAATGTAGATCAACTTTCGATTTTTGTCTTTCTGGATTTGAATACCAAGGCAGAAATGTTCGCCCAGATTGGTCATGTCGAATTCAGAAGATAGCATTGTCTTGGCTTCTTTTATCAGATCGATACAGTTTCCAAAGAGCAATGTGTCATCCACGTATAAAGTGATAATGATAAAAGACTGCTACACTATCTTGAAGTAAACATTCGAATCTGAAGAGCTTGGCGTGTAGCCGTGATCAATAAGGAAAGTATTGATCCTCTGAAACCATGCTCGAGCAGATTGCTTCAAGCCATAAAGTGCTCTATGGAGTTTACACACATGATTGTGTTTACTTTCGATAATATAACCTTCGAGTTGTACCATGTAAATGTCTTCTTCGATAACTCCATTGAGATATGTTGTCTGTACATCCATTTTATGTATTTTCAAATCTGCAGCAGCAACAAACGATAATAAAAGTCGAATAGAAGAATGCTTGACTACTGGACTAAAGGTCTCAATGTAATCGACGTTGTATACTTGAGAAAATCCTCTAGTGACAAGTCAGGCTTTTCTTCTGTCGATGCTTCCGTATGCTTTGTACTTGACTTTGAAAATCCATTTGCAATCAACTACATTTTTGCTAGCAGGTAATTCGACAATTGTCCGACAATTGTCCATGTTTGGTTCATGACGCCAACCTGGAGACCACTATGCATATAACCATGCAGCTCACCTGATCACTCGCCAAAGTATCAACTGTCACTCCCTAAGCAACCATCTCCATCCATGTTGGCTCACAATCATGGGCACGCTGGATCCACATCACCCCGTAATGCACTCCATGCCCTCTGGATATGTACCACACCGGGTACACTCCATGCCACCTACCTCCAAGTAGGCTTGACCCATCCCTAGGTCACCACATGATGCACCAGCTGGAGAACATCGTCCATACATCAAATGACATATCATACCTGAGCAACTGTAGCATCTCCTTGAGTGCCACCCCAATGGACTCGTTATCCACATATTATGCTCACCTAATGTCTCCGATCCTGGTCACCATCCTGCTAGACAAGCCAAACTCCAAAGCATCACTTGCTCCACTTGGCTCCTAGCATCTGCTCGCTCTCCTTGGCTATGTGCCACCCGACACCATGCCAACACAAGCATATCCTTGAGTCACCACTCATGGGATCCCGAGACCACTGTCTCCTCGATCGTACTGAGGTATATGGCATGAGTGACTTCCTCTAGGCTTATCCTTGATCTCACCACCTGAGAATTTGCACCATGGAAATTCCAACACCTATGCCAAGCCTAGACTCCTGCAAATACAGCCAACTGCATGAAAGCTATAGGTAGCTTATCCACGCCCGTGATGGTAGATGTATCCCCATCGATACCAATGCCAATGACTGGCTCCTTGCTGTAATGCCAACATGTACTCCCAAGTGAGCACACCATGAAGTCCTCATCATCAGTGTCCCTTGTAGTAGATCGCTAGCAAAACACTCACCATAGTGTTTGCCCTCCGATCACACCCCGTGCGATCTCCATCAGCTCTCCAACCTAGAGCTGGCTCTCAAAGCTTGACGCTTTGCCCATTTGCATTTGCAGTGTCTTGATTCCATTATGAATCCCACCTGTAAGTCCTGTCCATGCCAATGACTCAAGTCCAATATGAAATAGCTGCTCCCTGATGATCATCCCATGTCATCCTGTAGTGCTATCCCTACCAGGTATCCCAATGCCATCCCTAATCACAAAGATCTAAGCATCTACCCTATAGTGCCCACATGTATTCCCCCAAGCTAGCTCCAAGCTGCTCCTATGAATGGTTCCAAACCACTCCCTGAGAATACACTGAGATGTGAACTCCAAAGCCACCATCAAGTCCCTCACATGATTATGCATGCCAATATCCCTCCAAGTGAACCTACGAGATCTTCCATGGCCCAAACCAAACGATCTGCACCCTATTATCACTTGAATCTGCATCCCTGATGCAATACTGATATGAAAAATTCATTTGACTTACCCATAATAGGCAGTTGAAGTGTATCTCCTCGATGACAAACCTAATACACTGCTCCACAACTAAAATGGCTTGATCGAAAAAGACTTACCAGCTGCAAACCGCAACATCATCACACTCACCACTCACCAAGAGCATCCAAAGTGTGATTGTCAACCCGTTCTTCATCCTCTACGTGTCCCACACACAACTCGTCCGTCCGCTATCTTTCCCAATGGCTTCCAATTGGCACCACCTCGCACTTCCATCACCTGTGACCGCCAATATGTGTGTACCTCCAAGCTAGCCCATATTTCCCTCCAAACAAAAAATTTTCAAGCTACAGATGCGTGTGTCAATGCAGCTATCACCTGACTCGACAATACCATCGTCGATCATGCCTGTGAGAGCATTCCCCCAAAATGCCACCTGATGTTGGTCGGTTCTAACTCCAAAAGTTGAACCTGATCACGAGAATTTTTCACCCGTAACCGGCATACCATGCCTACCTCTCACCTGTGATTGCTTGCCCTCTCAAAATTGTCGCCAATGATGAGTAGTCGCGCCGGCAAACTGCACTTTCGTCGTCAAAACTAGCTTTCTCCACACAATTCCGCTACCATTCGCCCCCATACTGCATTTACCATTTCCAAACACCTATTACCCTGTTAGAAGTAAGCAATAATGATTTTGAAGCAATAATGCCTCAATGTACTGCCCTGTAGTAGGTTTCACCAGCCAAAAATTGCCCCGAATTTGGCCCTACGGTACCCAAATGGTGAATGTATCCCATCACTAGGTCACCCGCACTCCGCTCGATGGAATGGTGACAAATACCCCCCAAAATGTCTTTCTTTCCTCTGTGACGTCGCTCTGTCCGCTAGCTCTGAGCAGCTAGTTTCAGGGGTCATTTTGGCCCAAGGATGGCCAAAAAAGGTGCCTTCTAGCCTTAGTTAGGCCCAAAACCATTTTGCTTGCAAAAATGAACTGAATCTTCATTTTGAAGATTTTTTATGAAGAAATGCCCAGTTTAAACTTCAAGTCCCTTCTGCCATATCAAATGAAAGATTTTTTGAATGCAAATTCTCCAAAATGGCCCTTCGAGCCCCTTCTCTCTCCATCCACCGGTTCCCTTATATCCTATGGTCCACGTTGCTTTCCCATCGTGAGTTCTGGACCGTCGATGCATCTCACACATCATCCAAAGGTTCAAACCACATCTGGGCATTGAACCGCGCTCGTATGATTGCTGTGGCCTTCCATACGCTACAGGCTCCCTTGCACTAGCTGCGCGACTAATCTGTGAGCCTCTCTTTCATCTCTTTGCGCCTCCATTCCAACTATGGCAACCACTATAGAAATTGATTCATCTACTTCCCTGGCTCGCGGCCGCCTATGGTCTCCTACAAATTTCTTTGAGCTGCTAGGGCGCCCCTCTATACCATTTTCCAGCAACCAAAAGTGTTGCCTATGGTGAAAGATCCAGTCTTTTTCCTCTCCAAACCCTAGCCTTCATAAACCATCCATGGCTTCAAGGCAAACTGCTCCTTTCGTAGATTATGGCTGACTGTGGCTTCCTAGCCACACCTTGGCAGCACTAGGGCGCCCTACTGCATGTTTTACAACATCAGAAAAGGCTTCCTACAGAGAAAGATCTATGCTTTTTACTATGTAAACCCCGGTTTCCAAACCACAACTCTGAGAGAGGATTTCTTGGGCTATACAACATTTCTTTGTGGTTTCACTTGCAGCCTCCTACACCACTGAGGTCGCCCTACTCCAGTGTTCTTCAATGCAATTTACAGCATGTTAATTGGTGCGGTATTGCTCCAGAACAAGCTGATTTTCTGAGAAATCCACCAACACCCCACAAAACCGGAAATTTCCAAAATTTTCTTAGTTTTCCACCCAATCTTACCTTGTAAAATGCCCTGGCTCTCCGTCACTGCTCTTTGCATACCCATGCAAGACCCGTTGTCCCAAACAGCTGTCCACACAGTGAATAACTAAGCCATCACCGATGATTTTCCCAAAACCACCGAAACTGCAAGTTTCTCAGTGAATCCTCCCCGGAATTCACCTACGACGATCGTTCTGATCTTCCCTGAAGCTCCGATCAAAGGAACTTTGCTGTCTCCTGCCATCTGGACTGCCGATACCCTGTATGGAGTCCTCTCTCCTGAGATGCTTTGAGTGCTATTTCTCTTGGTGAAAGATGCTATCTCATAGCTCCACTAGATCATGCATGCCTACAATACCCTGCCGCTCTGATACCAAGTTGAAATTCCGATAGAATCTAGTGCAGTATGCAGATCACATCACACAATCACCATAGCCACTCCTCACAAGCTCTCAAAGATGGCACAACAAAAGTTATTAGATTCACAAACTGAAAAGGCAGGTAGGTGTCCTAAAACTGGCCTACCACCTGTCAAACTAAGGCCCAATATGGCCAAATTCGACCGACAAACTCAGGACATGCCCCTGAGTATAGCAAGTATTGTATATGACTATGTATAGGCTAATTTTTCCTACGTGTGGCTACCGGGCTAACCCAAGTAGCCGTCTATGGGATCAGTGCCCGACTGATATGACGATAGTGGGTCACGTCCCGAACACAACCATATATAGTAAACCAAATTAACTGTACACTAATTACAATATCACATTTAGAGCTTATACTAATGAATCAGATCAAAACTGATTTCTAACTGTAGCTGCATTGTCCAGTCCACACACAGACTCAATGTGCTATAAGTGAAAAATCTTAGTGGCACCTGGGTATGAAACAAGTGAGGAAGAAGTCAATTTGACAAAAGTTCCAAAGTACGTAGATGCACCCACGTGCAAACTGACAAAAAAATCACAGAGCACAGAGCTGGTAGAATCTATCAAGCCAATGGTAGCTGAGGATGTCAAGGAATTGGCAATCGATGAAGTCCAGAGGATTTTACTAAGTCTCTTGGCACAATCATTGCAAAGATTTCTTGTTGATGAATTACAAAGGGAGCATGTGTCAACATAGAAACTTGAAGGCAACTCAACACAAAGTTTGAGGAAAAGTGCGACCACACAGCCTTCAATTGGGAAGTGCAATACCAAGGGGGAGACTAAGGTTGATGATTGCCCTTCAATGAGCAAGATTCAACCAAAGTCTAATTGTTCCACAAAACAACAAACCACCAACACAGTGCCAAATCCAGGAATATCCATTCTTAAAAGGTGAAATTCAGAGAATTCAAGCCCAAAAAGGTCATTTGCACAGCAAGAACCAGCGTCTACAATGTCTACGCCTTGTCCTTAGTTAGTAAGATTGATTGCCGAAGAAAGTCTTCAGGTTAAAACATACCACGAATACCTAGATAGACTAAGCAGTCAAGCGAGCACGTCCTATCCACATTACGAATTGAGAGAGACCACGACAATACCACTAGGAGAAGTAGCATCAATCTATCATGATCAAAATCAACCAGCCTTATCATGGGATCCTCTGATGGATGGTGTCGACTACCCATTTGTCGATAAACAAGGTTATCAAGAATGGCCACCAGACTCATATGGTTATTACTGAAAATTTGGCAAGTTTATGTTCTTGCATATCATCATCAAATAAAGCCTTGGGTTTTATGTAAGCAAACTCATATCTATGCTTTTCTTGGAGCGCAAAAAAAACAAATATATATATATATATATATATATATATATATACCTATGCGCTCTACAAACTTTGACAATGCCCAGTGACTCGTCATCATCCCGAGGACCAGTCAAAGGCAGTGCCATGGGACTGAGCATGTTGTCCGATTCTGGGAACGACATAGAATATTCCAAAATATGACAAGAGGCCTCTGCAATAAGCCCAAACACTACATAACTAAAGTAGAGAGTCAGAAGTATTAGAAACAGGCGACTAGTTGGCATCCTGCGCATGTGAGTCCAACATTGGGCCTTAGGCTAATAAGTGCCATGGAGCACAATTATTAGATAAAGTATTTTAATCTTAGCTTTTGTAGAGTTCCTAAGTTAGGAAACACAACTTGTTCTCATGAAACACAAAGTGATCTTGACGGTCAAGATCGTGATCCTAATGGAACTTTAGTAGCCAATTAGAGTGAAGGGGGCTCACCTCTCAAATCTATAAGAGGGAGCCATTTCCTCTGTATTGGATCATCTTCTACTTCTACTCTTCCTAATAAAACTCTATCCATTTCATCTTGGAATCTCTCTCTCTCTCTCTCTCTCTCTCTCTCTCTCTCTCTCTCTCTCTCTCTCTCTCTCTCTCTCTCTCTCTCTCTCTCTCTCTCTCTCTCTCTCTCTCTCTCTCTCTCTCTCTCTCTCTCAGAAAATCATGGAGTGATCATTAAGATCCATTAGGTGGGATTTCTTTCATTGTTCACCTCTCTTGAGAAGATCTAGAGCCAAGGATGCCTAGATAAGAACAAATAAACGAAACCAAGAAAAGACAAAAAAGAGAAAAAGCATCGACGATGAACAACCATAAATCTAGGCTATTCCATGATCAGATCTAAAGCTAAGATTGAAACCCTTAGCAAGCCTAGATCCCCACTCCTATCACCGTGTTTACCCTCTCCCCATTGGATCGAAGCCCGATACTACACGACTACTCACCCGGTTGGAGATCCATAAAACCCCTTCTTTGCCCTCTAGATCCGACCGATTAGGGAGGCACGGAAAGGGTCCAACAACCATGTCTATGTCACACATGTGACAATCCTTTGTTTAAGGGAATCTTGTGGGTTTCTAGTAATGATGGTATTCCTTTGACATCTCTGTATAAACAAACAAACATGACATACAATCATTTTCTTAGTTGCATACATACTACATAAATGTCGACTACTGTCATTGTTTGCTTACTACTCTGAGAAGAAAATCACTATACCTTCAAGTTTCAACAAAGAGTTATTCAACAACTTGAGGATAATTTCCCCCCTTGATTCCACAAGTAATCCCAAGTAGATTGGTATATTTGAATTCATTATATTTATTGTAGCTCCAACATCAAAAGTTACTTCAAATATAGCAATTCTGTATATCAATTTCATCAATAGTGGTGTCCACTTTTTAGCAGTAATATTTTAACTTGTATCCTTCAATCGAGTTTACATTTGCTATTCATATTGATTTGGGCCACCTTATTTGCATGATTCTTTTATCTCCCTCAAGACTTATGGAGATTTTAGTAGTAGTTGTAACAAACTCATATCAACCTTGGTTTACCTTAGTTGTGTCAAGAGGTCAAAGGGTCGTGGGTGGAATGTCTTCAAATATAACAAAGAATGGCTCCGAAATTAAAGCATCAACCTTGTGGATAAAAGCATGTTACAAAAATAAGCAATAATGTAAAAAATTGACTTTAATGATTTTTATGGCCGTACTTTAATGACATCAAAAACGTTTTCCTCATGTATTGATGATATCAATGTTATTAAGAGATGGTGAAAGCACATGCGAAGAGTAAACAAAAATATATTTGGGAAGTGATTAGAAAATGTAATACTTTTTTTCATCTTTGACTTTGATTAGTGTGATTGTGATGTCATTCCCCAACTACTTTATGCACTTTGGAACTTGGCCACGAGTCATGAGTCATGGAATAACAATGGTGACTTAGAGAACTTAGGTTCACATATGCTACTATGAGAATTGCATGTGGACAAATTGTCTCTGGATGGCATTATACTTGTAACCGTGAGGGGGACTTGCTTTCATTCAAGGGTGCTCCCTACTCAGGAGCTAGCGGCCACCTTAATGGACTGAGGTAGGGATGAATGTCCTTATAATTGTAATGCAATCCTCGCAACATTAGACTGGGAGAGAATTGAAGGATCCTCCTTGCCTCAAAGCCAATGGTCACCTCAATGGAGTGAAAGCGGGGGAGGGAAGTTGGCCTTACATGTGTAATCCAACCCTCATAACACTCAAGTGGGAGGTTTGTTGTTTTGATTCAAGGGTGCTTCTTGCTTGAGGGTTAGTGGTCGCATTCACATCTCTCGTGTGAGTTTAGAATGTTGTGGGGTACATTGCTTAGGTTGATGGACCTCAAAGCAAAGAAAATTTGTTGCATTCAATAACCGAAAAATGAGGTGAGCCCTTAGCCCACACATGGTTTCGTGGTGTAACGTGCTTGGGTTGGCCTTACACACCTTGGTTTGATTGCTTGCAATACTACCCTTGACAAAGGCGTATTCAAGTATAGAGAAAAGCCCCATCTCGAAGATTTTTCACTATTTGGGAAACTAGGCCCAAGGTGGTTTTCCAAATCAAGCCGTGAAGATCTAGTCCCTACGTTCGAGAGTTTCCACAACATAAAATTGTGTGGATGTTTGCTTCTTACATGGTACCACCCTCGGCCGCGGTTTCTCACACAATGGGACGTCCAGACTTCAGATTTTCAACGAAGGAAAAATTGTGTGGAGGTATGTTTCTTATATGGTAAAGAGGATTTTGCTTGTCCATTACGCACTTGGCCTAGCATTGGCCACTTTGTTGTGAAATGCACCTAAAATTTAACGTTCCATTTCGAAAAGCCCATCATCTTTACAAAACGTAATACCCAAGGCTCATAGGGATTCGTTTCTGTTTTTGCCATTTTTGTACTCAATGAATCATGATTCCCTCGAAAATACGCAGGAAAGATTTTAAAGAATGTTTAAGAAATACGAAAAAAGTAGGTGAGCTAGCACATATGTAGCCCCTTGGGGCCTTATTTAAGTCTTTAATGGCACCAGATTCAAAAGATGCTCATCCAAGGGTGGACATCAAGTGTCATCAAGGGTGGACATCAAGTGTCAGAGTCCTAGTCCCATGACATCAATTCACAGAGTGACAGTGGAGTGCCACCAATGGCCGTGCATAGCGACAATGGCCGTGCCATTGGTGGCACGACCACTCTCTCACTTCATGTCCAATGTCCATTGTGTATCCTCGGATGGGCATTGTCTTATACTTGGCATTAAAAGCTTGTCTTAATACTAGCACAAGCCCCCCTTGCCATCAATGCTTCTTGGTTTCCACGGGGAGGCTCGAACGTGGGACTAGAGAAACTTTGGATGCCAAGCTAACCAACCAAGCCAACTTGCTATCAATGCTCAATGCCACCACCGTATCTCATCTAATGTCCACCCTCGGATGGGCATTTTCTTGTACTTGGCATTAAAAGCCTCTCGAGCACTAGGATTTATTTTAATTAAAAAAAAAAGAAACATTGAAATAGCGGTAGCGCAGGTATGTGGCCGAGGACGCGGAGGATGGGTCCACTGCCCATAAGTAAAAAATCTGGGCTTTTTTTTTTTCCTTGCATTTGTGGCTCATAATGATTGGCCACATTAGGCCTTGGGGGGAGGTTGCAGCAGCAGCAAGCGTCACATGGAGGTAGGCAGGACACGCTTCCAGATTTGGCTGCAGGCAGCCAGCCAAGCCAGCCCAAGTCATTTCAGAGCAGCTTCTTCCTTGGATATTTTCTCCTTTCTCTTTCACGCCGAGGCTTTTGTTTTTGCTCTCTCTCTCTCTCTCTCTCTCTCTCTCTCTCTTTCTCTCTCGGTTTTATTGAGAATCGTGACTAATTCCGCAGTAATTTGATACACGTCTTTCATGAAATCATAGAATATAGCTGCTGCAGTGATCCACCGGGGAAGGTTTTTGACAATGTCTCTCATCACCTCCAGCAAGCAGCAACATCATGATGCCCACTCCACTGTTTCAAATGGGGCGACCTTGTACATGCAGCTGGGAAGGTTCTCTGATTGCATGCATTCCTCGCATGTGCTGGATTAGTAGCAGGAATTTGTGGTCTGGGCGCTTTGTGAGGGAGGAAGTTTGTGTATTTTCTGAGATTGGAGTATTATCTGACGTGAAGATGTAGGATCTGGGCTTTGAAAGATGGCATCTTCCACTCCTTGAATGCAGTGGCAGAGCCAACGAGGCTTCCGCTTCTACTTTATAGAGTTTTGTGTTCTGGCTAGACAGCAATCCAGCAATTCCGCAACATAACTGATACTTTCTCCAATCTTTGATTGCAAGTCAGAATAGTGTAGAATGTAAAAGGCTCATAACAGTTCTTGGTATCAATGGATCATAACCACCGACGCAACACCACAGAAGACACTGGGAGTGTGCCTCTCGTAGCAATGCCATCCACTCACCTCCACGCAAAGCCACAATATTCAGCTCATTTTTCTGGTTCAGTCAAAAGAGCTGCCTATAAATTTGATGGGAAAGGGAGTTTTCTTCCAAAGGAATGGGATTTGCAGGAGGGTGTAGATGGCAATTTCTGCTGGTACCATGTGGAGCTACCACGCTCTAATCACAGACTGGCTCTAGCAGCTCAATACCTGATAGATGTTCTATGCCCTCCTTTGAAGCTCCAGGATATATTGTCGCTTGTTAGTAATGGGCCTTTCTGTGGCTACATTGATGGGGCATTGATATTCAGGGTCAACTCAGCTGGCCCAACAAGTAGCAGATCTACCCACAGAATTTCGGCTAGAATCACTCAGAACATGATGATCACGGTATCTCTGGGGAGAGTGCCAAGGCTTGAATTTGCAACGGTGGTTGGGCAATCCTTGCTTTCAGAAGTTCCAATACTGGATCCAAATTTCAGGGTTGATGACGTTGACAGGCCAAATAAAACAGGCTTTGTAATCCAGGAGCATGTTCTGGAATTTCTTCTCACAATGAATCACCCGGAAGAAGCAGATAAGCATGTTCCAATGTTTATGTCGAACTTGATTGTGCATGTGGTAGATACACATATTGACTATCTTCAGGACATTGTACTCAAGTTGGAGATGGATCTGGATGACGTCGAGCGTGAGCTGGACAAAGGTGATCTCTTCTCTTCTATGTGGTTGAACATAGTTTTAAATCTTCTTTTCTCCTTTGCTATAAAAAGTTTTTGAAATAAAGTAATGACAATTTTTTTCCTATGGACCAAGAATTGCTGTCTCTTAAGAGCCTTATAGGGATCATTGGAAACCTTATAGATATCTGGTGAGGATGTTGTTGGCATACCCCTCCTGCTCTTCTAAATTAGCCTTCACTATGTTACTTCATTTTGATAATGAAGTGGCATAAAGTGCACACTCTGGTATACAAATAAAAGGTATCTTAAGGCTCTTGAGACTCTCCTCAGTTTTTCGTAAACTTTTTTTTATATTCAACAAAAACTTTGCTGCTAGTCTTCACCTTTAGAACCTTGACTGCAATTGGTTTTGCTAGAATAGACTGGTGGCTCTGCCCAAATATAAAAAGGATGGAGTCCTATAGCAAGTGCTTGGCACTAATGAACTCAACTATTGTCCATCCGATTCTGATTAGTCTGATATAACACTCTACCCTAGTTCCCAACTCTTTAGAGAGTGATCACCAAAATTGACCAGAGAACTGAAATATTGACGACTGCCAATGTCAGTTGGTTACTATGTTGCACGTTTTCTGGATCGCGTTCCGGAATGTGATCCGGAAAATCCCGTTAGGGTTTCCCGGATTACCATCTTGGTATCCTGTCAACTACTATCTAGATAACCTTGTGGCCGTTCCTTTCTTGGCAGGTTCAACCAAAAGCCTATCCCTATAGTGATACTTGTCCATTGGGATTTTCACTGGATGAAAAAAAACTTGCCACTGTGACTTTTTTAGTTCTCTTCTATTATCAATGCTAACACTTTAGAACGTTCATTTCTACAAAATTGTTTCTAAGTTTGGCTGAAAAAGTTTTAATTTTTCGAATTTGGGTGTAGCAGTCAAATATTAAAAGTTGGAACTCAAATGTTTGGCATGGGTTTGGAACATTTCCAAGAGAAGTTTAAATACGGCGTAGTTACCTTTTTGGGGCTTTGGCCCATGGAAATTCTGATCTAAGTGCAGGGAGGTGCAATACATGCAAAAAGTGAATCGGCTCATAGATAGAACAATAGCAATCAATTTGTAAGTGAAACATGAATTCCCTTATTTTCCGGCAACAAGCTTCATAATATCAGACCATTCACAAATTAACATGCACCAAGCTATTGACGAGAAATGATACATTCAAGTGACACCTGGATCTCTACACCCCATTGCATAAAAAAGTAAAAAGCAGAGTTCAGGGGTTCAACAATAAGCTCCTCCTTGCTTTGCTCTCACCCTAATGTTGTGATTGCAAATGCAACACCTTCAAGACTCAAGAGGTGTGACTTGAAGAAAACAGCTTCGTGGAGCTTCTTTCCAAACTCGAGTTAGGTTTCTCGTAAGACCCATTTTGGGGCCTTCGAAGAATTTTTTGTTAAAATCCACGTTAAAAACTTGTTTGAATCAGCACTCGCCCCTTCGGGGGCGGTGGGGATCTGGTTGTCCATAGGAAGAGTACACCCTACTACCCGCGTTGCAACGGACAAACAGAATCGTCGAACAAGATCCTCTGCAGAATTATCATGAAGTAACTACATCAGTCCTGCAGTAGATAGCCGTCGTTATTCTTGTCAGAGAGTTATGTATAAAAGTAGGCGGACTGTCAACGTCGCGACATGGGTCGGATTTCCGAGTTGACAGAACAAGGGGTGTCGGAATTTTACAAAGGGTCGGATTTATTAGACCCGATCCGATCCGATCCAGGGTCGAAGATGCCCGGAAAAATTAGACCCAATCCGATCCGATCCAGGGTCGAAGACGCCCGGAAAAATTAGACCCGATCTTATCCGATCCTATCCGACAGGGTCGAAAAATCTCTCTTTGACAAGAATGACATTTCTGGAAAGATTGCAACGCTAGACCTACTCTGGACTTGGATAGCCATGACATTCATACTGTTCCTTTTTTATGATATCTCCTTGACCAAGCTCGCACACACTCTTCCCTTTCCGAAAAGTTATCTAGTGCTGACAAAATAGTGAGCTGATGTCATGGGTCTTGATCTCTGTATCCTCTATACCAAGAGTTTCATTGTATGGGATGTGGATTGTGTACTTAAACATGCCATTACAACCAAAACTTCAACTGTTTTGACATAGCTTTTGGCAAGATAGATACAAATGCCATTGGATCTTATCAAAGCCTAATCGATTAAATTCTCCAATCTTAATGAAAGTATGTATAACTTTGTCAAATCAGACTCTTGCACTTATCCTTTTTTATGTTCGGTACTTTGGTAGACATAACATTGATATGCCTTATCAGTGTGTTTCTATAAAAAGTTTACGGGCTTGTAAATGTATATTGCAGTTTTAGTTGTCATTTTGCCCTTTCTCAATGAATTTCCTAGAATAACAATTGCATTAACAAATCTCAGAAAGTTAAAATGAAATGTCTGTGATGTGATTCACAATCATTAATCAATGTCTTTTGAGATTTTTCTCTTTAACAAAAAGGCTTATAATTATTAGGTCGAGCTTGGACGGTACAGTTTGACAGTATGATTTCAAAAAGAAGTGTTTCTTAGCGCTCGAAAACTATCCTAGCCTTCAATTGCACATATCGCATTTTGTAATGGACTTGTGTTTTCCAAGAAAAGTAGGCTTTCATGACATGACATTATGGTTGAAAGTTGCCAAGCTTTTCTTCTCAACTCTTCTTGTTGAACATATTAGTATGCCAATGACCATAGTTTTTGTTTTCAAATAATAATGACAATTTCAAATGCTTATAAGTCTCAAGAACCATGTCTAACTAATTTTCAGCATCACCTCAAAATATTTAATCTTAAATATCCTGTGCTTTCTAGATAGTTACTAATGTAGTGCTAGTTTGTATCATGGGCCAATGACAATGTCTTATTGCAAAGAGATTAGATGCACATAATGAATAAGGCACATAAGTTACTATCAGCATGGTTGCTGATCGTGATACAACATGGGAATAGTCGGTGACAGTCAATTGCCACATCTTTGATTAGCTTTTAGAGCAGCAAAAGGTCCGAACATGACACTGATGCCTGATGTGGCTAAATTTGTAAAAGAACTGTCCTGGCAAAAGCACTAACTTGAAATGAAAAAACCTCCCACCTAGAGAGCAATTAGCAGCTTACCCGATCCAGTGGAAACTTAGCGCTATGTAGCCTTAAAGATTACTCAGAAGTCCCCAAGGTGAGTTTTCCCGCTCTCTTTCGCTAATTGCTCCAGCATAATACGGAATGCAGCAGCCTCCGGTCCATACGAGTAGCAGGTCAAAATCTGATCTACTGGATGGTTGTCTCAATTGCACATATCTCTCTCTCAACCATCCAGCATAGACGTCTCCAGAGTCTAGCGTAGATCTCCAGCGTATTGCTTTTTTCTTCCTTTGTTAAAAAAAATCATATTAAATTTTTTTTTTTTGGCCAAGTTCCGGAACGGAATGCATTCTGGAACGTGTTCCGTTCCGGAACGGGCAACTATCTGGAGTCTGTTATCTTTGTCTAAGTTGTAGGTTCCAGCATTAGACTAAAGTCTAAAACATAAGAGACATGACTTATTCATTGGTCAAACTTTTGAGAATAATTTTCAACAAATTATATTCTCAAGAGATTTTATCACCTTCAAAAGATAACAAAGCTTGTTGGTGCAAATCTTCAGCCAGATTCCAGTATAAACATTCCCATTATGCACCATTTCATGCACCAAGTACTTAATTTCTTTCGCTGCTTCAATTTCTTTCTTACTAGATAAATACCTGATTGTGTTCAAATAACTGAACCTAAGGATGTTTCTTGTTTCAGGTAGTCTTTTTTGAGGGTCTGATTGACTGCAGTAGAATTTCTCTTCTCACTGCAGTCAAGACATGCCTTCTGGTAAATGGTCTTCAGGATTTTTTATGTTTAGTTGTCAACCTCCAAGAATTGTTTGTTTGTAATGGAACTCAGCACAACTCACCAGCTTACACTCAAATGTATCTTTTTGGGAATGACCTTTTGTTTTCTGAAAGCTTTTGCTCCAGAAACAAAGATCAGTATCTTTTCATAGTTCTTGAGACCTTCCAAACCATTTAGTTCTTTCAGTTGTTTTTGATTTATTTATTTCCAAAGACTACAAAGTCCTCTCCCATGCATGCCATAGATTTGAGCTTGTAGCTTTCATGCAAGAACATGCAGTAAGCAAGAATTATTTTGTCCCCATGCAAGTTTCTCAGTCCCCTGCTCTATCACATAACCAGCTGTTTTACCACACTTTCAAATTGTTGACCTAAATATGCACTGTGCTTTTAGATTCCAGCTGGGCTACAATACATTGTACCAGCAGAGCAGATAAAATGCTGACAACCTGAATCACCAAACTTAAGCTTATTCTCATTGATTCACTAAGCTTGTTCAAAATCTTTTGTGAAATTCAAAATTTGCTTGTTCGTTTGGAGTATAGAAAAGAGGTTGTCATTGATTGCAAACAGATGAAAATGAGACTGCAATAATTAGTAGACTTAATTTACTGAGAATCCTAGAATTTGCTAAAATGATGACTAACTTTTTAATGAGTTGTGGAGTAGACAGGCTTTAGTACGATGAAGTATGCCAGGTTGATAGCTTATGATTTGTCAATAACTCTCCTACCGTAGTTCTGGAAAAAATGTGTCTACATGGAAGAGCTTTGCTTTGATGAACTAATGAAAGAATACTATACCATAGTCTGAATAAAAAAGAGTTGAATTAGCACAAACTAAATTCTCTCATCAAGACTAACATGTTCACAAATGAACTTTTTGATAAGATCATGCTAATCAGTTTTGTGAATGGGGCTCCTGTTGGCACAGGTCAGCTCTCAGAGCTATATGATTGCAGGTGTTTTTTACGCTGACATATTCCCAAACAGACTCTAGTGGAGTATAAATGTTAGAGATTAGAAATTTGCGACTTATTTAGAAATGGCTTTCATGCAGGTGGCTATGTTGCCAAAAAGCATATGCTGGATAGTCGTCGTTTTCCCAAAATGCATTTAGACCTGCAGCGGCTCTTGCAGGTTATTGCTCAAGGGGAGCAAGTGTTTCCAAGAGTGAAAGAAAAATGTGCAGGGAAAACGTGGTGTGCAGTTGAAGACCTAGCTGCCCTAGAAGGACTAATAGCCCGCCTCAGAAAATTGAAAGAAAACGTTGGTCTTACTGCAAACCGTATAACTGCTATTCAAGCTGGTCTTGATAGTTGGCAATCAGAGCAGATCAACCGCAAATTGTACTACCTTTCATTTCTTTCAATGATCTTCCTGCCACTATCAATTGTTACTGGAGGTATCCATCTCTACTCTGTTTCATGTTTTCCTTAATTTATGAACAATTGCAGACAAAAACTTGTGTCAATCTTCAATGAAGTCATGAAATTTGCAACTTTTAAAAAGCACAAACAATTCTATATTAGGAAATATGTGGCCTCTAAGTAGTGTTTGACTGATGTGGCTGCCCTTTTGTCAACAGCATTTGGCATGAATGTGGGCGGAGTTCCTTGGACTGATCGAGAAGACCCTCACAAGAATCATGGTTTTCGGAATGTGATTTTGTTATGTACAGCAGTTTTGGTATTGTTACTTGCTTGCTTTGGTGCAGTTCCTCTTTATTCTTTTGTAACTTCACAAAGAAGGCAAGGAGATATCAAGAAGAGATGGCTTAGCTCCATAAAATCGATAAGGAGAAGATCAAATCCTTCTGCTGAATGGCAGCATGGTGGTTATAATCCTCTCTGAGCACCACTACTCTGCCCTTGACTAGCTGACCTTTTCTGGAAGTATCATTCTGAGTATGCAGCTGCAGCATCTGCAATCATACTATTCATTTTATTCATTCTTTCTTGCAATCTTAGATTCTAAAAGGGTAATTTAGATTCCGCGGACAGCCCTTTTTCCACCTGAACAGGATCAGTACCTCAATCTGGTTCAAGGAGGTGTTGTGTTGTTTGATATCCATGTGAATGTGCAAGCAGTTTACATTGTTGACTTGCTAATGAATATGTCATAATGGATTTTAAACTGAACATATTGGGGGCCAATACATGAAGGAAACCTTGTTTGTGTTCAGTTATTTTAAGCAAGTCTAGTTTTGTGGTATCTCTAAACTTTTTTCTCCTTAGAAGCCTGATAGAATTCTGCAGCACACTCTTTGCTTGTATGCAGTACGACATGGTCTGTTATAGAAAAGTCTGCATCCATCATCGGCTGTCTCTGCCAGAGCTCTGAAAAGCTAATTGTACTTGGCTCTTCTTATGAGCCATATGTTTGACAAGAAGTCTGTTCAGGTGCATAATCATGAGCTTTGGCAGAAAACTCCGAAGGTCAAATTGGATAGACCACTATGCAACTGTCCTTCAAACCTCAAAATGGAGCATATGTTGAAGCAGCTCAATGTGCAACATGGAAACTGCTACTTAATATGCATTTATGTAGGAGCAAAAATACATCACTTCGACAGCAAAACCAGGAAATAGATTGGGCTTTTATCAAGCTCAAACCATATTTTCTTCACAACTCGTTAAAAAGTCCATACGTAAGATACCTTGCAGAAATGATTTTTGAACATGCTTAAACAAGTTGCATCCACTAATGGTCCAAAACAGTGCTCGGGAAAATTGGCAAAGTATAGGAATGTCAAATTTCCTCAAAAACCCATATCATAAAATATTTGACTTTTTTATATGAGCATATATACCTTTTTATGAGTAAAAGTCTTCAAAAGACTGAGAAGTTCTATAAAATGCAGGTTTTTTTGAGGATAACTCAAATGAGGTTTCCCAAGCACTGGTCCAAAAGAGTGGGAAAATATTACTCCATACAAAATTCCGAGTTTTACACAATTCAATCAATTACACAATTCAATCAAGGTTGGTGGTGAAATGTTTACATATGCTTTAAACATCAAGAAGTAACATCAAGTTGAAGTATGCATGGCAATGATGGTGTATCTTCCAAGGGAAAGTAGTACAACAATTTGATGATCTAGAATTGGAAAAGATGTGAGCCTTGCAACAATTTTATGAATGTGAAATAAAGTGTAGAGATACAAAGAGACAATGTACAAAACAATCAATGATGATAAAATAGATGCACCAGATCTAAAAAGCGGACAAGTCATATGAAATTTTAGTCAAAGATGAACCTTTGAAATGTAGAAGTTCACATGATAAGGGAAGAACCACATGAGGGATTAAAAGAAGGATTGACAATCATGAAATATAAAAGAGGTGAAGAAGGATAACAACTAGAATATAATAAAATAAAAGAGATGCGTGAGAATGCTTCTTGTGTATGTGATGGAAATTCTCTAAATTAATCACATGAGAGTTTCAACACAACTCATAATACTAGAATAGGGCTCAAGCATACCCTTGGCCTCTTTGTCTAGGGCTTCCAACATCGATGTGTGGTGTTGTAATGATTTGTTAAGCCCAAATTGTGCTCTAGGACGAACATTTAAAGATTTCAGTTAAATTTCCAATTATAGCATGCACACTTTATCGTACACCACGAAATTTGGAGTATATAGTCAATTGTCTACTTAAATGTGGCATTCTATGCCCAAGTTGCCACTTGAGAATCAATCTCATTAAGTGTCTGAGACATAAATGTATTATATGTTCTTGTTCATATTCAACACAGGACCGATGGTCTATGGATTAGACAATCCTAACTTGTTACATGGTTCCAAAGAGTAGAACAATCCAATGATGCTTTGGATGAGTTGGTGACGATAGGAAAATATGATGAAGGGCTTGGTGGGAGGATGAAGGAACTGATAATACTACCGTCGCAGCCTTAGACCCTTGCAATGTCGAGCTTTGATGGGTGAAGAGCTCACTTTGTCTTGCAGGCTCACGGTTGTCTTCATCTTTTTCTTTTCGGCACCTATTTCTTTCTTTGATCCGTTACTTTTAGATCTCTTCGGGCTTCATAGGAGGGGATTCAACTATCATTGCTCCAGAGAGTTTCTTTTGATCAAGATCGATCTGACTCATTTGTTGCTTAAGTTTTATCCTTTCCTCCTCAGCTTCTTGGATCTTTCTCTTTATTTCGTTATGCTGCTTCGCCTGCTTTCTTAGATCTTCTTTTCTGGCTGACCAAAACCAAGGTAGGTGGTAGTTGGTCTCCGTAGGACACTTGAAATGATCTCTTAGCCTCTTCAGTAAAACTATCAGGCTTTGAAAAACTGGGGATTTCTCAGATGAACAGTTGAATGATGGTGAACAGAGAGATGGAAGGTAGGATGGACTCGAAAACTAATATGGCAATGAGATGTAAGAATCAAATTTGAAGTGACATGGATTTCTCAAATTTGCAATATGCACAAAAAAATCCTAAACTCGCCACAAGGTGATCTGAAGATGGATAGATGAATAGAAAATGTATTCGTGAGATACTCGACAATGATGACTCTCATTCAATGGCTAACCCTCGTGAAAGAAAAGGAAATCCAAAAAGATACATGCAATCACAAGAAAATAACACGTGAAGGAGACACATAAAAAAGAAACAAGGTACTAGACCATCTATACAAAGAGTTGATTTTTTTGCAGAGAACCATGTGGAACAAAAATTTCATTCATCAACATTGAGATTCCACCTGGACGATTAGAATTTGCTATTGGTCTTTAGAGTAAGAGAGCTCTGACATGCCCTTGCTTAAAACAAGGTAGGATTGGGGACACTAAATGTGTGTAAGATATAGCATGGAGTGCATGTGTGTAAGATATAGCATGGAAGAAGAAGATACTATTTTTGTAGTACTCCTCTGATAAGGAGATTCATAAAATGAATTTTCATATAGATTTTTGATTCTCATATTTGTTGTTTATATCCATCGTTTGGTCTATCAAATGATCAAGTCTGGGTGATGCATTGGAAATTTTCTCAGGATGTGGGAGATATATAGATTTGAGATTGCGGAAAGGCATAAAAAATTTCGATTCCCTGGGAGTGTTGCTCGTGGTTGGAAATTGTAGCAGATGACGAAATATCTGTGTTCTTCTTCCTTCGACAATATCTCAATTCATTTATTGTAATTACGTCTCTGTGCCAAGAGTGATCTGGGTAAGCATGAGGTAATGTAGAAGTTGGCAAGCAATTTCTCGATTGAGCAACAAGTGTAGCGGATGGATGCTACGGTGCTCGCGGTATGTTGTCGTTGGGATCCTATCTAGATTCGTAACAGACGTGGTGGCTAGGTAGGATCTTGCTTGGTTGTTTTGGACAGTCTTTGAAACTATGTTTCCTAACACAGTTTGGGCATTCGGCATGGTACTTTGTTTTGACTAGACAAGCCTATTTCACCGCAGATGAAACATATGTTGTTCATTGGCCCTTGTTGAATCGCATAGCCATCTTGTATGGCTAGTGGTTCTGGATTTTCTGGGAAGTATTCGTGATAATGCGAGTGATGTCCATATTGTGACAGTTGTTCTTCATATCGTTGGATGGCATGTGTTTGGATAGGTTGATATAAAGGGCAAGCATCAGCAGGATGTGTAGCCGAGACAGTGTGGACACCAGATGGGTTTTCATTATAAGGTACCTATGGCAAGTTTTGGCTAACCAGGCATACTGCTTTGGATAGATGTCAATATGTCACAAAACTCCTTAGTGAGTTTCTCCAATTGTAGTTGGTGTTGATGATTAAGCAACTCCATTTGTTGTTTCCAAAGCTGATCTCTGGTATCCTCGATCGGCTTCGACTCATGGATTGCACGATGTGATTTCCGTTCCCTAGGTTTGTCAACATTGGATCTTTCATCTTCCTCCCAGATGGCATCAGACATAGCTAACTTTTAGCTCGTATATTCATCATTGGATCTAAGCTCGCGTCTAGTCCATCGTGGAAGTTCAACTAAGAACCAGATGATGAGCATATGTTCGGTGGGCTATTCTTGTACTTGACTTTTGAGGCATTTGAAATGTTCAATATAGTCTCGTACGAGTTTGTCTTTTGCCATCTTGATATTACTCAATTTTACAAAAGGACTCTCTATCAAACAAAAGGGCTTGAAATGCTTGATAAAACACTCTTTCAAATTTGACCAGTCTGTCTTATCATCACGATCGAGGTTAAAAAACTAGTCACGTGCTTTATCGATCGTGGTCATGGAAAACAATTGGACCATAGCGTCGTTAGATGTTTCACAATAAACGTCGCACACATTCTCAAAGATTTGCAAGAATCTTTACTACCGTCGTACTTGGGTAGATCCAACTTGGGTGTGCACTTTTCAAGATGAGCTCTATGAGTGGCAAAAGCGCCATTCAGTGTGTTCTGGCCTGTGAGGAAATGGGCTGAATTCGCTCGACTCACGGCTCAGTCCAGAGTGCGTGAAAGGGGAATCGGTCCAGATCACATGCATATCACATGCGTGGAGCAGGAGCAACGAGCACTCGGCTTGGTCCAGACATTGATGGGGCTTGTTGATTGAGATGTGAGCTGATGTCGTCTTTGAGATGGCGTGAGGGAGGGAGCAGTCGGCTCGATCCAGACTTTGTGAAGACCTCCTCTGCTTGGTCCAGAGCTGGTTCAGAACTATGTTCAGTCGGATGTTCTGTCGGCTCGGTCCAAAGCTCTTGCAATGGACTCGATCCAGATTGCTCGTGAAGGAAAGACCCGTCGAGAAAGTGTTCAAGAGACTCGGTCGAGATCGTCTTCAGGAGGGCTCAGTCGAGATCGCTTGAAGGCAGTGAGCACTCGGCTCGGTCCCAGACTGCAAAGAGAGCATGCTATTGTAGTCGGCTCGGTCCACACTGTTGATTGGAAAAGGCTCGGTCCAAACTGCGTGAAAGCAGGGAGCACTCGGTCGAGATGGTGCTTTGCTTGAAAACACTGAAAAGTGTGGCGTAGAGCTGTTTGGTTTTTCTTGTTTATATTGTTTTTGTACCGTTATGTAAGGTGTTTGATTAATGATGTAAGGTGGAATGCAGATTCAAGAACATAAGATCAAGAACATTAGGTGCTCTGTTAGCTGCTTGATAGGAACAGTTGTTCTTCAGGTGTCTGCTTCCTGAGTTTGATCAAGAACGTGGATGCCTAAAAATCACAAACGCCCTATTGTGAGTTTGATCACAAACAAGGAGCTCTGCTGTGTATGCTTGCGCAGTTTGTGTTGTAGTTTTGAATGGTCTTGTGTGTTGTGTATGGTGACTATTATGAGCAGGATTTTTGAAAGACCATTCCTGTGGTTCATAGTCAGAAAGATTGTGGATAAGTGTTGCTGTAGACTATGAATGAGGACAGGTCTGGGGAATCTCAAAACTATGTGAAGATTTATATAACGTGTGCAGGGATCTAAGCAATGTCCTTGTTGCGGCTACTGTGATCATTGGTGTGAAGAGTATGTGGGTGAGATCAAGCAGCAACTGTGACAAATGTTCACAGATTCTTGCTTTAGAATTTGTTTACTAGTTTCTTTGTTGCTTACTTCTTGTGACAGCATCTTGTTTACAGATTATTTCTTTATTCTGCCTGTCAGCAAAGGTTGTGGGCACTTCTTGAGATTATCTTTCTTAGCTCATTGCCAAAACCAGGCATAAAGGGGCTGATTATCGTTGTAGTAACAACGTCCTGCCTATCCAAGGACAATCCAAATTCGTCTTTCTTGAACCGTATCACATGCAATCAAAACAACATGTAATCCAAACGTTCAATCAAGAAATCAACATGCAGTCCAGGTGAACAAACCATGATTTTCTACCACTACTGCTGCAAATCAAGTAAACAGATCCTTAAAAGGCTGAAACTGAACTTGCATACACATTACATCAAATGCAAGAAACTAAAACTAGAAACTAGACTAACTAGATAGCATTTTTGAGAGCCCAAGGATCAAGAAACACACATTTTTTGATTCTTGGACTACCAAGAACACCAATGAATGGATTGTCATAAAATTTGCAAGATTTACACCACAAATCCAGCCAAGATGATTTACCACAATGTTGTTGCCTACATTAATTTACAAACATAAAGGGAAATCTAATCCACAACTAGGAAAACGAGAAACTAATCCACCACTAAGATCCACAACCACACACAAAGGAGATGGAGGGGCAAGATCATTAAAGCATCACTTGTTAGCAACAAAGTAAAATCAAAGTAAACTAAAACACCATGGCATGTGTATTGTAAGTCCACGTGTGAGTACTTGTTAATAAACTCCTACCATGGCATGTGTGCTATAAGTCTATGGGTAGAAACTTAATTAAATTCTAAACTTCTAAGTTAGAAAACTTAACTTAGAGAACTTAAACTTAGAAACTTAAGCTTAGAAAATAAAACATTCTAAGTTGTCTTGAGTTCTAAGTTTAGAGTCTTAGGCTTTCTAAGTTAGAAGTTGAGAAGTTTAGAAGCCTTAGAATTGCAAGTTTTAGAAATTAATCCCATAAGTTAGTAGAAGCTTATGGAAGGCCCTTCTTGCTATAAGAAGAGAGGCATTTCCCTTGTAAAATAACACATTGAGATTATGCTAAATTGCTCTCTATTTAAGAAGTCATTCTATGTCCTTGTGTTCCCATTGGAAGGTGCATAGCTTGAGGGAAGGTGCTCGGGCCTCCTCTTGCCTTCTTTCATTGGTTTCTATTGTGGCATGTGTTTTATTACTTTATGTTTTATTTAGCCGCAATTTATATTTTCCATCTCCCTTGGGGTGTTAGGTAGAAATTAATTAGGCACCTTGCTAGTTGGGAAAGCCTTAGCAAGGTTTGATTTATTTAACGGGTTTGCTAGTTGGGTAAACCTTAGCAAAGCCCTAGTTTAGTTAAATCGCTTGTTAGTTGGGTAAGCCTTAATAAGCCTACTTAGATTGTTTTTTAGTTTTTCGAGCATCAGTTGGAAAAGCCTTGATGCTCTCATTTTCGAGCACCAATTGGGAAGCCTTGGTGTTCTTCCTTTTCTTTATACTCTTACTTTATTTGTAAGTTTTATGTAGATCTTAGGAAGTGGACGAACTTTCTACGCTATACTACATCCCTAAGTAAATCTAGCCACCGCACAAATAAGATTTATTTCCAACATTGGCGCCGTTGCCGCTTTCTAAGTTTTTTTTCTACATAGCTTACTTGTTTTCTTTTTTACTAACATGCTTGTGTGTATGCTTGCCTGCTATTTTCCTTTACACTACAACACAAGACTTCTCTCCAGGTCCTACATGAGCTGCTGAGCAACCTATCAAGCCGGGGGGAAGCAAGAAAAGTGTCAACTAGGGCATTTTCTTTGAAAGAAGTGACCCAAGTGACATGTTTTTCGACCAAACAGGTGTATCAAAATTTGTCGGTCTGTCTGCAGCCATAACAGACACTGATCTTCCATTCTATCACTTCCACGAATTCCGAACCTGCTCAGATTTTTCAAAAAAACACTGTTTTATTGTCAAAATCCTTTGTTTTCCACCCAAATTTTTGTGTCGAAATTCGCTGGCTTCACTGAAGCTAGATCTATGAAAGATCAGTCCTTCAGCAGCTCCGCAAATTGTGTCTTAGAGATAGCTTGTTTTTGTCAGAAAATCACTTTTTCACTATTATCCTTCTCTATCGGCAAAACTTCATTATCGGAATTTGCCGACCATACTAGGAAATCGCCCACAGTCTGAACGATTTCTATACATCCTCTGCGAATTTTGTCCTTCGCAAAAAAAAGATTAAAAAATCAATATTTGTATGTGAAAATTCCTTATCAGAATTCGCCGACCATACTAGGAAATCGCCCCCAGTCTGAACGATTTCTATACATCCTCTGCGAATTTTGGTCTTTGCAAAAAATTCAGAAAAATTAAAAATCAATATTTTGTATATGAAAACTCTTTATCAGAATTCGCCGACCATACCATGAAATTGTCCGAAGTCTGAACGATTTCTAGCAAATTCAAAAAAAAAATATTGAAAAAAAGAATTCAGTATTAGAATTCGCCGACTATACTAGAAAATTGCCCATAGTCTGAACGATTTTTAGACATCCTCTACGAATTCTGTCCTTTACAAAAAATCCAAAAAAAATTAAAAAATTCATATTTTATCAATGAAAACTCCCTATCAGAAATCGTGGACCATACCACGAAATCGTCCACAGTGTGCACGATTTCTGGTGAATTCTAAAAAAAAAAATTATTTTAAAAAAAAATTCAGTATCAGAATTCGTCGACCATACTAAAAAATCCCCACAGTCTGAACGATGTCTATACATCCTCTACGAATTCTGTCCTTTACAAAAAAATCCAAAAAAAAAATTAAAAAATTCATATTTTATCAGTGAAAACTCCCTATCAGAAATCGTGGACTATCACGAAATCGTCCACAATGTGCACGATTTTTGGCGAATTATAAAAAGAAAAAATTCAGTATTTTCTCAGTAAAAATTTTCTATCAGACTCTGTGATACTGTATTTTGACTCAACAACTTGTTTGCGAGTTCTACTCTTGTCTACGAATTCTACTACTCCAAAAAAGTACAGATTCTTGTCCAAATTCACTAATTTTGCAAGAAAACCACATTTTTGACCTTTTGTGGTCAAATACAGTACTGTACTGATCATCTGTACTGTTATTATGTTCCTCATTCTGCATCATGTTACGAGATTGCGCTAAATCTTCTACTAGAACACAGAATCCCACGCATTGTCACCAAAGTACGATGGAGAATCTGACCCAGTTAGATTTCTTCAAGACTTTGATAATGCATGTCGCTTCTACGGAGACACCTCTGAAACTGAAAAGCTCAGACTATTTTCTATGGTGCTCTATGGAACCGCCAAAAAGTGGTATCTCAACCTAGAAGCTCCTGATCTTGTTTCTTGAAATATCCTCAAAGATGCTCTTATCAAGCGTTTTAAACCTTCTAAATTGACTCAAAGCCCATTTATCCAAATCACCCATATTAATATGTGTCGCGAAGAGTTTGTTCGAAGCTACATTGAGCGTTTCAAACGTTTCAAAGTAGAATGTGTTGACAAGAATATCACTAAACGATTGGCCATAAAATTGTTCTTGGGTGGACTCCCGAAAAGTATCCGCTGAGAATTGAAACATGAGAAGTCGAAGTCGATGTAGTCGATGACTTCGATGTTGGGTAAGTCGATGTTGTATATATCAGATGAGTATACACAGGAGAAGTCGATGACTTCGATGTCGAACACTTCGGAGGTTAACATTTGAGTATACACATGGTGAAGTCGAAGTCGATGAAGTCGGACTTCGGACACTTCGATGGCTTCGAAGTCAATGGAGTCGTTACTCCATGGATTTGGTCCTGAGCATTAAAATCCAACAAATGTATGTATAGTGGCTTGCTGACCCAACGATGGACCACTCTTCTTATGATCTATAATACACACAGAGATCTCTATCGCTCGTTGACCAGCGATGGACCACTCTTCTTCTTTTTCATTTCTGAAAATGGGTTTCTATGCCTTGTAGGCAACGATGGATTACAATACACTTTTGTTGTTGCTAAAGTATAATTCTTGCCTACCAGGCGATGCAAACCACATAATCATCTTTTGTTGCTAACTTGTATGCATGATAGACAACAATGGTGATATAACCAATGACTAATGGTCGTTGTCCCCCAGCGATGGACAGCTGGCTCAAAAACACCTTTTCTGGTGAAGAAAATCCATCTCTCATGCTTCTTGCTACTTTACTTTGTACCATTTCATAACAAGTTTGTTTAGAATGATGCATATTCGGTTACTGCCATATGGACATCGACCTACCACTCACATAACAATGTGTAGCATCTCTTCCACTAAACCAAAATGTATTCTCAAATGCTATGCACTTCTAGTTATGATTTAGTAGCATTTGAACATTAAATGAGCATCTACATCTTGTTACTATGTAGCATTGATTGTTACTACGGCCTATCACTTAATTCGTTTAGGTTCTGATTTGAACCATACATTGATAAGCCTTCACACAGGTATGTCTTCTGCAAAACCATGCTATAACGGTTTGGCTTCAATACTCTTTGAATGCGCTTTTGGCAAAAGAACATACCTACGCAAAATTTGATTTTTAAGGAAGAATGTTGGACATTATGTGATAAAATCTCTATGTACGGTTATGTTTTAAAGAAAACAAACTGCTCGTGGCAATAGCATGGCATCCTCTCAAGAAGACACGTCTACAATCATCCAGGTATGACTTCTCTTAACAGATTTTAGGTTATATATAAACCACATACATCATGGACACGATTATATTACGTATTCTAAGTAACAGATGTTCAGGAAATGGTTCTTCCGCTTTACTTATGTATAAACTTACGATGCGGCTTTTTACTTAAAAAATATAGACATTCAAGCTTAAACCTCACCATTACGCTTTCTAATCTTGATTGTATGCCTATGACAAACCATTTTTAACAATTCTTTCTCACTATTTTTAAGAAGTCCATACCTATATCCAAAGTTAGGGGTTCCAACATAACGTCCTTACACAACATGGATACGAAGTTTTTACACAAGGATTAGAACAGCACGGATCTGCTGCCCTAATACCTGGCAAAAATCTTGGAAATCCAAACCAAACCTATCCATAGCGAAGTCCTATATGCCATGGGTTGAATCTAACGTTCAGGAAAGCATGGATTTGCTCAGGACTAAACATAGCGATACAAACCCAGTTTTTGTGTAAGCGGAACAGGTATACGGATTAGCATGGCACGGATGTGCCCTAATACCTACGTATTCGCACCACTCAACCATGGCAATAATTAACGCTACCCATGTAGGTGTCACATTAGGCTCTTGGTGAGATACGACTGGAAAGCATGGATAGGAGTATGGACAAAAGTGCGTGACTTGTCTTTTTTAACAAGGTTCACATGGGTTAGAACGACATGGATTTGCCCTAACACCAGCACACGTGTCCACAACAACTGACGCTCAACTATAACACTGTCTTCTCCACTGTACTAACTCGTGCGATGATGACAAGTATCAGCTGGACGTCTTGAAAGTGGTTATGCTTTATGTGCTTTCCAGTACT
This sequence comes from Diphasiastrum complanatum, assembly GCA_029204225.1. Taxonomy (NCBI): domain Eukaryota; kingdom Viridiplantae; phylum Streptophyta; class Lycopodiopsida; order Lycopodiales; family Lycopodiaceae; genus Diphasiastrum; species Diphasiastrum complanatum. Next base: position 35,401,943 of record CM055101.1, read on the forward strand.
GTATTTTACTTTTCAGCTTTATGTAACCTTGTTGGAATATGAATAAAGGCTTCAAAGGCTTCAGTCTTGCTTTGTCAAGAGGAACTATGTGAAATTTTGTAACTCTCTCTCTCTCTCTCCCCTCATCATATCTTTGCTTCTGCCTCTTGGACATGGACATTTGATGCTTCTTCTTGCTGGGCATCATCATGATCATGAGCAGTGGAGAAGGCTCCTGTGCTTCTACCTCGGAGGATCATTATACCCCTTCATCCGCCATCTCTCTCTCTCTCTCTCTCTCTCTCTCTCTCTCTCTCTCTCTCTCTCTCACACACACACACACACACACACACACACACACACACACAGATAAGCAAATTTTCTCGAAAAAATATATATTGTGGAAGAGATTTATGTTGAAAATTTTAACAAACCATAAAAGTTTACCAACAACCACTGCAATAGCCATAACTTGGTCAATTCTTGGCCAAATCCAACCTAGGAACTTTATGCCTCCAAAAAGGTGAAAAGTAGACTATAGACACATAACATCTTATCTACTAAAAAACTAACAAAAAATGGATCAAACATTGTAGTAAGAAGCTTCAAAAAATCGAAAATCCTTCAACTCAATGAGTCATTATTGATTGTGGATCGCATTTGGATATAATACTCTAATACCACAATTGTCATGTGCCTATCCTAAGAAACTTAGCAAAATAGTAAGCATAATGCCAAGAAGTGAAAAAGTACACCATTTATGTTGATGACACAAAAGAAGCAGATAAAATGCAACAGCCATTGATTATTATTGAATATCAAAGGATTAGACCATAAACCATTAGGGTTTATGTGGATTGGCCACATGAGACCTAACATAAGCAATATTAATGGATTACATTCATACAATAACAATGGAGTATTCTCAAAGCCTCTCACAGTGCAAATAAGCCAAAAGATCCTCTTCTATGATGTCAATGGGCTCTTTATAGACAACATTTGGCTAGTGGATCCATTTGGTCCCACGAACCTTTATAGACCTTATTCTTTTTATTCAGATTCTATTTACATGGAGTCCACAAAGGAACCATTCTAAAGTACAAGTTACATCTTATGTCCTGCCGTTTGGATGTTATGACCACCAAAACCGATACCCCAAATTTTTATATGTTATGACCACCCAATACCTTTTATATATGGGAATATAAAATTTGGAAGGAAAAAAAAAGGAATTAGCTAAGATGGGAGCTAATCTAAGTAATGGACTGACAACCTGACATTATTCCAGTATCTACAAGCAAATGCTGAATCAGCCTGAAATACACAAAAACAACACTGGATTGAGCCACTATTTAAAAGAAACAAACCCCAAAGAGCCACCGCTATGTTCTCAAACAGCAAGGATAATGAGTTGGAGATGATAGTAGATCAGCACTGAAAGGAGTAGCCTGTGCCTATGTATTATCAGAAACTGAGCTTACTTACTTGCAGTTACAAAGTAGAACCTCATTATCAATTTTTCTTGAAACCAATTTCATATAGCACAATGAATGCATCAGTCACGGCTTCAAAATGATCTTTTACATGTTAAATGTTCCCAGTCACACATTTTGAGCCAGAAAGGTTTCCTCATCTGAGCTAGTTGAACTCATTGCATTCAGCAGCAGGGAAGTTATGAAACAAAGGAAGCAGTGAAAGGACTTTGCATAAGCCCAGGCCAGCAGTCTGCTCATGCACATGCACTTTTGTAAAAAATGGACAGATATAGTAAACAGTATATTGGGTGGCGTATCATGGTCATCAGACCTGGCTCACTGCAGCAACTGGTGTGTACCAACCAAGCTGCGTTTCTAGAGTCTTTTTAGCCCGAGCAAGTCTAGACTTTCTGTGATTTCCTGTGTTCCGGTGTATGGTTCCCACCTTGACAGCCTTGTCAATCACAGAGTATGCCTCACCAATCAATACTTCTACTGGCTTGATATCTTCAGCAGCGGCATCAGTACGTTTCTTTAAACCATCCAGTGCAAGAAAAACCTGCATATATTTTTAGACAGTACACAAACAATCCCAAAGATTCATTCAGGTTTTCAATTTGCAAAAATATCAGAGCTTTCTACATCTACGTGGTTGGAATCCCAATTCTAATGATTCAAAAGATTAGTGATAAACCAGAAAACTTGCAAGTAACAGGGTCAATTATCAAATATAAAACAAAGCCAGCATAAGACAAACTGAGCATTCCACATGGTAATTGATATACATCTGTGCTCAACTATCTGAAGGTCATTAGATATTATATTTATTTGTGAGATTAGAATATATTCAAATTCATAAATTTAATTTGAGTAGTTAGTTATGTCACAAGGTAAGGCTTAGAAAACGTATACATGTAACGAAAAAAGTCAAAAGGATCATCTAAAACAATAATATAGAATTGAAAATACTAAATTGTACCCAATCAGCACTACTTATGTCTCATGTATCCAAGTATAAAAAAATTATTAAGTTTTGAAAGAATCTACTAGTACAAAGATAAGAAAACCTGTAGAATTTAGAAGTGTGATTACTCCATATTTAAACAAATATTCGAAGAAATATGAGTCATGCAAAGCTACAAATAAAACACAATTTTTTTTGCAATTGGAAGTTTAATCAAGCTACCTTTTTCATCCGAGTTCTTATTTCTGATTTGCGGGACTTATTGTAGATATGCCGTTTCTCTGCTTGTCGAGCCCTTTTTGCAGCAGAGTCTGCCTTTTTAGTGGTGGTAGTGGTAGTGGCAGCGAGCACTTTAACAAGTGATGGTCTCCCCAAGGAGAACACAGAAGGACGCAAAGTATTCCCTGCAAGATTATTGTGAAAAGTTAAACAGTGACGAAGAGGATCGGGCCATGTAGAATAAAAAAAGAATTGGACAATGTCACATGGAACTGTTGTAATAGGTCCGGTCTATTTGCCATCAAGACCTTTCTGAATAAAGTGGATGTGTTTCTGAATTATCTTCCTAATGCACTTGTTGTTGCAAACATCGTTTGAACTTTTGAGAATCAAATCTAGCATTGGAATCAAAAGCATCAAACTAGTGCAAAAAATTCATGAGTTCTAAATCCAAGCATCCACACCAAACGACTGCAGCAGTTCCTGCAAACAGTACCAAAAAACATACCATCCTTATACAAGAGAGCTTTCCAAAATCAAGTTTGTTATGACCAAAATCTCACAGAAAAGAGAGAGAGAGAGTAGGCTGTTATGGAGAAAACGCGTTTCAGAGATTTTCATTGGTCCACGTGTGATTAGGGTTCTGACCAACGAGGTGTGTTTGATGGACACAAGTCTTTCCATTTATCCCATGAAACTAATGTCATTTTGATTGAAACGCTACATATACCATGAGTATTCTGGAATTCTGCAAAGCGTGATCTGTAAGATGAAATGCGTGACAAGTTAGGGTTTCTTTGAGATTAGGGTTCGGGGGAGGAGAAATAGCGATAATAGACTGTGTGTGTGTGTGTGTGTGTGTGAGAGAGAGAGAGAGAGAGAGAGAGAGAGAGAGAGAGAGAGAGAGAGAGCACGGAGCGATTCCCTGCCGAGAATCTAGATCCATGAATCACGATTCGCGACAACCATGGTTCACACAAACGTATGACCAAATGATAAAGCAATAGGTTCACCAAAGGAGAAGCCTAGTCTCTGATCAAAGCTAAATCTAAGCTACTTAACTTTGCTAAGCTCTTCAATCAGTTCCTCTCTAAAATGAGCTCACAGGTCTGTTTTTGGTCCTCTGAAAATCAACTTTAACCTAATTGCATGATGATCAACGAGCTGGAATAAGAAACCAAAACAAAAACATCCCCAAAAAAATGGGAATAGATATACATTTGGGCAAATAAGACAGTGAAAGCGACAAAAAAAAATTTAAGCTGATACTTTGTGTGAACTAAATAGCTGAGTACTTCATTTATGTTAGAAACCCCATCGCCGAAGCCAACCAAGGTAAGGACACAATCAATTGACGATGCTTTGTAACCGCACATCCGTAGAGATATTGCTATCTCACCCCCGTGCACTGGAGCTATAGACCACTATCAAGCATGCTCAGGCTGCCAAGTTACGGCGTCCCATACCACTGCATCCTAGCTTCGTCCTTCACATACCTATATCTTGAGGCAAGATATCATCCTGGCCTAACCACATGGGAGAGCTCTTTATTCTCTCAAAGAGAATGGATACCTAGCTCATGGAGATCCACCTCTCTATATACATAGTACAAGTGGGGTCACCTCCACCAACATGGGCATGAAAATGTCAATAACCACTAACACGTGTCCGTTGCGTGCACTGTCGTGGGTCAACAACTTTGGGTTACCCCGCGCCAATAGAACATTGACATATGGCACCCAAACGACCTATAGCTCCAGAGCAACATCCTGTCCCATATAACAAAACCGTCAGGTAACCTATTGTGTGCCCTTAGGAATACATAACATTCCCTCCCCCTTTAAGAGCCTCCTCCTAAAGTGAGCAAACCTGTTCAAAATTCTAACTTTTATGAAATTAAGTTTACTGTACTTGTCTTGCAGGTAAGATGTAGCCTTTCCAAATGTAAGGAAGAAATACAAACTAGAAATCGATTTGGCATAGAATTCAGCGATTCATTTACAAGATTGCATTCACAATTTCTCAACGTTCTCACTCTCCCTCCACTTTGCGGAGTACCTCATGTACGCTGCAACACAGATACGAAAAGAATATGCAAGAATAAAAATACTTAAGATCATGTGGTGAAGATGAAGATAATGCTCGATGGCAATTACAAAAAGGTGCATACCGTGCATGCTTGTGCCGAGAAACTGAGATGAGGTGAAAGAGGCGGAGCATGATAGCTGAGATGATGATGAGGACGAGCTGGAGGGGAACCGAAACGGGGAGGAGGAGCACGATATGGATAGATGCGAGAATGCCAAGGAAGAAACGCTGACCGCCATAGCCATATCTCTTCCTTCCCTCTTTTCTCTCTCTCTCTCTCTCTCTCTCTCTCTCTCTCTCTCTCTCTCTTGGATGAGATTGTAAAGAATGAGCCCCTAAACCGCAAGTCTCGCCCTTAACTTAAAGGACATTACTATTACAATATAATGATATAATGATACTCCAAGGGAGTGCTCGGGAACCTCTTTTGAGTTATCCTCAGAAAACATGCATTTTATAGGACTTCTCAGTTTTTTGAAGACTTTTATTCTAAAAAGGTTTATATGCTTGTATAAAAGATCCTCAGATGTTTTATGATATCGATTTTTGAGAGAACTTGTCGGTTCCATTCCTATACTTTGCCGAATTTTGGGAGCACAGCTCGAAGGATAAGTATGGGTAGAACATAGACAAGGACTGAAGTTGAGTTGTTGGATTTAAGCAAAAACTTTACGTTCAAGGTATTTTGAAAGATATGGGAAACATTTGATGATTTGAAAATGCTTTGAATGGATTTCAGTTAAAGTTTGAGGTGTTCTGAAACAATTTATCGAATTCTATTGAGTTCACAAGTTCAAACTTTGATAGAATCTATGTATTAGTCTAGTTTATATGGATACCCTTAACATTATGTAATCGGCAATTCTATTATCTCGAATACCTTGAGCTATAAAAAATCAACGCTTACAATCATTTTTTTTTTAATTGATAAATGATATTGTATAAACTAAGAGAAACCTCAACTACCCAAATTTGACAATCCTTAAAGATTGTTAAATGTGCATACCTTTAAACGTTGAGGAAGAAAAAAATTAAGGCCCTCTCTAGTTAACCCAATTTCATTATTGAGGATTGCAACAACTCCAATTGTGACAAAATTTCCTCTAGGCCTTTGACTTTATAGGATGTCATAAGCACCCATTATTGATGGCATAATATTTTTAAAGACTCATAAACATTGTAACAAGTCGGACATATGTCAAATAGTGAGTAAATCGAAAAACCACAAAAACACATTCAGATCTATCATTGCCACTCCTATAAAAAAAATTAAGCTTACTTTTTTGGTCCCCATTTACCTCACAAAGAGTAGCAAAACTAGTCACATAGTTGTTGCAATGGGTTATGTTACCAAGTCAACAGAAGCCAAAGCAATGGGAAAACAACATACAAAGATGACTCCATACAATCTGTAAGCCAATATCCAAGTCGGAAGTTGAGGCAAACATATCTCAAACATTTCTATGTGAAACAACGAGAGGATTTGAAATTCAAAGTGTATGTGGTTGTGTGGACGTATAACGTGATCTTCAAGGAGGTTATGGGGTATGCTTCCTACTTTCTGGTATATGGCAAAGATTGTGTTTTTTTAGTGGAAAACAAGTTACAACGTCTAACATGTACAAATTAGATGATGCGAGTAGAAAACAATATCGGATGAAGCCGCGTACTCTAAACTATCTCTAAGTAACTGATAACTTTGTCTGATGCACTGCCATTGATAGCAGTAAGCATTGCTAGCAACATTCAAAGTAGAAACTCTACGTAAAACTTTGTCATTATTTTTCTCCTTTGACGATTAGCTATTTATACTAATGAGGAATGTCGCTAAGGCTTATCCAATTAGGGCAACTAATTAGGTCGTAGGTCACAATTGGAACTAAGCCACAACACATTGTCATCCATCTAGTTAAGACTTTTTAAAAATTTACTTGCTAACCAATTCGGTTAAGTCGTTAGATTCATAACAGATGGAAACAACTTTCGACACCTTTGATAGTTCATCGTTGTTGAAGCCACCTGTTGAGCAATTTTTGTGTATTTTGCAGACTGTGTAAAAACACGAATAAAACTACAGAGCTGAATAAATGAATGGATGACACTTCCCCTTTATCTTATTCCATGAATGCCTTGACCTTAAAACTTAGTTTTGCACAAAACTTCTTGTGTACATCCAAGCTTAATGCCTTAGTAAAAATATCAGTTGTTTATCTCTTTGTCAAGAACTTTGCTTCTGACATAGTAATACTTAATCTCAATGTGCTTACTCCTGGAATGAAACCTAGGGTTGGCCGATGAAGCAATAGCACTTTGATTATCACAAAATAAAATTGTTGGAGCATATTGTTTCAAACAAATGTCCGAAAGCAAATTTCTCAACCACAATGCTTCCTTAGTAGTCTTCGGTAAATTGCAATTTTGGTGGTTTTCGAAAAAAAACTATCGATTGAGGCAACAAATCCACTGTATAGAGAGTTGTTTGGTGTAATAAGGCTTGCAAAGAAATTGCAAAGAGTAGTGGATGACAGCCACAGCAAGTTAGTGGGATCGATTGGGTAGAAATATGAAAAAATCGTATAATTCTTTTGATTCTATGTGGTATTATCATAATTCTCAAGATGAAAAGCTATTTGTTGTCAATTCTGCACCAATCAATGAGCCGTAAACTAGATCATTGAGATAGGACTAGGGCAACCTCAATCTAATAAAGAGCTTCGGGAAAAACCCCAGACAAAGGCTAAGAAAGTTTCAATTGAGCTGTATTTCTTAAAGGCTAGGGTTTTTAAGACACTCCAGCTATGTTTTTGGAGCTCAATGGGTGTGGGAGGGCGCTTTGGCAGTGTGAATCCAAATCTAGAAGGCCATGGATGGCCGTTGGCCATAGGAGAAAGGGTTTCCAATTTTCAAGATTGGCCATAGCTTGGCAAGAAGAGTTTCAGGATTTCCATAGGAGTACAAACTACTGTTGATAGATTTCTCTTCTAGAATCTGTTTACCGTTCTTTGCTTCGTTTACTTCTTGTTTACAGCTTAAACAACTTGGTGTTAGCCTGTCAGAGCAGAGACTGTGGGCATGTAGTAGTGTTTATTTTGTTTATTACAGTGCCCAAATCAAGTAGAAAGATTCTCGGGGTTGTAGTATGGTTCAACCTGTCACGGATACTTAGATTTCGAACACTCTTGAGCTCTTGAAATCACTTGCAATCATTCTACCATGCAAGCACACCAAGAATGCCCAAAAATAGCTCTTCTTGAAACACGGCTGGGCATTACTATGGCACTTAAAAATAGAATTTTAGAATGGATCATTGGAAACGGAAACTAAACTACTTGCAAGATCAGAAAACTAACCTAGCATGCCACATTTCTCATAAAAAACAAGAAAAATAACTTCGGCAAGCATTTAAGAGTCAAGAAGTTCCATCTTCTTGGTTCTTGAATTCTCCAAGAAACTCAAGAAACCAAAACGTAAATGAATTTTCAAGATCTATACCACATTATTGGCTACAAATCTCTTGAATGCTTGCAACCAATACATTAATCCATCAAAACAGAAAACAAGAAATTAGAAACCAATTAAACTAAACTAGACAACATTTTAGAAGTCCAAGAATCAAGAAACACTCATGTCTTGATTCTTGGACACCCCAAGAACATCAAGAACTAGAATGTCCAGGATAAGCAAGATGGAAACGCAACAGTTAGCAGCGGAATTATTCAAGTAGAAGAATTCATACAGAATGCGCAAATGAACGACATAGTAGTGAGACAAAAATTGCACTCTAAAAAATCAACAGTGAGTACAATAGCTTGAAGTAATAACTTCAGCTTGTTGAGCGTGATAATGCTGACTACAGATAAAAGAGAGTTTCAATTAAACCTTTTATAGCTTGATTTAGCTAGTATATATATTTACAAGTGTTGAGAGAAAAATATCTCATGCCTTAACTGTCATTTACTCCAGTTTTTGCATCTATACAAAAGTTGGTAACCGCCCTTAGAATATTTGTTTATCAAGCCTTTTAGGGTTGGTGATAAGTTGGCGACATCGGTCTGCCAATGCGAAAAAACCCAAAAACCCGAAAAAGCCCGAAGGTGCCCTTTAGACTGAAGGTATGCAAATCCTAAAAGTGTCCTTTAGTTTTAAGGCAGCGAAAAAAATGAAGGTGCCTTAGTTTTAAGGTAGCAAAAAAGACGAAAGTGCCTTAAAAATGGTTTTAAGGCATTTTGGATATTTTGTCGCATTTTTCGCAAAGAGGCGAAAAAGGCAAAAAATGCAAAAAAGACGAAGGTGGTCCAGAAATGGTTTCTAACTCGTTCTGGCCAGTGTGTTGCATTTTTCATGAAGGCACGAAAAAGGGCGAAGAAGGCGGAAAAGCAAAGGTGTCTTAAATCGTTTAAGGCATAAAGGGAAAAACTTTAAAGGGAAAAAATGTGAAGGTCCAAAATCATGTTGTCGGCCTTCTGTTTTCAAGATGCTCATTACTTAACGATTTCTAAGGCTGAGCATAAGAAATCTAACAAAGTTGGTGTTGCCGATAAAACAATTCCATCTGTGATTTCCAAAGCTGATATCGAGTATCCTCGTTCAGCTTCAATTCATGGACAGTAGCACGGTGTGCTCTCCGTTCCCCAGATTCGTCAACATCAGATCCTTCGTCTTCCTCCCGGATGGCATCATACATAGCTAACTTTAAGCTCGTACAGTCGTCATTGGATCTAAGCTCGCATCTAAGTCCGACTAAAAACCAAATGATGAGCATCTGTTTGGTGGGCTGTTGCTGTACTTGACCTTTGAAACGTTTAAAACGCTCGATATAATTTCGTACTCGTTCATCTTTTGCCATCGAAAAATGGGGGACTCGAAAAATTGATAGCTTGAAAAACTGATAACTCGAAAAATGGGGGACCAAAAAATTGGAGTATCGAAAAATTGAGTTTTTAAAAAATGGATGGATCGAAAAAAATTTAATGGGTTGAAAATTTCAAAGGATCGAAAATATAGCGAAGGGTCAAAAAATAAATGAAGTATCGTAAAATTAAAGAAGTGTCAAAAAATTAATGAAGTATCAAAAAATCAAGTCAGGGTTGAGATGCTTTATGGATGACTCGGTCGAGATGGCTTATGAAGTAGTCAGTCGAGAAGGAAGAGGGAGTTTCTCCGGTTGAGATTCGAAGGAGGGTTGTCAATCGAAAAAAAAAAATTGTTTTGGTTTATTTTACAAAGGGTTGAAAAATTAAGGAAGTATAAAAAAACTAACAAAGTATCGAAAAAATAACGAAGGCTCAAAAAATAACAAAAGCTCAAAAAAATAACGAAGGCTTGAAAAAATAAGTCGGTCCGGTTGTCCGATCGAGATTTTAAGTAGGGTCGGATCGGAAAATTTGAATGTAGGGTCGATTTTTTTTTTTTAAATTTAGTATTAGTGGATAAGCTAGGTGTTGGTTCGGTTAGAAGTCGGCTTGGTCGAAAAGTCGTTAGAACTGGGTATGGTCAAAATGTCATTAGCTTGGCTCGGTCAAAATGGCGTTAGCTGGGCTTGGTCGAAGTTAGTTCTGGATGTCTCGGTCAAAGTTAGTTCACTAGTGCTCGGTCCAAGCTCGTTCTAGATCGCTCAGTTGAAGTTACGTTAGGTGGGCTCGGTTGAAATGTCGTCATGGATTCGGTCGAGATTTGGAATGTAGGGTCCGGTCGAGATGGAGTGTGGCTTGTATCCGGTCGAGATGGAGTGAGGCTGGCTATCCGGTCGAGTTTCAAGGAGGGCGCAGTCGGTCGAGATTTTGGTAAGGGTCTGTCGGTTGAGTTTCTTGGTATGGAGGGTTCGGTCGAAATTGTAAAGGCAAAGTCGGTTGAAGTTTGATCTCTTTCAAGGCTCGGTCGAAGTGGTATGTGAGTGACTCGGGTGAAGTGGGAGTGATTGAATCGGTAAAAGTTAGACATAAAGGTTCTGTCGAAGTTAGCTTGTGGGGACGCAGGCGAAATGCGGGCGAAGTGAGTTGAAATTTTTTTTGTTGTTTTGTAGAGGGTGGTTGCTTGTGTAGGAAAATGGATGGTAGGGCCTCGTTTTTTGGAGATTTGTAAAATGTGTCTTAGGATTAGGGCTTGTAAGTTGGTTGGGTAACCCTCGTTCAAATGAGGTTTGGAAGGTGGCGGCCTCCTGCTCGTTGTGCTTACAGGATTGCTTTGCAGGGCTTTGTTGCTTGTAGGATGCTGTTGTGTGCAGATCGTGGATTGTTTTGCAGGTCGCATTGATAATTGGTTGCAGGTTTGGATGGCTTTGCAGATGTCGTTTGCGGATTGGAGGTCATGGAAGGAGATGGGTTGTTGTTTGCAGAACTGAAGTGTGGTGCATGTGGTTTCGAGATCTGTTTAGTTTCCACGCGTGTACAGTTTTCAGAGCTTGTGCTGGTGTTTCACAGGAATGAAAGGGCGGAACTGCAGGAAACGTCTGGTTAGTTCGAACTAAGATCATAGAGTTTGAAAATGCATCTCGGTCTAGAGTTTGTGAAGACCTCCTCGGCTCGGTCGACAGCTAGCAATGGACTCAGTCCAGATTGATTGGAGAAGGCTCGGTCCAGAGTTCTTGCAATGGACTCAGTCCAGAGCTAGTTCAAAACTATGTGCAATAGGATGTTCTGTCGGCTCGGTCCAGAGTGTTGGCAATGGACTTGGTCCAGATTGATTGAAGAAGGCTTGGTCCAGAGTTCTTGCAATGAACTTGGTCCAGAGCTGGTTCAAAACTATGTGCAATAAGACGTTATGTCTGCTCGGTCCAGAGTGTTGGCGATGGACTCGGTCCAGATTGATTGGAGAAGGATCGGTCCATAGTTCTTGCAATGGACTCGGTCCAGAGCTGGTTCGGAACTATGTGCAATAGGACGTTCTGTCGGCTCGGTCCAAAGTGCTGGCAATGGACTCGGTCCAGATTGATTGGAGAAGGCTCGGTCCAGCAAACTGCGTGAAAGCAGGGAGCACGCGGTCGAGATGGTACTTTGCTTGAAAACGTTGAACAGTTTGGCGTAGAGCTGGTTGGCGTTTCTTGTGTAGATTGTTTTTTGTATAGTTATGTAAGGTGTTTGGGCAATGATGTAAGGTGGAACGCAGATTTAAGAACATAAGATCAAGAATAGTAGGAGCGTTGTTAGCTGCTTGATAGGAATAGTTGTTCTTCAGGTGTCTGCTTCCTGAGTGTGATCAAGAACGTGGATGCCCGAAAATCAAGAACGCCCTGTTGTGAGGTTGATCACAAACAAGGAGCTCTGTTTTGTATGCTTGCGTAGTCTGTGTTGTAATTTTGAATGCTCGTGTGTGTTGTGTATGGTGACTGTTATGAGCAAGATTTGGGAAAGACCATTCCAAATAGACTGTGGTTCATAGTCAGAAAGATTGTGAATAGGTGATGTTGCAGACTATGAATGAGGACAGTTCTGGAGAATCTCATAACTAGGTGAAGATTTATACAACCTGTGCAGGGATCTGAAGTCTCGTTGTCTTGACTGTACAGTCAACCCTGGATAAATGTTAGGCCAGAGTAGCAGAAAACTAACAAAAAGAGAGGGTTAACACATATAGAGGAATAAAGATTTGTAATTGATGATCCTCGCATTGCACAATTGCTAAAAAATTGATGATTTTGTGCTGGACCTAAGGGGTGGTGATGAGGGCTAGGCTAGCAAAATGCCCTGAAAGGGGAAAATGACTTGCATGTTGAAAGCCCTATTGACGGGTTTGAAAGCATTTTTTATGAATCTCGAACTCCTAAAACATTGTAGTCCCCATATTTGTGTCAAATAACATTAATGTGGTCAGATTCTTTAAGGTGGGATAAATCCTGTTAACAAATATCAATTAACACTTTTTGTGTGTAAGATCCTGCTAGTAACAAAAAACTAATTATTAGACAACTTCAACACATATAGAGGTAACATTTATTTAGGGCTGACTGTATGTAGAAAGTAGACAATTATGTTGCGTTGATCGTACACTCACCCTCATTGTACATGTGAGTTAAGGGATTTCTCCTTTTCACATGAATTGAACAATGTTGACATCTATACACATCTTTTGCGAAGTGATTTGCTTTGATCCTGGAATAAAGCAAAAAATTTTGATCGCTCACCGTGATTTATAAAAGTCCTTGTGATAAAGCAAAACTTTCTCCAAGTCAATAATGCACGTCTACAAGAGCCTATAATATACATGCGCTCCATTCAAAACCTCCCAACACCACTCGTAGCAGTTGTGAAGGTTAAAAACATACACGTGGCATGTTGTGGTTGGTTAGGAGGAGCCTCATTACAGGCCATAGCAGGGCCTCACAAAAAAGTTCATTATGAGCCATCGAGCTGCAATTGCTGCATTAGGTATACTTCATTTGACAGCTGGCTACCATCTTGTACTAGGTGTGGCTTGTGGGACTCACCTCATTGGTAGCCAACCTGTTTATGAGGGATAAATCTAAACCTAATCACTAGCACGCCGCTGGGACTCATAGTAGCCAACCTACTTATGAGGGATACCTAGTACTTAAACCTAAACCTTATCACTAGCATGCCACTCGTGGGAGTTACCCCATTGGCAGCCAACCTACTTATGAGCGATCACCTTATTGGTAGCCAACCTACTTATGAGGAACACCTAGTACTTAAACCTAAACCTAATCACTAGCACTATGAGTATAGAGTAGTTTCCTAGGTCATAAAAACTTAAGCTCTCATAATTCTATTGAGCAAGAGCAAGAGGAGAGGAGAGCAGAGGAGAGGAGGAATGGCGGAGGAGGTGCTGTCCCTGGAGCAGGAGCTAGAGCAACAGCTTGTGGAGCATAGAGCCTCATTGGTCACTCTGGATGAGGCGCTTCTTCTGGATTCCTCAAATGAAGAGTTGCTTTCGGTAACACTAATTTCTTCTTCCCTCCTTTCTTTTCCCAGACAGAGACAGAGACAGAGAGAGGAGTCAATAGCGATTATTCTTGGAAGTTGTGAGTACCGCATATTGTTAGATGAGATGAACTGAATAGTTTGTTCAAACAAGAAACTAGAAAAGAGTTTCATACTAGGGGCACTTATGTCACACTCACTCCATTCTAGTGTTAATCCACCGCAAATCAGACAGTTTAGCTATCTAATCATCAAAGACATCAGTAACCGGAAGTACGTCAGACAGGGATAAGCGAGACTAGGTTATCAGGAGAATTTGAGTAGATAAAGATTATATCTTTATGGTAGTCTTTGATGATTTTACATAGACCATGGAATGTAGCTTTATCTTTAGCACGGGCCAAGCGTTTGCTAGCAATCTGGTTCTCTGATTGTATCCTTCTAGGGATTGGAGAGGCCTTACTATCATCTTCACTAAAAATTTGACATAGTTCTGATTAGCTAGCTTTTCCGCTCCTCTGAAATTCTTGTCCCTGATGCTGGTTAGACATTTAGCTTTTTAGGATACTGGCCCAGGACATGGTTCCTAGCCACAAACTATGGGAGAGAATGGAAGATATTGGTGTCCCCATTAACATTAAGGCATGCAATTGGGCAGCTTCACAAAAAAGTGATAGCAAAAGTGTGATCTTTGAAACAAGGTGTATCTTTTCCCTACATTTGGTATTTACATTGAGAAGTTCAAAAGTTGCTTTCAAGAGGTGGGGGATAGAGGAGTCAAAGTCCTTCACTTTGTTATCAAACTCCTATATGCACATAATGTGGTTCTCTGGCAGACACTTTGCACGGTCTGCAACAACACCTTGACACTCTTAACACATTTAATTAGTCCTTGGGTTTTCTATAACAAAATAGGTGATCGCCATCTACTCTATGATGGTGTCGACATCGGTGTTGCACAAGAACAGCAATACTTAGGTGCGGAGTTCTCATAACCTTCATTGGTATTCTTGTGTGGATAAGTGTCTCATTTATCATTCTTTGGTTGGAGGCCTCATGGAAAAAGGTAGTTCTTAAGAGATGGTAAAAAAGAGGAGGTTATTTGAGATTTTGATGACACCGGTCCTACTTTATGGTTGTGCAGTTTGGGGTAGTAGTTTATCACATGCCAAGCGGGTCTGAAATTGAGAGGGTGCAAAAGAGGTTTCTAACCTCATATTTGGACGTTGAACAAACCACTTCATATACTTTTCGTCCGTTGCCCAAATCAAGTACACTTCCATTGTAGGTCATTGCCTTGCTTAAGACAACTAGATAGTTGGAAAGATTACACGCTTCACAAGATAATAGACTTTTGAAACTTTTGCATGCTTCCTCAAATACTAAGTGGTGATTCTCTCTCTCTCTCTCTCTGTGTCTTTATTATCTTTTCCTCTTCCTTTTCCCTCTACATGGACCACTATAACATATTACTCAATCAGTTTCACAGGCCCTTTGGGTCCATAAAGGAATGTAAATTTTTTTGAAAATTGGATGAAAATTGTAAGAGTTCTCTAGTTTGTTATACACCCTCTATTTCGGAGAATTTTTGTCTTTATACATGTGTTGACAGCTAAAAGTTTAGTTTGAGGTTTTTAAATCAGATTGTTGATCGAGATATGCGTCATATGAAGCATGGTTTAGTGGGATGCCTTTACTGATGTATCTCCTTCTGGTCTGGTTTCAGGTGCGAGAGGAGCTCCTGCTCGCTGTCAAGGGAGGAGAAGAAAGCCTTCTCCATCTAAAACGTAGTCGTTTACTTAGAGAAATTGATTTGCTTTCTCAATCACACGTTGCAACTGGCATCAAGGAACATGTTGAGGATACAGCAGTAAACATCACGTTTGATACAAATCAGGTGCCATCAAATGACGAGCTACATATTCTGGAGAGCGAAGATTTTTTTGTGGGATCAAAGTGCCGTTTTCGGTATACAAATGGTCGGTGGTATAACGGTGAAGTGATTGCTATAGAAGAGGATGGAGTAGCACGCCTTTCTTTTCTCACTCCGACGGATGAGAGGATGCAGGTTATTGCTTTCTTCTTTTGCTGTTATCAGAATTACATTGAGAGATACATAAATGTTGCAAAATCAACAAATTTTGAGCTTTACTTGTTATCAACAGAATTTTCTTTTGTAACTAGCTTGATAATAGTTGCATACAGAAAGATAGGCAAGTCAAGCGTAGCCTCTAATTCCTGAAAACCTTTAAACAGTCGACTGTGCAATTTAGAACTGGGTCATCATAAAAAGGAACCAAGAAATTGAGCTTCTTAAGGATGTGAAGGGAATCAATAGTGGATGGTGCAACTGACCTTAACTAGATTTTGAAAAGTTTTTTTGTATCGTTTTAAAAAAAAAAAACCAGAATATAAATTTTTTTTTTTCCTCCTCTTCGTGTTGGAATGTCAAAGTGGAGCCACAGCCCACACTCAAAGAAATCCCATAAGTAGAAGTGGGACTTTGTTCAAAGTGGATATAAGTGGTAAATGTCTAAGTGTTTAATGTCCCCTGGTACCAGCTCCTTTGCGGGTAAGGGGGAGCACTCGGATTCGTGGGCGGCTAGGCGTCCGGGGACGGGATCCCAGAACGCGGCTCACGGAAGGGGCAAAAGGCTCCATGATTTTGGTGCAACCTCTGAACCAGAAAGGTTAAGTTGCATCACGGTGCAACCTTTGAACCAGAAAGGTTAAGTTGTATCCGTTGAAGGCCCACCGAATTTCTACGTGGTATCAGAGCAGGCAACGTGACCTGTGCCCCACTTTGAGGGGGACGGGATCCCCCTTACCCACAAAGGGGCTGGTACCAGGGGACAGGATCCCGGAACGCGGCTCACGGAAGGGGCAAAAGGCTCCATGATTTTGGTGCAACCTCTGAACTAGAAAGGTTAAGTTGCATCACGGTGCAACCTCTGAACCAGAAAGGTTAAGTTGTATCTGTTGAAGGCCCACCGAATTCCTACATGGTATCAGAGCAGGCAACGTGACCTGTGCCCCACTTTGAGGGGGAGTGTTGGAATGGCAAAGTGGAGCCACAACCCACGCTCAAAGAAATCCCATAAGTAGAAGTGGGACTTTGTTCAAAGTGGATATAAGTGGTAAATGTCTAAGTGTTTAATGTCCCCTGGTACCAGCCCCTTTGCGGGTAAGGGGGAGCACTTGGATTCTTGGGCAGCTAGGTGTCCGGGGACGGGATCTCGGAACGCGGCTCACATGGCATCAAGTTGTAATGGTGAGACTGCAAACTCTGCTAGAATGATATGGTGTGGAAGCAAGGTTTGGCATGAATCATATGTGATAGCATAATAACCTGCAGATGGGAGATAGCTCAATTGGATAAAGTGAGTCTAGTGTTGAGTGCACCAAGCCTCCGCAACATATAAGGCTGTGGGAGTAACAATCGTATCAAAAAGCCTGCTCTTACTTGGGCATCCTAAATAAACTTCTTGAATTAGAACCTCTCTAATTGGACTAAGGAAGTGTGGTTTTTCCAAAGTCTAGCTATAGTTACCTGTCTCATTCTAAAATTAGGACAGGTAAAATATGTAAGTGTAGGATAATACAACTTTCAAGGGCTATTCGTCAAAAATAATCTCCTATCGCTACATAAAAGTCCTGGATGTATTGAAGACCATAAGCTTGGTCTTCATGATGTTAAGCCTCCAACCCCATCTAGTATAGAGGGCATGGAGGCTATCCAATGGTCTCTATAAACCATTGGATAGCCACATCATTTGCATATAATAGAATGGAGATTAGTATGTCAATGAGTCTCCAACCTGAACCACCACATTGTCAATGACACCCTCCAGCTTGTCAATGTATAATCTGAAGAGAGTGGGTGCGAGAGAGCTTCCGTACTACACTCCTATGGTGCTCCAAATCCCCAATGAGAGGCTGTATCACTCTTGAAACACTTCATTCTTTGTCATAGAGTGCCATGACAGCTAGCACCATATCTTTGGAAAACCCAAATTGCGCAATCTTTATTTAATTAAGCAAAGATTGTGGAGTGGAGTCAAAGGCCTTCTTGAAGTCAACGTATACTCTCTCCCTCTTGTATATGGCCTTGTCAATGATAGCCCTGGGGATGAAGATGTGATTTGTAGTGGAATAGTGACCTTAAATCCTGCTTAGCCCATCACATACGATCGCCAGACTCCTAGACTCAATTGACTGAAGGATCGTACCATACAACTTCATAATGACATGTCCAATCATGATAATCTGGAAGTTATTTGGTTGCATGGGGCCACTACACTTATAGATGGGATAGATGACATAAGTGCACCAAGATGAAGAGAAGCCATAAACGATTGCACAATTAAGAACTGTGGCTATGGTGTGTGAACTTTATTTTTGAGATTGATCTCTTTTGTAGTAAGCAGTTTTTCCTCTCTATATTCTCCATAGGTTCAACAAGTTCTGCAGAATTTGCAAGTTGACTATGTCTTTCATATGGGCCCTAAATAGGGCATGGTCTAGCAGGGTCTGGGAAACTTATGAATAGGTCTGTGAGCCTGATATTTGGGGGTATTCTCTTAGAGTGTAGTCTTAGAGCAGCTTAAACTAGTTCTAACATAACTTCAAATTATACTTTATCTAGATGGAAATTGTCATCACTATCCTGTAGTAGATCGATCTTACATTTGCAGTATTTTCTGCATCTTGTGCATGTTTGACTCACAATTACCCACCATATACTCCAAAAGTAGTTGAACAGTAATGGGTTGGTGTGTGAAGGCATGGGAAGGAAATCTAGTAGTTTGGTGATTAATGTTGAGTATGCACTCTTGGCATTGAATATTGATGGCATAAAAGAAAGAAGGGAGGAAATGTTGGAACCTGTTACAGGAGTCAAGAAGAGAAGTGCAGGACAAAATGAGGAGGCAAGAACACATGAAGACAAATAGACTAACTTTTTTGGCCCTGCCTTATTAAGGTCCTCAATGTATAAGCTCTGATTTGTGCTAAGGTATGCTTTTAGTTAAAAGTTGAGTTACCTTTTTCAAGCTTGTTCTGTTTCTTTGATTTTGTCAAAGTATATGCAATATGTAATAATGCAACCTCTGTTGCATGTATGATCTTGTACTCCTCTACTTTTTATCTGCTCATATAAACCTATCTTACCCCCTAGGGTGCCAGCCATCATATAATTATCGGTCCATTCAAACTGTAATGTGAATAATCAATTTTGTTTTTTCATGTTCAGCTCATTCTGTAGGAAATCGATTTAAAAATACTTAATTTTGAAAAAATAAAACCAGGGACCCATTCTTTGCATAATGGAATGCAAGGATGATAAGGAAGATGAAGGCATTCATATGAGTGGAACATTGGGCACTGTCAATCATCTGTAAACCGAAAAGTCTTTGAGAAATTAGGCTATGTTGGTCTAGTGAGAAGGCAGTTTCAAGGGACAGAGGAGTGAGCATCAAATTGGATGCTGTCCGTTAAGGTGATGTGACAAGACATTATGGGCGAAAGTATGTAGTAAAATTGTTAGGGAGGTACTTAGGAAAAATTGTGAAGCTGCATGAAAAGAAATATGTGGGAGTTTTGGGGGTTAGGCTAGAGGATAAGTTTCTGTATGCATAATGAGGAATAACAACAGTGCAAACTGCAAAGTGTGCATAGGAATCGGGGAAAGTTAATAGATTGGAGGAATTATGAAGCTTGGACTGAGTAAGAGTTGAGGTACCCATGAGATAATCATATACACAGTGACCTTGACTTGAGTGCGAGGAGCTGAAGAAGATCAATGCTTCATGCTATCCTATGTCGCCAGTCTTTGAGTGACATAGATGTCGACGAAATTCTCATTGTTAAGTAGATATGTCAAAACTTGGATGTCCTTGGTCCTATTGTAGCTCTCATGTGCAAAGAGGGCCATTAAAGAGATCGTGGAATTGCTGCTCCACAATTTGAGTCGTGGGCATTGAGGATCCTCAGCCCTAAAGCACAACTTTTATAATCAAGCACGTCTAGAGTCTGGAGAGGTAGTTTTCTAAACTGTTAGCATGGCTGACCTTCAAATATGAGCCAACAGTTTTGCTATCACTGGAAGGAGTAGTTGAACTTTGTCTTTGATTGCAACGTGCATTGTTGGGAGAAACTCGCTTTAGAAAGCATAGAGCATATTTTTTTTTTAATAGTTTAACGCTGTCATCGTTCATTTCTTGAAAGCAGATGTTTAGTGTCTCTAGGAAATTTGAGATTTATTGTGAAGAAGTTCTATGGAATCAACTGACAGTGAGATAAAAATAAATTTCCAGTTTGCAGTGAGTCACTATCGTTTTCTGTATTTGGTTTTCAGGAAACTCACATTTGTTACTGATGCACATTTTTCTGAGACCAGAATTCTGTACTGATTTTAAGTTAGGGGATGCGCTGTGCCTACTGTTATTTGTTTTTGCTCCTCAATGCACGTTTCATGAAAAGTTTTCTGTGATGAATAATATTTTGTTCATCTGGACTACAGAAATGACCACGTTTCTAGGATTTTTATGACTGGGTCTATGTTCATCTAGCTTTTATCTTGTGTGGAATCTGAATTTGTAACAGCTAAGAATGAAATCCTCATTCTGTGTGGTGCTGTCTTTCTATGACTGGGAATCTGTACTCGCTGAATATGCTATATCTGTTAACTGTTGTACTCTTTCTGACTTCTATTCATTAAGTTCCTTGATCATCTCAAGTGCAGGCAAGTGGCCACTGGCACACTTGAGGTTTCTCCGCCGATTCGAGATTTACCACACTCTTAATTGTACTTGCTGTATCTTTATGAAGAAACCTGAAGAGACAAAGATTAAAGCAACACAAGTTGACCAATGTGCAGATCTGCAGATTCTACCTGCAACAGCGGTGCCGTTTCGGTGGTAGTTGCCGTTCATCTCATGGTAGGTATTCACCATACATGGAAAGAATAACGGTTAACTTGGGCTGGACAATCTTAAGTGAGAGGCAAACTTAGAACTCTCTCTTGTGCTTAATGGTTATTTCAGTGATGCAAATTAGCGCAACTTGATAATTTACATCCTTGTTGTGAATAAATCACTCCTGATATTTTTGAAGTACAAAATATGATAGGATGTTCATTGGAGAAACATATGCTTTTCAGATAGACTAGTTCTGAAGATCCGTATCCCCATTTCATCATGGCCATTCAGCAGTCTTCTCCTTGTTAAATGATAACCTCAGTTGTCTTTCTCATCTCTCACACAACCATGAACCTTTTGACTACGCTCTCTATTTGCAAAGATAAATATGACTTCGTTCATGTTGTTAATTATTACATTAGCGAATGTGCTAAAATGTGAATGAGGGCTCTCCTATTCGAATTCCTAAGTGGTTCAGTGACTTAAGAGCCTAACGTGCTGGTGTGCTGCTGATGAAACAAGCTGACTGATTGACTGATCAACTTAAGCTCAACACCCCACAGTATATTAGTGAGAGAAACTGTCATTCTCACTAGATTAGTTCTACAGTGAAGCCACTTTTAGTTTAATCATGTTGGCAATTGGTTTTCTTTCACAGGAATCCTGATTTTGCAGTTTTTCAGCAGATTTGTGCCTTCTGTAAATCTGAATTTTGGGTGGAAATTTTAGAAGCTTATACGAGGCCATTGCCTTTTCTAAAAGGATCAAAACAAGGTCCGCTAGCTGTGACAAGCTCAGTTGATGGGAATTACTGGCCAGGAACAATTATGAGCTTGTAGTTAGGGTTTGGGGCCTCATTAATGACATTTGTTGCCTTGAAGCACATATAATTTCTATTGTATCCCAAGGGATCTTCCTAGGAGCCCTAGCACCCAACCCTAATCCTAGTCTTAAGATTATAGATACCCCTTTGTGGATTCTCATTTGGTTGCAGATTGTGAGGTTCTTTGATGGAGAACTTGAGGCAGTGTCCCTTTTTAGGGAGGGCCTACAAGGTAGGTCATTGTTTATTGTGCTTGAACTCTTAGTTGGAGATTGATAGCCGATTGACTTCTTGCTTTGCACTCCATTGTGTACAATCTCTGGCATCCGTTTACCGATTCTAGAGGGTGATGGAAATTGATGACTCAATTTTCAAGGATACAGTCTACAGGTAGAAAGAGAGGAGTTTTTTGAGTTTAGATGATGAGCACCACATACTTTTCAATCTGACAACATATCCAGTGAGAGCAACTTGTTTGAAATTTTTTGTTTTTATCAGTATTGTTACCGGAGGGTGTTGTTCATAGCTTCCAGGACATAAGGGAGCAGGATGCTAAGGTTCATGCTTTTTAAGACTGGATAGTAGGAAGGGAAGACCAGTTACCAATGGATTTTACACTCCAGAAAATTATCAAGATTTTGACAATGAGATGAATGTCAACATCAGCTTCTCTTCGTTGCATCCAGTTCCTAAAAACCAACATGGTCGTTTGTTATAAGTTCTGGTTCGACTCACACAATACTTCCTTGGTCCACAAATTCAAGGGACAGGTACCTCTGAGTTTTAATTCCACTTAATCGAATGATGATGTGCCATAAAGTTTCTTTGCTGAGCTGGAAATATGATGATATGTATTGGAAGAATGATACAAAGAAGATTCAATTGCCAATAATTTTGTGGTTGGTCGGGCTTCCACTTTGGGGAGAACCAGAAACGATATACTTTGGATAGAGGTTTTCAACATCTTTTAAATTGGGGAAAATCTTAAGTGATGTGAGTTTGTCATGATTGATCCAGCGGGGCTCATGAGTTTATGAGTTTTGTGTGCTTTCTTGAAGCCTATAGGTACCGTTCAATATTACAGTGAAAAATCTGTGGATCTTTCTTATCTGCCTCTGGATTTTATAGTTCAAGAGATCATTCCTTGCTAAATCGCTTGTATAGTCCCTTTTGAGATGATCTTTACGATACTAAACAAGGCATGTCGTTTGCTTCTATTGGAACAAATGTATAATGATGTTTAGGTGCGTTTGTCTCTAACACTTAAGGCTGCTAGCAAGCCATTGACATCTCTAAACGTTGCTACTGCTTCATCCTCTTATGTTTGTTCATTTCCAGGTTGATAATCTGTACTCTGTTGTCCTCTCAGATGAACCTGAGTGGAAAAGTTATACTTCTAAGTGTAAATGTCCAGATTATGAGACGAAGAATAGCAAATATGCACCTTTGTCACTGCTGCCTTTTTCTTGTTTGAGGCTTAACAAGGATGTATATGAGCTTTATGTTCATAATGCCAATGAATATGCAGACATGACTATTTTCGTTGATTGCCCAAAGTGCCATTATTTTGGGGATATCATGCGACACAGTTAACATGACCATAGATGCACAGCGTTCCGGAACGAGTGTTTTGGAACAGCTCCGAAAATCTACAGCGTTCCAGATCAGAAAACTTTACGTTTGGCACGAGAAACACAGTGACATATTGAGTTTTCCACTTCCGATTCACAGGCCACCTGTCACTGCCCGAAGACTATGTATAGGCTTGCCGAACGGAATGTGTCATTGCCATACTGGCATCAGTGTCACCGATCAGAATGTGTCAACGTAGGACAGAAAATCAGATGCACATTGGCCCTCGAAGAGCCCCTGTTTATGCCCACTGGAGTCCTAGCCGCTGACGTTTGTGGACCTTGTCAAACCCTGTTTTTTTTTCATGTATGTGTTAGGGTGGAAAAAAACATGTATGGGCTGTTTACAATCATACATGGTAATGAGTTATGAAGGACCCTTCTGGAACTTGTTTAGCAAAGTTTTCATAATATCACAATTATTGTGGAATCCAAATTTATATGGGTATTTCAGTTCAGGTTGACTGCCTGCATGATATAAGCTTCACTCATGTGTGCATGTGAAATAAGGTTTTTTCCATTATGTTTTGTGCCAAACCAGTACACAAGATACAAACGTTTCACTCATTCATGAGCTGGAATAAGGCTGGAGTTATTGAATGAGTAGATCAAATTCAATAGCTATTGAGTAAATTGTGACTATGAAGTTTAATTCATTTTTTGAAGGAATGTCCCTAGACTATGATTCTGTGCTGCTCTCAATGAACAGATTCCCCTGCATATGGTAGTCTAAGGAATCTTTATTTTAAACTATGCTACATGTGGCCTTTTCTGTTTATGAGGACTTCGAAAATCATTCTCAATGTTCTCAAGGCAACCTGGAGCCATGAGGTTGTTGCTTGTCATGCT
Source organism: Diphasiastrum complanatum (assembly GCA_029204225.1). Taxonomy (NCBI): domain Eukaryota; kingdom Viridiplantae; phylum Streptophyta; class Lycopodiopsida; order Lycopodiales; family Lycopodiaceae; genus Diphasiastrum; species Diphasiastrum complanatum. The sequence goes on from CM055101.1 coordinate 35,425,764, forward strand.
GCCCTTGTTTTTAAGTGCGGAAAATCAGGCAAATCCATGATATTCTAGGATGTCTTTTGTTGTTGTGTCTGTGAAGATGGTCCTAGTGCTATTTATAAGTCTCACTTTTATCTTTATGCTTTGTATTGATGTACAAAACGATTTTTATGAAACTGTACAAAACAATTTTTACGAAACTACAATCATATCAATAGCTTTGAGCTCTGATAGCTGAAAGTTCTGGAAAGTCGTGAAATGCTGGAGGATTTTGTGCCAGCCTTTCTAATGCTGTTAGATGGTTCAAAGCCAAGGAACTTGAGCACGTGTGGTGCATCATCATTCATTTCTTGTAGTCAGAATTAATGGCAACAAAATATGCTATCACGGTTTTCTTGATGTTACACGATGCTTGTGGAATACCATCAATTGTGAACTTATTTAAGATCTTATGAATGGAACAATAGTGTTGCTGAATACCAATGCTAGTGTCTAGTTTTTCTGATTAGCCTGAAGTGTCTCTGCAAAACAATTTGAACTCTGCAAATTTTTTATATGGATCAATGTGAATTTGAAAATTGGGTCTGAATCTTTTTGGCTGGTGTTTTGGTGGAATTTGTACTTTGTGGAACCAAATCTTTGCTTCTGTAAGATTATAGCTTACTGGATTGCTGGAAGAGAAGTCCTGAATTTTGATGGTATTGTTTGGCAGGTGTGCTGGTTGAACTTCGTGCTTTACGAAAGTTTCTTCCTTGTAATTGGCATGAGACATCCGTGGGTTCTACGGTCCTCGCATGCATTTCAGGAAGCTTTGGGCTTTGGAGATACGCTGAGCTTGAAATGTGGGATGAGAAATCAGGGAAGGGCCAAGTAGTTTTTGTAGATGATGGAAGACGAGCAGAAGTTGATATAGACAGTTTGGCTTCTTCAGAGCATGCAGAAGCTAGTGATGAGTCCAGCACAAGTTCTGAGGATGATGAGGATGATACAATTGTTCCTGTTGAAGACATTGCCTATCCTAGTTCACTGGGTGGAGCCATGAATATCACAGAGTCAATTCAGCAGATGGAAGTCACTCCATTTGCAAAATGGGAGAAGCACACGCGTGGCATGGCATCAAAAATGATGTCAAGCATGGGATATAGAGCAGGCATGGGGCTTGGTGTATCTGGCCAAGGCATCATTGCACCAATTCAAGTGAGTGTTCTTCCAGCAAAACAGTCGCTTGACTGTATTTGGGACTCTACAGAGGATGGAAAAGTAGATGGTGATACGAAATCTGCAGTTTCAAGAAAGAAAAAACGTGGTGGGAAAAGAAGCCGAGACAAAAAACATGCAGCAGCTGCTAGACAAGCAAAGTTGGAGGAGGAAAGGGTTCCTGATGTGTTTAGTTTCATCAATAATCAACTTGCTTCGCAAAAAGGCTCCCACGATGTGATTGGTACTAGTAAAAGAGGAGAACATAAAGAGACTGCAGTTCAATCTACTGGTGTGAAGTCTAAAAGATCAAAAGAGGATCACAGGTCTCTTTTTCAACATGAAGATGAGGTTATAGAGATTAGAAGTAAGGTCTCCAGATTAGAGGAAATGGCACACCGCAATCGCAAAGAGAAAGCTGTTTATGATGCTGTGCGCTTCAAGTTAGATGAAGCTCGAAAAGCATTAACTGTAGCAGAGTCAACCCACTTAGCAGCAACACAAGCTGTGCACAAAAAGGAGCAAGAGAGTAAATGGTTGAGGTTTTGAATGGCATCACATAGACATTAAGTTTATTATCATAAATACTTGAAAGCTGTATCAAGAGAGACGACAATGATTCCTGGGGTCTGCAATAGTGCGTATTCCATCAGAAAGCCACAATACCACACATAGATCAAAGAGTCATTTGTTTAGTGTTTTGCTGGTTAGAAGATGTAAATATGACCCAAGATATTCTTGGCTTAAGCTGTACTATGACTATGACAAGGATTTTCTCAAAACATCATTTACATTCTCAGCGGGTATGAAAGTCAGCGACTCGTGTTCGCCACCATGGAGATGTTGCCCTTATCCATGCAAAGATGCATGGTTACGAGAAATGCTGGCTTGACACTTCTGCATTTGACTGACTGAATTTACTGATTTACAGTCACATTCATCTATCAGACAAGGCTTCAAATGAGTGAGCTAAATCTAATTATAATTTCTGATGTTCACACAACTTTAAGCATCTGCTCAAAAAAATCATAAGGGTACTCTATCAATTGAATAACTCAGAAGCAATATAAAAGGCACGAACCATGTATTTGTAATTTTAATCACATAAAGAAATAGGATAAGTACAAATAATAGACTAGGGTCAGCAGAGTCTTGCCAATCAAATCAGAAGCTCGCTGGTTCAAGAGTGTTAACTATAGTTATGCCCGTTTCCAACAGACTGGAGATAACTTCATTACATCTTGTAACTAATCTCATAAATTAAAATTACCAGTACTCCTGCATCTAGTCAATATAAATGCCCGCTCACTTTAATCAAGACTTACTTTCTAACCAAATGTTCTTACCGTCACATTTATGTCTAAACTTTCCAAGTATTTGTGCTTAGGTACTCAAAACTAAAAATAACAAATGGCAAAACTTTGATTACATCTTGTATTGTTCACAGAACATTTGTTGTTTGCAACTGCCCAAAATCACAAGGGTACTTTGCTTACACATCAACCTATCGATTGAAAATAAACGGAACCACATATTTCTATTCGCAATCTCATAAAGAGATTGTGTCGGTACAAATAATAGACTTGTTAGCAGAGTCTTGCCAGAATGTAATCAAATTAGATGCTCAGTAATTTGAGATTTATACCCCTATTTATCCATGTTTCCAACAGACTGGAAATGACTTTCATAACTCCTTGTAAATACTAGTACTGCTACATCTAGTCGATTCATTGTTGTAAATGCTTGCTTGCTTCATTCAAGACTTACTTTTTAGATTGTCCCTACTTTTACATTTGTGACTAAATTTTTCAACCAGTTGAAAGTAGCTAATCACAAAACTTGAGCTCGAAAGGCCTTGAATAAAGAAAATACAATGGGCTTGGCGAATAAAGAAAACTCTTAAGGTAGTGCTATTGGCGGGCTAGTTTCAGGATTCTTACTCAAGCCCTACGGTCTGCAAGCTTCCTTTGGAGCAGATCTCACAAATGATTCGTTTTCTAATCCATCACCACTATTATGGTTGGTGTGGTGCTAGGATATGTTTCACTCGCCAAAATGCCACCTTTAATTCTTACAGGCCTGAACTCTGTAACTGGTTATTTTCCTTTCCTTTAATCATTTGGTGGAGGTGGGGATGATGGCAAAGTAGCTGATAATTACACATGACCCATAACTCTTCTTATGTATTGTTAGCAACTTCTTGTTTCATAATGTGGAACTTGAAACTGCCATTGTAGGATTGTTCGATGTCAAAATGTAAGAATTCAAATGAGTGGACGTCATTGGAACAAACTCCCCTTTGCTGTACATATTGTGCACATTTGAAATAATCTTGTTTGCAAAACTGCAAACTTGAGATGTGCAATGGCTTCCTGCTCTGTACCTAACCTTCAAGCTGCTTAAGGTTTGCTAGAAGGCTGTTTCCCCAATCTGTATATGGTTTCCATACAAATGGGAAGGTTACATCAACATGTTTATTAGCAATGTCATTTCTTTGTTTAGCATCCAACAGGTGTCCAAACCAGTGTGGGGCAGGTATTGATATTTTTGATACTAGCTGGGTCCTGATATAACAATTTTTAGAATTTTTTGATACCAGCCAGGTATGAATATAACCAAGTTTATAAATTCATAATGTAGCAATCTTTCCTCATTATGAATATAATCATGAATATGCTGGTATTGCAAGGGCAAGTATAAACCTTTTTAAAGACCAATACTTTGTTGGTGCCCACCAATGTCTTTGGGGCACCATGAATAATATTTAATACATATGTAAATATTGGATATCAACTAAAAATGGATACTATTTTGATGCCATGTTAAAATCATTCTTTTGCCACTAATCCGAGTATCAATATGTGCGTTGATGGGCTAAAACCAGTCATAGTCGAGTATCGGCCCTAATATTACAAATACCAGCCAAGTATGTTCTATCAAACCATTGTTGATACCAGCAGGGGCACCTATGTACCCGCCCAACACAGACAAGAGGTTCATGCTAATTTAAATAAATTCATAATGTAGCAGTCTTCCCTCAAACTAAGTTTAATGTTTTAGTTGTAGCATTTTGTTACAGTGGATAGAAGATGTGAGCATTAGAGTTGTTGTGAAGAATATGCAAAATTTGGCTTGATTAGTGTGAGTAGTAGGCCTATTTGCATTAGCCAATTCATGCTGGCAATGTGAAACTAGACAAAAGCTAGTCATGTAAAAGCATGCCAAGTGTCATCATGAGGTTGGGCCCCAAATCCCCCCATGACTTGTACAAATCAAAATGCATTCTTAGGATAGGCAAGTGGACATGCATCTTGAGTCGTATGAGGTGTTGACACATGTCATAAAGTGTAGAAGTGCAAAATTGCAAGCAGTGCACCATTGGTAAAAAACTCATCACATTGACTTTTGAGGTCCAATGTGTTTTGAGGTACAAATCATGGATCCAGTCATTTTTAGAGATTACCACATACCTAATGGAGTAGGAGTTAGAAATAGTAAGCTCAACTGTGATTGTACCATTAGTTTTGTTTACAGTTGTTATGTACTGTTTCAGTTTGGCAGGCTTTAGTTAAGAAGCCAGCCCGGGGGCTTGTCCCGGGCCGATAACGGGATTACACATGTATATAGCCTAAAATGCCACGTAAAGGCCAACAATGAATTTCATGCATTTATTAGGCTTATGCCACCTGGCGTCCCCATGCACCTTTGCTTGTATATGAACATTTCTTTGTAATAATGATTGCTTTTGCTTTGTGATCTCTTTGCTTTATGTGAGCTCCTCCATCACTCTGTTACTTGTGGATGCTATTTATGGTAGTCAGTGATTGCATCTTTGATCTGTACTCTCCACTAGATCAGAATTTCTGCATAGAATCTTAACTTGGTATCAGAGCTCTCAGACTGTGGAGGAACGTGCACGATCTCTTGGAAGAACGAATCCATCGATGGTAGCATCAGAATCGAGCAACGGTCCAAGAGCGAATCCATCGACGGTAGCATCAGAATCGAGCAACGGTAAGGACGCCGTACTGGGTACAGGATGGTCCGAGGTGATTGGTGACTCAAACCCCTTTGATTCAGTGCATACGAAGCTAATTCATAGAATCAAAGTAAAAGGAACTTCCATAGCATGCAGGCTATGAGGCAACCCACAAGAAATATTGATAACAGGAGCAATTCTCAATGAATTGACAAACGGTTTGGTGCCGGGAAGAGCTGACAACGGTTTTTGGACAGACAAGGCAACTATAGCAATTGGGTTCTCATTATTTGGATCAGAAACAACTCCAAAAACATGCAAGGATAGGTTGAAGTTGTCAACCAGGTTTTTGGAGCAGAAACAAGTGGATCTTGCACTGTAGGAGATTGTTTTTGCTACTGTAAGAAGCTACAGTAGGGCGCCCTGGTACAAGGATGATGTCTGCAAGAAGCCATGCTCGGGCAGTAAGATTTTCTCAGGTTGAGCCATAGTCGCTCATTGTTGTCAACGTTATGAGTTTGTCTTGTAAGTGTCTGATAGGATGTCAGCCTAGTAAGATAGAGGATGATAATCTCATGGTGGTAGTGAGGTTTCCTCGGTTTGTGTCTCACGTGGTCCGCTTGTGTTTCAAGTTGGATGGTGAACAAGTCAAGTTAAGATTGTGGTAGGCTCTTGTTGAAAGCATGGTGTTTGGTTGATACTTTGTGATGGGGAGGATTCACTCATGGCATGCATGTGCTCGTTATCAATTTCTATGGAGGAAGATCCTTGGTAGATTGATAGTTGGGTGAGCTCACATATCACAAGGTAAAGGGAGTATTTCTCTCCATTTTTATCATGTTCAAGTTCTAAGAAGTCTATTCCTGTTGCAAATGGTGCTAAATGTGAGATTCATGGGATAGGAACCGTTCCTATTTGGCAAAGCTTCAAAATGTCTTGTATGTTCCTTTCAATGTCTAGAAACTTGTTGAGTTTAAGTCAATTGATTGAAAATGGATGTAATGTCAACTTTGATTGCAATACTTGCTTTATCATCAAGAAAGGAAATGTCTTTGCCAAAGGGATTAGAGATGGTAGGGTTTGTGTGAGAACTAATTGCAATTTGGATGTGATGGTGTAGGAGTTTGGAACTCAATGGACACCTTGGAAGTGCACCCTCCTACTAGGTCCCATTTCCCAAATTGTGCTTGTATACTTTGGTCCAAGGCCAATAAAGTGATATGGTTCAAGGTTGAGGCCCAAGGTTTAGAAAAATAGCCAAAACACCCATGGTAATGGCTTTCTAGCATCTCACTAGGTTCCATACCTCCTACCAAGGCATAGACACCTACCTACCTTTATTCAATGACACCAGTATCTTAATCTAAAGGCACATACCCTTAATTTTGAAGAAACAAAATGTTTCTATTGTCAAAGCCTTGCCAGCTTTCCACCCTGATTTTGACAGAAAAGACACACGAAACAAAATTGTTCACGAATAATTTCTCGACACACGACACGAAATCGTTTCGTGACACAAAATCATTCTTGCTCCACGAAGGACCAAGAAGATCAGCCAAGTACCAAGGGGTACAAGTATTTGATCAGACATCATGACATCAACATAAGTACTCTAGAACGTGGCTAATCTGTCACTCTTGTAATTCGTGATTAGTTGTAGATGTTTAATCTTTCTGATGCGGAAGTTACACGACGCGACTCCAAAAAGTTCGCGAACTATATACTTTGTGCTTGATGCATAATATTGTAAGACAAAAAATATACAGAATACATGTCCGCCTATGAGCGAGACAATTTTGTAAGAGGATCAACAAATCCAGAAGTTCGCTAGTAAGCGAGACATTATTCGTGAGAGAATCGTTTTCCTCTCACGCCAATGCACTGTGTGGATCTGTTGCACAGTGCTTGAAATTAGAAGATCAATAGATAATATTGTAGCTGTTATGCGCATATTATTCTGAATGATTGTATGATCTTGAATGAATATTTGTCTGCTACTATTCGTGTATCTGATTTACTTGTTTATTCAATTTTGCACATTGGTTTGATTTTTTTGAATGTTGTAATAATTTATAACGTAGACTAGTAGTGTCTGTCTACATTCTGGAGGATTGTAGGAATGATATAGCCGGCAGTGACCAGCAATCATATATGAATTCCACAAGAATTGATTTTATTCGCGAATGCTTTCGCTTCGTGTTTCACTTCGTTTCACTTCGCGATCACTTGGCTTTAAGTGTAAATCAATTTCAGAGCTCATTTAAGTTTCGTTTCACTTCGTTTCATTTTGTCTAGTATCGTTTCGTTTCGTTTTGTCTTGTTATAGAGCCTGATTGATCTTTTCATGAATTCTTCTCTTTCATCTAGTTTCGCTTCGTTGAGTTTTGTTGTAGAGCTTGACTGGATCGCGAATTCTTCTTGAGCATAAATAATTCATGATCAGAACAGTTTTGCAAAATGTTTGCGAATCGTTCGAGAGAGTCCTATCAGTTCGTTACCAAAATTTTACTGGAATTTTGAATTTGCACAATTTGCAACACTTTCCATCAGTGGTATCAGAGCTACCTTGTCATAGTCTGACATAGCTGAAAAGCTATCAGATCTAGGAGGCTAAGCATTCAAACAAAGAACCATTAACAAGTGAGGAACACAAATTCAGGAGCAATGGCTTCAATAAGCACCATACAATCCAAGATCTGTACAACACTAGATTCATCAGAATCTAACTTCCTAGCATGGAAGGTTAAGACCTCGCTGATACTAAAGGGAGAAGGATTATTCCCCTGGGTAGATGGCACTTAGGAGATGCCTACAACAACAGGAAAGCAACTACGTGAATGGAGGGAGAAGAATGACAAGGTAGTAGCCTTGTTATCATCATCCATCGAGGATAGCCTGAACTCTTGACCTGGCTACACTCTCTAAAGCAAAAGATATGTGGGATACTCTACACAGAAGATTTCAAATGAAATCATGCAATCAGATAATGATGACCCTAAGGGTACGATGCATCTAGGCCGCCACAATGTGAAAATATCGTAGAATTAAAATAATATTAAACTTAGAGATTCAAGTTCTGGGGTTTGTCCAAACTTGAGGTAGACTAGTCTAGTAACTTTCCAATTAGAGTCAAGTTAGTTTTTTTGTCTTCATAGTGATGTGTAGGTCTAGAACCTATCAAGAAGCATTTGAGGCTACTCTTATAGGTCAAAGGATTCTCAAATTCTCAAGTCTTATCCATCTCTCTTTTTGTCATCTAGTGGAGAGGTAGAGGCAATGTGGCATCTAGATTGTTCTCTCTCTTCACGAGTTCTAGAAGGCCTCTTGTAATATAAATAAGGTGGCTTTGTACCACAAGAATACACTTTTTCAAGTAAAGCTTCCATTTGATTCATTTGAGGTGCAATGATAGTTAGATTGTGATGAATGCTCTTGCCTTCAAGCTAACTAGCTTGCCAATGTTTTCCATCTCATTGTTTTTGGAATAGAAGCTAGTTTGGTGTGCAATCATTCATTCTCTTGATCCTTTGTACTTGCAGCTGGTTCACACGTGTGAAAAGTTCTCATGGTATCAGAGCTTGATAGGAGAATACACATCTAATCATTGCTTTGTCAAATGGAATGACTTCTCATCATTGTTGGTGAAATTTTGCCTCTTACTAGCACTCGATTTTGAGCTAACTAGATCCACTCTCATCATCACTTATTAATGTATCTTTTTCTCTGATTTCAAAGCTGTACGTCCAACTGTAGCAGCACGTGTGAGGCCTCGAATCAAGATAGAGTGGGGACTATGTTACTTCTCATCTTTTCCATCCATCTTGCATATGAATGGAAAGCTAATCAAGTGTAGATTGGTGGATCCTAAGGAGAGTTCTTTGCACTCAAAGTGAGGCATATTGAAGAAGAAAAACAGCGTTTTAGATGCTTGAAGGATGTACTATCAAAGATCCTTTATTATAGGAGTCAAAATAGCAAATTTTGACTATTTCTCAATTTTTTTCAATCTAAGAAGCATTATTTGGATCTATGATCCTATGAATGGATGAAACTTTCTAAATGATAAATCTGACTTTTTTAAGCTATTTCACACGTGTGAACTCAGATTTACTTCATCCACTTTTGCTTGGAAAAATTAAGTGCAAATTTTGACTAGCACCTAGAAATTGTTATTTTTGGCCTTCTTTGAGTTCTCAATCATTTGTTACTTGATTCCAAGTGATCAATAGTTTACATTTGATTAGTTTTGAACCTCTGAAAACATAAGCCGAAATCAATTCTCTAGGCATGACTTCAATGGGATCTTATTTTTTAGAACAAAGTGAGAGACTCACTTCTACAAATTATGCTACATGGAAAGTGAGGGTAGAATCCATTCTTGTACTTCAAGTCTGGAATTACACTTTGCTATTTTTCCACATAATGCAATGGTTTTTTCATTCTGTCCATCGCTGATCAGATAGGACATAAATTCGCTGGTAGCAGCGATGCATTGATGGCCCATCACTATGGATTATTGGCATAAACGTCTTGCTTTTTGATTGATAGCAATCTGAAATCTGCCCATTACTGATACATCTCTTTATGTGTTAAACACTTTGTTATGTAAGCAAGTAGCATAACATATGTAAGCTATTGATATGGAAGTGGACAACGATGGTAAGCCATCTTGAAACAAACTTTTTTGATATAGTATGGTTGAATACTTGTTTTGGAATCCATCGCTGATGTCCAACGATGAACAACCAACTCCTTTGCTAAAATGTGTCCTCTTGTCAAGAAGAGTTCTTAGAAATGAATAAATATTGATAAAACGTGCTATCATCTATGTCTTTTATAGCATAGTTTTGACTCATTTAGGATGTTAGAGTCCTATCATTCCATTCTTAAAGAATTCCGAAAGACAGCAAGCAAAGGTATGTATAAAACTTTCACTCTTTAGTTTCAAGTCAATGTGAGATGAATGTAATACTCCACAATCTATTGTCAAAGCTTAAGTGAGTAGGATTTGAAGGAATTGGGTTGTAATAATAACACCTTTCTCGGGCTTGTGAAAACTCAATGCTATACATAGACCCAAATTCAGCATAAATCATTTTTTTAAGACACTCACGAGCAAACATGACCTCTTCACAAGACTCACTTGCGACTACTATTCAAATTGGTGCTTCTTACATATCTCGGTTGCTTTTACGCAAATGGCAGATGCACTTCAAATAAATAATTTGGCATTGTAAGAAACTACTAATGGCATTTGTACTTTTTGGAAGATCGGATTGATTTTCAACTAGTTTTAAACATGTCTCGTGCTCCATTAAGCATTGCCTTAACATATAGAATCATTGCTTGTCGTAGATACTATTGTAACCCTCACTTATGATAATGACAGTTTTAGCATATTAGGGATTGATAACCTAAAAAGTTCTTAAAAGCACATGGATTTGTGCGAGAGCTTCTACATTCATACGGATTGAAATGACATATCTAATATTAAAAGAGTTTTTCAATAGCCCCGCTATGCAATTCTATAGAACAGAAGATGAATAAGACTCTCAATTGAGAGATTGTAAATAATTAAGCTAGACACCCCCTGATCGTGTAGTTGTACTTATGTGTGAAAAATGCATCATAGACAAAACAATTGTAAATATGTCAAATGCATTAAGTGGTAGCATTTATTCTATGCTTAAAAGCATGTGCTGCAAAGCACATTAGAGAACTTGTGAGGTTCCAATTTCAAAATATCTTATACATTGTAAAAGTCAATGTATTTGCCAAAATATATCAAATGCAAGCTAACTTAGTCTTCCTAAGTTAGAAGAATGACCAATAGGAAAGTGTTAGACTGGTTATTAAATTATTGGACAACCCTAGACAATGTAGCTTATTTATTCCAATAGTATAGCTCTCATTCGTGTTGACATATAACACTTATATCTATATGTTGTATATAAATATTGTTGAAAGCCATGAAAGAATAGACTTAAGGCAATCAATCTAAAACAATCTAGAGGTTATAATTTTTGTATTATTTGTAGCATATTAGAAGCAATAAAAATTTGTGTGACATAGAGGTAGCATATTTGTTGATCTTGCCAACCAGAAGAGTGTGGTTACTTGCTTATTAGATGCTTGTGGCTTCGTTTTTCTTTTCTTTGTTGGCTACATATTCATACTTTCATTGGTTGAAAATTTGACCAATTGTAGACAAGTATCAAATGACAAGAAACCTATGACATACAATCTTTGGGTGTTTTCTAAACCTCTTTTCTGTTGATTTGGTGCTTTATGCTCTTGCCATCATGCTATGAAAAATTCGTTTAGTTGCTTCACAACCATACAAAAACATTGTGATTTTGCTTTTACTAGCTTTCTGTCACAATCTCATCAGCCTATTGTGCATTAAATTGAGTAATCTTACAGATTATTTGGCAGTAAATACAGTTCTTATTTTCTTTGATTACCTTAGCTAACCAGTTTGTAGAGCATCGTTGTCGTCCACATACTGTTCTTTGGCTATTCTTCATAGTATGTGTCTAACTTATGAACCACAAAACACATAAATGACTAGAGATTTTGGAGACAATAAAGAGCTCTTGGTGCTCATTTCATTATGTATTAAAATTACTAATAACATTATGAAGGCAACCACAAATAGATTATTTTGGATTCTCATACTAGTTGCATAGACAGTTCATTTACCAATGACATCGCTTAAATTGTCATAAATTTCATATGCCACCTCCAATCCAAGTGCTGCAGAAAGCAAAAATTATTTAATATTTGTCCTTTATGTGTACATACTTATATTGAAAAATTATTTCCATCTAGGCCTATTACTTGGCAGTTTTCCTTTATCGGAGAGTCGGATTCACTTGCCTTAAATATTAATTTTGATCTATTTTTCTACTTATTCCTATTCAAAATGGCAAATACTTCTTCCTCTACACTTGACCCAAATACACAGGTTGGTTTCTCCAAAGACATCGAGGACAAACTACCACATTTGGAGGTCCTATATCATTTTTTGTAAGGCTTGCATAAAGAAAAGTTCGACAACAATCTGTCAATTCCTTTGGTGGCCTAAGAAATCAATGAACCATTCAAACATGGATTTTTTAGTCTACAATAATATTTTGAGACCTGTGAACTTATCGTAAGTAAGAATATTCTTGGTCTCACTTCTTTCATACAAGGTAATGCCTTACTATGGTGGTAACGTTGTCTCAAAGCCATAGTAAGGGTGTTACAACTTAAGAACACTTTGAGAAAGTGTTCCACACTTGAACATTATAATATTTGTTGTAATGCATATTTCATAGCTCGAACACATTTACGTCACCTAAAACAAATTGGATCATTGAAAACTTATATTCCTTACTTTATCTCATTGACTTGGAGACCAATGAATTGTCTCCCACTAAACAAGTCCACGTGAGCCTTTGTTATGCATTGATGTTCTCAAATATGGCCTATCAGATATATATGCAACAATTTGTTATGTGAAACACATAACCAATTTCATGCTTACTCCTTCAAGCACCACTTATAAGCAAAAAGATAATGGTTGCAATAATCTACTTTGTTCGTATAACCACTTTTAGATAGTGCGAATGGTCGTCAATTCTCTAAGTAGATTAAAACAGTGGAATAAATAACAAGTAAAACTACTGAGTAATAAAGAGAAAATGAATAGTGAATGATGTCATCCATAGATGTTCATATTCAAATTTGGCATCTTATTATACAAAATATGTTAATAGTTCGTATATATCCTTTACTAAATAAATGTATTGGATAGTTAAGCACTTTTCAATAAGTATTCAAATAAATATTATCACATATCATAAACCAATATTTTTTTATTATCAAACCAATATATTTCAAGATAAATTATTATAACTTTAGAAATCAATATTTGAACTATATAATAACCTGATTGTATCAATATGTCTATTCATCATTCAAATCAAATGTTAATTCGGGTTAGGAAGTTCTATATGATTAAATTCTTCAACAACTTCTACACTCTTATTTTATGCATCAACAAGCTACATTATGGTTGCTGCATTGGATGTTGTTGAGATGATTCATCGCCATAAGAAAATCTTCTTTACGCTCATTCACTTAAAAAATAGAGTCATTCATAAAATGAGAAAGCCATGTTGACTCATCTTGTGTTGAACATCCTCCAAGTTGTGAATCTTCTTCACAATCATGACAAAAAATATTCATAAAGAATTCACATTCATCACCATAATGATCATATTTTGGAGGAAATGGAACTAGAATCATCTTCAAGACACGTGAGATCATAAAAGATAATATTTTGATAATTACAAGTCTCAAATAGGTCAAAGAAACTTGGAAACACATATTTTTCAAGTGATTCATGACCACGTTCAACTTTATCACTTCTGTATTCAAGTGATGACAAAACATCAGTACAAAAGAGAATTTGACATTTTCATGTACCTTGTTTATCACCAGGACAGAAGCTGAAGAATGAGAGGGTGTGAACAAAAATGATGCTGCATGTAGACTACATGTCACCTGCATGCAGGTTTGGTTAGTCAGTTACACCATCCTTGAAATCGATCCAGAAAACTGTGTGGAAGTAAGCACATTGACTTGAGAACTGCTGTAGATTGATTTTTGTCCTGCATGCTGCTGTAGATTGATTCTTGGCTTGCATGCAGTGTGTCATCATGGCATGAATTGGCAACAAAAGCATAACGCTTTGAATGGAAGCAGCTTGAACGTATACTATAAATTTGAGATAGCGTAGAGTTTGCATTTCTTTGTAACTTTAAGTCAATAAGACAATTTGCATAATAAGAGGTGTGGGTGATTCTGTTGCTATTTTGAGGTCAGCGATTAGCTGCACAAACACGCATGTAGCAGCAAAATAACAACCACAATTTCCAGGACCAACAGAGGCTTTTCTTCTCCTCCAGGCTTCTGGTGGTACTTGGTACGCTGGGGGAAAGCAAAACTAGCAATCATCTTAGTTTTGATCATCATGCAAGGCAAAGTTATAGGTTGAGTTGTGCAGCCTCCCATCTCCAAAGCGGGCTTGTGAACAAAATTTTGAAGCGGATTCAACCTGAATCCCGAACCTGAATCGGATTAAAACTTGAATCACGAACCTGAAAGTGGATTCAACCTGAATCGGTGTTTCTCTGTTTGCAGGTAGTGGCCATCTTCTCAAGCAGTTCCAAATCATTGCAGACAGCCAGCGAGGATTCAAAACAACATTATTTTGTAGGACAACACCACGCTACTTCAAAACAGGCATTTCCCAGCTTTCTTACAAGTTCCATAACACTTACCATCCTCAAAACAATGTGGCAACATGTTTGAGCAAAAGAAGAAGCAGACTTTATTCAGAAAGCACAACCAGCAAACAACAAGAATTCTGTCATGCATGATCGGTTCTAGTTCCTATTCAAAAAACAAAGCTATTTAGATCTTTCTCCATAATTCTGGCATCCACGACCTACGGTGGTTGTGGGATTGGTTCCGGATTATTGGCATCCATGACCTACGGTGGTTGTGGGACTGGTTGCAGATTATGGTCATCACCGACCTACAGTGGTTGTTGGTTGATTGCGAGTTTTGGCAAAGTGCAAAGGTATATCTTCGTACAGTTTGTTTGGCTAGTCTTGCAACATGTCAGATGATTCCAACCGCAAACGTCCACCTTCTCCTTCTTCTTCTCAACTGTCTGGCTCGCAATGTCTTCGCATTGATAACTCGCCTTCACAGCATGATTCCTGCATCTCACAACAATTCCATCGGTCTTGCAATGCCCAACGCGTCTCAGATTGCCATGCAGCCAATGTTGCACAACATGCTCTTCTGGTTTCTGTTTCAACCGCACCTACTCCACCTATTCACCACGCTGCTGTGGTTCCATATCTCCCTCCACAGGTTCGAGCCTTTGGCTCTCCGGCTACTCAAAATTCCTCCCTTCCTGTTCCTTTTTTTGGTTGTGGTAGATTGTATGTTCAAGGGGCAGGTTTAACTCGACATCGAAAGGCATGCTCTGCTTTTCACCAGGTTTCTTCCTTGCTTGTTTGCATCCAGCTCCTGTCTCGTCGCCTCTGATTCTAGTTGCGCTCTGTTCATGTTCCGAGTTCTCTTCATTTTGAATTGCCTCGTTCACGCCTCTATGTTCATATCCCATTTGCTTTACGTCAAGAGGTCCAACGAGCTTTGTGTGTGCCTCTGTCTCGTTTGGCCAAGGACCCTTATGATATTGTTGCATGACATGTTTTCCTGCTTTTTCTTGTGTGGTGTCTACAACTCAGCTGGCCATCGTGAAACTAGAACTCGTCTGCGCCGTTTCTTTTCTGGTGATTGGGAGAATTTGCAAGACGAATTTTACTTTCGATGCAAGGCACATGCTGCCAAATGTGAGTTGGGACCTCCTGCTCGAGAATGTTCCATTGACGCTCGTCTTCGCCGTTCCCCTTTGCTAGGTCAAGCGGGTGAGCTCTCTCGCACAGCTCGCGCTTTGGTCCCTTCTACACCGACGCCTCCTTCTCACACTGTTTCAGCACTGCAGCACCTCCATCCACAAAAAGGAGATGAGTTACCCTTATTTGTCGAGGATTTTGAGTCGGATATAGACCTCCAGCTTGGGCAACCTAATTTTCTCAATGCTTTGCTTGATAGTCCTCACGCCGGTGGTCCTACTGGGTGGGCTTTTGAGCATTTTCATGATTGCCTTTCTCCCGATGATTCAGCTAGCAGTTTTGGTTTCCTTTTCCAAGTGTGTAATTCCATTGCAATTGGTCACATTCCTTCGTCAATCGCTACTATTTTGAGTTCGGCCCGCCTAATCGTCGTGGACAAATCTTCTAGGGGTGTTCGTCCTATTGCTGTGGGAGAAGTTTTGTATCGGTTGGTTGCACGTACCCCTGCATTTCAGTTTCGTGATGAATTCCGAGCTCATTTCTCTCCCTTGCAGTTTGGTTGTGCGACTTTCGGTGGCTGTGAAATCGTTGTTTATGCTTTGCGTGCTGTTCAGGATGCCCACCCAGATTGGATTGTTATGCAAGTTGATGTCACAAATGCTTTCACTTCCGCGTTTTGTAGCACCATCTTTCAAGAGCTGCGTGATGCCGGTGAGCCTTTCCGTACTTTCTACGCACGTGAATCTCCACTATACTACAATCATACTACTTCCTTGGGCGATGTCACTATCATTCCTTCTGCACCGTCAAGGGGATCCTCTTGGTGGCCCTTTGTTCGCTCTTGCTCACCCGCGTGCCTTGCGTTCATCAACCTCTGCAAGTTTCCCTTCCCGTCTTTTCCCTTCCATCGCAGATGACACGCATATTGTGGGGCCGTCCAAGGATGTTCTTTCTGCTTTTCTGCATTTTAAGGAACAATTATCGTTGCTCGGGCTTTCTATCAATTTATCAAAGTGTACAACATGGTGCCCGCAAGGACTTCCTTTCGGCTTTCCTATTCCAGAGAATATCCTCACACCTGAATATGGTATCAAAGCTTTGGGAATACCGACCGGCTTAACCGCTCATGTCAATTCTATGGTTCAGCAGGTTTTACAACAACAAATTTAGCATTCTGATTTACTTCCAAAATTGGGCAACGTGCAAGTTGCATTCGCCATTCTCACTCGAGGTTTTGCTCAGTGTCCTAGTTATTTGCTACGTTGTGTTCCTCCCTCTTCAAATATTATGCAGCTTCTACCAGGCTTTGATAATTCCTTATTACAGATTTTGGGAAGCTTACTTGCAACACATTCTTTGCAACATTCCAATGGCATATTGCTCAAGCGTCAAATATATTTGCCTGCCTCTTCGGGTGGGCTGGGTTTATCTTCTTCAAAACAAGTTGCTCCAACTGCTTACTTGGGAAGTTGGGCTTTGGTTGCTTCTGCACTCGTCTCTCAATTCCAGCAGAATGATCATCCTCTCCTTTTCGAACCAGTGGCACATGTGGAAACAAGATGTCTGGGTTTTCAACAATCACTACGAAATGCTCAAGATTTATTGCCAACTGTTGTTCAATTGCATATGCCCCCTTTTGAATCATTGATCACTAATTCAAAACCACGTTTACAACACTCTTTATCTGAACAATTGCATTCTTACCTTTTCACCTAGCTGATACGAGACTCTCCTTCGGACGTCGTTCGTGCACGCTTGTTTTCTTGTGCTGGAACTGGGGTCGGGGCTTGGTTGTTGGCACGTCCAACTCTTTCTCATTTGCGTATGTCTTCTGAGTTCTTCTTGGCAGCAATCAGTCTAAGGTTGGGTCTCCCTCATCCCTCATTAGCTGGAATTGTCAAATGTTCATGTGGTCATGCTTTGGACTCTTTGGGCACGCATCTTTTGAGATGTCCTTCTAGTGGTGATCAGATATCTTCACATGATACTATTCGAGATGTGGTTGCTACAATGGCTTTTGATGGATGTCCTTCCAGTTACTACGTCACAATCCTCTTGTCGACCTGTTGATCTTGTCCTCTCCAAAGATGATGTTTGAACTTTGGGTGATGTGGTTATTGTTGATCCGACTCATCTTGATCTTCTACAACGGACATCTACCACTCAAGGAGCGACGGCCAATCATGTGGCTCTTGACAAAGAACGCGACTATCAGGATCGGTACCCTTCTGAGGCATTTATTCTTTTTTGCTATTGAGACTTTTGGGTGTCTTCATCAGAAATTTGACAGGTTTCTCAATGACTGTGTGGCTCTATATGTCAAAAGTCATTCTGCACTTCCCATCATGGTGTCCTATTTTCGACAACGTGTATCTATTGCCATACGTGCTCAAGCTCAAATGTTAATTCGTCGTGGTAATACAGCTGGTGCAGTTATTTCACGACATCCTTCTCAACTTCCTATGTATTTAATGCTACAAAGTAATGTTTTGCATACTATCGGTGTCGTTTAAACTTGAATTTTCTGAGTTTTCAAGCAGATCTAAATCAATTATATATTTAAGTTCATTATATATTTAAGTTTACCTTTGGGCGTTCAATTTCAATATCTTTCATCATGTACTTTTAGATGAGATTTTTCATCTTTCTTTCACTAAAGTAATATTTATGTATTACACTTGATTCTTGGTCATCAAACTATATCCAGACCGTCCATTTTATGCAAAGATTCTAAATGAACGACATCGATGACATACACGGCCACGTCAACCAAATAAATACTCTCCGGGCCACGCGAACTCGCCTCCCGTGTTCCTTACTGGCACGATACGTTTTACACTCACTGCCTTGGATGCTAGCCACGTGTCAATCATCCCCAGAGTATCTCAAGCGATTGATTCGATGATAGACGTGTGGCAAACGGAGAATATCCAACGGTGGCGGGCTGAAAATCGAAGCCTGCCAATCACATACGAGAGCTCACCGTTCTTTATTTCCCATTTCCACGTCGATACAGCGATCGATTATCGTCACCTTTCTTGCTTTCTTTTCTCCTCGTCGATACTCGCTGCTTCTATTTCTCGTCGATGACGTTCAGAATCTGCATCTATTAATCATCCATCTGCATCTCCATCTCCATGTAGTCGTCCTCCTTCGAACTCTTCTTTTCAAAATTTCAAGCAGTATGATGATGCTTCAGCGTTTTGCAGCATTGAATGAAGGTTTCAAGTTTCAGCCTGCTCAAATAATGGCGTTTTCTTATCAGGATTACCGTATTTCGTCAGTTTCTTGTGCTACCAGTGTTTCCCTTGGCGGGCCACGAATGAAACCCGTATTTGCTTGCCGAGCTTTGCCGTGATATGATTTGGTCTCTGTTGGAGGCGTTCTGGAAGGCGTCAGTATCCCAGACCTTGTTAATTTACTGTTTATGAATACCAAGAGGTTCTTACTGTACTCCCAATAATGGCTTGTGCAGTTGATCACATTCGTCTTCTCATCGACGCATTCCCTGGTTTCTTCGTTATTTTTAGGTGGTTGTAACTTTCAGCCCTATTCAATTGCAGATAAATGGTTAAGTTTGTTGATTCCCAGGAATAACGCGCAGAAGGCTGCTTTTCTTATTGTCTTCGGACGGTAAGTATATGAACCTCGAGTACATGTTTGCTTGTAACGTTTGCATAGGTACATATGCTGAGTGCTACTCCTATTATCTATAATTTTGTCGACAAATAATTTTTCATATTCTTTAATCGCGTTTAGTTTCTTGATTTACACCATTCTTTCCATGGCTGTTTTCAAAATATACGTCTCATCTTCAAGTGTGTTATACTTGATTTGATCCTTGTAACTGCTTAGAAGCGTTGCATTATAGATAAACTTTAAAGTTGGTTGGCTATGCTTATCGTTGATAACGAGATCACCAGTGTAGTCCTTATAATTATGCGCCTCAAAAAATATTGTGAATGTAAACATTTCATGCAAGTTACCCTAATTGTGAACAAGTTTTTGATCTGACTTATGAACGTTCGAGCTTACAACCACTTAGAAGCCCGTTCCGACCAAAATGGGTCAGAACGTTCCGTTCTGACCGTTCCGTACGTTCCGGAACGTACTGGGTCGGAACGATTTTTTGTGAGTTAAAAAAAAAATGTAAAACGACCCTGATGGCCCGCGCATTCTGCATTTGCATTTCATCGGTGACTGACATATTTTCTAATTTTACCTGTTGCTTCAAAAAGCAATTGCTTTCATGAAGAGATTGACATTCTTGCTTCAGAATCGCCCTCTCCTATTCATCAAGGAAAAGATGAAGTGAATACTGAAGAACGGTCTATAATAATCTACAATGAAGCTCAGTCAAACTGACTATATAGCTGGAAACCGGGGCAATTGTGCACATCGGGAATATTCATCATATGAAGTGAAGGCTAATGCTCATCTATTTTGCATATATGTATCTGAATAGCCCTTCCCCCGTCTCTGAATCCGATGTTTCCGTTGAACCGATCTGGGTGGCTCGGACATACAACTTCTGAGTCACGGATCTCTGTACCCTGCCTGCTGGCACCTTATCACTGTGTGTTCAATCAAAGGTGAACGTCCACAAGGCTTCCTGTTTTCTTTCCGCAAGCTCACCATCGCTGGAAACTCCTGGACCACGTCCATGATATGCTCTTTACGTATTTTTTTGGTAGTTGTGCTTTTTATGTCCAATTGATGTTTGTCATTTTATTTGCTGAGTGATTTACTGTTCTTTTTCCTTTGAGCTTAGATGCTCCTCAAGCTTCCTTAGATATTATGGTTTCATGAGATAGGACCGCTGTTGAAGAAGAATGTAAATCTAGATGTGGACTTACGATTGTCTACATCTCCTCCCCAGCTTGCGTTAGAATATCCACTAAGCTGATGAAGATTGTCATTGTTGACATCTCCATAGCAGATGCACTAGTCCATGGTAGCTCGAATATATCTCATGACTCTTATGAGAGCCTTCTAATGGGTAATGCCAGGATTAGCCATATATTGGCTGAGTGAGCTTACAACAAAAGAAATATCTGGTCTTGTGCAGACCATTGCATACATGAGATATCCAAGTATCGATCGATAAGGATACTCTCTCATCTGCTCCTCTTCCTGCTTGGTCTTGAGACATTGGTCCTTCAACAAATGCAGGCCTGGGTTCATAGGTGAGTGAGCTAATTTACAATTCATTAGATTGTATCTGTTAAGAACATTGTGAAGATACCTATGTTGAGTGATGTAAAAAAACGTATTTTTTTATTTTTATTTTGATGGTCTCGTTCCGTTCCGGAACGGGCAACTAAGAACCATATCAATAATAAATTTGTGCATTCATGCATTAAATAATTCAAAGCAAGAAAGGTTTACGTCCCATATAGACAAAAAGATCTACGTCACATTGATCATAGATGGACCAAAAGAACTCTTATAGGAAGTCACATTTGTTAGAGATGATGCACTATTCAAGTTTCATGGAAGAGGAACTAGATGCAGCATGTGTGGAAGGCCATGATAGTATCTTGCTTTCTCAAGCTGGTTGGGTTAATAATAAAATTTCGTTATTGATAATTCGTACAAGCACTCTGCACTAGCCCCCCAACTTATCGAAAAAAATATCAAGTGTAATACCTCCTGTAACAATGATTGATGATTACGAGAAGTGATCTGATCAGCAATAGCTTATGGTTGACAAATTGCTAGATCAAGCAAGCGTGTCTTTGATGAGCTTCTTGAATGAGCTAAATTAGATTTGGAGGTCAATCGTTGAAAACAAGTGCAATCTAGTAGTTGTCTGGTGAATCTTGGAAGCTTTTGAACAATTAATCACAGGCAGAAACAAAGCTTAGGAGGTCAATTTGGTCAAACAAGTTCAAAAGCCACTCGCTAAGGGAAGCAAGTCCACAAAGCAAATTGTTAATATATTTGACTCTTGGAACCAAAATTATAGACACAAAGAGAATAGTTTTTTTGTATGTCAATCATTGGGAGGAAAGGAAATGGGAATGCCTATAAGGAATGAGTGGATTAGGGGATGGCTTTTGGAAGATGGATTATTGATGAAGCCTCCGTTAGAGGTGAATTCATTGGCAAAGAAAAATGATTTGAAAGCAAATTGCAAGGGGTAGGTGATTTGCAAACAAATTGTCGAAGATGCATGCCTAAACATGAAGTCATTGCCGAAGAAGATAATTTGCAAGCAAATAATGGAGACAGATGGACTAGTCACTGATAGTTCTCCATAGCTAGAAGGGAAACTCTTCACATTTTCTGAAAATCTTGGGATATCATACTATGAGCTTATGCCAAAATATTGAGAGTAGTCGTACTTTAGAAGCTATTTTGGATCTTTCCTTAAAAGAGCTATTGTAGAGCCTCGTACAAAGGGCTAAGTTTTCTTGCAAACTATTGCATTTACAGCCTTAGATGGCCCTTAGAGATTGAAGCTAGAATCATTGTGTGTAGCGAAGCGCGCATTTTGGAACTTGGAACACAAAAAATCAGTATTTTGCTTAAATTTATTTTGTTGCTGTGCTGGAAACTTTTTTGTTGCTATGTTGTAAGCTCTATTGCAAATTTGCCAAGTTTTAAGTTGAACTTCAATTGATTGCCAAGTATAGATGTGGCATGATTGTCCTTTACGATCAGGCACCAAATTAAAGTTTAGCATAGTCTATGGTAGCTTGTTCACATAGGTAGCTGCAACAAAGAGAGAGGACTGTGCTCTCATTTTCCTTGTGGGACGATGCACGAGCTCTTGTGATAGCGTTGCAGCCTTTATACAATGTCCTGTGACCTACTGATAGAAAGGGCTGCATGTTGGGCCTTCTTTATGAGTTTATGGATAGGTTAGGGATGCAACTTTGCTCTTGCACTGTCATTTGTGAAGAGAGGTTCGAACTTGTACACTAGACTAAGTTTGAACTTGAGGCTTGAATTTTTTTTTAAAGTTTTAAGTTTGGGCCAAACTCTATGATCTAGTTTTTGAATTCTAAGTTTTATAGGCGTGAGAAATATTGTGAAAGTGACAAGGCAGATGGGAGTGATTTTCCAGTAGACATTGCATGGTATGGGTTGCCTTCTTCACCCTTTACGGAGAAATGAAGAGCAGTTTTGTGATGTCGAGCTTTAACGAGGATGGCACACTTACGTTGAGAGTGTCTACACCGAAGTGGATGTCTAATATCTTATTTGCCAATCTAGGTCAAATTATTTGTGTCTATGTTCACAAGAATTGAAAAATATCTTATTTGCCAATCTAGGTCAAATTATTTGTGTCTATGTTCACAAGAATTGAAAAGGGGGGGGGTCCTTATATATAGGGGGGAGAACCCACCAGTTTTCTCACTAGTGCAAGGGAGAGATCTTTTCGTTTTTTCTTTGAAAAACCTTCTAGCTTCCAACAGTTTACCAATCTTTTCTAAGCCTTACACACTTTCCTGAGCTTTTTGGGCTGGACAACTTTTTTTAGTAAGCCTCCTTACTATTTATAGCAACTACCTGAGAAGCACATTTTCCCTTGTTTATATTTGATATGTAATTAGTTTAATTGTACATTTAGGAAAAATGATAAAAGAATAGACTTCTAAAGCTCCACCAAAGGCAGCCAAGTGCATGAAGTTGGAGAAACTGAATCAAAGTATGGACGACATTGAACAAGACCCATCCGTATTGGGGTTGGACCTTACCCCACGTGAGCTCACAAGGAAGATTACGTGCAAAAGGAAGTACCAGCCCTTCTATCCATGGCTAATGTAGAGGACCTTCAAGGATGTTGGGTGAGAGGCAGACCCATATTGGATCTGTGCAGATTCTAGGCATTTGCACCATTGATCAGGCAATCAACATTCGCTATCCAAGTTTAGGGTGGCCAATCACAAATGCAATGAACTGAAAGAGATTATCCATAATGTGCTAAGTTACTCTTTTTGGGTCTATGAGCTCCTAGTGTTATGCTTTTTGCAAACATTCTTATGGGATTGCATAGGAGAGAGCTTGAGGTAAAAGGTCGCTAGTGCATTAGCATTCTAGGATTGTTTGTGTTATTTTCATGAAGTGAATGCAAAGTAGATTATGGGATTTTGCGTGATACCTTAAGTGTGTGATGTGGTATGTGGATTGGAGTCTGTGGGGAAAGAGTGAGGTGTGATACAGAGGGTTAAGACGAAGAGTGGAAAAGAATGTGCGTGGATAGGAAAATATAAATGAATGTGGTTCTAATTCAATCAATGTATGTTTTCAACTCTTTCTAATTATCTCTTGCTTAGTTTACCCACCTTGTTTGCTAGCATTTGGCCTTGTTGTTTGTGAAGGATTGCAACGTTTCTTAGTGGTGAACCATCTTCATAGGCTCCTCATTGGACTGATCCCACCACTTGTGCTACAACAACTCTAGAGATATCTTCCTAAAAGAATCTCGACACAATCTGAGCTTGGTGTTGGAATGGAATGGCTATTTCATCCTCTAACTCCATGGATGTCCTAGATTGTCGTCCGGTGAAGGAGGTATTGTGAAGGTGAGTATCTCTTTTACTATATTGATCATCATGACATAGGTCTCTTCAAAGGTAAGGCATCTCTCGTATGATCCTTCGATGAGATCAAGGAACATAGCATAGCTGGGTGATCATGAAAGAGATAGTGGGAATGGCTCACTAGTCTCAAAATTAGCTACTATGAGAATGAGCAAAGAGGACATATCAACAAAGAGTCACGAGACTCTTTGCGAATAACTAATTAAGAATGTAGAATAGTTTTAAAATTTTGGAGCCCATTGGGTCCAAGTTTAATAAAAAACACATAAATTTTTTTGTTCACGACATAAACTAGTCATTATTTCTACACATCTCTGTCAGAATTTGAAATACAAATTCTAGATGGAGATACTAGTCCTACTAGCACTCACACAAAACCAAGTATAGAGAGAAAACAGATCATAGGAGAATTGAGCAAATGCCCTAGCTCATTGAATTGAATGGAATAATTGAGGTGGGACTCCAGCCTTCTTATATAGTTTCTCTAATGATTGATGAAGCTAATGAGCCTAAAGTAAATAGCAAAATAGCAAAAGCTATTTACTAATAATACTACCTATATATAGTAAGAACTAAAAATGAAGTTCTAAGTACTAAAATAGATCCTAATCTATTTGTAGTGCGCCCACCTACATGCATAAGCATAAAAAGCAAATTTACTATAACTAGAATGGCCCCTAAAAATAGCACGCAGGCATGGCCAAACTATCATTAAGGGGTGTCAAATAAACATTAATTCCTAACACTCCCCCTTAATGTTTACTTTGTTATCTATTACTCCTAGAAGTTCTCTAAACTTCTGAAATTTTTCTTTGCCAAGACCTTTGGTAAAGATATCTACAACTTGTTCTTTTGTAGGGCAATAGATAAGCTCCACTTCATCAGTTTGAATGTTCTCTATGATGAAGTGTTGTTGTACTTCAATATGCTTTGTCCTGCTGTGAAAAACTGGATTTTTCGCCAATTTAATACAACTTTGATTGTCACATTGAAGTACTGTAGGTGAATCTTGTATCATATGTAGATCATGTAGAATCCTTCGTAACCATATTGCTTCACATGTTGCACTTGTAGTAGCTCGATATTCTGCCTCTGTAGATAATGAAGCAATAGTACGTTGCTTCTTTGAACTCCAAGAAATAGCACCAGAAAAAACATAACCTGTAGTAGATCTTCGGTCTTCCGCATCTCCAGCCCAATCAGCATCCACATATCCCTGTAACTTCAAATCATCCTGTCTACCATAGAGAATACCAAATCTCAAAGTGCCCTGGATATATCTGAGTATTCGCTTAGCAGCTTTCCAGAGCAATTGTGAGGCGCTTTTTGCTTACACAAGAAGTTTCGCCCGATCCATTTGAGAAAACATGCCCTGATATTGATCCTTGATTTTCTACAAGGCTTGGTTATTCAACATAACGATTCACAGTCACCTTCATGCTTCAAGTCGCGCTTCATATTCCAAGCAAGAGTCATAAGTGCCTTTAAGATCCCTAAGTAACCAGAGATCTCTTTGTTGCCTGCCAATCATAAATGAGGATGCCAACCAAAAATCTTGTTTATTGTATTTTCAACATCAAAAGACTTCAATTTTTCATTCAATTCAGTCAATTGTTTATTGCAATCATGGATGTTGTATTTTTGAATTAGTTCACGTATTTACTTTGGTTTAGAATTTCAGACAAGGCTTTATTCTTTCTTTCCATCACACCATTTTGTTGAGGAGCGTAGGCAGTAATCGATCGTCTGCTACTTCAACATTCTTTGCCAAATGCATCAAATTCATTAGATTTGTACTCTCCTCCTCAATCACTTCTTAGAACTTTGATTTTCTAATATATTCGGTTTTCAACCAAATGCTTAAACATCACAAAACTTTGAAAAGCTCGAGACTTGTGTTTTGAGAAATAAATAGCATTTACTGCACGATTATCCTGCTGAAGATGCATCTCCTGATGCTCGTACCCACCTTGCATTTTCTTTATTTCAAACCTGATTCTTAAGTAACAGGATATGAGGAGAGGCATTGGTCGTGGATGAAGATGACTGAGGACTCGCCGAATTTTGAACGTTTTATATTGAACAACTTCAGCAGCCCTTGTAGTGATGTTTCTGAATTGCTAAAGATGCCCAATGAGCAGGAGTTATATGCAAACCCATACAGTCTTTCCGGATTCAACACTTCTTTGGCAGCTCTCAATCTACTTCCTCCTCTCTCATTTTTCACGTCTTATAGGAATAGAATTGGTGCCAGCAGTGAAGCCATGGAATACAGTGCGCTGCTTTTTAGTAGCAGTCCAGAAATGGATGAAAGTACATTTATTGAGGAACCTCTGGATCAAGGTTTAATTACTTCTGATGGGTGTTTAGGAGAGCATGCCAAGGATTATTTGGCTTTTTTCAGCAATTCACCTATCAATTTTGATGCTTACACAACCTTTCCTTTGGAACCGAAGATTTCACAAGATCCTGCAGTTATGTCACATATCCATTTGTTCACAGAAAGTCAACGTCATATCAAAGAAATTTCAGATGGTGTTGCAGAAGTAGAAGATAGTGTTGAATCAGGCACAGAACCATGGAGCTCTACTTTCTCTTTGGAATGCCCATTTGTCTTTGAGAACAAAGCTTTGGACTGGAGCATGATGACAAATGAAGGGCTGTCATACTTTTCCGGCATGGCACAACATTTGAGCAAGTTGCAGTGTGATTGTTGCCAACTTCTACGCTGTATAATCCACTCAAATGGTGCAATTCTTTATGTCTATAAGCTTCTCTAAACATAATGTAACTCATTAAGGTATCGAGCTGGTGTGGATGATGAGATATGCTTGACTTAAATTCGGGCATCAAGTTCAGATTTTTATAACACTTAATCCTTCTCAGTAGATTGATATATTACGTGCTCTGAACATCTACGTAAATAGAACTCAACATTTCTCTCCCAAAAGTATGTAGTATTGCCTGAAACCCCTTTTTAAAAAAAGTAGCTCTGTATGAAAGCAGTACATTAAGTTAGCTGGGTTACTTGTATTGGCTTCTTTTGACCAAAGGCATCCAGGATACAAAACTCGAAATTCATGGACATGATGGTCAAAGCTTTCATGCCGTATTGCACACAAAATTTTGTATTGGTGATGGATGTTCGGCCAAAATAGAGCTACAAATGGTTGAGTAAGCTCGAACACCTAAGCTACTATTCAGATGCAAATCAATTTAAACTGCGAGAACATAACACTACTCTTTTTTTGAGTTATTTCCAATACCGATTCTAGACCTTGGCCAGTGATTGGCTTTCAGATTTTGAGACAAATATGGTAAGTTTTCAAGAAATTGTGTAATGAATATCGCAGGTTTCCAGTAGGGAATGCAGAGTATGTTAAACAATTTCTTTTACAATACAGCCTTTTAAGAAGGAAAGAAGGTTTTGTTCTTCAGCATGATTCTCTTGCAGCCAATGTAGATTCAGGTTCTTCTTTTTGACACTGGAGCAGATTATATCTTGATTTTTCTTTTTTTCCCCACTATCCAATAGAATTGAAAGTTGAGACTCTTGAGTTACACTTGGCTCAACTTTTCAATCAATCATGTTAATTGTGCTCTGAATGATTATGTGCAAGTTGTTTCTTGAAAATTCCTGCTTTCTTAGCATGCAAGAACCGAAACTAGATTTCAAAGTGATGTTGAAGAATGGCTACAATTTATTCACCTTTGTAGTACTAATCAGAACTTTCTGGTAATCAAAAACACTCATTTACTTCTCTACTCTTCGTGTTGAATTTTGAAAATAAATGAAGGATGATGTGAACGATATTCAAGTCATAAATACTTTTGAGTATACCACGATTATTTGATTTAAAACTACTATGTGGTAATTAGTGAGACTTAGGACTCATGTGTCTCTGAAATCCCTTGTTGTAGCTGAAGAGTGGATACCATTGTAGTTCCATAAGCTCAACCGCAATGCTTTAGAAAGGGCCCTCAAAACCGCTCCTGAGTCCGGGGAGCCGAGTCCCTATTTCTGAGATTTCGGAAGATCAATGTATCGAGCCTTACCATTCTGATATATCACCCTCTTTCCCAAAGCTTTTGCCTCACTAAATGCTTTCTTCCAATCCACAACCTGCATGGGGGTGAGATCATCATCCATGAATATAAGTGTACGTCTAAGCCTGGCCCGTATTTTGAGGGCTGCCCGTCGTTCTTCCAAATTTGTGAAGTGAACAATGAGTGTAGAAGGGTCTCTCTTGGTTCCCCAAGCTCTTTCCAATCCCTCGGAGTGGTGGTGATTTCCAAGTTTGGGTATATTCACTGAAAACAAAGATGAATGACCTTGGAACTTGGTATAGCTTATTAAATAGCGTTCCACTAGCAATTCAACAAAACTTGTATCATTTCACCTTATAAAGGGATGAATGCACTCGAGGGGATTAATCGGCTCCCAAAGTGAAGCCAATAGAGGGATGTATGTTATTAATTATTACCCAAACTATCGACCATTGAGGGTTTTTGTTGGTACTCCGCACATCGGAGGGCAACGAAAGCATTGATAGATCGAGGTTCAGGTGCAACCTTGGGTCAAGTTGCTGCCGCTATATTTGGATTAGGGTGGATCATGGTTTGATGAGCCTGGATCGGGACCCCTTTATGGCCATTTGTTATTTTCCACCAGATACATCAGTTTTCACATCAGATGAGGAGTCACCTTGCGTGGATATCTCTTCGGACATTATCAGGTATGAGGAGCAGGGTTATATTCTTCTAGCCGGAGACTTCAATGCCCGGACTGGGTCCAGGCAAACGGAGTTCCATAGAGCAGAGGATGATCCGAAACGGATACATGCCATAGACTGGGATGATCTTGGCCTCTGATGACGATCGGCAGATGTAGAGGGTCCAATTACAGCATATGGAAAGCAGATGCTTCAGTTGGGCGAGGCTCATGGATTGGCCATTTATAATGGCCTACTGTAGTGGCCTGGTTTAGGTGACCGTACTCGTTTCCCACACAACGGAGGGCATAGTGTTGTTGACTATTTCATGGGATCGTGGTCTCTCCTTCCCTCCATTTCATCCTTCTTGGTTCACCGCACCACCCTCCCTGACCATTCATACCTCTCGCTCTCGATTGGCCTTCTTTGCACCCCACACACTCGTCCAGTAACCCCCAGCGTGAAGATTGTATATCGCTATACCCCTCAAAACACTCCTCTGTACAGGGAAGCCCTATTTCCCATACGAGAATGCATACTTTAGCAGATCCAAACCATCCATACCACTACATCCCTTGCTTTTCCATTTCCACTACCCAAGCACCCACGACACTATTGACCACATAATCCATGGTATGACCATGAATGCAACCACCTCCACCAAAATTTGATCAATGCACGCTGCAACCTTTCCCATTTGGTAAAGGACTTATCTCATGTAACTCATATTACGGAAGGGCTATTCTTCATTGGTAGATCTGGAGAGATTGTGTTTCAGCTCACACATTAGAAATGCGACTAGTATATGCTGACTCTTGCCCAGTGCGGTCCAAACTCGACTTCTATCAGCACATATCTTGGATAGAATAGTCCATGGAGATCTGATCTCACTACGATTCCTACATTTGGGACTATCATATGCCCTTCATTTCACTTTTGGGCAGCTATGTATCTCTTCACATCAACTACAAATAAAGATTGGTCGGTTCTTAAGGATTCCCAAAGATGATAGAATTTGTTAGTTGTATTCCTTGGGTGAGGTGGAGGCAGAGGAGCATTTTAGATTTGACGTCTATTAGATTACGAGATCAGAGGTAGATATCATTCAATTTTTTGAGATCAGCCAATCTCACTATGCTCCTTAATATTATATGGAGATCAAAGATTTTTTGCATTGATGATATGAAAATTTTTCCAATCGTGGAGTAATAGATGTCTTCTGATCGTGGAGTAATAGATGTTGCTCTACTAGTTCCAATACCCAAACATAGCTCCAAATTATTTCTTTATTCTCCAAACATCAATCTTGGACTGATACAAAGTCAAACCAAAGGATGATGCAAATATTCCTTTCAAACATTGAGACTAGAGAGAGCGTCGACATATTATGAGACCTACCCCAAGAGCTGGCTATCGACGTACATGTACTAGCTCACATGCATACTCAACTCATCAAAGACCAACACCTTCAATAGCCACTTATTATGACATTGTTCTAGCCATTGTTTTAGGTTGTCAATCTGTTAGACACCAGTCATGTTCTAGCACAATCCCGGCATGACTGGTTACTAGGGGGTCGAGGACCATGGTGTTAGCCATGGCCAGCAACCAGGATGGACACCAGGGGACCAGGTGGGTTCGATGTGTCACTGGCAGTGACCTGGTGTGACCGCCAGACAGGATTTCAGTTGGCGGAGTTATGACCACATGGACCCTAGTCGTCAGCAACGGAGATGCCTCTGCCGGACGAGCAGCTAGCTGACAGTTACCTGGGGTGTCCGTTAGTGTCAATGTTAGATAAATTGTTGGAGTGATTATTGTTATTTATTTTATTCTTTACAGATTTGGGCTTCACCCTTGTTTTCCTCCAAGTCTTTTTGTGTAGATTAGTTTCAGTTCAACTCAGTTCTTTTCCTTTTCAGTTAGAAGACGTATTACACTTCAAAAACTATGAAACACTTATAATGTATCTTTCTAATATTGCATCTCTCTCTCTCTCTCTCTCTCTCTCTCTCTCTCTCTCTCTCTCTCTCTCTCTCTCTCTCTCTCTCTCTCTCTCTCTCTCTCTCTCTCTCTCTCTCTCCACCATGCCTACCGATTCTGTCAGCACTCACCGCCACAGGTTGCTGCTTCGTCCTCAGCTGCTATGGGGGACACATGCCATGCCACACCTACACGCGGCACACCACTCCCGAGAACATCTCGCTGAATGAGTACATTTCTAAGCAATTTGCCGCTTTTCTTTCACAACTCAATGAACTTCGTGCAGATTTGCTTACTAAGACTGCCACGATTGACTCTCAACAGGCTGAAATTGCTTCTCTTTGCTGCGCTTAGTGCTTTGCAGAGGGACATCATCCCTAATATCTCCCGTGCTGTTGAGGATACTAAGGCATCCATGAGTAAGCTTCCCCTACTTGAGCGCCAAATACATGACACTGTTGAGTGCACTGCCCGGATTCCCGGTCTTGAACAGCGGCTTCATGAGACGGTGGAACATGTACATAAGGTACCTACTCTCGAGCAAGAAGTACGTGAGACCAAATCATGGGCTTCTATCCTGAGATCATCTACCACCTCTTCGTCTTCTGTAGCACCCTCCTTAGACATCACGGTACAAGGCGTCTTGGCAGAACAACAACGTCGGGATGGCAAAAAGCTTGACTTAAGATTCCGGGGTCTTCCTACTGAGGGCACAACATTGGACCAGGTTACCTCTTTGTTTACTTCACGCATGGGGCTCTCAGTTTCAGGTATCTAGTATGCGCCTCCAGCATGATCCGAAGGTATTATTTGTCAAATTTAAAACTATGGAGTATGGACGACCGTCAGACAGTTCTTTGTGCGCATCGTACTCTCCGAGGCTCTCAGATTTACATAGATGATGACCTTACTCATTGCCAATGGTTACAGCGTAAAACTATTATTCAGGAGGCAAGGACAAAACAACAGTGGGTGGTATTTACAAATGGCAACCCTCGCTCTTTCTCCGAGCGTCAATAGGAAGTTGGGGTACTCGGGCATGGGAGCAGCCCGATAGCCCTGCCTAGCGTCACATTCGGTTTTTGGAATTGCGGCGGCCTCTCCACCTTTTCTACAGCGGCTGATCTTGACACCTATCTGTGTTCGGCTGATTCTCTACTTTTTGCAGAGACATATGAGTCCTCCACACACTCACTTCCGCACATTTCTCGTTTTCAGTGGATTTCTGCTCCACACATGTTTGTACAGGTCGGTGTATACTCCTATTCGGTTGGTGTCTCAGGATACTTATGGTCGTTACTTGTGGCTTCAGATTATTGCATCCTTCTTGGGGCTGGACCAAGACTTGTTTGTTGAAGTGTGCTACTTTACTCCCCACACTTCAGTGTTTATGGATTTGGGAGGTGATCTTTTTCAGGACCTTTCTGACGGCGTTTCTAGACTCTCTACCGGGTTACATATTGCTTGCAGGGGACTTTAACACCCGCACAACCGCTCGCCAGACTGAGTTCTATGCTGACACACTCTCTCTTCATCCGTTGGATACCTCTTATGCCCGTTATTCTCAGGACTCATCAGTGATGGTTACGCTTTCTGGGGAACAACTTCTGAGGTTGGCTCAAGCACACGGTCTCATTATCCTTAACGGTCTTCTTCAATGGCCATCCTCCTCTGCATATACTTGCCACCCATTTGGTGGCGGTCACAGCGTAGTGGACTATTTCATTGCATCTCTTACTTTATTGCCCCGCCTGGCATCCTTCACCATCTCTACCTTGGTCCTCGTTGATCACTCTCTGCTCTACCTCTCCTTCTCCCCAGCGCCAAGTCCGCCTTCTCCTCCACCTTCCCTCTTGTTCGACCCACCCGCTATCGTATACCTCCTCATTGATCCCAGGCCTATGTTGCCCACGTCTCTCGACTTCTGGACCACTTTCCTTCCTCCTCTAATGTCACTACCCTAGCCTCCTTTTTAACACACGCCCTGACTACTGCCGCTCATGCCATTGCACCCCCTCACCGCTTCTCTTCTCATCGTCGTACCCATAATAAATGGTATGACAACGACTGTCTTTCTTCCAGAAATATGTCGAGTTCCTCAAATTCTCCAATTCTACACTTTCTTCTTCCGCAGAAAAGTGGCTTCGTTCCCTTCTCCGCAAAAAGAAAGTGGCCTACTTTTCTTCCCGTTCCTCCTACCTCCTTCGCTCCCTCCACTCTGCTTCCTCGGCTACTTTTTGGAAGATCTTTCTTCATAAGCCCCTATCCATTGTACCTGTCCCTCTTCAATCCTGGGTCGCCTATGCAACCGACCTATATACAACTGCTCACCCTTCCATCTCTCTTTCTTCTCGTCCTACCCACTGTGACCTCTTTTCTCCTGACATGGTTGAAGCCACCATTTGCAAACTCAAGAACAATCGTACGTCTGACATTGACCACCTTTCAACCGAGCTCCTCAAACCAATTGCCAAACTCGCCTCCCCTTTTTTGGCCCGCTGTTTCAACCGCTCTGTCGTTGATGGTTTCCCTATACCTTGGGCCACCAATCTCCTTCACCCCATTCTAAAAGCAAGCGATGCCATGAATGTCCACAACTATCGCACTATTATGATTGGTCATACCATGGCCAAGTTGTATGCCACTATTCTCCAGAACTTCGTTACGGCAGAGTCTGATTCTCAACTATTGTATGCGATTGGCCAGGCTGGCTTCCGCCCTGGTTATAGCACTCTTGATCATATCCTCACTCTACGTACTATCATTGAGGAGGCAAAGCATATGGGCAAGAAGGTATTTGCTTGTTTCGTTGATCTCTCTAAGGCCTTTTATACTGTTCCTCGTCATCTTTTGATCAGCAGACTACGTCAGCTTGGCTTTTCCGACTCTATTCTCGTGGTAGTGGTTGCGCTGTATGAGAGAGTTCTAGCACCACGTATTCGGCTGGGTACTGATTTGTCTTCTCCCATCCGTAGCACTGTTGGCTTCAAGCAAGGCTATCCATTGTCCCCTCAGTTGTTTGCACTTTATATTGATGATCTTGAGCGCTCATTCGTGAAGAAGGTGGAGATGGTTGCCTACTGGCTCATTTGCTCATCCCCATTCTGCTTTATGCTGATGACATTGTTCTGCTTTCTCCCTCACCAGAAGGGTTGCAGTGTCACTTACAGGTCTTACATCGGTTTTGTGTTGCTTGGGATCTCTTTGTTAACTTAAAAAAGACGAAGATCATGATTTTCAACACCAATCGACAAAGCTTTTACAATTATCAATTCTTCTATGACGGCTAGGAAGTTGACATTGTTGCCTCTTACTTGGGAGTCCTGTTTACTGCGCCCCTTCTTGGTTTCCGCCAAGCTGCATTTGCGCACATTTCTTCCGATCTTTCAGCATTGGTCCAGTTCGAGCGTGTTGTACAATGAATCATATTTTTGATCCCGCTACTAGATGCCAATTGTTTCACACACGGGTGGTTCCAGCAGTGATGTATGCCTCCGAGATCTGGTTGCCAGGACTTTCTCTCCGGGACTGGGCAGGCATTTCCGGCATTCAGGCCACTATGTTGGGTCGCATGATACGTGCCAAGACTACCACCCCTCATGATATCCTATGTGCTGAGTTTGCTACTCCTCCGATCATCCTTGAGGGCTTTTTCCGCCTTATTCTTTTTCTTCAGCGGCCGCGATGTTGGGTGGATCTTGGGAGTCCATATTTATAGCATGGACAACCTCGAATTGATTTTCTAGTGTAATTGCTGCGGTTACTTCTTCACGTGTCCTAGCTGATTCCCATGCCAAGCTATACTGGTACTAGCAGGCGTTTGATCTCTTACGACATTTGGGCATCTCTATCATGGATCTTCCTCGTGGTACGCATTCATATATCCGAGGCTATTTATTCTGTCGATATATGCAGCAGACTTGGAGCTCCCTCCTTCCCGCATTCGATTGAGCTATTACCAGACACACTTCCTCTCTTTGGATCCTTTTGGTTTGCCATTGTTGTCTCACAGCCCCTATCACACGGCCTGCGCTATCGTCTTGGGCAGTTGTGCATTTCCTCTCATCAACTTGCTATTGAGGCCGGTCGTGCATGGAATATCTCCTGGGAGCGTCATCTAGGTCGCTTGTGCTCGTTGCAGGAGGTGGAAGATGAAGCCCATTTCCTCCTCATATGTCCGTTGTATATGAGATACGGGGGGTGGGGGGGGGGGGGGGGGGGGGGGGGGGTATTATTGTCTCTTTCGTGATGGCCTGCATACACTCGCAATTTTGTCTCCTATCCTGATGCTCGTTGCTTGCGACTTCTTGTTTGTGGGATGCTAACACTCCGTCAGTCTCATCTGCCTATACCAGATCACCTGGGGTTAGACTCCCAGCAATTGCTTCTCACTGGCTTCTTTCGGACTCGAGCACATGCTGATGACTCCGATGATGAGATTCCTATCCCTGTGCCACCGCGGAAAAAGCCCAGATGTAGTCGACACTTGCCTCCATTAGGGCCCACTGTACGGTCCACTCAGTGGACACTTCACACTTACTTTCGCTGATATGTACTTATTCTCCACCTGGCCCGGGTTGTGGGCATTGGTACTTTTTCTATAGTTCTTCTGTTATACCTGGCCCGAGTTGTGGGCTTATTTCACTTTTGCTTTGTCCTACTTTCATTTGTAGCTAGTTTATAGCATTTTACGGCCATGTCCTCCTATGGATGATGCTCCCATTGTTGCTTGTACATATTTTCTTTTTGGTAAAGCTTTCTTCTTTCTGTCTCTATCTCTCTCTCTTCCCCCGGTCCCTTACACTCCCCAACACTGAGGCAGCAACGCTGCCCCAGGCAGCCGCTTTGCCTCCATCATCATCTTCGCCATTACGGTCTCCAAAATCACCCAATTCCACGTCAATTTACACTCCTTCCAATGCTTTTGAAGACTTTCTGGTGTACGAAATGAAAGTGCTATAAACAGAGGTGAAAACATTGAAGGATGAAATCAAGCTACTTCGGGAGGAAAATGGACAGCTGAAATGGGATTCAACTACAGTGATGAAAATCTAGGCCTTGGAACAAGATTTGGTCCAGCACAAGGAGACCACAAAAACTTGGACATCTCATTTCAAAAATACAAATGGTAACCCACAAATGTCTACCTTTATTTCAGCTACTATTTTTGAAGAGAAAATGAGAGATCAAAAGGCCCTTAATGTGCATATCATGGGCATTGTAGACACACAAGACGCCATCCAAGAAGCAAATAGTTTTTAAAAACCCCCTTAGGGCACAATAACCACGGGAAGAGCCTAGAGAACCAAGAAGGATAATGCCACAATTATCATTCGCTTTAAAACTCTTGAAGAGAGACGGTCATTTTGCGACTAACGAATTAACTAAAGGGCACAAATATATTCTTGGATGACGACCTCACATTCTTGCAAGTGACAAAAAGGAAAAGGCTTTCAAGGAAGCTAAAGCATCTAGAAAACGAGTAATTTATAGAGATGGAGGGTGTGATAAGAAAAAGGGGTTTGGGTCTTTTGAGTGTGGGAGCAAATCGAAGACCCATCCATCTTCATTGTATTTTGGTGTGTGGAATTGTAATGGGATACATACCTCATCCTTGGCAGGTGACTTGATCAACTTCATAGATAGTGGTGATATACTCTTATTCACAGAAACGCATGATAGTGCAAAGCAAGGTCTACCTTCCTTTTCTGGTTTCCACTAGGAATCAATTTTCAAAGGAGAGACTAGATCAGCAGGAGGGCTGGTGTGGCATGCTTATATAGGGATGCTATTCAGAGAGGGCTAGAGAGGTTCATCGAGAGAGTCTGTCTAGATATATATGAATCAAACTCAAAGGGGAGCCTACAAGTATAGACAGAGACATATATATTGCAGTATGCTATTTCCCACCAGGCACATCTTCGAAGATAAGATGATGTGAAATCTACTTACCTGCATATATGGATTTGTCTAGTGACATTGTCAGGTTTTCTGACACAAAACATATTCTACTAGTAGAGGATTTTAATGCCAAGACTGGATCACGTCAGACACCATTCCATGTTATGGACCAAGATCCTCTACATATCAGGGGATTGGACAATGACGAGCTTGGGATCTTGAGATATTCTGCAAATGAGGATGGGGGCCTATCACAATTTATGGGGAGAATTTTTACAGCTAGGAGACGCCCATGCCATTTTAATGGCATTTCAAAGTGGCCTTCTGCTAGTGATTTCACTTGTCACTCTCACAGTGATGGACAAAGCGTGGTAGATTACCCCTTGGGATCACCTTCTCTTCTTCCTCATATCACTGCCTTCACCATTACTCGTACTACTCTTTCCGATCATTCATTTCTCTCTTTCCATTTAGGAACAAAGCCCACTGTCATCTCTACTTCTCACCCACCTCTCACTTGCACTCCAAGATATCGTTTTGAGACCCATACATTCCCGTTTATCAAGACTCGTAAACCTCCCTTCTACAACATTTCCCACATAACTCCAACATTGAACACCAATCAACCTTCCTCACCAATACTTTACACACTGCAACTTCCATTTCTTTTCCATCTACAAAACCCAAAACTAAAACAAAAACCTCCTATCGTCCTAGTCAACCCTGGTATGACGATGAATGCCGCCAACTTCATAATCATCTTAAATATGCTTATGCCAGCACACTTCTTTTCGCAACATAAACGTACCTACCGAAATACACTCCATCCTAAAAAGCAGGCCTATGAGATTAATGACAGGAGAAGACTTATCAACCTTCTCTTTATGCTATTGACACCACCTCTCCCATCATCACCTCACCCCATCCTTCATCCTTCAATCTTTTCACCCCTGACATGATATCTGACTCAATTAAACACTTCAATATGCGACATGCCCATGATATAGAAGACCTTGAAACAGAACTTCTTGTCCAGGCGATTCTTGTCCAGGCGAAAGACATACTCTCTCCCAACCTTTCTAATTTTTTTAATAAAGTTGTCATTCAAAGTTCCCTACTTCCTGGTGCCCATCCACAAGGGCGGTGATCCAATGAGGCCATAAAACTATCATACTATCATGATTGGCCATATTATGGCAAGAGTAAATGGCTCACTTATTCTGCTACAGTCAGCAATGAAGCGAGAGCAAACGCTTACATGCATTGGGCCAGGCAGGTTTTTGATTTCATTACTCCACATCGGATCATATATTCACGTTGAGATCTGTTATTGAGGAGGCCAGGTCCCCACGAGAGCGCATATATTGTTGTTTTGTGGATTTCCATAAGGCCTTTGACTCTGTTTCGAGACACATACTTATCCAGAGATTACAGGAGCTTGGCTTCCATTCAGACATGGTCTCGGTGATATGGTCTATATGAGAGAGTGATAGGTTGTTTTTGATTTGATGAGGGCATATCACAACATGTGTATAGCACCATTGGAGTGAAGCAAGGATGCTCACTACTCCCTACCCTAGTTGTACTTTATATTGACAATTTATGCGGGATGGAGGTGAAGGATGTACTCTATGTGACCTACTTATTTCGATTTTGCTCTATGCTGATGATGTTGTTCTCTTGTCACGTTCTAGAGCTGGGTTACAGAGACATCTAGACGTATTGCTCCTCCTCACGCTGGGGATAGTCAGTGAACATTGCAAAGACCAAAGTTATGGTCTTCTACACATCTTAGGCATTCATGCAGCATTAGGAGCTTCTATGGGACGGTCAACCTTTGGAGGTTGTCTCTTCATATACATATTTGGTAAACAGGTTCTCTCTCCCTTCATCATGGACTTGTTTAACTAGGCTTACAAAGAAAAATTTCCTACTTTTGGGCAAACTAACATCATTGTTCCTATTTTTAAGAGAGGAGACAAGAATAATCCCTATAGAACAACCATGATTGGTCACTTTTTAGCAAAACTATTGGACAACATTGAACCAAAAAAAAATTTGTATTTGGCTAGAATATAATGAACTTAGTGCACAAGTGGAGGCCAGACTTATCATGAAACATTATTGACCATCTCATTACCTTGAGGAGCATTATAGAGGATAATGACCATCTCCTAGAGAATTGAATCGCTATTGTTGCTTTGTGCATTTTCGCAAAGCCTTTGATATAGGCCCTAGGAGAAATCTTGAGGATGAAATGCATGAACTTGGTGTTATGTTGGAGCTACCATTCAATCTATGTCCGTGGAAACTTGAAAGGGAAGCCATGCTAGCCTAGATTACTTCTTTGGAGGCAGCAATAAGCAAGCCAGGAGAGCCAACGATCTCTACCTCTACAAGGATTTAAGAATTGGAAGGGAAGATTGAGCAACACAAAGCTAAGACAAAGATGGCAATATATCCATGAATCTTAGGGTCTGAGAGATTGAAGACACCAATGATCCAATGACTGAAGCAACCAATTTTTCAAGCATGCTTTCCAGAGGGTAGAGAATTGAAAGGACTTTGGTTGAATCCACTTGACGTGTGAATTTTTGAAAAGCTAATTGCTAAACTATACTCTCTGTGTGTGTGTGTGTGAGAGAGAGAGAGAGAGAGAGAGAGAGAGAGAGAGAGAGAGAGAGAGAGAGAGAGAGAGAGAGAGAGAGAGAAGAAAGAAAGAAAGCTTTATTAATGTCTTTTCCATGCCAAAAGGCATATAAGACTAGTAAATGTACATGTCAAGTATGTGGTAACCATAGGAGCGTATGAAACGTCTCCAAAACAGTAACAAAAGTAGCAAATCTAGAGCTAAAGCTATAAACTGAAATAGATGTGATGCTATTAGAAACATGTGGGAGCATGTATACCGCTAACAATCATGAGTGAGGTATGACGCTATCATCTAGTCCTGTCCTGCTGGTGCTGATGCTATAGAAGGATGTAATACGGCCTGCGGCATGAAGGGCCACTGGTGGTCTTTGACGTCGTCTGAGAGGATGAAGAGGTCTCCTTGTGATAGGTCGAGTAGCTCGTGCTGCAACATGGGTATGTGTGGGACGCTGTCTCTGGTCTCTGTGGGCAAGTAGGTCATCATCATCATCATCGTCACAGGCATCAAATCGACCTCTCCTCCTGGAGAAGAAAGAAGTGATCTGAGGCTGAGAAGCTTGACTCGGCTGGGTTGTTTGATACAAATCCTGTCATAGTATAAACATCTCTCGTATCACGAGTGCCGCGCATCGGGAATCCTCATAAGCTATGAGCGATCGTAAGGTGACAAGTGTGTCTCGGAACAAACAGTGGTATCTCCCTCTGATCTCGTAATATACTGGGCACCTAAAGATAAAGTGCTCCTTTGACTCCACCTCCTCTAAAGAGCATAACTGGCAAATTCGCTCCTCTCTCAGGGTACCCTGGAATCTACCAGTCTCAATAGCCAACTGATGTGATGATATGCGGAGCTGTCCCAATGTAAATCTGAGGCAATGTGATAGTTTCGAGTCCAAATAATGCGGTAAGACCGGGAACCCTGCTATGTCAAGCTGAATAAAATGAGTCCAGTAGTAGCTGGGTTTAACCCCAAGCTGTCGCTCCCAAGTACGGTCGAGATATGCCCGATATAAGATGCGCCTGATATACTGATGAGTACCTGAGGGGAGCTTTAATGGAGATACCAAATGACTCAAGGAGGAAATGGGATGCT
This sequence comes from Diphasiastrum complanatum, assembly GCA_029204225.1. NCBI lineage: Eukaryota > Viridiplantae > Streptophyta > Lycopodiopsida > Lycopodiales > Lycopodiaceae > Diphasiastrum > Diphasiastrum complanatum. The sequence goes on from CM055101.1 coordinate 35,466,230, forward strand.
TGAGAGAACCACGATTGTCGATAACCCTGGTCATGAAGAAAGTGTGAGGAAACAAGTGCTCTCTGTGTGTATCTCATATCCTCATCGGGCAGAGCCTAGATTTTCTGAATGTATGTGATAAGCTGGAACGTGGCATATATCTGAATGGGTGGAACGACAAACTCTGCAAGAAGGATCTCATGTGGAACTGAGGGCTTCGCCCGAATCATACGAGCTAACATGGTGGTCTGCAATCGTGAAATGTTGGCCCAATGTGATGAAGGGAGGCCGGTACACCATGTCTCTGCTGCATATAAGGCTGTGGGGGCGACAATAGTATCAAAGAGTCTACACTTACTGCGAGCATCTCGGATGAGCTTCCTGAAACAGAACCGCTCAAGTTGAACAAGAGAGGAATGCCCCTTCCCAAGTCGGGTGGTGGCAGCCTGCCGCATGCTGAAGGTAAGACCAGAAAAGAGTATCCCCAAATAGGTATAAGAGGAAACTACCTCTAAGGCCTGTCCATCTAGGATGAGCTCATGGCGCTGCATGAAGGCTCGAGAAGTGTTGAAGACCATAACCTTGGTCTTCGCAGTGTTCACCCCCAACCCCCATCTGGTACAAAATCCCTATAAACAATCCAGCTGCCTCTGCAAACCCTCTCTGGTCGGGGATACTTAGTACTACATCATCCGCATAAAGGAGAATAGCAATCAGAATGGTGCCAAGTCTACAGCCACCCCCGCCACGTTGTGAGATGACTCGCTCTAACTCATCAATATACAATCCAAAGAGAACCGGTGAAAAAGAGCACCCCTGTTTCACCCCAACGGTGCTCCAAATGTGATCAGTTAGGCCACTGCTATGTTGGAAACATCCCAAGACCTTCTCATAAAGAGCCATCACTGCTAAAACAATATCTGTGGAGAAACCAAGGTCACGAAGTCTCTGAATGAGCAGGGAGCGTGGTACAGAATCAAAGGCTTTCCTGAAATTCACAAAACAACAGTAAACCCTCTCTTTCCTGTACTTAGCTTCCTCAATCAAGGCTCGAAGTGTAAAAATATGGTCAGTGGTAGAATAATGAGATCGGAAACTTGCCTGCCCCAATGCATGTAATCTCCGAGCTTCCACCTCTGAACTCACTGCAGACTGGAGTATGGTACCATAGAGCTTCGTGAGAACATGTCCGATCATGATGGTGCGGTAATTACCAGGAATCATGGGATCACCATTTTTATGAATAGGGTGGATGATGTTGGTGCACCAGGATGAGGGGAAACCAGAGACAACGGCGGAATTGAGGAGAGTGGCTAGTGTGGGAGCAAGGGGTTGGAAGCATGGGTTAGGAGTTCAGATTCAAGGTCTTCGATATCTCTTGCTTTATGGGACTTCATTCTCTTGATGGCCGTAAGTACCATGTCAGATGTGAAGAAAGTGAACTCAGAGGGGCGTGGGGAGATGGAGATGGGTGCGTCAGTGGGTATGGTATATAGTTTGGTAGCGTATTCGGTCCATATGCGAAGGTCATCCAGGAGGGGTGGTGGAGCACGAGGGATAAACTCACGCCAAAAGGCGCCTGAAGAGGAACTGAAGAGAAGATCAACAAGACGCGTTCCTTCGGAGTCATCATAGATACGCTTTTTTCGGCGGAGTGTGCGACGGTAAGAGCGCCTGGCGGAGTGGAGGAGATGAGGATCATGGGTGCGGGCATGAGTGACAAGCTGATGAAGAGAGCGACATTCAGCATCATACCACGGGGGGTGTGGGGGTCGTATCGATGAGGAGCGAGTGCCTTTGCTTTTATGGGGTTTAGATGGAAAAGCAAGGGAAGCAGCGGTATGAAGAGAAGTGCTAAGAAAGGCAGCTTGAGTCTCGACTGTACTATTGTGAGGGAAGGAATGGAGCAAGGAGGTTAGGAACTCCTGGTAGACTGGTGTATAGAGAGAACTGAATGTATATCTAGGTGCCCGTGTAAGCAGGGGGTGTGAGGATGGTTGGGGAGGTGGGAGGCGGCCGATAGCGAAGGAGAGAAAGGAATGATCAGAGAGAGTGGTGGGAGATACATGAAAATCAGAGATGAGAGGTATGGAAGATGGTGATCCCATGAGATAATCCACAACACTATGTCCACCACTGTGAGGGTGACAAGTATAACTGCCGGTTTTGGCCAACAAGTTAGGCCATTGTAAATGGCTAACTCATGGGCCTCTCCAAACTGCAATAAATGCTCATCGTAAGGGGTAGTAGGTCCCAAGCTGTCCTTTGAAATCCTGGTAACTCCCATGTCATCGCTATCAAGGGCATGAACTCGGAGCTGGTCGGTGATGTCATAAAACTCTGACTGCCGTGAAGAGGTTCGGACATTAAAATCCCCAGTGAGGAGAATATGCCCCCGCTCTGCGAATCTGATAATATCAGGCGATAAATCAAGGTAGGGTGAACCTGTGCCCTCAGCAAAGGACGAAGACTCTGGAGGAGAATAACATGCCGCCACAAAGAGGTCCTTGTCCAAACCAATATCCTGCCAGCAATACGAATCCATATATACCGTGCATGCTCGTCGTGCTTGATGAACTCGATGCTCGGATGAAGGGACTCTCTGTATAAACATGCAACACCTCCGGATCCACGACCGCTAGCTGATCTAGTCTCAAGTCTGTACATGGAATCCCATCTGTATCCTGGAAAAATAGGTAATCCTCTCTCCTGACTCTCATGAGTCTCCATAAAGAGCAGTAAATTCTGTCAGTGATGAAATCGATTAAGTCGCCAACATGGGAAGATGAGTGTAAACCATCACAGTTCCATACTCCAATCCGGAGATGGTGTGGATGGGGCCCCGGGGCACTCCCGAACCCGGGGACCCCAAATCCCTAGCACTGGGAGCTGCTAGGTGCGTTGTCAAGAAAACGCACTAGTCCATCTCGGTAAATGACTCGTTTGCTAGACTTACGGGTGCCTGAGAGGCCTTACGTCTCTCCTCTACCTAGATATATGTGAGGTCATCGTCCATAGAGATAGTGGTACCACGTAGCTTAGCTCTGCACTGCAAAGCATCTCGGCGGCTCTCAAGGGAGGTGAAACAAATAATGAGTGTGGCTGCATCTCTAGTGGTCCTCCATGCGGTGTCCAACTCCTCTGTCCTGTGCCCGAGAGTGATGTCGAGAAAGCGTTTAGCTTAGCCAATGCATCCTGTGTATCTAGAACTCCAGGAACTCTAATATTGTGGGCTTTTTGGTCTCAAGATTTCTCTTCCGAGATGGTGGCTGAGATAACTGAGGAGATGGGAGCGCTGGGTTTGGTGCCCTTTTTCAAAACTAATGCCCAGGAAAGGGCCTCTTTGTGTTGCTTCTCAATCTTGGTTTCTACCTCCCGTAGCATGTTGGTGGTGGATTTCGAAGCTGCGGCCTGTTTGATTCCGATGGATTATTCGAGTGAGGCGACCTTGGACTGCAATAGGTTCTTCTCGTTGATCAAAGAAGTAACCGTTCCTTTCAGCTGTGAAATTTCATGCCGCAAAAACTGGAGATCTGCCTTGAATTGATCAATCTGCCAAGATGAAAAAAGTTCAATTGATTTAGAAGGCGTATACGGAATATTTGCTGTAGACTGTGGTGCTGGGAAGGAGGAAGAGTGAGCAATGATCGGTGTGGGAAGAATAGGGTCAGAAGACGGAAGAGGAGCCGAATCAGGGGAGCAGCCATCAGAGAGGGGGGTGAGATGGGTCATCGAGGGGGTGAGGTGAAGTGGCAGCGAGGGGGGGGGGGGTGTGCTGGAATGACTATGAGAGGAGGTGAGAGATGAGCGAGGGGGGGGGGGGGGGGGGTGAGGGATCAGCGAGGGGGTGAGGTGAGGGGGCAGCGAGAGGGGGGGTTGGGGTGGCAACGAGAGGGGGTGAGGAGGGTGGATGAGTGGAGGGATCAGCGAGGAGGATGGGTGAGGGGGTGGCAGCTAGGAGATCGGGGAGGTTAGCAAGGGGGGGGGGGGGTGGAGCAGCGAGGGGGGAAGGGGAAGGAGCAGCGAGGGGGGGAGGTGAATGGTGAGCGAGAAAGGTGAGTGAGGAGGTGGCTGGGGACCGTGATAATCTATGAGCAGGGGCGTGAGGAGGAGGGGCCATGGTGGAGGGCGGACCAGGGCAGGGCAAGGGCAGGGTCTAGGACAGGGCAGCCATTGCTGGAGGAGCTGGAGGAGCTGCCATCGCTCCAGTGTTGGAAGAATTCAGAGAGAGAGAGAGAGAGAGAGAGAGAGAGAGAGAGAGAGAGAGAGAGAGAGAGAGAGAGAGAGAGAGAGAGAGTTATGGACTTGGCTCATTACATTCGTCGCATCCATTTACATTTACTTTACTTTATGCATAAGCAGGCCTTGGGCTCTTTTTTATTCATTAGTGACACTTAGACTATATGGTTGGCCTTTGGCCTTATTATTCATTAGTAGGCCATTTGGACATATTATTGGAGAGTGGGGGCCCTCTTGGAGGGCGCACTATTATCCCTCCCAATTGGGCCCTAGCCACCGGAAGCTTCCTTTTAGGGCTTCCTCTTGGCTATAAGTACGGAAACTGTGTCATTTGTTATTCAGCTGATGATATTGATCTCTCTCTTTAGTCTCCTTAATGTCTCTCTTTCCTGCTTTCTAGGGTTAAGTCTTGCTTATGTGCTGCTTTCATAGAATCAAGCAGCAACCAGGAGTGCCAAGGTATCCGTAATGCCCAAGCTAGTAGAGGATCAGCCCAAAAGATAGGGACATCATACCAAGGTATCCAGAAAGCCCGAGAAGGTAGAACAATCCATCATAGGATACACCAAAAACGGATGGAGAATCGGATGACCCATCGGAACTGGCCGAAAGTGTAATCCCAAAGTACACACCAGGCGCACAAGTGAGGAATAGAAGAAATGCACTGGAACGAGGAACAGGATCCGCAACATCAGTAGCAAGCATCGGAGCAATATCCACGTGTAGCTGGATTGAGTATCAAAGCACATATGAGCAACACTGAAGTATATGGCGGCAACATCCCCAAAAACTATCCAAGAGAGGAGAAGGAATTCTCTCAAGGTACCCTGATGGTCTCGGAGAGGACATAAGTCGTCACAACAGGTAATCCAAAAGTATCACACAAACTCCACAAAACATTGTACAATAACTATAAGCAACTACAAAGCACTGTACATCAACTATAAGCAACTAATGTAGTTGCATAAAGAAAACCAAGCGAGAAGAAAACTCGCTCAAGGTACTCTGATAGCCCAGGAATGCCAAAGAAATATGTCGTAGTGAAGGGCCCCAACAAGTGAAATATCCAGGGCTAGCCGAATAGCCCAAGAAGACCATAGGAAAATCTCGATATGCAGGACCCCAACAACTGAGATATCCAAAGCTAGTCGAATAGCCCAAGAATACCATCGGAAAAGCACAGCTCGGCGACCACTCTGGAACAACATCAAAGACCAAGCTGAGTGCAGCAACCAGGAATGGCAAGGATCCTGAAGTATAAAGAGATCATGCAGCAACCATGAATGCCAACTAATAAGCTCTGGCCTAAATATGCATCTAGAAGATCCGCATATACAATATGAATAGGAACTATCAACGGAGGGATAGGACACCCAACGTAGGAACCATCATGAAATGTAGAAGCATGTGACATGTGTAGTGCTACTATTGAATGAGTAGGCAAGTCATCTAAAAGAACAACCATAGACTCATCGTAATAAGCAGCATAGGCTACAACATCTGTAGCATGATACTCAAAAGCAGTGCGATAAGGAACATAGGCTACAATATCTGTAGCATGGCACTCAGGAGCAGCACCAAGGTACTCATCATCAGTATCAGCATCAGTATCAAAGCATGTAATAGCATCAGCAGTAGCAAAGGATGCAACAGTATCAAAGCAGGCTACAATAACAAAGCACTCGGGAACTGCACTAAGGCATGTAGTATCTGTAATATCAGCATCAACTTTTGTAGTATCTATAAGATCAACCTGTGCAACATCAACCTGTAGATGTGACTCAAACTCACTATGCGAGACATGAACTAATTCAGGTAACTCAATGACTATCTCAAATAGCTCTATGACTGTCTCAAATGACGCAGGTGACTCAAATGATTGTGACTCAAGAGCTGGATGATGTGGAAAATGTGGTGCAGGAGCTGACTGGCGTGGGAAGCCAGGGGGTGGGTTTGGTGCATAATGAACCCCACTGCCAAGCGAAGGAGAAGAGGATGGAAATCCAAATGGAGGCCCAAATGAAGGAAAAACAGGAGCTTTACCAGGACCATGAGGTTGTAAAGAATCAATCTGCGACTGCATAGTAGCAAAGCCCGTCATAACGGTATCGAAGTGAAGAACGAGGCCAGAAAGGGTCTCATCCATGCGACGAAACTGATCGGATAAGGTTTCTTGAGTAGTCTCACTCGGGGTAGGTGAATGTGCCATAATGATAGTGGTAGGAATAGACGAAAACTTGAGAGAGCAGACTCTTGTCGTCACCCCAAATTAGTCTATTAAAGCCACTAATATCACAACTAAAAAAGGACAACAATCAGCAAATGAAAAAAGTGAAAATGAAGGCTGTAAAAATGCGCTGGACAGCCAGGAGGCAAGTGACAAAATTGGAGTATCAAACAGAGTCGGAATTTCGTGAAATTTGGTTGAGGATGGGCGATGGACAGCCTGCAAACAAGGTGTGAAAAATGGCTGCAAACGGAGACAAAAACGGACGAAAGTGACAAGTATGAAGCGGTTGGACAGCCTGCAAACAAAAGTGAAAAGAGGGCTGAAAATGGAAGGAGGAACGGACGAAAGAGATGAGGGAATTGGGCGTTGGAGAGCCTTCAAACAAGCTGGAAATGGGTGATAGAGGGTTGGAACTTGGGCATTAGTGACACTTAGACTATATGGTTGGCCTTTGGCCTTATTATTCATTATTAGGCCATTTGAACATATTACTGGAGAGTGGGGGCCTTCTTGGAGGGCGCACTATTATCCCTCCCAGTTGGGCCCTAGCCACCGGAAGCTTCCTTTTAGGGCTTCCTCTTGGCTATAAGTACGGAAACTGTGTCATTTGTTATTCAGTTGATGATATTGATCTCTCTCTTTAGTCTCCTTAATCTCTCTCTTTCTTGCTTTCTAGGGTTAAGTCTTGCTTATGTGCTGCTTTCATAGCTTAAGTCTTGCTTATGTGATGCTTTCATAGCTTAGCTTTAGATCAGTTGTGGCTCTATTCGTAACTGAGAGAGAGAGAGAGAGAGAGAGAGAGAGAGAGAGAGAGAGAGAGAGAGAGAGAGAGAGAGAATGTTTATTAACGTCCATGGAAGCCAAAAATCAAGTACAATATCCGTGTCCTAAAATCCAATAAAATGATGGAAAAACCACTCCAAGATCATATATCGATCTTGTTATGGTCTAAAATAGTTATACACAAAAAAATAGCTTGTCGTAAAAAAATAATCGAGCATACTAATATCAACTTTATCAAGTAAAGTAAGCAATGTCAATATAAGTTCCTCGAAAAGCTTAGGAAAGTCTTTATGAAGAGCTTCAAGATTGCCATAGTGTTGAATAGGTGATAAATTCGGTCTCAATACTCCCGCTCTTGCAAAGAGAGCATGTGCACTCTTTCCAAAGTGTCTTTGGAATGTTCCGTCTTGTTTTTGAATGTAATTCATGAGAATTTGTCCTTCAGTGTGAAATGGCTTGCTTGTTTTTCATAGTTATAGGCTACAATGTGGCATTGAGTATAGGGGCTCCTAAAACATTGTTTATAGTACTTCATTTTCCGCATCAAAGGAAGCTTACATAACCCCTCAGAAACTTAGGATGTACAAAAGATTTTAGCTCCTTATTAATCCATTCTTTATGCGAATAATTCAAAAGGAAAACCAATTTGTAACGTCTAGCCACCATCCACTTTCTAGCCTTTGAGGGAGCATGCACACTATATAGCCACCTTATGTAACCTAACATCTTCCAATGCTTTTGTTGATCATTTTAACAGCCGCCAAAGCTTCCAATGGAATGACATTCGTTTCAGCCAACAAGATAGCATATCGGATGGTTTGCTTTCCACCTACCTAGATAAGTGCATAAGAAACATTTTCGTATTCTTTCAATTTGAGCTCACTTGGTGCGACAAATGCTGCTCCTTCGATACTTCGCATCCATATAACAAAACCGGGCCACCAATGTATCATATGTAACATTTCTTCTACACCCATCTCCAAAGTTCTAGTTGTTTTGCAAGCACTTTTCATTCTATAAAATAATTTCCAGCCATTTATAAGTCTTTTTTCCACACAAGAGTCCCATCTCAAGTTATGTGATGTATCTATCCCAAGGTATTTGTACTCTTTTAATACTTCCACATGCTCCTCATCATTGTTGGGCATTTGGCAGTGCAGCGTGTATAAACACCATGTACATAAGAGGAATAAATGTGAGGGCTCTGGCACTTTGCGTGTGTAAGTCCAACTCAATGATCACATTACTATCTCATTCATTAGGTAGAAATAAAAGTGATTTTAAGGCCATTGCGGGAATGAAATCAATTAGAGGTCTGTAAGTCAAGTTAGTGAATAAAAGGTGTTTTCCATCTAATTCAGAAATTCAAATAATTAGGGAGGTAGAATCTAGCCAATAGCTAATGGGGCCAAATTCCCACTCTCCATTATAAATAGTGGCTCATTGTACTTCGTTTTTCTTGTTGAATCAAAGAAAGGTGGAGAGTACCATTTTGACATTGTTCTTGCTTCTTCTCCATCTCTCTCATGTTTATTGCTATCTTGTTATTTATTGCATTTGCTATTTGTTGAATTTGCTTGTTATTGCTATCTTTGTGATTGGAGAGAGAGAGAGAGAGAGAGAGAGAGAGAGAGAGAGAGAGAGAGAGAGAGAGAGAGAGAGAGAGAGAGAGATCTTTATTAATGTTCCTGAAATACCCTAAGGTACATAGGAGCTTAAAAGCACATGTCAAGTATGCACAATAGGAGCTTAAAAGCTCAAACATCTAAAGAAACAATAACTGGAAAAATAGAAACTGCATATAGTGAGATGGCTAGCATAGTCACAGTCCATCATCATGATATAATAGATGCCCCTCCACTGGTAAAAAAATGGTGTATAGTACGCTATGAAACTGTCGCTGGACGGGCTACGGACCTCTGTCTCCAAGTGAACTATCGGTGTCGTCTTTGCTGCCGTGGAGCTGTGGCTGTGGCCTATGGGCTGGCTGTCTCTCTATGCGTCTACATTGTCTCTGCCGTCTATGTATGGAAGCATCCAGAATCTTAGCCACTCCATTAGAATCACTACTCTCCTATCTTTGTCTCCGATGAGATAAGCACTCTCTGATGCTCAGTTGTATCAAGGGGGGGGTGTCCGTGTCTAGTCTCACCATCCTCAAATCTGACATCTCCCGAATCATCAGTGAAACACATCTGGGATCCTCATCTTATATCAAGGTAGAGAGTGTATTGGGTGATCTCGAAAGAAGCAGTAATATCTCCCTCGGATCTCATTGTAAGTAGGGCATTTGAAGAGAAAATGGAACTCATCCTCTACCTCGTGTGTATGACACATACCATAGATCCAAGCCTCTCGAGGGGTGGCACTATATTTGTCGGTCTCAATGGCTAGCTGATGTGAGGAAACTCGAAACTGACCTATCACTATTCGTAGTCTATGTGAGATACTCTCCACCGTATACCCGGGTACTATAGGAAAGACGCCAACTTTCTCAACTACAGTGTTTTTAGCCGATTCAAATCGGGCCGATTTGTTCAGTTGAAACCAATTCATTTGGTTCAAATTGATTCGAACCGCCAGGCTGGTTTGAATCGAAAAATGGTTCAAACTGTTGTTTTTATTATTATTTATTTTTTATTGTTTTATAACAATTTTTTTTTTTCAATAGTTTAGGCCTTGTATTGTTATAAAAACATGTTTTGAATGCTATTTACAATGCTCTATATATTACTACTACTAACTATTGTGTTCATGACATGTGCACTGATCTGACTACCTATTTGTGCATTGAAATTTGAGAGTGAATATTGGTAGTCTGGTTCTAACGTGGCGGACCCCGGACGCGGACGCGCTAGGGGTGCGTCTGGGTCCCCGGATGCGTCCGTTTTTTTTTTGTTGTTTTTGTGTTAAAAAAAAAAAAAAAAAAAATATGGATGCATCCGTGTTACGAGCTCGTAACCAGTGCCGAACCCTAGAGAACACAGATAGGTCAGATACCACAGTCAGGGTCGTGTCCAGCGTACATGACCAACAGGGCAAGACAGTGTGAGTAGTGTGCCCCAGCACGGTCCATAGCCATGGCGGGCCTAACACAGCCTAGGGACCCTGTCAGCAGGATAGGGCCCCCAGTTGGGTCCCGACGTGCAGTTGGCCACGTCAGTGCCACGTGGCCGACACTTGGCAGTAGCATGCTACCAGTCCTCACACTGGGCTAGGAGGGGCTTACTCTATATCAGGGAGTAGGCAAGGTTGGGTGGATCAGTTAGTGTTTGCCCTACTGTGGTGTTAGGATCTATTACACTGGTATCAGAGCCATCTCCATCCTAGGGAGTTTAGGACAGCAGTAGAGAAAGCTATCAGAAGATAGGAAGTGTTTCTCAGATTCTCAGAGAGGAATAGAGGAGGAGGATCGCTGTAGGAGCAGCCTTCAAACTTCTGATTTCCACTGAGAAATCACAGTAGCAAGGAGTCAGATTCCAAGTGTAGGTAACTCGCTGAAAAAACAGCTGTTTCTCACTGACTTCAGAGGATTCTTCGTAGTTTTCCCAGCGAAATTAGAGTAGGAAGAAGCCAGCACCTCCATCGCTGTACAGTCAGAGACCTACATCCGATTTCCAGGGAAAAAGTTACCGGTTTTCAGCGAGTTGGAAGCCAAAAAAGAGGAGCAGGGCCAGCGCTGCCAGTGCTTCTGAAAATCTGGTTTTTCAACAAGTTTTTGGGCCCCAACGTCAGAGATTTGGAGCAAGAGGATTTCTACCAGATCAGCGAGTAGGAGACTTCTGAAATTTCAGAACTCAGAAGGGTTTTTGGACTTCAGATTTGCCTTTTTGTGGACAAGTTGGATTGCAATCAGACCAGCGAGCTACTATCCTCAAAAAACCGGGAAATTTAGTACCGTTTTGAAGCCTCAAACTGGCATTTTTCGGAACAGCAGGTCTGAAATTTTGGGGAAAAGAGCTGAAAGGGTTCCTCTTCATTCTTTCTTTGGAAGTACAGTCCTCAGAAACAGCTAAGTCATCTTTCCTTTCCCTTGTACAGTTGTAAATTAGTCTTTTAGACTTTTTTCCTTCAGAAGTTAAGGTAGCTCTCTTTCAGTTTCGAAGATGACCACTCCTCAGGGACCTGATCAACCCCAGGAGAGAGGCTTCGACGAACTTGAAACAGAAGCCTTGGCTTACAGAAAAGGGAAGGAACCCATGGAAGTAGAAGAACAGGAACAGTTCGCCGAAGAACTCGACGAACTAGTTACCAAGGAGCAGTTCCTCCAATTGGTAACAGAAGTGGATGAACTGAAGCTGGCATTAGCCAATTTCAAGTCCAGTGTGGACGACTCGTTCGCTGAACTCAAAAACTTGATTTTGAGCTCCGCGAAAGGAAGCCTTCCCTCCACTTCTCAGTTATCCCCTTCTCCACTTCCATCAGTTTCGGGTGAGACTTTACGGTCTCACCCCAGTGTTTTTAAAGATTTAAAGCCTCCTACTTTTAATGGGGAAGAGAAGGATAGAAATGCAGATATTCTACAAACCTTCCTCAGCAAATGGAAGAACATTCATGCTCTTAAACAGACCCCTGACCATTTGCAAGCAATTGAGGCCAGTCTTTCTTTAGGGCCTATGGCCTATAAGTGGTGGTTAAATCTCCAGGAGACTGGGCAGACTCCCCGGTCATGGAAAGCTTTTGAAGAAGCTTTCCTAAGAGAATTTCTACCAGAGAATGAACTTGATAGAGCCTGGGAAGCCTGGGAAAGAACAGTAATGGACAAGTCCCTCATCCAATATATCTCGCAGTATCGAGAGGCAATTTTAAAGATTAAAAATATGGATGACTATCAAAAAATCAGGGGATTTGTCCGTGGCCTCAAAGATGAATATAAAGTAGAGGTCCAGAGAAACTCGCCTACTACCCTTGAGCAAGCTCTCAGATATGCTCAAATCTATGATGATTCAGTGGGTAGGAAGAGAGCGAGACAACAACCACTTTCTGAGCAGCTTCCTCAGAAAGACTTTCAATTTAAAAAGAAATTTTTAAAAAGAAAGAAAGAAGATAAATTTAAAGGTGAAGCTCCTCAGAAACGCCCTTCACTCATACAGCCCTTAAAACCAGATGATTTTGAGAAAGCCAAACAGGAACGTTTGTGCTTTGTGTGTATGGGCAAGGGACACACAGTCAGACAGTGTCCCAAGGGGCCTTTCACTAAAAAAGATAAAAAACAAGTTCATCTTGTTCAGACTGTATGTTTCCCCAGTAACTCGGCAGCTTCCGAGATCAAAGTGTATCATGAAGATCATGAACACTGTTGCCAGTTGACCTCTGCAATGCTAGCGAGACCCTTCAGCTTTGGGCCGCATGACCTAGTACGTATGCATGGGAAAGTTGGTAACCAGTCAGTAAGAGTCATGGTTGATGATGGGGCAACCCATAATTTCATCAACCACACCCTGGTTAAAAAGCTTAAACTACCAGAAGTACCTAGTCAGCATAGGTACATAGTTTCATTAGCTAAGGGTGAAGATAAAAAAATATGGGAAACTATGGTAAGTAAGTTAAATCTTGGTATTCAGGGGTACCAAGATGAAATAAACTTTCAGATAATGCACCTGGATCGAACAGACATTGTTCTCGGGAGAGATTGGCTCTACAGTTTAGGACCTTCCCTCCACAGAAACTATCAGGAGAACACCCTCAGCTTTCAGTATAAAGGCCGAGAGATCCAGTTGCATGGGGAGCATGATGTTCCCAACAGCCCTATGGTCTGCAGTTCAGAGCTCTGTCAGCTAATCGGAGACGAAGACCATCAGGTATTCTTATGTGACTTTCAGTTTATTCCTGAAGTTTCTATTTCCAGTTCTATTCAGCAGAAAATCAGTAAATTAGAAACTTTATTGTCTAAATTTAAAGATGTTTTTCCTGAAGATTTGCCACATGGTTTACCACCTAGCAGAGAGGTAGATCATGTAATAAACCTAGTACCAGGTACAGCACCTGTTTCTAAACCTCCGTATCGGGTCAGCCGAACAGAGGATGAAGAAATAACTAGGCAGTTAACAGACTATCTTGGGAAAGGCCAAATTCAGACCAGTAGTTCACCATGGGCCTCACCAGTCCTATTGGTGAAAAAGAAAGAGGGGTCTATGCGTCTTTGCGTAGATTACAGAGCCCTCAATAAAGTCACAATTAAGAATAAATACCCTATGCCTCGAGCAGACGAGTTGTTTGATCAACTCGACGGGGCTAAGTTTTTCAGCAAAATAGACCTCAGGTCGGGATATCATCAAGTCCGTATAAAATCGGAAGATGTCTCGAAAACAGCTTTTAGGACTCGTCACGGTCATTATGAGTTTAAGGTGATGCCATTTGGGCTCACAAATGCTCCAGCTACCTTTATGACCTTGATGAACAGTGTCCTCAGACCATACTTGGGTAAGTTTGTAGTCGTATTTTTAGATGACATCCTCGTCTACAGCAAAACGAGGAAGGAGCATCTAAAACACCTCAGAAAGGTGTTTCGACTGCTCAGAAAGCATAAGCTTTATGCTAAACAATCCAAGTGTGAATTCTTCGTTGAAGAAGTAGCATATTTGGGTCACATTATCTCTTCAGATGGGATTAAGATGGACCCAAATAAGGTTAAAGCCATACTCAGTTGGCTGAGACCTCAGAATATTTTGGAACTTCAAATCTTTCTTGGTCTGGCGGGATATTACAGACGATTTGTCAAGGAATATGCTCAGATAGCAGTCCCTATGACAAATCTCCTTAAGGGGAAGGGAAAGGAGTTCATTTGGGAGTCCGCACAACAGGAGAGCTTTGATGCTCTCAAAACAGCCTTAGCTACAGCACCAGTTTTAAAGGTCGTCGACCCCAATCAGCCATTTGTGGTCGAAACAGATGCTAGCGACTTTGCAGTAGGTGCTGTGCTAACTCAGGGTGGACGACCAGTTGCGTTCGAGAGTAAAAAACTCGAGCCAGCACAGACTAGGTATAGTGCCTATGAAAAGGAACTCTTTTCTATAGTCCATGCCCTTAAGACTTGGAGGCATTATTTGTATGGTGCCAACTTTGAGGTCCTGACAGACCATGAGAGTCTCAGATACCTTTGCAATCAACCTGAGCTTAGAGGTCGGAAAGCTCGTTGGGCAGAGTTGATGCAAGAGTTTGACATGTCTATCAGATATAGGCGCGGAAAATTCAATACAGTAGCAGATGCCCTTAGCAGAATGCCTATGATAAACGAGCTGAGTTTTACTCAGATTCGTAATGAGTTACTCGAGTCCTTGAGAGGGAAATGCCAGCATGATGCATTCTTCTCTATTATCTGGAACTCAGTCCAGAACAGACAGTTACAGACTCCAGAACCAGTTCCCGGGGCTGGTGCCAGTTCATCCAAGAATACGGCAGTTTCCGTTGAGGATGATGATGAGTCCGAGTATACGTCGTCAGATGACGTTGAGGATTCTGAGCCTGTATCACCCAAGCAAACCCCAGTGGTTGAGGGTCAGTTGACTCAAGGATTCAAATGGAAACAGTATTCCATTCAGGATGAGTACTTGCTCTATAGAGATAGAGTATGTGTCCCCAATTCAGAGGATTATAGGCAGCAGGTCCTATATGAATGTCATGACAATCCTAGCGCGGGACACCCAAGCATACAGAAGACCTATGAGCTTCTTCGTAGGCAATTTTTCTGGCCCAGTATGAAAAAGGACGTCCACCAGTATGTAACCAGTTGCCAGAAATGTCAAGTAAATAAAGCAGAGCGTTTAAAGGCAGGAGGGTTGTTGCATCCCTTAGAAATACCAGCTGGTAAATGGGAGAGTATCTCCATGGATTTTATAGTAGGCCTGCCTAAAACCCAAAAGGGTAATGACGCTATATGGGTCACAGTTGACCGTCTGACCAAAATGGCTCATTTTATTCCGACCAAAACAACCGTTAGAGCTCCAGAGTTAGCGAGGTTGTTTGTAGACGGGCTATTTAAATTGTACGGTCTACCTTCCGGCATAGTCAGCGACCGGGACAGTAAGTTTACTGGAAATTTTTGGAAGGCAGTATTCCATCATCTCCATACTAAACTTAATATGAGTACCACCGACCATCCACAGACGGACGGTCAAACAGAAAGGGTAAATCAAGTGCTGGAGGATATGCTTCGTGCATACGTCAGCAAGAGGCAGACTAATTGGGAGGAGTATCTCTCGATATTAGAGTTTGCTTACAACAGTACCAAACATTCAGCTACGGGATACAGCCCATTTATGCTGATGTACGGTTTTCAGCCACGCTCACCCACAGCTGTAGGGTTTAAACAAGAAAAAGTTGAAGCAGCCAGAAACTTTTTAGAAGACCTAAACCAGATGATAGAACATGCTAAGCGTAGCATTAGACAATCCCAGGATCGAGCCAGGCATTATGCAGATCCACACAGACGGGATGTGCAGTTCTCCACTGGTGAGAGAGTCTACTTGAGAGTCCCAGTTGACTCTAAAACCCTCAAATCAGGAGTGTGTGCTAAGTTGTCTCCAAGGTATTGTGGTCCCTTTACCATCAGTAGGAGACTAGGCGAGGTCACCTATGAACTAGAACTCCCACACAGCAGTAAGGTTTTTCCAGTTTTTCATGTAAGTCAGTTACGAAAAGCCTTAACCAGATCAGATAATCTGGTAGGGGACAGTGTTCTAGTTCTCCCATTGGATCCTCAACAACCTCCACATGAACCAGAGGAAATTCTTGATAGTAGAGAGACGCAGACTCGTCATACTCTATACCGAGAATATCTGGTTAAGTGGAATGATCAGCCTGTTGAGAATGCCACTTGGGAAAGAGGCAGCGTCCTTCGCAAAATTTTTCCAGACTTTGTCTTAGAGGACCAAGACGGTTCTTAAGGGGGAGGGAGTGTTACGAGCTCGTAACCAGTGCCGAACCCTAGAGAACACAGATAGGTCAGATACCACAGTCAGGGTCGTGTCCAGCGTACATGACCAACAGGGCAAGACAGTGTGAGTAGTGTGCCCCAGCACGGTCCATAGCCATGGCGGGCCTAACACAGCCTAGGGACCCTGTCAGCAGGATAGGGCCCCCAGTTGGGTCCCGACGTGCAGTCGGCCACGTCAGTGCCACGTGGCCGACACTTGGCAGTAGCATGCTACCAGTCCTCACACTGGGCTAGGAGGGGCTTACTCTATATCAGGGAGTAGGCAAGGTTGGGTGGATCAGTTAGTGTTTGCCCTACTGTGGTGTTAGGATCTATTACAATCCGACCCCGCGTCCGGGTCCGGACACCGGACGCGGACGCGGAATGCCCGCGTCTGGCCCGGACCCTCATGTCTGGTCTGGTTACCTCTAGTAGCATTGAGCAATTTGAGCTGCGAACAAAAACTTTATGCAATTGAACAAACATGATGTATTTTGAATCGTTAGCGGACCAAAAGTGATAAAACTTCAAACATGATTCACGATACTCAAAATTCATATCACTAAATTTTTTTAAAATTGGCAATCAACGATGAATTTAGACTTTCTTTTGTGTCTGTTAGAACCGGCTCTGAACGATTCGTATGATCCGAACCACAGTTTGAGGGTCGAATTGCTGTTCGTGGAAACTTTACTCAACTTCTTTGTCCATTCATCTTGATAGGAAGAAAGATCACCAGTCTGAGACTGGTAAATGTAAATGGACATGAGTGAGAACTGGCAACCTCGACTGTGAAAGGCTGTGGAGCAAGAATAGGTGAAGCGCGTATCCGGCTGAGATCATAACTGCTGATAAAGGAATGAGTGCTGCCGGTATGAACTAAAGCAATATACTCACGACCAGTAATGTGCACACGTAGCCGAATGGAGCGAGGACCGGGGCACCCTGTCCAGGTAGCATAAGCAAGCTGAGCATGGCAAGTAGCAGGAAGTAAATCAGTGGAAGGCTCAGGAGATAGATCAGGCTCATCAGATATATGAATGTAGATATCGGACTCATTTGGGGTAGTGCCCTCATGGTAGAAAACAACAGTAGAAGTAGGCAGGGGCTGGCGGCAATCACGGGCAATGTGGTCAGGACTCTTACAACGAAAGCAAAGATGCTTCGGCTGAATATCAGCGAACTCTGCAGACGTGTAACGTCGGACAAAAGCAGGACGAGGAGGCGGAGGGCGAGGAGCGGGAGAAGTAAGAGAAGAGGTCGGGACGACAGTGGATGGGGCAGATGGGGCCGGAGATGGTAGAGGTGCAAGAGATGGACGGGGTCGGGAAAAGCGAAAGGGAGCAGGATCAGGGTACTTATGCTGTAAAGTACTAGCAAGGGACATGGCCTCAACAAGTGTGGGTGGACGGAAAGAAGAGACATCGTATCGTAGAGCACCACGAAGTCCAGCAATGTAGCGAGAAATAAGCTCGGTGGGCTGAAGATCTGTAAAGAGGTAGGAAAGGTCCATAAACTGATCTGTACAGGAAGAAAGATCACCAGTCTGAGTAAGACTACGGAATATATCACGCTGGCGGCTCAGCCACTGAGGGTCAATCATAGCATGACGAAGATCACGACGAAAGGTAGGCCATAACTGGAGACCGTCCCGATCAGGGTCAAGTCGGTAGACCCGCCACCAAGTGGCAACGTCCATCTAAATGTAAGGCGGCTCACTGGATCTTCTGAGGATCAGTCTTAGGGTAAATCTGAAAATAAGTATCAAGCTTTGCAAACCAATTCTCTAACAAGTTCCCGTCAGAGGAACCAAAATAGGTGGCAAGCTGTACCCGATCACGAAAATCTCGAGCAAAATGTAGCTCAGGAGCTAGATGTCATGGAAAATGTGACTCAGGAGCTGTAGGACGTGGAAAACCGGGTGGTGGGTTAGGTGGAAAATGAGGCCCACCACCAAAGGAAGTAGACGAGGATGGAAGTCCAAATGGAGACCCAAATGATGAATGAACAGGGGCTTTGCCAGGTCCATGTGGCTGTAAGGAATCAATCTGTGACTGCATAGTGGCAAAGCCGGTCTGTAGAGTGGTAAAACCGGTCATCATTTGGTCGAAACGACTACTGAGGAGAGTAAGAGAGTCACGCATATCAGCAAATTGTTCATCTAAAGGTCCGGAATGACTCCCAGGTGTAGTGGGTGAGCTAGCCATGAGGAAGAAAAAGTAAGCGAGAAAAGAAATGTGCTAAACAATTGGACGAACTGAAGGAGAGGACATAAGTCGTCACAACAGGCACGCCAATGAAAAGACACAATAGAACTCGCGATGTAAGATGAACGGAAAGGACAACTAAGTAAGAAATACCTCGTAACCGCAACCGGAAGTGAGCTGAAAAATAGCGGCGATATGTCGAGGTACCGGGCAGCCTCCAAAGAAGATGCTAAGGGCCCGACAACGTGGAGTAAACGGTGGGTAAAAGTATGGGAAACAATAATGGACTATGGGGCTGGAAAGGGAGCAGCCAAGGAAAGGAAGTGATAACAAAAAGGAGGTATGGGCAGCGAGGAAACAAGGCTGAAAAATCAGAGATCGCCCTTCAAGGGTAAAAAAAAAGTTTGCGATAAAGACGGGGAGCAATCCCGATGCGCGATGAAGTTGGGTGGGAGTGGCTTTCTAAGCATCTAGGCGTGTTTCAATTGTCCGAGGTAGGGTTGCG
The DNA here is from genome assembly GCA_029204225.1 of Diphasiastrum complanatum. NCBI lineage: Eukaryota > Viridiplantae > Streptophyta > Lycopodiopsida > Lycopodiales > Lycopodiaceae > Diphasiastrum > Diphasiastrum complanatum. The sequence goes on from CM055101.1 coordinate 35,485,087, forward strand.
AACACAGACTTTCAGTTGTCCGGGGTAGGGTTGCGAACACAGACAGCAGTGTAGGAGGTGAGCTGAAATTGAGGCGGATGTAGGGCGCCAGCTATGGTGGAGTGTGGGCGTCCAAGAGAGGTAGTAAACGGCAAAAAAAAATTGGATCAAAAAGATGGGTTGGTAGGGCGCTAGGAGTGGCTGATAGAAGGTGGCGAATAGGGGCAGCAAAAAGCGGAAATTTTCAGCAAAGGAAGGAGCAGTAGGGCACTGGTCAGCAAGCATGAGGGCGCCCAATAGGGCAGCAAATAGGAGGCAGTAGGGCGCCCAAAATAGGGGAGGAAAAAGGCTGAAAATGCAGCAGTAGGCAGCCAGCAAGAGGGCGCTAGAAATGGGCAGCAAGTGGGCGCCTGTCCTCCTCCGATCCGTCGTGAAAATCTGCAAGACAAGTGTGGAGAAATGCTGAAGATCCAGCTGAAAAATGGTGAAGATCCAAGCTGAAGATGGGCGCCCTCCTGTGAGAGAAAAATCTGCTCAATGGAGATGCTCAGGAAAGTGCTCTGATACCAAGTTATGAACGTAGCCACGGCTGATCTAGATTTAGTCTATGAAAGCATCACATAAGCAAGACTTAACCCTAGAAAGCAGGAGAGAGAAAGCTTAAAGAGACTAAAGAAGGAGATCATATCATAAGCCAAGTAACAAATGACACAGAATCCCTACTTATAGCCAAGAGGAAGCCCTAAAAGGAAGCTTCCAGTGGCTAGGGACAAACTGAGAGGGAAAATAGTGCGCCCTCCAAGAAGGCCCCCACTCTCAGTAATATGACCAAATAACCAATATAGTGAATCATAGGGCCCAAGGCCAATAATATGGTCTAAATGTCAATAATAGGGCCCAAGGCCAACCATATAGTCTAAATGTCAAATAATGAATCAAAAAAGGGCCCAAAGCCTGCCTATGCATAAAGTAAAGTAAATGTAAATGGACATGGCGAATGTAATGAGCCGAGTCCATAACTCCTTGTTGTCGAGATCCTTTGTACATGTGTGCTATCACCATCAACGAGCATGTGTGATCGAATAGTAATTAAAGTGTACGTACTGCTTGCAGATTCACTATACAACTATCGCCTTTGTCCAAGAGTTACCCTTAAGCCAGACCTTAACCATCTTTGACCCATGCAATAAACACCTACGCCATCAGAAACATCTTGGGATTAAGCATTGTATCTCATGCAAAACCTTTTCAAGAACCAAACACACATGTAGATTCTTTAGCATCTATGCTTTCTGCTCCGATCCACTGTTCTATTGTTGCTGGAATTAGGAATATGACAATTTCACTAATTTATAACCATACATGATCCAGCCATAATTCCTGACTAGAAACATTGAATTTTCAAAACTTGGTTGTCAAGCTCCTTTGTTCCTTCATGCCACCACCTTGCACCAACATGCATGATTGGATGCAACATGTAGGTTGCTAGCAGACTCAGCACGCGATACTTGTCTCTCTCCAAGAGCTATCCCAAGCTCAAACCTTAGCCATTTCTGGGCCAATGCAACAAACTACTTATAGACATAGTTGCACAGAAATGCGTTCCTGGTACAGAATCGCAAATTTTTTTTTTTTTGGAAAAATAGTTTATGGTTGAAATTTTGAGGGGAGCAATGGTCAGCGTTTTGCCTCCCAGAAGTGCAGTAGATAGGGCACAAATAGATCTCATTTTCAGTAGCTATTTGGTTGTTATTTGCTCTGGTTCTCAGTAGTTGTTAATGTTACAGTTTGGGCTATCAACTCTATGGATGATCACTTTTGCAATCATTTCACTGGAGATGTGAGTGCAATGTGCATACAGTTGGGGCATAAATATTGGGCCCTTATCGGCGCGCATTTGGACCCCCATTTGGCCCCGAGGGGTGGCGGGGGGATCGGGGGGCAGCGCCCCTTGAAGCAAAAAGCAAGGTACAATTGCTCTACAGTTCTCTGTCTCTGTCCCACTGGAACTATCTGTGATCGTAACAAACATGCTAGAGGTTAGTTTTGCCAAGACATACTTATATAGCCTAGAGTCGACCTTATTTATGGGGACTACCTTTTTAAGCAGGTGAACTAAGTAAGGTCTCATCCTTGCTAGCATGGGCAGTAGCCAATATGAGGGTTAGTCCAATTCTGTTGACTAGGGACATGAAAGTCACTCCTAACGTTATGCATCTTGGTTTTCAAGGGGGGCTTGAACTTGGGACCAAAGAACTTTGGATGCCAAGCTAACCAACTGAGCCAACCCTTAGATCTTACTCCTAAGGTTATGGAAGTATCTTCAACCAATAAAATGAGAAAAAGGATACTTTGTGTCTAATGGAATCTCTTGTGATTGCTTTAATAGAAATTGACATTTATTGCCGATTGGATGCTTCTTTTAAGTATGAGTAGAAGAGTTCTTGGAATCTCTACAAGAATATGTACCATCTAGTACTTTATCACCTCAGATGCTTCCTTTGCCTTGTAAGAGTAAGAAATTACTTTAATTTCTAAGATTTTCAGTGCAGAGTTATTCCCTCCTGTGTCATTGTATGTGATCTGCTGATTGGAAAAATGTTTATCAGCTCTCCCAATTCTGTTCAAGTAATCTAGGCTCATCTCATTCAGAGAAATGTTTTGGTATTTTGGGATATAGCCTATTTTCCATCTGGATGGATTTGCATGACCTAGCTTGTTCTTGAACTGCCTTCACAAATCAAGTCTATTCCTCGTCTTTGTAAATTGTGTCCTCGAAAATATTCTTTATCACATTCTCATTCCTTGCCACCGCATTTAGGAGTTTCTTTACAACCATGTAAATATGTGTCTCATCACCTGGTAGCGGACCTACCACTGCCATTTCAATCTTTCATCTATACTCCGGGGTCATCTTTTTTCTTCTCTGCTTTGCTTAACTCTTGTTGTTATGAAATGAGGCATGTTATTTGTTCTCCTTTGGCTTTTGATCCAATTCTACTCTAATAGAATAAGCTGTTTTGTGTGGAAGTAGCATCTTCTTTGGTTGATTATGTTAGCTAAAAAAATGGAGACCTTGTTGGAAATAGAGCAGTGTTTTAGGGGTAAACTTCTGCAGTTGCGACAGTCTCATTGATTGATTAGCATTCCTGATTACATAAGCTATTATGTTGTTCCTTGATTGAGACTGCCAGGTCTGTTGTCCATACCCCTTCTAGAGCTGTAATGTCTTTGGTACCCATTATCTGCACTGGGGCTTTCTGGTGTTTTTTTTTTGGGCAACATGGGTGTAGAAAAACAGCATTTTTCATGGGAAATTTGATGGTAATCTTTCCAAATGTTTTAATGCATTGTAGGAGCCTGCTTTTCCCAGATAGGTATTGTATTGCTGTTTCACTGATTCCTGATGCACTGATTCACTGTTTCACTAAATTGTCGTTCAAGGGGAAAACAGAATTTTCATAATATTGGGGCAGGACTTTATATGTGGAGCTGGAACACCTGGTATTTTGCCAGGGATTGTGGGCTTTCCTTCAAACCAAGGATAAATCTCAGTGACCCACCCTTGATAATGAACTTAGGGATCAATAGCAGTAAAAAGCCTTCATTGCCAACATACAAGTAATCGCAATATGCGAAAAAATTTGCCATATGCCATATGCAAAAAAATTTGCAAAAACAATGCATCTATGGCTACCTAGTAATCTTGGTATATTTTCCCTATGTGGACACACCAGCAAAACCATGAAGCTTTTCAAGAGAACACCTGCAAGCTGCTGCATGATGGATCTGTTAGGTGAGTACTGTTCTTCTCGTGTTTTGGCTTCACTCTTATAATCATGGTGAGAGGTCTATAGTTTTACTTCAATAAAAGCAAGTATTCTTTATGCAAATAGCATGAAGCTTTTCAAGAGAACACCTGCAAGCTGCTGCATGACGGATCTGTTAGGTGAGTACTGTTCTTCTTGTGTTTTGGCTTCATTCTTATTATCATGGTGAGAGGTCTATAATTCTACTTCAATAAAAGCAAGTATTCTTTATGCAAATAGCATCTCCTTTGGTTCATTATCATATTTCTTCCAAAAGGTTGACTTCCTGAAAATAGAGCCACTCTTTAGATTTAAACTCTGGTTGTATGTCCATTTGGGTTGCGTATTCAGAACGTAGGGCACTTTTCGAAAGTTTTAAGCGGATCTGTTTTTCATTTAACTTTCCTTTTTTAAACTTTTTCCTTTCAGTTTTGTAAAATGGTTCCTAGGCATTGGAAAAGACTTACTTATCAACACTCCAGATTAGAATAAGCTATCATGTTGCTTCTTGATTGATACTGCCAGGTCCATGTTGCTCTAGTATGTGGTCGATACCCCATCTAGAGCCGTACTGCTGTCTGTACACGTACAATGGTGGGTACTGGTCTGGATGTGGACATTCCCTGCAGGACCAGCTGGGAGGGGGGTGAGTAATTGTTCAACAACAGGGAAGCTAAGTATGCTAAATGCTCCTGGTGCTCAAATGAGTAACTGAAGTTATCTAGAGCACAAGTCCTTAAGTTAAATATTTAGGGCCAGCAGACATGCCATCTGGAGATGTGGTCAACACAGCTTCAGTAAATATTGAGACGAACTTGCATACTGCAGAAGTGGCCAATGGGTTTGAGGTACTCAAAATACATGCAAACGTGGCAGCAGGCGAGCTGAATAGCAGTGGGGTTGATCCGTTTCACATGTCGCCTTTGATCAGGGATTTGCTGGTATCCATGACATTTTATAATCCTCTCGTAGTAGATGAAGCTCTTCCCTCTCGAAGCAAGGTTCTTGTTAAACTGAGGGTGATGCGAATAGTGTTTGGACATCAATTTACCTAGATTTAAGACTTGTTTGGCCATCAAATTAACCAGAATTAAGACGCCTTTTGATAATCTAATTGTTTAGGTAATGCATTTTCCATCTGAAACTTTATACGTTAGAAATTCTCAACTGCTGCTTAATATCCCAGCTTTATGTCTTTCTACTGGATGTTTGAATTGTATTATCTGTGCAAGTTATATGTATTTCTCTTGGTGTATGGTTATGGATTTTGGCATTGAGTATGGCTGCATAGTATATATGGAAGATAAAAATAATCTGGTTTTACATACTTGAGCAGTTAAGTTTATTTTCCTACGAGCACACTCTTTGATAAATCTAGTCACATAGGTATTGCTATTTCTGGTTCCTTTGCCAGCATAATGATCAGCAGCAGAGTAGAATAAAACCTTTTTGGGAGTTTCTGAAAGAAATCACTTGCCGGAGTTAGGATCCTCATTTTTCAGTACTCATATCTGTTGATTGTTGAATGTTTTTAAACTCTTCTTGTTCTCTGGCTGTTCAGTTTGAATATTTGTTTGTGCCTAAGCTTCTGAATGTAGATCATACCATCAGAAGGGATGATTGCTGCAACTTTTATCTCATTCTTACATCCTAAATTGTTGCAACATTAACATTTTCAACGTATGAAACAATCCAGAAACTTCACATGGAGGCACTGCTGCATATGGACGACTGGCAGAAATTCAGACAAAGTTACATCAAAGCAATAGTCTGGATGGCATAGATGATGCAGAAATTTCAGCAGTGCCCATTAAGCCTCCTAAAAGCAATGCTGCTGCACAGGTCAGTTTTCACCATATCCAAATGGTTTTTTTGTTTGGTGATAGTTCTCATCACACTAGCACCTGATTTGTTCAACTGTGTTCTCAACCCCTCATCTTACCATGTGTAAGCAGCATGTGCTTGAAGAACAAAGCCCAGTAGGATACAGTTCATGTAATTATGGATGCTGAGGTGAGTAAGGTTTTTCTGCAATAATTAGGACCTATGACTATCTGCAGAGGGAAAGAACAGGCAAGCTTAAAATATCAGATTTGGCACACCATTTTCACTTGCCCATTAATGCAGCAGCTAAGGAACTTGGAATTTGCCCTACGGTTCTTAAAAAGATTTGTCGAAGGAACGGCATGCGCCGTTGGCCTCATCGCAAGGTTCAAACAATATAAATATCGTTTCTTAAACATGAAATTTATTATTAACAAGCTCTGACTAGAATGAAGAATGCCTTTTTTGCCCAACAGGTGGTATATAGTTATGTTAGATTGATCGTGCTACCAAAAGCAATTCAATATCAAGTTTTGTTAGGTGTCTCTATTTGGCAGTTCATTAGCTTTGTCATGACTTTACCAGTTTGCTTTGTGCCTTTATTTGTTAAGACAGATAAAGAGCATAGAACGTATTATTGCTACATTGGAGCAAACCATCACTGAAGGAGCAGGACAAGGTGATGAGAGCATTCGAATGGAAATAGCAATGCTGAAGAATGAACGTGCTCAATTGTGTGCTGGACTTTTGGGCGAGAGCTGACCATGCATTTGCAATCTGTAGGAGCAGATATTCTTTGGCAGCAACATGTAAAGTATAGGTGTCAGTGTACTATCGATGTCTTTGTCCACTGAATTGTGATGCTCAACCTCACCTTTGGGAAGCAACTAGGCTAGTCTTCTGCTTGAGGATGGCCCAGTTATTTGCCATGCAGCTAGTATGAAACATACTGAAGCATGCACTCAAACGTCAGTAGTGAATTGTGATAGACTGTTGTCTATGTTTGCTGAGATATGTATTTGGTACTTAATTGACTTTTAAAACTTCCCTTGTCATTAAGCAGGAAAATTCCTGAATAGAATGGAAAGAAAACATGTAAAAACTTTTTAACTCAAGAGAATGAAAGAAATTCATGATATTCTTGTACGTGAGATTCCCAACTAGAACTACTTTTACTGCTTAGATGCCGGTTTTGCTGCTTAGCATTTTTGTGGCATGTCATGCCATGAGGAGGACCTGTTATTTTTTAAAGCCTCGAGGTGGAGCTGAACCTTGAAAATAGTGCCTTTTATACTTTCACCCCAATGTGTTGCCACAAACAAGAGCTCAAATAAGTTTGTAATTGTCCTTCCCAAATTGGAAAAAAGTTCTATCTCTTCACAAAGTTTTTTTTGTTCCCAAGCTTACAAAGAATCTTTTAAGTGTTGGCCAATTACTTGATGGTGACCTTGATGTCAATTTCCATATTGAAAATTGTGTGATCAAGAAGGATGGTGAGATCCTTGCTCATGGATCAAGATATGAAGGCATCTACAAATTGGATCCAAGAGAGAGTGCAAAATCTCTTGATGTTACTTATGAATCCAAGCTTTCAAAGGAGGATGATCACACAAGATGCACATGTTTATATCTTCTTTCTTTAAGATTTATGGTGCATGATTATTTCCTGTTATTGAAAGCATATGTTGAGATGAAATTCTCATTGAAGATCAAAGCTTTGAGGAGTGATGAAGCTCTTGGAGGAAATACACCATATGAAGTGTTATTCAAGAAGCCTAAGGCTAATTACCTTAGTGTCTTTGGAGGTTCTTGCTTTGCACATATTCCCTTGGAAACAAGGAGGAAGGATGATCCAAGCTCATGGATCATGGTTGGATGCTTATCCACCAAGGAGGCCTATAAATCCTTTATACTCTCTATTTCAAAAGTGATTGAGAGTAAAGAAGTCATATTTTATGAAGATCTACATTCAACCTTGGAAGGGGCCGAGATCAAGGCATCTCAAGATGCATCTCAAATCATATCTATTGAAGACCATCAAGATGTGATGGGGTCGAGGTTTGAGGAGGAGCCTCCTCAACATATGATTTCAAAGGGGTTTTCAAGATGGATGGCCAAGTCTTTATGGCTCGTTTTTTATGGTAAAGAGAGGCAAGTTTCAAGTGATATTCACTTCAACATATTCTCTCATGCTTCTCTTTCATTACTTGATGTACCATCTTGCTTTTATGAGGTTTCTACATCTCACAGTTGGAGTGAGGTAATGCTTGTCTTGTATCATGCCTCTAGTATTGGACATATTAATTGTCATTCATGGCTTATATATGTTTCCAAATTACTTAGAAAGCAAGTGGTTGAGTCATCAAGTGTATGCTCTTGGATTTAGTAAGAGCAAGAATGAGCTTGTTGCTCATAGTTTAAAAAATATTGTTTTTACATGGTTTGAGGCAATTTGTAAACTTCTCTTGAGATTAAGTGAATCATCCTTGAAGGACACTTACATCCTTGAGCAAGTGTTTAGCCTCAATAAGATCAAGATTGCATTTGATTTCAAGATTAGATCCATTATGGATATAGTTTATAGTATGTGGACTAGTCAAGCTAGAATGCTTAATCTTGATGATCAACACTTTTGCTCATCTTATGATTTTGATCTCTATGATCTTTGTGATCTTTATGAGGCATGGAAGCCTCTGATGTTCATTATGGTGCATCCATCTTCATGCAAGTGATACTTTCAAATCAAAGATCATCATCAAGCATGGAGGAAGCACTTGGATATATTGGCAAATTGGTGGAATATTTTTCAAAGATGTTGGCAAATGATTTCTATCGAAGAAATCTTATCATGGATATGGTGAGGGTGCTGCTATGATGGATCTTTTTGTTGGTTTTTTACTGCATATGCATACCAAAGGATCCACTCAAAAAGTTTCACAAACGCCTTGATCTTACCAAGCTAGTTTTTGAGGAGTGTGAAAAATTGTCAAAATCTATCTTGGATATTTTTTGTGTTTATAGTTTGTGAGAAAATATCACACGTGCGGAGCATGTTCTCACATGTAGGTTTAGTCATGTTGACTTTAGGGGTATCTTAAAGATTTTGTATCAAGCATCTTGGTGTAGAACTTTGATAGGGCCAATTTTGGCTTTAGAGGTCTAACTGTCAAGTACACATGTTTTGTCATGATTAGGCCAAAATTCAATTGTGATGTAACTCGAGCTAGTTAGGTTGCTTACACATGTCAAGTTTAGGTTTGATGAGTGATGCACCCTATGTGGTGGCAAAAGTCAAAGGGTCCAATCATAAGAGAGAGATGTGTTGGAAGGGTCCAATCAAAAGTGAAGGATGTTACATCATACATTCAATAGGATTAGAGAGGCTATGCTTGAGGGGTCCAATTGGATTGAAGCATGGATCTTTGCGAGTTTTATATGTACTCTTCATTTCTATCATAAGCTAATATGAGTTTTTGAGTCAATTTGGAGATTCATCAATTTTGAGTGTATTTCTATCTCTACCCTTCACCAAAAGTGGTGGTTTCTCTCTCTAATCGAGGAGAGGAGCTTGTTGGGACTTGGTTTTCAGAAGTACATGTTTCCACACATGTGAAACTACTTTGGTTATGAATGTATGCATGCAACTTTGTCTCTGTCTTAGATTTCATTAATTGATCTTGGATTTCATTCAATAGAAGATCTATAGTGCAAAAGCTTTGCTTAGGAGATCAATTTCACACTTTAGGGCATTCCCACACGTGTGACCCATCTCTATATCTCCATGACCATCTGAGTTCTCCTTCTTCACATCTGACATGGTACTTGCAGGCATTAAGAAGATGAAATCTAACAAGACCAGAGATATTGAAGACCTTGAATCAGAACTCCTTTCACATGCCTCGGACGTATTTGCTCCTACTATAGCCACCCTTCTTAATTCCGCAGTTGTTTCCGATTTCCTTTCATCCTGGTGCACTAACATCATCCACCCCATCCATAAGAATGGTGACTCCATGATTTCGAGTAACTACCGCACCATCATAATCGGACATGTCCTAGCGAAGCTATATGGTACTATTCTTCAATCAGTTGTGAGCTCAGAGGCCGAGACTAGGAGACTACATGCGATCAGGCTTTTGAGCCCACTACTCTACCACAGATCATATCTTCACTTTGCGGGCCTTGATTGAGGAAGCTAAGCACAAGAGAGAGGGTTTACTGTTGTTTTGTGGACTTCAGGAAAGCCTTTGATTCGGTTCCTCGCTCATTGCTCATCCAGAGACTCCGCGACCTCGGATTCTCCATTGACATCATTTTTGATGTGATGGCACTTTATGAGCGTGTCCTGGAATGCTTCCGACATAGCAGTGGCATATCCGATCACATTTGGAGCACCATTGGGGGTCATTAAACAGTGTGGTGGTGCTGGTTGCCGGCTTGAGGACATTTTGATTGCTATCCTCCTTTATGCAGATGATGTGGTTATGGTCTCATCAACTAGAGAGGGTCTACAGTGACAGTTGGATTGCTTGCATGTGTTTTGCACCAGATGAGGTCTAGGGGTGAACATTGGGAAGACTAAGGTTATGGTCTTCAACACGCGTTCATGCAGCGACAGGAGCTTACTTTGGGTGGACAGGTCTTAGAGGTGGTCCCTTCCTACACATACCTAGGGATCCTTTTCTCAGGTCCTACATGAGACAGGTTGCTACCACTCGACTGGGGAAGGGACATGCCTCCCTTGTTCAGCTAGAGAGATTTTGCTTCCAGAAGTCCATCCAGGATGCTCGTAGTAAGTGTTGCCTCTTTGATACCATTGTCACCCTTACGGCTCTATATGCGGCAGAGGCATGGTGTGTAGGTCTTCCCTCTTCACACTGGGCCAGTCTTTCACGACTACAAACCACCATGCTAGCTCGGTTGATCCGTGCGAAGCCTTCGGTTCCACATGAGATTCTTTTGGCCGAGTTTGCAGTTCCACCTATCCACATCGAGGCAGCTCTTCAGCTCATTACTTATACACAGAGGATACATGCGTTACCAGAGACAGACAGACGATACATACAGATTGCACTATCCTCCTCACAGCATCTTCACGGTCAGGGCTACAGATTATCATGGTTCTCTCATACATCCTACCTCCTACTTGAGTCATTTGGTATCTCCATCACAAAGCTTCCCTCAGGCACCCATCAGTACATCAGACAATTCCTCTATCGCGCATATCGAGAGCGGACTTGGCATAAAGAGCTAGGAAGGATCTTGAAGGACAAATGGCCCTCTTTTCATTGGAAATTTTCAACCATAATAGTAAAAAAGGACTCGATTGTTGAAATTCACCTTGAAGCCTGTTAAATTACTCTTAGAATCGAAAGAACAAGGCCTCAAATAAACTTTTCAATACCCCCACCATGCATTTTATGCATCGTGAAGTTTTGATGACCTAGCTGAATTTCCAAGGAGGCAAACTTGTGCATGGATGATGACCACCACCTATCGCCCTTTTCATCTACTATCATCATGCTATCGTCAAGACGTTGCCACCAATAGATAATTGGACCACACATTCCACGTGGATTGTGTTCTCTCCTCGCCATGCACCAAGTATCTCGTAGGAAAACCAACCAAGACTAGAACATTCTCCATGTTCACAATATGAGTATATTCTTCCTGAATTTCACCACATGACAATGTATCTCGAATGTTAATCACATTACCTATGATGACCTGAATGCGATAGTTAACTCTAGATAATCTTCCCAACCTTAATGCGATAGTTAACTCTAGATGTGTCACCAATCTTCCCAACTCTAGTGTATTCCTGCCTCCTCTCCATTGGTGTCATCAGATGAAAGAAATGTGATTGCAATCTAGATTCTCAAATTGAGTGGTTGATTACAATGAGACATTCTACATTGTGAACAGTTTGGTTGAGTGGTCAAAGGTGGACTAAACTATTTCTACCTAAGTTGAACTACTTTAATTTGAAATTGGTTGTTCTTAATGGGCTTGAAATTTAATATGCAACGTCTTGTTTAAATGACAAGATGCCCTTCTAATCTTCATTTGTCCTAGATACCTGTCCAATTTGTGAAGCAGATCCATTTGAAACAAAAAATTGCACAAAATGTTGTTGCAGAATAGCTTCAGCAACACACACGACACTTTTTGTAGCTCTTTCCAAATTTCTTGCAATAAATGGTACACTAGAAGATATAATTTTCACAACTAGAATCTTCTCTATTGCTTTGATTCTTATCAAGTAGAAGTTGAGGTTGAACAATCAAACAATGAGAGTGATAGATAATAGAATCACTAAACCATGTCAACAATGTTGATCAATCAAATAATATAATCGCAATCAAATCACCCTTTCAATGTTGATATACCAAAAAATTTCAATCCACTCACTTGTCTATACTTCTATTGCACATGATTTTTTGGATAAAAAAGTTTCGCACGATGATGGATCGCACTTGTCAAGATGAGGAAGCTGAATCAACCTTACATTTCTTATGTTGACCAAAATCTATGCCATTAGATTTGCCATCATTGGTTGACAAAATAATTTACTATAGCTTTTCTTTGAGTTAGAATAGGTATGTGTATGGCTTGACTTTTTTGAGTCATTAGACAAATATTTAACAATCTTTTTACTTTTTGAACAAATATGTTCTAGAGAAGAATGAAACACATCACTATTAGAACAAGTAGATAGTCTACTAGAAGCCTGATGTGTGATAAACTTGCCCGCAATTTTTACTCAATATGAAGTCCCGTTTTGGTAGGTTTAAGAACCATGCGCTAAAGCTCCACCCTCATGCAAAGATAATTAAATCCATTTAGTATCTTCCAACATGACTCTTATTCTACACAAACACTTAAGAGAATGTGTGAATATAGATATACATTTTCATGCAAAAATAGTATGTAGAAAATGATGGAACTCAATAGAATCTTTCGAACATTGTTCTAGGACTAAGAATTGAGAAAGATAAAAGAGCAATCAATAAGGGAAATGGTGGACAAAGCTCCATCCACAAGAATGCATGAGATCTTGTAGCCCAATTTTTACTACCACACATTTTGTGCATTAATTTTTATTTTATCGAATTTGAAACTCCTTGTAAATATTCAACATGCTCCATAATTGCACAAAGAAAATTCAGACACGGCAAATAGGGGTTAGTTAGTTCTTACTATCGGAATTAGCCTCTCAGGCTTTTTGGAAGAGGTCTATTCCACCAAATGAGCTTTCAAGTTTGAAGTGCCCACAATTTTTTACCTTTTGCTATAGCTGAACATCTTACACAAGCCTCTTTGCAGTTGAAAATGGCCCAAGCCAATCTTGTTGAGGCTATGATTCAGCTTGTTATTGACTTGTTGCATGTGTGCCACGTTTCTTGGTTATTTTGTAAGATCCAATAGCTTATGCAGGTGCAATGTTTGGAAATGAGGGTGAAAATGTTGGAAATTAATAAGGAATTATACCATTTTCATACTGGGGCCATATGTACATAATGAAACCTAGTGAGCATTTTCCAAATGCCAGATTGGACTTATTTTCATTGACGAGCATTGAGTTTCCTTTGTTTGAATAATGTCACATGTAGGACCCCAATACAATTGGGGTAATTAGCATGCTTTGTGTCATCATCAATGGAAGAGGCAAATATATGGTTTGAATGTCAATGCATATGCGTTGGAAGTAAGAAGGAAAGTTAGTTACAAAGGCAAATCATATGTACATTAATGGGTGTCTGTACATGCCAATGATGCAACATACATCAATAGCTCTATGTAGTGGGTTTCTTTCCTTGCCTAACCTGAATCCAAGATATAGTCAATCTAGCATCAAAGAGACGGAGTTAGTTGTCACGCATAGATTCGTTCCCATGAGAGCGATAATATAGTTCAGATTTCAACATGAATAGAGGATTCACATCTAACTCTAACATCCATTAACCCTACGATCCATTAACACTACGCATCCACAACAAAGATAGCTTACTCTCTCTCTCTCTCTCTCTCTCCCCCTTTCTCTCTCATAAAAAGTATAATAACATGCAATCCCAATAACATTCAGATCCAACAATTGATAAATCCAAAGAAAGCATGAGAGATGGAGGAAAAATGATAGAGAACAAAGACATTCATCAATCCATTTATGAAGAGAATCAATCTGCTTTATTGAAATGAGGAAATGAATATGTGTAGGAACTCGAGTTGGTCCCTTTTTATAATAGAGAGGGGGACCCTGACCTCTGAATCTTATTGGTCCATTTCTGCCTCCCTAATTATTCAAATTTAAAAAAACGTGGAAACCATCCAAATTGGAGGGAAATCCAACTTTATTCACTAACTTGACATTTAGGCCCTGCGACATTAAAAGTCCCGCAAAAAGGCCTAAAGTCCTTTTATTGACTTTCTAATTAATCAAATAACTATGTGATCATCGGGTTGAACTTACACACGCAGGGTGCCAAATCCCTTTCACTTATTAACTAGGGTTAGGGTTTCCTTGGGATCCACAAACTCTCCAACAATATTCCCTACCAAAACTGGTGGTGGTCCCATGACACCTACGAGATGTAGTTATTGGGGACTTTTATTGGCTTTGCGCCGAAACTTTATTAAATGGTACTGCACCTTCTCCATAAAGTCGAGGCGGGCAGTATTAAAATCTAAATTATGGGACAAAAAACAATGATGGGCTCCTGCAATCCACTTTGAGGTCCAAGATGTGAAGCGAGATTCCGAGGAGTCTTCCATCATTGCTGCACGAAAATATAAACGAGCAACCAGCAACTGATCTTTGATATTCTCTGAGGCCATCTGCTTATTTGGATCGAATGCCAGAGGAGGGAGGCAATCGTCCCATCTGGTTGTCACTGATGCCAACAGAGTTAAATCTTTTGCAAACATTGCTGTCGCACTGTGGGATCTGGAGAGTGGACATACTCTCGTTGGTACGCCTTTAAGGTCCGGTGAAAATCTACTGATATTGTCCGCCTGTAGGGCTGATGGATGATTGGCCAATCAGGCGTATGGATTGCGATCTTGTCCATAGCCAATCCCAAATCTTTCCATTTATTCCTTCTCGACATTGGCACATAATAGGGATCTACCCGCAATTGGCGAGAGCTGGCCACATAACTCCTGATTGATTTCGGAGTTTTTTCAAAAACGGTAATTCTCCATGTCGGCTGCTCTCCCAATGCAGGTATTTTGTCCACTTCTTTGCCGGCCTCTATCTCGGAGGTCTTGAACTTAAGGACCCATACACCACGCGAGGACTCATGCAAATGTTGCTTTAAGAAATTATGGATCTGGTCCTCGACGTTGATGGGCCTTCTGAATAGCGGTGTGGTCCTTGATGAGGATGAATCCGCTGACTATGTGAATTGGAGGCCTGGTGGGACGACTCGGCCGGTGCTTTTTCATAGACCGAAAGCACAGAATCCAGGTGGAAGCCATGGATTTTGTTTTCCAAGTGAGAGGCGGCTAGAAGAGACAACAAGGAACCAGCACCGAACTGCTGCTTAGTATTGCTCTTAATAGCTCATTTGAGCTCACCAGAAACAATCTTGAATCAGTTATATGGTTTAAGAGGGGCTTTGGCTAGCTTGGTATAGGACTCAACTATCCTATGGAGGATCTGTGAAGTGATGCAGTCTTTCCTGAGGTTGCCAACCATCAAGAAGTTATCCAATACCTGGACAGCAACGTGTATGGAAGGCTCAGTGATGGCATCAAGGAGGTATCCGTCATTGGTCCAATGCAGATCGTTGGTTAGGTCAATGTAAGACTTTATGGCCTGTTTGGCCTGTTTATGAATGGGTGAGGCTTGGGTTCCAGATGCTATACCTATGGCAGCAAGGGCGGCCTCAGTGACGCGCACCTTGTGTGTTGCTCCCTGAAAGGTGATATAAAATTTGAATTTCTCTTCCTTCCACGTACTGAAGGCAAGAGTGATGAAATCCATGTTGATTCTCCCATAAAAGGCTCTCTCATAAATACCCATTGCGGTAAGCAGAGGCTCCGCAAGGGTCATCCACTGAGTGACCATGCTTGTGCTAGGAAGGATAATTTCCGTTGCAGATGGGACATCACGATGGATAGTATAACGCGGAGACTAGGACGTATCTGTGGAAGACATGATGATCAGAAATGAAAAGTAAGATACGCGAAAGTATATCAGAAAGCAGTTCAAGAAGTTTGGAAGGCTTTGGTCGCGGGAAAAGTTCGCAAGAGCTTCGCTAGCACAAGTGAGGAATGAATCGAATTCAGCTAACTTATAGGTGAATTTGGAGGGTCCATTACATTGAATACTAGTTTGGCTGATCAGTTCTGAACCAAAATTTGCAGGCATGTACAGTATTGTGAAAATAGGCTATAAAAATCTCGGCGAAGGTTTCTAGGGATCTAAACCTATCAGGCGAACGTGTTTCAGGCCTGGCGAAGGATGAACCTTTGCCCAAGAGGGTCCTTTGCCCAGATACTGTCATAAATGCATTTTTCCACAATCTGAATCTATAGCCAACCTAATTTTGACATTTTAAGATCATCTAGCATGTTAGCGAAGGTTCACAATGAGGGTAAGGTGCTCGGCGAAGGTTCCCAAAATGGCATATTGCTGATCATTCGCTTAGCTCAAAAAATGGATTTTTTTTGGCCAAGAACCTTCGCCCAACTCAAATTAGATAAATCTGAAATGGATGTACAGTCTGGAGGCTCAGCAAAAGTTTCTGATACTATAGGCTACATCTGACAAAAACAGAGATTTTCTAAGTCATTTTTCATTAAAAATACTGTTTTTCCTTTTTTTCATGCTGATGACTTTTCTGACTTTTGCTCATCAGTCTTTTCTCATTTTTTACTGTCTTGTTGAAAAAAAAACTCTGAACAATCAAATATTGAAAACAAAAAATTGAAAAACAAATAAAATTAAAAATCATTGAGATCAGGCTTGTTGAATTGGCGGAGCAGACTGCCAAAACTTGCGTAATCGGCTGCCATCCACCGGAGTATCAAATCGTTTTCCATCAGTTCAAGATTTTTTTCACTTTTTAACTTCAATTTTTTTTTGACCAGCTTTATTTTGTACATCAATGCAAGATCTCATGTTTTCAGATCCTTTTTGTGCAATCGACGATCGTGCCATGCCTTGCGACGGGCTTTCTTTGTTGCTAATGCATGAACTGCCATCAATCGGGTTTCACATAATTTGTGCAACGCTTCATGACGTAGTTGTAAAGACTTATCATCATTTAACCGTTCTGTTGCTGCTATGCGTAAAGATGGAATTAAAAAATCAATCGGCATGACAACATCTTGACTATAAACCAGTTGAAAGGGTGTTTGATTTGTACTATTTTTGTAAGCGGTTATGAATGTCTATAATGCTGCATGCAGTTTATGTTCTCAATCAGACCGACTCGCCTTCAACTGTCTTCGTCATAATAGTGCAGAGAATCTTATTGGAAGATTCATCTTGGCCATTCCCTCTAGGACAGTAAGGAGTGCTAAATCTATGTATAACAAAAAAATCTTCCAGTAAATACTTTATTGTTTGATTAACAAAGTGTGTATCCCGGTCACTGACAATCTCGATCGGACATCCAAATCTGATTATAATATTTTCATAGAGAAACTTGGTCGTAGATTTCGCATCAGCAACTTTGACAGCTTTGGCTTCAACCCACTTGGTTATATAATCAGTTGCTATGATAATGTATCTGGCTTGAGATCCTTGTGCGACAGTATGAATAGGACCAACATAATCCAGTCTCCATTTTTCAAATGGTGTTTGCGATAAAACTGGATGCAAGGGTTCATAGTTCTGTCTAGTAGGCCGTCGTGCTCGCTGACAAACATTACAAGTCCGAATAAAATTTTTTGTGTCCTTATGAAGCGTAGGTCACCAACAACCTGATTGCAAAAGTTTGCGAACAGTAATACATGTAAAGAAGTGTCCTCCGCCCATGCCATCATGTGAAAACATGATTAAATCTGGTACTTCATGCGGTAATATACATCTACGTAGAATATTGTCTGATCCACGACGATACAATTGTCCTACAATCAATTGATAAGGTTGAGCCTTATGAATCAATTGTCTCTTCTGTACTTTTGTCAAGGAGTCATTCGATTGTCCTAGCATCAAGTACTCAACAATATCCATTGCCCACTCAGGTACTGCTTCTACATAGAACAATGCAGCATCTGATAATTCATCATCCACTTCAGTATTAATTGGTGCGGATACGATTTGCGAAACGTGATCGGCTAGATAATGTTGCTTGCCCTTTTGAACCATAATTCAAAAGTCAAATTCAGTTAATAATAGTAACCATCTTGCAATACGTCCAGTGGTGATCCGTATAAAATGCAAAGTGCATTTCCATGAGATAATGACGAAATTTTCGAACAGAAAAAATCATGGCTAACGCTTCACATTCTGTTGTTGAATAATTCTTCTCCGGATTTGTAAGCTGTCTGCTTGCAAATCGTATAGGATAGTCTTTCTTGTAATCACTTGGCTGCGTCAAAACTGATCCAATGGCATATTTCGAAGCATCCGTGTGAACATGAAATTCAATCGTCCAATCTGGAGAACGCAATATTGGTGCTGAAGTTAATTCTTTTTTTTAATTTTTCAAAGGCTTCTAATGCCTCTACTGTCCAAATAGGAACAACAGTCAGTTTGTATATAGGTCTTGCTAAATCCGCAAAGAAGATAATAAAAATTCGATAGTAGTTCGCATGACCCATAAACACATAAACTCCACGAATCGTTGTTGGCAGTGGCAATTCCACAATAATCTTGATTTTAGAATAATCTGTGGCAATGCCATGTCTCGATATCACATGCCCAAGCACAACTCCGTGGGAAACCCATATCTGACATTTTTCTGGATTTAGAGAAATTTGATATTTGCGACATCTTTCAAATACTTTTTCCAATCGATCCAGGTGGTCTGTATCTGCACTATGGACTCCCAGGTCATCCAAGTAAACTTCAAGAAATTTTTGTAGATAATCTTTAAAAGAAAATTGCAGTACTCTTTGGAACGAACTTGGTGCATTACAGAGTCCAAACGGCATTACTTTGTAAGCATAGGTGCCCCATTCTGTTGCAAAAGCGGTTTTGTGGCGATCTACAGGTGCAATCTTAACCTGGTTGTAACCACTAAATCCGTCCAGAAAACTATACACTTCCGTTCCAGCAAGGCGATCCAAAATGCTTTCAGTAAAAGGTAACGGAAAGTGATCCTTCCGCGTCACTTTGTTCAACGCCTTGAGATTCACACAAATTCTCAATTTTCCATTGTTCTTAGGAACAATTACAATCGGTGAGATCCATTTGGTATGTTCGATAGAACTTTGTAACATTTGGAACTGCATCGGGTACTAAAAGTATGGTATGTTCGATAACTGATGTTGGAATACCCTTCAGATCTTGATAAGTCCATGCAAAACAATCTTGATACTTAATAAGCAATATGCGGAGTGCTTGATACTGTTCAGGATAAGTTGTGAACCAACTTGTACAATCTTTTCCAGTTCTCCTGGTTCAGCAAGATTCATTGGCTGTGTCCTAGCTGGACCATCGTAAACATCTTTTGAGTCTAGCACGTGTTCTTCAGGTTCACGATGTGCTTTAGGTAACATGATAACCACATCATCCAATGTATAACGTTTAAAATACTCGGGCATATCATGCTGGACTATCTCTGCTTGTTTCTTTTCGAAAGGACTTGTCTTGGATCTTCGCTTAGCCTTTTTAGCAGGAATTGATCGTGGAGGTGATGACTTCCGAGACGATGATGTCTTGCTAGAATTCTGACTTGTAGAATCATCCTCGACTTTTTCTTTGCCTTTATCCAGTAAGGGTGGCACATTCTCTGAATCAATCTTTTGAGAGAGATTTTCTCATTTCATGACCGTATTATAATGTTGCTTGGCTTCTTTCTTCGTCATTGACCCTGTGATTTTGTCTTCCTTCAATATAACTGCTTTGGACGATTTTATTGTTGGTTCATCAGGAACATTACGCACTCCAAATCTGGTCGGATCCATATGATTGAGAATTTGTTCATCCGTAAGTTCTGCATTGTTATCATAAGTCAAGGCATGACTCACATGTATGAGATCATCTTCAATCGGATATGGTATAGGTTCCGTTAATATCCAGGCTACATTCAGCACATTCAATGGAAACATGATCGGTGTATCCAAAGTTCGATATAATACTGATTATCTTGTTGACACATATATTCTGATGGACAATCAATCGTTGCAAGAGCTTCATTCCAGTTGACAGTATCTGTTTGAGAATCGTAATGAAGTCCCAAATTTTTCTCTAGATGGTCACAAGTATGATCCGTTGTTGATGAATCATCATCCTCTTTTTGAACTACTAGTTTGATAGTCCAAGTTGCAGGATCAACTTTGACTGCACGTTCACGATTTTCAAAAGTGATTTTTCCAGTACCCCAGTTATTAATTACTTGCGCAACTTGTAACCATGGACGTTCCAATAGGACTCGGTAGACATTTGGCGCATCTAGTAAGTCCATTACTACGAAAGTAATAACGAACTGTACTCCCGCAATTCTGACATGTATATCTTCAACCATTCTTCACGGACGAACTGTCGTTTGATCAGCTAGCTTAATGGCAAAAGACGCAGTATCTTTGTAAAGCCCTATTTTGCACATAGCTTTGTAGAAATCAAGTTAATTCTTGAACCACCATCTATCACGGTTGCTTCCTTAGAAAATTTTTGTTCACTTTCCCAAGCGGCTCCGACATGGAGTACTTCATTAGGTTCTTCAAATCCAATACAAAAAAGTGGCTCCTGATGGACTTTTGGTTCTACTTGAACTAACTTTTGTGCTAAGACTTCTTTTGCTTTTGGCACCAACTTCAGGAACTCTCCCAATAAAATATTAATCTTACTAGATAAAATATTCATGAGCAATTTTGTTTGCGGCGCTTTCGATTCAGTTATCTTGAAGGGTTTTTCATGATGATGCAACTGATCATTCATATCTGTGCGTGAATTTCTTGGTGGCTGCAATGGTGAAGAATGAATTTCGGTTGTTGTTTTAGCAGCTTCCAGTTCCTCTTCTTCTTGTAGATGTTTAATCCACTGCCTCATATCCTAATATCTTCTTTTTTCTGCATGAAGATTGGGATAGACTCCAGATGCTGTTGGTGTATCGTTCAATGGTATAGAATCAGTAGGTACTGGATCCGTCACTAGTTCTTTCTGCTTCTGTGCTCTGGTGACCACCATCAAGGGTACACTTGATTTATTCTAAACTACTAGTCTTTGCTTGATTGTTATCAAATTTACAGGTGCTGTAGCTGGTGGTGGCTTTGGTCTTGCTGGATAGTCTTTATAGCAATGCCCATAACCACAGTCACGACAGAATGGTACAAATTTTTCTTTATTTGGACATTCTGCAACTCTGTGATTTTCTCCAAAGGCAAAGCATCCAAGCGGTGCTCTGGTCCAGTTTCTAGAGGCTTGTTGTTGTGCGGCAACATAAATAGCATATTGTTCTGAAGATCCACCTTCTTGATCATTACCATAGTTAGGCTAAACGTTCCGGGTATCCAAGAGCAAATTGTCGAGGTCTGGCTGCTGGATTTCCTCCATACTGTGGTTCTCGATATCCCATTTGGGGATACCGTTGCTGAATAATTCGAGGATTGAAGTTGCAAAAAGCAGTCTCATGATCAAGCGAATTACACAAATGGCATACACTGATTTTCATTCGTTTTTTCAATTGAGGACACTCATTCACTGTGTGATTTCCTGTACAAATAGAACACTTGATATTTTCCCAAAAGTCTTCGCAAACTTCTCAAGTTTTTTGTTCGCTTTCTGTGGAAATCTTAAAATACAGTTGTTGTAGTTTGGCGAGGGTAAAAATTAAGATTTACTATGATTTGGACAAGAAGAATCTTCGCCGAACTCAAAAATAGTATTTTACTTTATATAAAATGTTCTAGAAACTCGACGAAGGTTTTGGCGAAGGATCAAGAGTAATACTGGTATTTTGGCAAAAATATGACAATATGACAACTGATCTTCTGAAAACCCTTCTATTTTTTGTATTATTCTTTGCCGACCTGGCAGTAGATAGATTTGAATCACACCTATGCACAGTGAATCGGACGTTCTTTTTCTGTATTTTTAGGGTTTTGGTGATTTTTTGACGATTTTTCTGATGTTTTTGGATATCTGCTAGGAATTAATCTTCGCCCTTCAAACTGAAGGTTCTGTGATAAAAACCAAAGGTGTTTGCAACTCGACGAAGGTTTTCTGAAAGAGGGCAAAAAATATCAGCTCTGATGACGATTTTTATCTCTTTTTGACCAAAATCTGACAGATTTGACCGATTTTTGTTATTTTTTCTGATATCTCAAATCCAAATGGATCTTAAGATTGGTGATCTGAATAGCTTTCCCTGTTCAACAATCAGATTAGATTTCAAACAAGCAAATCCACTCAAATCAAGAAAAATCACTCCCAAAC
Source organism: Diphasiastrum complanatum (assembly GCA_029204225.1). NCBI lineage: Eukaryota > Viridiplantae > Streptophyta > Lycopodiopsida > Lycopodiales > Lycopodiaceae > Diphasiastrum > Diphasiastrum complanatum. Next base: position 35,507,251 of record CM055101.1, read on the forward strand.
TAACCCTAAATGCAGATCTGACACTATTCATGCCACAACAAGATGCCTAATGCAAGCTAACCATCCACATAACATGCTGCAATATGAAAAATTGGCATAGCTCCCCGGCAACGACACCAAAATTGTAGTGGATTTTTTTCCTTGCCTAACCTGAATCCAAGATCTAGTCAATCTAGTATCAAAGAGATGGAGTTAGTTGTCACGCATAGATTCATTCCCATGAGAGCAATAGTATAGTTCAGATTTCAACATGAATGGAGGATTCACATCTAACTCTAACATCCATTAACCCTACGATCCATTAACACTACGCATCCACAACAAAGATAGCTTTCTCTTTCTCTCTCTCCCTTTCTCTCTCATAAAAAGTATAATAACATGCAATCCCAATAACATTCAGATCCAACAATTGATAAATCCAAAGAAAGCATGAGAGATGGAGGAAAAGTGATAGAGAGCAAGGACATTCATCAATCCATTTATGAAGAGAACCAATCTGCTTTATTGAAATGAGGAAATGAACATGTGTAGGAACTCGAGTTGGTCCCTTTTTATAATAGAGAGGAGGACCCTGGCCTCTAAATCCTATTGGTCCATTTTTGCCTTTCTAATTATTCAAATTTAAAAAAGAGTAGGAACCATTCAAATGTGAAAGTACTGTACTTTAGGACCATAAATGGATCTACAAAAGATCCACAAGAGTGATTGGATGCTTGCTTAACAATCTACACAAAAAAGTTGATCTAGATTGGCAATTTGACAAACAACAAGCATTAACAATCAAAAGCATTAATAAACATTGAAATCCGAGCCCACACGTGTGTACTACAGTGTGTAGTACGGCCTTCAACCTGAGAAACAAGTAGAAATTGATTTGGTTTCATTTGGATCACAAAAACTCAATGTACATAGTGAACTAGCTTGAGATTGCCAATGAGCTCCAAAAATTTTCTATCTTCTCACTATGGAGAGAGGGAATACATAGCAAATTCGACTTCCTTCTTGAAGTTAGGTGGATTTCCAGCATGTAATAAGGAAGTTAACTCACTCTCCTTGACCTAAAATGAAACCCTAGTCTATTTCCTAGAGTTATGCTTGGTAGGTAGCTAGTTGGTCAAATTTTCACCTTAAACTTAGGTGTAGGTCCTATAAAGTAGAGATGACCACCAAATAGACATGACCAACTCTCTTGACTTGACCTAACCTACATTAGGATGGGTTTCCCACGTGGCATCATGGCCTCACGTGTGGGACCCACTTGTGTACACAATTTACACTATTCTACATGGTTTTTGATCAAGCTAGATTTGCCAATTTTTGGCAATTCTTCACACTCCTCCTCAAATTTAGCTTGATCTATTTACAACTCTCTTGATAGATGAATGAAAGCCTTTAGAAGTGTCTAAAAAATCCAGCTACAAACAAGGAACTTTTGAGACTCCAATAGAGAATGATGTCCATGAAGGATCTTTCACCACCTCTTAGAGGATCCCCTACAAGATGTTCCATAAATGTGTCTATATACATGTAGCACACTTCAAAACTAAACATCATGCCAAGCCATGGATCCCAAGACATTTTGTGCACTTGAAGATACGTCAATTAAAATTTTAAGTGCATAAATGATGTTGCCAAAGATAACTTGCCTTGCTTGATCCATATAATTGAGCCTTGATGGCTCCATCTTGATACTCAAGGTTCTTCTTGGAGTCCTTGGGTCTTGAGCTTGCTCCTCCACTTGAATTGACTCCAAACCATCAATGAATTGAATAAGGTGTTGATCCAAAGGTGCTTCTTCAAGTTTACAAATCTTCCACTTTTGAAAGATCACATTTCCACCATTGACAACTTCTTTGATGGAAAACAAGTAGATTCTACAACCTCTACCTGAAGAGCAAAACACTACCATTATTCCTATCATTGAAATAGGATAATCTTTGGTCCTTACATTGGAATGATCATGCTCAAAGCATGTGGACCCAAAGATTTCCAATACAAATGATGTTTCATCTTTTATGACACTATTCAAACTATTACAAATATAGTTATCCAATGAAATTGCTTTATCAACAACAAATGGAGATTTGAAAGTATCTAATTTCATTGTCTTGTCATAAAGAGTACTAAATACCATAGATCTTAAAGATAAGCAACAAGTCACTCCATGTCTACTAATATTATCTAACAAATACTCAAAGATAGTAGACTCTCCAATGCTCACCACCCTTGCAAGATGCACACTTGAATGGACAATTTGCATGCAATTTGATGACTCGGCCATTGTCATTGAGGACTCCCTTGGAACTCTCAAGCTTTGAGGCTGATCCTCAAGATCTTCCTCCTTTTGATGCTCCTCCTCAATGCAAGTAAGATCACACTTTGCCAAGATCTCCTCTTGAGTGATCTCCTCCTTTGCCAAGCTCATTCTTTCAAAAGCAACACTAGCTTCCAACTTAAACAATCTTTCATGTGAAAATCCCTTTGCAATGCAACCATCATTCTTCAAGATGAAGCAAACACCATGCTTAAAGTGGACATCCAAACCACTTTCTAAGAGTAGACCAACACTAAGCATATTCTTGGTGATTGATGGTACATAAAGGACATTTTCTAGATCCATGCATTTTGAGGATTCTAGACACAAAGAGATGGTACCAACACCATCTATTCTACACTCTTCATCATTTTCAGTAAAGACAAACTTTTTAGCAGCATTGAAAGAGTGTAAGGTTGAGAAAAAGTCCTTTTCACAAGACATGTGGGAGCTAGCCCCACTGTCGATCCACCAATTGTCTCTTGAATTGCTATTGCTTGTTGGTGAGGATGTAGATGCCATCAAGAATACATCTACTTCATCCTCCCCCTCCTCCTTTGCAAGGTTTCCTTGTTTGTCCCCCTCCACTTGTGCTCTCAGCCTCTTGTAGCATTCAGATGCATAATGCCCCTTCTTTCCACAAAAGAAGCATTTCTGCTTTGACTTGTCCTTTGAGCTTGATGCATCATCCTCTTCTTTGGCTTCCTTTGGATGCTTCTTCTTTTCATTGGTCTTCTTTTTGCCCTTGAATGAGAAATTGGCTTTCTTATCACCATCCTGCAACGACAAGGAACTCATCCTAGATTTTGCATGGAGCATCCTACACTCTTCAGCCACTAATACACTGTAAAGTTTTTCTATAGTTGGCAAAGTGTCTTGGATGACAAAATTTTGGACCAAATTTGCAAAGTCATCTCCTAGACCATTAAGGACAATTTGTACAAGCTCTCCATCATGAATCTTCTCTCCAATGGAAGCCAACTCCCTATTTAGAGGCTTGATTCTGAGTACATAATCTTGTGCACTCTCCTCACTTCTCCTCATGCTTTGCAAAATTTGATTTCTAAGCATAAGAACTCTAGAAGTGTTGCTAGACTCATAGATTGATTTTAAAGACTCCCAAGCCTCTTTAGCACTAGTACAAGCTGATACTTCTCTCAACAAATCATTGCTCACATTCATCTTCACACAATGAAGTGCAAGCCTAGATCTCTTCTTGTATCTAGCTAACTCCTGTGCACCTAGAGGTTCATCTTCATCTTCAATCAAGAACTCATAAAGGTCTTGGAGCACCAAGAGTGACTCCATTCTAACCTTCCAAATAGCATAATTTGTAGAATTCAACCTCTCACTAGTTTTTAGAAGGTATGCTCCAGCAGATCCTATCTTACTAGTGACTTCTACAAACAACAAATAGATTTGATTGACTTGAAACTCACAAAGGTCTCACACTTGCAGTGTTTCACTCAAATTTGATTTCTAATCCAACAAATGGACTTATAATCACAGTTCTATCACTCCCTCACAAAGCTGGAATGAAGATAAGATGAAGTGAAAACTACTTTCAAACAAATCTTGCCAAGAAATGGATTTGATTGTCTCTAGAAACTCACTAAGGTCTCTCTCTTGTAGTTTTTCGCTCAAATTAGATTTCTAATCCAACAAATGGACTTATAATTTCAGTTCTAGCACTCCCTCACAAAGTTGGAATGAAGATAAGATGATTTGAAATCTACTTACAATCAAATCTTGCCAATTTTGGCTATTCTGGACAAAAAAATGACTTAATCTCTTTCACACTTTTTGATGTACTTTCAAGACCTGTAAAACAAGTTTAGAGGACCTAATTTTAGCCTAGATTATTAGATCTCATGACCTTAAGTCAAATCTAATCAATGGCACTCAATCTTGGTAGTTTATCCTAAGATTTCCACCAAAAATCACATCAAAAACTCACAAATTGAATTTCTTTGGATCAAATGAATACCATGCATTAAATGCAGGTTCAGAGGTGCCCACACATGTGGATAGTACGGATTTGGACCCCCACCAAGTTTGGGATCAAATATCCTCACCAAAATCAAGATTCTAGCTTGCCCTCTCAATACTAGTTATTAGCACCAAAACTTGCTAAAAATGGATTTGCATTGGATCAATGGCTTATGCTCTTGTACTTGGCTCTGATACCATGTGAAAGTACTATACTTTAGGACCATAAATGGATCTACAAAAGATCCACAAGAGTGATTGGATGCTTGCTTAACAATCTACACAAAAAAGTTCATCTAGATTGGCAATTTGACAAACAACAAGCATTAACAATCAAAAGCATTAATAAACATTGAAATCCGAGCCCACACGTGTGTAATACAGTGTGTAGTACGGCCTTCAACCTGAGAAACAAGTAGAAATTGATTTGGTTTCATTTGGATCACAAAAACTCAATGTACATAGTGAACTAGCTTGAGATTGCCAATGAGCTCCAAAAATTTTCTATCTTCTCACTATGGAGAGAGGGAATACATAGCAAATTCGACTTCCTTCTTGAAGTTAGGTGGATTTCCAGCATGTAATAAGGAAGTTAACTCACTCTCCTTGACCTAAAATGAAACCCTAGTCTATTTCCTAGAGTTATGCTTGGTAGGTAGCTAGTTGGTCAAATTTTCACCTTAAACTTAGGTGTAGGTCCTATAAAGTAGGGATGACCACCAAATAGACATGACCAACTCTCTTGACTTGACCTAACCTACATTAGGATGAGTTTCCCACGTGGCATCATGGCCTCACATGTGTGGGACCCAATTGTGTACACAATTTACACTATTCTACATGGTTTTTGATCAAGCTAGATTTGCCAATTTTTGACAATTCTTCATACCAAATTGGAGAGAAACCCAACTTCATTCACTAACTTGACATTTAGGCCTTGCGACATTAAAAGTCTCGCAAAAAGGCCTAAAGTCCTTTTATTGACTTTTTAATTAATCAAATAACTATGTGATCATCGGGTTGGACTTACACACGCAGGTTGCCAAATCCCTCTCACTTATTAACTAGGTTTAGGGTGTCTTGGGATCCGCAAACCCTCCAACACTCTACAGGCCGCCCTTCATTAACCAATTGTGATCTTGAAAAACACACACACATGGACAAGAAGAGTATTTTTCTAGAAATGTAAAGGACATTTTATGTGATGGTATGTGCTCTCTGTTTGATCTATTCACAGTTTTGCATCTCTACGGAATCGATTGTATCAATCCTTGCAGCTTCAAAGCTCGGATCAAGTAGAACCATTGTCGATTATCAACAATATTTTGAATCTGATAGATAGATTCATGCACCGAGGAATCCTTGCGTTCCACAACATGATTATTTTCGACACACCTCATGGTCTATTTTTGATCATATTCTTTACAACACTCATAATATAGTTCCAGTTCATAAGCACTACATCAAAGTGTCATGCATTTTATCTAGGTTTGGCCAATTTTGCTCAACTTTGAACATCATGTCAAGCAGAGTTTGAAGGATTGAGTGCATAGTGCAACAATATTTTTGTAAATGTGGTAATCTTTGTCTTGTGTCAAACGATATTCTTCAAAAGACTTACATATTGTTTTTGAAGCACAAGACCAAATTTTATTGTATTGTATTGTATTGTAGTTTGAAAGATTGACTGCATAATTGTATTATAGAAAACAAGCAACAGCAGCAGTAGATCCAGAATCTGACTGCCTATAATCAACAACAACAACAAATGCTCAGCCACCTTCAGAGCCAACTCCAGCTAAAGATCTCCAACCACCAAACTACCATAACACAACTTACAACAGAATGAGACGTGGCCGTAGCAGATGCACAAGCAGCACGTTCTGCTATTATGGAGCAGTTGGAATTGGTATATTTCAATGATTTCGCACCACTAGCTATTCTCGAGGGAACTCCGATTACAGTGGAGGCATATCAAGCATTGGCACAAAAGTTAAAAGCCACAACGGAGCTGCACTCCAAAATGCAACAATCCTATACAGCTTTTGTCAAGGCCCTCAACCAACATATCGCCACCCTGGAAGAAAGGTTAAAGGCAGCTGCTCAATCCACACCTTCTGTCCATGCAAAGCATGCCCAGTTTTACCAATCAGGGCCTTACTATGATGGATCATATGGTGGCGATGGAGCAAGACTTCAACAGCCTCCACCTTCCAACCAAGGCTCGACATTTCAAGGACCCCCTCAAGTGCAAGGAACTCAAGCACCAACCAATCCAATCCACAGGGCAGTAATTGGATAGATGCATGGATGGTTAAATCAATCTATATGAAATTTTATACATTATTTGTTACCATATTCAAACATCACATATAGGAATAAGATCATAAATTCATATTACGTTTACTCCAAATTTCGTCTTTAGAGGATGACTCATTTTGTGTTTTTAGTTATTTTCATTTTGTTTTCCCTTACAATAGTGCACCCATATTATTTTTCTTGAATGATATTATATGTATATCATTATATATTTTTTTATATCTTTCTTTTTACATCTGTGAGCATGACAAATATCTACATACCCATCTTCATTGTTTCAACCAAGACCTTTCATCTTTTACATCCAATTTCATTAATGGCAAAACAATTTGCAAGATTAATTTTTGGATTGATATCAAAAATTCAAACTATGTGGCTATTAATGAGTTTTGTGAGCTTTATTCATGCTACTATAACGTGTGATAAGGCCTTAATAAGAAAATGATTTGTATAAGTATCATGGCATTTTTTGTTTCACAACATTAGTTTTAAAATACTTTGCCGCATGTGGCAGTACTACAAAATGTTATTGTTGAGAATAATTGCCCCACAGGTGGTATGTGTCCAGAGTTGGGTGTGGCACTACCATGCCATTTTTTGTTTTGAAAACATAAAACAACCCTAAATCCTATGCACAAACGAAAACCTTGGTGTGGTATAGCCACGTCAACATTAAAAGAAAAAGAAAAAAAAGCAAGATCATGAATCCACATTTATGGGAGTGTAGTGTGGCTAGAGCAGTGGGCATGTCACAACCACACGTGCTTATGCCATGCCCACAATAATTTTAAAAATTGACTAAGGCATCGCGTGGCATGGCGATGTGTTGTGGCGAATGGCAATTATTTGTTGTTGTAAAAGAATAAGGCTTTTACTTGTTGATGAGGGAATGACAACCAAACACATGTAATGATTGCTACATTGCAAGTTCAAGGAGACATTCAGATCACTCTTGGTTTTAACTTGGTCCTCTTCAAGGTTTTTGAGTCTTCAAATGTCCCAACTAATAAGAATGAAGAACTTGATAGATACATAGCAAAATTAATAGCTTTTTTTCCCATCATTAAAACTATATATAGAGAGATATATATCTATTATATATTGATCCAAAGCATATCTTTATTTTTATGTTTCTAATGATACATAACCTTTGACAAATCCGTGATTAGGAAAATCAATAAATTAGGCGGCTAGTTCACATTTTGTATAGAGTTGGCCTAATATATGAGTGACTTTAATTTGAAAGTATGTAGTGAGCTAAAGCATAAATCCTAAGATCTTACAGACCCAATTGTGGAAGATGGACTCAATTATTGGTTCAAATTGTACAACAACATATCAAAAGACATTGTTCTATCTCAATATTTTGTCATATGCTTGAGAATGAGATATTCACTTTATCATTTTCATGACTTGGACAAGCCGAGGCTGAAATGTTTGTACCATACCGTAATAAGTAGTGTAGTATTTTATATTCTATGATGATAATATTTTCATGTTTTGATTGATAAACATTTGCTTTTTGCATATAGAATCACTAAGAGTAAATGCCAACATGTGTAATGCCAATCCGATGCTGTTGTATAACATATGCATAGGTAAATCATTTTTTAGTTGATATTTATTTGATGTTGTAATTAAATTGAAATTGACATTCACAATTTTGGTTCTTCTTAGTCCTCCCAACAAGTCAACACTTTTAGTTGTGGCTAGTATGCTATCAAAAATGTCAAAGCCTTTATGGAGTGGTACATCAGGCAAGGTGACACTAACCATATAAATGTAATTTAATTTTGTAGCTTGTGATTCTAATATAGGATCCTATCTATTTGATTAACTTATGTGTTGATGTTGGTCTAAGTCACTTGTCCAAAGTTTACGAAAATCAAATATTGGAATTCCAATAAGAGATGATTAAGCCAATTTGAACTTATGCAAAATTGGTGACTTTGGAGCAAGAAGTTGAGGAGCTTGCACTCAAAGCCAATGCGGGAAAAAAACATATACATAGAGATATAGACAGGTGAATGGCCAATGTCCTTATAATATGATAAAAATGTACTTGTGAAGTATTGTAATAGTGAATATGCATAAAAAAAATGGCCTTTTTGGACCTTTTTTTTGAGTCTTTTGACATTCGACTACTTTTTTTTTTGTTTCAATTTTTTTTGTAGCAAATTTTAATGTAGGATGTACATCTTTAATTACCTTTTCCTTGAACCCATCAGAACATTACTAGAAAAATCAATGAGCATTACCTTTCCTAATGGACACTGGAGATATAAGAAGTGACAAGTGTTTATAGGAGCTAAGAAGCTATCTTTGATAAGCAACAACAAATGCTATGCCCCTCAAAAAATGTACAATTTTTTTTTGAATTCAAACTAGAAATATTGCATATTTGTTCTTCCAATTTATTGTTTTTTGAGAATTTATGTGCTTGACATTGAATCTTTACATGGTATAAGATCCTCTTGTCTTGCTCTGACTTGAACATTAAGAATAATCTATGAACAAATCACCATTATAGAATAATTTTATTTTATTTTTACAAAATGACATATAAATTTTTATTAAAGAATTAAACAAGACAACAAACTATTGAAATATACATACATACCATTCTTCCATTTACTTGAAACAATAGTTTTGAAGAATGTCAAATTGTAGCATTGTAAGTTTTCATCGCATATAGTATAAAAAATAGTATTTCTCCACTTTAATATTTGTAATAATGACTCCACCTCGTTCTATACTTGATCACGATTGTTTGTTATAAAGTTCTCATCTAATGCTTTCCATTCATTGTTAATTTTGATCCATCTTTACGATAAGACATCAAAGAAAACATTTGTTTATATATATAATATCAAAAAATTTGGGATGATTTATTAGCTCTACATTGAATGTTGTCATTAATTTTCATATTCCAATGATCATCAAGGAGTTTGATAGCATATCATCACTTAAATTTTGAGTGAACATTTTAGCTATTTTACTATTCGTTTTTAATTTCCACCACTACATTATCCAGCTCTACAATTTTATGCATGTTTCTACACAGCTTGCAGAAATACTCGGGGGAATCGTACTAACTGGATGGATGCCAGTTCATGATGGCCAACTGGCCATTAAGATCTACAACCTAATATACCTGTCTTACTGGATTTGCCGCATTTTTGCTTGGTATAAATAGTTGATCATACTTGCATTATTTTCAATCAAGTAGCAGGTCTCTCAAGTTTTCAAACTTGAACACTCTTGAGCATTCTAGCTCAGTTTTTTAGAGTTCATTTAGAGTTTTGCTATTAGCGCTTACTACTTATCAACAGAAGTACAAATTTAGACAAAGATCTTCAGTTACTCAGAGATAGCTTAGAGTATGTGATTTTTATCCGCATCTTGTGCTCATCATCATCTGTTTCATGCTGAATCAATCTATCCTTTATTGTGTTCAGTATAATATCAGAATGTATGCATCTCTGTGATAGTTTTGTAGCTGATAAATTTTATATTGCTTTTGTTTGATAATTCATTGTTTGGATACGTAATCACTGTAGTGCGGACGATTTCAAAGTTAGTTACTATAAGATGACTTCTGTCATTATGTTTTGTTCAAAATTGATAAGCGTAGTAGTCATGCATTAGGAAAGCAGGCTTTATTCCGTCACGCTAGATAAGTCATTGACTCCCTTCGACTTGTCATTATTGTTATCACTTCTTTCCAATATGGTATCAGAGCTCTAATATATAATATCAGAACGTACTTTCATGATATCAGAACGATCTGTTATACAAGGGCTCTAATACTTGACATCTTTCATGATATCAAATTGATATCATTTGATACTTTTCACAATATCATTTTCTCTCAATTTGTGGTATCAAATTTCAGTATCAGATAGTTGATTTCCAATTGTAGCGCAACACGATATCTCTCTCTTAATGTCATCGATATATTGACGAAGTTTGGACAAGCTCCAAACCTCCTCTATCGAACTTACAAGTTTTTTGATGTATTGCTTATGTGCAAATTTCGCATGATCTCAGGGAAAAGCTCGACTTCTAGAGTATCAAATCGATTTTCATCAACTACACTACTTCAGATCAAGAAGTTGTATGATCCTATCGAGTCAAAGATATTCACCAGCCGGGATGTCATCTTTATCGAAGATCAGTTTATCGACCTCAAAGGTAAGGACAAAGCTCATATAGCCGAACTATCGGACTCTCCCAAAATTTTGAACTCTTTAGTTCCAAAGTCAAGTTTATAAGTTTTTCTTATTGTACTTCACATTGATTGGCCAAAAGTAGATCATTGACATTAGCCATTTTCTAAATTGCCATCAATTTTTCATGTCTAAGGATGCCATTCTCTACATCTTGCTCCATCACTTGATCTCTTAAGATTTCTATTTACTCTTAGAGTTTAGGTAATGAGTCTCATATTTTATCTAGTTTTTAGAAATGTATCTTCTTCATATGTTCAAGATTTTGTTTTGTTTTGGCTAGTTCATGCATATTTTCAAACTAAAAATGTATCTCTACGAAGTTTATATGGACTTAGACCATGTTAGTCATATGTGCAATCTTATTTTGTTATGGAGTACATGTAATGCCCAACTATTAAAGTAGGTTATAGAGACACAAGTTAGAGACATGCACTAAATAGTTAGATAGTTGGGTAATTGAAAATATCTATTTGTTATCTATGCTTCAATTTCATGCAATCCAATCAAGGTAGTAGTCTAAGTGAAATTTAAGAAAGAAATGCTCCCTAGGAATGTGGTCTTTTAAGAATGAATTGCTCGTAAGACTTATGGCGTTTCTACTAAAAGATCTTGTTACTATGCATTCACATGGTACCTTTATAGTCCAATATAATTGATATAAAATGATAGAAGGTCTAGATAACTAGCTCAACTTTCTAAGTCGACTTGATTCCATTCCAAAGTTACAATTAAGATATTGTCTATGAAGAGGTGTGATAAAAGAATTGTCTATTTGCTCCAAGGTTAGAGATTTGGACATGCCATTATTGTATATATGAAATGCCAATGGATGGGAGGGAACTCTCAAACCTTTGTAAAGATAAAATCTATACCAATTTATGTGGCAAGTTATTGTACTCAAATTCCACATTGTATTGTATTTTGACTTCCAATGTGATCGTTGGTTCAAGTACATTACAAAGATATGATGTTTCCTTGATTTGACTTGATATTGTAATTGGAAAATGAAATCTACTATGAAATAGGTTCTCTAGGTAATCTTTGTCTTTTGCTCATATGGGCACAAATATTATATGAATGTTATAATTCAATGTTTTCAAAATTTGAGAACAAAGCGTCAGTTCACATGTAAATCTTGTACTCTACAACAATTTCGCAACCCAATGTGTTTGTTTTGTTTGTTTCCAATTAAAGATTCACTAGCACACATATTTTTAGATTGATGTATTCTATGTCGTAACTACACATATATATCAAGTACGGAAATTACTAAATTGTTGTTTAAGCATCATTCTAAACCAATAAAAGAAGTTAGGATAGATGAATTTGAAAATAGCACTTGCCTAATTTGTAATTTTCATTGATAAATGGAAAAATGCACATTCATGTATATGTGTAGTCATCTAGCGCTATCTCATTAAAAACGTTGTATGGAAAACTATAAGTTTGTAATCAATGTAAGGGAGACATAGTAATCAAATTGTGTTGGTGCACAAAGAACATTGTGCACATGTTACCCCATCCACATCATTTTGATCTTTTTTCTCTATACTTTTGGTGGATAGTTCTCATTCTGAATACTACCAAAATATCTTTTATTGAACAACCAAATGATATTGCCTAATGTTATTTCCACGTTATCACCTAGCTTAGTGGATGAAAGAGGTTCTTACCAAGCTTCATTTTCCTAATGTGGATGCTAGTAAATATCCTCATAAAATTTTCACACAGACAAAAATTGCCTCGAATTTGATTTCTCCTCCAAGATGGCACAACAAAAGCTTTAGATTACAAAGAGAATACTGTACATATGCCAAAAGCCCCAACATGCATGGGCTCGACAAGTGTCAACACACTAAAAAGGCACTGGTCTGACTAATAGGCCCAACATGGGCTAAAATATTGACAAACCCAAGACATGCCCCTGAGTATAGCATAAACCATAAAAAATACACTATACAGGCTAATGTCTCTACGTGTGTGGCTACTCGGCTAACCCAAGTAGCCATCTATGGGATCAGTGCCCGACCAATATGTCCATAGCGGCCACGTCACGAACACAAGCAAATATAGTAAATCCAATTAATTGTACATTAATTACAATATTGGCATTTAGAGCTTACATAGAATCAGATCAAAACTGATTTTTAACACTCTCCCTTAAGCTCAAATGTGATAGAAGTATAGTAATATATTACAATAGCGTCTGGAGTGTCCAAAAGATGTTATGCATATCCTTGCTACCCTGTACTTGACTCACACTCAAGCACACCATCAAACCGCTAGGTTTGGCACACAAAGTATCATGCAACCACAATGCTCATATAGAGAGTCTACCACATTTTCGACCAATTGAATCGTCTCCAATCTGACTTGAAAACAAGTGGACCACATGAGCGACATGGCTCAAACTGAAAAAATCCCACTGCCACCATGAGACTTAGATCCTCCATCTAGCTAGGCTGACATTCTATCAGTGTCGTAAAACGACGTGTGGGCATGAGCGGCAGCGGAAGCTCGAGGATTGGAGCGCGGCGTGTAGGAACGGAAACGCAACAGTTAGCAGCATAATTATTCAAGTAGAAGAATTCATACAGAATGCGCAAATGAATGACACAGTAGTGAGACAAAAATTGCACTATGATAAATATGAACAGTGAGTACAATAGCTTGAAGTAGTACCTTCAGCTTGCTGAGCATGATAACGCTGGCTACAGATAAAAATTTTGATTGAAAAAGAATTTCAATTAACTCAATTAATTCTTAAATAGCTTGAATCGGCTAATATATAGATTTACAAGTGTTGAGAAAAAAATATCTTACATGCCTTTAATACTATTTATGCCAATCTTTGCATATGTACGAAGTTGGTAACCGCCAACCGCCTTTGGGATATTTGGTTGTCTAGCTTTTTTAGGGTTGTTGATATGTTGGCGACGTCGGTCAGCTAATGTAGAGAGTGATGAAGATGAAGTAATCTGATACAGACTTGAAATAGACATTCGAGTCTGCTGAGTTTGGAATGAAACCATTCTCTATCAGAAATGGATTAATCTTCTGCAACCAGGTCCTGAATGACTGTTTCAGCCCGTAGAGTGCCTTGTGGATTTTGCATACAAGGTGCTGTTGTTTGTCATTGATTTTGTATCCCTCTAGTTGCGTCATGTAGATTTCTTCTTCGATGGTTCCATTGGAAAGCGGTCTAGACATCCATCTGGTGGACTTCAAGATCTACTGCGGATGCAAAGGAGAGGAGTAGGTGAATCGAAACATGTTTGATGACTGGGCTGAAGGTTTCTAAGTAATCCAGATTTGGAATCTGGAAAAAGCCTTTGGCGACTAGTCTGGCCTTGTAACGATTTAGCCTTCCTTCAGCATCGTACTTTGCTTTGAATATCCATTTGCATGGAATTGGTTTTCGGTCCTTTGGCAGCTCAATGAGTGTCCATGTTGAATTTTTCGTAAGAGAATTGAATTCGGTGTCCATCGCTGCTTTCCACTGGTCCGCATCAAGAGTAGACAACATCTCAGCAACTGTGTTTGGTTCCTGCACGAAGTAGCAGGCCGGATCATCCATAAATTTGGATGGAGGTTGTCTGGACCTATTCAGCCTTCTGGGTTGAACTTCGGTCCTCTGATGTGGGTTGATTCGTTGAGGTTCTGACTCATTGTCTGAGTCAGCATCGAGATTTTGCAGTTGACTCTCTAGATCGGAATTGACTAATTGTTCGATCCGTGAGTTAGAATTATCAGCAACTTTTTCTTTGTGGTCGTTGAACTGGTCTTCCATAAAATGACATCTCTACTGGTGAATGCCTTCTCGGTATCCAAATTGCAGAGCTTGTATGCCTTGTGGTCTAGGGAATAGCTGATGAAGATTGTTTTCCTGCTCTTGTCATCTAGCTTTCTTCTTAGATCCTCAGAGATCTGAGCAAAAGTGATGCATCCAAACACTTGAATATGTTTGAGTAATGAGTTTGATCATGTCCACACCTCATAAGGTGTCTTGTCATTCAGAGCTTTGGTGATGGATCGATTCTGCAAGTAGGCAGATGTAGTAACAACTTTTGCCCAAAATTTTCTTGAAAGAGAGACATCATGCTCTTGGCATTCTCGATGTGTCTGATTCTTCTAGTCAACTACACCATTGGACTGAGGTGAGTAGCTGGTTGTATATTGTTAAAATATTATGTTGGCCTTGCAGAACTCCTTGAAATCTATGGAGATGTATTCTCTCCCTCCATCTGTGCGTAGAGCCTTGATCTTCGTCTGGGTCTGATTTTCTGCAGATGCCTTGAACTGCTTGAAGAACTTGAATGCTTCGGATTTGTTCTTCATATAGTAGGTTGCAGTCCTTCAAAAGAGGTCATCGATGAAGGTTAGGAAATAGAGAGCTCCCCCTGTGGAAGCAGTCTGCATCGGGCCACAAATGTCATTGTGTACAAGGTCAAGCAAGCCCTTGGATGTGAACTGAGTCTAAACTGAAGGGGCTTCTAGCATGCTTGCTGACTGAAGGCATGTCTTGTACTAGAATCTGAGTTGACATTTGCTGAATATTGTTGTAGTTAAGATGGCCAAGTCTGAAATGCCACAACATATCAGTTGATTCAGAAGTAGCTATATGAAGAGTTTGACTGTTAGAAAAATAGCAATGGCTGAGTTTGTACAGATAGCCACTTCTTCTTCCGTAGGGTAGAACCTTCCAAGATTTGTCAACAATTGTGCAACCTTCTGTATCAAATTGACCCTCCGACCTGAATCGGTGATTCTGCTAACTGAGAGCAGATTCTTGGTCAGATTTGAAACATGGAGAACGTTGGACAACAACTTGACTTCACCTCTTTTGAATTCAACTCTGATTGTTCCTTCACCTCTGATTGTATGTGATGAGTTGTCTCCAAGTTGCACAACTCGAGAATGGGTGAATGACTTGTAGTCTTTGAACCAGTCGCGATGGTGAGTCATGTGTTGAGTTGCTCCGGAGTCTAGATAATGTAGCAAAACGCGAAAAAGTCGAAAAATCCGAAGGTGCCCTTAGACTGAAGGTTTGCAACTCTTGAAGGTGCCCTTAGACTGAAGGTATGTAAATCTCTAAGGTGCCCTTAGATTCACGGGCAACGAAGAAGGCAAAAAGCCAAAAAAGCCGAAAAGTGCCTTACACTAAAGGCAGAGAAGAAGGCGAAGGTGTCCTAGTTTAAAGACATCAAAAAGGGTGAAAAAGACGAAGGTGCCTTAAGGCATTCCGGCCACTTGGCCAGTGTGTCGCATTTTTTGCTAAGGAGCGAAAAAGGACGAAGAAGGAGAAGGTGTCTTAAAATAATTTCTAAGGCCCAAGAAATCTCAAGGGAAAAAAATGTGAAGGCCCGAAAAGGTTGTCGGCCTTCAGTTTTTCAGGATGCTCATTACTTGAACGATTTGTTTAAGGCTGAGCATAAGAAATCTAACAATCAGGCACTTACAAGCACAAACCTGTAAAGTTGACATAAATGAGCGACTGAGGCCCCAATTTGAGAAAATTTTATGCCACCATAAGACTATACCCTCACTAGATAGACAACTAGTAGATATAATGACAAGTCAATGAGCATAAACTGACTACTTTGTTTCTAATGAAGCAAATGCACAACCATATACAACTCCAACTCAGATCTAGACTCTTGTGACAAGGTAACATGTAAGCACACATTCATGCAAACCAACTCGAATACGTCAAATACATGACCAAGCTTGCGCAAGTTGTGGTATCCTATCGTACCAACACCAGTGCCACCTATACATCCGCTACTACACCACTAGTCTCCAAATTAGATCCTCTTGATCATGGCCTGCACCTGTAACCAAGATGCCCTCACGTCCAAGCACATCACATAGATGTTGTCATATATCATCCAAAGATCTCTCACGATCTGTTGAGCGCTCCAAGCCTCATCTCTAATGTATCTCCCAAACAAAGCTATGCTCCAAGCCGCTTTTCTCTGACATCCTATCCAATAAGCCCTAAAAGCTTATTCCCATCCATTCCCCATGCTCCAAGCACAAGAGTCTACCAAGGACTCAGTGAATGAATGTATGCAAACCTCACCATAGGCTATACCTGAGTAGCTCGCCCATCTCCCAGAGATACTGATGATGATCTGCCTGTCCTACATCCCATATAGGCTCAACTTCCTATGTTTGATGCTGCCAACTTTGATTTGACCAGTCTATAGGCCTCCCACCAAGGAGCCTATCTCACCACAACATGTCATACCAACCTGGAGACAACTGTGCATATAACCATGCAGCTCACCTGATCACTCGCCAAAGTATCAGTTGTCACTCCCTAAGCAACCATCTCCATCCCTGTTGGCTCACAACCATGGGCATATTGGATCCACATCACCCTGTACTGCACTCCATGCCCTCAGGATATGTACCACCCCAGGTACACTCCATGCCACCTACCTCCAAGTAGGCTTGACCCATCCCCAAGTCACCATCCTGCTAAGCAAGCCAATCTCCGAAGCATCACCTACATCTCCTGGCTCCTAGCAAAGTCAAAAATAATGACTGGCGCAATTGTGCTTTGTGCCAAAGAAGCATAGTAGAAAGGCTTTACAAAAGCATATTGCAATTAATTTCAATGTAGAGGCCTAAAGTTGAATTTAGAGTCATCACGAGCTAGGTTGGACATTTTTAAGCTTATCTTGTAGATCTTCCCATTGTGATTTGAAGACACAAATCAATGGCTAGATGGAGGGTGCCCATTTACTAGGCTATAAAAGGTCCAAATTACATTATGTAAGCGTTCATTCATTCATTTGTCATTGACCTCAATTGAAAGACTATGAGAGTTGCTTTTCCCATCTTGGCGTGAATGATAATGTGAAATCCCTTCTTCTTTGAGTGTGTTGTGAGAGATTGAGAGGACTTGAGAGTTCAATAGCATGAAGGTTCAAACCATCACGTCTCGCTTTTGTGAATTATCAAAGTTTCAAATAGCATTCAATTATGTATCTACTAGAGAGTATCTAATGTTGGTTCACATCTACATCCACATCTTGAAGTTGATGTTAGCTTAGAAAGCACCCTTGGAGAGCCATAAACTTCATCCTCATTGTGGAACTTAAACCCATAGTAGAAAAGATCTATGACCTAAAAGTCTCAGATACTTTATAACATTCATTAGATAATTAACATGGATTGGCTCAAATTTTAAAATTTATCTAAGAGAAAGACAAAGCACGTGCAATTGATTTCTATGTAGGGTTCTACGAGGAGGTGTGTGACCCTCTTATCAATCTTAAGATGTTCTAGCTTACAAGATACCTCTCTCCACATTGATTCATATCTCTTCTACAACAAATGCTCACCATTTTGTGCAAAACCCCATAGACTTGCTTTTTCTTGAAGTATCATGCTTACTCTAGAGGTGCCCTACAAATCGATGCATAGATAGATATCCACTATTCTAAGAAGACTAATCTAATTTATTTTTGCCATTTTGCATATTATCTAGTCTACTTGGCTCTTTGGAGTTTTTCTTGGATGTTTGGCCTTGATTTTGCTTGAAATGTAAATGGAAACCTACCTCAAAGCCTAAGACCCATGCCAAAACAATATAATATCACTTTACTACTTGAAATAGAGAAGAGAAGAGAATGAAGAAGGGGGACTTCAATGATGAAGATGCTTCAAGCTCTAACTGACCTCTTGCTCCACCTACATGCCAACAGACCTTTGCATTTCTCATCTTGATAATGCAAGTGAAATTATCTCGCACACATGCACACATGCACACACATGTTGGAGGGGGCTCTCAAGCTTGCATTATTAGAATGAGGTCAAAAGATAAGAAATGCAAAGGTTTTGGGCTTTTTATACTTGACCCTTTTTTATATATGTAGCACACTTTTATTAACCAATGTGTAGACTTGAGAATCTAAAGTAGCTTGCATTTTTTTTGGGGGGGCAAGTGTCTTAAGGTTACATGACTTTTTAATCTAAAATAACGTATACTTTGCTTGGTGTTCCCTGTAATGAAAAAGAGATACATCATGGTACGCATAGTATAGCAAAATTAAAGATTCGTTGGATTTCCCCTCCACCACTTGAAATCAACACAATCCTGCTAGGTGACTCTCTATTCAGGGAGCGCTCTTCTCTAACTTTTTGGCATGTGTTTATCCTCTCAAATCTCTGGAAGATATGGACGGTTTTTTATCGATATACATCCCCTCTCTAGACTATTGCATGCTTGCGGTTCAGCTCTATGTATTTTATGAATCCTACTTAATATTGTTGGACTACCTCCGTGCAAGGTGGGCACATTGTCCACTATTAGTTATTCCTCTATAGTATACACTTCAGGGGCAGCAGGGGTTTGACTCCTACAACCTTGTGTATTGCTGTTTTTCTTATCTACCTGTACATTTGTATATTTGATATACTGATATTTTTAGTTTGCTACTGATATACTGATATACTTGTAACTAGTGAAAAAATTCCAAATGGCACAGAAGCTCTCTTATAATGTTCATAATCTCAAGTTTCAAGATGTTTTTTCTCATCTTTACACACTGATTTCTCATAATACTATCATAAATGGCTACATCACTAGTTTAAGCAGATTCGTAGGTAACTTGCTTGCAAAGTTGCATACTATGAACTTGTATGAAGTAACTAGCACAGTCTAGTCCGACTCTAGCAGGCTGCAGCTGCCGATTTTGGGCTTAATGGCTGTATTTTTGCATTGTAGTTTACTAGTTATTGTCATTTCTAAATCAATGACTGCTACTTCTAGAACAATGCAGCTGCTATGGCGATGCTTCTGAAAAGATCGCTGTTTGCTTCGGGAAAGATTGCTGTTTCTAGTACATGTAGATGCAGCCTGCCTGCGTTCTACCTCCTCGAGTCTTTTCCAACTTAGCACTTTTAAGAATTCTTTTCTGCTGCTGCCAGCATGATAGCATGTTGATAAATTATTACAAGACATGGACTAATTGAAAGTTGAGCAGTGTCTGCATCTGCATGTGACTTCATAAGCTCGGCTTAGCTACCAGTTTTATGGCGCGTGTACCGTTTTAAAGAACTGAGCTTTTCATGATTTGCAGAAATGCTGTGAGGTTTAAGGCTTTAAGCACAGCTGCAGCCTGCAGTGGTTTCCGTTGCGGTACTTTTCAAGTCCATAACTTCATGGTCAATGTCTAAAGAAAGAGTTGGAGCCTTGGAGGCTTGGCCGCTTGGAGCATCAAATCTCACACTTTGGATTCTTGATGCCTTGAGATTGAAGCTGATGTTGATATAAAACTATAAATTTACTTAATGAAAAGACTATGACGTGATTGATGTTTACCCATAAAGCGAAGTGAGAACCCTCGCCCCTCAACTTTCAAGTGGCAGTTATGGAGCCAAATCCCACGTTGCTTACTGTAATCTGTAGACTAAGACAGTTCGCTATTTAGATTTGAGCTCAATCTTGCAGCACAACGTACTGATGCTGTACGTTGTAACTTGTGGAAACGTCTATTTTTATTTTTATGAAAAGAATTAGATGTCTCTAAGTTTTAACATACATTTTGCTAGAATTAGGTGTCATGATTAATTTTATATTATCATATTAAAGATGAGTAGAGGTGTTAAAGTTTAGAGTTGCATAAATATTAGAACATATATTACTCCAGCCACCTATCTGCTATCTAGTAACGTGTCAAGTGTCAACTTCAGAAAGAGAGCTATCGACAGATTGTCTGTGGGCTACTAAATTGAAGCCCCTACTAATGCAAAATGCTCCATTGTCTCCACATACCTGCGAAATAATTTATGGTTTCAAGTTGAAAACAGCTAAGATAAAGAATACTCGTTCGCAGTCGTGGTTCGAAGTTCAACGTTTATTTCAAACCTATTTTTAAGGATATGTATATTATGTCGCACTTAAAAGTTAATATCAGATGTCTTAGGAAAAGGCAGCATCTTCAAGATTAAGACGAGAGAAGTAAGTTTACTCAGTTGTAACAAAGCTTAAAGACTGGGAGCACTGCGATGGTTTTATACGATTCTACGAACGTTACGGAATCCAAGTTCCAAGTTCCAGCACACAAAACTTAGAACTTAAAAGTTACAGGCTAGCCGCTACTCCGCTACAGCATCGGTGAAGGTCCAATGGCTCCAATGCCATTCAGCCATTGCCTCTGATTATAGTATATACATGTCTGGCCTGGAGTCTGCACTCAGTGCAGTGTGATTTATGAATCTATGATTATATGCGTGCTGTTTTTAAGCCATCATTGCAATATATCGCAAATAAATACCCTATATCTACCCATAGGCTCTATATCCCAATGTGAGTAGATTCATGATTCTGAAATCACTGCCAACGCCCATCCAAAGTTGATCCAAACGTTTAGTGCACTGCGTCAGTCTGCGTGCTCCAAGAGTCCAAGAGCGTATGGCTGCACGGGCTACCAACCAAAACCCATTACGCTTCAGTGCAGCTGAATGTGAATGTTGTGTGTCAAGTTTCAACTGTCATGGCTTGGGGGGCATGATGCAACCAGCAGCTCGCACATGACCAAGGGCCAAGGCAGTTAGGAACTTGGAGTCTTGGATTGTCAAGTGAAGTGATGAAATTGGTGTAAGACTCTTGGCTGCTGAGTGAAGAAAAGCCGAGAATAAACAGAGTATGAACTCTGGACTGTAGAGTTAGCGAACCGCTGAGATTGGTATATCTGTAAGAGATGAGCGTTGGGGAAGCTGAGAACGAGCATTGAGTGGTGCCGTAGTCCATTTTCAGTGTCCGGGCGCACGATCCCTGTAAGTGGGATATAATGCGAGATGCTTTGGAGTGAGGTTTTGAGATTTCAGAAGACCGAGAGTGCGCACGCGAGACTCTTGCGTTGCCTTGAGCCTTGCCTTGCCTTGCCTTTGCCAGGCCTTGTAGTATTGTACCTCTCGAGTCTCCACCTCGAGCCTCGAGTCTCGATACTCGAGGCTCGAGAGTCGAGGCAGGCCGCGCTGCAGCGCTGCTTGCACTGTATATGAGGCAGGGAATGAGGAATGAGGATCCTTCAAGGCTTCAAAGGAATGAACGGGCCTAAGGGCGTTTGCAAATTCTAGAACTAGGAAAATAGTGGGTGGGGCCATTTTGAAATAGAAGGCCATGACACATGCATTTCTAATTTGATTTGTCACGTTTTGTGTAGGTGCTACTAGCATGAAGTTGTAGTCCATGAAGGGCCAAAATCTAATACAACCCTAAACCAGTGTTCCACAAACCTTTTGGAGTTTCCCTCCAATATCTTGCATATTTTTTAAGTTATCGATTTTTGGAATTTTTTGTCTTCTAGATCTTGCATCTCATATTTTTTGCCGGCAAAATAGTACATATTTACATTCATAAATAATTTTCTTAATTCAATAAACCTATGTGATCCAAGTTTTGTAAGGATCTTTTTACTTTACTTTACACAAATTTCTTCCATATAAAAATGACAAACATAACATTTCCGATTTAAAAAAAGTTATTGGTTGTCCTATAAGTTTTTCGTGAAATCGATTTTTGATAAAAGATGTTGTAATCATTCTCAAGAGATGTCGACTTTCTCGAACATTGGCCAAAATACAATACAACCGTAAACCCTAACTGTGAGGGCTTCATGTAATGCTTGGCGCTCTTGCTCGGTTTTTCTTTGTATCTTGGAAGCACTTACAAAAACAAAATTTGCGTGTAACTTTAGGAGCAAAATTTTTGCCATTTGGTGAGTCTTTTCACCATGACTTTCAGGTGTGCACCCAATAAAAAACACCACAGGAAAATATTGGAAGAATTCGCATGTGGGCAGCCAAAGACGAGCATTATTGAGCAAAATTTGCATGCGCCCCATGTCATAGCCTGTTGTTTACTATCCACATGCATATTATGTTAGCAAAAATAATTTGTAAAAACTTGCAATCATTTTTTTTTTGCCTTGGTCATTATTTGAAAATCATGATAAGAATAAAAGAATGTAAAAAATCGCAAAGAATGAAAATAAAAATGTCAAAGAAATTAAAAAAAGGCCTTGGCCCTTCCACCCTAGTACGGTGGCACCCTCAAGCTCCCGCTTTCCTGGAGAGCCTTAAGCATCTATTCCTAACCTCGACAAACCTCCATATGCTTGAATCAGTGCTCTGAGCTCCAGTAGTGCTAAATTTCCACTGTAACCTGTGAATTCTCAAACAAACTGGTCTCAAAAATTTTCTCAATGGTTAAAAACATCAATTTCTCAAAACTGATCTCATAGTCCCTCAATCATGTGCACAATCCTACTAGGCTCTAATACCAAGTTAAAATTCTAGTGATTATGATCACATATTTGCACACAAGAAATCAACTTAGGCACCAACATTGATTTTCAAAAAACCAAAGAGTTTATGCACACATTGTATTTTTCTCTCTCTAGAAAGGTTGTATACAAAGTTCACTTTTAGGTGGCAACCGCTGCATGAACTGGATTGCCGCTTATGGGACACACGTCTTGTCGACTACCTAGGCATGTTTACAACTGGCCCTAGGCTCATGGCTGGATACACAATAGCACGGTAGTTCTACTTTTATTCTAACGAAATGCTTGAAAATGTCTGACAACTGTATGAAGATTGTTCATCATCCATTGAACTATTTCCTGATCATTTATCGCTTTACCAACTACGAAAGTGTTTATTGTCTCAAACAACTTCTTTAGCATATCCCACACTTTTTTTAGTCCCGATGAATCATTAGTAAGTCTGAGCTCTTCAAACTCACCCGTTTAATGCTCTTAGTGTTGTCATCAAGAAGTGGACAAACCCTAGAAGCATTTCAAGCATCTATTTCATTGTGTCACATGATAGTTTCATCGTTTCGACAAGTTGTGGAAACATTTGACATTGAAAGTAGGCATTTTGGGTCAAAATTTTGGCATCTTAGACAGTCAAAATGGTGAACAATGTTGAGCTCTTCACACCTTCTGAATACCAAACTCTCAAGCTTGAAGAAAATTGACCAAAAATGAACTAAATCTTAGTGAAATGGAGTTCTACAACTACCAAATGTTTCTGGATAGCACTACTAAGCATTGCCTAGTGTGACTTTCCATTTAACAACAATAAGTTAAGGGTGTTGGCTCAATTGGTTATCTTGACATCCAAAGTTTCTTTGGTCTCAAGTTCGAGCCTCTCCTTGGAAACCAAGAAGCATTTAACAACAATCAGTTAGGGGTGTTGGCTCAATTGGTTATCTTGACATCCAAAGTTTCTTTGGTCTCAAGTTCGAGCCTCCCCTTACAAACCAAGAAGCATTTAACAACAATCAAGTAATAAATTTCTTGAACCAAATTTTCTCCAAAAAGGAAAAAGAAAAAGAAAAAATTGGATACAAAACTTGAGTGAAGTCTTAGACTTTTCCCACTCAGGCAATTTTTGATATGTTTAATATTGCCCTAGCCTTTCTGATACCTTTGAGATTGAACACTTGAAAATAGACACATGGTGTACGAAAATAGCACATGTCCTTATCCAGCGAAGTGTAAAGATTAGTTGTCACTAGTGAATAACATCAAAACACGTGTGCAAATAATGTGTGGTCGCGTGCCACCACACCTGTATAAGTTTGATGGTTTTGTCTATCAAATGGTGCTTGACCTTGGAGGGTGTAGGTAATGACAACACATGTAAAAACTAATGCTTGTGAGGTACCCCATAGGCTTCCATTCCTTGGATGGTGGCTTTGCATCAATGTCTCATTCTTCATGACATATATGTATTCTTCCCACATGATGGCTTTCATCTAATCATCGCTCATAGCAACTTTCTTAAAAAAATTAGGTTCGTTAAGGACACTAGCCATCAGTGCTCGGGAAAACCGACGGCAAAGTAAATGATTGGAACTAGCAAGTTTTCTCAAAAAAAGGTATCATATAATACTTGATGGCTTTTTTATACAAAGCATATGAACATTTTTCTGAGTAAAAGCCTTCAGAAAACTGATAAGTTATATAAAATGTAGGTTTTTTGAGGATAACTCAAAAGAAGTTTCCTGAAGCACTACTAGCCATCAATGCATAATTAACATAAGACTTAGGCTCTCTTGGACAAAGTTGCCACCTGGAATCTAAATACTTGATTCTGGCATACTATTATCCTGATTATCATCAATTACTTTCAAGTACCACTTTAGTCTTTGGAATCAATAATGATGATCTTGTACATTAGCATCAATATAAGAAGAATTAGCATCTGAAGTAGAAATAAAAGAATTATTCTCACCATCAAGTGCTTGATTACCTTGATAAGAAAGACATTTGGCACCGCTGAACTATATAAGAGGAGCACGCAAAAATATTATAATATGTACATAGTCTTATTATTCTCTTTCTTACAAGGTTTTTTTTATTGTTGTACCCTTGCATATGATGAAGTTCCATTTTTAACTTAGAGGGTTTCCCACAAAAATTTGAAATGGTTTTGTCTGTTTAAAATAATTTGGAGGGAAATGGAATTTCCCACTCCCACTCACTCCTTCCAAGTTATTTTCTTACTGGGCACTATAAGTGCATGCTCTTTTCAACCCTTCTGCTTTACAACACCGGTGAAGAACTTTGCTCCTCTGTTACTTGCTAAAAGTGCGGCCTACCTACCTACGGATCAACGATTTGATAGCTTACAATATGTATCTACTTCTCTCTTACACTCCTCTCATATTTACTCTACTTTCCGGAGAAGGATGCTTTAATAATGTTCTGCTTTGGTATGTTATTCATCACTCTAAACCATGTAAAGGCTGTGATAGGTTAAAAACGCATTGAGGTCCAGCGATGGACAACAATGATACTTCTTGATTCTTGAAACCGTCCATCCTGCCTCAGTAGGCAGTGATGGACAGTTTTGGTTATGTGATAATCTTCTAAAAATGCAGGTGATAACAATGATATAATTACAATTTTTCCATGCTATAACTTGCTCTTTATGGCTTAGAGAGCAGCGATGGAGGGTTGCTTCACTCCTGCACATACTACATGCCCTTTTTGTAAATAGAATGGGTGTTGTTCTAGCAATGGACAACAGATCGCTGCATACTATCCAAAAGATGAGTGTTTATCAATATTGTTATGTTCTATCCAGTGATTAATAGCATAGGCATGACGGACTCACAATACCACCAATTTACACATAAAGACCTTACTGTTCCAATGATGGATAGGAGAGGCATCTCCTTTTCAAATCTTAATACTATAAATTCATTTATGGCTAACTGTCCAGTGATGGACCATAAACTTATGCTATCTATACATAGACTTCTTCACTTTAAAAGCCTCCTCCAACCAGCGATGGAAGGATGGACACTTTTAAGCTTAGCTCTTACATATGTGCTCTCTTTACAAGTGTTCATAGATCTTTTGATCTCATAGTATGAAGCTAATGATATCTCATGTTGTAGCTTCAGTATACTGCTCCGGCTTTGTCAGAATATTACTTGGTTCTTTCTTGAACCGACTACTCGCCATTTCAAGGTATGCAACCAACTAGATCTCTGTAATGCAAAGTTAACTAACATAGTCAAGAGATGTCTTGTAAGTGCTTTCTACATAACTCTTTGTAGCAATATGCTCACTCCACAATTTCTTGGCCTACTTATGATCTAAAAGAGTAAAAACTCATTCGCTTAAGAACTACTATGGCCGCCTCTCAAGAAGCTACGTCTACAACCATTCAGATATGCTTTCCAAGTTTAAATAAACTCTTCACAACTTTGGTAAGTATGGTAGTTTCAGTTCCATAAAGGCTATGATATACCATTACTCTACACAAATTCACTTTTTCTTTCCGCTTTTCTATTTCCCTTGTTCAAAAGTAAGTAACGACATAAGACCACACTCAAATCAAACTAAAATACCTTGAAATAAGAATTTGTCACCAAAAGTAAAAGTAAGGACTCCAGTATTATGATATTAGATAGCATGGATATGTGTAAGAATCATAGTTTATACTAAGGGAGTAGAATGGCAAGGATCTGTCCTACTACCCAGTATAAACATTGGCAGCCTCTTACTCTGTATTAATCACATATTTCCTATACAGTGTCCTAATACCGTGGATGTTATATCATTCTGATATAACATTCATGGTAACACTTCACCTTACCTCTGTTAGTGTTACTTTAGACTTTTGGTGACATACAACTGGAAAGCATGGATATGCTCAGGAGTATGGATAGCAATGCGTGACATACCTTACGCTGTAAGGGTCACTTGGGTCAGTATAGCATGGATTTGCTCTGATACCAGCACAATGTTCACACCAGGTCTTTTGGCTAAGCAAAACTTTGAACGGTTTAAACTTTTCATGCTCTTCTTTAATTAAAATGAATTGATACGGACCAACTGACCGTAGGCTGATCAGTATGGCACTCGCCCTGATACGGTGATATGACAGCTTGGCCTATCGCTAAAAAATCATCTGTATGTGAAGATTGGACTATGTTTTAAATCACTATTCAAAGCTGTTAAGTAGTATAACTTCTTTTGGACATGAATAACAACTATCGTTCAGCTATGACACCTGTCTTCCTCACTGAACTAACTTGAGCGGTTTTGTTTTGCGGGATGGTGGCAGGTATCAGCTGGACATCTTGAAAGTGGTTGTGCTTTATGGTGCTTTCTAGTACTGTATTTTACTTTTCAGCTATACTTTACCTTGTTGGATTATGAATAAAGGCTTTACAGAGCTTCAGTCTTGCTTTGTCAAGATGAACTAAGTGCGGTCTTGTATCTCTCTCTCTTGCATCCTGGTGGTGTAAATCCGACTATTCCTTGGTTGGGATAGTACTGAATCTCTTACCTTTTATCCAATTCATAAGCTAACAAAGGTCCTTCTGTATGTTTTAGTCCACATGATGGCTTCAAGAAGCTACAGCTTTGGGTTATGGGGAGCCCCTACCTCCACCTAACCTTTTTGTTCAGACTATTATTTGTTGTATGAAGAAGGCCGTTGAGTTACATAGACACTGATAGGGCTACATGTGCTTCTGTTGGACCTGAGGATAAGATTCTTTGTTTGATTGATTTGCTAGAGACCATTGATTGGGTAAAGATTTATCTTGAGTTTGTTAAGAAGAAAAAACCGCTGAGCCTTGTGGAAAATTTTTATAGTCGTCTTAATGATTTTGCTGAAAAGTTTGAAGAGGAAGAAAAGTTCTGCAATTCGCACATCAGAAAAGTGTTTATGTGTTTAGAAAATGAAAATGGTATTTCTCCTACTGTCACTACCCCTTCTGCTTCTGATGCTCCCACCTCTTCTCACCCACTTGTTTATACTGAAGACCTTGATGAAGATAGTGCCTCTTAGTTTGAGATCTTTTCTCAAGACATTTGCGATATTGGTGACCTCTTCTTTTGATTTCTATCAATCCAAAAAATCTGCCAAGTCCCTTTTGTTCCTGCAAGCTCTGGAGTCTCGCTTCTGTTAATCTCCTTGCACCGATACCTATTGACCTTTGGATTTTGATGACTCATTTGACAGAAAAAGAAATACAAGTCTGCAAATTGGCCGCTCTGCACAAAAATCCCTCACTCGAGACCCCTGTTTCTTTTGATACCATTATCCACATGAACAAATTTGAACCCTCTCGTTGCCCCTCTAAGCAAGTTTGGGCTAGGACCAGAGGACACTTTGAGACTGGCTTCAATAGAATGAACCTACACCAAGCCAGAATATGGAACTAGAAAAGACCCTTTTTCAAATGTAGATGTGGTGAAAAATGTAAAAATAGTTCTTCCATCATTTGGTTTGATCATGCTATCTGGTTCATTATGAATAACCTTGCCAAGTTTTTTCCTAGTGCTTCCCTCTAGAATCAGATAAATGCCTTCTTCATGTGGCTAAATAAACCTGCTAGGGATGTGGTAAAATCTCTTGTTACTTTTCTCTTTATCCGCCAATACATGATTGATGCCTCTATTGAACTTGCTAAGGACTCCTCCACCAAATTACTTGCACCTTTAGGAGATGCTGAGAATATCCGAGAGATAGGATGCCTCTTAAAACGTCCCAGTTTTTCTACCCTCTAAGACAAGTACTTCCAGAACTCAAACAAAAGGACGGGCTCTTTTAATTTGAATAATCCGAACTCATTCATTTTCGGTTCAGGAACAGGGAAGAAAAAGCGTGTCTCAGATTACAAAGCAAAGGAAGGACAGAGCAATGAAAACAAAGAAGACTTACCAATCAAAAAGCTGAATTTTTACAGATCCTAATCGTTGTGCAGGATGAAGAAGACAGTGTTAGAAGAAAAATCAGCGTTTCAGCAACCAGACGTCTCTAGTTTTCCACTAGTAGCCACTCAGGGAGACTATTTTTACATTAATGTTATGGAAATAGAGTATTTGAGTTTATCCATGTGAAGCATTTTTATGCTCACGTTTTATGCAGAATTTTTGGTACTATTGACGAACTATTTTATGATATTACGTTCGGCTGGACTTATCTACCAAGTGTTAAACGTAAATGGTATTTTTCTTATGATGTGTTTTGCCATTTTGATATAGATAACATTCATCCTTGTCAATGTTACTCTTTTAACCGTTTCAAGAACTTTATCTCTGAAAAATTTGGCCATGTCGTTTGCACAGACTGTAAGGTTATTAAGAGTTCTCTCTTACGAAAATCGTTAGAAAAAGGCCTAAATCATATAACTTTAAGACAAGCTAACGTGAACGAAGTCGCTTTAGAGCTTTATGATGGATGGTTTAAACTCATGGACTTCCTACCTTCTTATACAACAAAGGAACATGCTACGTTTTGTAAAAGAATCGCTTTAAGTCATATTAGAAAGGGTAAATGGCTTCATGGAAATATTGAATCTCTTTCCCAAAATAAGATTGCAAAGGACGAGTTACTTTGGCTTACAAACTCTCTATACATTGATGGAATTGATAAAGCACAACATAATCCTTGTTTCATGTGTAAATTCTTTGTACAAAATTTGGCCATAAAACGACTTAACAGTCTAAATTTTACTCCTTTTCCTAACGATCAATCTAATCATGTGGAGGATTCCTTGTCATATATAACGAACATTTCTACGAACGCTCTACCTGAAATTTTCCTGGGCAATAATTCTCTACCTTACCTTCTTTGCACTTTTAAAGCCCACAAAGACTCTTTCATATGGATTACCAATGCTCACGATTGCTGCTTTACCATACTTACCAAATTTCTCACAGGAGCTCTTGGTATGCTGTCACCTTTCATCATGGAAGGTGCAGGGCTTAAGGTGAATACCTACAAGAGTATCATTAAAGCTGATGTGATTTCACATTGGCAATGTGAGTCATCAATGGATTTCTATCTAAACCTACCATCTCTGATTACCAATATGTGGGTCGCAAATATCTCAAAATGTTACGAGAATATACCCCTAGATGGCCCAAAGGGTTTAAAAACTGTTATGAAGAAGGCAATAAAGTATGCCTTTAAATATCCAGACATAAACTTATATACTTTAAATGGAATCACTCACACGAAGTTTTCAATTGGTCATGGAATGCAAAACAATCACAAGATTGTCACACTCTGGATATAAACCTACTCTATCAATGGAACGACTTCTTGATTGATAATTGTATTGTCAGACTAGGAAACAAAACTGGAGACAAGTACGAGATATCCCTATGGGTTTTTTCTGCTCATCCACGTGGTGCAATTGGTATCTTTCCTTTTTTGAAGCACAATTTATTAAGAGACTTGCTAAATTGGGCATGACCTCTTTCATAAATGACTTTTGACATTCCTTTAGAGATATAGATGACATTTGTTTCATCAATAACCCTAATATCGAACTTTTTATGGACAAAACATAGGTAAGGAACCCTGAAAATCCGTTTTGGATCTATCCCCTGGACTTTTCAGAAATAGAAAGAAAAGTGACTGAAGGGAATAAAATCAGCATTTTAGATATTTCTATTACCTTCGATAATATATCTGGGCTTACTTGTCTTTCTAAATACAACAAAAGAAGAGAACTACACTTTCCTTACTTACAATATATACATCTTGCTTCGAATAGACCAATCTATAATTCATATAAGGTTATTGTTTCACAAGTCATTGCCGCAATGTACTGCTATAACATGCAAGAGACGTTTCTTAACGAAGTTGGAATTCTTGTTGATGCTTTTCAAAAAAATGGATTTATGAGAGATAAGCTCTGTCGTATCATCAATAAGTTGCCTACTTCAGAATCGTTCCCCGGTTTGTCATACACGTTACCACATGACATTGATATTCTTCTGGTGGGCAGTTAGCTACCCCTTACGGGGTAGCTAACTGCCCCCAAAGGGATTCACTAACTGCGGGTCGGTTGGTGGGTTCTCTCTCTCTCTCTCTCTCTCTCTCTCTCTCTCTCTCTCTCTCTCTCTCTCTCTCTCTCTCTCTCTCTCTCTCTCTCTCTCTCTCTCTCTCTCTCTCTCTCTCTCTCTCTCTCTCTCTCTCTCTCTCTCTCTCTCATGGATGCTCCTTTGTTCAGTTTCACCCTACTGCATTAACAGAAAAGTGGACAAATACTGACATACCGCTACTTCAAACTTACAAGGTTTTTTTATTGTTGTACCCTATGATGAAGTTCCATTTTTAACTTAGAGGGTTTCCCACAAAAATTTGAAATGGTTTTCTCTGTTTAAAATAATTTGGAGGGAAATGGAATTTTCCACTCCCACCCACTCCTTCCAGGTTACTACCTTACTAGACACTATAAGTGCATGCTCTTTTCAACCCTTCTGCTTTACAACACTGGTGAAGAACTTTGCTCCTCTGTCACTTGCTGAAAGTGCGCCCTATCTACCTACGTATTGCTTCTCTCTTACACTCCTCTCGTATTTACTCTACTCTCCGGAGAAGGATGCTTTAATAATGTTCTACTTTGATATGCCATTCATCACTCTAAACCATGTAAAGACTGTGATAGGTTCAAAATACATTGAGGTCCAGTGATAGACAACAACGATACTTGCTGATTCTTGAAACCATCCATCCTGCCTCAGTAGACAGTGATGGACAGTTTTAGTTATGTGATAATCTTCTAAAAACGTAGGTGATAACAATGATATAATTACAGTTTTTCCATGCTATAACTTGCTCTTTATGGCTTAGAGAGCAACGATGGAGGGTTGCCTCACTCATGCACATACTACATGCACTTTTTGTGAACAGAATGGGCATTGTCCAGCGATGGACAGATCGCTGCATATTGTCCAAAAGATGAGTGTTTATCAATATTGTTATGTTCTATCCAGTGATGGATAGCATAGGCATGATGGACTCACACTTACTCACCAATTTGCGCATAAAGACCTTGTTGTACCAACGATGGACAGGAGAGGCATCTCCTTTTCAAATGTTAATACTCTAAATTCATTTATGGCTAACTGTCCAGCAATGGACCATAAGCTTATGCTATCTGTTCATAGACTTCTTCACTTTAAAAGCCTCCTCCAACCAGCGATGGAAGGATGGACACTTTTAAGCTTAGCTCTTACATATGTGCTCTCTTTACAAGTGTTCATAGATCTTTTGATCTCATAGTATGAAGCTAATGATATCTCATGTTGTAGCTTCGTTATATTGCTCCGACTTCATCAAAATATTACTTGGTTCGTTTTTGAACCGAGTACTTGCTATTGCAAGGTATGCAACCAACTAGATCTCTGCAATGCAAAGCTAACTAACATAGTCAGGAGATGTCTTGTAAGTGCTTTCTACATAACTCTTCGTAGCAATATGCTCACTCCACGGTTTGCTTGCTCATGATCTAAGTCATTCGCTTAAGAACTACTATGGCTGCCTCTCAAGAAGCTACGTCTACAACCATTCAAGTACGCTTTCTGAGTTTAAATAAACTCTTCAGAGTAAGTATGGTAGTTCTGGTTCCATAAAGGCTATGATATACCATTACTCTAAACAAATTCACTTTTTCTTTTCGCTTTTCTATTTTCCTTGTTCGAAAGTACATAACGACATAAGACCACACTCAAATCAAACTAAAATACCTTGAAATAAGAATTTGTCACCAAAAGGAATAGTAAGAACTCCAATATTATGATCTTAGACAACATGGATATGCGTAAGAATCATAGTTTATACTAAGGGAGTAGAATGGCATGGATCTGCCCAACTACCCCATATTAACATTGGCAGTCTCTTACTCTATATTAATCACATCTTTCCTATACAGTGTCCTTGGACGTTTCTATTACCAAAGCCTTGCTAGAGACACGAACAAGAAAAATTGGCAAAAGAGAATTTTTTGCAGTACAGTAGGAGAAAGTCAGACGATACGAAAGTCAAATGACGCGAAAGTCAAACGATGCGACACAAAAATAGTCATGATACCTTTTCTGCCCTCACGCTCCAAAAAGGACCAGCAAGATCATGCAAGTACCCAGAAGTACAGATATCTGATTTGATAGCATGATGTCAGCAGATACACTCTAGGTCGTGGCTAATCTGCCATTCTTGTAACTCGTGATTATTTTTATCACTACATAATCGAAAGCTCCCAGGGTACTATGGGCTGAAGCAGTAGCTACGGCCGCATACATCCAGAACAGGACAAGGAAGTCTGGTATCCCTCACACGACACCACAAGAGTTATGGTGGGGTAGAAAGCCCAACTTGTCTCACATCAGAATCTTTGGTTGTGCAGCTTATGCACACATTCTTGATAAGCTTCAAAAGAAGCTTGATGAGAAAGCTGAACAGGGATTTCTGGTAGGTTATGACAACAATTCGTCATAATAAAAAAAACTACATGCCATACACAAACACTGTGAAAACAGTGAGAGATGTCATATTTGATGAGAGCAGGACAATGGCCAATGACGATCCTGTTAGCTATGAGGTTCTGGAGAGATAATAATATGACCTGCCACTAGTGACAGAGGGAGCAGAAGATGAGCACAAAAATGAAGATTTTTGAGTCGCTTCACATTCGAGTGACGAATCAGAAGATGAAAGATTCGAGAGGCAACCTACTGCTATAGAAGTTGTAAACCATGATGGTTCTGGACCTAGCAGAGTTCTAGTGGCTTAGCGGAAAGCCTAGCCCAAGGGAAATGGGTGGAGCTTCAACCGAACTATGATATGTGCTTTGTTCAATCTTGTCAGAATCTGATATTGCAGCAAGTTGCACAGCTTAAGAGCAATGAAGAAGGGATGTAGACCGAGCTTCAGGATCCGAGAGGGAGGAAAGTAGTCGTGTGAGAAGGTGAGGTGAGTTGACCGAGTAGCCGGGAAGATGAAGAGATCTGGATCGAGTGTTTGAGAAAAATGTGAGTGGCGTGAGGCTGGCTAGGAGTCAAGAATTGTCATAAATCTTTGGATACTAATCCAAATAACCTACCATATCGATCAGATCAAAGCTAAGAGAATGCTCTAAAATTATATGTAAGAAAACTTGAGATCAAAACTCAAATCAAATCTAAAAAACTTAAACAAAGTGAAAGGAAATTTCTAATCACCTATCTTGACAACTTTTGGGAGAATTGCAATAACTTTTGCATCTCTTACCGAAATTGCTTGAAAATTGGTGCAAATGAGATAAAACAAAGCTCTACATACTATTAAATCAAATTAGAAATACAAAATGAAAAGAATGTCAAAAATTGATCTGTACAGGCCTAAAAATTTCAAACTTAAAAAAGTTAGCAAAAAAAAAGTTACAAATGCAATAAACTTATCATCTAATGAAATTCACATAGAATCATCATGAATTTAGGATCTACGCTTTGATATCAAGAAATGTCATGTGCCAGATTGAAGAAAATAGCAATTACAATGGAAGTAAAGCTAAAAGCAAGAAGAGAATAACAATCAAGATAGCATGTCCATAGAAAGCTAGAAACATAGAGATTACCATAGAATTACATTAGTAATGAAAGAATAGTACAAGCTATGAACATGAGCATTGATTCATGTGGATAAAGCACATGAGACCTAGCAAAGGAGATCACTATGGCTCACATTCACAAGGAGAAAGCAAGAAGCTCTCACTTGCAAATGAGCCAAAAGATCCACAAATTGATGTCTCTTGCCTAGTTATAGACAACTAGCGAAGCGTTCCCGTCGTTGACGGGCGGGGGGCGACGATCTGGGTGACGGCCGATGATCTGGATGGTGGCCGATGGTTTAGGAAGAAAGTCGATGGTCATTGACGGCCAATGTTGGTGTGTGTATGTATGTGGCCGAAGTGTGTCCGCCGATGGCGGGTGGCCGATGAGGGGTGTGTGTGTGTGTGTGTGTGTGTGTGTGTGTGTGTGTGTGTGTGTGTGTGTGTGTGTGTGTGTGCGAGTGTGATGCGTAGAGAGAGAGAGAGATAGAGAGCCCTCGCACATCTCACATCTCAAATATCTCACATATCACGCACAGCTCGCATATCTCACATACTCAAAGAGAGAGTCTGGGTCAGAGAGAGGTCGAGAGAGACCTTCGGGACCTTCGCATATCTTGCACATCTCGTAGTCAAAGAGAGGCCGAGAGAGACCTTCAGTACCTTTGCATATCTCACGACTGCTACCCGAAAAAAAAAAAACATAAAGGAAAATGTGATTTTCGATGGCGGCAACCAATGGTGTGTCTGTGTGTCCGCGCAGGGGCGTGCGACGCAGAGAGAGAGAGAGAGAGAGAGAGAGAGAGAGAGAGAGAGAGAGAGAGAGAGAGAGAGAGAGAGAGAGAGAGAGAGAGAGAGAGAGAGAGAGAGAGAGAGATGTCCCCTCCCTTGCACGCATCCCTACACCCTCCCCACGCCCCTATCCTTGTGTCCTCCCCGCATGCACTCCCTTTGTCCTCCCTGCGTCCCCTCCCCATGCGTGCCCTACACCCTCCCAGCGCACTCTCCCGGTGTGCCCTCCTCTCACGCCCTCCCTTTACCCTCCCTACTACGCCCTCTCTACGCCCTCCCATTTACTCGAATTGAGAAAAATGGGGGCCCAATATTTCATTGTGCCCCCAAAATGAAAAATAAAATAAAAAAAAAGGTGGGAGGGGGCATGGGGTACAATGCCCCCCCCCCCCCCCCCCTTCCCCCCCCTTGTACCCCTCATGGTCCCCCCATTCTTTTCCCCCTCCCTCCCCCGTACCCACTCCCTCACGGTGTCTGAAAAATGCCTATTTTGTACACTTAATTGAATCATATGTTTCATGTGCTTCTAATCTATATTCATTAAATTCAAAGTAGCTCGATGTATGCTCATGGAAAACGTTTTGTGCTAGCATTAAATGATTTGGGGTGTTTGTAAATACAATAGTTCTAGTAGTTGGATGGTGCACTACAACCATCGTTGAGCTTCTAGTGAGGTGCCTGAAGGAGGCAATAAATAGCCCCCACCTCTTCCATGACTTAGAAGCTTGAATTCTAGTGAGTCTACATACTGTGAGAATATCCAACAAGCAAGTAAGGGGGTTATCATTGCGGTATTGTACATTGTATCGTGTTATTACCCAGTTAAATTTTGATTTATGGTGTGTCTCAATAAAAGAAAACTAGTGGAATACAAGTTCTCTATAGCTAATTTCAAGCACTTGTCAAATACAAATTCCATAGAAATGAATCAGATCATTTATCCATCTCATGATTTCTAGATTATTGAATTTTTATCTGTAAAGTAAGACATCAAGTTGTCTTTCACAAGTTCATGATCCTCACTCATCATTCATAGCATTAAGAGTGATAAGTACTTGCAATAGCTCATGATTCCCAAAGGACTGATAAACCAACATACCTTCATCCTTTTACACATTATTCCTAAAAAAAAGTCCAAGGAGAAGCAAAAAAAATTAAGGGAAATTAAGAAAAAGTCAAAAAATAATAATAATGATTCGATTTAAAAAAAGACCCTAACTCTAATTTTTGGAACACGATCCATATCACATTTCGGATTGTATGCATGTTAACTATCGGGATCGTATGCAGGCTAATATCAAGAATACATATCTCGTATTTATCATATGGATTGAGAAGGGTAACAAAGTAGCTCAAGCTACTTAGAAATAGGTTGGGTCTTTAGGTCTTTGGTCTTTGTGGCTCCCAATTCACATGGGTGAGTGTTGGAAGTATTTCTACTCCACTATGGTGGCTAGGTCTAAAGTAGAGGTTTGTGCGTAGTATAGTGGTAGACCGGTCGTCCACCTTCTAAGTTCTACAAGCTTTCAACTGTGAATAAAATATAAACAAGGAGGGAGCACCAAGGCTTTCCCAACTGGTGCTCGGAACGGAAATAAAACTAACTAAGGTGTGGCTAAGGGGATACCCAACTAGCCAATGTCCAATAAACAAAATAAACTTGCTAATGCTTACCCAACTAGGCTAATACTAAGCAATAAGCAAATAAAAGAAGAGAGAGCAATTTAGCATAATCTCAAAGTGTTATTTTACAAGGGAAATGCCTCTCTTCTTATAGCAAGAAGGGCCTTCCATAAGCTTCTACTAACTTGTGGGATTAATTTCTAAAACTTGCAATTTTAAGACTTCTAAACTTCTCAACTTCTAACTTAGAAAGCCTAAGACTCTAAACTTAGAACTCAAGATAACTTAGAATCTTTTATTTTCTAAGCTTAAGTTCTCTAAGTTAAGTTTTCTAGCTTATAAGTTTAGAATTTAATTAAGTTTCTACCCATGGACTTATAACACACATGCCATGGTAGGAGTTTATTAACAAGTACTCACAGTGGACTTACAATACACATGCCACGGTGTTTTATTTTACTTTGATTTTACTTTGTTGCTAACAGTGAGTCATAGATGTACGCTTTTACGTTCTCTATCTAATTGACGAAAGGTTCTCTTTCTAAGTAATGTGGACCTTGGGGCTTTTTGACATTGTCTTTTCATTAGTGATAAAGGTTTCCCAAATTCCTTGTATAATGGCCATTATTGCACC
Organism: Diphasiastrum complanatum; assembly: GCA_029204225.1. Classification (NCBI taxonomy): domain Eukaryota; kingdom Viridiplantae; phylum Streptophyta; class Lycopodiopsida; order Lycopodiales; family Lycopodiaceae; genus Diphasiastrum; species Diphasiastrum complanatum. The sequence goes on from CM055101.1 coordinate 35,545,029, forward strand.
TATCAAATGATAACTAAGTATTCAAACAGTAGCAACTATTCTCTGACATTTGAAAGTTGGTGGTAACTTGTCAATAGCTCATATTCTGAACTCTAATTTGCAGCTTGATAGATACCCTTTTGTATACACAACCAGTTTTGATTGGTTTTTCATTGAATACCTAGTAAACCTTCTGGCATCTTCTTAGGCCTGTTGAAAGTTGATGGAGCTAAAAAATCAATGAGTTGACTAATGGATAAGCAAATTATATAAGAGGTTAACATACTCACATGCATCTTGCTTTTTCCAAATGCTAAAGGTTGAAGTAAACTAAAACCGTAACATGAATGAAAATACTAGATTTAAAATAAATCAAACTTAACACAATTGAGTGCGAATATGCCCAAAACTGCCAAATGGAAAAGGAAAAAGTAAGCAAAAAGGAATCACATAAAAAAATCAAAACATGAGCAAAGGATGTCCAAATGGGTAAAGTTTTCATTTCACGGACAAGAACCTCTGCTTGCTGGTGATTTCCAGCCTTTATGTATACATTGAGCATCACACCGAAGGTTGTTACATCAGGTTTGCATCTTGCATCTGTTTGAAGAGTCACGTGGCGAACTCACTTAACATTTCTTTCTTGCAAGCATGCCTACCTGCCTCCCTCGCTGGCTCGCTCGCTCCCCTTCTCCTACCCAACGCTCTCTCTCTCTCTCTCTCTCTCTCTCTCTCTCTCTCTCTCTCTCTCTCTCTCTCTCTCTCTCTCTCTCTCTCTCTCTCTCTCTCTCTCTCTCTCTCTCTCTCTCTCTCTCTCTCTCTCTCTCTCTCTCTCTCTCTCTCTCTCTCTCTCTCTCTCTCTCTCTCTTTTCATTCATTTTTTTAAAAAGAGAGAGTTTCCTGACAGCTCACGTTGCCCGCATCACGCATAAGCGGCCAGCGTGAGCTGCCCGCGAAACACTATTTTTTTAATTAATATAGATGCTCTCACTTAACTAAACATAACTATTTTGAGGGATAGTTAGTTGTTGGAGGGTTTGCGGATCCCAAGGCAACCCTAACCCTAGTTAATGAGTGAGAGGGATTTGGCACCCTGCGTGTGTAAGTCCAACCCAATGATCACATAGTTATTTGATTAATTAGAATGTTAATAAAAGGACTTTAGGCCTTTTTGCGGGACTTTTAATGTTGCAGGGCCTAAATGTCAAGTTAGTGAGTAAAGTTGGGTTTCCCTCCAGTTTTGATGGTTCCCACACTTTTTTAAATTTGAATAAAAAGAGAGGCAAGACTGGACCAATAGGATTCAGAGGCCAGGGCCCTCCTCTCTACTATAAAAAGGGACCAACTCGAGTTGCTCCTCATGTTCATTTTCTCATTTCAATAAAGCAGGTTGGTTCTCTTTAGAAATGGATTGATGAATGTCCTTGCTCTTCCTCTCTTTTCCTCCATTTCTCATGCTTCCTTTGTATTTGCTAATTGTTGGATTTGATCATTATTGGGATTGCTATTTCTTATGCTTTTTGTGATAGAGAAAGGGATAGAGAGAAGAGTAAGTTTCTATCATTGTTGTGGATTTAGGGTTAATGGAAGTAGGGTTAATGGATGTAGTGTTAATGCTTAGTGTTAATGGATGTTAGTGTTAGATCCTCCATTCATGTTGAAATCTGAACTATACTATCGTTCTCATGGGAACGAACCTCCGCGTGACAACTAACTCCATCTCTTTGATGCTAGATTGACTAGATCTTGGATTTAGGTTAGGCAAGGAAATAAACCCACTACAATTTTGGCGCCGTTGCCGGGGAGCTACGCCAAGTTTTCAGTTTGCAGCATGTTTGGCTGATGGTTAGCTTGCATTAGGCATCTTGTCGTGGCATGAATAGTGTTAAAACTGCATTGTAGGGATAGTTTGGGATTGATTTTGCTAGATTTTGAGTGGATTTGCTTTTTTGAAATCTAATCTGATTATTAAATAGGAAAAGCTATTCAGATCACTAATCTTAAGATCCATTTGGATCTGAGATATCAGAGAAGATAACAAAAATCGGTCAAATCTGTCAAATTTGGTCAAAAAGAGGCAAAAAGCGTCATCAGAGCTCAGAATCTTTTATCCTCTTTTAGGAAACCTTCGCCGAGTTGCAGACACCTTTGGTTTTGTTTACAGAACCTTCAGTTTGAAGGGCGAAGATTAATTCCCAGCAGATTTTCAGAAACATCAGAAAAACCACCAAAAAACACCAAAAATTATCAAAATCCTAAAAAATACAGAAAAAGAACCTTCGCCCAATTCACTGTGCTTAGATGTGATTCAGATCTATCTACTGCCAGGTCGATGAAGAATAATACCAAAAATAAAAAGGTTTTCAGAGGATCAGTTGTCATATTGTCATATATTTGCCAGAAAAGTCACTTTTTTGCAAAATTAACAGTAATACTCTTGATCCTTTGCCAGAACCTTCGTCGAGATTCCAGAACATTCTATTTATATAAATATACTATTTTTGAGTTCGGTGAAGATTTATCTTGATCAGATCACAAAAAAATCTTGATTTTTACCCTCGCCAGATCACAAAAACTGTATTTTCTTGTGTCAGAAACCTTTGTCTGGTTGTCCATAGTTTTATCTGTGTCAGATCTTCCATCTGAGAAGTTGGCGAAGGTTATTTCCCAAGAAATTGCCAAAAAAGTGTTCAGAGAGTTTTTATCCCAAAATAGCACTATTGAACCTTCACCAAGCCAACCTTCGCCTAGAAAACCTTCGTCAGTCCTATTTTTAGTTTCTGATTTTCCAGATCAAGTTTTTGCCAAAATTTGGATCAGATCTGATATATTCTGAATTGGACTCTGAGAGATTTATCATTTTTAAGAAGTATTGATTGATCTAATTTTGGGTAGTTTTTCATCATATAGAATCAGATTCTTGAAAATTGGAATAGAGCTAGCAGATCTAATCTGAGATAGTTTTTGAAAAAATCTATATCCAATCACATTATGAATTTGATCTAAATGGCTGCCCCTGGAGGTGCTCCACAGGAGGTCAATCCAACAATGTTAGAAGAGCACCCCGATTGGATCTACCCAAATATAATGGATTAACAGATCCAGTTCGATTTCTTCATATCTATGCTGAATCCTGTGAGGTCTATGGTGAGATTTATCTTCAAGATAAACTTAAGTTGTTTCCTATGGCTTAACAGATGCAGTGCAAGATTGGTACTATAACCAAGATGAAACTGAGTGTACAGATTGGGAGATTGTTAAACGAGCCCTTATCACACAGTTCAAACCGCGGAAGTTTATGGAAGACCCTTTCCTACTTTTAGGTAAGATTAAAATGGGAAAGCCCAAATATAATGGATTAACAGATCCAGTTCGATTTCTTCATATCTATGCTGAATCCTGTGAGGTCTATGGTGAGATTTATCTTCAAGATAAACTTAAGTTGTTTCCTATGGCTTAACAGATGCAGTGCAAGATTGGTACTATAACCAAGATGAAACTGAGTGTACAGATTGGGAGATTGTTAAACGAGCCCTTATCACACAGTTCAAACCGCGGAAGTTTATGGAAGACCCTTTCCATTTTTGTCTTCGTGGCATTGGCACATAATAAGGATCTACCCGCAACTGGCGAGAGCTGGCGATGTAACTCCTAATTGGTTCCGGAGTTTTCTCAAAAACCGTGATTCTCCATGCCGGCTGCTCTCCCAGTGCAAGTATTTTGTCCAATTCTTTGCCGGCCTCGATCTCGGAGGTCTTAAATTTGAGAACTCATCCACCACGCGAGGACTCATGTGGATGCTACTTTAAGAAGGTCTGGATCTGGTCCTCGACGCTGATGGGTCTTCTGAATAAATGGCTTGTCCTTGATGAGGATGGACCCGCTTGTATTGCCGGTATAGTTGGCGGTTGATCTGCTAGATTTGGAGCTCCTCCCTGGTCCATGCTCGAATCAACCCATGTATCCATCTGTACAGCTTTTTGGCGCGAGGGGGAGAATTGCGACATGACTGGGACGGGGATTTGTGGTCCGGCTTCCAAAACTTGAGCAGCGGCTTTTTCATAGGCGTTGATGGTCTCTTTTGTCTTTGCCAACTCGGTTGAAGCTGCTCCTCTATCAAAGCGGCCTTGGAATCCCTGAAGGGCCACTTTGTATGTTTTCACTTTCTTGAACAAATATGCAATCTCCGTCGGTGTGACCGGATGATCGGGTATTTGTGTTTGCAGATATGCATCACGATCAAGGGTGGTCGCATCCAATTCACCTTGAAGCCGTGTGCGATCTTGTTCGACCGTTTGTAATTGCCCCTTCAGCAGCTGCACTTGTTGCTTGGCATCTTGCACTGCCATATCTACCTAATTCTGTGCGGTTGTCAGGGCATTTTGCAGGGAGTTGATGTAGGTTTCCAAGCGATCAACTTGTTGCTAGGCCAATGTCTTTTCACTTTCAGCCTTTTCTTCATGTTGCTTGGCTATCTTCACCTCTCGATCCAGCTGGACAATTTTCTGGCTGATCAGAGTGTTTTCGGATCCTAAATCAGAGATCCTCTGTTCCATTTCCTTCTTCTTATCCAGCATAGACTGGATCACTTGCCCAAGGCTTGAAACTAACCCAAGAGCATCACCAGAATCGACAGTCGTGGAGGTGGTAGCAGCAGGAGACCCTGATGTTACTGTTCGTGGTAGGCATGGAATAGGTGCCAAAGTCTCTTCTTCTTAAAAAATATCCTCGTCTTCAAACCCTTTAGACACCGTGGCGTTGAACTGCTTCGGTGACCTGACAACTGTATCGACCCGAAGTGTGGCTGGGCTACCCTGTGTGGGTGGTTGCTGACTGGCATCTTCGACACCAACAATAGCTTCATGGATATGCCCGAATCCTCTTCCAGGGGATTGGAGTTCAAAGGGTGCTGGGCTCTGGGGCATTCCAAAGATTTTGGTGGCCTCAAGGGGGTTGGAATCATCGAACATATCCATGAAGAACTGTGTGTTGGGTGAGGTTGCTTCGGTATGCGGGGGTGAGGCGATCTGGGCAGCTATGATGGGAATGGTAGGCCCAATGGTCACAGACTGTCCTTGTATGGGAGAAGAGGCGAGGGAAGCATCAGAGACAAGGGGAATGGGAAGTTCAGTGGGAACAACAGCAGGGGGTGGAAGCGCAGCTAACGAGGTATGCCTAGTACGACGTCGTGACGTGGAAGGCGAGTCAGAAATTACGATCTCGCTGCGTGGACGACGACGACTATGAGAACTTGAGGCCTGGTGAGATGACTCGGCCTGTGCTTCTTCGTAAACCAAAAGCACAGAATCCAGGTGGAAGCCATGGATTTTGTTTTCTAAGTGAGAAGCAGCTAAGAGGGACAATAGAGAGCCAGCGGCGAATTGCTGCTTTATATTGGCCTTAATAGCTCGCTTGAGCTCACCAGAAATAGTCTTGAACCAGTTATATGGTTCAAGAGGGGCTTTGGCCAACTTGATGTGGGACTCCACTATCCTGTGAAGGACTTGAGATGTGATGCGGTCTTTCCTGAGGTTGCCAACCATCATGAAATGATTCAACAATTGGGAAGCGGCGTGGATGGAAGGCTCAGTGATGGCTTCCAGAAGGTAACCATCATTAGTCCAATGCAGATCGTTGGTGAGGTCAATGTATGGCTTGATGGCCTGTTTGGCATGCTTGTGATTGGGTGAGGCGTGCATACCGGATGAGATTCCTATAGCTACAAGTGCGGCTCAGTGAGGTGCACCTTGTGTGTGGCTCCTTGGAAGGTGATGTAAAACTTGGATTTCTCTTCCTTCCACGTACTGAAGGCAAGAGTGATGAAATCCATATTGATGCGTCTCAAAAAGGCTCTCTCATGAATACCCATTGCAGTAAGTAGAGGCTTCGCAAGGGCCATCCACTGAGTGACCATGCTTGTGCTAGGAAGAATCATGATGTTCGTTGCAGATGGGACATCACGATGGATAGTATAGCGCAGAGACTGGGAAGTATCGGTAGAAGACATGATGATCAGAAAGGAATTATAACCGCGTGAGAGTGTATAAAAAGGCAATGCAGAAAATTTGGAAGGCTTTGGTCGCAACAAAAAATCGTAAGAGCTTCGCTAGCACAAGTGAGAAATGAATCGAATTCAGCCAACTTATAGGTGAATTTGGTGGGTCCATTACACTGAATAGTAGTTGGGCTGATCAGTTCTGAACGAAAATTTGCAGACATGTACAGTACTATAAAAATAGGCTATAAAAATCTCGGTGAAAGTTTCTAGGGATCTGAACCTATCGAGTGAATGTTTTCCAGGGCTGACGAAGGATGAACCTTCGCCCAGGTACTGTCATAAATATTTGTTTCCACAATCAGAACCTATAGACAACCTAATTTTGACATTTTAAGATCATCTAGCAGGGGCTGCCAAAACTTGCATAATCGGCTGCCATTTATCGGAGTATCAAATTGTTTTCCATTCAAGTGCTCAAGAATTACTGCGCAATAGTTCAGGATTTCCATCACTTTATACGGGCCTTCCCCAGTAAACTTCAACTTACCCTTGATTAGCTTGGTTTTGTACATCAATGCAAGATCTCCTGCTTCCAGATCTTTCTTATGCAATCGCCGATCGTGCCATGCCTTGCGGCGGGCTTTCTCTGTTGCTCAAGCATGAACTGCCATCAATCGGGTTTCACATAATTTGTGCAACGCATCGTAATGAAGTTGTAAAGACTGATCATCATTTAATCATTTTGTTGTTGCTATGCGTAAAGATGGGATTAAAAATTCAATTGGCATAACAACATCTTGACCATAAACCAATTGAAAAGGTGTTTGATTTGTACTATTTTTGTAAGCGGTTCTAAATGCCCATAATGCTGCATACAGTTTATTTCCCAATCAGACCGACTCGCTTTAACTGTCTTTGTTATAATGGTGCAGAGAATCTTATTGGAAGATTTAGCTTGGCCTTTCCCTCTGGGATAATAGAGAGTACTAAATCTGTGTATAACAAAAAATCTTCCAGTAAACACTTTATTGTTTGATTAACAAAGTGTGTACCTCGATCACTAACAATTTCGATCGGATATCCAAATCTGATTATAATATTTTCATATAGAGACTTGGCTATAGATTTCGCATCAGCTACTTTGACAGCTTTGGCTTCAACCCACTTGGTCATATAATCAGTTGCGACGATAATGTAGCGAGCCTGAGATCCTTGAGCAGCGGGATGAATAGGACCAACATAATCCAGTCCCCATTTTTCAAACGGTGCTTGCGATAAAACCAGATGTAAGGGTTCATAATTCTATCGAGTAGGCCGTCGTGCTTGCTGGCAGACATCACATGTCTGAATAAAATTTTCTGTGTCCTTATGAAGCGTAGGCCACCAACAACCGGATTGCAAAAGTTTGTGAACAGTAATATCTGTAGAGAAGTGTCCTCCACCCATGCCATCATGTGAAAACATGATTAGATCTAATCCTTCATGCGATAAAACACATCTTCGTAAAATATTATCTGATCCACGAAGATACAATTGTCTTGGAAGGCTGAGCCTTATGAATCAACTGTCTTTTCTGTACTTTTGTCAAAGAGTCATTCGGTTGTCCTAGCATCAAGTACTCAACAATATCTGCCGCCCACTTCGGTACTGCTTCAACATAGAACAACGCAGCATCTGGCAGCTCATCATCCACTTCAGTATTAACTGGTGCGGATTCAATTCATGAAACGTGATCAGCTAGATAATGTTGCTTCCCCTTTAGAATCTTCAAATCTAGCACAAAAAAGTGGCTGCTAATGGTCTTTTGATTCTTTTTGAGCTAACTTTTGCGCTAAGACTTCTTTTGCTTTTGGCACCAACTTTAGGAGCTCCCAATGAAATATTGATCTTGCTAGACAAAATATTCATGAGTAATTCTGTATGCGGTGCTTCCGGTTCCGTCATCTTGAAGGGTTTTTCGTGATGATGTAATTGATCATTCATATCCGTACGTAAATTTCTTGGAGGCTGCAATGGTGAAGATCAAACTTCAGTTGTTACTTTAGCAACTTCAAGTTCCTCTTCTTCTTGTAGATGCTTAATCCTTGTCTCATATCTTGATAGCTTCATTTTTCTGCATTAAGATTTGGATAAACTTTCGATATTGTTGGTGTATTTTTCAATGGTATAGAATCAGCAGGTACTAAATCCTCTACTGGTTCTTTTCGCTTTTGTGCTCTGGTGACCACCATCAAGGGTGCACTTGGTTTATTATGAGCTACCGATCCTTGTTTGATTGTTATCAAATTTACAGGTGATGTAGCTGGTGGTGGCTTCAGTCTTGCTGGACAGTTTTTATAGCAATGCCCATATCCATAGTCACGACAAAATGGTACAAATTTTTCTTTATTTGGGCATTCTGCAACTCTGTGATTTTCTCCACATGAAAAACATCCAAGTGGTGCTCTGGCCCAATTTCTCGAGGCCTGTTGTTGAGCAGCAACATAAATGTCATACTGTTCTGAAGATCCACCTTTCTGATCATTACCATAGCTCTATTGCTCAGCACTTTCGTAAGGTTCTGGTTCCATCAAATTGGCAGGAGGAGCGGAGTGCATTGGTGGGGTAGGCAAGGCTAGACGCTCCGGGTATCCAAGAGTAGATTGTCGTAGTCTTGCTGCTAGATTGCCTCCATACTGTGGATCTCGATATCCCATCTGGGCATACCATTGCTGAATCATCCGAGGGTTGAAGTTGCAAAAGGTAGTCTCATGGTCAGGTGAATTACACAGATGACAAACACTGATTTCCATTCATTTTTTCAATTGAGGACACTCGTTCACTGTGTGATTTTCTGTACAAATAGAACACTAGACAATTTCCCTGGTAGAAAAGTTCTTTGCAAACTTCTTAGGTTCCTTGTTCGCTTCTCCATGGAAAATTTCCAATGCTTTGATCTTCTCATCAAATTGCAGCTGCAACTTTTCCATCTGTTTCTGCTGGGTCTTTTCAAGTTTCTCGAACTCATTGAGCATCATTTTTGTAGTAGCCTTGGCATTCGTTGATGCAATAGTGGTGGATGTCGTAGTAGTCTGCCCTGCTGTATAAGACAACATACTGACATTTGGCTTATCATCTGAATCTTCATCCTCCTCCCGAATTGCATCGTCCATCGCATTTTGCAAAAGTGCGTATTCATTATGGCGTTTCAGTTCACGTCTGATCCGTTTAGGTAGACCTGACAAAACCACATAATCATGGCATTTTCATTAGTCAACTCAGGCTCACGTTCAGATCTAAGACGTTTCACCCTTTCGATGTAATCTTGAACCATTAATTGACAGCCCACACTACCATTGCTGCAGAACCAGAATGCTGATGGCCGAATTCTCTTCTTGTGTGACTACCATTCTTTTGTGAATATGGTCATATAGACTCACAAAAGGGATTCCATTACTATGTCCTTCTTCAGGGATGGCTAATCAAGGAATGAAATATCAATGATCCATTCAACGACCACCCAACATAGAAATAATGGAATGGGTCTAAACACGACCTCACCCACTTAGCTACTTGTTAAAAATAGTGTGAAAAACTTTCCGCGGCTGAAATTGCAGAAAAAATTGCAAAAAGTTTTCCGCAATTTCTCCCGTCATGGTAGGAATCGCAGACAAAACTGTGGAAAAAAATTCCGCAATTTTTAGACATGGCAGAAATTGCGGATATTGTTGCAAATTGTGGAGAAAATTGCGGACAAAATTGTGGAAATTTTCAGCAATTTTTGCCATCATGGCAAGAATTGCAGATTTTTTTTTTACAATTTTTTGTCTAGCGTCGACCATAGCGTCGATTACCAATACTTAATAGATGCTATGGTCGAGCAGCATCGACCATAGCATCCACTAAGTTCTGGAAATCGATGCTATGGTGGACGCTGCTAGCGTCGATTACTAGAAGCCGAATTGTTGGTGTGTCGCGGTTTCTTTTCATTTTGATTTTCGATTTTTGAGCGCGAAGAGGAGGATATTTTTGCGCCTAGCGGTGGTGCTGCTCTCTATGGCTCTTCTAATGATGCTTGATCCTTCTTATGCTTTTTTGTCACACCCAAGCTCTCTACCTTTTCGCCTTAGCCAGGGCTTGGAGAAAAATTGGAGCATTGGACAAAAAGGTGAGCACCATAGCCAACATTCAAAAGTTCACTTGTTTTTCTTTGATACATTTGTGTTTATTGTTGTTTATGTTCTTTTGTCACAGCCAAAGCTCTTTACCTTCTCACCATAGCCAAGGCTTGAGCAAAAAGTTGAGCATTGGACACAAAGGTAAGCACCAAAGCCAACATTCAAAAGTTTACTTGTTTTGCTTTGTTACATTTGTGTTTATTGTCGTTTATGTTCTTTTCTCTCTCTCATTGACACTCTTTTGTTTTTTTTTTCATCAGAGTTAAAGCTTCTCAAAAGCTTTCAAAAGCTTGAGGCAAAGCTATTTAAAAGCTTGTAAACCTTTTCAAAGAGAGCATAAGAAAGCTTCTCAAAAGGAGTAAAACTATTTAAAAGGGTGTAAAGCTTGGAGTAGGGTTTGGAGTAAAATAAGTTTTTTGAAAACCTTGATGACTCTCTATCCTTTTATCTCTCTCATTGACACTCTTTTGTTTCCCTTTCATTAGAGTTAAAGTAGTTCGAGTAAAGCTTCTCTCTCTCTCTCTCTCTCTCTCTCTCTCTCTCTCTCTCTCTCTCTCTCTCTCTCTCTCTCTCTCTCTCTCTCTCTCTCTCTCTCTCTCTCTCTCTCTCTCTCTCTCTCACATTGACACTGTTTTTTCTCACTTTTATCATAGTATCCTCAGTTTGGAGTAAAGTTTCTTGGGGTAAAGCTTTTGAAACAAAGCTTTTGGAGACAAGGTGAGCATTGTTTATTGTGAATCTTGTTTCTTTGTTTTGTTGAAATATTGTTGTTTTGTTTTGTTAAAATCTTGTTGCTTTGTTTGTGGGTATTTTCTTTTAATTGAAACTTTCTAAAATAATGTGAAGATCATATGCTACAGCTTGATAAAGATAAATGTTTTAAAATCATGAAAACAACTAAGATAGTTAAAAGGGCTTTAGCATTTAGAGTTTAGATTAAAAGATTTATAGAAAGGATATACATGAGGACATGATATAAGAGATTTAGGGTAAAAGATTTAAATTAAATATATAGAAACAGTGGATCAAAGGTAAGGATTATCAGAAAGAAATTGAATAAAAAGAGGATAAAGTTTATGTTTAGGTTTGTAGTTATAGTTAATTTTATGTTTTATATTCATCATTGTTATCTTAATCGTAGTTCACTTTTAATATGTAGATGTCTGACCCTCCATCTCTTGGGTCTTCGTCTCATGAAGAGTGTATGAACTGGTTAAGTAGTGCATATGCTAGGCAGAGAGAACAAATGGGTGCTATTCTCCAGCAATATAGGTCCATGTTAAACTCTCCAACAGCCTCACAACAGGGTAGTCCTCAGAGGCTCCCCACTATCGCACATTCACATGTACCATCATAGAGGCCCTCACCACATAGGTCCACTCCTCGGACCTCCACACCTCGCGTTGCTAGGTCAGCACCACGTAAGAGTCATTTAGGTGGTTGCTTTTTTTGCTTGTAGAGGTGACGATGATTTCGAGGAGCCTAGATATAGAGATGACTCACCCGTGCATGATGCACCACCACCTGGTTACAATGCCCCACCTGCTAGAGCCGATCCGATATTATACTATGACATTGATACGTTAGAGGCTATAGTTGAGGATGTTAAGGGGAAGGAGGTCCTAGCTTATATGAGAGAGCTCTGTTATGGGGTGTTTGATAGGAATATGTTTAGAGACTGGAGGGTTGTCCCTATCACTGAGAAGCGCCGGGTCATAGATGATTTAAAGAGACGATTCCCTAATCCCCTTGAGCACACCTTCAACAATAAAATAATGACAGATAAGATGTGTATGCTCATTTGATGAAAGCCAAGTTGAATCTACATTATCCAACAATTAGAGATGTACCAAAGGTGCAAATCGAGGCAATTCGTCAAGCATTGCTAGTATTACTCTACTTTTATTTGAATCTTATATAGATCATGTGTGTGTGTGTGTGTGTGTGTGTGTGTGTGTGTGTGTGTGTGTGTGTGTGTGTGTGTGTGTGTGTGTGTGTGTGTGTGTGTGTGTGAGAGAGAGAGAGAGAGAGAGAGAGAGAGAGTTTGATGAGTTTTATTTCATACCACAAGCGAAATATGATTGCTAGTTTTCATCACAGGACTTCAAGGACAAATTGGCGTCCAGTTTTCGTTCATTGAGACAAAGACTCAAGAACGACATTGATAAAGTAGAGGCAGAAAATTTAACGCCAAAATGTCCTGAGTGGATGGAAAAGGAGAGATGGCAGCTTCTACGTCAATACTTAAAAAGCAAAACTTTTCAAATTGTATTTCACTTTTTTGTTTTATCTATGTATTCTGAACCAAAATTTGACTTGAATGCTTGGTCATCTCTAGTTAGTGCATGATTTATTTATCTTATTATTGACTTATTATTCATTTGCTTGATGTGTTTACAATAATTTGTTTAGAAATTGAGTCATCAAAATAAAATCAGCAGATCAAAACAACAAAAGATGCCGAATGTTGGTCGAGCTGGATATGCGGGCATCAATATGAGACTTGTATGTGTGTATACAACAAAACTTGCATTTGTATACTCCGATATGCAAAATCTCTTTTTTCATGATGTCATTTATTTTTTTCTATTGTTGAGTGCCAGATTTTAGGCACAAGAAAAGAATAGAGCTCCAATTGTTGCCGAGATCTATGTGGATGCTCATACTAGTAAAGGTTTTGGCAAACTAAAAGCAGGCGAGTTGGATCCTGACCTGTGGCTGAGACTTTGCAAGTAACACCCAACATGAGATATAATAACATATATTTTTTGAAATTATGGTTTAAATACATTTAATTTTATAAAATGTAATGATGAACATATATATGATTTTGCATGTAAATTTGATTAGCTGTGTTTTTTTTGTGTGTGTAGAATGAAGATTTTAATTAATTATATGTCAAGAACAAACCCCGATCACAAAGTCATGAAGATTTTAGAAGAAAATAGTCGGGGACAAAAGAGAGTAAGAGGCCTAAGTGTCTATAGAAAAGAGATGCAGTATTCTTCCCAAGTAGATGAAATGAGGAAGGAGATAGAGAGACAAAGTGAAGAAATGGAAGAACTCCGAAAGACTGTACAGATATAGATGAAGATGATGAAAAGTTTATCCTAGCTTAGTTCGCTTTCTCATTTTTTCTTTCTCTCTCTCCATCTCTTTCTTTTGAAACTTGGTACGGTCCTAGCTATCTACATAAAGAGAGGGAGAGGGAGAGAGACAAAGAGAGAGAAAGAGAGAATGAGATATATTCCTTATTTCAGTTTTAATCATGCATCATGTTGTTGTAGAGGAGGATCCAATGCTACAACAGTTGGATTCAGCTCAGCCGTTATCTATAGTTAAAGAGATTTAACCTCACTTGTTTCTAAGAGTCTAATTATTGCACATGTACTTTGAGACATAAGACAATGCATGAGATGTCATACTCTAAATTGTGAAAGCCTTATAAAAAGTATGGACCTCATTAGAGAGATAGAGATAAGTTTTCTTACAATTTCAGAATCTTTTTCGTATGTCATGTAGCGTGCAACTATAGAGAAGGATCCGACGCCATGACAGTCATGTTTAGCTCAACCGTTATTTGAGGTAAAGAACTTGTTATCGAGGTTTAGGGTTTAGGTTTGGTGATATTTTTTGCAATTTAAGCCAACAGAAATTCATTTCCGCAATTTTTTTTAAAAATAGTGTATAAAAATTGTGAAAAATAAATTCGCAATTTGTATTCTATTGCGAATTTATTTTTCGCAAAGTTTTGATACTATTTTGAAAAAAATCACGAAAATGAATTTTCGTAATTTTCTTTCACAATTTTTGCACAAAAAATTGCGGAAATGAATTTTCGCAATTTTTTTGACAATTTTTGCCCAAAAAATCTGGCAAAAAATATCAACCAAACAAATTGTGAAAACAAATTGTGGAAATAAATCCACAATTATTATGCCAAAAAATTGCAGGTGGGTTTTCGCAATTTTTTTCATTGTTAATTTAGCCATAAAAATCACGAAAAATTAGCCAAAAAAATTGCGGGTTTGAAATTGCAGATTTGCCAAAAAAAAATTGCGAAAATCATTTTTGCAATTTTTTTGACAAAAAAATGACAAAAATTGTGGAAATTTCCGCAATTTTGGCCATTTTTTTTTTTTTGCAAATTTTGCCACCTTTTCTTGTAGTGACGTATTAATGGGTTTAGACTGAAGAAATACTATTTTTGACCAGAATTTTTTTTTATTCTTATTATTTTCTAGTATTTTTTTTGAAATTAATCGCAAATTTTCTTTTATCTTTTCTAATATTTTTTGCAACTTCTCTTTTATTTTTTTAAGAAATTTTTGTGAGATTTTCTGGAATCTTCCAACATTTTTCATAATGTCTCGTAAAATTTTCGAGAATTTTTCTTGACTTCCCTCAATCTTTCAATATAATTTTTAAAGTATTTTTGAGAATTTTTCGCGACACTAAATTTGTTAATCAAATTTTCGTGAATCGTTTTCGAGAATTTTTCTAGAATCTTTTCTAGCATTTTCTCCAGTTTTTCAAGAAATTTTTTAGTATGTTGCTAAAATTTTCGAGAAATTTTTGTGAGTTTCTGTATCATTTTTTTTAGGTATCTGCGAGAGAGTTTCGTGAAACTTTCTAGATTCTATCTAGCATATTTTCGAGAATCTCTTGACCTACTTTTTGTATTTTTCCATTAAGATGATGGCCATGTGATCATCATTTTTCACACGTGTGTACGCTCACATATCAAAACAGATATTGTTTTTTCTTAATTTAATTCTTTTCTTTTTACAAATGGTCTTCCGTCATTAAAGATCGATCTGTCAAATCATAGTTTTAAACACTGAGTCATGCACGTCCTCCATAAATGGGATGATGTCATGTCACCATGCCACGTCATCATCCCTTCCACACCGCTACTGCATAACATAGTTATTTTCCATTTTCTTTCCTACACTTTCTTCTTGCGATTACATGCTTTCATGCACTCATTATCTTTGCAATCAAAGCACTCTCATACGAACTTTTGCAATCTACAGAGCTGTCGTCAAACATTCGACCAATGGCTTCCAGATTAAGTTCTAGTTCTACTATAATTTGGAAAACATGCACAGGAATCCGCTTGGCATCCATCCAGTCTTATTTGGATCAATGCAGGTTGAGTAATCTGAAAGTAGATCCTTCTATAATCTTATCTGAAGTAAGTACTGAATTTATGAACTCCATCCACTCAATCTCTGAGGTGGACTTCAACGTTCATGTGCGAGGAAATTTTTTCATCATTACTGAAGACCTGTTTTGCACAGCCCTTGGGTTACCTTTGGATGGGAAGATGGTTTCAACAAACAAAGACTCAATGGATGAAGTGGCACATTTTTTGAACAATTGTTTCGTATCCACGAAGGGGTACAAAATTTCAATGATCAAGAATACAACATTTAAGCTGTTCTGTAAATACGCGAATCAAAGCAATATTTTTGCTGGATGCGGATGCGACAATTTTAGTCCAAAATTTTGGCTATATATTGGACGCGTTAGCGGGTAATCTAGTTTGCTTCGGCGTTATTACCTACAAGGCTTTTTTTTGCGATGGATTAAGCATCAAAAGTTTTCTGGCGTTGGAGCACATGTTTCTCGATTGTGTGCCCATTTTGACATTTTGATCGAGCAAGAGAAAACAATGATGACGGGAAGGATGTTGGCTCCCAAGCCAATTGATCTTTCCAGCATCCTGTCTGTCCCTATTCCGGTTACACTAGATGATGCACCAACAATCGAAGTGGCAGCTACCACTACTATGGAGATTGATGCTGCACCATCCCAACCAGATACAGTTTCAACTATGGCAATGGATATAGATGGAGCTGTTGCTGCTACTGCTGATTCTTCAAAGTTAGCATCTGCTTCCACATCTCAGAAGCAATAGAGTGCATCCACCTCTAATGATGATGCAACCCAGTCTGACACATCAGAGAAAGCATGAGCAGCTGCTGAAGGCGACCCTGGGGCACCTATTGAAGATGAAGATGAACCAGACAACCAACCCCAGTGGTTTCGAACCATGACAGAGAAAGCCAAAAATCTAGTGGCTGAAGTGTACGAGTTGGACAAGTAGATTACCATGGAGTTTGTTAACTCAGAAAGGAGATGCCAAGATGATCTAAAGGCGTCTTACGAGAAGATCGATTCACTCGAATCAGACAACATGAAGCTGATTGAATGAAATCGTTCTCTCGAAACACAGCTTCAGACTCTAATAAACGAAGCTGATTTTTTGAAGAAGATGAATAAGGCAATTGAGGCCAAGTCTGACAATTTTCAAACTCAAAATGATTCTTTGAAACAACAACTTTTGGCTGAAAATCAACATAACGTTGCCCTCCAGAAATATTTGTAGGAGGAGCGAATGACGAGAATAAAGATAGAAGCTTCTCTCTCTCTCTCTCTCTCTCTCTCTCTCTCTCTCTCTCTCTCTCTCTCTCTCTCTCTCTCTCTCTCTCTCTCTCTCTCTCTCTCTCTCTCTCTCTCTCTCTCTCTCTCTCTCTCTCTCTCTCTCTCTCTCTCTCTCTCTCTCTCTCTCTCTCTCTCTCTCTCTCTCTCTTTGTGTGTGCACCAATGCAGGGTAAGTCACAGTAGACCTCACGAAGCTGAACCAGCTCCAAGGCCAGATGCTCAAAATTTTTTGAGTCAAGTTCTTGCAACCGCTTGAGGATGCGAAGGCTTCCAAAAATGTTGCTTATTGTCTTCATTCTGCAAAAATTGAAACTCTTTGATTCGAATATATTCTACAACATACATAGCTGAAGAGCCTATGTATAACTTTGCTGATGTGAAAGGCATGACCTGGAACTTACCTTGGATTATGCCCCAACAGAGACATCCTTTCTGTTCGACAGAGAGCTGGGCCCATAACCCAAGAAAGTTGTCCTTCTCCCAAGGTCGCTTTCATTCGTCGAAGGTGATATCTACTGCGCCTGGTAGCATCATGTAATCCACACGCCATTATAATTCAATATTAAATGCATGTGGACACCATTTTCAGAAGCGTTCAGCAAATGCACGGAATCTGTCAACACATACCTTCGACTGATTGCGTCGTGTTCGCTTTGGCTGTGTGGATGCAGTTGCCAAGTCCTGAGTTTGCAACTCAGCAGCCAGCTTCTGATCTTCCAATTGTTGCTTGAGATTCGATAGCTCCTGCTCGAGCTTGTCGAGATTCGCGACAGCCTCTAAATATTCAGGATGGTTTGAGGCTCCGGAACAAGATGGCATAGCTTGAAGTTGTTGTGTGAGGTCATCAATGCGAAGCAGGGCTACAAGATGGGGTGGCTTCACTCGAGAGCTCCTTCAGCTCAGCCAACTCTTCCTCAACAAGGAAAGTTGCAATTTCAGCTGTACAAACCACAAGCTGTTGCGGATCTAGGTGAATTCGATGATGCCGGGTTGTTGATTAATATTAATATGGCTTATCCAGAAATATTTAGCCTTTATGTGGATTGGGAGCGAAATCTTGTAGATTATTTTGCAAAAATTCGACACAATCTGCAAATCAGAAGGAAGTCATTTCGCTACAAGTAGTTCTGTACATATTCATTTTGGCAGTTTGGTACTTTCGCGGCAAAGACATTATTTTTCGTTCAAAATCTTTATGTTAAAAGCTCTTTTATTAGATTTTTAGCTCGTTACTGTAAAAAAAGTCACCCTTCGTAGTGATTCAGACGAAGATACAAAGTTAACTCAGGAGTTGTTCGATGGAACATTGCTCTCGTTCAAGTTAGAAGAATTCGACAACTTACCAGTTGGCCGTTATACAAAATCAAAAGAAGACTTGTTGTTGATCGAAGCTCAACAAAACTTGGAGTTTGCTCAGAAATTATATGAAGAATTGAATCGTTCATAAAACATCCATTCATGCCTTTGTTGTGCTGATGTTTCTATGGGATGCTGAATTTTTGAAGTTTAAAGATGTTTTGAAGTTTGATTCCAGTTTTCATCAACAATTCAAAGATCAACTCAAAACAACCTATTAAATTAAAGAAACAGCAAGACACATATTCTTTAAGACGAAGAAATATCTAAAGGACAAAGTATACGAAGAAATATCTTTTCGCCTTAACGAAAATATGAAGAACAGAATGTTTCGCGAATAATCCTCAAAAAGAATATGTTATGTTCACGAGGACGTTTTACATTTGAGGAAGAAAATATATATGATGCCACCTTATTGTTAAAAATTGAATATCAACATAAATATGGCATGATATACTCGAAAATGAAAATATGAGCTGGTTAAGTATACATCATGAAGGGGCCTAAGTCATTTTTTGGGAATATATCTCCTAAGTACTTGCCTTGTAATTAAGGGCAAGACCTTTAATAGGAAAGACATTGCCTTGGATAACCTTTACTAGGTCGTCCACACGAAACGACTAGATACGAAAAGACAAGTTAAACTAGAGTAACTTTAACTCTTAGTTAAATATACCTTTCATGGTATAATTGAACGTATACATAGTCTAATTGTTAACTAGACCCTTTTGCAGGTGCGACACACCTGTTGTTTAAGAGGTGTGTTTGTTCGTCCCATAGAACATATATAGATCTCACACTTCAGTCTCGAGCATCGAGAGAGAAGAGTTTATGCATATGCAAGAGATTGAAGAAGTGAATAGAGTTCTGTGAGTTATTCTCTCTTATCTCAATTCTCCGCACTACTGAGTGTGAGTGATCTTGAGTCTGCTAACAATCTCTAACGCATTACATAAATTACTCTCTGATCAGACAAACTCTCTAGTGCATTACAGTCGTTTGTTGTGTATCTGTAAAGCATGCTCTAAAGAACTGTCTTAAAATCATCTTATTCGTCTGTCGCGAATACTTTCTTTTCGGCACTCAAATAACAATTATCTTTGGTACAATCTAGCACGATCATTGATTAAAGCTGTATGTATACATATGAGATGATAGTCCCTGTCTGAAGAATTGAGTCTTTGATCTGTTTTCCTGATTGTCACTGACATAAGTTTCTAACGTGCTCTAAAACCATTCGTGTTCTTTAACCATTAATTTGGACTTTAGTTGTTGAGGACTTCTGTCTAGAAATGAACAGTTCGCGAACACGATTAATTAATTGTCTGTACAATCGCGAATACATCGAACATTTCTTGACTCTCTGTTGACACCTTAATCAGCCAGAGTGTAGTACTGTTGTACTATTCTGATAACATCTCATTTGTAGAACGCGTTTCATTCAATTTGATAGAGGCCAGATTGTTGTTTTGAAAATTATCAACACAACACACCCAAATATAAGTAATACTGGTTACTTTTTAATGTCTGTCGACAACCAGAATAACACTCAAAACCACTTGTCATAAATTGTACCAAAAACATAACTTTCTAACGCTGTCCTTTGTGGGAACGACACTATTTGCTACAAAATCTATATTAACCTTGTTGGTATAGTACAACAACTATCTCAACGGAGGATCAACAGGCCTCAGCCTCCCAGGGCTCTCGTTCGATATTGGCCAGCCGAGTGTTCTGCAAACTTAAAAGCGTAGAGGAGAAAATTGATGAATTTCTTGTCCAATATCCTTACGAATCCTCACATGGTGGGTGGCAGATCACATTTATTGCTAGGGAAATAAAAGAGAATGAGATCGCATGCTTCCCAACTTTGGCACCACAACCTGCATGGTGGTAGCATATATTCGAGAAAACTCCATCGACCATCAGGGCGTACGTGTCCAGTCCGTGGACATTGCGGATCAACCCCCACTACGTCCCCATTCCACGCCGACACAAATGGGCATAGTGCGGGATGCCTTTGGACTAGTGTACCATCAAAACGCTCAACTTGTCTGAGAAACTTGAATTGAAATGTGTGGAAGCACTATAGGAGCACGTTGGATTAGTAGGACCTAGATACTCGACTGCAGATCACAGACACTGCAACAATCAATCAAAAAATAATAGATGGAACACAACAATCAGAGATAAAAGAACGTAAGTATTTGTATTCAAATTTGTTTAAGAGTGAGTCGTTCAATGTCTCGCTCGTTGGTGGCTTGACGCTCCTCTTACAATGTTGTATCTGCTTCTCCTTAATGCTTTAGTAAAAATATATGTTGTCATATCTTGGGTCCGATAGTACTACAAGTCAACCTCTCTGTTGAGAGCTTTGCTTCTGACATAGTGAATTTAATTTCAATGTGCTTGCTCCTACATTACAGGAGTTCCTGAGTACAAAAGGGCCCTATAAGAAATGCCACGTAGGATGGACGAATTCGTCAAAATTAATTTAATATAAGAAGTGTCTGCCCGTAGTAGTTCGAATACAAAACCGCTCTGGTTACATGGTTAACTAGAAAAATCATGCCTCGAGAGAAATAAACTCTTGGGAGAAGAGAGAGTGGGGACAAGAATTGAAAAGAAGAGCACCAACTACATTACACTATAGATGAACTAGAGGAAAAATAGATGGACGTCGTTATAACATTTGCATCAATTAGCAGTCACCATCTTTGAATGCTACATAAAACACCTACATCTCTCGAGAGTAAAGAGAGATGGCAAGGTATTTGCTTGCTTCCAAGATTGTCCTTCTAGACTCTGGATAGCTTTTTGATATGTTGTCAGTTCTTCAGCAAAGCTGTAGTATTTGACATCTGTGTCTTCACTTCACTGAAGATTGTCAATGTATCGATATGGAGGTCTTCTTGTTCTTGTTGACATTCTGGGTCTTGTTTGTCACTGCTGGTTTGTGTCTTCTTCGATAGGTTTGTCTTCAGCTTCTTGCTCTGGAGTCTATGGCTTGACATTCTAGTTTGATGTCTGGCGTCAATCTCCCTCTTCAATTGGTAGTAGTGTGAAGATTTCATGGCCTTTTGCTTCCTTCATTCCAAGAAATGTCGATTCTTCAAACTTCACGTCTCTGCTCGTTACCACCTTCTTTGAGGTTGGATTGTAGAGTCGATAGATCTATGAGCCATTCAAATATTCGACCATGACTGTTTGCACTGACTTTTATTGAGCTTGCTTCTTTTTTCTTTTGGTATATGCATGTATGTTGGACATCCAAACACACGTAAATATGACAGATTAGGCTTTTCACACGTCCACATTTTGTACGATGTTTTGTCTTCTAGGGTTGTTGTTGTCGATATGTTCTACAAGTGTACAACTGCTACAATTGCCTCGGCCCAGAACTGACCCGACAATTGTGCTTGTGCCATCATGCATCTTGCTCCTTCGACAAGCGTCCTGTTCCTTCTTTCAGCTATACCATTTGTACTGTGGTGTGTAAGCAGGTGTGAATTGATGCCCGATTCCTCATTCTTGGTAGAAGTTTGAAAACTCCTTGCTCGTGTACTCACCTCCATTGTCGGACTTGATCTGCACTTTCTTGGAGGTGTGTCTTTCTGCAAATGCCACGAACATCTTGAAAGCATCAAATACTTCAGATTTTTTCTTTAAGTAGTAGATTGTCATCATCCGACTGTAATCATCGATGAAAATCAGGAAGTATCTCAATTCAAAGAGGGAGTCGACTTTCATCTATCCACAGACATGAGTGGATGAGCTCAAGGATGTCCTTGTCTCTTCTTCCCTCATCTGCAAATGGACTTCGATGCTACTTTCCTTTTTGAAAAGCTTCACAGAAGTCAGTGTCTGGATTTGTAACTCTCAAACCACTTACAATCTCCTTTCTAGTCATGACTTCTCATCTACAGATGATACATTCTTCTGTGCCGAAGATGATTTTCATTTTCAGATGCATTCAGTATGCTATCATAGTTGTTGATAATTTTAGCTTGGTACAGGTTACCTTGTCTGGACCCGATAGTCAATAGCTTGTTTGATTTTTTCTTGCATACATTGCCATCAAACAAGACTCGTATTTTGAGATCTGCCATATTCGATACGGATAGTAGGTCTCTTCTTAGTGTAGGTATGTACAGTGCTCCTCAAAGCTCTACATGTCTTGATAATGTACGTAAGTGTAGAGTCCTGATGCCTTCGCCATCATGTCAGCTCCCGTCGCCTAGTATCACCGCTCCTGCATTGTCGAGTTTTCTATAGTTGATCAAGACATTTTTGCTGCAGGTGACGTGCGAAGTTTTTCCTGAGTCAATTACTACATCATAGTCATGCTGCACATAGCTGGTTGAAGCCTCATCGAATATCGTGAAGGCTTCGTCGTTCTTCTCAGTTGCCTTTGACGATTTTGCAACATTGGATTTTTCTGCTCTGTTTTTTCTTTTGGGTTATGTTGACATTCATATGGTGAATGTCTTTTTTTCTTGCAGTGCACACAAGAGATTGTCGGGGTGTCGGCTGAGTGTCCCGACTTGTGACAATGATCGCAGGTAGAGGTTTGTTTTTTGTGGCTCCCTCTTGTTGAAGACTTTGATTGGGTCTTGTTGAGCTTGGGTCTTGCCTTTTCTTTTTTCTTCTTTTCTCTTGTAAAGAGGCCTTCTCTTGGTCACTGCTTCCTTCTCCTTTATCTCTCATCAGTCTTTCATTTGCGACTAGACTGATAACTTGTTCGAATGTCATCTCTGGTAAGCTCAAGATGAGCGTTCTCAACGGATGATATGATGTAGGTAGAGATCTCATGAAGTACATCAGCTGCTGTGGTGCTGGGACCTGGTGCTTCTGTCCAGATGCAGAAAGTTGAGAAAAGATTGTTCTGATCCTCTTAAGCGCATCCTTCCTGATCCATTCTGCTCTCCTCGGGTCTCCCTTTGGAGGCTTTTCTTCTGTGAGATCGGTCAATGACCAAATCCCTTCGCCCTTTAAGAGTGTTTTGATCTTGAGCTTCCATACTTGATAGTTTGAGCCATCAAGATTGATTGCAATCCTAGTTTGAATTGTAGTAGCCATATTGTGTTATCTAATAAATCGGCTCTGATACCATGTCCGAGAAACTTGAATGTGCGAAGGCGCTACAAGAGTGCATTGGATTAGCAAGACCTAGATACTCGACTAAGATCACAAACACTGCAGCAATCAATCAGAAAATAATATATGCAATGCAACAATTAGAGATGGAAGAACATAAGTATTTGAGAGTGAGTCATTCAGTGTCTCGCTCCTTGGCGACTTGACGCTCCTCTTACAATGTTGTATCTGATTCTCTGCAGATCTCTATGCTATTGTATGCATTGCATGCATTTTATATTGCATACCCTATTTTGAATTTTAACCTATACTTATGTCTCACCAGGTGAAATTACAATATAGATTAACTAAGCATTACAAGAGAGGTTTAAGTTAAACTATTGGTTAGCCGTCCCTATGGTAACATTGCTTTGGCTACTGAGCGTGATAGTACAATGCCTCCACGCTCATCGAGCTGCAGTCCACGCCTCTAACTCGACTTGTCCGACTATTTGTATACTTCAAAGTTGAGTCCCCTGCCAGTCACTTCGATGTCGATGACTTCAGTGAATTTGGCTTCAGCTTTGGCTTTGGTTGCAAGGGCTCTTGTCGGTCACTTCGATGTCGGTGACTTCGACTTCGGCCACTTTGGGGAATGCCAGGGAATGGTTGCATGAGTTCACCATTTCCAACACAACTGGCCAAAGATTCATTCAAAGCATAGCTGGGGCACGGACGTAGAAGCCAAAAGGGCTCTAGTCCTCTTTTCAATGCAATATCTCAAGTGCCCAGATCCCACCATTTGTGTGACAATTATATTCGCCCACGATCTGGAGTTTTTGCTGTGGGTCCCCACCAAATGGGACGATTTTTTGCCACCTCTATTCTTTGAACCAAATAAAGCCCTGATGGTGTTTGACAAGTTAGAGGACCAGCTCCCAGTGGCCAAATTATATTACAAAGCAGCCATGATAGGACCTCCTTGGCCAAATAAATTTCAAACATGGATTGCCCAATTTTTGTTGGAGGATGTTCACAAAGTATTTCTCCCATCGGCCAAACACAGCTTCGATCGCATCAAATTTATGGAACATGTTACAAGTTATTTAATAAGGCATTGTCGTGAAACCCACAGACCATACTAGTGTCATGTACTTTTAGTACATCCATGCTTATACATGCAAGATAATATCCAATGTATGCTTTGTAGGCCCAAGAGGAGCTATTAGCCTTAAGAACAAGGTGGTTCCCTCTTTAGGCCCTCCAAACTAACTAATAAGGATAACAGGCCAATAAGGGCCTAACGTAGTTTAAATACTCTTAACAAGGGCTAATGTAGTGGGTTTCTTTCCTTGCGTAACCTGAATCCAAGATCTAGTCAATCTAGCATCAAAGAGACAGAGTTAGTTGTCACGCGGAGGTTCGTTCCCATGAGAGCGATAGTATAGTTCAGATTTCAACATGAATGGAGGATCTAACACTAACATCCATTACACTAAGCATTAACACTACATCTATTAACCCTAAATCCACAACAGTGATAAAAACTTACTCTTCTCTCTCTCCCTTTCTCTCTCACAAAAAGCTTAAGAAATAGCAATCCCAATAATGATCAAATCCAACAATTAGAAGTCCTTTTATTTGCAACATTAAAAGTCCCGCAAAAAGGTCAACAATTTTTGCGACACTAAAAGTCCCGCAAAAAGGCCTAAAGTCCTTTTATTAACATTCTAATTAATCAAATAACTATG
Source organism: Diphasiastrum complanatum (assembly GCA_029204225.1). Taxonomy (NCBI): domain Eukaryota; kingdom Viridiplantae; phylum Streptophyta; class Lycopodiopsida; order Lycopodiales; family Lycopodiaceae; genus Diphasiastrum; species Diphasiastrum complanatum. The sequence goes on from CM055101.1 coordinate 35,569,796, forward strand.
TGATCATTGGGTTGGACTTACACACGCAGGGTGCCAAATCCCTCTCACTAATTAACTAGGGTTAGGGTTGCATTGGGATCCGCAAACCCTCCAACAATATCCCCCACCAAAACTGGTGGCGGTCCCACATTTCAAGCTTGCAATGCCAATTCTGATGGAGGAGCATTGCGCCTTCAGCAAGATTGGTGTTGGTTGTGGTTATAACCTACCCATGGAAGCGCGTGACCCTGCATGAAGCATGAAGCTCATTTTCCTTCTCTGTCTCTCGCTCTCTCGTGATGGAGGATCGTGGATTTGAAGCTTGATGAACGGCAGCAGTTAGGAGTTTTTCACCTCTTCTTCTTTTGAATTTTTTAGGGTTTTAGATTAGAAGAGGGTTGCATGCCTCAAAAGTTATTTATGGCTTTTGTTCAGTTAACAGGGTTTGCATGGGATTTTTTCCTTGTGCTATCCAAGTAAACCTTTAGAGATTTAAATACCTTGGATTGTTTTGCATGCAAGGGGAGCTTGTGATTTGTAATAGACATTACATCATCGGCTACTCTTCTAGTAACTGCATAGACAATAATTAGGATTTGTAATGGGATAACAATAAGAAAAACCTTTATGTTGATTTAGGAAGAAGATTTTGTAAAATCTGACTGAATCAATGGGTGAGAATAATTATTGATTCTCCAAGCCATTCGTGACGATATAATTTTTGCTATCCTAACAGTTTGTCTATGAATTTGATTCATAGATTTAGGATGGACGGCAAGTTATTCGTTTCTCATGGGTTACCTTCCAAAACGGTACCCTGTTCAAGGAAATTTAATTTTTTTAGTACTATGCTTGTAGATGGTTTAACTTTGGAGCATGTGTTCTCCCTGGAATTAAAGTTAAAGAATTTTTTTTTTTTTATAATCCATACCAATATTTTCCTTTTCATTCTCGAAAAATAAAACTTTGGGGAATTGGTTATTTCACTCTAAATGATTTTGGTCATTGGGGGATGAGCAAATCTGAGTTTTGGTAAGATACTTGTCAAAGCTGAATTCGATTGAACTAATAGAACATAAATTGTACCGGAATCCAAATTTGGTGGATTTTCCATTAGTATACTTTCAAAGTATGTTATAATTAGCCGACTTTGACGGAGTAATACTAAATCTAGTTTAATGAAAAGGGAAAATGAATTACCATTTACTACATGTTCACGAAAAATTCTTATACCTTAGTAGATGGAATTTTTCAGGAGACCGAAAAATCTAAGGGAAGAAGAAATGGACACCTCTGTTAGTAAGTGAGTTTGGGTTATGTAATTTGGATTTTTGGATAGTCCCTACAAAAAAGTTGCATAATACCAGTTATGGAGAAATTCCATAATAAAAGTGATTAATGGATGTTATTTAATTGAATTATTGTTTAATATCAGGTATAACCATGAGAATGACCGTAAATTCAGACAAAGTGTATGGGTTATTGAAGATATGTCCGAGGCTGACAAGACCCACCATCTCGTGTCTAGAATATAGTCTTAGACCCGGTGAGCAATAGACAGCTACATGCCCAATGACTTCGACTCAACTATTCGGGCGGCTGAAATGGTCTGTGATTATGAGACAGCATTGGCGCCAACTGCTTCCTCAACCTCAGCAAGAGTATTTAGTGGATCCAGACCGAGTCCGAGCTTCTTTTCAAGAGGGAACTCAGTTTTAAATGGCAACCAAGCCTTGAGTAGCGTAAACAGATTCCCAGCAAGAACAAGGTTTGGCAACCAAGGCAACAGTGGAGGAAACACTTTTTAGAGAAGGAAGGAACAACCTTGGACCTTCAGCTAGTCACAGCAATAGCTCACCAAAGGTGGGCAATTCCATGCGCTGCTTTAACTGTCAACAACAAGGTCACTCATGGAGGTCCTGTCCCAAGCCGTTGAACAAACAAATCATGGTGGCGACCAGGGTATTTGATAAGATGGAAAGAGAGGCATTCGATCAAGAAGATGGTGAACATGATGACGAAGAAGACCCAGAAACGAGTTTGACGGAATCTGATCTGAATGCCTTACAACAAATAGGGGCACTTTGCGGCTTATCATGAACATCTCATGGTGACTCCTGCAAGAGGATCAAAGTTATTGTACCTGAAAGGTTGTATCCAATAAAAGATCATTCACTTCATGGTAGACCTGGGAGCATCGCATAACTACTTGTCAGAAGGCCTGGCATAACTACTTGTCAGAAGGCCTGGCAGGGACTCTCACTTCAATCACATACTTTCAACCATGCTTACTTCAAGAATTTTGCAGCAATGATGGGGAGTGTCATTAAACAAGGATAAGAAAAATAAGGATTTGCTTTTATTGTGAAAATAAGGACATTGGCAAAATTGGTGTTGCAAGAAGAAAGCCGAGTTACTAGGGAACAAGAAAGAGAAGCAATGAGCGACCTCTATTGATAATTGATCAATAACCATATTTTCTTATGTTTTGAAGACAAAATTGATTTATCTTCCAATCATTAGAATTGAGTCTATTAAGCGCCCCATCTATACTAAGGATGCTATGAATCAAGCTTTAGACGAGGCTTGTGATTCAACAACATTACATTGAAGCATAAGATTCTATGGGACATTAAACTTGTGTCGAGGACCTACAATAAATTTAACTAACCACCAATCTAGTTCCCTGAAAAGATGTTTATTTATACAAAAATAGGAAATAAACATAAATATTAGCTTGTTATCATAATAATTACACGTGCACTTTGTTATCATCTCTACCATGCAAGTTTGGCACATGATGGTAGGAGACTTGCTCTTACAAGCATGCATCTATTTTGTTGCTACAATGCCGACGACTTTTATTATAATGAAACTCGAGTGCATTAGACATTCAGCTTTCATGCAAGCAAAATTGCCATTTTAGAAAGGCTCAAATGTCTACAAAGTTGGCTTATGTCGTGCATCTCAAATCATGGTCTACTATTTTAGAAAGACTTGGCTATTCATCAATAGTACTCCAAGATTATGCATGTCCACTCAAGGTCTTCCAAGTAGGTAGGCCTTTGGTATATTGTAGGTAGCCCTTATATTTTTAGGGCTCTTAATTTTCAAGCACTTCTTTTAACTTTGATTTCTTCACAAACTTTTTTGATGACTTAAGCACCAAAACTCCATGTTAAACTTTCATCATAGTAGTAATATGTTCCCCCACAAAAGAAAGGCAAAGTCCAAGAAAGGGAATGATATGGAGGATCGTATATTGAACCACCATTGTCCTACCAATGGTGGGCTCCCAGATATCTAAGGGTGGGGAGTTAATATGCCATCCTAGTGAGATGGTGTTCAACCACTCTCACACTCTTACATGTTTTCTGCACCATGATTGACAAGTCAGTCAGGTGCGGAATATGCTAATCTGAATGATACTAGCAAAATTTTGATAATTGGATATTATTGAACTACACTATAATAGATGTATAGACAACCTAAGTTGGTTATATCTTTTTAACTTTTGCATACAAAATCTACAAGTTCTAGCAAACTTAGGAATTGCTAGAGAGAGTCTTGTCTTGTAGAATTTTTAAAGGCAACCACTTAACAAGGTGATCCAAAAGACTACAAGGAGAGCAGCTTTGTTGTGAACTTTGGAATATAACGAAAATGATCTCAAGCGAAGCAGCTTTGTGTTGCACTTTGGAATATACCATAAAAAAAGATCTTGAAATTCGAATAAAAAGTGAATGCATGTTCTAACTCAAACTCATGTAAAAGAGACAAGAAAAATAAAAATAAAAATAAATTTTTTTTAACTCAATCAAACCCATGAGAAGAGGAAAAAATTAAGAAAGAAATGAATGCAATTTTTAACTGAAACCCATGTAAAAGAGACAAAGTAAAAGAAAGAAAAGGGAATGCATTTTTTTTAACTCAATCAAACCCACTCAAAAGAAACAGAAGGCACGACATTTGTTGAGAATATGATGAGACACCTTACGAGCATATGACATATGATGTCAACGGCACATAAGTATCGATGTCCTTCCAAAAAGCAAGATTTCAAAGATGATCTAATCCAGGAGAAGGTTTTCAAGAATCTCAACACTACCTTATAGAGACCGATAGATATGTGTGTCTGTGTGTGCACTGTCACTGAGTGAGTGAGAGAGAGAGAGAGAGAGAGAGAGAGAGAGAGAGAGAGAGAGAGAGAGAGATGACAACTTTATCTGTGCAAAGTGCAACAAAATGTACACTTATGGGAGGGGGGCAGATGGGAGGCTCCTTTTTGGAAAATAGGGAATGGTGGTATGGGGACCTTTTGGGAGTTGGGACCAGCAGAGCAGGAGGCCTGGCCTATCTGGACACACATGGGGTCATTTGGGACCGCGCATGGGATGTTCTGACCCCCTCTGATAATGGGTATGGGTATAAGCCCGACCGGCGGGGCCCGCCGGAATGCTGACATGGCGCAGCAAACGGCAGCGCCGGCTCTGGGTCTGGAGGTGCGCCGGCAGAGATGGGCGGCGGAGACCCGCCGGGTATTTGTTTTGTCCTGTGGGTCTACCCTGCGGTCGCCCGACGAGGACCCCCCCGCCCAGGCCTGCGTTTTGACGGCCTCCCCGTCGATTTTCTCTTCATTGCAATGTTTTTTGTTGTAGGCTTTTCCAACTGAAACGTGATTAATGGGAAAATCCTAATGTACCCTTCAAAGTTGAGTGAAATCGTTAGGATTGAAGGGCGATGCTGCTTTGCACCTTTCACCATGAAATTGTATCTGCCCTTCAAAACAAAGGCCTGAGGTCTGCAAAGCTGGGGTTTAAAGCCCGCTGCCTGCCACCGTAGGATGGGAACGGAGCGTCTCGATTCTGCCACGTGGCAAAATGTGGTCGATAAAAAGCTTGCAAGTGGCCGATCTGACACGTGGCGGGCATCCAAGTGGGAGGGCGCGAAAGGCGTGGTGCAAGCAGGGAGCGTAGAAGGGGACAGCAGAAACTAGGCAGTAGAGTACAAGCAACAGGGAAAAAAGGCATAGATTTGATTGGTAGCATCGCCATCGCCATCGCCACCGCCATCGCTAGCTGAAGCCTTAGCTTGCTTGGATATGGGTTTTTCTTCTTCTTCTTCCTCATAGTTTTATGTTTTCTATGCATATAATTATTAGTAGTAGAAGCAGAAGAGACTGATCATTGATCCAAATCATAGAATCATAGATAGATCATAGATTTGTGAGTATGCGAGAGGTAGCTAGATCTAGATGTCTATGCAGGAGTTGGGCTGGTGAGATATAGAGGTGAGAGGGGTGAGAGTAGCTATTATAGCGTGTGCACGTTTTTGCGTGCTTGGGAAAGAGGAAGTATATAGGCAATGTGTGTGCATGGCAGCAGAAAAAGACGAGGGACAGAAAGTAGACGGGAATAGAAATTGAGAGGTGGTTGTGGAAGGTGTGGACATCTATGTAGATGCCTGTGTTTTGTGTAGCTACGATGAAGACGTGGATGATAGATCTCTGAGGGCTGAGCTAGGGAGAGGACGAGGACGGATATTGAGCTGAAAATGCGAGCGAAAAGCGAAGGTGGCCTATAGAGTGTAGAGTGTGGTGGATCCTCGGTGGGTGGCTGGACACTGGACATGTAGAAGCGTGATAGGATAAGAAGCTACAACGCTTGTGCATGCGTTGATATTTTGTGGGTTGAGCTGGCTAATACTAGCTCTGCTTAAATCAATGCATTTGCGGACAGTAAGATCTAGCTTGCGATTTTGGAATGAAAACATTGTGATGAAGCCATTGATGCAATGACTTATTATACAAAATCTCAGTGCTGAAATAGATTTGGCGATTGGCAAGAAATCAGGCTGTTGATAGTAGCAAACCTTAACTTTTGGTTAATGTAGGATGGTTTCGCAAGAGTTTGCAGACATCACTGACTCACTGAGAGCATAGTACTGTCACCAGGGTCCTTTTTTAAGTGTAGGACCATCTTAGAGATGCTCATTCTGTGACAGTTTATCAAAAAAGTCTTCCTCTCGGGAATTTTTGGCATCATCTGGAGTATATATTCTGTGATTACCCTACCTATCTGAGAAAATCTCAATCGAGTGCAAATTTCCAGGTTTACTAAAACTTGAATATCTCTTCTGCTAAACTTCTATGTGTTGGTTCAACCTGTTGCTTTCAATGTTGAAGAAGATGTTTGTTTGGAGACGAGTAGCATTGTTTGTTCGACGCTAGGTGGTTTTGCACAAGTATTTTTACGACATTTTTGTATAGGCCCGCACAACACGTTGCGAATAGCTGGATAATTGAACTAGCTTTCAAGTATCCTTGTTTTGTAAAAAATCAATAGAGATCCCAAGTGTTGCACGTTCTACACACCCGGTTTTACCAATTTCAGCCCCTGCATGAGTTCGCATTGAGATGTATGATGTATTGTACTCGCTCAGCGCGGGATTGAATGCATGACCACTCCGTTGCAATCATTCCTCATTCCCAGTAGGCTGGTTTTATTCGTATGTTCGGAGCTTTTTGTTTTTCAGAGCTGCAATAAAGTGCTTTTATTGTCAAATGAGACGTTCAACCATATCTTCATAAATGAAGTATTCTCTTCAAATCCTTTTTATCTCTTTGATCATGTCTGCTCGCATGGTTAAATGAATCATTACCCTTAACGGATGTACGTTTCTGCTGTGAGATTCAAGCATGCAGTTGGGCTTCTGAAATCTTGCATCATTTGCTCAGCACACAGCACTTTCCTAGTTGTAACAGCACCATAGTTCTGTGCATCCGACTATATAAGCTCGTGATCTTGCTACAGCGATGAGAACATTCTCTACTTGAAGCCAGAAACTCATTAAAGATTGGAGGATCATCTGAGTAAATAGTTAAAGAATCAGCTCAAGAATTCGTAAATCTTGCTTTGAGAGCTCAACCGACTTGAAACTCTTTCATGAATCATGATGAAGGAAATGTATCTCCAACTGCCATGCCGGATGGACGTGTCCAGGAAAGGAGCATATGACGAGTGTGAGAACTGATGGGTGTATTGTTGGAGCTTATGCGCGCATACTCTGAGCTTAGGAGTTTTGAGTCTTTTTGATGAGCGTATTATTCATATGCTCTTGTTTCAATTTCTAATAGTTATTTGCCGTCAGTAATCTTGCCATCAGAAAAACTGATCGGTAAAATACTGGCTTTACTCATTTCTCATCAGTCTGCAGCTTAGCAAGTGTTAACTACAATTTTAAGATGATTAGTGGTGAAGATCTGTACAAAGTTCTTAGTGCAGTGGTACCGCTTTATGTTGCCATGATTTTGGCCTATGGCTCTGTTAGATGGTGGAAAATTTTGACTCCAGAACAGTGTGGAGGCATCAACCGCTTTGTAGCCATCTTTGCTGTTCCTTTCTTGTCCTTCCACATCATTGCTTCTAATGATCCTTACAAAATGAATCCCAAGTTTATAGCAGCGGATAGTTTGCAGAAAATTGTTATCCTTATAATGCTGGGGCTGTGGGCAAGGTTTTCGCGTAATGGTAGCTTGGAGTGGATGATAACACTCTTCATGCTAGCCACTCTTCCTAACACGCTTGTCATGGGAATACCGCTTCTAGCTGCCATGTATGGAGCCGATTCTGGGAGCCTTGTTGTTCAAGCTGTTGTCCTTCAATGCATTATTTGGTACACGCTACTGCTTTTCCTCTACGAGTTCCGTAGTGCAAGGATTCTAATCTCGCAGCAGTTTCCCGAGACAGCTGCTTCCATAGTATCTTTCAAGGTGGAGTCGGATGTGATGTCCCTTGACGGTAGAGAGCCCGTGCAGACAGAAGCAGAGGTAAAAGATAATGGAAAAATTCATGTAACAGTAAGGAAGTCTACTTCTTCTCAATCCCATTGCATGTTGTCTCCCAGGAGATCCCTTGCATCAATGCCTTCCTCCAAGGCAATCACGCCCAGGCCATCCAACCTTACAGGTGCAGAAATATATTCTATACAGTCGTCCAGAAACTTAACCCCCAGAGAATCCAGCTTCAGCTACATGGATTTCAACCCTATGAACGTTGCAAAACCAGTAGCGAGTAGTCCTCGGCAGTCTAACTTTACAGCATCTGATGTATATTCCCTCCATTCTTCCAGAGGTCCAACTCCAAGAACCTCAAATTTCACGGAAGAAAATTCCAAGGATCTTCATGCTCCTGACAACAAGGTGTTTCCTATGCGTTCTTACTACACTGGTGCAGCAGGGGGCCACACGTATGCCTCCAGGCCTCACGGAAGCGGCGGAGGGCCAGTCGATGCAAGTCATGCTGGCCGTGGAAATTTTCCTTGCAGTATGGGATCGCCCAAGTCTCAAAGCACGAAGAAATCCGTCGATCCAAGAGCTTCTGCAAAGCTCGAGGAGGAGTCCAAAGAGTCCCATATGTTTTTGTGGGGATCTGGTGCCTCTGCAGTTCCAGAGGGAGCTCAAGCATTTGTACCAGCTGGTGAGGCCTCTAGGCAAGAAAACGACGTGAAGATCATTGTTGGATTGCCCAACCAGTCAGTTACCGCTATGGTCGGTAAGAGCTGACTGCCTTTTTTGAACAAAACATTTTAAAAGCAATACTTTTTGTCCATTTCTCCTACATGAAGTATATTAAAGTACTTCTACAATTTAATCACGTTGTATATTGGCTTTTTTTGTTGTCTTACAAGGCATTGGATCAATTTTCTCTTTAGAGAATCTCGCTGTGCAACCATCAATGTACTTATCTGTGTATTATATTGCGCTAAGGAATACTTTCATTCCTTTACTTCAGTAAAAGTTTTCATTTGTTGGATCGCTTTAAAGATATAACTCCCAACGTTTGATCATTGCTTTGACACGGTTGAAGCATGCTGATTTATGGTGTCGAATTTCTAGTTTCTGGTTGTTTCACTGAACTCTAATTTCAATTCTATTGATGAAAGCAGGAGAAAAATGCAATGGAAATGAGCGTGATGATTTCAGTTTTGGAAACCGGGCAAGTTTTGGGGGAGATGACTACTACTCTGCTGATAAGGATGGCCCAAATCTGACAAAAATGAGATCGAGCTCGACTGCTGAGCTTGCACCCAAAACACCTAGAAATGATATGCCACCAGCAACTGTAATGTCTAAGCTTATCTTTAGCATGGTTTGGAGAAAGCTTGTTCGAAATCCAAACACTTACTCCAGCTTGTTGGGTATCGTCTGGGCTCTCGTTTCTTATAGGTCAGCTTTTCTGAAAAGCCTTGAAATATTTGTTATATAAGCTTATAGCCATCTATGTTGATATTTGGTTGAGATAGAGAAGTAGAAGTTGACAAGTGCTCATCATCTCATTTTTGGAATGCGTCCAATCTTTGTATTAATGTACTTGCCAATGTTTTCTTAGGGTGTTCAAGCGGGTATCTTTCAATCTTTGTATGCCTTTTGTTTCCAATCTGTTTTCATCTGCCTGTTTGGTGTTGGATTGAACGGGAAATTTTGAGGTTCACGTGTGTCTGGCTTTCTCACTTGCCAACACTGCTTTTGCTATATTTCCCATTGTGATCGAATCAACAATGTCTTAATCTCTTGATCTGACTCTTATTTGTTGTTTAATCTTTCTATTCTAGGTGGCATGCAAAGATGCCTATTATCCTGGCGAACTCAATTGCAATAATTTCTAATGCCGGTCTTGGAATGGCTATGTTCAGTCTAGGTAAGAACGATCTTGATCCCGTTTCAAACCATGTCCGATAGCTTGTTTGGATTATCTTAATTCCGTTTCCAAGATAATGTAGAGCCATGTTTGATAGTTCGTTTGGCAGCCTAGCGCCTGAATCACTGATTGAGTAGTTACCCAAACCAATTGGCAGGTCTTTTTATGGCATTGCAAAAGAGACTTTTGGCTTGTGGGACATCTTTATCGCTTTTTGGGATGGCGGTTCGCTTCCTTACTGGACCTGCAGTGATGGCAGCTGCTTCGATTGTTGTGGGAATGCGTGGTGTCAATCTTCGTGTATCAATTGTTCAGGTCGCATGTCGCTACACTTAACTTAATTGATGCTTTGAGTATTTTTTGGACAGAAACAAGTCCCTGTCCCAGGGCTTGTTTGAGTCTTGCAAAGAACAGAGGGCCTGGGATTTTTCACTCAAAATCTTTCCATAGTGATTCACTTTTCACCAGAGAATGTGCATCATCTCCGAACTTAAACTTTGAATTCTGTCACACATAGCCTGTGGGCTCAGGGTGGAATAATGCCCTGGGATCAAAAAGCAGTATTTTCTGCTGTGTGCAAAATACAAACCAAAAGCAGCAGGTTTTTACATGTGTGCTTGCACATTCTGAGTGTTTTGGGAAAATTACAATTCAGATAGCTGACATGAAATGTTCTTACACAGGCGGCGCTGCCTCAAGGGATCGTCCCTTTTGTATTTGCCAAGGAATACAATGTTCATCCGGATGTTCTCAGCACTGCGTAGGTTATCTGGCCATATTTTAATTAATGCAGAGAGAGAGAGAGGAGAGGCAGCAAAAGTTCTATCTGCAAGTTGTGTTTTGCTTGTAAGCCATGTTGACATCTCTCATTTTTGAAATCCTGATAATTTGCAGGGTCATTTTTGGTATGCTTGTAGCTTTGCCAATCAATCTGGTCTACTATATATTACTGGGCCTTTGAAAATTAGATATTGATCATTAGATCCAGGAGCGAGGAAGTTTTGATGAGGATGCACATCAATCTCAATCTATCTGTCAATTCAGTTTGGAAAAAGAAGAGAGCATGTTTGGCTGTAAGCAGTGCTAAAACGGGAGTGAGCCTTAGTAAAGTTCAGGCCTATCCTTTGCTAAAAGAAATGAAGTCGCAACCCTTTCAATTCAAGCTGAATCGGGATAGCCAAATACTTAGGCACCTATAGTGTAATTACTCTTTTCGCAATGTAGTTCTGGTGTTGTGATATTTCAATTGACTGTCTTATGGATGTATATCATCACGGCGTTGTTGGTAGAGCCCCATTGTAGCTAGTCCCAAATGGCCATACTTCTTTGTTCAAGAATCTTTTCATAATCTTGAGTAGAATGGAGAAGAGTCTGTATCTTATCAGGCTTGTGAAAGATGTCCCTTTTGCACACGAATTGGAATGTAACACTATGAACGGTCTATGCAGGATAAATCATATTTTGGCAGTAATGCTTATAAACAAATAGTTGTAATAGTTCTTTGGATATTAGCCTTCAGTCAGTAAATTTTCAAATTTAATTAAAGCAAGAAGGTGTGAGTAGGTTTTTGTTTATGTTTTGTGGATGCTGTACATTGATTCTACATGGTTACTTGATCCGCCACTTAACTGAATGGCCTTTTGGAAATGATTTTGTGGACTTGTTGCTCATAGCTGTTAAACTTCACCCAATTTGGGCCTTGTGGTGGTGACAGACTAGTATTATTCGGTTAGCTGGGAGAAACTTAACTATTCCAATTTCCAAGTAGCAACAATTTTATGTACCAGTGCCACTGCAACAATTTGAAACTCACCCATCGAGCAAACATAAAGCCCACAAAATGGCCTAAAGGCCTTCTTAGATGTCTAGAAGCATATATGCTCATATACGTGGGACTGAACCTGTGACTTTGGGGAGAGGGACGGGTTTTCAACCAATGACCACATTGTATCCATCACCTAGTTAAATATATCTTGCTTTCTTAAAGGAAACCTGGAAGTATTTACTGTTTGCATGTGCCATGAAGATAGCAATATCCATCACTCAGATCTATATTGATATTGCTTTCCCACAGTAATACCTTTTTAAAAGAGGATTTTAATAAAGTAACACGATTTTCAAGGATGAAGCAAATTGTAAGTTTTTCACAATATGATTCTACCACAAACTCCAAATTGACACTTTTTTATTATTCCCTCCAATTATACACCAAACAAGAACATTATATGTAAAATTAGAGAGTGAAGTTGCTCATTGCTTCCCCATGGTAACAGAAAATGCCCATCATAAACTCTATCCAGGGTAGTTAAAAAAGGAAGAAGTATTTTCACGTATAGCAATCTTCACAGAAATTTTCAATGTATCAGATGGACATTTTGAGGTCATTGCTTAGTAACAATTAACTGCGGTTTAATAATATGGAACAGATAGTTCATGTGCACCTATACATCAACAAGTCGACAAGGCTACAAAAAATACAAGGAAATTTGCACATTGATTTCAATGCATCAAAAATTGTAAGTAAAACATGAGAATTGGTGGACAAAACACCCATTTGCATTTAAAAATTGCTCTCATGCATAAAGTCAAATAAGGCTACACAAAATGCTAGGAGATTTGCACAAAAATTTCCATGCATAACAAATTGTAAGTAAAACATGAGAATTGGTGGATAAAACACCCTATTAGCATTTGAAAAATTACTCTCTCGTAGCCAACTCAAGAACCTCCATCAATGCAATGCAGGCTTTTGAAATGACCATCATAGCCACATTACCAGGAGCTGCTACATTAAGTAATCTGTAAGTAATTGACATGACATTCAGAATCAATCACACCAATTACATGCTGGTCCCACTATGATACATGAAGTTTAGGTGAACATGCAATATAAGAACAGCATTTGTTAAACTGTCATTGTGCATCAAGAGTACGAGAGATACCAACTAGCCAGGGTGCAAAGGACATGTGAACTTGACCCAAAGTACATATGCTGCGTTGTGCATTATAAAATCTTATGCACCAGATGGATATCTTACTCTAATATGAATACATGCACATTTCTACCATGGATCTGCATTAGTGAGCAGATTTTCTAAGAGCTATAGTGATATACAATGTTGGAATCCTACCAGCAGTAAATTTTAAATAGATATCTTACTGAAACAAACGTACATTCATCCCTATCACAAAACGGCCCCTCACTGAGTAAAGAAAGTAATGATTGTGAGATGTTTTGATACCGTCAACAAAGATCATTTCTGCTAAATGTTTTGATGCCATCACTGCAACAAAGTCATTTTCAGACAATAAAGTCAACTGTTTACACCATATCTGTTACAAGACAAAATTATTTTAACTTGCATGACAAATGGATTAGAAATTCTTGCCTTTTCTCTATCCAACTCACAGGTAGGATCTTTAAACACAGCATCATATGAGATTGTGTGATTATTAAATAGACCTAATGTCTTTTGATCTTCCTCTACATTTTCCAACATGCATGACAATTGCATTTTTTCTAAAAAGGATGTTGTCAAGTCATCATGCATTGTTAATATGGTGACAAATGTTGCTATATATGGTGCGTGATATAAAGAAAAGTGTTTTCCTTCAAGATCTTGAAAGAAATTCATTCCATATCTTCCCATCACAATGTATCCTCCCAAATACTTGGCTGTTTAAATCATGAAAACTTGGTAAACTAGGAAAACAAGAGTTGTGTGCATCATGCACATGCTTATCTTGAATAGTTTTAGGAAAATTATATAATTTACAACCTGGTCAAAATTTTGGTGGTAACTAATTCTTCCTACCTAGGATCTTTCTAGTTTGTTGCACTCATCACGTATTAGGCAAAGCTCATCAATGATTCTTAGGTGAGTATGTTGGATGTAGTTTCACGCAGTGATCCAATGAGAAAAGTTGGCATTCACAATTAAGAAGTTCATTATGCTTGAAAATCATAGGATGTGCGTCTCATTCTAGACCCTTAAGCAATCAAGAGTAGCTTATTATACTTGTCGATTCAAGGAGGGATGTATAGGCCAGGCCTAACTACTTGAAAATACTTCAATACTAGTTCAAAGCTTTTCTTCGTGCCATTCTTGGCACATTTTCTTCTTTTTCTTAGGATCTTTGTTAATTTCACTAGAGTTTGGTGTCAACTGTGCCTAGGTGCTAGTACCTTCAAAATTGTGTATGATCGATCATTTCCCCTTGTCTCAACGAAAGAAATTTCAATCAAGCTTGATTACTCAAATTAGTAATCTTGTGAGCTTGGATCATTCAAGCTAACAATTGTAGAGTAATACAGTTGACTTGGTTTATTCTATGGTATTTTTCAATCTTTTTTTTTTTTGCACTCTATTTTCATCATTGTTTGAAAACTATCTTGTGACCTCCTCGTAATCATTTTGGTTGTAGATTGCTTAATTGAAGTTGGCTTTTTGGTGCAAAATGTTCATAAAGCCCAAAAAAACTCTCCCAATTTCAAAAAATGATCAAGTTTGAATGAAGTTGACATAATGCAATCAAAGTCCATATAAGAGACAAAATTTATAGATGTCCAAATCTAGAAATATCATGATGGCAATCATCTAGAGAATTCTAGATTGATTTGCATCAACTTTTGCTTGGAATCATGATTTGGTTGAAGGCTTGATCATGTCAAGGGATGTGTCACCCTAGTTCCTAGTTGTCAAGGTGAGGGTATAGTATAGGATTAACCAAGTAAGGTGTGTGATTTGGTTGAAGGCTTGATCATGTCAAGGGATGTGTCACCCTAGTTCCTAGTTGTCAAGGTGAGGGTATAGTATAGGATTAACCAAGTAAGGTGTGTTGCATGTTGTCTATGCCCATTGCTTGATTGTGTCAAGGGAATTGTTAATAAGGGATTATAAACAAAAAACTAAATACAAGCTCTACTAGGAAGGTGGTCATGTATTGAAATTTATCCAAATCAAGCAAGTACTTTATTGGCTCAGTAGTAGTTACACTTCATGCCTAAACATTAATAAGTCACCCTATCAATATTCCCACCACTTTCACACGTGTAAGGACAGCCAAATGTGATTGATCTTCTAAGGAGTGTGTGATTACACATGAAACTATCTCTTGATTGTAGCTACCAATCTATCTTGACAATCTTCAAGGCAAGAGCACACAAGCATGCATCTACCCACCAAAGAGCTATCAAAAGCTATCATTCACATATTGAGAAGTCACTTGATAAATAACTAAGTACAAAAACAGCTTGCTCTTGGATAGAGAGAGAAAATAGAGCACACACAAAACATAGAAAAAATTCTAAGTATTGAAAGCCAAAACTCTCATCAATTCAATTACCATCATTCTCAATATTATGTACAAAGGAGATCTCACTACCATATAGCCCTAGCTTGTGTTCTTGCATGTGGTAATGCTCACAAATGATCTTAAAGTGATTGGCCTTGTGATCTACACCTCTAAGTTGGATTAGCCAAGTTGGATTATTGGTGCTTCTATGGATGCCTTGAGGAATCTCTATGTTGGTATGAGCATTCTTGTTGTCTCCAATTGATGAAATGCAAACATGGTGATATTCTTACATTCTTATGGTATGCATGGTCGAATAGATTGGCTACGGTAGGAGATGTGCATTGTATGTGATGTTGCTAGCTTGTTCATCTGATTGGCATGGCTTACTTTCTAGGTATAGGGGACAATAGTCCTTTCCTAGGTATTTCACAATTGTGTTCGTCATCCATGTGAAGGTGCCAGGTAGTCATTGATGCTTTTTTTGGTGCCCCTAGAGCATTGGTATAGTGCTATTGTCTATTAGCCATAGTTGTCCTATGGGGTTGAAGTCTTGGCGATCATACAGATACCTTTATGTGATATTATTGGGCCATATGCGTGAGTGGCTTGGTACATCACATTGGTAGTAGCGTTGTAGGAGAATATCATGATGTTTTTATTTGGCGTTCTTCGGTCAATTGTGCTCCTTAACAAAGCTCCATGTTTTCATTCAATGGATGACACTCTTCATGTCATACATCATGTAGTAGCTTGTTAGCATATTTGCTTTTTGTGGCTTGTCCATGACATCAACTTTATTTAATGACATCTCCAACATATGCATTTTCAAAAGTATATTATATTTAGTTCTCATTTTAGTTTATGTTTCTCATAATAGCCCCATTGAGGGAAATTTTTTTGTTTGTGAGAGGATACAAACATATGAAGATGCACTATAACGACAC
This sequence comes from Diphasiastrum complanatum, assembly GCA_029204225.1. Taxonomy (NCBI): domain Eukaryota; kingdom Viridiplantae; phylum Streptophyta; class Lycopodiopsida; order Lycopodiales; family Lycopodiaceae; genus Diphasiastrum; species Diphasiastrum complanatum. The sequence continues at coordinate 35,585,715 of CM055101.1, forward strand.
ATTTTAAACGCACCTAGCATTGGGCAAACTATTTCCCTCCATAAGTGATGCCTCACTTATTATTCGGATTGTGCATTAGTGCCTCTTGTAAGTCTCTTTGATAGTTCCCAAGAGACTATAGATAAATTATGGACACTCAACATATAGCTTTTGATTTTTGAGATTGTAGGGCTCTTCAACTAATTTGCTTTTAGGGCTTTGACTATAGTTAGCTGGTTAAGGTCTCATTCTCTAATGGAATTAACCACTTCACCAACTAAAAATGGCCATGCGCGACCACCCATAAATAAAAATTATGTCTAGACCGGGTAAGTTTAAGTCTCCTTGAGATTGAAATTGGTCTAGTGTTGATCACATTGAAGAGTAGTTGATCGATGTTGTTGCTAGTGTTGCAAAAGGACGAGGTGGCATTCACACATATGTGTATAGTCATAACATATATAACTTGTGCCACCTCAAGTGATTGGAGTTGTGCTACCTACACTAATGAGCCGGACAATATTCATATTTTTGCAAGAGATGACATCAAAACCAACAGATCCATTACATAGTTTCTTCAACATTTCTACAATATGTGGGATAGGAGCCAAGCACTATGCTTATTTGCTAAGAAAGTTTTTGTGATAGACATTGCATCAATTTTATGAGTGCATTTGGAAGGGGAGCTCAAAGATGGATTCACATTGCTACAAGAATCTCTTGATTAAGTTCCTTGAACCGTGCAATGATATGTGGACCATAAGGATGCTAATAGTGTTGTCTCACTAGTGCAAGTAAATTTACAAGATTTTTGAAAGTTTATTTTAGTAGAAACTAGAGATTGTGAGATGTACAAAATGTGTATAGATAGAAAAGAACATTGAGAATATGCTCTTAAAACCCTCTTTGGTCTAATGGTTTTGCAATTTTTTTACTTGGTTATGTCTATCACAAAATACATAATAAACAACACATCAAAGAACACTTTCTTGAAAATCATGTCACCTAGTGGCTTTAAAGAGGTCAAACTTGGTTATCTATATCATACCACAAAATAATTGCACAATGAGGCTAATATGCTTATCTGCAAAAAATCTCTCTCTCTCTCTCTCTCTCTCTCTCTCTCTCTCTCTCTCTCTCTCTCTCTCTCTCTCTCTCTCTCTCTCTCTCTCTCTCTCTCTCTCTCTCTCTCTCTCTCTCTCTCTCTATATATATATATATATATATATATATATATATATATATGTATGCTTATGCCTAAGGCCCCAAATCCCTACGCACTAACATGTAGAGACCTTCCCCTGAAAATAAATCTTCCATATCTAAAAGTTATCCACTTTCCCCTATCCTCGGCCCTTGAAATGCCTCTTTCCTTTCTTCCACTTGGAAGTATTTACATCATTTCAGCTTTGTCTCCTTTATTGGATATGATCCAAAAGTTATGTTCCATTTTGTATGTTTTATCCCTTGCTGCTTTTTGCTATTGGAATTGGGCCACCTTGGGAATCTCGGTCCTTGGGGTGGTCTTTGGATGCATTGGAGTCATTGGCGTTTTGGTGTCCATCTTGTAGCACTTCTTGTTGGTGATCTGAAGGTGGACAAAAAGTTCAGGCGTCCTCTTTTGCATGGGAAAAAATCGAAGAGGGTGATCTTTTATCTTTGGTTACTCCAACAATGATATGAGACCATCAAGGTTGTTTCGTACAAATTTGAAAGCATCAATAACAAAGATGAGCGCAATTTCCTTGCCAGAAGACTATTACTAAGTAGAGCAATAGACGTAATTTCTGGTGCAAGCCTGACAAGTTTTGAGAAAATGTAAGAGTTGTAAATACGACTAGCTTCCTTCTGTCATTGCCATCATACAGCTCCTGACATCTGAAGAAAAAGGAATAGTTATACAAGAAACAATAATAGATATGCTATGTCAAGGGAATAAAGACACGAGATAAATTAAGTAATGTTACCAAAGACTGGAGCAACCTTTTTATAAAATCTTCAAGACTTTTGATCAAGAATGGCCGGCCATCTCTGAGCATTGTTCAATGTGTGATCAGCACAGTGGCAGCGACGAGGCAGTGGTGTTTCTCTCCAAAAAGGTTTTAGGTAAGTTTTGGCTTCACATCTTGGAAGCTCATGGAATGAGCTGAAGGCAACGTAATGAAATGGTTTTTAGTTTCAATTCATCTGTATTGAACCCCACAGACATGCTCATGCTGTTAGTTTTCCCCATGATTGCTTGTAGCAAAAGATATGAATCTCATGCCCCTTTTCCATGTGTTTTGGCTCTTTTTGTAAATTGTCATGTAGTCATCCGATTGAGGTGCAGATTGAGGCTAAACTGTGTTTCTTCATGCCCACAAACATGCTTGTGCTATTAGTTTCAGTTGTTATCGCTTGTAGAGAAAGTTTTCATTGGCATGCCCAAATCACGTGTTTTTTTAGGGTTTACGGTTTAGGGGTCTTGTAGGCATGCGATTGAGTTGCAGTCTGAAGTTGCACTGTGTTTCTTCATTCCCATAGGAATGCCTAGGATGCTTGTTTTAATGAGTTCAAGGTCCTGGACACGTTTTGCATCTTGAACCTGTTGTCGATGCAACAAAATGGCAGTCTTTTTTCGATGTTGGGTTTAGGGTTGTTATAAGCAGTTGAAAGTTGTGAATTCATATGTGGAATCCGAATGTTGTTGCTACCAACGAAATGTATTGACACGTGATTTTTGTTTCGTCTTTTGCAGGTCTGATACATTGACAAATTCACACGATGCCGATCCTTGGTAGAGGCATTTGGTCAGAGGTTGAGTTGACAGAGGGGGATGTGGCTACGCACCAGGGATCTGGAGATGCCTACATTGTGGAGGGGTTTTACCAGGGTCAGGACCCACTTGCTACAGCTCACCAGGCCAAATGGGCATATCCATTTGCCCTCGCATATAAGATGCAGAGGTGGGGAGATTGATGGACACAGACGTGCCGGACGGTACGTCTCTTGAGCCATTGAGACCATCTCAAAGCTCTATTCACAGGTCAGTGGCAGGAGCAGGGACTACAGCAGGTCCAGTGTAGGTGCAGGGCCTGGAGCAGATGCAAAGGCAGGGCCTAGTCACACGGGGGGGGTGTTCCTAGAGCTACCAATACACATGCAGCCTCTCGTCCTGTTGTTCCTTCAGCAACAGGTCCCTCTCATCCATCGTCGTCATCAGCTGCTGATGCACCACTTACAAAGCCAGATCTTGCCTCCAATTTTCATTTGTTCTAGGCCCCTAACCTCTTTAAGCTTCTAACGGATTTTTGTTTAATGTTTTTCTTGCAGCTCACCTCTCAGGCCATGCGCGTGGTAAACTTCGTCACCAAGAAGAAGCGCGTGCTGGCATTGTTCTGTACCTTCTCGCGGCTGGACCTGAAGAAGCCAGCACCCACTCGCTTTGCCTACCTTTTCCTGGTTCTCAAGGGACTATGCGTCTTATGAGATCATTTGCAAAGGATGGCATCCAGTGAGGGATTTGATGAGTTCATGAATCGCACGACAGAGGCAATGTATTTCCAGGCCATAGGCTTTAGAGAGGACTTCTAAACAGGGTCGGGTGAGCTTGCAGAGATTCTTCGACCTATCTTCTATATGTTGCGCCTAGTAGAACGAGAGGGGTGCACTCTCGGTCTCATATACGAGTTCATGGACCGCATCGGCGAGGCGCTTCAGAGATTTGACTTGGACAATGATAGGTATTACTCCTCCCACTTTCTTTTCAGTTTCACTTTGCTTTCGTGCTTTCAAAGATGACTAACCATTTGCAATGTCACATGCGCATGAAGGACGAGCTCCTCAGTGTTTGGGAGCGAGGTGGGACTTCTTCCACAGACCCATCCATGCGATAGCCCACATGTTGCATCCATTGTGGCGCTCTGCCAAACGTCCCGGCGACATGGAGCTCCACCAAGGATGGGTGGAGTACACTGAGCGTGCATGGCCCGGCGCAAGTATTGCAACTATTGTTGCTAGTCTACTTGTTTATATTAGCATGGGCATTAGTCTGTGGCCTGACACATGTTCTATTTCTTTTGCCAACAGGCCCGACTCTGAGGAACATAGAGCGAGATATGGTAAAGTTTGAGCGGGGCTTGTATCCTTTTAATCGAGAGCAGTGTAAGTTGAGAGATGACTAATTGGCGCCTGTGACATGGTGGAGCTTTCATGGCCGCAATACTCCTGACCTGCAGCGATTGGCAGAGAAAGTCCTCTCCTCACACACGAATGTTTGGCTTCCGCCTGTGAGCGGAACTGGAGCGAATGGGCCAGCCATCACACGAACAAGAGAAACAGACTCTCCATTGATCAGTGCAGGCAATTGGTGTTCGTGAACACCAACGGACGCATGCTGAGACGCGCACGCACACAGGGTGACCGCTTGATCGAGCTGAGTTAGTTAGTGACTTACTTGATATTGCTTGATGTACTTGCGTTTCAAGAATACTTATCTGACAAATGGATAAGCTTGCTAACCATGCCTATTTGTTTTTGCAGGTGAACCTTGACTCCTGCATGGTACAAACGACAGCTGCTGCTCCTCGGGTACCACCTACGGAGGAGGAGCTCGAGGATGATATCTATCGTGAGCTGCACAGGCAGGCAGATGCAGAGGCACGGTCTGCGCGACGCCACAGGAGAGCAGCTCGACATCAAGAGATAGGAGAGGAGGGAGATGATGAGTTGTCGGGGGGTGGAGAGGCATTTGGGCCTAGTTACGAGGAGGAGTGGATGGTGGAGGGGGATATAGAGGCAGAGGATGAGGGTGAGCATGAGGGGGGCGGGGGACATACAGTACTTATTCATAGACCCCGATGCTGAGACACATGAGGAGCCATCCATTCCTGCACCTAGACGTAAAGGGCGACCTAGACGTTCCAGGGGGGGGAGTGGGTTGGGGCATTGTTTGTAGAGAGGACTAGAGTATCACAGGCGTTGAGGGCCAGGACAACCCTGCGTTTATAGGGCTTTCCTAGGGTACGAGATCACAGTTGAGAGGGCGACCTAGAGGGAGCAGCAGAGGAGGAGCAGTTGGAGCCAGCCAGGAGGGGGCAGAAGGGAGAGAGAGAGAGAGAGAGGGAGAGGGAGAGGGAGAGGTAGGGGACAGGGTGGAGGCAGAGGCAGAGGAAGAGGCAGAGGCTCACCACGACGCATGACACCCTCAGCGTCATCAACAAACTCCTTGTTTGGTAGTTCCACAGACTTCGATGACTCGGACTTTCAAATAGAGGACGAGTGTTCGTTCTCAATGTTTATGAGACATTGTTTATCATACATCACTGTACTTTTTTACGGCCTTGAGCCCAACATTATATATGTTCACGTTTTTACATTGTCTTGTCGGTTTGTGTTTCGATATGGTTTTTTTCAACATGGTCTACTCCAATAGGGTGATTGTCACATTCTACATGCGCACACACACACACACACACACACACACACACAGAGAGAGAGAGAGAGAGAGAGAGAGAGAGAGAGAGAGAGAGAGAGAGAGAGAGAGAGAGAGAGAGAGAGAGAGAGGAATTCAACAGCTTCTTTGCCCTTCTAAAGAAAGCTTAAACTTTCACAAGAAATACATATGAAAGTTCATTATCAACCCAAAATGCTCATAAAAAAGAAAGCTTCATCTGAAGGGAAAATTTTAGGGTGGCACAACCGATGAGAACGTACCACAAAAGGGACAACAGGAATGTTTCAAAGTCTTATGAAAGATAATTCTAAATGGCTTTCAAATTCAAAGCTTGCCATCAAAACGGAAACTACTAAAAAGTTATCCAAGAGAAACTAACTTCAATCGTCAAAAGTGCTTTAGCAAGCTACTCAAGCAGCACAAATTTTACCATGCACTGCCTTAAAGGCCAACAAGAAGACACAGGAGCATCTGGTTTAGTAAATCTCATAAATTTCAAAGAGCAGGGAAATGAGGATGCAATAGCAACAGATGCTTTTCTATACTTACTCAACAAACTCAATACAATTTTGCAATGTCACAATTTTCTGAGAGCTTTTGAGCTTTTTAACGTCAGAAAGCTGCTAGAGACATTCTTACGTGAGCAGTTCGAACAATTTCCTTTAGTTCTTCCTCTAGAGTGTCAAAAGCACCAGAATTCTGCATCTGTGTGTACATAGGAGCAATAATTTCTGCCAATTCGTCTACAATGAATCCTTGTCCAGAAGTTGCAGCATGACTCATAACCTCAGGACAAAGGTACAAGTTAAGCCTCACATAATGCATAATCCTTTCAAAACATCGTTGTTGGAGATCTTCCAATAGCCATTCTTCTGCCAACTCAGCCAACTCCACCAGTTGTTGCAAGTATGTTAGCTGCTTTTGAGTACCAAGATGGCTCCATGCACAATCTCCATCAACCTCTGATAGACTTAAAAGCTTTCCACAATACAGATAATATACAACTTTTACTACTACCTCTTTCCTCCTGTGTACTTGAATAGCTTGCTCAGCACTGCATCAAGCAAAAGTCCCTTTTAACTATGAAGTATGTACTACACTGCACTGATATCCACAGAATGCAGATGTGAGAGAGAGAGAGAGAGAGAGAGAGAGAGAGAGAGAGAGAGAGAGAGAGAGAGAGAGAGACCTGTCACGCATTCCTGAACGGAACAAGGCTTCAAAGAATTCGCATTGTGATGACAACACCAGCCGATGTGCATGTACATGATCTGAGGTCAGCTTGCATAATTTACATTTCTCAGCTCCCTGTTCACTGATGCAGGTATCTGCTTGCAAAACAATGTCACTGAAAGACAAAAATGGGTTTACTAAGTGCTATGTGCAAGGAAAAGCTTGCAGACAGATACCTATCATAGAAACATCTAGAATAATGTATTACCCTCATGCAGAATTTTTAAGAGTTATAAAGAAGCCTGTAAAAAGATGGTGGACTTAAGAATTAAACAACAGAGAGTGGTAACTGTCTTGGAAAAGAAAGGAAGATGGAAAAAATCAGATGAAGAAAAGAGGAGACTCACACAAGTTGGTAGCCCAAGTCCCCAAGAAGGGAGGCAAGACTAAACTGAGGAATGGCAGCACCCCAAGTGGGAGTTTCACCATTTAAAAGCCCAGATAAAGTTTTCAAGCGACATCGCTTTGCCAGTAATTTAACTTCTGTGAGGTTTTTGGCATTCAGCTGCACAACTCCAGCATAAATGAACTCCAAAATATATTTCGTTGCTTCATAGGACAGCCGTGCAGAAGCCTGAACCTTGACTGGATCCCCTCTTTTCACAGCCTTATCAATAGAATACTGGGTTCTTGGATCCACAGCATTGTCATTATATTCCATACAAGCTTGCTGCAAGATTAGATCGTCATATTCATCCGATCTAGACAATTTTTGCTTCGAAGAGTCGGGCTGCAATAACAATGGTAGCAAAGAGGGGCACCTGGCCAACAACATAATTGCATGACACTGCAGACTATTACCATTTGCAAACACAAATGTCAAATCACTCAAAACTGAATCTGTTAGCATTTTCTTTGAATTTTCTCCCAACTTGCTTGGAAAACCATAAAGGCCTAAGCAAGCTAAACCAGATGAAGCCCACCAACGAACTCCAGCTGCAGCATCTTTGTCACCAGCTAGCTTCCATAGCAAACTGATAACTTCACCTTCCCCATGTTGATTCTTAACCAACTGATATACACTGCCTTGCTGTACGATTCCTGTCAGTTCTTTAGCCCAAACTGAGCCTTGAAATAATCTGGCAAAAGCTGATAGCGCAGCAAAAAGTACATCATCATCTCCTTCCCATTTTTGTATGACATGTGAACAGCAACTTTTACAACTTTTACTTTCCATAATACGGCCATGCACACCTGAAATGGGCAGTGAACTGTTTCCGAATGTTGTCCTGACATTAGCTTTATGGTGCTCCCTAATGATGATAAAAACTACATTTGCACCATTGGTATCCAAAAGCTTCCTTTTACTTTCCTGAAGATAACTTAAGGATGAAAGTGTCCATAAGCGTCTCAATGTCAACACCTTCTCTGATTTCACTTTGGAAGTTTCCTTATATCCTAAACCAAGGGCATCTAATAAAAAGGTAAACGGCTCCTCGGCATATTGCTGAAGCTGGTTATCAAGCAAAACTTTTGTCGTTGTGGAACAATATTCTGAAGTAGATGATAAAAGTATCAGGGTCGTTTTGCACATCTGTGCTGCTTCCTGGTCACTGATATGAATGCTTATAGATTTATCTAGTTGGTCCTCCCGATATAATGAACGTGAGTGCATGTCCTTGGGAGAGGTAAGTCTCTGACCTCTTCTGATGACTGTCCTCACGACATAATTACTGTAGCACCAATTGATACATTAATACAGTTTAGCCTCTTCATATTAATCTAAGATTTAGCACATCAAAAAAAAATTTTCCTTCATATCCAACAGCATCACAATATAACTAAACAGGTTAAACCAGGCTAATCCGAGGCTTAAAAACGCTCATATATTCCATTTATGTCTAAGGTAGCACATTGAAGAGAATCCATGGCATCTAATTCATTATATCCAGCTCCAAAACCTGTGGCCTCTACAGTAGGCAAAGTTGAAAGCCATCTATTTGGGAGCCAGAAGAAGTTAAAGCTTTTGCTGCTGCAACATAGGTGTAGCACTTTCAAACTAGAGAAGACCTTACCTACCATGCAAACGAAGCGAGTTTATTGAAAGCATGAGCAAATTCGATGTCTTTCTTGATTAACTCCTGCGCTTCTCCTTTGCAGTGAGCACCCAGCCATCCAAATGTTTCCCAAAGAAAGATTCTAAATTGTGGATTTTGCTTTTTTGCGAATAAGGGCAACTCATTGATGGCTTGAGAATCATGGTCATGCATTGTGTCTAACTCACTCTCGAGTGAAGTGTTTCCTTCCTTAGAAACGCATGGACATAACAGTATCTGAAATATAACTTTTAAAACTCCTGCACGAACAAACTGTATGTGATGTTTTCCAGTTTGCAAGAGCAGCACACTAATAGCATCAGCAGCTTCAATAGCAAGGAGTTCCATGTCGGTAGATTGTTTCCTTCGATAGCAGATCCATGTATCTTCTAGTGCTCTAACACAACAAGAACTCACAAACTCCAGGTTTTGTTCATCAATCAATAAACTGAAGGCTGAGAAACCCTGTAACAATTGAATATAATGGTCTCAGTAATGGTAGAGTTGGCTACTCGTTCACCCTATGAGGTATTTAAAGAACATGGGTCGATACCAAGTGAAAATCAATTTTAATATTCAATGAGATGTTGCAGTCCATAGATGCAGAAAAAAAACATTACCCCAAGAAGAGCAAACAAGTGTAGTGCTGCAACTCGAATGGAGCATTTCTTAGAGCTGTTCAGGCAATTTTTTATTGCCAACCAAGCATCTCTTGGGTCCTTTCTGATTAAGCCAATAACTCCTGCACAAAGAGCTGCCAAAAACATTTCGTCATTCTCAGCAAACAAAAGTTTGCAGATTCAATCCTTCATAATCTGTTGAGAGAATCGAAATATGACGATAAAATGAAAAAGCCTAGAAGCATTATGTAAAGAAGAAACATCAAAACGTCCGACTTACGCAAAGTAAACTAGAACCAGTCTAGGACTATCTACAATTATAATTTGAAATGGCCACTATTCGAGCTAAAAAGCAACTTGAAATGAACCGGAATGAAAAAGTCATACCAATTCTAGTGGAAGAACGTAAAGCTGCATGAGCAGCAGTATCATCAACACTTGAACAACATCTAAACAGTATTTCCCTCAACTTTGGTCTGCTGCCCACAGAATACCTTGTCTTAGGCCACCGCTCCATGATCACAGCCAGTAAGTCTATCAGGGCGGTATATATGGGACCACCAATCTCAGCCTCATGTGGCGCACTTTCAATTACATTAGCTATGTTCCCCAGAGCATCAGAAACCTCCAAGAGTTTCCACATGCTATTGCTAGAGTTGATTAAAGAAGTTCTTTTATCCCTTAATGTAGACATTTCAATGATCCCCTTCAGAGCAGTTACAGCTGACAAAATAGTGGACAACTTAGGACGTGATAGCAAGGATACAAGTGGAATAACTAGACGTTCTCCTCCAAATCCATTCAATAAGCTTCCCAGCAGTGCAACCAGTCTGGAACTTACATCTGCTGCATTTGTAAAGACTTGTTCATTTTCTGCACCAAGAAGACCTTGTAATGCTGCTACTGCCTCTTCAAGTGGAGCCTGCAGGATAGCTCTTATAGCATATCAAATAAAGTGACAGAAGAGCTCATTTCTGATCATCCTTACAGGAAAAAAAAAAGAAAAAAAGAAGACCAACTAGTTCAATTGTGTCTTATGAGATGATTCTTTCCATCTCTTCAGTCTTAATCTTCTTCAAACCATGCATCAAGACTGGATATGAAAACATGACAGACGAAAAGGAACTTATTGTTACATACATATAGTAAGTACTTTAAGAGCTTCTAGACATGCAGCACATTATAGACTCACAGGGCTTATTTGGCATTGTGGGACTTAGACCCATTAGTATCTTCATTCACAGTGGCTCACTATTTTTGCCACCCTAACTTCTCCTCATACTAATGTTAAGTGGTATAAATAGGAGCTACTCTTATTCATTTGCTAGTTTATGATTTGGATCACTCTTGAGTTCTTAGTTGGAGACTCATTGCTCTTCCTTGTAGGGGGTCTACATCAACATTATTTCTAGGATAGTATCAATGATACCCAACATGACAAAGGAGGCATGCAATCTTCAACCTCAAGGAGTCCAACTACAGGAAAAAGAAGAGGGAGAGAGCAAGGACGAGAAAAAAGAGGAGAAGAAAGATCTAGGAGAAAGAAGAAAATGGAGGGAGAAGAGGCTAAGGAAGACGTAAGCCTTAGACTTTATTGATTGAAGCAAGGAGAAGAGGATAAGGGACAGGGTAATGAGAAGGAAGAGGTAAGATTTTAAGAGGGTAAGAGGGAAGAGGGGGCCCTTAGAAGCTGGAAGTAGAAGTTAGTACTTTATACTTTGACTCTTAAAGAGATTAGACTCTACTATCTAGAGCATCTTGTTTGAGTCCCTGTATAAGGCTTTGTCCAATCTGCAAACATGTCTTCCTGTCCTTCGAGGATCCAGAGATGGCAAGGTCAAGAGACCCTATTACAGATCAAATCAAATTTATGCGGGATATGGTTATTTGAGCACATACTAACTTGGGCCGAAAATATAAATGACCATGGTTACACAGATCTCGACCTTTTGGGTCATAGTAACCTATGGCTTCTACATCATTTACATTTATTATTCTAACACCCTCCTTAAATGAAAATGACATGTAGAAATGACATGTATTCACTAAGTAAGAAAATCAGCATGTTGCTTTAAATTTAAAGCTTCACAAAGAGCTTTCAATCAAACTCTAGGCAATGCCTTAGTGAACACATCTGCAATATTATCCTCCGTGGGACAATATTCAAGCGTGATGTCGCCATTATGAAGCTTCTCCCGAACAAAGTGATAATGGATCTCGATATGCTTTGTTCTTGCATGAAATACTGGATTTCGTGCAATGGCAATAGCACTTTGACTATCCGTAAATAGGAGAGTAGCTGAGGGCTGGCCATGCTTCATATCGACAAGTAATTGTCTCAGCCATATACACTCCGTAGTGGCTGAAAACGTTGCTCTATATTCTGCTTCACTTGAGGATGTAGCAACGGTGGGCTGCTTCTTGCTTAACCAAGAAACTGCAGAATTTCCAATGAAAAAGCAATGACCACTAGTAGAGCATCTAGTGTCTTGATCTCCACCCCAATCCGAGTCACAACAACCAGCCAAACATGCATCATCACTAGAAGGATAAAATAGACCAAGTGTTTTACTTCCTTGAAGATATCGAAGGATCCTCTTCAATGCTTTCCAATGTGATGTCAACGGAGCATGCATGAATTGACTCATGAGGGAAACACTATAAGATATGTCTGGTCTTGAGTTGCATAAGTAAATGAGACTTCCAACCGCTTGACAATATAGTGTAGTATCAAATGGTTCACTGTAATAGATCCTAACACCACAGTAGGGCAAACACTATCTGATCCACCCAACCTTGCCTACCCCCTGATATAGAGTAAGCCCCTCCTAGCCCAGTGTGAGGACTGGTAGCATGCAACTGCCAAGTGTCGGCCACGTGTCACTGACGTGGCCGACTGCACGTCGAGACCCAACTGGGGGCCCTATCCTACTGACAGGGTCCCTAGACTGTGTTAGGCCCGCCATGGCTATGGACCGTGCTGGGGCACACTACTCACACTGTCTTGCCCTGTTGGTCGTGTACGCTGGACACGACCCTGACTGTGGTATCTGACCTATCTATGTTCTCTAAGGTTCGGCACTGGTTACGAGCTCGTAACACTCCCTCCCCCTTAAGAACCGTCTTGGTTCTCTAAGACAAAGTCTGAAAAAATCTTGCAAGGACGCTGCCTCTTTCCCAAGTGGCATTCTCAACAGGCTGATCATTCCACTTAACCAGATATTCTCGGTATAGAGTATGACGAGTCTGCATCTCTCTACTATCAAGAATCTCCTCTGGTTCATGTGGAGGTTGCTGAGGATCCAATGGGAGAACTAGAACACTGTCCCCTGCCAGATTTTCTGATCTGGCTAAGGCTTTTCATAACTGACTTACATGAAAAACTGGAAAAACCTTACTGTTGTGTGGGAGTTCTAGTTCATAGGTGACCTCGCCTAGTCTCCTACTAATGGTAAAGGGACCACAATACCTTGGAGACAACTTAGCACACACTCCTAATTTGAGGGTTTTAGAGTCGACTGGGACTCTCAAGTAGACTTTCTCACAAGCGGAGAACTGCACATCCCGTCTGTGCGGATGTGCATAATGCCTGGCTCGATCCTGGGACTGCCTGATGCTACGCTTAGCATGTTCTATCATCTGGTTTAGGTCCTCTAAAAAGTTTCTAGCTGCTTCAAATTTTTCTTGTTTAAACCCTACGGCTGTGGGTGAGCGTGGCTGAAAACCGTACATCAGCATAAATGGGTTGTATCCCGTAGCTGAATGTTTGGTACTGTTGTAAGCAAACTCTAATATTGAGAGATACTCCTCCCAATTAGTCTGCTTCTTGCTGACGTATGCACGAAGCATATCCTCCAGCACCTGATTTACCCTCTCTGTTTGACCGTCCGTTTGTGGATGGTCGGTGGTACTCATATTAAGCTTAGTATGGAGATGATGGAATACTGCCCTCCAAAAATTTCCAATAAACTTACTGTCCCGGTCGCTGACTATGCCGGAAGGTAGACCGTACAATTTAAATAGCCCGTCTACAAACAACCTCGCTAACTCTAGAGCTCTAACGGTTGTTTTGGTCGGAATGAAATGAGCCATTTTGGTCAGACGGTCAACTGTGACCCATATAGCGTCATTACCCTTTTGGGTTTTAGGCAGGCCTACTATAAAATCCATGGAGATACTCTCCCATTTACCAGCTGGTATTTCTAAGGGCTGCAACAACCCTCCTGCCTTTAAACGCTCTACTTTGTTTACTTGACATTTCTGGCAACTGGTTACATACTGTTGGACGTCCTTTTTCATACTGGGCCAAAAAAATTGCCTACGAAGAAGCTCATAGGTCTTCTGTATGCCTGGGTGTCCCCCACTAGGATTGTCATGACATTCATATAGGACCTGCTGCCTATAATCCTCTGAATTGGGGACACATACTCTATCTCTATAGAGCAAGTACTCATCCTGAATGAATATTGTTTCCATTTGAATCCTTGAGTCAACTGACCCTCAACCACTGGGGTTTGCTTGGGTAATACAGGCTCAGAATCCTCAACGTCATCTGACGACGTATACTCGGACTCATCATCATCCTCAACGGAAGCTGACGTATTCTTGGATGAACTGGCACCAGCCCCGGGAACTGGTTCTAGAGTCTGTAACTGTCTGCTCTAGACAGAGTTCCAGATAGTAGAGAAGAATGCATCATGCTGGCACTTCCCTCTCAAGGACTCGAGTAACTCGTTACCGATCTGAGTAAAACTCAACTCGTTTATCATAGGCATTCTGCTAAGGGCATCTGCTACTGTACTGAATCTCCCCCGTCTATATCTGATAGACATGTCAAACTCTTGCATCACCTCTGCCCAACGAGCTTTCCGACCTCTAAGCTCAGGTTGATTGCAAAGGTATCTGAGACTCTCATGGTCTGTCAGGACCTCAAAGTTGGCACCATACAAATAATGCCTCCAAGTCTTAAGGGCATGGACAATAGAAAAGAGTTCCTTTTCATAGGCACTGTACCTAGTCTGAGCTGACTCGAGTTTTTTACTCTCGAACGCAACTGGTCGTCCACTCTGAGTTAGCACAGCACCAACTGCAAAGTCACTAACATCTGGTTTGACCACAAATGGCTAATTGGGGTCGATGACCTTTAAAACGGGTGTTGTAGCTAAGGCTGTTTTGAGAGCATCAAAGCTCTCCTGCTGTGCGGACTCCCAAATGAACTCCTTTCCCTTCCCCTTAAGAAGATTTGTCATGGGAACTACTATCTGAGCATATTCCTTGACAAATTGTCTGTAATATCCCGCCAAACCAAGAAAGATCTGAAGTTCTAAAATATTCTGAGGTCTCAGCCAACTGAGTATGGCTTTAACCTTATTTGGGTCCATCTTAATCCCATTTGACGAGATAATGTGACCCAAATATGCTACTTCTTCAACGAAGAATTCACACTTGGATTGTTTAGCATAAAGCTTATGCTTTCTAAGGAGTCGAAACACCTTTCTGAGGTGTTTTAGATGCTCCTTGCTCGTTTTGCTGTAGACGAGGATGTCATCTAAAAATACGACTACAAACTTACCCAAGTATGGTCTGAGGACACTGTTCATCAAGGTCATAAAGGTAGCTGGAGCATTTGTGAGCCCAAATGGCATCACCTTAAACTCATAATGACCATGACGAGTCCTAAAGGCTGTTTTCGAGACATCTTCCGATTTTATACGACTTGATGATATCCCGATCTGAGGTCTATATTACTGAAAAATTTAGCCCCGTCGAGTTGATCAAACAATTCGTCTGCCCGAGGCATAGGATATTTATTCTTTATTGTGACTTTATTGAGGGCTCTGTAATCTACGCAAAGACGCATAGACCCCTCTTTCTTTTTCACCAAAAGGACTGGTGAGGCCCATGGTGAACTACTGGTCTGAATTTGGCCTTTCCCAAGATAATCTGTTAACTGCCTAGTTATTTTTTCATCCTCTGTTCGGCTGTGTAATAGATCCTCACACCACAGTAGAGCAAACACTAACTGATCCCCCCAACCTTGCCTACTCCCTGATAAAGAGTAAGCCCCTCCTAGCCCAGTGTGAGGACTGGTAGCATGCAACTGCCAAGTGTCGGCCACGTGGCACTAACGTGGTCGACTGCACGTCGGGACCCAACTGGGGGCCCTATCCTGCTGACAGGGTCCCTAGGCTGTGTTAGGCCCGCCATGGCTATGGACCGTGCTGGGGCACACTACTCACACTGTCTTGCCCTGTTGGTCATGTACACTGGACACGACCCTGACTGTGGTATCTGACCTATCTGTGTTCCCTAGGGTTCGGCACTGGTTACGAGCTCGTAACACTCCCTCCCCCTTAAGAACCGTCTTGGTCCTCTAAGACAAAGTCTGGAAAAATCTTGCGAAGGACGCTGCCTCTTTCCCAAGTGGCATTCTCAACAGGCTGATCATTCCACTTAACCAGATATTCTCGGTATAGAGTATGACGAGTCTGCGTCTCTCTACTATCAAGAATCTCCTCTGGTTCATGTGGAGGTTGTTGAGGATCCAATGGGAGAACTAGAACACTGTCCCCTACCAGATTATCTGATCTGGTTAAGGCTTTTCGTAACTGACTTACATGAAAGACTGGAAAAACCTTACTCCTGTGTGGGAGTTCTAGTTCATAGGTGACCTCGCCTAGTCTCCTACTGATGGTAAAGGGACCACAATACCTTGGAGACAACTTAGCACACACTCCTGATTTGAGGGTTTTAGAGTCAACTGGGACTCTCAAGTAGACTTTCTCACCAGTGGAGAACTGCACATCCCGTCTGTGTGGATCTGCATAATGCCTGGCTCGATCCTGGGATTGTCTAATGCTACGCTTAGCATGTTCTATCATCTGGTTTAGGTCTTCTAAAAAGTTTCTGGCTGCTTCAACTTTTTCTTGTTTAAACCCTACAGCTGTGGGTGAGCGTGGCTGAAAACCGTACATCAGCATAAATGGGCTGTATCCCGTAGCTGAATGTTTGGTACTGTTGTAAGCAAACTCTAATATCGAGAGATACTCCTCCCAATTAGTCTGCCTCTTGCTGACGTATGCACGAAGCATATCCTCCAGCACTTGATTTACCCTTTCTGTTTGACCGTCCGTCTGTGGATGGTCGGTGGTACTCATATTAAGTTTAGTATGGAGATGATGGAATACTGCCCTCCAAAAATTTCCAGTAAACTTACTGTCCCGGTCGCTGACTATGCCGGAAGGTAGACCGTACAATTTAAATAGCCCGTCTACAAACAACCTCGCTAACTCTGGAGCTCTAATGGTTGTTTTGGTCGGAATAAAATGAGCCATTTTGGTCAGACGGTCAACTGTGACCCATATAGCGTCATTACCCTTTTGGGTTTTAGGCAGGCCTACTATAAAATCCATGGAGATACTCTCCCATTTACCAGCTGGTATTTCTAAGGTATGCAACAACCCTCCTGCCTTTAAACGCTCTGCTTTATTTACTTGACATTTCTGGCAACTGGTTACATACTGGTGGACGTCCTTTTTCATACTGGGCCAGAAAAATTGCCTATGAAGAAGCTCATAGGTCTTCTGTATGCCTGGGTGTCCCGCGCTAGGATTGTCATGACATTCATATAGGACCTGCTGCCTATAATCCTCTGAATTGGGGACACATACTCTATCTCTATAGAGCAAGTACTCATCTTGAATGGAATACTGTTTCCATTTGAATCCTTGAGTCAACTGACCCTCAACCACAGGGGTTTGCTTGGGTAATACAGGCTCAGAATCCTCAACGTCATCTGACGACGTATACTCGGACTCATCATCATCCTCAACGGAAGCTGACGTATTCTTGGATGAACTGGCACCAGCCCCGGGAACTGGTTCTGGAGTCTGTAACTGTCTGTTCTGGACTGAGTTCCAGATAATAGAGAAGAATGCATCATGCTGGCATTTCCCTCTCAAGGACTCGAGTAACTCATTACGAATCTGAGTAAAACTCAGCTCGTTTATCATAGGCATTCTGCTAAGGGCATCTGCTACTGTATTGAATTTTCCACGCCTATATCTGATAGACATGTCAAACTCTTGCATCAACTCTGCCCAACGAGCTTTCCGACCTCTAAGCTCAGGTTGATTGCAAAGGTATCTGAGACTCTCATGGTCTGTCAGGACCTCAAAGTTGGCACCATACAAATAATGCCTCCAAGTCTTAAGGGCATGGACTATAGAAAAGAGTTCCTTTTCATAGGCACTGTACCTAGTCTGGGCTGGCTCGAGTTTTTTACTCTCGAACGCAACTGGTCGTCCACCCTGAGTTAGCACAGCGCCTACTGCAAAGTCGCTAGCATCTGTTTCGACCACAAATGGCTGATCGGGGTCGACGACTTTTAAGACTGGTGTTGTAGCTAAGGCTGTTTTGAGAGCATCAAAGCTCTCTTGTTGTGCGACTCCCAAATGAACTCCTTTCCCTTCCCCTTAAGAAGATTTGTCATAGGGACTGCTATCTGAGCATATTCCTTGACAAATCGTCTGTAATATCCCGCCAGACCAAGAAAGATTTGAAGTTCCAAAATATTCTGAGGCCTCAGCCAACTGAGTATGGCTTTAACCTTATTTGGGTCCATCTTAATCCCATTTGAAGAGATAATGTGACCCAAATATGCTACTTCTTCAACGAAGAATTCACACTTGGATTGTTTAGCATAAAGCTTATGCTTTCTGAGCAGTCGAAACACCTTTCTGAGGTGTTTTAGATGCTCCTTCCTCGTTTTGCTGTAGACGAGGATGTCATCTAAAAATACGACTACAAACTTACCCAAGTATGGTCTGAGGACACTGTTCATCAAGGTCATAAAGGTAGCTGGAGCATTTGTGAGCCCAAATGGCATCACCTTAAACTCATAATGACCGTGACGAGTCCTAAAAGCTGTTTTCGAGACATCTTCCGATTTTATACGAACTTGATGATATCCCGATCTGAGGTCTATTTTGCTGAAAAACTTAGCCCCGTCGAGTTGATCAAACAACTCGTCTGCCCGAGGCATAGGGTATTTATTCTTAATTGTGACTTTATTGAGGGCTCTGTAATCTACGCAAAGACGCATAGACCCCTCCTTCTTTTTCACCAATAGGACTGGTGAGGCCCATGGTGAACTACTGGTCTGAATTTGGCCTTTCCCAAGATAGTCTGTTAACTGCCTAGTTATTTCTTCATCCTCTGTTCGGCTGACCCGATACGGAGGTTTAGAAACAGGTGCTGTACCTGGTACTAGGTTTATTACATGATCTACCTCTCTGCTAGGTGGTAAACCATGTGGCAAATCTTCAGGAAAAACATCTTTAAATTTAGACAATAAAGTTTCTAATTTACTGATTTTCTGCTGAATAGAACTGGAAATAGAAACTTCAGGAATAAACTGAAAGTCACATAAGAATACCTGATGGTCTTCGTCTCCGATTAGCTGACAGAGCTCTGAACTGCAGACCATAGGGCTGTTGGGAACATCATGCTCCCCATGCAACTGGATCTCTCGGCCTTTATGCTGAAAGCTGAGGGTGTTCTCCTGATAGTTTCTATGGAGGGAAGGTCCTAAAGTGTAGAGCCAATCTCTCCCGAGAACAATGTCTGTTCGATCCAGGTGCATTATCTGAAAGTTTATTTCATCTTGGTACCCCTGAATACCAAGATTTAACTTACTTACCATAGTTTCCCATATTTTTTTATCTTCACCCTTAGTTAATGAAACTATGTACCTATGCTGACTAGGTACCTCTGGTAGTTTAAGCTTTTTAACCAGGGTGTGGTTGATGAAATTATGGGTTGCCCCATCATCAACCATGACTCTTACTGACTGGTTACCAACTTTCCCATGCATACGTACTAGGTCATGCGGCCCAAAGCTGAAGGGTCTCGCTAGCATTGCAGAGGTCAGCTGGCAACAGTGTTCATGATCTTCATGATACACTTTGATCTCGGAAGCTGCCGAGTCACTGGGGAAACATACAGTCTGAACAAGATGAACTTGTTTTTTATCTTTTTTAGTGAAAGGCCCCTTGGGACACTGTCTGACTGTGTGTCCCTTGCCCATACACACAAAGCACAAACGTTCTTGTTTGGCTTTCTCAAAATCATCTGGTTTTAAGGGCTGTATGAGTGAAGGGCGTTTCTGAGGAGCTTCACCTTTAAATTTATCTTCTTTCTTTCTTTTTAAAAATTTCTTTTTAAATTGAAAGTCTTTCTGAGGAAGCTGCTTAGAAAGTGGTTGCTGTCTCGCTCTCTTCCTACCCACTGAATCATCATAGATTTGAGCATATCTGAGAGCTTGCTCAAGGGTAGTAGGCGAGTTTCTCTGGACCTCTACTTTATATTCATCTTTGAGGCCACGGACAAATCCCCTGATTTTCTGATAGTCATCCATATTTTTAATCTTTAAAATTGCTTCTCGATACTGCGAGATATATTGGATGAGGGATTTATCCATTACTGTTCTTTCCCAGGCTCTATCCAGTTCATTTTCTGGTAGAAATTCTCTTAGGAAAGCTTCTTCAAAAGCTTTCCATGACCGGGGAGTCTGCCCAGTCTCCTGGAGATTTAACCACCACTTATAGGCCATAGGCCCTAAGGAAAGACTGGCCTCAATTGCTTGCAAATGGTCAAGGGTCTGTTTAAGAGCATGAATGTTCTTCCATTTGCTGAGGAAGGTTTGTAGAATATCTGCATTTCTATCCTTCTCTTCCCCATTAAAAGTAGGAGGCTTTAAATCTTTAAAAACACTGGGGTGAGACCGTAAAGTCTCACCCGAAACTGATGGAAGTGGAGAAGGGGATAACGAGAAGTGGAGGGAAGGCTTCCTTTCGCGGAGCTCAAAATCAAGTTTTTGAGTTCAGCGAACGAGTCGTCCACACTGGACTTGAAATTGGCTAATGCCAGCTTCAGTTCATCCACTTCTGTTACCAATTGGAGGAACTGCTCCTTGGTAACCAGTTCGTCGAGTTCTTCGGCGAACTGTTCCTGTTCTTCTACTTCCATGGGTTCCTTCCCTTTTCTATAAGCCAAGGCTTTTGTTTCAAGTTCGTCGAAGCCTCTCTCCGGGGGTTGATCAGGTCCCTGAGGAGTGGTCATCTTCGGAACTGAAAGAGAGCTACCTTAACTTCTGAAGGAAAAAAAGTCTAAAAGACTAATTTACAACTGTACAAGGGAAAGGAAACTTAGCTCTTTCTGAGAACTGTACTTCCACAGAGAGAATACAGAAAAGCCCTTCTCAGCTTCTTTCTCAATCTGATTTGAGGTTGGAAAATGTGCAACAAGATCTGAAACTTTTGCTATCCCCCCTCGCTGGTCTGACAGCATCTCAATTTGTCCACATTTAGACTCAAAAATCCGCTTGAATCTCTGATTTGACCTCAGCTGGTAGGTCGCTGGTCTGTGACAAGCAAGTCTGAAGCTCAGACTTCTAGAAAACCTTTGAAATGCAAGGATAAATTCTAAAATTTATCCCCTACTGTCCAGCGCTGGACCTGCTGTAGAAATCCGCTTCAAATCTTGCTCAATTTGTCACTGATTTCCACTCAAAACTCAAGGAAGGAGGCTGCTCTGACAGCGCTGGTCTGCATCAAACTTCCTGACTTGAAAACGCTCCAAAATCCGGAATTTCCACTCCAAAATCGAAGTTTAAACCCTGATTGGCAGCGTTGGACCTGGCCTAGAAAGCTGATCCAACTTTTACTGTAAAAACAAGTAATCCTACGGAGATTTCCACCATAGATAGCTGGTTCTCCAGCGCTGACCCTGCTCTATCTATCTTTGCATATTAACCATAGTTGCTATGCACTCTGATGGATTTCTCCCCTGCTGAAACTGAGCTCCCATAGAAGGAGATGGCTCTGATACCAGTGTAATAGATCCTCACACCACAGTAGGGCAAACACTAACTGATCCCCCCAACCTTGCCTACTCTCTGATAAAGAGTAAGCCCCTCCTAGCCCAGTGTGAGGACTGGTAGCATGCAACTGCCAAGTGTCGACCACGTGGCACTGACGTGGTCGACTGCACGTCGGGACCCAACTGGGGGCCCTATCCTGCTGACAGGGTCCCTAGGCTGTGTTAGGCCCGCCATGGCTATGGACCGTGCTGGGGCACACTACTCACACTGTCTTGCCCTGTTGGTCATGTACACTGGACACGACCCTGACTGTGGTATCTGACCTATCTGTGTTCCCTAGGGTTCGGGACTGGTTACGAGCTCGTAACAGGCTGACCCGATACGGAGGTTTAGAAACAGGTGTTGTACCTGGTACTAGGTTTATTACATGATCTACCTCTCTGCTAGGTGGTAAACCATGTGGCAAATCTTCAAATATGCATTTAACTCCTTTATCATCAAGCTTGGTTCTTAGCTTATCGGGAATGAAAGCATAAGCCGTGCAACCAAAGATGCGTAAGTGAGAAACAGTAGGCTTCTTACCATACCAAACTTCATAAGGAGTTAATACCTTCAAGGCTTTAGTAAGACACCAATTACTAATGTAAGCCGCCGTTATAACCGCTTCAGCCCAAAACTTGTGAGGTAGGCCCTCTGCCTTGAGCATGCATCGAGCCATCTCCATAATAGTGCGATTCTTTCTTTCGGCAACACCATTTTGTTGAGGTGTGTAAGGGGTTGTCATTTGATGATGGATACCTTTGCTTTGAAGATAAGTACCGAACGTATTCTTTAAATATTCCCCTCCTCGGTCGGTACGTAAGATCTTCAAAGAGTGCCCAAACTGGTTTTCTATCATTGCTAGAAAATCCTTAAAGCGTTGAAAAACTTCAGATTTTGCCTTCATAGGATAAATCCATGTAAATCTTGAAAGGTCATCAATAAAAGTAACAAAGTATTTACACTTACCAATGGATTCGGTCCTCATTGGACCACATACATCACTATGAATCAAATCAAATTTGCCATCAACTCTAATAGTTCCATCAATTGGAAAAGCTTGCCTTTGAAATTTTCCAAGTATGCATCCTTCGCAAACATGTCCTTCGGGATGCTCAATATTAGGAATGTCTTCAACCATATTGAATCTCTTCAACATCTTCAAGCTAGCAAAGTTGAGATGTCCAAACCTAGCATGCCATAATTCAGCCAACTCCAAAGAATGTGAACTTGATGCAACAAGACAGAAAGATGATGAAGCTCTTCGCTTATAGATATCCATAAGGAACAGTCCACCACGTAATGTTCCCGAAGCAATGATCATAAGAGATCTTGGGTCTTTGATAAGACATTTGTCTTCTTTGAATTCTACAACCAATCCTTGGTTCATAATTGTAGAGACCGAAATGAGATTCTTTTTTATTTTTGGAACATAAAGTACATTACGAATGTACTTCTCCTCCCCATTGGGTAAGATAATGGGGATCACTCCAATACCTTTGATAGGATAAGAGGTGTTATCAACACCTTGAACTTTGCTTCCATCATGCACTTTCACAAGCTTTGTGAAGACCTCTTTGTGATAAGTCATATGGCGTGTGGCAACGCTATCAATCACCCAATCAATAGATGAAAAAATAGCAACTTGTAAAGCTGAAGATGAGCTGTTTTCTGCTGAAAAACCAGCAAGATTTGAAGTGGCAGAAATCTCGTCTTTAAGAGAGATCAGATTATTAGTGACAAAAGCATAATCATTATTGAAAGATTATCCTCCTTTCCAAATTGTTGTTCCAAAGTAATGATTGCGGTACTTGTATCGTTACCTTTCTCTTTTTCATTTGCAAGCCTCTTCCTACATTCTTTGATGTGATGCCCAAACTTCTTGCAACAGTGGCACTTACCCTTTTTCTTGGAGCCTTGATCTTGAGCTTCCTTAGATTTTTGATCATCTTTGGAAGTTTTGAAAGAAGGCTTCCCTTTCCACTTACCTTTGCCTTTGCCTTTGCAAAGAAAGCTTAAAGAGCATATTCAAATTAATGAGGTCCCTACTTCCTCATAGAAGAATGAGAAGATTTTACATTTCATGATTCGGCTTACCCAAAAACTAAATAAAACATAGTTGGTGGGCATATTGCACCACTAAAGATAGAAAGAACACGCTGACAGAATCTTATAGGCATTGTTGCACCCACACTGGACCACATTGTACCCGAAACATTCGGCAACCTACATAAATGAACTGCCCTTAATAAAAGCTTTAATTTAATACCCATATTGCCACAAAACCCAAAAAAAAAAAATCGTTTCTCAAAAAACCCTCCCCCATTTCAGAAACGCGATTCAAAAACACGTTTTTGAACGAGTTTCTGAACGCGTTTCTAGAAACGCAATGCAACTATGCCTAGTATCTTCACAAATGATAAAAATAACATTCACACAATAAACAAAGCATTCCACCACACCAACACATCTCACAATTAAGAATCTGGCAATGGAAACTCCAATTGAACCTTAACTTCTCTTTTGAATCATAATCTTGTCATCTGCCTAGTTAAAGGACTTAATAACATTTTGGTTGCCCACTCTCCTCATAATGTACTGCAGCTAACTCGACTTTTCAACAACGTTTGCGTACCTTTATGACATCTACAATCTCCACTACATTCTAAGCTAACTTGTTTCTACGCACAGAAGATCACAATCTGCTTTACAAGGTTTTTGGTTATTGCCTGGTGGGTTATGGATGCAATGGATAAAATTTCCAAAATGGTTAATTAGGATACCCCTATTCACCATCACTTGTCTAGGCTGAGTGTTACGAGCTCGTAACCAGTGCCGAACCCTAGAGAACATAGATAGGTCAGATACCACAGTCAGGGTCGTGTCCAGCGTACATGACCAACAGGGCAAGACAGTGTGAGTAGTGTGCCCCAGCACGGTCCATAGCCATGGCGGGCCTAACACAGCCTAGGGACCCTGTCAGCAGGATAGGGCCCCCAGTTGGGTCCCGACGTGCAGTCGGCCACGTCAGTGCCACGTGGCCGACACTTGGCAGTAGCATGCTACCAGTCCTCACACTGGGCTAGGAGGGGCTTACTCTATATCAGGGAGTAGGCAAGGTTGGGTGGATCAATTAGTGTTTGCCCTACTGTGGTGTTAGGATCTATTACACTGGTATCAGAGCCATCTCCATCCTAGGGAGTTCAGGAGCAACAGTAGAGAAAGCTATCAGAAGATAGGAAAGATCTGGGAGATTCTCAGAAAAGAATAGAGGAGGAAAATCGTTGTAGGATCAGCTTTCTAATCCTCCAATTTGCTGGATTTCTCAGTAGTTTGGAAGCATATCTTTTACAATAGCTTCAGCGCTGAAAAATCAGTTTCCCTCTCTGATTTTCGAGTGTAGATCACTATGATCTGAGCGGAAATTCAAGAGGAAGGGAAGAGCAGGTCCATCGCTGTATAGTCAGCCCTCAAATCTGAGTTTCGTATGAAGTTCTGAGTAGATTAGAAGGAGTTCTGATCTGAAATATTGTAGCAGGGCCAGCGCTGGACAGTAGGGTAGAAATCTCAGAATTTAACCCTGTTTTTCAGAAGTTTTTCAGGAGTCTGAGTTTCAGACTTGCTTGCTACAGACCAGCGACCTACAGGCTGAGAGTAAATCAGAGAATCAAGGTGATTTCAGAGCTGTAAATTGGACAAATCGGGCCAGACAGGTTGCTGACCAACCAGCGAGGGCAGGGACTTCAAAAATTCCGGATTTCTTTTTGTAAACTTCCGGTTTTTACTCGGTTTGTTGGAGCCCCACACCTCAAATCAGATCAGTCAGCTACTCAACTCAAGAACCGGGAAATTTGGCACCGTTTTGAAGCTTCAAACTGGCATTTTCCGGGACAGCAGGTCTGAAATCTTGGGGAAAAGAGCTGAAAGGGTTCCTCTTCATAATCTCTTTGGAAGTACAGTCCTCAGAAACAGCTAAGTCATCTTTCCTTTCCCTTGTACAGTTGTAAATTAGTCTTTAGACTTTTTTCCTTCAGAAGTTAAGGTAGCTCTCTTTCAGTTTCGAAGATGACCACTCCTCAGGGACCTGATCAACCCCAGGAGAGAGGCTTCGACGAACTTGAAACAGAAGCCTTGGCTTACAGAAAAGGGAAGGAACCCATGGAAGTAGAAGAACAGGAACAGTTCGCCGAAGAACTCGACGAACTGGTTACCAAGGAGCAGTTCCTCCAATTGGTAACAGAAGTGGATGAACTGAAGCTGGCATTAGCCAATTTCAAGTCCAGTGTGGACGACTCGTTCGCTGAACTCAAAAACTTGATTTTGAGCTCCGCGAAAGGAAGCCTTCCCTCCACTTCTCAGTTATCCCCTTCTCCACTTCCATCAGTTTCGGGTGAGACTTTACGGTCTCACCCCAGTGTTTTTAAAGATTTAAAGCCTCCTACTTTTAATGGGGAAGAGAAGGATAGAAATGCAGATATTCTACAAACCTTCCTCAGCAAATGGAAGAACATTCATGCTCTTAAACAGACCCCTGACCATTTGCAAGCAATTGAGGCCAGTCTTTCTTTAGGGCCTATGGCCTATAAGTGGTGGTTAAATCTCCAGGAGACTGGGCAGACTCCCCGGTCATGGAAAGCTTTTGAAGAAGCTTTCCTAAGAGAATTTCTACCAGAGAATGAACTTGATAGAGCCTGGGAAGCCTGGGAAAGAACAGTAATGGACAAGTCCCTCATCCAATATATCTCGCAATATCGAGAGGCAATTTTAAAGATTAAAAATATGGATGACTATCAAAAAATCAGGGGATTTGTCCGTGGCCTCAAAGATGAATATAAAGTAGAGGTCCAGAGAAACTCGCCTACTACCCTTGAGCAAGCTCTCAGATATGCTCAAATCTATGATGATTCAGTGGGTAGGAAGAGAGCGAGACAGCAACCACTTTCTGAGCAGCTTCCTCAGAAAGACTTTCAATTTAAAAAGAAATTTTTAAAAAGAAAGAAAGAAGATAAATTTAAAGGTGAAGCTCCTCAGAAACGCCCTTCACACATACAGCCCTTAAAACCAGATGATTTTGAGAAAGCCAAACAAGAACGTTTGTGCTTTGTGTGTATGGGCAAGGGACACACAGTCAGACAGTGTCCCAAGGGGCCTTTCACTAAAAAAGATAAAAAACAAGTTCATCTTGTTCAGACTGTATGTTTCCCCAGTGACTCGGCAGCTTCCGAGATCAAAGTGTATCATGAAGATCATGAACACTGTTGCCAGCTGACCTCTGCAATGCTAGCGAGACCCTTCAGCTTTGGGCCGCATGACCTAGTACGTATGCATGGGAAAGTTGGTAACCAGTCAGTAAGAGTCATGGTTGATGATGGGGCAACCCATAATTTCATCAACCACACCCTGGTTAAAAAGCTTAAACTACCAGAAGTACCTAGTCAGCATAGGTACATAGTTTCATTAGCTAAGGGTGAAGATAAAAAAATATGGGAAACTATGGTAAGTAAGTTAAATCTTGGTATTCAGGGGTACCAAGATCAAATAAACTTTCAGATAATGCACCTGGATCGAACAGACATTGTTCTCGGGAGAGATTGGCTCTACAGTTTAGGACCTTCCCTCCACAGAAACTATCAGGAGAACACCCTCAGCTTTCAGTATAAAGGCCGAGAGATCCAGTTGCATGGGGAGCATGATGTTCCCAACAGCCCTATGGTCTGCAGTTCAGAGCTCTGTCAGCTAATCGGAGACGAAGACCATCAGGTATTCTTATGTGACTTTCAGTTTATTCCTGAAGTTTCTATTTCCAGTTCTATTCAGCAGAAAATCAGTAAATTAGAAACTTTATTGTCTAAATTTAAAGATGTTTTTCCTGAAGATTTGCCACATGGTTTACCACCTAGCAGAGAGGTAGATCATGTAATAAACCTAGTACCAGGTACAGCACCTGTTTCTAAACCTCCGTATCGGGTCAGCCGAACAGAGGATGAAGAAATAACTAGGCAGTTAACAGACTATCTTGGGAAAGGCCAAATTCAGACCAGTACTTCACCATGGGCCTCACCAGTCCTATTGGTGAAAAAGAAAGAGGGGTCTATGCGTCTTTGCGTAGATTACAGAGCCCTCAATAAAGTCACAATTAAGAATAAATACCCTATGCCTCGGGCAGACGAGTTGTTTGATCAACTCGACGGGGCTAAGTTTTTCAGTAAAATAGACCTTAGATCGGGATATCATCAAGTCCGTATAAAATCGGAAGATGTCTCGAAAACAGCTTTTAGGACTCGTCACGGTCATTATGAGTTTAAGGTGATGCCATTTGGGCTCACAAATGCTCCAGCTACCTTTATGACCTTGATGAACAGTGTCCTCAGACCATACTTGGGTAAGTTTGTGGTCGTATTTTTAGATGACATCCTCGTCTACAGCAAAACGAGGAAGGAGCATCTAAAACACCTCAGAAAGGTGTTTCGACTGCTCAGAAAGCATAAGCTTTATGCTAAACAATCCAAGTGTGAATTCTTCGTTGAAGAAGTAGCATATTTGGGTCACATTATCTCTTCAGATGGGATTAAGATGGACCCAAATAAGGTTAAAGCCATACTCAGTTGGCTGAGACCTCAGAATATTTTGGAACTTCAAATCTTTCTTGGTCTCGCGGGATATTACAGACGATTTGTCAAGGAATATGCTCAGATAGCAGTCCCTATGACAAATCTTCTTAAGGGGAAGGGAAAGGAGTTCATTTGGGAGTCTGCACAACAGGAGAGCTTTGATGCTCTCAAAACAGCCTTAGCTACAGCACCAGTCTTAAAAGTCGTCGACCCCAATCAGCCATTTGTGGTCGAAACAGATGCTAGCGACTTTGCAGTAGGCGCTGTGCTAACTCAGGGTGGACGACCAGTTGCGTTCGAGAGTAAAAAACTCGAGCCAGCTCAGACTAGGTACAGTGCCTATGAAAAGGAACTCTTTTCTATAGTCCATGCCCTTAAGACTTGGAGGCATTATTTGTATGGTGCCAACTTTGAGGTCCTGACAGACCATGAGAGTCTCAGATACCTTTGCAATCAACCTGAGCTTAGAGGTCGGAAAGCTCGTTGGGCAGAGTTGATGCAAGAGTTTGACATGTCTATCAGATATAGGCGTGGAAAATTCAATACAGTAGCAGATGCCCTTAGCAGAATGCCTATGATAAACGAGCTGAGTTTTACTCAGATTCGTAATGAGTTACTCGAGTCCTTGAGAGGGAAATGCCAGCATGATGCATTCTTCTCTATTATCTGGAACTCAGTCCAGAACAGACAGTTACAGACTCCAGAACCAGTTCCCGGGGCTGGTGCCAGTTCATCCAAGAATACGGCAGCTTCCGTTGAGGATGATGATGAGTCCGAGTATACGTCGTCAGATGACGTTGAGGATTCTGAGCCTGTATTACCCAAGCAAACCCCAGTGGTTGAGGGTCAGTTGACTCAAGGATTCAAATGGAAACAGTATTCCATTCAGGATGAGTACTTGCTCTATAGAGATAGAGTATGTGTCCCCAATTCAGAGGATTATAGGCAGCAGGTCCTATATGAATGTCATGACAATCCTAGCGCGGGACACCCAGGCATACAGAAGACCTATGAGCTTCTTCGTAGGCAATTTTTCTGGCCCAGTATGAAAAAGGACGTCCACCAGTATGTAACCAGTTGCCAGAAATGTCAAGTAAATAAAGCAGAGCGTTTAAAGGCAGGAGGGTTGTTGCATCCCTTAGAAATACCAGCTGGTAAATGGGAGAGTATCTCCATGGATTTTATAGTAGGCCTGCCTAAAACCCAAAAGGGTAATGACGCTATATGGGTCACAGTTGACCGTCTGACCAAAATGGCTCATTTTATTCCGACCAAAACAACCGTTAGAGCTCCAGAGTTAGCGAGGTTGTTTGTAGACGGGCTATTTAAATTGTACGGTCTACCTTCCGGCATAGTCAGCGACCGGGACAGTAAGTTTACTGGAAATTTTTGGAAGGCAGTATTCCATCATCTCCATACTAAACTTAATATGAGTACCACCGACCATCCACAGACGGACGGTCAAACAGAAAGGGTAAATCAAGTGCTGGAGGATATGCTTCGTGCATACGTCAGCAAGAGGCAGACTAATTGGGAGGAGTATCTCTCGATATTAGAGTTTGCTTACAACAGTACCAAACATTCAGCTACGGGATACAGCCCATTTATGCTGATGTACGGTTTTCAGCCACGCTCACTCACAGCTGTAGGGTTTAAACAAGAAAAAGTTGAAGCAGCCAGAAACTTTTTAGAAGACCTAAACCAGATGATAGAACATGCTAAGCGTAGCATTAGACAATCCCAGGATCGAGCCAGGCATTATGCAGATCCACACAGACGGGATGTGCAGTTCTCCACTGGTGAGAAAGTCTACTTGAGAGTCCCAGTTGACTCTAAAACCCTCAAATCAGGAGTGTGTGCTAAGTTGTCTCCAAGGTATTGTGGTCCCTTTACCATCAGTAGGAGACTAGGCGAGGTCACCTATGAACTAGAACTCCCACACAGCAGTAAGGTTTTTCCAGTTTTTCATGTAAGTCAGTTACGAAAAGCCTTAACCAGATCAGATAATCTGGTAGGGGACAGTGTTCTAGTTCTCCCATTGGATCCTCAACAACCTCCACATGAACCAGAGGAAATTCTTGATAGTAGAGAGACGCAGACTCGTCATACTCTATACCGAGAATATCTGGTTAAGTGGAATGATCAGCCTGTTGAGAATGCCACTTGGGAAAGAGGCAGCGTCCTTCGCAAGATTTTTCCAGACTTTGTCTTAGAGGACCAAGACGGTTCTTAAGGGGGAGGGAGTGTTACGAGCTCGTAACCAGTGCCGAACCCTAGAGAACATAGATAGGTCAGATACCACAGTCAGGGTCGTGTCCAGCGTACATGACCAACAGGGCAAGACAGTGTGAGTAGTGTGCCCCAGCACGGTCCATAGCCATGGCGGGCCTAACACAGCCTAGGGACCCTGTCAGCAGGATAGGGCCCCCAGTTGGGTCCCGACGTGCAGTCGGCCACGTCAGTGCCACGTGGCCGACACTTGGCAGTAGCATGCTACCAGTCCTCACACTGGGCTAGGAGGGGCTTACTCTATATCAGGGAGTAGGCAAGGTTGGGTGGATCAATTAGTGTTTGCCCTACTGTGGTGTTAGGATCTATTACACTGAGTGATTGTGTTTCCTCGTTTTTTATAAATATTTTCTGGAGATTTCTTTCCCTGGCCAAAAAACAACACAGCTGAGAATGACTTTTTACCTGCAAAGAAGACCAATTGCCCGAAAATTTTGATAAAGCTTCCACAAAAGCTGATATTGCACGTACTGCCTGAAGCTGTAGCCCTGCATCTGAATTAAACCACCTCCTTTGCCCTTCTTGTTGCCTGCACAGGAAGCAATTGTGTAACATTCAATTCATACCAAGAGCTAATTAAATCCTATTAAAAGCATAAAAACGTAATCAAACTACACAAATTGATTACCCACTAACTAAACCCTAGCCACCCAAAGCCTCGGCAGAGGGTAGGAGGTGCCTTTGCAAAGGCAATTGATGGTAGGCAAGAGAGCAAGTACAAAAATATGCAAGGAAGGTGCGATCTTATGTACTAGAATATACTCGACTAAAAACAATTTGGGCCACGGAAATTTGCAAGGCAGTACACGATTCCTGAACAGTGTGAAATCTTAATCTGATCTGATTAGCTCATCTGAATCCCAGAAAAGCATGCCAGGCACATGAATTCAGAAAGCGAGAAGCCATACAAAGAAGGCGGGGGACGCAAGCCCAACTGCAAAGTGGCTTGCATGCGTTGCGTTGTCTGGTGCAAGCGATCATCGAAGTTTGGGTGCTGAGGCGATCCCAAGGGCTTGTGTTGCCCATCCCGATGCTTCCTGGGCATAGTATCTGTCTATGCGGTGATGTATCAGCTAACAGATGCTGGCGACGACAGCAAATTAGGCAGGTATGCATGCATCGATCGAGCAACCAAGAAAGCACAGCTCCTTCACCCTAAACTACTCCCAATTGACTATGAACAAATGGATATATAGCCAACAGCAGCAGGAGGAGGCTTCCAACTCTATTGCTTTTCTCAAACACAAAAGAAACCAACTAAAAACACTTTTTGTTTTGGCAATAGGGGACGCATTGCAAGATGGTTAATTTTAATAATTGAGTTTGATTTTCGAGTTGTGGTTCGGAAAGTAAAACAACATTATCTTGCTGATCATGTTTCTAGAATACAAATAACACCATCACATTTCTAGAATACAAACAACACCAGTTAATAATGAAGTTGATGATAAACTACCGGATACTGTTGTTGCCTTGCAAAGGCAATACTATGTGGTGAGGTTGGTCAATGGACTTTAGAATAAAATCAATGTTAAAGGCTAATATGTCATGACGGTCTAAACTTTTAAGGCTTGGACTTTGGGTAAGAGCTAAACTATCATGCATTTGTTGCCATTTACAAAATTCTACCATGGCATGCAGATAGTGCATGATTGTACATTGTCATGCAAACATTGATGCAAACAATGCATGATGGCGATGCTTTTCTTTTTACAATTTTGTCGTTTCGTAATGGACTATTGTTCAAGAAAGGGAAGATATGTGTGCTTAGTGTGGATGCTATCAAAAAGAAAATAATTTATGAATGTTATGACCATAGCTTGTTAGTGAAGACAAATAAATAAAAAGTGATGCAATTTGGTGATGAGAAAATCGAGTTAGCGCTCTAACACCACTGTTGGGAGTTGAGCGGTGCTCCGATACGAATGATGAGAATCGTGAGAAGAAAGTTTCACGAAAAACATTCGCGACTCTCTTTCGAGATTCGGATGGAATTCAGATGCGTTCGCTGCGCACTGCCAGCTGAAACACTCCTACAATCCTCCAGAGGGTAGTCATGTACTACTGATCTACGTTCATAAAATTAATATAGCATTTGACTTCATTACAACCAAGGTGCGAAAATCAACAAGAAAACTCAAACATATTAAAATAAACAGCATAAGCATTCGACATTCAAGATCAGACACAACCAAAAAATAATCTATATTGATTTTCTCTTATTTCTTCAGGGCACTGCATGCGAATCCACGCAGTGCGTTGGCGTGAGAGAAGCACGGTTCTCTCACGAGTATTAGTTTCGCTTTACTAGCGGACAATCGGATCTTCTGATCCTAGACATAATTGTCTTCTCGCACGCAGGCGAAGCTTCCGTGTGTGTTCGTCTTTATTGCTTACTAGCATCAGACTACTTCTTGTTCTTCTTTTCTTACTCGGTTACACACTGTGTATCCTATTGATATATGTCAAGTATTATTCAGTAAGTACAGTCTCTCTATGCAAATCTAATATTAGAGTGATTAACCATCTACAACTAACCAGAGAATTACAAGAGTGGCAGTTTAGCCACGACCTAGGAAGTATCTACTGACGTCATGCCATCAGGTCAGATCTCTGTACTTCTGGTACTTGCGTGATCTCTGGTAGTACTCCTTGGAGCATGAGGACAGAACAGGTTTTGTTTCCACCGTTGATTTCGTTTACCTCGTTCGCCTTTCTCTCGTATAGGACCGCAAGGGAATCTCGTTTGTGGATCGTTCGTGTTCGTGAACCGTTGGTCTTCGTCTTCGTTGACTTTCGTGTTCACGAAACTCTTCGTGTTTTGTGTCTTCAGATGTTCGAGTTCACGAAGATGCTCGTCGTCATCTTCGTTGACTTTCGTGTTCGCGAAACTCTTCGTGTATCGTGTCGAGGGGCTGTAAGCTATCAAGGCTTTGTGTTCATAAACACTTTGTTTCTTCAGCTCCCTCTCAAAGCATCGTAGCCTTATGATCCCGAAACTGCTCCTTTGCCTCTCAAAGAGTCATTTGTCCAGAGCCTTTGTGAAGATATCAGCAACCATATCTTTCATTCCGATGAAGGTGGTCTGCATCATCTTCTTCTCAATCAGATCCCTGATCAAGTGATACTTGATCGCAATGTGCTTCATCCTAGAATGGAACACGGGATCCTTCGTGAGGTGTATTGCAGAGGTGTTGTCCATCTGCAAGACCAGTGGCTCGTTCCTTGTTTCGCTCAATTCGTCCAGGAACTGCCTTAGCCAAATTATTTCATTGGCCATCTTTGCTGCTACTACATACTCTGCTTCGTAGGACGACTGAACTACAATGGTCTGCTTCTTGTTGACCCAGAGAATTGCTGCTCATGATGCAATGGTGCATCCTCCTGAAACGCTTTTACAGTCGTCCCTGAGAGATGCCCAGCTAGCATTGTTGTAGAAAAGTATCTTGAGACCTGCACCATGACAATAACACAAGCCATAATTCCTCGTTAATTGAAGATATTGCAAAATTCGTTTCGCAATCTTCCAATGTGTCGAGCCTGGATTCGTGCAGAATTGGCTCATCCTGAATACTGCATAAGCAATATCAGGATGTGTGTTGTCTGCAAGGTACATTAGTGAACCTATCAATCTTCTGTAGGGAGTGAGTTGCAGCTGTTCTCTTTCTTCCTCAGTCTTTGGACTGTCATCATTTGTTAGCACCGTTCTTGCGAGCATTGGAGTGTTCACTCCTTTGCAGTTCAGCATCCCAAAGTCTTCTAGGATCTTCTGGGTGTATCTGGGCTGGTGAAGGTATGACTTGCCTCCCTCATAGTCTCTTTCAACTTGTAAGCCTAGGTAACACCTGGCTTCTCCCATATCCACTATCTCGAAATGTTTTGAGATGTCTGTCTTTACTTCAACAATTAGCCGCTCACTCATGCAAAGTATCAGAGTGTCATCCACATATACAGCCACTATGATGATCTGCCCATCTGTAACTCTGACATACACATTGGAGTCAGCCAACAAAGGCTTGAATCCCAATGATTTCAGGGCATGATCCTTCTTCTTGTACCATTGTCGGGCTGATTGTTTCAGACCGTAGATGCTTCTATGCATTCTGCATACATAGTCAAGAAGTGAATTTGAGACAAATCCTGGGGGTTGATCCATGTAGACTTCTTCATCTCATTCGACATGCAAGAAGGTTGTCTTCTCATCCACAATGTGGATTTTGAGGTCATAAGCTACTGCATATGCGAACAACAATCGTAGGGACGAATGTTTGATGACAGGAGAGAAGGTTTCAGAATAGTCAATGCCGTATCTCTGAGAGAAACCCTTTGCTACCAGTCTTGCCTTGTATTTCGTCACACTCTCGTCTGGTCCATATTTGAGTTTGAAAACCCATTTGCATTTGACAGTCTTCCGATGATGAGGTAATGGCTCTAACATCCATTCCTGGTTCTTCCTCATGGACTCCATCTCTTCGTTCATGGCTTGGATCCATTTGTCATTTTTTGGACCTTCAATCGCCTCCTCGAATGTCTGTGGTTTGCCACTGAACCCACAGAATTCTTCTGATGTGAAGGTTGAGCTGTCTGGCACAAATCTTGCTGACGCTCTTTGTGGTCTTGTCAACCTTCTGGGAGATCCTCCTGGAACAGCTATGCCTTTGCCCTTGTCTGCTCTGCTCGGTCCGGAACCATCTTGGTTTACAAAAACTGTGGCGGCAGACTGCCTCTCGAATCTCTCTTTGTCTGATTCGTCGCTTGAATGGGAGACGACTCGAAAATTTTCGTTTTCATATTCGTCCTCTGCTCCCTCTGACGTTGGCGGCAGGTCATAGTACTGTCTTTCCAGAACTTCATAGCTAACAGGGTCTTCGTTGGCCATTGTCCTGCTCTCGTCAAATTTGACATCCCTCACTGTTTTCACAATGTTTGTGTCTGGCATGTAGATTCTATAGTATGATGAATTATTGTCATAACCCTTGCTCGGCTTTCTCATCAAGCTTCTTGCAAAGCTTATCAGGAATATGTGCATATGCTGCACAACCAAATATTCTGACGTGAGACAAGTTGGGCTTTCTACCCCACCATAGCTCATGTGGTGTCATGTGAGGAACACCAGATTTACCTGTCTTGTTCTGGATGTATGCGGCTGTAGCTACTGCTTCAACCCATAGTGCCCTTGGAGCCTTCGAATAGGCCATCATGCATCTGGCTGCTTCCATTAGGGTCCTGTTCTTTCGTTCAGCAACACCATTGTGCTGCGGTGTGTAGGCTGCAGTTCTTCTGTGAATGATGCCACGATCATTGCAGAAGTCAATGAAGCGATTCGAGATATACTCGCCATCTCGATCTTTTCTGATTTGCTTCACCTTGCTGCATGTGCATCTCTCAGTCCAATTCACATATTTTGTGAATTTGTCGAGTGCTTCAGATTTATTCTGAATAAAATATACTCTGGCAAACTTGCTATAATCATCAATGAAGGTTATATAATAATTTGAACCTCCTAATGAGATCACGTTGAATGGACCGCAGATGTCAGAGTGCACCAACTCCAGAATCTTTGTTGTTCTGTAGGAGTTTTTGACGAATGGTGTGCGTGACATCTTGCCTTTCAAACATGCATCACAGGTGGCCGAATTGGTTGCATTCGAGATGCTGACCCTTGTTATTGCTCTATGATGACTTGCCTGGTAGAGTGCCATTGAGTTCATGTGACAGAGTCTTTTGTGCCACAGAGTGTCTGGCGAGTCATCATGAGTATGATGTATCTGATCTGCAAGTAGGCATACCTTCAGATGATATAGGTTCCCTTTCCTTCTGCCTTGAGCAATGAGAGTGCTGGTGCTGGCATCAATCACGTTGCATGCTTCGTTAGAAAACGTCACACGCATCCCTACATCTGCTATTCTTGCTACAGAGAGCAAGTCTTGCTGCAGAGTTGGCACGAATAGAAAGTCTTCAAGTCGTCTATCTCTGCCGAGGGTGTTGAGCCAGAGTGAACCAATACCGTTCACTTGATGTCTGGATCCATCTCCAAGAACTATGAATCTTGAGAGATCTGCACTTTTGAAATCAGACATGATTCGTCTTGATGTCACGAAGTACGAGGTGGCTCCCGAATCCAGGATCACCTCGTGTGTGTCAGACGTTGATGCTGCACACACATCTTCACAGATGTAGGTGGTCAAACAATTTTTGTTCGTTCTTTCTTCGCCCATCTTCGAGCTCTCGGGCTCCTCAACATAGGAAGAACTATTATCGTTCTCCTATCTGTTCTATGCTGATCTATTTTTTGGGTTCTGGTGGCAATCCATGGCTGCATGACCCTTCTTATGGCAATGGATACACTCAATCTTGGGATTGAGCCAGCAGGTATCTATTGTATGCCCGTCTCTCTTGCATCTCGTGCAGGTCTTCTTGTCAATACCTTGTCGTTTCAACCTTCCTTTGGGTCTTCCAATTGCTTTTGCCGGTCCCCTCTACTTGCTGGTCACGATCCTGCCTTTGGTTCGACTCCCTCTTAGGCTTGAACTATTTCTTTGATTTTTCTTTGTTGCCGTAGA
The DNA here is from genome assembly GCA_029204225.1 of Diphasiastrum complanatum. Classification (NCBI taxonomy): domain Eukaryota; kingdom Viridiplantae; phylum Streptophyta; class Lycopodiopsida; order Lycopodiales; family Lycopodiaceae; genus Diphasiastrum; species Diphasiastrum complanatum. The sequence goes on from CM055101.1 coordinate 35,622,400, forward strand.
GTGCCTGGTCAGAACCATCTTTGTGATCAAGATGCTCTCTGGCCTCGACTTCCTCTCGAATCTCGACAATTGCCTTTTCGAGGTTCGTGGTAGGATCTTTCGCGAGCAGGGTTCATGTAGTCTGGAAAGATCTAGGTAATGCTCTCAATAGATATGTGAGCTGCTTCTCAGCTGATACTGCATTCTCTACTCCTGAGTTGTGTAGTGATAGAAATAGATCCTTAATCTTTCTCATGAAAGATGAAGGATCTATTCCATCCCACTGCAGATTCGTCAGCTGATCCTCCAACTTCATAATTTGACTTCTTGATTTCGTCTGACATCTTGTGAGTAGTGTATCCCACATCTCTTTAGCTTTGGAGAGTGTAGTCAGGTCAAGTGTAAGGCTATCTTCGATGGAAGATGATACCAAGGCTACTGCTTTGTTGTTTTTCTCCCTCCATTCGCGTAGCTCCTTGCCTGTTGTCGAGGCATTTCTTTTGTGCCATCCACCCAGGGGAAGAGTCCTTCGTCCTTGAGTATCAAAGATGTCTTATCTTTTCAGGCTAGAAAGTTAGATCTTGAAGAATTAAGTATAGTGTAGATCTTGTTGTTGTTCATTGAAGCCATTGCTTCTTGAAGTCTGTTTTTCTTGTCGTTTGGTTGATTGTCTGAATGCTTGGCCTCCTGGATCTGCTAGCTTCTCGGATATGTTAGAATATGACAGGGTGGCTCTGATACCACTGAAGAGAAAATCAAGTCAGCGCTCTGATACCACTATTGGGAGTCGAGCAGCTCTCCGATACGAATGATGAGAATCGTGAGAAGAAAATTTCACGAAAAACATTCGCGACTCTCTTTCGAGATTCGGATGGAGTTCAGATGCGTTCGTTGCGCACTGCCAGCTGAAACACTCCTACAATCATCCAAAGGGTAGTCAGGTACTACTGATCTACGTTCATAAAATTAATATAGCATTCGACTTCATTTCAACCAAGGTGCGAAAATAAACAAGAAAACTCAGACATATTCAAATAAACAGCAAAAGGATTCGACATTCAAGATCAGACACAACCAGAAAATAATCTATATTGATTTTCTCTTATTTCTTCAGGGCACTGCATGCGAATCCACGCAGTGCGTTGGCGTGAGAGAAGCATGGTTCTCTCACGAGTATTAGTCTCGCTAACTAGCGAACAATCAGATCTTCTGATCCTAGACATAATTGTCTTCTCGCACGCAGGCGAAGCTTCCGTCTATGTTCGTCTTGATTGCTTACTAGCATCAGATTACTTCTTGTTCTTCTTTTCTTACTCGGTTACACACTGTGTATCCTATTGATATATGTCAAGTATTATTCAGTAAGTACAGTCTCTTTATGCAAATCTAAGATTAGAGTGATTAACCATTTACAACTAACCAGAGAATTACAAGAGTGGCAGTTTAGCCACGACCTAGGGAGTATCTGCTGACGTCATGCCATCAGGTCAGATCTTTGTACTTCTGATACTTGTGTGATCTCTGGTGGTACTCCTTGGAGCGTGAGGACATAACAGGTTTCATTTCCACCGTTGGTTTCGTTTACCTTGTTCACCTTTCTCTCGTATAGGACCGCAAGGCAATCTCGTTCGTGGATCGTTCGTGTTCGCGAACCGTTGGTCTTTGTCTTCGTTGACTTTCGTGTTCACGAAACTCTTCGTGTTTCGTGTCTTCAGATGTTCGAGTTCGCGAAGATGCTCGTCATCATCTTCGTTGACTTTCGTGTTCGCGAAACTCTTCGTGTATCGTGTCGAGGGGCTGTAAGCTATCAAGGCTTTGTGTTCAGAAGCACTTTGTTTCTTCATTTGGATAATAATCAATTGTCTTACTGAATTGGCTACGTCTAGTTTGGTAAGGACCACCACAGAGGCTTTTGATTTAGCTGAAAATGTTTGTGGAACATTTGTTTAAGCTTTATGGACTAGCAACTGACATTGTGAGCAATTGTGATCCGAAGTTCACCTCATATTTGCTAAACTAGAAACATCTTTGAATTCTACTTCTTCAGATAATCTTGAGTTGTACGATCAAACAAGAATAATTAACTAGATGTTGGAACATATGTTACAAGCATATGTTTTTTTTTTGGAGAGCTTAACTTTGTAGTGTAATCACCAATGTATTTTCTATCTCTAAAGGTGCACTTTGCACATAGCTATCCTATCTATGTTAATCTTGTTTGGAGCAAGCTGGATGTAATTGCGTATAGTTTGTACTAGTGTTGAGAAAACGTCCCTTAGATTTCCTTTCAATATCATTCATTTTCTAAGGCATGTTGGTTTTTGAAAGATGTCTTCTAAAATCTTTAACTCAAAAGTTTGGTGGATTAGATCCTCCAAATAGTTGAGGCTACCATTAATTTTTACAGCTAACATGTTGGAAAACTTAGCACATCAATTAGGCTTTTATAATTTGGCGAAAATGTACATATAAATAATGAAAAACTCAAAATTTTAGTGTAGTAAATGCAAAAATTATTGTTTTTATGAATTTTTTATGTCTAAGAAGGATCACAAATCTGACTCCCTTTGGAGTTATATTAGAGAAGTTCTTAATTTCCTAGTTTTATTACAAAAGCATACATTTTTGGAAAACAAAGTCATACATAAGCAATTCTCATCGTTTGCTCAAAAAAAAAATCCGTTGATTGCATAAAAAATTATATAAATACATAGACATTACATTGGCAGGGCCTTATTTGGATCCTTAAGACATTGTTAGTCATATGGTTACATTTACCCTTTAGACTCATGGGTCCCTATTGCACAGATTTGGCTAGTGCTCATAAGGCTGCTTAGCTTCAATGACCATATTTGTTGAGCTTCCTACACTATTTTCAAAGAAGCTTTGTAATTCAAAACACAGAAAATCATAATAAGGACCCATTGTTTGAAGTAATGTGATAGATTTTTTTTTTTGAGAGTGGAGTTCAAGTTGGTTGCAAACATTGATTTTGTGTTAGTTTGTGGAGTTTGCCAAGATTCCATCAATGTTTATTGATGGAATTCAAGTTGTTTGCAAACAATTGGAGTTTGTCAGCATTCATCAATGTTGGTTGAAGACATAGTGATGTCAGACTAAGAAAGACTCAATTTTCAGCTCTAATTGTCACACAATTGATTGGCAAGTGTTAAACCTTTTGACTTTTTATCATAGTGCGAGGCTAGGCTTGGCTCAATTTGGCTGGTTGGCTTCCAGAGTTGGAACTACACTGAGTGAAAATGAGCTAGAAATTTGTGAATCCAAAATAGAAAACATGCATATGGCTATGCTTTAGTTAGAGATGGCAATTAGAGCATATGATGTGGCCACCTAAAGTCTTTAAGATCCTATTGGGCTTCAACTATAGTTTTGTCACGTTATGTACAATTCGGTGAGTATTGTCTCATACTTGGTCTTTTATTATTATTTATTACATAATGGATTGGTTGTGAGTGTTCTGCCCATATTACATAATTATTTATGAAAATGGAATTCCAAAGTTAATGATGAAGACTTTCCCTACATCTGACTTATAAGATGTGTGTTAAAAAAGAATTATTTGATTTTGTTCTATACTAGCTCCATATTCTCTCTCTCATAGTTAGTTGCCTTCAACTCATTTCCTCCAAATTTGATTCGTTAACTAGCTCTAACCAAAACTTTGAGATTATGTTAAAATTCATTATTTGCAAGTAAGTCCATGAAATGTGAAAATGAAAGACATTATTTGAATTTCAAAAAATTCACCAAAAAATGAAGGGAAGCATATTATAAAAAGGACAAAACTATCGAAGTAGTTTTTTAATTACATGTCAAAAAAAGAACTACTGGATAACATGTACTAGCTTCGGTGAGATCCATTAATAACTTGTCAAGGTTGCAAAAAAATAGCATGCTTATAGGTGTTGTTTGTGAAATATAGGGTATGATTGATGGGGTTTTAGACTACGGAGTAGCCTTTTCTTTAGGTATGTCTTATGGTAAGCTAAACGAATAAACTCTTTATGATTTTATTTTATTATATTTTCATTTGTGTAACTCTTTGTTTAAACTGATATTCTTGACTATTTTGATTTAATGAGCTAGTTAATGTGCAATGTGCTACGTTTTTCATAGCCTCTCCTTCAAGCATGCCTTGAGGTAAGCTAATGTAGTAAACTTTTTGTGTTCCAAACTGACTACATCAATACAAAGATATCTCATGCACTCCTTAAACTTCAATAGTATTCCTTTTATTTGGTATGGAAAATTTTGAAGGAGTTTACATTATTGCAAATAAGCTTTCTTTGCTTTTTTTCCCTTTCTTTTTTTTCAATTCAATTAGCTCGTTATTCATGTTAAGTTACTAAATTTTTTATACTATTTTACTTAGATTAGCTAGTTAATGTCTAATGTGCTACATCTTAAAGACCAATCAAGTAGAACATGATGACCAATGAAGGCCCTACCCTTGCCACTGGCAACCCAAAATCCAATTTTGAAATATGAAAATCTTCTTAACCTCGTAAAAGAAAGGCATCTATTTGGCAAAGGGTTTTTTGTAATAAGAATTGAACACCTATATTATATAAAGACCTTCTTTAATTTGGGTTGTGAATACAACTATCAGATCACGATCATGTGCCCAAGAATGTTTCACAGTAATAGCGCACTATGTGCTGTGATCTTACTTAGCTAGCTACAGATTGAATAACTATCTCTACTTCTTGAATAACTTTCACTCTCTCTAAGATCTCTGATCCTATGAATCAGATAATTAAGATACAATGGAGTTCATTGAGGAACTCTGAATCACGCTATTGATCTGCGTGGATCTCTGTGTGATCACTCTCACTTCTTGCTCACTTACTTATTCGTGAGTTGTCGTTATGTATATATACATGAAACAGTTACAATGATTGTGTGGGCAACGAGCGTGAAACAATGTAGTTACTAAAAAGTACTGAAGTGAACTGACTAGCTTGCTCTTGAGAGGATGTCATTGTCGATGACTTCGGTGACTTCGAAGCCGGAGAAGTCGATGACGTGGACTTCGATATCAATGGAGATGTGGCCAGGACTTCAATGACTTCGAAGTCGATGACGTGGACTTCGAAGTCGGAGACTTCGATGTTTATCTTGCTTCTGCTTCAGTTGATTGATTGCACAGACGTTCGACTTTTGAGAGTAAGGTTGTATGTCGTTATAGAGAGAGAGTATTTTGATTGTAAATACTCCTAATCATAAAATTTCCAATTTTGATTGTAAATACCCCTATGAATGTTGAATTTTAAGTTTTATTCATATGACAAGAGAAATCTTTTAGTTAGTTCTGAATGATGTTTTCTAAGGAGACTACAACTTCATATGGTTTATAGCATATCCAAATATTGACATACTACATTAATCTACATATATGACATAATACAAAGTCACCATCATACTCATATTATAGAGCATTTAAATTCGAGATTTGAAAATGGTACCTAATATCATGATTATTTATTATAAATAAAATGTTCATATTTTTCTAAACTTAAAACAACATAATGTTTATTGACTTTTGTGGTTAATGGTGGATTGCATTTCGAAGAGCCTACTACTTTGTATTATCTACATAATGGCACATATTGATAATTTACTTTTATGTCAAAATGGAAAGTTGTCATCATACTTTATATTATATAGCATTTGGTTTAACATTCTAAAATGCAAAATAAAATAACTAGCTTATATTATGATCATTGCATAATAATCATATTAAAATGACACACACACACACACACACACACACACACACACAATTTACACTTTTACTAAATGATCATTGCTTTCTATTCCTGACACACTAATATCATTGTCTTGTGTACAGTTTCCGGAAAAAAAAGTTGCTGAAAAACACTCAGTTGACAGATGGATTGAGATCGTTGACTATGGCTACTTTGCTGCGTAGTTTTTGATATAGCCAGACAATTTGCTTGCTATGCTGCTATTGTCTGCATTTTGTTTTTTGTAAAAGAACTCGGTAAAAAACTTCTTCGGTTTAAGCAGCTTTTGTTCAACTGCAGTCGCACATCGACTTAATTTAATTTGGTGATAGCTAGTTAATGTACTTTTTCGGCTTTAGATATGGGCTTGATTTTTTAGTTTTTAATTTCTTTTCTCGTGTTTTTCTTGCTCCTTTGTTCTTTCTTCGGCTTTTTGTTCTGTTAGTTGGTCTTTCTTTATTATTCTGTCTATGTTATGTTTTTTTGTGTTGGCTTGTTTGATTTGTTTGGATGATTTTTTTGGAATTTTTTTTCGAGTTTGCCTCATTTTGGTGTTCTTTGGTCTCTAGTTTTTGTGGGGTGTTGTCTTGGATTTTTTCTGGGGTTTGTTTTGCCTTACGTTCTCTCTCTCGTGCTTGAACTCGATGATGAACTAGTCTCCAATTCAGAAGCCGATTCTTGGTCGTCTGTGTGAAGTTTTTAGCTGTGTGTTTCCTCGTGTGTGCTCCTCGCACTGGCTTTATTGTTCTTTTTCGGGTGGATGGCGCCTTTATGGCATTTCTCTGCTCTGTTTCTGGTTGTCAGCTTTGGGATTTGCTGTTCACACTTCTTGCCTTGCTCTCTTGCTATTTATATTCTTCCTTTTGTTGTTATTGGTTTGTCTCTTTTTCTTCAAAGATGCATCTCATTTTTCTAAAAAAGCAAACAATGAGAAATAAACAAGACTTCTGCTAGCTGATTTGCTCTGGCTTTGATTCTTGGGTGGTTTATGTGGCTCCTTTTGATTGCGTGGTGGTCTTGTGCGCCTGGTTGTTTTCTGGTGTTCCTTCGCTGCTGCCTGGTGGTTATTTGCTTGTTGGTTCTTCGACGTTGGGCTTCCTTTGGTGGTGTTTGTCCTTGGCTGCTGTGTTGGTTGTTCTGGGCTTTGTCCCCTTGCCCTCCATGTCTTCTGAGAAGGTGTGGTTTCCTTTCTAGGTTGTTTGGTGCTATTTTTTGGGCTTTTCTCTTGCTCTTTGCTGGTGTCTTCTTGTAGGACGTTTTTCCTTGCTAGTTTATTGCCTTTGTTTCTTGTTTGTTTTCTTTCTTCATTGTATTTTCTCTCTTGGGTTGGTCTCTGCTGTTCTCTAGGTGTCTTTTTTCATTGGTTTGTAAGTTGTTTATGTCCCTATGCTTTTGGGTTCGTCTTCATTTGTGTGTGGTTTTTGTTTCTGTTTTTTCTACCTCATTTTTTTACTACTTGTTTGTTTTCGCTTTGTCTTGTTTGGTTTTTTTTTAATGTTTTGCTTTTACAGATGTAACTAATTCTGGCTCTGCTTCAGTTTAGGAATGCACTGTTTTAGAAATAAGTCATTTCACTATTGATTTTAAGGTTGGCCAATTACAGATATAACCCCCCCCCCCCCCCCCCCCCCCCTTTCACATTAACATGCACTTGTCTCTATGTTTGCATGGCGAGTTGTCTCTAGCACGTTGGCTTGCATTTTGAAGTCTTCCCAACCCTTCACAGCCCATATTCCCTTCAAAGAAATGCATTTCAATTCTAACCTTTCCAGTTGAAAGGTGATTGCTTAAAAAAAAAACCTTATAGCACCCTAAACTATATACTTGCATTTCAAAACACAAGACCTTAAATAAAATGGACCAGTGATATGTCAAGATTCAAATGGGCCAACTAGATTGGGGCGCTTTTTATTTCTTTTGTTTTCCTTTGCAAACGCAAAAAGACTGGTGTATATTCACAAAGCTTACAAGTCCAGCAAGATCAACATCCCAAGGATAAAAAGCAATCAAATCAAATTGCATCTCTCCGTTCAATACTTAACATCCAAGGTTGAAAAGGGGATGCTCCAGTGCTCGTCGTAATCTCAATTACCACGGTTTAAAAGTATGGGCTACAAGTGAAAGGTCCGAGCAAAGGGACTATTTTGATTCAATTTTTTTTGGGATTAACATACAATTTATAGCATCTCATTGTCATGGCCATGGGCTTGCAAGGCCTTTCCTTCACTCGTCATTGCTTTTGCCGGCCAGAGAAGCAACAGGAAAGAGAGAGAGAGAGGGAGGGAGGGAGGGAGCGAGCGAGCGAGCGGAGGAGGAATGGCGGAGGAGGAGTTGTCGTTGGAGCACGAGCTAGAGCAACAGCCTGCGGAGCATAAGGCCTCATTGGTTAGGCTGGATGAGGTGCTTCTTCCGGATTGCACAGCTGAAGAGTTGCTTCCGGTAAAACTACTCTCTATATCCCTCCTTTCTCCTAGCAGACAGAGAGACAGAGAGAGGAGTCGATAGCGATTGGTCTTGTAGGTTGTGAGGATTCACATTTCCACATTTTGGTAAATGAGATAAATTGAATACTTTCTTTGAACAAAAAGTTAAAAGGAGTTTCATACTAAGGGCACTTATGCTACACTCACTCCATCCCAGAGTTAATTCACCACAAAGCAAACGGTTGGCTGTCTGATGACCAAATGCATCAATAGTCGGAAGTACGCCAGACAGGGAAAAGCGAGCGAGACTAGGTTTTAAGGAAAATTTGAAGAAATAGAGCTTAAATCTTTATGGTAGTCTGTGATGATTTTATATAGACTATGAATAGCTATATCTGAAGGGCTAAACGTTCCCTGGCATTTGGGTCTTTGATTGTATCCTCCTATGGATTGGGGAGGCTTTACTGCCGCTGCTGTCACTATTAATTTAACCTTGTTTTGATTAGCTAGCTTCTCGCTCCTCTGAAATTCTTGGCCCTGATGCTGGTTAGACTGTCAGATTTATAGGGTCAACAATTCTGTTCATTGTCTGTATGAATGTTTGGCAGCTAGAGGTAGGTTAAGATTTGAGACTGTTGAGTACTTGAGAAAAACTTTCTCCCAGGACGGCACCTACATATGAATTAGAAACGTTTTGATAGGAAAGAGAAAATTTTATTTTCAGAAAATGACACCATGGTGAGTTGGTGTATTTTTTCTTGAGTTGGGCTTGCCCAGGTCCATGCTATGCATGATGAAGTTGATGGTTCAAGACTTTGTGGTTGGACTCCATAGGGTTGAAGATTGCATGTCTCCTTTGTTATGTTAGGTATTATCCTAGACGTTAACATCGATATATAAAGCCATGGTGTGTACTTTGTCAAATCCTGGGAAATCAATGTTTCACGAATCGGCGATTTGAACAAGGAATCGCGGTTCAAATCGGAAACCTGTTCGAATCGGTTACCGTTTAATTTTTTTTTCAAATTGGCCCCAAAAGTGAAAAAATGTTCGAATCGGCTGATTCGAACCTGACCTGGCCGTTTCGGACAGGTCAAATCGCCGATTCAAACCGCCAATTCGAACAGGTCCATGAAACATTGATTGTGTGTCCTCTTCTTTAGTTACAATCACAACAGATAGAGGGATATTGGAAAATATGAAGTCTCCATAAGAGTGATGATGAAAATAAGTTGAATTGAGGCCAAATGTAAGCTAAGTTGAAGTGAGATAAATATTAATCTATCTACCTAGGAGCTACTATGTAGATAATCCATCTACCAAATGAGAGGCATTTTACCTATCTATAGTTGAATGTGAGGTTACGTGAGTTAGGGCTAGGAGCTTGATAAGAATAAGCAAGCTTATCCATATGGCAAGTCACAATTGATAAAACCAGGTGACCTTTCGTATTGCTAGAGGGCTCGAGAGGTCAAATCACATGTCCTATTGACAAATAAGAGTAGATAAAGTGCTAGAGGCCCAATGCTCCATCTACTACAGCTCGTCCTCCTCAGAAAGACATTGTCCTCCTTATCTGTATAAGGTGAATGTTGTGGCTGAAGAATAAAAATTACATGGAGCGTATATTGAAAAAATGTATATAGTGGCATCAAAAGTATGAATAAATATCATTGAACGGTTATTCCATAACAGTTGCAACTTGCCAAATTGTGTATCCCGAAGTATTGATTACAAAAATATGAAATATGTATGCTAACCTTGTGGATCAGACAACAATCCAAGTGGATGAAAAAACTAGAAGATGGATTACCGTGAAGACCTAATGCATACACTATAATATCTTGCCTATTAGATTATCTAGGAATGCCACATAAAGGCAAAACAAGGAGGATGGGAACCAAGGCACGTAGAAAGGATTGTGCTACATGTAATAAGATCCCATGCCAATTTGATAGACCATGAGTGCTCCTAACTCCAAGTCAATTGTATAGAACTGGAGTAGCCATGAACAACAACAATAGGTAAGTTTGAAGATACATGTGGAGTCCTAGCTACCTATATGGACCATGCACACCTTACATTGCAAGAATAACCTGCTCCAAATATACCTATTGTATAGAAGTTGATAGTGCAAAGCATGCCCATGCCCATAATGTAGATTTCATGTGTCACTGAACCAACTCCATGCATTAATAAAGAGCCAATTGTAGGAGTATAGAATTCAAGTGGCAATCCATCATAGATGTAGGCCACTCAAGAGGACTACATATACTTGGGCTCTATATGTTTTTGATGAGCCATAGAATCAGTGTCATGGGATAGGTTAATTTTATCATGTATCTTACATCTAACAAGAAATCATAGCTCATTATAGATCAGCCATCTGATTAGGATGCTGCAGTACATGCATATGTAGAGTACTCACAACTTGTACATGAGGGGTAAATGTTATGCACACATATACCTCGGGCATAGCTACAATTATGTTCGTGGTTCTTATATATCCAAATGTTCCATTAGGACTATGCCAAGGTCTTCTTCACTATGATCAAGCAGATTCATCTCGTTACACATAGGAAGATCGAAAACAAATAATTAATGTAATGGTTGTGGTTTGTAGTATGTGCATACTTGCTCATATGGCTCATCATGCTGATCTGATGGCTGTTATTGATTCGAAACACAATCTGTAACTCATGTAGAAAATTACATACCTTATATGTTTGTGTCCTATAGCTAGTTGCATATGATTGTCTCATATTGGCAATTGTTTATCTCGAATTCTCTACAAGCCTTTGAATCTCAATTGACTTTGTGCTCATCCTCATACCGTTTCCTCTGTCAACTTCATGTCTTTCTCTAAACTATATATGCTTGACGCTCAATTCAGGTAGCTCATTAGGTAGGTGCCTCATAATGTGGATATTGAATTATAGCTTTTGAACTAGGATATGAGTGTTGTTGTGTCAACGATCACAATGGTAGATGTTTGCAAGCACACGATAGCATTAAAATGCTCCCACAATAGCGACATAGAAGTAAGGAGAGGAAGCAAACCACCATAGCCAGACATTGTATTTCTGCTCGCATCATGACAAAAACCTAATTAGGGCTTGTCTCCAAATAAATCAGTTAACTAGTGTCCTTCAGACTAAACAAAAATGCCATAGGGACTAAACCTTGGTCATACTTTAAATTGAACATTGCATTCCAACACTATCCTTCAATGATCAATTTACAATCTATTATTTCTTGGAAAGGTGTCATCCCAGATTCCCATCCAAGCGTCACTGGAGCAGGTGTTTGAGCAGTTAGAGATGCGTATACCTTGGGCTGGGGAGTGAGGGAATAAGGGTCTGTGGTTTCAGGATTAGATATAGATGCATTAGCAGCAGCAATCGCTTCAGTTGCAGGCTGCTGTACAGCGAGCGCAGCAAGCTGTGCCGCTGCCTGGGTGGCAGCTGTAACTGTAGGTTGTCCAGCATCCTGCGCTGGTTGCTGTGCTGCAGCAGGTGGGAGAGACGGGTCTTCGGGGAGGGAGGGGGAGCGTGAGCCCCCCCCACCTGTTTATATCTTGGCATGCATGAAGGGCCCACGATGGATCAGGGGGTGCATGATGGATCAGGGCACATCAGGCAGCTGGACAGCAGCAGTGCGCTAGTCAGAATGCAACAACAGCAGCAGCTCGCTAGCGCGCCATCGCTGGGGCAGCGCGTGAGCAGGGCGCGCTGGAGAGAGAGAGAGAGAGAGAGAGAGAGAGAGAGAGAGAGAGAGAGAGAGAGAGAGAGAGAGAGAGAGAATTAGAATTAGAATTATTATTATTAACTTCTTTTGGTACCCAAAGGTACATAAGACAAAAGAGAGTACAATAGGTGAGGAGCATTGTCCCCATATGGACTTATTTACTAGTAGAAAAGAGAAGAAGACAAGAAACTAGCATATCTATCTCGCTATCTCTAAGAAGAAGAAATATCCAAGCTTGACCACCAGCTTGCGAGGGTACAATGCAAGAGCTTAACCACCTGCTCTGCGGAGGAGACTAGCTATGAGTAAGCTGAAAATAGTGAGTGATAGTAGAAGTGGAGCGTGCTCTGGATTGGCGAGAAGCCCGTGAAGATCTAGTGATCCTGGATCTAGCAGAAATATGTGAGACTTTCTGTGTCTTCGATCTCCGAGTGGGGACTTCAAAATCCAAAACGGTAATGTCCTCTCTGTCTTGCTTATGGAAAAACTGGGTAATATGAGCCTGGCCGTGATCCATATCTGTTGCAGGTAGAAGTGAAGCTCGTAGAGTATACATCTCTCTCAATAGAAGACCTACACATCTGGAGTCTGGATATTCGAGGAACGATCGCAACGTGAGAGGGGTATCTCTGTATAAACAATGGTAGCGCCCCCTAATCTCGTAATATACTGGACAACGAAAGATGGAATGGAACTCATCCTCCATCTCATGAAGAGAACAAAGCTGACATATCCTCTACAATCTGGGAGTGTCCGTGTATCTACCTGTCTCAATAGCTAGTTGATGAGAAGAAACTCGGAGCTGTCCCATACAGTATCGCAGACCAAAAGATAATGGCTGTCTAAGATATGCTGGAAGGTTTGGGGTACCCGTAGTATCCAACCGTAGTAGATGTGTGCCATAGAAATGTATCTTGACCTTATCAGGGTCGGGCTGTGACCATATAGTGCGTATGTAGCTACGATAAATATGTTGTCTGATATAAGCATGAGTCCCGCTCGGAAGATCAAGTATAGATAAGCCCCAAGTCCGAAGAAGGGCTGAGACACTGCCAAACCAAGAATGCTTGGCCCCCTGTCCAGCAATGGTGCGTGATGAAGTGAGAGCAGCAACAATATATCTGGAAGTGTCTAACTCTGATATCTTGTGAAGAAAGGTAATGATCTGAAACATAGCACCGATAACCAGGGGGGGGGAAGCAAACTCCGCTAATATGATATCATGTGGCACCGAGGGCTTAGCCCTAATCATCCTGCTAAGCATGAGAATCTGGATACGAGTAAGATCCCTCCAAGTATCACGTGATAAATCCGGACACCAAGTCTCAGCAGAGTATAAAACAACCGGGGAGACAGTGGAAAATAGTAAGCATCTGGTAGCAGGTTCCTGTACATAATATGTGGAGCAGAATCTCTCCATATGAACAAGAGAAGTGTGCCCCTTGCGGAGTCTGGTGAGGGCTGCCGGTCGAAATGTGAGTAGCGGACCAGAGAAAAGTACTCCCAAATAAGTGTAAGAGGTCACAATCTCAATCGGCAGCCCATCATAATAGAAGGTCACATCTCTCATATGCTGTCTATTGGTGTTGAACACCATAATCTTGGTCTTCTTAGTATTAACCGTCAATCCCCAGAGAGAGAGAGAGAGAGAGAGAGAGAGAGAGAGAGAGAGAGAGAGAGAGAGAGAGAGATGAGTTCTACTTCATTAATTAGACAAACAAAAGAGATGTTAAATGGAGTACCCCCTATTAATCACCTCAAGCTAACAAGATAAGGAAAATAGCCTAATATAATAAATGGGCTCCTTGTGTCCAAGCTAAGTAAACTTAATAATTAAATAAACTGCCCGAACCCCCAACTTAGTCATTGATTGTAGACACATTTTAAGAAAATAAATCTGCAATCACTTAGGATTTGCATGTTGAATGTTTTTTGCATTATCAAGGTTTTTGATGTGTTGTTCATGCTTAGTACATGGTGGTTATGGTATTTGGTACTTAGAAGCATTTGGAGGTATAAGCGTGATCCTTAAATAAGAAATTTCATAAGCATGGATGTTTTCTATTGGAATGAGAGCCATTATCTCACACAAAACAAACTCATTTTGTGTGGCATAACTTTTTATGGGTTGACTAGCAAATCATGAAACCTTAACCATGCTAGATCTGCATTGGTGAGAATGGGGCTCCTTTAGTGAATTGATGGACCTAACAATCACTTTGTCTTTTCTCTACTAAGAATATGTTCTACTTGCATCATACAATTGCCAGTGTTTCAAATAGCACTATCTTTCTTCAAGCATGCATTGGTAAAAAGGATGGCTTTTTCTTGGTATAAGTAATTTTTCTACTCATGAAAAATTGTGTTAAAACACAGGGTGGTGAAGTAGCTCCAAAATCTGAATATGGAGCTGTTGACAACGATGAGGATGAAGAGGATCAATCACTTCTTTCCATAACTAGAACTCAATCAGATAGTTTGGAGGAGGATGATGACCAAATTTTGTGCTCAGGGGAGAAAATGGACAATCGTTCATTGGAAACTACACATGTCATTCAAAATGAATTGCATATTTCAATCGTAGATAAGATCGATACAGGAAATAAAGTGTTTATTTCAGGTATTTATGATGTTTATGCACGAATTTCCTTCGTCTTTCTTGTTCAGTCAAGTCTAGACTTGAAACATCGTAAGATAGAATGTGTATGTTAGTGAAGTGGAAATAATATGTTCATGTATGTTTTGTTCATGAGTAGGCACAAAGTCCTAGTAAAAATAACTTGCTACTCTCGTTTTAAGATGATTGAGCTACTATGTATCATATGTAGCACAAAATATTTGATAGTTTCACTATGGGAAGCAATATGATTTGGAAACTTATCTTGCTTATCTAAGATCTCAATTATGAATTCTTTCTCACCAAAGTAACACAACCTTTTTTTTTAACAAAAGATTTCCTTGAGGGTGTTTGTTACAAGTGCTATCTCTCTTTTGTTTGGCTAGAAGTGATCTTGTCAAAGCAAATGATATATCTAGCTCTAATATTCACTAGGTGGGAAGCTGAAAATTTCCTTCCATTTATAAGATTCAAGAGTAAGTTTGTCCAACGACAAACTTGGTAAAGGTATTGAAGATGCGAGTGAAAAAAAAAACTTGTCAAATTATCTTTTAGAAATAGGGGGGTATGATAAGTTCTTATGTTAAAGCATTTCATCCTATGAAGACTTTTCAACCTACACGTTGTAGGATATTGTGACTATATATCAATGAAGGTAATTAGGATTCATGGAAATAATATTAGACCACTATTGTGAGATTGAAGCCTAAGAAATCTTCAAACTTTGCTCTGGTGAAGTGAAGGTCATGGATAATGAAAATAGTCATTCAACCTTTTCAAACTTATAGTTTTTTTCTTCTTTTTATTCAATTGAAGAGTCATTTTGAGTGATTAGATAATCAAACCTTGAAATTTGTGTTGTCATGTGCTGACTATTTGTAGCCATATCCTTGTGGCTAATAATGATAATGGTTGACTGTGAAAGTGCTAAAGAG
Source organism: Diphasiastrum complanatum (assembly GCA_029204225.1). Lineage (NCBI taxonomy): Eukaryota > Viridiplantae > Streptophyta > Lycopodiopsida > Lycopodiales > Lycopodiaceae > Diphasiastrum > Diphasiastrum complanatum. The sequence goes on from CM055101.1 coordinate 35,637,869, forward strand.
AACTTAAAGCCTTGGGAGATCCTTTAAGGTGAGTTATCTAGCTTAAAGTCTTAGGGGATTCCTATTATGACTAATAATGTAGCCACAGCCCACATCTAACCAGTTATAGTAGTTTAGGTCGTGCTAAATGTGGAGAGTGTCATTCATTTGTCTAGACTCTAGTGTGAATTTTTGAGGTATTTTGACATCTTTGAGAGCTTTCTTGTTGTCCTTGGTTCATGCACCATTGTTTCCACCTAAGTTGCATCGGAACGACGTTCCAGGACATTGGAACCAGGAAAAAGAACCATTTTTTTTACAGCCATTGTAACCCGAGTAGTAGGAGCAATAGTAGGGTTCTAAATTGAGGGAGTTCTATTGTACGCAACACATCAATGCCAAGTTAATGACTTCTTGTCATGCCTTCTCCGTGATACTGATACCAATTGCATGTTAAACACCTAGAGTGTTGAGGAAGGCGTGCTACCAGGAGACGAAATCAAACCTCATGCGAATAAAGTTTTGTCACTTTGAAGTTTGGAATTTAGATCAAGCTTGCTTTAGTTGCCAATAATTGCTTGTTCCGTATGTGTTAAAGAGCATAGTACCTTGCATGATGTGGAACAAGGTATGACTTGGTAGAAGAGTTCCCAATATGACTCAAAGATTTGTCAGAACATCTTTAGGTGCATGGATACTAGTCCAATAGCCATAGAGTGTAGATGTAGAAGGGTTGCTCAATGTAGCATGCTATTCAATGCTTTGTATGATCAAAAAACGTAGCAAAGCAAACTTGGTTTTGATGAAACTACATGTATAATTTAGAATTCCTAATACCTAATATCTATCATTGTTTTTTGAACTTTCTAGGCCTTTTTTTTCTAAGACACCTAAATTGTTTTACAAAGAAAACCCATAAAACCCGTCCCGTTTTGGAATGACCTAAAATTCTTGAACGTTCCGGAACATGATCAGAACTCTACATTCCGGAACGTGATGCACTATGATTTCCACATGAAACAATGTTGGCGCACTTCAATTTAAATCTAGATCTAGTGAATGGGATCGATTGTGCTTTTATTAGGTCCACTTCATGTTGTTTTGATAGTTTTTTGGATCATTGGTGAAGTGTCTTGAAATTTCTTGAATATCAATTAGTTCTTTTTAATTCTAATATGGATGCTAATGACTATGAAGCAATGATGGGCTTAGAGCATCAAAAATCAGAGTTGAAGATAGGGTTTTTGTGATTTCTTGAGGCTTGTTGCATGTTGTTTGGTTTTTCAATTTTTTATGTTGATCTATCCAGTTTTTGTCATGCTTTTCATTTTTTTTTGGGTAATTTTGATATACTAGAATTGCAGAGCTTGTTGTTGACTTCTATGGGGTATAGTTTGTTCCGAATTTGGCTGAGAATTGATCAAGTTATGATACATAATGTTCATGCCACTATTTTTTTGTGAATTTTGTAGTTTTTTTCTTCAAAGAAGTTTCTTGATGTTTGATTATGTGTGCGTTGAAGTCCAAGAAGCTTCAAAGTGACATTTTATGTATTTTAGAAAAGTTCTCAATCCTGCGTGTGTGCACTCTTTGTGTCCTCCTTTCTAGTTGTACTTTTGCTTAATTTAGTGCTTACATCTCAAGGGTGCTTTTGTCATTTATAATCAAAGCTTTGCTAGGACCAATGATATGTTCACCATTTATTGAGTATAAGAAAAGACTTACCTTGGAAGACCCTTTCAAATTTTCCTTCATGGAGAGAGAGAGAGAGAGAGAGAGAGAGAGAGAGAGAGAGAGAGAGAGAGAGAGAGAGAGAGAGAGAGAGAATACAATACATACAAAGTAGGAGCAATGTCCATATGAGGACTTATTTCTAAACTATCTCTCTACCAAAAGTCAACTAACACAACAATCTCTCTTCACGCAAAAAGGAGATGCAAGAGCTTAACCTTCCGCTTTGCTGAGGTACAGAATGCAAGCTTAACCACCAACTTTGCTGAGGCACCAACTAAAGAAGAAACAAATCACTGAGAGGCTGATATGAAGAAGTGAGTGATAAGCTGGGAGTTGCGCACTGGAGGCTGACGAGCGACTCGATAAGATGCTGAAGGCCGTTGTGAGGCTCTCACTGACGACGTCTCAGTCTGGTAGGTGGTGGCTGAGTCTTCACAGCCTTTTGCCGTGTCGGGATATCAATTTCATCCTTTGATACATCCTCTCTATCCCTCTTCTATAAGAAATGTGTGATGAGAGTCTGACTATAAACATCATCTGCCTCCAATGGTAAAAGAGATGCTCGTAGCGTAAACATCTCTCTCAATAAGAGTCCCACAGTATATAGGACATCTGAAAATAAAATGTGACTCATCATAATAGAAAATATCGTACTGCATATGCTGCCTATTGGTGTTGAGAACGCCATGACCTTAGCCTTAGAAATATTTACCATCAAACCCCACTTCTGACAAAAACCATGTAAGACATCCAGGTGTCTCTGAAGCCCTTTGACTGAGGTATATAATAGGACAATATCATCAACATATAAGAGAATAGGTATGACAATATCTGCAAGAGGACAGCCATCACCACCCTCCTCTTTGATACTCCGCTCGAGATCATCAATGTAAAGAGCAAAAAGTGTAGGCGAAAGGGGGCAACCCTGCTTCACACCAACTGTACTGTGAACCAAGTGAGAAAAACCGTGCGGAAATCCACAAAGCAACAATAAACCCGTTGCTTCCTATGCTTAGCCTCCTCAATGATACATCTTAAGATAAAAAGCTGGTCCATAGTAGAATATCCATTGAAACTTGCCTGTCCAAGAGCATGTAGTCCATCCGCTTCCGCTTTTGAACTAACAATAGATTGCATAATCGATCCAAAAAGCTTAGCCATGATGTGGCTAATCATAATGATGTGATAGTTTTCCACGTTCATTGGATCACCAACTTGAAGTATAGGATGTAAAAGGTTAGTGCACCAGGCAATAGGGAAACCAAACATGACCGCCTGATTGAAGACATGAGAGATGTTAGGGGAAACTACATGAGCCACATCTTTAAGAAAATCAGCACTAAGTGAGTCAATATCTTCAGCTTTGTGACTTTGGACTCATTTGATAGCATCTTTAATTAAAGAAGGGGTAAACAGTGTAAAATTAGTAGGTCTTGATGAGAGATTGATAGGGGAGGAATCAACAATGTAGAGACGTGTAGCATACTCCACCCAAGACTCGATAGCAATAGGAACAGTTGTGAAAGACTTCTTAGAGAAGATCTTCCAAAAATATGATGAAGAAGATGAAATAAGAGCACCTATCAACTTCTAAACATTTTTCTGCAAGTATGCCCTCTTTTTTTTTTCTCACAAGTGTGCGGTTTATTTTATCCTTTTGAGCAAGTACTGTAGGAGAATAAAACCTGGCATGTACCACTTGCTTATGCGTAAGATAACACTCTGAATTATACCAATTATTATGCACACGTCTATGAGTAGAAATAAGCCTTATGGCAGCATGTCTTAAAGATTGTGAAAGGAACGTAGCCTGATGCTCAGCTGAGGATGAAAAGGGGAAGTCACAAAGGGGAGACATCAAAGATGAAGAGTAAGCAGAAGTGCCATGAGACGAAAACTTAATACGGGGACGAGTAGTACGTGGTGGTGGTATATTAGGCGGAGGGGTGACATGACCAATGGAAAAAGACAACATGGAATGGTCTGATAAGGTAGGTGGTAGGATATTAAACTCAGAGTCCTCATATGCTATGAGTGCTCGCAGTGAGGTGGGCGTGTCACGAAAGAGGCAATAGTATCTCCCTTGAATCTCATATACAAGCACCTTAAGATAAAATGCTTCTCAGACTCCACCTCACTCAAAGAGCATAAATGGCATATCCGCTCCTCTCTCAAAATGCCATGGAACATCCCAGTCTCAATATCCAACTGATTTGATGATACACGGAGTTGACCCAATGTGAATATGAGGCTGTGTGATAATCCTGAGTCCAAGTACCGTGGCAAAACTGCGAACCCTGATATGTCTAACTCATTGAAATAGCCTGATAATAGTCGGGATTATTCTACTATCGGGAGTGATTCATCCGAATAATCGATCTTTAATCTACATCCATTCATTCATTTATTCAGTTCTGCAGTTTTATTCGTGTTTCTACACAGTCTGCAGAAATACTGGGGAATCTCTCAGTAGGTGGCTTCGACAACGACAACGAACTATCGGAGGAGTCGAAGGATGATAGTTACTACATTCGTCTGATATGAAGCTTGCGACTTTCCCTAACTACTTTGCAAGTAAATGTCCGGGAAGGCCTAACTGGATGGATGACAACGCATTACGGCTAGCTACCAATTGCGACCTACGACCTAATTAAGCTGACCAAATTGGATAAGCTTAAATTGCTTTAGTATAAATAGCTGATCATTAGAGAAGGAAAAACAGAGAGAAAAGAGGTGAATAACAGAGGAGAAGAGAACTTCTATTTCTATGAGAAGACTCACAGAGCTCCATTAGTGTTCTGTTTTGAGTATTGCTATTTAGCGCTTACTGCGTATTAGCAGAAGCGCAGCAGACAGAGTTATCAGTTACTCAAAGATAGTTTAGAGTACGCGATTGCATCCGCTATTGTTTTGTGCTCTCATCTTCTGATTTTGTACGTACTACCTACTGAATCAATCCATCTTCTTATTGCATTCAATATTATGTCAGAATGTATGCATCTCTCTCTCTCTGTAGTTATCAGTAACTGATAGATCTCTTATTGTTTAGTCTGATTTTTCGAATGCTTCAATACTGCAATATTCTATACATCACTTCACTGTGTAACTGTTTGGCTATGAAATCACTTTAGCGCTAATGATTCAAAGTCAGCTGCTAAAAGATCAGATGTGATGATTGTCATAATAGCTTTGTTTAATTTATGATAGGCATAGTCATGCATAAGGAAGAAGGATCATTCCGCTGCGCTCGATAGTTCATCTTTCAATTTTGACTTAATTACTATCGAATCCTCTTTCCTTCTTCCAACATGGTATCAGAGCGTTATTATTCGATACTTTTCATGGTATCAGAACTCTATTATTAGATACTCTTCATAGTATCAGAGCGTGGTATCAAATTTCAGTATCAAATAATTGATTTCCAATTTTAGCGTTACACAATATCATTTCATTCTTAAGTCATCGATTTGTTGACAGACTAATGTCCAGATGGATTCTCAAAACAAAGCCGGTCTCATAGCAGACAAGTTGAATGGATCCAATTTCTACCTATGGAAATTCAAGTTGAAGACCTTGCTAATCACCAACGAGTTGTGGGATGTTGTCACATGTATTGATTGAAGCTTGAAGACGACATAGTCGACTGTAAATGGAAATCGAAGGATGGTAAAGCTTTCGCGCTTATCATTCTCAATATATCAGACACTCAGATTGGCCACATATTTGAAGCTCAAACTTCGAAAGAAGTATGGGACATCCTGAGTGAGGGACGTGATTTCTAAGTTGCATCTCAGAAGAAAATTCTTCACACTCAAGATGTCGAATGGTGATTCACTTCAGAATCACGTTAACTAGTTTAAGAATCTCTTGCAGCAGATGGCAGCCGTCGGATCAACCATCGACGATCAAGACGCAATTATGACTTTGCTATCGAGCCTGACTTCTACATATGAAAACTGGGTGATGATCATATTGACACACTCAGATGTAACTCTCACTAGAGTTATCACGTGTTGCTGCAAGAAGACAATCGAAGAAGTCAAGACACCTCTTCTACTTCATCATCTCATGCTCTATATGTCAACAAAGGCTCGAAACGACAGAAGAAAAGCTCTAAGCATTCCGCATCGAATCAGAAGCCGACACAGAGTCAAGAGCAATTATCGACTCCACAGTCGAAAAAGAAGATGTTCTGTAAGTTTTGCAAATGCACTAATCATGAGATCCAGGATTGCAGGATACTAGAAGCAAAGAATGCCAACAAGCAACCAGATCAACAGGCGAATGTAGTCGCAATATCATCTCAGTCTCCTACAATCGACATGGAAGGAACGATAAGGTTAAAGACCAAAAGGTGCAAGTCGATAATTCTTGGTTTCTAGATTCTGGAGCTACTCAACATATGACCAGTCATTGTGAGCATTTTCACTCCTATACGCCTTACAGTACAAAGAAATTCGTTCATCTTGGCGACGATAGTACACATACTATCGAAGGTGAAGGCACTGTAAGATTGAAGTTCCAACATGATCAATTCAAACTACTATCAAATGTTTTGTATGTACCTAAACTATCTACAAACTTGTTATCGGTAAGTAGAATCACTGATTTAGGTCATAGTTTGAGTTGGAGTCTGATCAATGTTGAATTATCGATAGGACAAGTAAGATCCTCGCACTCGGCAAGAGGCATGGATACTTATATAGACTGACTCATTGTTATTCTGACACAAGTCAAGCCTTGAAAATCTCAGTTCTTGTCAATAAAGCATTACTTTGGCATTATAGATTAGGACACTTGAATCATACATCTGTGTCGAACATGTCCAGACAATCCCTAGCACTTGATCTCGACTATCCAACCGACAAAGTTGATCTCCATGTCTCTCATAGTTGCATCATTGGAAAACAGACTAGGATCTTGTGAATGAGCTATGGCATGTGGTGTATTGCAATCTATAGTGCTCATCAATTCAGCTTTGATCTTGCTGATTTTTTAGTAGATTTTGGCCTGGAATCTGTTTTTCCCATCTACTATTAGCTGAATTTTCAAAAATGGCTAAAGAATCGGAATCTATAGGTTCTTTGTTCAATGAAGATAGGTTGGATGGAACTAATTTCTCCTTGTGGTGCTACATGATCAAAAACCTCCTTATTGCTAAAGGTTTGTTTGAAGTTGTAAGTGGTGATGAAGAGATGCCACCTAGTTTGGCACCTACTACACCGTCAAGAGCTACTTCTTCAATATATGTGGAGGTGTCTTTCGAAGAATAAAAGAAGTGGGATCGACGTGACACACAAGCACATTCGGTCATAGCGCTATCCGTGAAGAGATCAATCCTACCTCACATTCGATCATGCAAGACTCCCAAGAGTGCTTGGGAAGTACTTGCCAAGATGTTCCAAGTGAAGAATACGGCGAAAGTGCTTTTTCTACGTAATCAACTCTCACCATTGAAGATGCAAGAGGGTGATACGCTTTCAAATCACTTAATGAAGATCAAGGATCTTCGTGAAGAGCTTCTTAGCATTGACGAAATTGTCGAGAACTCTCAATTTGTTTCAATTACTCTTAATTCACTTCCTCATTCCTATATTCCATTTATGTCTACTTTAAGCATATCTCTTAGGGGACAGCAAATCTCCTTTGAAGAGCTTGTTGGCTTACTTCTCCAAGAAGAGCAAACAAGGGTTAATTTTGGTGAACAAGAAGATCAAGCCTTCTTCACCAAAGGCAAAGGCAAGGGCAAGTGGAAAGGTAAGCCTTCTTCTTCCAAGGATAAAAAATCCAAGGAAGGCCAAGATCAAGGATCCAAAAAGAAGGGTAAGTTGCATTATTGTAAAAAGTTTGGGCACCACATAAAGGAATGTAGGAAGAAGCTTACTAAGGATAAAGAGAAAGGTATTGATACAAATACAGCCATGATTTCATTAGAACATCAAAAGGAGGATGATTCTTTCAATCGTGATTTTGCTTTCGTCACTAACAATCTCATTTCTAATCAAAAGATTTCTACCACTTCTCGACTTGCTGGTTTCTCAGCAAAAAACAACACTACTTCAGCTTTGCAGGTTGCTGTTTTTTCTTCCATTGATTGGGTGATTGATAGCGGAGCTACACGCCATATGACTCACCATAGAGACGTCTTCACAAAGCTTATGAAAATCAAAGATGGAAGCAAGGTTCAAGGTGTTGACAACACCTCCTATCCAATTGAAGGCATTGGATCTATACCACTCATTCTTCCCAATGGAGAAGAAAAGTACATTCGAAATGTACTTTATGTTTCTAAGATTAAGAAAAATCTCATTTCGGTCTCTACAATCATGAATCAAGGATTGATATTAGAATTTAAAGAAGACAAATGTCTTATAAAAGACCCAAAGAGATCACTTTTAATTGTTGCTTCAGGAACATTGCGAGGAGGTGTTTTTGTTGGATATTTATGAACCTAAAGCTTTGACATCCTTTGGTCTTGTTGCTACTAATTCACATGCATTGGAGTTGGCTAAAGTATGGCATGCGAGGTACGGGCACCTCAATTTTGGAAGTTTGAATATGTTGAAGAAATTCAACATGGTGGAAGGCATTCCAAATATGGAGCATCCCAAAGGACATGTATGCGAAGGATGCATACTTGGTAAGTTTCAACGGAAGCCTTTTCCTATTGATGGGACTATGAAAGTTGGTGATAAGTTTGCCTTAATTCATAGTGATGTATGTGGTCCAATGAGGACCGAATCCATTGGTAAATGCAAGTACTTCGTTACTTTTATTGATGATTTTTCAAGGTTTACATGGATCTTTCCTATGAAGGCAAAATCTGAAGTTTTTCAATGCTTCAAAGATTTTCTAGCTATGATAGAAAATCAATTTGGGCATACTTTGAAGATACTACGTACCGACCAAGGAGGGGAATACATTAAAAGTACGTTCGACACGTTTCTTCAAAGCAAAGGCATTCTACATCAAATGACTACACCTTACATACCGCAACAAAATGGTGTTGCCGAGAGGAAAAATCGCACAATCATGGAGATGGCTCGTTGCATGCTTAAAGCAAAGGGCGTTCCCCACAAGTTTTGGGCTGAAGCGGTTATTACGGCGACATACATTAGTAATCGGTGTCCGACTAAAGCCTTGAAGATTTTGACTCCTTATGAAGTTTGGTATGATTTGGTATCACCATCTAATGTTGAAGAGGAGGGATTGCCATCATCCTCTAATGGACAACCCACTGGTTCTTCAAGCGAACAGCCCATAATTCATCAAGAGGAGCAGATTTATGAAGAGGAACGGCCTGTTGAAAACTTTGGACATCATAGTCCAATTTCAGAGCACTTTGGACAGCAAAGTGTTGACAGTTCAGATCACTTTGGACAGCAAAGCGTTGATCAAAGTAAGGCTGTTGGACAGCCTAAACCAGTCCCTAAATGGCTGTTGCAGACTTTGCAGGACAGCAAAGTGAACCGCTTCTATGAAGGGAAGACTCGTGCCTCATCTAAATCAGTAGAATTTGCTGTTTTTTCTGACTTTGCTCTTACATCTATTGAGGATAGTGCAATAGAACTTGTTTTTTATGAGCAGGCCAGAGGAGTAAAATGTTGGGAGGACGCGATGAAAGAGGAGTATGACTCACTCATAAAGAACCAAACATGGGTTCTTGTTGATCTTCCACGTGGAAAGAAAGCAATTGGTTGTAAATGGGTTTATAAGATCAAGTACAAGTCCGATGGTACTATTGAAAGGTACAAGGCAAGACTTGTTGCCAAAGGTTATGCGCAAAAGGAGGGCATTGATTATGAGGAAACTTTTGCACCTACCGCACGAATAACTACCGTAAGGATAGTCACTGCTTTGGCTGCCCATCATGGTTGGCGTATGCACCAACTTGACATAAAGACAGCCTTCCTCAATGGTGATCTTAAAGAGGAAGTTTACCTTCAGCAACCTGCTGGTTTTTTGGTTGTAGGTCAAGAAGACAAAGTGTGTCTTCTCAAGAAGGCTCTCTATGGACTAAAACAAGCCCCAAGGATGTTGTATCAAAAGATACACACATACTTTTGTGATCGTGGGTTTTCTAACAGTCCTAGTGAATCTACGCTTTATGTCATGCATACATCTGAGTTTATCATCATCATTTTGCTATATGTTGATGATATTATCATTTCGGGTAGTAATGAACAATATATTGCAGCCTTAAAATCTGATCTTGCTTCAGTTTATGATACATCAGATTTAGGCCAATTGCATTTCTACCTTGGTCTTGAGTTTTTGCAAGGAAAGGCTGGAATCTTCATTACCCAACAACGGTACATTAAGCAGATTTTGAAGTGTTTCAAAATGGAAGATTGCAAGCCGGTTGCTACACCAATTGAGACGGGCCTGAAGTTAAGTAATCAAAGTGGTGGTGAACCATTTGATACTACACTATATTGTCAAGCGGTTGGAAGTCTCATTTACTTATGCAACTCAAGACCATACATATCTTATAGTGTTTCCCTCATGAGTCAATTCATGCATGCTCCGTTGACATCACATTGGAAAGCATTAAAGAGGATCCTTCGATATCTTCAAGGAAGTAAAACACTTGGTCTGTTTTATCCTTCTAGTGATGATGCATGTCTGGCTGGTTTTTGTGACTCGGATTGGGGTGGAGATCAAGACACTAGACGCTCTACTAGTGGTCATTGCTTTTTCATTGGAAATTCTGCAGTTTCTTGGTTAAGCAAGAAGCAGCCCACCGTTGCTACATCCTCAAGTGAAGCAGAATATAGAGCAACGTTTTCAGCCACTATGGAGTGTATATGGCTGAGACAATTACTTGTCGATATGAAGCATGGCCAGCCCTCAACTACTCTCCTATTTACGGATAGTCAAAGTGCTATTGCCATTGCACGAAATCCAGTATTTCATGCAAGAACAAAGCATATCGAGATCCACTATCACTTTGTTCGGGAGAAGCTTCATAATGGCGACATCACGCTTGAATATTGTCCCACGGAGGATAATATTGCAGATGTGTTCACTAAGGCATTGCCTAGAGTTCGATTTAAAGCTCTTTGTGAAGCTTTAAATATAAAGCAACATGCTGATTTTCTTACTTAGTGAATACATGTAATTTCTACATGTCATTTTCATTTAAGGAGGGTGTTAGAATAATAAATGTAAATGATGTAGAAGCCATAGGTTACTATGACCCAAAAGGTCGAGATCTGTGTAACCATGGTCATTTATATTTTAGGCCCAAGTTAGTATGACTAACTTGTAGGGACTCGTGGGTCCACTAGGGGCCTATACATGTGAATTAAGTACCTAACTTGTTATTTGGAGTACTTAATTATTTTATGTAACTTATGGTAGCTAGATAGCCATTAGTCAAGTTATTGGACAGCCAACAGTCATGAAGGTAGATAGCCATCTTGGACTACTTATATGTAGCCATTCATTTGTATGTGACACACTTTTGTTAAGCAATCTACTGTTCATATTGGCTGTCCACAAGTTTCTACAAGAGGGTCATCTAACCATCTCTCTCTTCTCTTTGAGAATACTTTGTGTTAATGAATAGTCTTGATTCTGGATTCCTACATTCGCCTCAGTCGAATGGACTTGCTAAGAGAAAGAATCGAACCTGAGTCGAATCGGCTAAGTGTATACACTTCCGAAATTCTTCTGGGCTGAAGTTCTTTCAACTGCAGTTTATATTCAGAATCGATGCCCGACTAAACGTCTCTCAGATTAAACACCTTATGAAGTTTGGACAGGCTCCAAACCATCATTATCAAACCTACGTGTTTTTTGATGTATCGCTTATGCGCAGATATCGCAAGATATCAGGAAGAAGCTCAACTTTCACAGTATCAAATCTATTTTCATTGGCTAGACTACTTCAGATAAGGCTTATAAGTTGTATGATCATGTCGAGTCGAAGATATTCGCCAGTCGTGATATCGTCTTCATCGAAGATCAGTTTATCGACCTCAACGACAAGGGAGAAGCTCATATAGTCAAACTATCGGATGTTCCCGAAGTATCAAACATTACTGTTTCCAACTAGACTAATCCTATCGAAGGTCCTAGCTCGACTACTTCAGACGAACAACTTATCAACAACGAATCCGAAGAAGAAGATGTTGCAGCCCAGCAACTACCTTATAATGAAAATAATCAACTCCGCTCGTCTCCTAGAAGGTCGACAAGAGATCGCAGACCAACTATAAGGTATATCGAAGAATTTGCAGCCTATCTTGTTCAAGAGTCGACTACTGTCGAAGAAGCACCTAGTCAGCCCGATTCTGATCTTTGGAGGGAAGCTATGGATAGAGAGTATTCATCTCTCATCAAGAACCAGACTTGGACTATTGTTGAATTACCTGCTAGTAGAAATGTAGTTGATTGCAAATGGATATTCAAAATTAAATACAAGGCTGATGGAAGCATCGATCGAAGAAAAGCTTGACTTGTCACGAGAGGATTTTCACAGATACATAATGTTGACTACACTAAGACTTTCAGTCCAGTAGTTAAACATTCTTCAATCAGACTTCTATTGTCGTTTGCTGCTATAGCCGATCTAGAGATACATCAAATGGATGTACAGACAACATATCTCAATGGAATTATTGAAGAAGATGTCTACATGATACAGCCCGAAGGTTATACTGTTGAAGGCAAAAAGAATCATGTATGCAAACTACACAGTCCTTTATGGCTTGAAGTAATATGCTAGAGCATGGTTTCAAAGGATCAACACTTTTCTTATCAATCACGACTATCGACCAAGCACTTCAGACAATGCAACATTCTTTTATTATTATCACTTTGTACGTGCACGACACACTGTTTTTCAGCAACAGTATCGATTTAATAAAAGATGGTAAATCGATGTTATCCTCAGAATTCGACATGATAGGTCTAGGTGAAGCGTTGGGCGAAGCCCATTACTGTCTAGATATTCTTCCTCAACAACGGTCCTATTTCATGGAACAGTCACAAGCAAACTTCGATAGCTCTATCTTCTACTGAATCAGAGTGTATCGCAGCCTCTCAAGCCACAAAGGAAACAGTAAGGTTGAGAAACTTACTTTCAAATGTTTGTCTCAAACATGTTAGAAGTAATAAATGATAATGTTAGTTTCCCATAGGTTACTTTGACCCAAAAGGTCGAGACTTGTGTAACCATGGGTTAGGTTTATTATTTAGACCATGTTAAGTCAGTTTTGGTTGAGTTGGACCCAATTTTGGTCTAGTAGTAATTCGTGGGTCCAAGTAAAGTCTAATTATGTTAAGGGACCCTATTTTGACTTTTGGGGGTGCCCTCTAATTAGTAGTGGTTCTTCGAAGGTTCTAGAACTTAGAGTTTTGGAAGAGTCTAGGCCCTTATATGTCCTCTTTGTTCATTTGTGATTCATTCCCTTTCAAGCATTGCTACTACTTTCTCTCTCCTTGAGGGCGCCTAACCCTCTCCCTCTTCTTCTTGTATGTGGAGATTGATTGTTAGAAGGATCTTAGCACTTTGATTTCCTACATGGTATCAGAGCCTAGTTAGACCTAACAGTTCATGGTGTCAAAGCCATGGTTAGGTGGCCCAGGTTGTGGGGCAGGTGACAGCTAGGACCCCAACCAAGTGTCTCTTGAGGGAGGGTGTTGGAATATCAATCCATACCTTAGAGAGAACTATCAAACAGGGCGGATAGCTCAGTGGTAGAGCATCCCATCCGGTATGAGGGAGTTCCTGGGTTCGAATCCTAGTCTGTCCATCCATATTATGATTTATGGATTTCTAACAAAGCAATATGCTCCGACAATTTTATTTTGTGATAATCAAAGTGCTATTGCTTTATGGGCTAACCCTAGATTTCATTCTAGGAGTAAGCACATTGAAATTAACTATCACTATGTCAAAAGCAAAGTTCTTGACAAAGAGGTAAACTTGTAGTACTGTCGAACGCAAGATTTGATAACTGAATGCACACAAGAGATTTTGTGCAGAACTAAGTTTGAAGGTCAAGGTATTCATGGATTCAGATTAAGGGGGAGTGTTGGATTATTCTACTATCGGGAGTGATTCATTTGAATAATCGATCTTTAATCTACATCCATTCATTCATTTATCCACTTTTGCAGTTTTATTCGTGTTTCTAGACAGTCTGCAGAAATACTTGGGAATCGCTCAACAGGTGGCTTCGACAATGACAACGAACTATCGGAGGAGTCGAAGGATGACAGTTACTACATTTGTCTGATATATATATATATATATATATATAGAGAGAGAGAGAGAGAGAGAGAGAGAGAGAGAGAGAGAGAGAGAGAGAGAGAGAGAGAGAGAGAGAGAGAGAGAGAGAGAGAGAGAGAGAGAGAGAGAGAGAGAGAGAGAGAGAGAGAGAGAGAGAGAGAGAGAGAGAGAGAGAGAGAGAGAGAGAGAGAGAGAGAGAGAGAGAGAGAGAGAGAGAGAGAGAGAGAGAGAGAGAGAGAGATAGATCTTTATTAATGTCCTTTGAATACCCTAAGTACATAGGACTAAGAAAAGGTACATGTCAAGTGTGTACATAGGAGCTTTAAAGCTCAATTACTTACATGAAAACAACTGCAAAAAATACTATAACTGCCTATGAGATGGCTGGCCCAGTCACGGGCCATCAGCCTGGCACTGTCGCTGCTGCCATGCATTTGGTATCTCAACCTCTCCGTCAGAATCACTACTCAAAGATACCTCGGATCTCAGTCTCCGACATGATATGTACTCACTGATGCTCAACTGTACCACTGAAGGTGTATCCGGATCCAATCTCCTCATCCTCAGATCTGACATCTCTCGGATCATGAATGCGACACATTTGGGGTCCTCATATGAGATCAGGGTAGAGAGTGTAGTTGGGTGCTCTTTGAACAAGCAGTAGTATCTCCCTCTTATCTCGTAGTAAGCTGGGCATCTGAAGAGAAAATGTGACTCATCCTCGGTCTCATGAATATCACACATACGACAAAACCGGGCCTCTTGATTGTATCTGCCAGTCTCAATGGCCAGCTGGTATGAGGAGACCCGAAACTGAACCATCATTGTCCGCAGTCTGTGTGAAATAATCTTCAACAGATAGCCAGGTACTATAGGGCGTCCAGCTGGATCAAGTGATAGCAAATGTGTGCGACAAAACTCGCTCTTAGTCCCCAATGGACCCTGCCAGGTGCTCTGAAGATATGATCTGTAGAGGTCGCCCCAGATATACTAATGAATGCCCGCAGGCAAGTCAGTAATTTGAATACCCGCTGTGGAGAGAAGACGGTGAGCCTGGGAGTACCTGAGAAAGAGTGCCCCTCTGAGTGTAATTGTCGAGATGAGGATAGATCCAGTGTTGCATAGTGTGTGTCCTCGACTTGGAAATCCTCCATCCGCTATATGAATGTGATAATGTGGAATAGGGCCTCAATCAGGATTGGGGGACAGCAAACTCCGCCAATATAAATCTGGTGTGGCACGGAGGGCTTAGCCCATATCATCCGAGAGAGCATATGAACGCTTCTTTCCTTCTATACACGGTGGGGTTTGTCGATGAATGTGGCTAAGACCAAGGTTATGATGTTCAAAACCTCCAGGTCCTTCAGGAGCTTCTATGGGATGGTCTTCCCCTTGAAGTTGTTGATTCCTACACATAGTTGGGGGTGGTTTTCTAGGGTCCCACTTTCAATGTGAGACAAGTAGCTGCTTCCCTGGGTACGGAAGGGTTATGCCTCATTGGTAGATCTGGAGAGTGTGCTTTAGTTCACACAACATCGAGGCGACCAGTAAATGTCGACTCTTTGACACTATGTTTGTTCCATTAGCTATGTATGCGGCCGAGACATGGAGTACTGTTTTGGCAGCCACTAATTGGGCACACATCTCACGGCTCCACATTGCTCCCCTCCATCACTCCGTATAACCTGCTCTAGCTCATCTATGTAAAGACCAAAGAGTGTAGGTGAAAATGGACAACCCTGTTTGACCCCAATAGTACTATCCACCTCTGGTGATATAACTCTTGAGGCTCGGATCCGGCCAATAACTCACCTGTATAATGCTACTACTGCCCGTAGGGTATCCTCTTGGAAGCCTCGGTCACGGAGTCTCTGTATCAATAGATGCTTGGGCACGGAATCAAAGGCCTTGCGGAAATCCACAAAGCAGCAATATACACGCTCTCTCTTGGCCTTGGCCTCCTCAATAATGGATCTCAAGGTAAAGATATGATCTGATGTGATATATCTTGGTCTGAAACCGGCTTGGCCAATGGCATGGAGTGATCTGGTATCCATCTCTCCACTGATCTGCAACTATAGGATAGAACCATAGACTTTGGCAAAGAGGTGGCTGATCATAATGGTGCGATAGTTGTCAACTTTCATAGGATCACCGCCTTTGTGAATAACATGGATAAGGTTTGTGGACCATGGAGAAGGGAAACTAGAAGTAACAACTCGATTAAATAAGATGGAGAGGAAGGGCGAGAGGATGTTAGGAGCATATTTTAGAAGTTCAGCCTCTAGTTCATCAATATCTTTGGCTTTATGTGAGTGGAGAGAGAGAGAGAGAGAGAGAGAGAGAGAGAGAGAGAGAGAGAGAGAGAGAGAGAGAGAGAGAGAGCTTTATTAATGTCTTTTCCATGCCAAAGGCATATAAGACTAATGAAGTACATGTCAAGTATGTGGTAACCATGGGAGCGTATAAAACGTCTCCAAAATTGTATTAAAGAAAAGAAAAGAAAGAAAAGAAAGCTTTATTAACGTCTTTTCCATGCCAAAAGGCATACATATAAGATGAGAAGGAGTACAACAGAGTAAATGGAACTCGGACGAGACAATGCCATCAACAGAAAACTAAACTAAAACGTAAATCGCTATGTAAAAAAGCTCATCTTTCACGCAGGAGAGGAAATAAATGACTGTAGCTCAAACATCTCTCACGTAGGAGAGGGAGAAGAATCTGAAATTTTAAGTTTTGCAGTTTTAACCAAGACCGGACGTCCGTCTCGAAAGAGAGCCCGGAAACCGTTGGCCTTAGCCTTTGCGATAATTTTCTTTCTCTCAGTCCAATGAATGGGCGTCAAGTCTTCATCCATAAAAATAGTAGATCCCTTCATGCAACCTCTTTTACATAGAACCTTTTGACGAAGCAAAGCATCTTTGAAATGCAGAAACACTGTGGTGGACTGGAGCTTACCCACCCAAGCAGCAGATATGACATCCTCTTTGAGACCAAAGGTGGAATGAATGAAAGCATTTGCCTCAGCCACGAGGTCCTTACCTGCAAAAGAAGCTCCCCTAACCCTGACATTGAGGGCCTTGAGATCTCTTTTTTGATGTTCTTGAATAGATTCAGAAATAACCTGTTTAGATCCCTTGAGCACGTCGGCCCAAGAACTCTTCGATTGCTGAAATTCTGCTCCAATGAGTGAACTCGCTCGTGAAGTTGCTTTGCCATGTCTTCAAAATCTGCATTGCCGCTTCCTCTTCATCGGATTCCAATTCATTCATGAGGTAAGTAACATCAACCTCAAGAATGCCAACTTTGCCCTGGAGGACTAAAATTGTATTCTCCAGAGTGGAGATTTGGAATGCTTGTTGCTTGATTAACGCAAGCAAGGATACATTGGTCTCTTGAAGAGACTCAATAATGCGGGGGAAACCAGACAAAAATTCAGTTGAAAGAGACGGAGACAAAGAGGATGAAGATGAAGGGTTGAAAGAGGGAGAGGAGGAAGAAAGAGTAGAGGGGGTAGTGGCAGTAGGAGAAGAGGTAGAGGTTGCGGGAGTGGAGGGTATGGGCGAGGGAGAGGAAGCAGGAGAGGGAGGGGGTAGGGTAAAGGGATTTGGAGCCGTAGTAGGGGTGGCTGAGAAAACAAAGGGAGAAGGGGGAGGTGTTTTCTTCTTCCCTTTCCGATTCACTGATTGCCAATCAGCCATAATGGCAAAAAGAAAGATACAACGATGGAGGAGGAGGGAGGGACAATGATGGAGGGACAAGAAAGAGGGAGGGATAGCTATGGAGAGAGAGAGAGAGAGAGAGAGAGAGAGAGAGAGAGAGAGAGAGAGAGAGAGAGAGAGAGAGAGAGAGAGAGAGAGAGAGAGAGAGAGAGCTTTATTAATGTCTTTTCCATACCAAAAGGCATATAAGACAAGAGAAGTACATGTCAAGTATGTGGTAACCATGAGAACGTCTAAAGCGTCTCCAAAGCTGTAATAAAGAAAACATCTAGTACAAACTAAGATAAATACATAAGTAAGAAAGCCTGTGCATAAAAATCATATGTCAAGATGTCAGGTCTGTGTTGGTACTGTAGAAGGATGTAATGCGAGCTGTAACATCAAGAAGCACTGGAGCTCGCTGGTGTCGTCTATGAGCATGAGTATGTGTAGTGCATCTCTGTATAGCCTGAGGTCTGGTGGGACGTGTAACTCTCATGGTCGCACGAGGCTGGGTGGTGCGTCGTCTCTGCGTCCTAGGTTTGGGAATGGCGTCGCAATCGCTGTCAGTCATGTCTGCATCAAAACGCGATCTTCTTCGAGAGAAGAATTATGTAATTTGAGACTGTGTGGTGGCTGGATAAGTATGTTGAGTTGTCAGACTATACAAGCTCCAAGGGCTGCCTATCAAAAATGAGTTTCTGGCGTTGCATAAAAGCTCTTGATGTGTTGAAAACCATAACTTTGGTTTTCAATATGTTAACCCCCAATCTCCATCTATTGCAGAAGGCATGAAGACTGTCTAGCTGTCGCTGTAATCCCTCTCTGGTAGAAGATAAGAGAACCACGTCGTCTGATATAAAAGTATAGCAATCAAGATACTCCCAAGCTTGCAACCTGTGCCACCACATCCCTCAATGACTCTCTCAAGCTCGTCGATATATAGCCCAAACAGGGTTGGAGATAGAAAACAACCCTGTTTCACGCCAATAGTGCTTCAGATATGATATTGGATACCGGTGTCACTCCGAAAACAGCCAAGGACTCTCTCATATAGTGCCATCACTTCCAAGATCGTGTCAGTAGAAAAACCAAGATCACGTAGATGCTGAATGAGAAGGGATAGTGGAACAGAGTCGAAGGCTTTCGTGAAGTCAACAAAAATACAGTAGACCCGCTCTTTCCTGTGTCTAGCCTCCTCAATAATGGCCCGAAGGGTGAAGATATGATCTGTGGTGGAGTAGTGTGCCCTGAAACCCGCCTGGCCCAATGCATGTAATCTCCTAGACTCTGCCTCAGAACTGATGGCCGTTAGGACCATGTCCGGGGTGAAGAAAGTGGAAGTAGTCGGCCGGGAAGAAATGGAGATGGGTGTGTCTGTGGGTGCAATATATAAGGTAGTGGTGTATGTAGTCCAGGTATGAAGGTCAGTGAGGGGAGGAGGTGGGGTATGGGGAATGAATTCCTTCCAGAAGGCACCAGTGGAGGAACTGCATAGGGAATCGACTACGCTTTTTCCTTTTTGAGTTTCATACACCCGTTTCTTCCGACGGAGGGCATGATGGAAAGATTGACGAGCTGCAGGAAGAAGATGTGTGTTATGCAATCTAGCTTGGGTGACTTGGAGATGAAGAAAATGACATTCGGCGTCAAACCAGGGAGGTCGGATAGGGTGTGGCGAAGTGGGTGGGTGCCGATGTGGTTTGGAGGGAAAGGAAAATGATGCAGCAGTATGGAGTGAAGTGGTAAGGAAGATAGCTTGTGTTTCCAACAGTGTGGTGTGGAAAACGACAAAGAAATGAGTTGACGGCCTCCTGGTATGTCTTGATGTAGGAACGATCAAAAGTGTACTTGGGTGTGCGATAGATGGTGGTTGGGAAGTCGGGATGGAGCCCATACTGAAAGATAGGAAGGAGTGATCGGAGAGGGTAGTGGGAAGAATGTGGAAATCAGACATGAGTGGGATAAAAGCTGGTGACCCCATGAGATAGTCGACAACACTGTGTCCTCCACTGTGTGTGTTATGAGCACGTAACCAGTGCCGAACCCTAGAGAACACAAGAGGTCAGATACCACAGTCAGGGTCGTGTCCAGCGTATACGACCAACAGGGCAAGAGAGTGTGAGTAGTGTGCCCCAGCACGGTCCATAGCCATGGCGGGCCTAACACAGCCTAGGGACCCTGTCAGCAGGATAGGGCCCCACGTTGGGTCCCGATGTGCAGTCGGCCACGTCAGAGCCATGTGGCCGACACTTGGCAGTATGCATGCTATCAGTCCTCACACTGGGCTAGGAGGGGCTTGCTCCATATCAGGGAGTAGTAGTTAAGGGTGTTGGCTCAATTGGTTATCTTGACATCCAAAGTTTCTTTGGTCTCAAGTTCGAGCCTCTCCTTGGAAACCAAGAAGCATATCAGGGAGTAGGCAAGGTTGGGTGGATCAGTTAGTGTTTGCCCTACTGTGGTGTTTAGATCTCTAACACTGGTATCAGAGCCATCTACTTCTATGGGAGCTTAGTTTCAGCAGGGGAGCAATCCATCAGAGTGTACAGAATCTTTTTAAAATTTTCAGAAATAAGTAGAGCAGGGCCAGCGCTGTAGAGACAGCCTTCTACTGAGGGAATCTCACTGGAATTACTTGCTTTTTTGATAAAATTTGAATCAGATTTCTAGCATAGACTAGTCGCTGTCGAATCAGCTTTCAGGTCTGATTTTTCGAGAGTAGATTCATCAATCGGAGCAGATTTCTACCTAAAATCAGATAGCAGGGCGAGCGCTGGACAGGGAGGAGAAAAAGTGTAAACTTATCCCTGATTTTCAGAAGTTTGGGGCCTAGTTTTTGTCATCAGACAGAGGGCTGATCAGCGAGCAGGGTGCTCAGGAAATTCGAATTTTGGCAATCATTTTTTGGGCCCAAATCACAGAGTTTTTGAGCACAAGAGTTGCTGTCCAACCAGCAGAGGGCAGGGAGCTACAAAACACAGATTTGCTTGCATCTTTTTGCAGCCTTTTGCCCGGTTTTTTGGAGTCTCAGGTCTGCAAATAGATCAGCGAGCAGTCTTTTTCAGAAATCCGGAAATTTTGAACCATTTTTTGGGCTTCAAACTTGGATTTTCCGGGATAGCAGGTCTGAAATTTGCTGTGGAAGAGCTGAGAGGGTTCTTCTTCATATTTTCTTTGGAAGTAAGTTTCTTTTCCCTCCTTTGTACAGTTCTAATTAGTCTTTTCGACCTTTTCTTTTAAGAAGAAACGTTAGGCACTCCTTTCTATCTCTGAAAATGACCACTTCTCCGGGACCTGATCAACCCCTGACAAGAGGCATTGATGAATTAGAAACGGAATCTTTGAGGTTTAGTAAGGGGAAAGAACCCATGGAAGTGGAAGAACAGGAGCGATTCGCCGAAGAACTCGACGAATTTGTTACCAAGGAGCAGTATCTCCACTTGGTAACAGAAGTGGATGAACTGAAACTGGCTCTAGCCAATTTCAAGTCCAGAAGTTTAATTTTGAACTCCGCGAAAGGAAGCCTCCCATCCACTTCTCAGCCGTCCCCTCCTCCACTTCCATCAGTTTCGGGTGAGCCTATGCAGTCTCATCCCAGTGTCTCCTACTTTTATTGGGGAAGAGAAGGATAGAAACACAGATATTCTACAAACCTTCCTCAGCAAATGGAAGAACATTCATGCTCTTAAACAGACCCCTGACCATTTGCAAGCTATTGAGGCCAGTCTTTCTGTAATAGATCCTAACACCACAGTAGGGCAAACACTAACTGATCCACCCAACCTTGCCTACTCCCTGATATAGAGTAAGCCCCTCCTAGCCCAGTGTGAGGACTGGTAGCATGCAACTGCCAAGTGTCGGCCACGTGGCACTGACGTGGCCGACTGCACGTCGGGACCCAACTGGGAGCCCTATCCTGCTGACAGGGTCCCTAGGCTGTGTTAGGCCCGCCATGGCTATGGACCGTGCTGGGCACACTACTGCTTCTTGCTGACGTATGCACGAAGCATATCCTCCAGCACCTGATTTACCCTCTCTGTTTGACCGTCCGTCTGTGGATGGTCGGTGGTACTCATATTAAGTTTAGTATGGAGATGATGGAATACTGCCCTCCAAAAATTTCCATTAAACTTACTGCCCCGGTCGCTGGCTATGCCGGAAGGTAGACCGTACAATTTAAATAGCCCGTTTACAAACAACCTCGCTAACTCTAGAGCTCTAACGGTTGTTTTGGTCGGAATAAAATGAGCCATTTTGGTCAGACGGTCAACTGTGACCCATATAGCGTCATTACCCCTTTGGGTTTTAGGCATGCCTACTATAAAATCCATGGAGATACTCTCCCATTTACCAGCTGGTATTTCTAAGGGCTACAACAACCCTCCTGCCTTCCAGAAGTACCTAGTCAGCATAGGTACATAGTCTCATTAGCTAAGGGTGAAGATAAGAAAATCTGGGAAACTATGGTAAGTAACTTAAATCTTGGTATTCAGGGGTACCAAGATGATATAAACTTTCAGATAATGCACCTGGATCGCACAGACATTGTTCTCGGGAGAGATTGGCTCTACAGTTTAGGACCTTCCCTCCACAGAAATTATCAAGAGAACACCCTCAGCTTTCAGCATAAAGGCCGAGAGATCCAATTGCATCCATTGTAACTGGGCCACTATACTTTCAAGTCCGGATATACGAAAGGCCTGTCTTCGTAGTTCTTCTTGTATTGCGTCAATGTGGCGACAGGGTATAATGGTGCCATTAAAGGATGGCTCAAAAGAATATGTGGAACCCGACGAGTATTCAATAGGAACAGCACTAGCTATTGGATCAGAGTGCATTGGCGTGGAGGAGGCAGGTGTAGAAACGGAAGAATGCACAGGTGTGGAGGAGGCAGACTGCGAGATTGAAGCAATGTTGGGAATGGAAGGTGACTGAGTCGTAGCTGGAAGTGCAGAGGACATAATGGAGTCCGAGGAAGCCTCATATTGAATTTCATAAACTTAAGGAGCTCTTCTATACTTATATGCCAGAGTTCCTTGGGGTTCAGAACGAGATGTGGTACAGCATAATGTGGGGAAAGTCCGACATTCTCAATGGAGCCATTTTTATTTATTATTTTGGATTTTGGAACAATAAAAATCAAAAGTTCAATTTTATTTGTGTTTGTTAAGTACAAAAGGAAGTGTGAGGCCCAAATATGTTTGGACTGACTATCAACAGTATAGTATTGATAGTTGTAGATATGTCTTTTTATACCATGGCAAGTGAAGAAATAAAGAAAGCATCAAAATTGTGAACATTACGAGTTGCAAAATACTCATATTCTGGAATGTGCATCTCAAATGCCAGCAGGTGCTGAAAATGCTGTTCCAAAGCAACTAGGCTGGCAACTATAGGTTTATGGTGATGGTTTCAGGTTCAGGTTGCTTGTTTTTCTTCTTCTTGATTTTATCTCTGAACTTTGAGCTTGTTCATGATGCTTCTGGCTTATTTCTCAGTCAGCAATGGGTCTATCCAACAGAATCCAGATTCTCATGAAGCCTAGATGGTAACTTGTGCTTGTCTACTGATTAATAAAAGTCCTTTCTATGTTTGAGGTTTGATGTAGATTTTTGACTAATTTTTAGTGTTACATTTTCCTAAGCATTACCTAATGGCACCACTAACTTGGAACTCAAATTTGTGAACATGGATATGGTCCAATTGTTCGGATCCCAAATAGAGATTCAACATATGACACACAAATGGAAGACCTGCAAGGGAATACATAGCTTTTGGTTTGATACATTTTAGCTTATATGAGTTATTGCCATTTAGACGTTACTTAATGGCTAATCTTACTAATAGTGCGTTGCAATTTTAATGGAAATGATGGAATGCCAGCTCTGCTCTGAGATGATTGTGATGATTAGTTTCTCAGCGTTGAGACAATAAACGTTGGATGCATCAAGTTCTACCTTGTCCATACTATTTTGTGACTGTACGAGGCAAAAGCTGATATTTTGTCCACTTTTGCTGTTAAAGTATTGATACTCAGACTCTCAGTTTTTCCTACACTCTTGTGGCTAATATAGGACGTGAAGCTGCTAGCCCTTGCAGAAGTTTGTCATCTGTTGAAGTCAAGATTGAAGTGGATAGCTGTATCTGTCTATCTGATCCCGGAAAAGGGCATACCGATATTGATAAACAGCATACCAATATTGGCAGTGACCTGGCAAACACACAGGGTGGTTTGGCAAGTCCCAGGACCTCATTACCAGGTTTGGGTGAGGACATTATGCCTGTACAGGATCGCTTTGAAAATATATCAGCAGAACATGAAAGCATTGAAAGTTTTGGTCATGAATTAACTAATAAGAAAGAGGAGGAGCTTACTATCACTGGCTTGCCAGGAATGCCTGGCCAGTTGGATGTTATCCAGGAAACTTGTTCTCTGGAGCATGGAGAGTTGTCGGTGTCACAAGCCGGAAATAATGTCAAAAGGAGCGTTAAGAAGGTCCTGAATGGCTCAAAAGAAGCAGGAACGGTTGCTCTTAGAGCTTCTCCAGGTTTATTTGGACTGTCTGGTCAATTTAAGAATGGTATTTATGAAAATTATGTACCAAAATCTGCACAGAGAAATTCCATTTATAGTTCTCCTGAGAACAGTACTAAGGTTCAGGTAGCATTAACAAAAAATAGGCAATGCCAGAATATGTTCCAAAAGCTACTACTCCAGGTTGAGCAAAGGCAAAAAGAGAACACAGAGTTGCAAAGGAGGATGCGAACACTTATTGACTTTGAAAAGTGTTGCAAAAGACGTTTCGCTGGTTTGTTGAGTAATCATAAAAACCTTTCCATAAAGCTCATTAAGAGTTCAGAACCTAAGCTTGACAAATGTCGGATAGGTCAGGTATATTTCAATCAGTACCATGTTACATCCACTGATGATTTGATATCTTAATCATTATTTTGTGACATTTTATGGAGAACACTGAAGTCAGACTGTGCATGTAGTTGTTCATAAAAATCTGTTTTGTGCACTTTATGTGTTTGAACTATATACTCTCATAATTGCAGAATTATGAGCAGTGTTTGTGGAGCTTCAGTTCAGCCATGTCTGTGTCACATTCTATTCAAAATTTTGTTTTCTGTTCTCTGGAATCTGAGGAGAAGAGGCTCAGTAATCTTAAGTGGCATAAAATGTTTCCAGGCCACTAATTATTTTTCCTCAACATGTAACTTGGTGCAGCCAGCAGAGACCAAAGTGTCTCTCGGACCTCCAAGTAACGAAGATGTCGAAACCTTTCAAAAATTGCAGAGAGAGTTCCCATCAGCTTTTGATTTGAGGAAATGGTCCAAGCATGAAAGTGAGGAGCTGAAGAAGGGAGTGACACAGCAGCTTCAAGAAAACCTAGTTCGTGAAACTATGGAAGCCTTAATGTATGTGTTGTCGTGATTTTGTGTCAAAAAGGTTCCCATTTTCAAAAGATATGTCAAAGCTTCGATGTTTTGGCAAATTCATAATGCTTTATGGTGACCTAGTTATTTCCCTATGTCTAACAGTATGGACAAGAATCCAAACGACAAGCCAAGAAACTTGGATGATATGCTGAAAGAAGTTGCAGAGAAAATTTTTACTGCTGAAGAAATCAGAAAATACTTGCCCAACATCAACTGGGATCATGTAGCACGTAGATATGTTGCAGGCCGATCAGCCGCAGAATGCAAGATTAGGTAGACATCAATTATTGTTTTATTGCATTTACAATATTTTCTTATTAAGACTTCAGTTTATTCTGTAGTTGATCTTAGTGGAAAGTGTGGTAACATACTCTTAGGATATAAATTCATTTGATGTTCTACATGTGCTTTATAAATTGTGTGCATCACTTGGTGGATTGAGGATTTCTTTTATTCTTAAAGTGTCTTAGTAATGCTTCATCACACTCAGCAGGATGATGGACATAGATATGAGTCCTTCATGTCAAACATGAAGCGTATGACTGTTTTTCTTTATCTGTTTATTGAAAGGCAATGTGAACATCAACGATCACTGTGCAACTTCAAGTAACACGATGTAGAAATGGATAGATAGAGGTACATTATGTTGGACAAGGGGGATATTCTATCAACTTTGTTTCTTGTACCTAAATTTAGCTTTCTAAGATTCGTGACAGCACCTGAATGGGGCAACAAAGAATGCTCGCTTATGACGTAGTGAAATAATTACCATGTCAGCTTTTAAAAATCTGCAAAGTACTCATCTGTTTATGCGGGCAATACGAAGACTGAAAGAGGTGTTAGTTTTGCGAGATTGATTCAGGATTGGAGTGCCTATTCCTAGAGAATCTCCAGGAAAGAACCTATTCTAGGCAACTCATAAGTAATTTGTTCACTTAAACATGAAACTGAGACAAGTTCTTTATTGTGCTCATTTCCACTGAAAAGATTTCAGACAGGGTTTTTGAAGAAAGAATAATCTTATATCCATCTTGTTATCTCTCCATATTCACTTTGTTTGTAGATTATCTCATTCTCAAGAACAGCTTTTGAGCAGGAAATCTGATCCCTGCCAGTAATCTGGTTTATTCATTGCTATGATGGCTGAAATATCAGTTCATCTGTCTGCTAGAAGTCAGTTGCACCCTGGTATGCTATTTGACTGCTCACTGCTCTTTTGATTACAGGAGTACCTCCAGATCCTTACATTGAGATTTGGAGCTTAACGATGGCTTATTTTTCTCGCCTTACTGCAATTGATGGATGAAATGGATCAGTTGCTGTTTCAGTGTTGAGGCAGGAAGATTGCCTTATAACATTCTTCTCAATTGAAAAATTTATGTTGTTTCTCATTGATGCAATATGGACATCTTTTCGATTATTTTCATGTCCTACTTTAATTTTTTTCCTTTGTTTCTAAGTCCTTCTCCGTCCATGGCTTCCTAATATTTTGGGGCAGGAGTCATTCTTGGGTTCTATTTCTGTATAATTTTGTAAGTGAATCTGTTATTCTGTATCAACAAGCTACGCATCTTATAGCTTTAGAGCTGACCAGGATAGACTTCTTCTTTGTTTTTGGGTGGTGCACATAGAAGCACACTTACTGGCATTCATACACATCCACGTGTGCTTTATGTGCATGTTGTCACCTGTCATTGTTGGGAGATTTGATATGCTTTTGATTTTATCTTGGGACGTGCATTTTGTGTCTGTGATCAGTTTATTATATTTATCCATTTAGGCTCTGGCCATCTTCCACAAGACCAGTTTTCCAGTGATTGCTCTGCTGATTCTATGTTCCTCATTGTCATATACTTGTATTTAAGATTATCACACGATTTCAGTATAACTTTGCATGACCTGCATGGCTCGTAAGGATGCAGTTACCTTCATTCAATCGATGGGCAAATTGAAATTATTTGAAGCTTAATCAGGGTTGGTGGACTGCATGAGAACCGCTTTGAATGTGTACGAGTGATTATCCCACATCATCATACGGTGTACTCTATGAAAGGTTCGTACTTTCCCTAGCTTAGACTCCAGTTTAGTTGCCCCGGAGTGTTGTCTGGACCTCAGAATGTAGGTTCAGTGATTGCTCTCTAAAAACCTCTGAAGTTGTTCGAGGAATAACTAAAATTTATGATCAAATGTCCCAGTTAGAGGAGTATGGAGCTCTGGAAAGAGTGGGAAGAAGCCAGGCTTGATGAATTGAGAGAGTACACACAATATGACAGCCTTTGTGTGCAGGGGGAGATGGAGGTAAGGAACAAGCTAGTCTGGTCACGAAGAACAGTCTGGTTATGGTTGGAATTTCAGAAGCAGTGGTGGTCCGATCTTTCACTTTTTTCCTGGTTGTGGTTGTTTCTTGTCATCTTGCTAAGTGGAACTCCCAATATTTTGTTGTTTGCTGTTATTGTATACTGGAGTTTTAAGCATATTTCGAATTGGGGCTCAGGCTTCTTGTATGTGTAGTGTAGGTGTGTTTGAGTGTTGATGGCTTTTTCTCTGAAATTGATTTTGAGTTTTTTTAGTAGTTGTAGAGTGTTCATCATTTTCATAAATTTGCATCCCAGTATGAGTTCTAATTTAATTTTAATTAGGGTCTTAGCAACAGGACTTCAAAGGGTGTTGCATGCGTCATCTGGATTATGCTGACGATGATAGGGATTAAAAATCTGTCTACTCAAAAGTCTCATTTTGGCTGCAAAGTAAGGCACCACGAGGATTGATTCCTAGCTTCCTTGATATCGGTGTATAATGATTACTTCCAGTGGTGGCTAAATCATCAAGCAACCCCAGATTTGTCACTTCCATTCAAGCCATTTGCCAGCAGCAGCACTAACTCGTTGATATGACCACCGCAACATACAGTTTTAAGAGTCACACTTCAACATAGATTGATACACTAGGGGATATGAGAGTTTTACTTTGTTGATCTGAAAATACACGTTAGAGTAACAAAAGGGGAGAGTCAATGAACCACCTAGCCAACTATGCAAAGAATTAATCTCCCATACCTTACCCAGGTCTTCACAATTAGATTCCCTCAACATCCCCAAATCCTAACTGTCCTAAGCAGACGTGCGGTACACGTTTATCAGCCAGTGCTGACCAGTTGGCAGTACCCTGACACACAGGCATGAGTTCTCAAGACCTCTTGACATGGTCTGCCTCATATGCCTCATGTGGTTTACAAATATCACGCATAACATTAGGGGACATGTTCTATTGACCTTATATTGTTTCCAAGAGATGCCACAGTAGGCCGATGACCTGGCCAGTAACTGATCAAACTATATAGTCTTTTATTTTACAACAGGTAATATTTACATAATTTCAACTTACATTCGACACATTATCGAAAATGATGCATCTGCCAAACAATTTCCCTTTCCTCTCTTGAATTGTATTTCTATGTGTAATTTTTGGATCAAATCAGCCCACATTTAAATATCGTGGAGTAACCTTTAATGCATGGATTATGCATGCAACTCTTTGATATATGAGTTGTACATTTTCTTTGTGCAGGGGTTTGCTTCTCGTTCTCGAAGGCTATTGGCCTTTTCCCTTGCATCAATACAACCCCTATTCTGATATCACTTGTATCCATAGCTAGGGTGAAAGACTTTGAGGGGTCAATGATTTTCTGGATTGACACGTTTCGCTACAACTTTCTCAATTCATCGAAGCTTTGCTACTTAGCTTCAACCTGTGTTTTATTTTAATTTCTATTTGGAGTAATCTTTAACATACTTGCTTTAGAAACCAGATAAACCAAAAAAATCCTTGACTGCTGTCATGCCAATCAGTACATACTACAGACCGACTGAGAATAACGATGACTTTCTTGTCTAACTCAATCAGCTGACCTATCATGTTGTACATATATATATATATATATATATATATATATATATATATATCTTGCTAACTAATTCACTGTTTTCTTATTAGCAAACGAAATTTTTTTCTCAGAGCTCACAATAAAGTTCAAAGGTGAGCCAATACAAAGTCTCTCTTGGACTTCAAGTTATCAATAACGTTCACAAAACACGTACTAATGTATGCTCTGAGTACATCATTCATGAATTTCATAAATATTGGTTGCGCATTAATCAGTTAAAAAGGCATCACAAGAGATTTATATTGACCAAATCAAGCTCTGAGTGCAGTCTTGTGAGCATCCTTCACAAACTATAGCCTGATAGTGACCACTCATATGTTTATTTTACCATACAAAGTAGCACCTTCTAAAGCATCTTGCAAGACATCCATACGTGCCGTAGGAGGGTGATGCTTACCACTAATTTTGTTCCATCTTTTTTTTAACAAGAATGATTGGCAAGGCACAAGAAGAAAAGGTAGGCCTTATCTGGCTTTGGCTAGATGATAATCATCAAATAAGTAACTTTTTCTTCCTCTCTGAGACTCATTAGGTTAGGTGGGTTTTTAACATGACTAGATCCAGGAACTGGCCCA
Organism: Diphasiastrum complanatum; assembly: GCA_029204225.1. Taxonomy (NCBI): domain Eukaryota; kingdom Viridiplantae; phylum Streptophyta; class Lycopodiopsida; order Lycopodiales; family Lycopodiaceae; genus Diphasiastrum; species Diphasiastrum complanatum. The sequence continues at coordinate 35,667,488 of CM055101.1, forward strand.
ATCTTACTTTCCACATCCTCAATGGGATTAAGAGGCACATTCTTCTCACCACAGATGAAATGGAGCTTCAAGCTACTATTGTACCGAATCTCGTACGTTGAGCAATTTAGGGCTTCTGCGTTGCGTGCTAGCATATTTCCATTGCAACATGAAATCACACCAGACAAGTTATCTAAATATGCAACTTTTCAGTGTAACTCTTAAAAGTTAAAAGAAATACCTGCAACCCCTCCTGTCCATACTTCTATACCCTTTCCATTGGCCATCGTGACTATGTGCTTGTCCTCGAACAATTGTGAATTTTTAGCTCGAGTTGAATGTATCACATCATGGGAGGACCTAGCGTCAAGTAGAAATTTCTGCAGCAAAGCAATCAAATAATTGCCATGTGCATAAGCAGCATAACTGCGTAACAAGAAAAACTGCCCTTGCATAGCAATCAAAGAATTTGTGATACCCTTGTTGCACTGATTTTGATAGTGTCATTGGAGGAGGAACTGTCTCCTTCCCAACCATTGGGACGTTCGTCAATTGTGAAACACATTGAGTGAATGCTAGTCGCTCTTCCTACCGCATGGACTCTGTTGCTTGATCCACTCTAAGAGTATATGTGGTCTACACTTGACATTCCTTCCGCTTATGGTATCCCAAACATGCAAATCACTAGTTCCTCGTCCTGCTCTTGGTCACATGGTGAAAACATAGTGGGACATGAATCTCTAGGAAAATGAGACTTCTTAGACAACCCTCTGCTTTTCAACACTGTAACTCCCTTTCCCTGTTGGTTGCTACAAGCCTGTAACTTGACTTCCCCTCCGGTTTTTTATCCTTTTAAATTTGTGCCGAAAACCTGAACACTTGATTCCTCCATAAGCTCCTGTGCTTGTGGGACCTTTTTCCATCTTCATGATACCAGGCCATTTGAACTGCTCTCTGTAAATGATATCTGCTCTTTCCTTGCATTTATAAGGACCTCCTTAGGTATTTTCAGCGATGCCTCTATATTCTTGAACCATAATGGTGCCTTGCTAAACTGGTGCATTGTTGGATTCCTTGATTTTCTCATTCATTGTTGCATTCCTTGATTTTCTCATTCATTGTTGCATTCCTTGATTTTCCTCATCCATCGATGGCCAATTTCAACAGCATCTTTCTAAGTGTGTCCCAGTTGAAAGGAAAAAGATGATCCTCATCCACTCTCCACTGCTGTTGTATCAGTTCCTTAACCAATACTTGGCCTTGGAAAGTTTCTGTGGATCATCATATTTTGCAATAGGACAGGTGTATAAGCATGTAAGTGTAGGACAGGCAGCAACTTAAGAGTCACGCTTTTGTCCCTTTGAGCCTGTTTAGATGTACGTTGAGAACACATTTCATAGCTTCTTGTTTGAGACTCCCATGATTCAGTGATTTCTTTTAAAGGTTTCAGGTATGAATCGAGGCTTAAGGACCCAAGTTCTTTGAGAAAATACTAGTATTTTCTGAATTTCAGAACCACTAACCGCTTGGATGAACAGGAGCCCTGCTTCCACTTAGTTTTCCATTCTTATGTTATTTATCCATTTAGAAAAATTTAAAGTAGAGGAAATAATGTAAAAATTGTTTTTCAAACACCTTACTTTAAGAAGAGGATGAGAAAATCAACTTATATGCTAAATAAGAAAGATTGTCCAATGATAGTTCTATCAAGAATAGTAACGTATATTTGAAGATAATTAAGAAGGTAATTTCGAAAGTTCTACCATACACAATCATGAGCATCATAGATTTGATCCATTTATAAGATAATGGTTTCGAATTACCTGTAAATGTCCCTTTATAGGGTACTTAATATATGCTTGACTCACTCAATTTTTTCTCTTCTTATTACAGATGGCTAAATCATGAAGATCGTCTCATGAACAATGCAGTGTGGACCAAAGTAGAGGATAAAAGGTTATTGCACGTTGCTCAGCAGCACGACTTGTGTGATTGGGAAGCCATTTCACAACAATTAAACACCAATCGAACTCCAGCTCAGTGCTTGATGCGCTATCAACGTAGTTTAAATGCAACAATAATGAGAAGTTCCTGGACTCCTGAAGAAGATGAACAACTTCGTATGGCAGTCAAATTCCATGGAGAAAAAAATTGGCAAGCTGTTGCTGCAAATATTGAAGGTCGCACTGGCCCTCAATGTAGTAATAGGTGAACTACTACTTTCTAGGTCCTTGTGCTACACATATTCGTCATCTGCATAATTTGATTGCATTGTAGATAATTCTGACTTCAAATGGCTCTGAATGATGAAGTCCGAGCCTCTATAGAAATTGCTTTATTTGGCATACTATGGTATGAACTTTTTGCTTATGCTTGTATGAATTCCATACTAAAGTCCCTCTTGTTTTCTTGATCTTGTCAGATGGCATAAGGTTGTACATCCAGGAAGGCGTAGTGGAAGGTGGAATGTGGAGGAGGACAAACGGTTAACATGGGCTGTCTCTCTTTATGATTCAAAGCAATGGAATAGGATTGCCTCTCATGTTCCTGGTCGTACTGATGTTCAATGCCGAGAAAGGTGTATATTGCTACTTGTGAGAAATTTAACTATTGCATACTTTAGCCCTTGCTTGAAGCTCTTTCTCTGTGTAAATATGCTTCAAATCATATTCATAGTAGCTTTCAAACGACTGAAAAGTTTAAGTCTCATATTCTTACATTGCCTAGCTTTTTTCTGGGGTTTTTAACCCATGGAAGGGTTGATATGAATCTTATGGAGTTATACATATAAAATAAGTGGATGATTGAGATGTAATAGCAAAATACCATTCAACCTACTATAATATTGAAAACAGTTATCTTTCATGCAACCACCTCCTAGTTATCTCATAAGGGCCATAATCTGGGAACGTTGCCACATGGAACATCCACCAACAAACATGTATACACACTAAAAAGAAACGTGGCCCAAAATATTGGATAAGAAACGCTTAAATAAGAAGCATGCCCTCCCACTTAGGCTCATCAACACATTTTGGGACCCTTTGACCTCTGTTTGGGGTCTTGGATCCCGGAAAAAGTTTTGTTTGGATTTTGGATGTTTGAAATGTGTTTGAAATGTTGGGGTTTTGAACAAGTTTGAATCAGCTTCCAAACGAGTTTAAATCAACGATTAAAACGTCCTCAAATGCTACTATGACCACCGCTATGATTATTTTTTTGTATTGTTTGATTGAACCATTGAATGTGGTTGCTTTTCACCCTAAACATCCATCAAAAAGGTTGTCTCATTTATCTGCATGCCTTTAGAATTGACCATGGCTTTTGTCTATATCACATAGATGTACTGATTGATTTGTTTTTAGTAAAAATACAATCTGTCATAGACATTAACACAATAGTATGTGCTTTTGAAGTGCAAGTACCATATACCAAGGTGTCAAAAGCTGTTACATCTAGGATTATTTCTTTATATTTATTTGTGATATTTAGCATTTAACGAGGTTTTGATCATTATTCTAGATGCAGAGAAGTCATTTTCAATGACTACAAATGCATTTGATACACTACATGAGATAGCGTCAGCCACACGATTCTCAGCACCTTTTTTTCACCAAATGTCCAATAAGAGTTCCTGCATACTCTCAAAGCATCTGGCTTGTCGGTCTCTAAGGTCTGGTTGCTTACAAAAGTATCTTAAAGTATCATGATCCATGAATACCTCAAATTTTGATCCATACAGATAATGCCTCCATACCTTTGATGCATGAACAAGGGCATACAATTCCTTTTCATGAGTTGGATAATCATGTTGTGCCAGGATGAGTTTCTTGCTCTCGAAGGCTACAGGCTTTCCCTCCTACATCAATACTCTCCGACAACAATGTCACCTGCCTTTCAGAAAAGTCATTTTCAATGACTACAAATGACATTTGATACACTACATGAGATAGCGTCAGCCACACGATTCTCGGCAGCTTTTTTTCACCAAATTTCCAATAAGAGTTCATGCATACTCTCAAACCATCTGGCGTGTCAGCCTCTCTTACAAAAGTATCTTAAAGTATCATGATCAATGAATATCTCAAATTTTGATCCATACAGATAATGCCTCCATGCCTTTGATGCATGAACAAGGGCATACGACTTTTCTATGATGAGTTTCTTGTTCTCGAAGGCTAAAGGCTTTCCCTCCTACATCAATACTCTCCCACAACAATGTCACTTGCATTCCTATTTAAAACATTTTTGAGAGTCTACAATTCTTAGAGTGACTCACTCAACGATAGTTTGCTTTAATTGATCAAAGCTTGCTTGTTAGGTCAGTCCACTCACTAAACCTGTTCTTTTGAGTCAAATCATTAAAGGTGTTGCATCATAGGAGTATTTCTCAACATATTTTCTATAAAATACTTTAGGTTTTGAGTCAAATCATTAAAGGTGCTGCATCATAGGAGTATTTCTCAACATATTTTCTATAAAATACTTTAGGTATATTTTATTGAATAGAGTGGCACAAGCAAATCATCTATATGTGGCATAGGATATGGATGTTTAACAATTATCTTGTCCTCTGAGAATCGTGACTAGCATTGCATGTGGATGCCATAGCAAAAGAATAGGTAACAAAAGCAAAGTAGTGTACAAAGCTATGCAAAATCAAGCAGCAAAAGTTGTTGAAACAAAACAAAAACAGGCTCTTTGCAAGACAAACTTATTCTATAGATAGATTACCTTGAATTCCTAAGAGAATTGAATAGAATAGACCTTGTACAACCAAGTTCTAATTGCTTACAGACTCTTCTTTTTCAAAACTCAGCAAACAAGGGTTTCAAATTGACAATCAGCAAAAAGCAAGGACTAATCACTGAACTAGAAGGCAAAAAACTAACCCTACTAGCAACCTACCACTAGGAGCCTATTGCAACTGATAGATTTGAAATATTATTGAGTATTGAAGAAGTTACAAACAATTTTGCAAATCCTATGAAGGCTAGATATTAACAAAAGCAAATATAACATGTAAGGAAAGTGCTCAAAAGCTACCAGAAGATCAGCATAGATAGGGCTCCAATATGTATCTTATGGGCTCCAATTTCCAAAACACTCAACAAATCACCTATAGTACGACGTTGGGACTGGGCTAGGAGGGGCTTACTCTATATCAGGGAGTAGGCAAGGTTGGGTGGATCAGTTAATGTTTGCCTTACTGTGGTGTTAGGATCTATTACACTGGTATCAGAGCCATCTCCATCCTAGGGAACTCAGTTTTCAGCAGTGGAGAAAGTAGCTAGATTGCTCAGAACTTCTTCAAGTTCTCAGAAAGAAATAGAGGAGGAGACTCGCTGTAGGAACAGTCTCCTACTGAGGAAATCTTGGTGGATTTACTTGCTGGTCAGAGAGAAATTAGTTAAAATTTCTAGAGCAGGTCCAGCGCTGTAAATTTAGTCTTCATCTCTGATTTTTGCCATCAGATTCAGGGAATCAGAGCGGATTTTTGAGGAGAAAGGGTGGTGCTGATCCATCGCTGAGGGATCAGAAATCTACCTCTGAAATCTCAGAGAAATCTAAGGAAATTTGAAGGGTTTTCAAACACTTTTTCTTAGCAGGGCCAGCGCTGGACAGGGAGATGAAAAATTAGTTTTTCATCACTGTTTTTGAGGATTTTTCAGTAGTTTGAACATCAAACTAGATTGCCACAGACCAGCGACCTACTACTTGAAGTCAGATTAGAGTTTCAAGCAAGTTTTGGGCCTTGAATTTTAGAAAATTGGGCCAGACAGGTGGCTGTCCAGCCAGCGAGGGTAGGGAGACACCAAAATCAGAAATTGAAATACTTTTTGGGTCTCAAATCAGAAGTAAACGAGCCAGTTGGGTTGCAATCAGACCAGCGAGCTACTATCCTCAAAGAACCGGGAAATTTGGCACCGTCTTGAAGCTTCAAACTGGCATTTTCCGGGACAGCAGGTCTGAAATCTTGGGGAAAAGAGCTGAAAGGGTTCCTCTTCATTCTTTCTTTGGAAGTACAGTCCTCAGAAACAGCTAAGTCATCTTTCCTTTCCCTTGTACAGTTGTAAATTAGTCTTTTAGACCTTTTTCCTTCAGAAGTTAAGGTAGCTCTCTTTCAGTTCCGAAGATGACCACTCCTCAGGGACCTGATCAACCCCCGGAGAGAGGCTTCGACGAACTTGAAACAGAAGCCTTGGCTTACAGAAAGGGGAAGGAACCCATGGAAGTGGAAGAACAGGAACAGTTCGCCGAAGAACTCGACGAACTGGTTACCAAGGAGCAGTTTCTCCAATTGGTAACAGAAGTGGATGAACTGAAGTTGGCATTAGCCAATTTCAAGTCCAGTGTGGACGACTCGTTCGCTGAACTCAAAAATTTGATTTTGAGTTTCGCGAAAGGAAGCCTTCCCTCCACTTCTCAGTTATCCCCTTCTCCACTTCCATCAATTTCGGGTGAGACTTTACGGTCTCACCCCAGTGTTTTTAAAGACTTAAAACCTCCTACTTTTAATGGGGAAGAGAAGGATAGAAATGCAGATATTCTACAAACCTTCCTCAGCAAATGGAAGAACATTCATGCCCTTAAACAGACCCCTGACCATTTGCAAGCTATTGAGGCCAGTCTTTCCTTAGGGCCTATGGCCTATAAGTGGTGGTTAAATCTCCAGGAGATTGGGCAGACTCCCCGGTCATGGAAAGCTTTTGAAGAAGCTTTCCTAAGAGAATTTCTACCAGAGAATGAACTTGATAGAGCCTGGGAAGCCTGGGAAAGAACAGTAATGGATAAATCCCTCATCCAATATATCTCGCAGTATCGAGAAGCAATTTTAAAGATTAAAAATATGGATGACTATCAGAAAATCAGGGGATTTGTCCGTGGCCTCAAAGATGAATATAAATTAGAGGTCCAGAGAAACTCGCCTACTACCCTTGAGCAAGCTCTCAGATATGCTCAAATCTATGATGATTCAGTGGGTAGGAAGAGGGCGAGACAACAACCACTTTCTGAGCAGCCTCCTCAGAAAGACTTTCAATTTAAAAAGAAATTTTTAAAAAGAAAGAAAGAAGATAAATTTAAAAGTGAAGCTCCTCAGAAACGCCCTTCACTCATACAGCCCTTAAAACCAGATGATTTTGAGAAAGCCAAACAAGAACGTTTGTGCTTTGTGTGTATGGGCAAGGGACACACAGTCAGACAGTGTCCCAAGGGGCCTTTCACTAAAAAAAGAAAGATAAAAAACAAGTTCATCTTGTTCAGACTGTATGTTTCCCCAGTGACTCGGCAGCTTTCGAGATCAAAGTGTATCATGAAGATCATGAACACTGTTGCCAGCTGACCTCTGCAATGCTAGCGAGACCCTTCAGCTTTGGGCCACATGACCTAGTACGTATGCATGGAAAAGTTGGTAACCAGTCAGTAAGAGTTATGGTTGATGATGGGCAACCCACAATTTCATCAACTACACCCTGGTTAAAAAGCTTAAACTACCAGAAGTACCTAGTCAGCATAGGTACATAGTTTCATTAGCTAAGGGTGAAGATAAAAAAATATGGGAAACTATGGTAATTAAGTTAAATCTTGGTATTCAGGGGTACCAAGATGAAATAAACTTTCAGATAATGCACCTGGATCGAACAGACATTGGTCTCGGGAGAGATTGGCTCTACACTTTAGGACCTTCCCTCCACAGAAACTATCAGTAGAACACCCTCAGCTTTCAGCATAAAGGCCGAGAGATCCAGTTGCATGGGGAGCATGATGTTCCCAACAGTCCTATGGTCTGCAGTTCAGAGCTCTGTCAGCTAATCGGAGACGAAGACCATCAGGTATTCTTATGTGACTTTCAGTTTATTCCTGAAGTTTCTATTTCCAGTTCTATTCAGCAGAAAATCAGTAAATTAGAAACTTTATTGTCTATAGTTAAAGATGTTTTTCCTGAAGATTTGCCACATGGTTTACCACCTAGCAGAGAGGTAGATCATGTAATAAACCTAGTACCAGGTACAGCACCTGTTTCTAAACCTCCGTATCGGGTTAGCCGAACAAAGGATGAAGAAATAACTAGGCAGTTAACAGACTATCTTGGGAAAGGCCAAATTCAGACCAATAGTTCACCATGGGCCTCACCAGTCCTATTGGTGAAAAAGAAAGAGGGGTCTATGCGTCTTTGCGTAGATTACAGAGCCCTCAATAAAGTCACAATCAAGAATAAATACCCTATGCCTCGGGCAGACGAGTTGTTTGACCAACTCGACGGGGCTAAGTTTTTCAGCAAAATAGACCTTAGATCGGGATATCATCAAGTCCGTATAAAATCGGAAGCTGTCTCGAAAACAGCTTTTAGGACTTGTCACGGTCATTATGAGTTTAAGGTGATGCCATTTGGGCTCACAAATGCTCCAGCTACCTTTATGACCTTGATGAACAGTGTCCTCAGACCATACTTGGGTAAGTTTGTAGTCGTATTTTTAGATGACATCCTCGTTTACAGCAAAACGAGGAAGGAGCATCTAAAACACCTCAGAAAGGTGTTTCGACTGCTCAGAAAGCATAAGCTCTATGCTAAACAATCCAAGTGTGAATTCTTCGTTGAAGAAGTAGCATATTTGGGTCACATTATCTCTTCAGATGGGATTAAGATGGACCCAAATAAGACTCAGTTGGCGAAGACCTCAGAATATTTTGGAACTTTAGATCTTTCTTGGTCTGGCGGGATATTACAGACGATTTGTCAAGGAATATGCTCAGATAGCAGTTCCTATGACAAATCTCCTTAAGGGGAAGGGAAAGGAGTTCATTTGGGAGTCCGCACAGCAAGAGAGCTTTGATGCTCTCAAAACAGCCTTAGCTACAACACCAGTTTTAAAAGTCGTCGACCCCAATCAGCCATTTGTGGTCGAAACAGATGCTAGCGACTTTGCAGTAGGTGCTGTGCTAACTCAGGGTGGACGACCAGTTGCGTTCGAGAGTAAAAAACTCGAGCCAGCTCAGACTAGGTACAGTGCCTATGAAAAGGAACTCTTTTCTATAGTCCATGCCCTTAAGACTTGGAGGCATTATTTGTATGGTGCCAATTTTGAGGTCCTGACAGACCATGAGAGTCTCAGATACCTTTGCAATCAACCTGAGCTTAGAGGTCGGAAAGCTCGTTGGGCAGAGTTGATGCAAGAGTTTGACATGTCTATCAGATATAGACGTGGAAAATTCAATACAGTAGCAGATGCCCTTAGCAGAATGCCTATGATAAACGAGCTGAGTTTTACTCAGATTCGTAATGAGTTACTCGAGTCCTTGAGAGGGAAATGCCAGCATGATGCATTCTTCTCTACTATCTGGAACTCAGTCCAGAACAGACAGTTACAGACTCCAGAACCAGTTCCTGGGGCTGGTGCCAGTTCATCCAAGAATTCTGAGCCTGTATTACCCAAGCAAACCCCAGTGGTTGAGGGTCAGTTGACTCAAGGATTCAAATGGAAACAGTATTCCATTCAGGATGAGTACTTGCTCTATAGAGATAGAGTATGTGTCCCCAATTCAGAGGATTATAGGCAGCAGGTCCTATATGAATGTCATGACAATCCTAGCGCGGGACACCTAGGCATACAGAAGACCTATGAGCTTCTTCGTAGGCAATTTTTTTGGCCCAGTATGAAAAAGGACGTCCACCAGTATGTAACCAGTTGCCAGAAATGTCAAGTAAATAAAGCAGAGCGTTTAAAGGCAAGAGGGTTGTTGCATCCCTTAGAAATACCAGCTGGTAAATGGGAGAGTATCTCCATGGATTTTATAGTAGGCCTGCCTAAAACCCAAAAGGGTAATGACGCTATATGGGTCACAGTTGACCGTCTGACCAAAATGGCTCATTTCATTCGGACCAAAACAACCGTTAGAGCTCCAAAGTTAGCAAGGTTGTTTGTAGACGGGCTATTTAAATTGTACGGTCTACCTTCCGGCATAGTCAGCGACCGGGACAGTAAGTTTACTGGAAATTTTTGGAGGGCAGTATTCCATCATCTCCATACTAAACTTAATATGAGTACCACCGACCATCCACAGACGGACGGTCAAACAGAAAGGGTAAATCAAGTGCTGGAGGATATACTTCGTGCATACGTCAGCAAGAAGCAGACTAATTGGGAGGAGTATCTCTTGATATTAGAGTTTGCTTACAACAGTACCAAACATTCAGCTACGAGATACAGCCCATTTATGCTGATGTACGGTTTTCAGCCACGCTCACCCACAGCTGTAGGGTTTAAACAAGAAAAAGTGGAAGCAGCCAGAAACGTTTTAGAGTGAAGGACATAAACATTGTTAAGGCACTTGATTGTTATTGTAGCAACACAACCCTATTAGGGTTGTTCAGCAGATTGTTAGGTCAGTTGTAGACCTACAAGTAACGGCACCGGCATGGAGTAGTGAATTTGCTATTGAGGGCAATATTTTTGGTCAAGGAATTTTACCCTAAAAGTTAGGGTCGAGCAATGTCAAAGATCAGGGTATGCAAATTGAGTTAATTTTTTGTCAAAGGTGTGGAGACAAACCAAAATGTCAAGTGAACCTAGTTGGGGTTGCATTCAGTTGTGCATGTTGTTGACTGAGGTTATTGATGGATATTTCTATAAAGACCTAAATGCCAAAGGTATACCTAGTTAGGGTTGCATGCAGAAATGCATGTTAGTGGTTGGAGATCTCTATGAGAAATATAGAGCATACTCAATTCAATGGTACTAGGGTTGCCATATCTCATATCAAGCTAGTTCAAAAGGTAAAAGTTACGGAACTTTCAAGAGGGTGTCGATTATATTGGAAAAGTACTAAGAGTGCAAGCAAAGAACTATATGGTGTTATTAAGAATACCATTGTTTGGTACATGGTGCATATGTTGCACAAGGCTTGTTTGCATGGTTTCTTATTGTGATGGCAAACGATAAGTTCATCGTTACAGGTGTAGTTATAACAATCTATGTGGAAATTCAGTTCAGAAAGCAAATTCACCTCTAAGAGGGAGTTTGGTTTATTGACTTATTGACACAACAAGCAAGTCATTACTTTGTATCAGTTTGGGAAGACAAAGCTACTAGGGAGCAATCTAAAGATTTATATTGATGCAAGTTCAAAGATCCAGGCTGTCATGTTGTGTTTTGAAATTATTTTAATCCAAGTGTTTTATTTCTGTGGTTGTCAAGTAAATTTTTGGATACCATCCAACTCACAGTTGATTGTTCATGTGATGGTACCAAGTAAAGTTTAGTTCTACTAGGAAGATCTATGTTGAGTTGAAGAAAAGTTCTATGTTTTCTTCAAGTTCTTGAATCTATCAAAGTTCATGGTTTGCCATGTGGTAGATTCTATTGTTTTCAACAGGATTTGGAAGCTAAGGATGTTGATTAGCTTTTGAAAGTGAACTGGACAGGGTGTTGATTAGCCTTTGAAAATCAATTGGCAAGGTTGTCGTTTAGCCTCATAGAAATAACGGAATTTATTTGTTGAATCAACGGGTTATTGCTTAGCCTTAAAAAATCAATATTAAATCTTCTTAAATGAAGCAAGATTCCTTCAAGGTGAAGAGGTATCAGGAATTTTTAGTCTGCACTTTTTTTAATCATCATGGATGATTTGGTTTAGGCATGTATTAAATAAGGTTGAAGATATTTGTTTTCTAATGGAGGTGTTTGAATCTCTTGATTGGCAAGAAGATGGACATACACCAGTTGGGAAGTTTGGACACATATTTCGCATAGTGTTAGGACACATTCTTGATGAATTTGTCATAAGCAGCGACAAAATAGATGTCATGTTAAAGGGGCTTTCCAAGTTGGAAAGTTGTATTGAGGTATTGACTCTATGTGTGAGATAGAGGCAAGAGATTCCATGGAGAAGATTGTATCAAGTACTGTGTATTTAAGGGGGAAGTAGCAGTTTCTTTGTGTGAGGAAGTAATGCATACTTTATATCTTTCTATTGGGGAGGATCTATTACTTGCAAATATTTTGTTTGGTTCATGGATGACATTCTATTTGTATCATTGTTGGGGAGTGGTTGGATTGCAAACATGAAGTGCTATCAATGGTTTTCAAGATGAAAATCCAAGGGGAGTAGTTTAGCTAAGTGCATCATAGCTGGTAACTTATGAGAGTACTAGGAGAATTGAAATGGGTTCAATTCAAAGAATCAAAAGTGGAGTCAACTGCTTATGAAGTATAGGTTTCTAACATGGGTATTGATGAAAGAGATTTGGTGTTGACATTTGTAGGTCCATTTCCTACTTGTGATTGTTATGATGGTGCTTTTGTAAATCAAAGAGGCTTACTTTTTTTTTATGGGTGTTGGTGAGATCCTTACATATTTATGTTAGCTTGGAAGATGTTCAAAGAGACCAAGGGACTCAATCTTCAAGCAAGAAAGTTCTCAAAGTTATGGCAAAGGTTACATCTTTGATCCAAAGGAAGTCAGGGAATCAGGTGATATGTTGCGCTCATGGAGGCCACATGTATGCAATAGGGGGCATGAAGACAAAAGCAAGACATTGGGAGTCATATGAAGTAGGTTCATATAAAAAAGATAACATACGAAGGAAGTTCATCTAGTAATGCAGATATTGAGATCAGAGATGATCTTGGATCATACACCAGAGTTGAAGATCTTCATTATGTGTGCATCATGGAGGATATACATGCATACTTATGCTATGCATAGTTGTTGTTATTAACAATATAAACATTAAGGGGGAGTGCTATAGTTAATGTTCACCTTGTTATCCTTAATGTTGTTGTCTAGGATTAATTACGATTATTGAGCCTTCCTTGCGTGCTGATACTAGGGGCCTTTACCTATATTTAGTAAAGTCAAGTTAGACTTTAGCTAGACTCAAGTTTGAGATTCTAGTGCTTGATTTAGAGCACAAGTTTTGCTATAGATAGGTGTTGGGTACTTTTACCATATTTAGAGTCATCATTTAGGAAATTGCTCTAAAGCTATTTTTTCATTATTAGCACAAAGACATGATGCTAAAATCTATGTAATGCAGTGTGCCCCCTACCACATTTGTAATTGGAGATAGGTGGAGTTTATCTCATCACTTGTGTTCTCTCCCATGTGTTTGGCTATTGCTTAATCACAATAGGAATCTTATCTTTATTTGTGTGAGGAGTCGGTTTTCTAATTGTAGGGCAATGGGCAGCCACCAATCAGATCTGCAAATCGGCTACAAAAATGCTCAAAAATGTTAGGGTGCTGGATAGCCTCCAATCAAATATGAATGGGCTGCAAAAATATTGAGAGAGATGATGAATTAGGGTGTTGGACAGGTCCAACAAAGTAGAGAAAAATGGCTGCAAATGGGCACCCTTTTGGAAGAAAGTGTTTAAAAAAATATGGCAATGGAGCCTCCAAAAGATTGCCAAAAACCAGCAAACAAATGCTGATGAAAATTGTCGAAACCTCAATCAAATAAGGTTCTAAACAGTGCAATAGGTACTACTCAGAAAATCTGCCAGAATAACTACCAGAATAGCGGCCTCTTAAATAGCTGCCGGAAATAATCTGCACCAATTTATGTGTTTATTTATTCTTTTGTCACCAAGTTTAACGGAAGTGCTTCCGTTAACTATCCGCTAAAGGTCCACCAAAAAAAATGGAGATACACCACGTGTGGAGAAAACTAGCACTCCCACAAGGAAAGTGCTCAGATACCATGTTTTGAATTGGATCACGGATTTTAACATCAATGAAGCATAAAGATCAGATATGAGGCATAGACTAATCTCTACAAGAATAGCATAGATACATTACAATGATCATGAACATAGCCCTACAAGCTATAGATAACTAAAATTTAGTAAGGACTAGATAAGTAACCATTATCATAAGCTATCAAATGCATCACAATGACTCCTACTTATACCCATAGAGAAGCCCTAAAAGGAACTTCTAAGGGATAAGACTGACCAAACTAATCAAGTCAAGGAGGGATAATAGTGCACCCTCCCAGTAGGCCTGTGACTTGCTAGGTGGCCCCCACTCCTCAGTCATATGTCCAAAGTAACAACTATTTTCATAATAAAGTAAATGCTAGTGACCCAGATATGTTTTACCAAAATTTGTGTCCTGATTCTGATAAGAGATAACAGTAACTTTCTACAAATGGCTTGCAAGTTGATGTATGAGGCTAGTTTTCTTACTTTCTAAGACATCAGTGAAGCATTCCTTTTACACTTTGTTCATATTCTCTAAGCACATGTTTTTAGCATCCAGGGTGTTGTAGATGGAAGTTGGGGTAGGTGATAATCTTTGTTTACCGTGTTGTGTTTTTAAGCTTTAATTTGTTTATATGTATTATGTACTCTCAAATTGTCGTTAACTTATGTAGTCTTGAATTTTTGGACATGACTTTCATTACCATGAGCTATTAATATTTCCTATAAAATAGAATTCAGGAAATATAGGGAAACTACATGATGGTCCTAACCGAAAAATGTCAATAGGCTTTACTGCTTACAAATTTTTTCTTTCAAGGCTGAATGTTATTATCGACGTTGTTAATATGCATTATGTTATATGCCGATAGTTGTTAGTTATTTCATTTAAAGCTTGTAGTTTGATGCACATTTTTTGGCTTTAAAATGCATCCTGGAATGCTACTAAAAATGTACCCTTTTTTTTTGTCTCAACTTCAAACTCCAGTAAAATCTGTGCAAGGTGCTTTAGATTTTGGGTTAATCATTCTCAGTTGCAATGTTTCCAAGTACTGTATCAAATTTATGAATACGGTCTTATTTTTATCTCTGTTTGTCTTGTGCTTTGGTGATTTACAAGCTTCTACAGTTTTTAAAATGCTGACCTGGCATAGGATATGAATTCTTTAACAGATGGTGTAATGTCCTTGATCCCTCATTGAAACGTGAAGATTGGTCAAAAAAGGAAGACAAGCGACTTGAAGAAGCTGTTGCAAAACATGGAGCACATCATTGGGCAGCTGTTGCAAATGAATTGAAACCCCGAACTGATAATCAATGCTGGCGGTCTGCTGCTAACTTTGACTTGGACTTTGTATTTGGAACTTTTGTATTTTAAATTTATGGCCCTAACATCTGCTTGAACATTTGGGGTTTGTGGACGTTGATTGACTTTCTTTGATTTAATTTTTTGTTGTTATTGTAGGGCCTCGTTTGTTTGTGTGACTGTCTTGTGATAACGTGTGTGTGTGTGTGTGTGAGAGAGAGAGAGAGAGAGAGAGAGAGAGAGAGAGAGAGAGAGAGAGAGAGAGAGAGAGAGAGAGAGAGAGAGAGAAAGCTTTATTAATGTCTTTTCCATGCCAAAAGGCACATAAGACTAGTAAATGTACATGTCAAGTATGTGGTGACAATGGGAGCGTATGAAACGTCTCCAAAACGATAACAGAAATAACAAATCTAAATGCTATGAACTGAAATAGATGTGATGATATATGAAACATGTGGGAGCATATATACTGCTAAATGTCATGAGTAGGGTATGACACTGTCATCCAATCCTATCCTGCTGATGCTATAAAAGGATGTAATACGGGCTGCAGCATGAAGGACCGTTGGTGGTCGCTGACGTCATCTAGGAGGATGAAGTCTCCCCTTGATAGGTCAAGTAGCTCGTGCTGCAACATGAGTATGAGTGAGACACTGTCTCTGATCTCTATGGGCAGGTAAGTCTTCATCATCATCATCATCATCCACGTCTCGTCCTCTCCCCCTGGAGAAGAAAGAAGTGATATGAGGCTGAGAAACATGGCTCTGCTGGGCTGTCTGACACAAGTCCTGTCGCAGTATAAGCATCTCTCGTATCGTGAGTGTAGCGCATCGGGAGTCCTCGCAGGCTAGGAGGGATTGTAGGGTGACAGGCGTGTCCCAAGACAAACAATGGTATCTCCCTGATCTCGTAATACATCGGGCACCTAAAGATAAAGTGCTCCTCCGACTCCACCTCATCCTCGGGGTGCCCTGGAATCTCCCAGTCTCAATAGCCAACTGATGTGATGATACGCGGAGCTGTCCCAATGTAAATTTGAGGCTGTGTGGTAATCCCAAGTCCAAATAGTGTGGCAAAACTGGGAACCCTGCTATGTCAAGCTCAATAAAATGAGTCGAGTAATAGTCGGGTTTAACCCCAAGTTGTCGCCTCCAAGTACGATCGAGATATGCCCTGTATAGGAAGCGCCTGATATACTGATGGGTACCTGAGGGGAGCTTTGTAATGAAGATACCAAATGACTCAAGGAGGAAGTGGGATGCCTGAGAGAACCACGACAGTCGATAGCCCTGGTCATGAAGGGAGTGTGAGGAAGCAAGTGCTGTCTGTGTATATCTCATATTTGCATCTGGTAGAGCCTGAACTCTCTGAATGTATGCGATAAGTTGGAAAGCGGCATCTATTTGAATGGGTGGAATGACAAACTCTACAAGAAGGATCTCATGTGGAACCGAGGGCTTCGCCCGAATCATATGAGCTAGCATGGTGGTTTGTAATCGTGAAATGCTGGCCCAGTGTGATGAGGGAAGACGGTACACCATGTCTCTGTTGCATACGAGGCTGTGGGGGTGACAATAGTATCAAATAGTCTACGCTTACTGCGAGCATCTCGGATGGACTTCCTGAAGCAGAACTGCTCAAGCTGAACAAGGGAGGAATGACCCTTCTCAAGTCGGGTGGTGGCTGCCTGTCACATGCTGAAGGTAGGACCAGAAAAGAGTATCTCCAAATAAGTATAAGAGGAAACTACCTCTAAGGCCTGTCCACCTAGGGTAAGCTCCTGGCGTTGCATGAAACCTCGAGAAGTGTTGAAGACCATAACCTTGGTCTTCGCAGTGTTCACCCCCAATCCCCATCTGGTACAAAATCCCTATAAACAATCCTATTGCCTCTGTAATCCCTCTCTGGTTGGGGATACTAGTATCACATCATTCGCATAGTGTCGAATACTACCGATCTATGGCCTTCTGATGCAGCAAGATTGTTTTTGGGATCAAGGCTTAAATCCAATCAAGATCAATCCCAATGTAGCCCTCCAGTCAGAAGAAGACCATGAGATGATGGCCCGAGTATACTACATAGCGGCCTTCATGTCGTCACAATATGTGACCATGGTGGAAGATTGGCAGGAAATGGGCGAATAGCAATCAAAATGGTGCCAAGTCTACAGCCAGCCCCGCCACATTGCGAGATGACTCGCTCTAACTCATCAATGTACAATCCAAAAAGAACTGGTGAAAGAGAACATCCTTGTTTCTCCCCTCTCCCTGATGTGCTCCAAATGTTATGCCACTGCCATGTCAGAAACATCCCAAGACCCTCTCATAAAGAGCCATCACTGCCAGAACAATATCCGTGGAGAAACCATGGTCACGAAGTCTCTGAATGAGTAGGGAGCGTGGAAGGCTTTCCTGAAGTTTACAAAACGATAGTAAACCCCCTCCTTCCTGTACTTAGCTTCACCAATCAAAGCTCGAAGTGTGAAGATATGGTTGGTGGTAGAATAATGAGATCGGAAACCCGCCTGTCCCAATGCATGTAAAATCTGGAATTCCGCCTCTGCACTTACTGCAGACTGGAGTATGGTACCATAAAGCTTCGTGAGAACATGCCCAATCATGATAGTGCGGTAGTTACCAGGAATGATGGGATCACCATTTTTTATGGTGCACCAGGATGAAGGGAAGCCAGAGACAACGACGGAATTGAGGAGAGTGGCTAGTGTGGGAGCAAGGAGGTCGGAAGCATGGGTTAGGAGTTCAGATTCGAGGTCTTCAATATCTCTTGCCTTATGAGACTGCATTCTCTTGATGGCCGCAAGTAGCATGTTAGAGGTGAAGAAGGTGAACTCAGAGGGGTGTGGGGAGATAGAGATGGGTGCGTGGGTGCGTCAGTGGGTATGGTATACAGGTTGGTAGCATAGTTGGTCCATATGTGGAGGTCATCGAGGAGAGGTGGTAGAGCACGAGGGATAAACTCACGCCAAAAGGCGCCTGAAGAGAAACTGTAGAGAAGGTCAACAAGACACTTTCCTTTAGCGTCATCATAAGCACGCTTTTTCCTGCGGAGCGTGCAATGGTAAGAGCATCGAGTGGAGCGGAGGAGGTGAGGATCATGAGTATGGGCATGGGTGACAAGGTGATAAATAGAGTGACACTCGACATCATACCACGGGGTGTGTAGAGGGCGTAGCGATGGGGAACATGTGTGTTTGCCTTTATGGGGCTTAGATGGAAAAGCTAGGGAAGCAGCGGTATGAAGAGAGGTGCTAAGGAAAGCAGCTTGAGTCTCGACTGTACTATCGTGTGGAATCCCCACTACCAATAGAGTGCCGAAATGATAATAAATGCTATCAAGTAAGATGTGGCTTGAGGCCTAAGGGACTGTTTATGTAATGCAGAGATAACTCGTAACGTCCTTTGTTGGCCAACTATATAAATTTGAAGTTCCTTATATCCTGTAAAGACTCCTCGAGATATGTTACTTGCATATAATTCATAAATCCATCAAAGTGGACAAACTTATATCATAAAAAATAATAATTTAATTGATTTCTGTATGATGGTAACTGACATAATCTGGGGTGCTATAGTATCCCCTTGTAAGCATCCTTATTTTCAAGAATGGATAGATATACAAGTATATTTTTTATCAAAAATTTGTGCTTCCCAATTAGCTTCGTTAAGTGGCTGATTCTTTTGCTACTATAAAATATCCCACTTTCTTACTTTTCTCTCTTGTGACTGCAAGATGGCTTTGGGTTCAAAGTTGACTAGATTAGATTCTTCCTGTAATGTCTCACCAAGTAACAAATTTTCAGCTTGAGATACTACTTCATTCAATTGACTAATATGAGGAACAAGATGAATTTTGGCATCACTAGGTAATTGCAATCCATAGCAAAAATCATTGATTCTCTTAACAAATGGATCATAGTAACATTGAGTCAACTTCGGGTTCTTTCATCCCACGCTTAGTGCGTAGTGAGCCATCCAAACCTAGGCCCTTTGTAAATTGTTTTGACAATCAAGCAACAAGCTATACATTAAACGAAGCAAAACCTCAATTGTTGCATTCTTCAAGGTAGAAATCATAATGGAATACCAGCTAGAATTAGTTGAAATCACTATCATTGTCAATCTCTTCAGGCAAGCCAAATGCATGGAATAAGTTTTAGCTACACCCTGTTCATCTGCAAAGGAACAAACATAGCAAGTATTTGTTTTTCTTCTTTGGTATCATAGATGTAATCTTAAAATATTTCCTGTTTTGTAATGCCAGGTGCCCGTGCTTAGAAGAATGAGAACTTATGATTTGACTAGAGAATTCTGCAAATTGCTAGGTTTTTTTGCTAATGAATCATGAAAACTATGTACTGCCAGTCTGTTTAGAGTTGAAGATGATGAATGAGTACTATGTGCACATCTCAAATTAGCTATCTGGACGATTACAAGATCGTGATGTACAAACAGCATTATGTCTTTATACCTGTGCAGGAGATGGAGGTTGTTAAATCCAGAACATCAAGCTGCGTTTCACAAGGATGTCTGCATACGGCGAGTTGCTCTTGTCCCTAACTTTGTTGGTCGCAAAAAAGAACGTCCAAGCCTGGGTATTAGTGACTTCTTCTCAGAAGCCTATCCAGCTGAGCTTGAATCTCGTCCAAAGTAAGTATAGGTGGAGTGACAAGTCTAATTTTTCTGATGACTTTCTCAGCTTTTGAAGTAAGTTCCTCATTTCTTTCCAAGTTTGTTGCCTTTGTGTCATGATGCCTGAGGATTGAAGTATATTTCTTCAGGAACAAGCCAAAGAAACCAAAGCTAAAAGACAAGGATCTTGAAGAAACAGAAAAACCTCAAATCTCAGCACCTCTTGGACACGACAATTGCAATGGCACCTCTGTCAAAGTATGCCATCAAATTTCAGCAACTCTTGGACATGATGATTGCAATGGCACCTATGCCAAAGTATGCCGTCAAGCAAGGATGGAAAGGATGAGACTTTCTCGAGCAGAAGGAAGGCTGAAAAGATTTGCAAGGAAAGAGGGGATGGATGAAGGAGCATCGAGTAGGCTTATTTCTTCCAGGTTGATTGTAGAGCCATCGCAAGTTGCACTTGATGTCAGCAGACTTTGTCATGAAACTGCCTTGAATCCAAGTGCTCAGGGAACTCTTCCCCTTGTCAGCACGGTACGTTCTGTTGCTGGTTCACATAAGCTTCATGGTGATCCCTGTGTTTCCTCTGAAAATTATGCAGAAAATGCCAGGTTCATTAGTGACCGAGACCAAGCGGTGAGCTCCAATAACGTATCTGTGGATGTGCATGAAAAGCTTAGAGGCTGGCAGGAGAATATTAGTGAAAGAAACAGAATGCCATTGTCAAAACAGTCGAAAGAGGAAGAAGTTGCCGCTGCTACTCAGGCCGTCTTATCTTGGCCAGTTGTCATTGGACTTCCAAGGTTCTGGAACCCAAACTGGGAGAATATGATCAATCAGAGTTCTGAAATGCCAATAAAGGGAACATGTCAAGAGTTGCATAATTCTTTGAGCTCATCTCCCTTTGTAAAGAAGAGAAAACAGAATACCCACAACAGGCCAAGACAAAAGAAGTTAGTGGCACCTGAGAAATTGGTGAAGGATGGGGAAATTCTTGACCAAGGTCCTGTGGAAGCTGCCATAGTACCTCCTCAGAGGTCGAATAAACATTTGAAACCCAAGAGGGGAGCTTTGACTGAGCAAGTTTTTTCATGTGAGGACAAAAATGAGAAGCGGTCTGGACAGGAACATGACCCCGTCCAAGCAATGACTTCCAAGATCCATGTAAATCATGAAAATTCTGCTCTTAAGTTAGTGCAATCTCGGATCCAATGTACAGAAGATCCTTGTATAGTATTGGAAACATCTAGGAAGAAGAGGAAGACATTTGGCTTGATGGATAAGAGCACTGCAAGTAAAAAAAGCAAGAAAGCCTAAACTCTTTTTGCTAAGTTTACCAAATTTAATTCTCTGCACATAATTCCTACAATCAGGAATATGTTTTCTGCACATTGTAAAGTTTATGGATATTTTGATCTTTTTTCATTTATTTATAATAGTTCCTTACAAAGTGAGTCTTTGAACATGTACTGCATTGTATCCAAGATTATTTTCAACTTTATGGAATTAGCCGTGGTTAATGTGATGGACTCAATCTCCATACATATGAAGATAAAGTATTTGATATTCGGGTGATGGATATTGAAGCTTATTTCTTCCGCTTGTCAGTTGAATATAAATAGGGTTAAGTTCCTCAGTCTGATAAATTTTGGTTTAAAAAAGTTTGTTTACTTATGATTAGATAATGTATTTTGACTTCATAACTAATTAATTTATCTATCTGAAAAACAGCAGTGACTACATAGAAGGGTGTGCATGACTTTTAGGTTTCATGTTTATCATCAACCATGTACTGATCGACTGGCTCCTATTATTTCAGGCACATGAGCCCGTACAGTCTGTTTTGTCTATGGATGCTATGGCTGATATAAAGATAGTTGCAAACAAATGACAAAAGCAATCTTTTTTCAAATGTTTGGATCGATTTGCCATTTATAAAATGTGGACCCAAGATTCTGTGTTAAAGTGTTTTATGAATATATGCCTTAATGTTTATACATTTCGATTAATGTCAAATTACATTTTTTGTTGTGAA
Organism: Diphasiastrum complanatum; assembly: GCA_029204225.1. NCBI lineage: Eukaryota > Viridiplantae > Streptophyta > Lycopodiopsida > Lycopodiales > Lycopodiaceae > Diphasiastrum > Diphasiastrum complanatum. The sequence goes on from CM055101.1 coordinate 35,689,169, forward strand.
CATCCTTGATGATATCAAAGCTGAGACACCGTACACTCCCTAACTGATAGTTGTCAATACAACCCATCATCTTGGATTATTTCATTCAAGTGAATGCTATATTTCTTGCTGGGACTGGAAGGTTGGCCGGCTGTACAAAACATTCCGTCACGGCAAGCTCTTTCAAGAATTATTAAATACTTGTAAAAGATGACTTGTATCCATAGTAGCAATCAAATGCATTGAGGTGTTGTCCACTGGGCCTGAATTCCTGAAAGGAGTCCATCCATATGTGTTGATGCAAGCAATTGTGCAGTGAGCAATTCTTTTTGCATGTAAAAGTTTCTCGTCTAGTATTTGGTGCATGTTTGTTGGTGGGTTGTCTATTATGACAATGTTCATCAAGTATGCATCAGAATGAGATGACTAGAAGAGATTTTTGCATAAACAATGACTAGTTATATTATTCAGTTGATTGCTTGATCTTTTTTATTCAACATGCTCGTTCATTTAATTTTTTGATATATTTAACCCCCTACCGATAAATTAACAGGCAATGGTTTTGAACACAAAAAACCTGAAATGCTAGAAGCATTTGAAAGTTTCAATTGTTTGATTGTTGATATGGTTAAACCTGCACTATGCATCTTTTCTATCTTATGAGTCTAGTTGTGTTAATGATTTACATCCTTTCCATGCACAAGTTGATGACGGTAGTTGCATGCATTGAAAGTTCACATAATTACTTGAACTGTCAACAATCACTTACCAAATTTTGATCAACAAAGCCCATAAAAAGAAAAATACCCTTGAAATTGCAAAAACAATACATATTAGAAAATCAAAAAACAAAGGGCCAGTATCTACATTGAGTTCCTTATAACTACCATGTAGAGTGAATATCCAAACTAAAATGATCTTGGATGGATCTGTGGCTACAAGTGCCATGGTTCATATTGCTCCCGTCTAGGAAAGATCCAAAACTCAAAAACAAGTAAAAAATCCCAAAAATCCCAAAAACATAGAGCATATCATCGAATTCACTCCATAAGTGATCTACCTTGAGTGCTTAAAAGATTACAAACCACAAACATTGAAAAAATATCGAAAAATGCAGAAATAGTTCTACCCTCATGCCTAGATCTGAATATAATTACGATAAAAAAAGAGTCTCAAGATCCTAACCTCCACAATCTATAGCATCTATCGGATCTAGCGTGTTAGAAATTGCAAATCTAGCACAACCAATCCCCCCAACATCATGGCACTTGGAAATGCCTTGGCCCATAACATGGGTCTACCCAAGATAGAGTTATCAAAGTTTAATGGCCAAGGTGACCCTACCAGGTCCTTCCAAATGTACATGCCGACCTGTGGAATGAACGATGACCAATCGACAAGGAAAGAAGTCGATGACGTGGACTTCGAAGTCGAAGAAGTCGATGATGTGGACTTTGAAGTTGATGGAGTTTGTTGACAGGATGTCGAGGACTTTGAAGTCGGAGACTACGATGTTGATCCTGCTTCTGCTTCAGTTGATTGATTGCACAAACGTTCAACTTTTGAGAGTAATGCTGCATGTCGTTGTAGAGAGAGCTTATATATTTACATAGTATACTTGTGCTCATGAATCGAATTCGGGTGAGTCGGAGTGAAGCTTAATTCCAATATAAGGGATCTTCCATAAATCTAGTGGTCTTGAAGCGGAAGATGAATGCCTTTCGTAACGCGGTCCAATCTTCTTTTTTGGTGGCCTATAAGTTGAAATACCAATTGTTGGCAGAATTGGTGAGGCAAAAATCGAAGTCCACATCATCGACCTCTTCAACTTCAACATTGAAGTCATCGACATCGACATCCTCTCAAGAGCAAGCCAGTCGACTCGACTTACTCGAAGTCTTCGACGATCATCGACTGTCATATTCAAAATGGAGCTCTTCCTCTGCCTTGTCTGACGTAGACTACATTATAGTTCATTTCAGTACTTTTTAGTAACTGCATTGTTTCACGCTCGTTGCCCACACAGTCATTGTAACTGTTCCATGTATATATACATAACGACAACTCACGAATAAGCATGTGTGATGAATCAGTAAGGAAGATCAGTAGCGTGATTCAGAGTTCCTCAGCGAACTCCATTGTATCTTAATTATCTGATTCCACAGGATCAGAGATCTTTGAGAGAGTGAAAGTTATTCAAGAAGTAGAGATAGTTATTCAATCTATAGCTAGCTAAGTAAGATCACAACACATAGTGCTCTATTACTGTGAACCATTCATGGGCCTAGGATCGTGATCTGATAGTTGTATTCACAACAACTTAATTCAGATTCTCTATTTTCTTATGTGTGTTGCACTATGAATGCTTTCTGATAATTCCTCTTTCGTACACTGATACTCACTCCACATTCACTCAAGATATCTAAATTCGAAGGAAGCATGGCTGTCTTAGATGCCTAACTATGTTTCGCTCCCTTCATGGTTGTCTTCGACACCTACAAGATATCCTTCATGTCGATGTCTGAAGCTATAGTTCGGTAAAGATCCTATTATAATTTGCATGTTGAGTTCTGTCTTTTATTCCGCATACTAGAAACCCAACAAGCTGGTATCAAAGTTAGTCAAACCCAATTCGTTGGCATTATTAGACCAGTAGGAGCCCAACAAGTTGGTATCAGAGCCATCGTTCCAAACTGTTATTAGCATTCAAGACTATTTTACAATTTCTTAGATCATTCATCATGGAAGGTACATCTTCAGAAATCCGCTTGATCAACAAGTTCAACGGTGATGACCTCCACATGTGAAGTTCAAGATGAAGAACTTTGGGGATACATCAATGGTTTGATAGCCAAGCCGACTGATCCTGACATGCTGACAGCCTGGGAAGCTAAGGATGGCAAATCTATTGCCATTGTATCTCTGAATCTTAAAGATTCACAAATAGCTCATGTAGCAAATTGTTCCAGCTCCAGAGAGGCATGGGACATTCTTTCTGGTCTATATGAAACAACAGATGTATCAAATCATCTCCTCTTAAGAAAGAAGTTCCTATTGCTCAAGATGAGTGAAGAAACCTCAGTCACTGATCATCTAATGAATCAAACAACTACTCAATCAGTTAGCTACAATAGGTTCTCCAGTATTGGACGAAGATGCTAACATGTCTCTTCTGTCCAGTCTTCCTCCCTCTTACGACAATTTAGTATTGCTACTTAGCAGTGCTCTTGACCTGACTCTGTAGAAGGTGACAACAAGTTTGCTGCAGGAACAAGTAAGAAGTAAAAGCTTATCATCTTGAATACGAAGGCAGCTGCTCTCTATTTGAATAAGCAACAGTTCCAGAAGAAGAAAACTTTGAAGGACAAGAAGGCAAAAGTTGACTCAGATTGATTCAGACCAGCAACCACAACAGCACGATTGACATCATCAAAAGCCTAAGATCAGACTCTTTTTCAAGTACTACAAGAGAACCAATCATGACATCAAGGATTGTCGAGTTCTCAAGCATAATGAAGGAAAGAAGAAGATGCAACATGATGGTGGATCTGATTCTGCCAGAACCTCCCACGAAGAACCAACACTGCTAATGATACAAGATGAACCCATTAGAGAAGCCATGGATTGGTATCTCGATTTTGGTGCTTCTCAGCACATGACTGCATGTAAGTTCCTATTCAAAGATCTCACACCAGCAGATTCGAAGTATGTCTACTTTGGTGACTCAAGTGCACTACAGATTGAAGGCAAATGATCTATACGTCTTTACCTTTCAAATGGTAAATTGACCTTGCCTCATGATGAACTTTATGTATCCAAACTGACCAAAAATTTATTGTCAGTCAGCAAGCTCACTGATCAGGGCTACAGAGCCTTGTTTAATTCAAAGCAATGTACCATTTTAGATAAGAACTGTAAAGAAGTCCTCTCTGCAAACAAAGAAGGTAATGAGTATGCACTTTCTACTAATGTGAGCATTTCAAATGCCCAATTATGGCATCAAAGATTAGGACACTTAAACATGAGATCAATCTTGTATATGCATCATAATAGTATGGTCAAGGATCTAAACATTAATGCTGCCTCCACTGACATTCGACATGCCTACTAGGCAAACAACCTAGATCAAGATTCCCAAAGGGACAAGCCACTAGAACTAAGTCCATTTTAGGATTGATACATAGTGATCTGTGTGGCCCTATGAGTGTTCCATCACTGGGTTCAGCACTATATTTTATCACTTTTATCGATGACTATTCAAGATTTACCAGCATTATGTTCATTAAGAACAATTCTAAGGCATTCAATTTTTTCAACGAATTAAACAGTTTGCTGAGACACAAACTGTCAAAGACTCAAGACCCTGCGTACAGACAGTGGTGGAGAGTTCCTGTCAAACGAAATGTCTGACTATTTTGTGAAGAATTGCCAAAAATTTGCAAATCTAGCTTGATAAAAAACCATGTAGAATAGTGTAAATTGTGTACGCAAGTGGGTCCTACACATGTGAGGCCATGATGCCACATGGGAAACCCATTCTAATGTAGGTTAGGTCAAGTCAAGAGAGTTGGTCATGTCTATTTGGTGGTCATCCCTACTTTATAGGACCTACACCTAAGTTTAAGGTGAAAATTTGACCAACTAGCTACCTACCAAGCATACCTCTAGGAAATAGACTAGGGTTTCATTTTAGATCAAGGAGAGTGAGTTAACTTCCTTATTACATGCTGGAAATCCACCTAACTTCAAGAAGGAAGTCGAATTTGCTATGTATTCCCTCTCTCCATAGTGAGAAGATAGAAAATTTTTGGAGCTCATTGGCAATCTCAAGCTAGTTCACTATGTACATTGAGTTTTTGTGATCCAAATGAAACCAAATCAATTTCTACTTGTTTCTCAGGTTGAAGGCCGTACTATAGCCTGTAGTACACATGTGTGGGCTCGGATTTCAATGTTTATCAATGCTTTTGATTGTTAATGCTTGTTGTTTGTCAAATTGCCAATCTAGATCAACTTTTTTGTGTCTAGTTTTTTGATAGATTGTTAAGCAAGCATCCAATCACTCTTGTGGATCTTTTGTAGATCCATTTATGGTCCTAAAGTACAGTACTTTCACATGGTATCAGAGCCAAGTACAAGAGCATAAGCCATTGATCTAATGCAAATCCATTTTTAGCAAGTTTCGGTGCTAAAAACTAGTATTGAGAGGGCAAGCTAGAATCTTGATTTTGGTGAAAAGATTTGATCCCAAACTTGGTAGGGGTCCAAATCCGTACTGTCCACATGTGTGGGCACCTCTGAACCTGCATTTAATGCATGGTATTCATTTGATCCAGAAAAATTCAATTTGTGAGCTATTGGTGTAATTTTTGGTGGAGATCCTAGCATAATCTACCAAGATCATTTGCCATTGATTAGATTTGAATTTGTTTCATGGAATATAATTAATCTAGGCTGAGTTCAAGTCCTATTAAGGTTAAAAACAGGTCTGAAAGTACACCAAGAAGGAAGAAAGAGATTAAGTCATTTTTTTGTCCAAAAATAGCCAAATTTGGCAAGATTTGATTGTAAGTAGATTTCACATCATCTTATCTTCATTCCAACTTTGTGAGGGAGTGCTAGAACTGAGATTATAAGTCCATTTGTTGGATTAGAAATCTAATTTGAGTGAAAAACTACAAGAGAGAGACCTTAGTGAGTTTCTAGAGACAATCAAATCCATTTCTTGGCAAGATTTGTTTGAAAGTAGTTTTCACTTCATCTTATCTTCATTCCAGCTTTGTGAGGGAGTGATAGAACTGTGATTATAAGTCCATTTGTTGGATTAGAAATCAAATTTGAGTGAAACACTGCAAGTGTGAAACCTTTGTGAGTTTCAAGTCAATCAAATCTATTTCTTGTTTGTAGAAGTCACTAGTAAGATGGGATCTGCTGGAGCATACCTTCTAGAAGCTAGTGAGAGGTTGAATTCTACAAATTATGCTATTTGGAAGGTTAGAATGGAGTCACTATTGGTGCTCCAAGACCTTTATGAGTTCTTGATTGAAGATGAAGATGAACCTCTAGGTGCACAGGAGTTAGCTAGATACAAGAAGAGATCTAGGCTTGCACTTCATTGTGTGAAGATGAATGTGAGCAATGATTTGTTGAGAGAAGTATCAGCTTGTACTAATGCTAAAGAGGCTTGGGAGTCTTTAAAATCAATCTATGAGTCTAGCAACACTTCTAGAGTTCTTATGCTTAGAAATCACATTTTGCAAAGCATGAGGAGAAGTGAGGAGAGTGCACAGGATTATGTACTCAAAATCAAGTCTCTAAATAGGGAATTGGCTTCCATTGGAGAGAAGATTCATGATGGAGAGCTTGTACAAATTGTCCTTAATGGTCTAGGAGATGACTTTGCAAATTTGGTCCAAAGTTTTGCCATCCAAGACACTTTGCCAACTATAGAAAAACTTCACAGTGTATTAGTGGCTGAAGAGTGTAGGATGCTCCATGCAAAATCTAGGATGAGTTCCTTGTCTTTGCAGGATGGTGATGAGAAAGCCGATTTCTCATTCAAGGGCAAAAAGAAGACCAATGGAAAGAAGAAGCATCCAAAGGAGGCCAAAGAAGAGGATGATGCATCAAGCTCAAAGGACAAGTCAAAGCAAAAATGCTTCTTTTGTGGAAAGAAGGGGCATTATGCATCTAAATGCTACAAGAGGCTAAGAGCACAAGTGGAGGAGGACAAACAAGGAAACCTTGCAAAAGAGGAGGAGGAGGATGAAGTAGATGTATTCTTGATGGCATCTACATCCTCACCAACAAGCAATAGCAATTCAAGAGACAATTGGTGGATTGACAGTGGGGCTAGCTCCCACATGTCTTGTGAAAAGGACTTTTTCTCAACCTTACACTCATTCAATGATGCTAAAAAGTTTGTCTTTACTGCAAATGATGAAGAGTGTAGGATAGATGGTGTTGGCACCATCTCTTTGTGTCTAGAATCCTCAAAATGCATGGATCTAGAAAATGTCCTTTATGTACCATCAATCACCAAGAATATGCTTAGTGTTGGTCTACTCTTAGAAAGTGGTTTGGATGTCCACTTTAAGCATGGTGTTTGCTTCATCTTGAAGAATGATGTTTGTATTGCAAAGGGATTTAAACATGGAAGTTGGAAGCTAGTGTTGTTTTTAAAAGAATGAGCTTGGCAAAGGAGGAGATCACTCAAGAGGAGATCCTGGCAAAGTGTGATCTTGCTTGCATTGAGGAGGAGCATCAAAAGGAGGAAGATTTTGAGGATCAGCCTCAAAGCATGAGAGTTCCAAGGGAGTCCTCAATGACAATGTCCGAGTCATCAAATTGCATGCAAATTGTCCATTCAAGTGTGCATCTTGCAAGGGTGGTGAGCGTTGGAGAGTCTACTATCTTTGAATACTTTTTGGAAAGTATTAGTAGACATGAGGTGACTTGTTTCTTACCTTTAAGATTCATGGTGTTTATTACTTTGTATGACAAGACAATGAAATGAGATGCTTTGAAATCTACATTTGTTGTTGATAAAGCAATTTCATTGGATAACTATTTTTGTAATAGTTTGAATAGTGTCATAAAAGATGAAACATCATTTGTATTGGAAATATTTGGGTCCACATGCTTTGAGCATGATCATTCCAATGTAAGGACCAAAGATTATCCTATTTCAATGATAGGAATAATGGTAGTGTTTTGCTCTTCAAGTAGAGATTGTAGAATCTACTTGTTTTCAACCAAAGAATTTGTCAATGGTGGAAATGTGATCTTTCAAGAGTGGAAGATTTGTAAACTTGAAGAAGCACCTTTGGATCAACACATTATTCAATTCATTGATGTTTTGGAGTCAAGTCAAGTGGAGGAGCAAGCTCAAGACCCGAGGACTCCAAGAAGAACCTTGAGTATCAAGATGGAGCCATCTAGGCTCAATCATATGGATCAAGCAAGACAAGTTGTCTTTGGCAACATTATTTATGCACTTAATATTTTAATTGATGTATCTTCAAGTGCACAAAATGCCTTGGAATCCATGGCTTGGCATGATGTCTAGTTTTGAAGTGTGCTACATGTATATAGACACATTTATGGAACATCTTGTAAGGGATCCTCTAAGAGTTGGTGAAAGATCCTTCATGGACATCATTCTCTATTGGAGTCTCAAAAGTTCCTTCTTTGTAGCTGGATTTTTTAGACACTTCTAAAAGCTTTCATTGATCTATCAAGAGAGTTGTAAATAGATCAAGCTAAATTTGAGGAGGAGTGTGAAGAATTGCCAAAAATTTGCAAATCTAGCTTGATAAAAAACCATGTAGAATAGTGTAAATTGTGTACGCAAGTGGGTCCCACACATGTGAGGCCATGATGCCACATGGGAAACCCATTCTAATGTAGGTTAGGTCAAGTCAAGAGAGTTGGTCATGTATATTTGGTGGTCATCCCTACTTTATAGGACCTACACCTAAGTTTAAGGTGAAAATTTGACCAACTAGCTACCTACCAAGCATAACTCTAGGAAATAGACTAGGGTTTCATTTTAGATCAAGGAGAGTGAGTTAAATTCCTTATTACATGCTGGAAATCCACCTAACTTCAAGAAGGAAGTCGAATTTGCTATGTATTCCCTCTCTCCATAGTGAGAAGATAGAAAATTTTTGGAGCTCATTGGCAATCTCAAGCTAGTTCACTATGTACATTGAGTTTTTGTGATCCAAATGAAACCAAATCAATTTCTACTTGTTTCTCAGGTTGAAGTCCGTACTATAGCCTGTAGTACACACGTGTGGGCTCAGATTTCAATGTTTATCAATGCTTTTGATTGTTAATGCTTGTTGTTTGTCAAATTGCCAATCTAGATCAACTTTTTTGTGTCTAGTTTTTTGATAGATTGTTAAGCAAGCATCCAATCACTCTTGTGGATCTTTTGTAGATCCATTTATGGTCCTAAAGTACAGTACTTTCACATATTTATCATCATTCGGCATTCATCATCAGTTCACCACCAGCTACACACCACAGCAGAATGGAGTAGCCAAAAGGAAGAACTGAACATTACTTAATGCAGTGCGATCAATGATGTCAAATGCTCAGGTCACCAAGAATTTTTGGGCTGAAGCTATTTCAACAACTTGCTATCTGCAGAACTATTCAAGCACCAAAGCAGTCGACTCAAAGACTCCCTTCAAAGTTTTCTATGGCTACAAACTAAGTCTAAGACACCTTCGAGTGTTTGGCTATCTTTGTTATGTGCAGATCCCTCTGATCTGAGAAAGAAGCTGGACCTTGTCAGCTGCAAGAGTATCTTCATTGGATACTCGACATCACACAAAGCCTATCGGATCTATGATGTCGAGTCGAGCTGTATCTTAGTCAGTCGAGATGTAGTCTTCCTTGAAGACATGATTTCTATATATATCTCCTAATCTGTACACAACACTTTGAGAATCCTGTAACTTGGTTATCCTCTAAGAGAGAATATTCTTCAAAGAGTGCTATTTCACATCCAAAATCTCAACCGAAGATTATCTCAAATGAATATATTGTTAGCATGAATTTCTTTCAACCTGAAGGTTATGTCCTTCAAGGCCAAGAACATAAAGTATGTAAGCTGCAAAAAGCTCTCTATGGGCTAAAGCAAGCTCCAAGGGCCTGGTTTGATAGAATCAATCGATTCTTGTTGCAGCATGACTTCATTCCTAACTCTGCTGACTCTAATGTTTATCTCAAACACAGAGGCTCAAGCTATGTTATAATAGCTCTATATGTTGATGACTCTCTGATCATCAGCAATTCGAAGCAGTTGCTTCATGAGAAAAAGTCACTATTGTCGAAGGAATTCTAAATGACCGATTCAGGCCCTGTGCACTACCTTCTGGGGATCGAGATAACCAAAGACAAAACAAATAGAAGCATCACGATAAGCCAAGAAAGATATCTCATCAGTGTACTTTACAGGTTACCGTATGGCATGGAAAACTACAAGTCTATTGACTCGCCTATAGGGGCCAAGATTCAAATTGTTAAAGGATATGTGTTTGACAACTGATGCAGAGAAGAAAGAGATGTGAAAATGCCCCTATCAGTCAATAGTCAGATCGATCATGTATGCCATGGTCTGCACTCGACCTAATCTAGCATTTACGGTCAGTACATTGTCAGAGTTCATGTCAAATCCTGGCCTACCTCATTGGAAGGCTCTACTTAGAGCACTAAAATACATTCAAGCCACTAAGCATTATGTTTTGTGCTATAATGGAAATACAAAGGATGCTTTGACATTACGTACTTATTCTGACTCTGATTGGGCTGGTAATGTGGACACCAGAAAATCCACTTCTGGCTATCTTTGCTTTCTAGTAGGAGGACCCATTTCATGGAATAGTCGAAAGCAATAATGCATTTCTTTGTCTTCCATAGAGTCCGAATATGTTACAGCCACCTCTGCAGTAAAGAAAATGATCTGGCTCAAAAGATTGCTTCAAGATCTTATGATCCCTCAAATCAGTCCAACTATACTCCATTGTGACAATCGGAGCTGCATTGCTCTATCTCTGAACCCACGAACTCACTCTAGAACTAAACACATTGAAGTTCAAAAAGTTCATATAAAAAAAAGAAAGTAAACTACTGTCCAACTGATAGTATGTTGGTTGATATCTTGACTAAGTCTCTGTCGAGGGAAAAGCATGTTGCATTATGTAGCTTGCTCAATTTCATTCTGGATCCTAGGAGTTAAGCTTAAGGGGGAGTGTTGGAATTAAGCTTCACTCCGACTCACCCGAATTTGGTTCCTGAGCACAAGTATACTATGTAAATATATGAGCTCTCTCTACAACGACATGCAACCTTACTCTAAAAAGTTGAACATCTGTGCAATCAATCAATTGAAGCTGAAGCAAGATCAACATCGAAGTCTCCGATTGTGATGTCCTTGACATCCTATCAACAAACTCCATCAACTTCGAAGTCCACATCATCGACTTCTCCGACTTCGAGTCCATGTCATCTATTTCTTCAACTTCAACACCGAAGTCATCAACATCGACATCCTCTCAAGAGAAAGCCGATCGACTCGACCTTCCCGAAGTCTTCGACAATCGTTGACTATCATATTCAAAATGGTGCTCTTCCTCTGCTCTGTCTGACGTAGACTACATTACAGTTCATTTCAGTACTTTTTAGTAACTACGTTGTTTCACGCTCGTTGCCCACACAGTCATTGTAATTGTTCCATGTATATATACATAATGGCAACTCATGAATAAGCATGTGTGATGAATCAATAAGGCAGTTCAGTAGCGTGATTCAGAGTTCCTCAACGAACTCCATTGTATCTTCATTATCTGATTCCATAGGATCAGAGATCTTTGAGAGAGTGAAAGTTATTCAAGAAGTAGAGATAGTTATTCAATATGTAGCTAGCTAAGTAAGATTATAGCACATAGTGCGCTATTATTGTGAACCATTCTTGGGCCTAGGATCATGATCTGATAGTTGTATTCACAACAACTTAATTCAGATTCTCTATTTTCTTATGTGTGTTGCACTATGAATGCTTTTTGATAATTCCTCTTTCGTACTTTAATACTCGCTCCACGTCTCACTCAGGATACCTAAATTCGGACAAAGCATGGTTGTCTTAGATGCCTAACTTTGTTTCGCTCCCTTCATGGTTGTCTTCAACACCTACAAGATATCCGTCCTGTCAATCTAATTTAAAGTCTGAAGCTATAGTTTGGTACTTGTAATAATTTTCATGTTGAGTTCTCTCTTTTATTCCGCATACTAAAAATCAAACAAGCTGGTATCAGAGTTATTCAAACCCAAATTGTTGTCAGACCAGTAGGAACCCAACACCTTACAGCTTGGATGAGTTCATATTAAGAGCCGCGAGCCTATTAGTGACTTTATAGAAAGGGTCAATAAGTCAAAGGGACAATGTACCGCTGCCAATGTGCCCGACAAAAATGTGATCTCATGGTTTATGGCCGGGTTGTCTAAAAGCATCTGACGCCACATGAAATGTAGGAGTGAGTATAATACCTTTAGTGAAGCATGTGTCGACGCCAACCGAGAAGCAAACGAGAGCTCAGGAAGTGATTTTGATAGCTCAATTGAATGATCTAAAGGGCACCATTGGGACAAGGGAAAGGGGAAGATTTGAAGAGTTCAACTCCACATCTTCTACCATAACCTCAGCTAATGCCTTCACAAAAGTGTTGGAGAACCGACAAATTCAACATAACGATCAATTGTGGAAGTTCACCATTGAGCTGCTTGGGACCATGGACCAGAAGCTTAAGGGTGTATAGCAGGTACGTAGGGTACCACCAGTCTATCCACGAAAGGAGGCCACTTGGTGTCCAGCCTATACAGGCAACCATACTTCTAATGAATGCCCACAACTGATGATTTCACGTGTGTGGACTGTCCACAACATGTACTTGTGATCTCCTAAGGTGTGTAGATGCACCAAGATCAAGACTAGATTGAGATTCAAGATCTATCTTTGATTCTATGGCAAAAACACACTACTACATGCATTCAATCACTTCCAACTCTCACTCACACGTGTGGGAAGTGTTCCAAAATTAATCTAAGTAAAAACAAGCTGCTCTCCTTCGGTAGAGAGAGAAAATCATTATGAGCTCTCAGGTAGAGAGAGAAAGCTAGAAAACCAATTACTCACAAAATCCACTCAATCTCAAAATCAATTAGATCCAAATGAGAAGTAAAATGATACTAGTAGATCCACGAGCTACCACTATGCTTAACTATGATTGGACCACACTTTTGCCACGTCTTAATCCTATGGACCATTGATCCATTCACCTCTAAATTCTATTGGACCATTTTCAAGGTTCCACCTCTAAATCCTATTGGACCTCTTAAATTTCATCAAACAAAAGTATTACACTTGTCTACACTCTAATTGGCACGAGTTTAGCCTTTTACTCTATTTTGGCTAAATAGTGGCATTACAAGTGGAAATGGGTAATGTGCCATCTATGCCAAATTTGGTCCTATCAACATCCTACACCTAGATGCTTGATATAAAAAACATAAGACCCCTATATCTAACATAGATAATCTTTTTCAATTCTTTACACTCCTCCTAAAAAATTATCTACAAAGATTTGAGCATTGATCTTGATATAACTCCAAGATTAGATCTATGATTGATGAAAGCACTTTTGCTCAAAGGCTTCGTAAGTAGATCGGCAATACAAGAGGACGACTTGACATGCTCCAAATGGATTTCTCCAACAAAATGGTGTGCCACTTCTATATGCTTGCTTCTTGCATGAAATATGGGATTATTGGCAAGAGCTTGGGCCGAGATATTATCACACTTGATCATTGGTAGATCATATTCCTTGATGCACTTTAGCTCCAATAATAATCTCTTGATCCAAAGCACCTCTTTGGTGGTTCTAGTGAGTGCTTTGTACTCGGCCTCACATGAAGAGAGAGATATAGTATCTTGCTTTTTGGAAAGCCAAGATATTAGATTGCCTCCAAGAAAGATAGTGTATGCACTAATAGACTTTCGATCCATCTTGTCACTTGCAAAATCCGAATCCGAGTAGCTAACAATGGATAGATCTTCACTTTTATAAAGTAGACCATAATCACAAGATGAAGATACATATCTTAGAATCCTCTTGGCCATCTTCCAATGATGAATCTTAGGATCTTGCATAAATTGACTCAATTTGTGCACACAAAAACTTAAATCGGGCCTAGTAATGGTAAGCCAAATCAAGGAGCCTACAAGTCTCCTAAAAAGTGTGATGTCCTCAAAGGATCTTTCATCACCTTTATTAGGATCTTTTACAATTTGCTCCATTGGAGTATCTATGCTCTTAGAATTTTCCATATGGAATTTTTTCAACATAGAGTGAGCATATCTAGATTGGCATATAAAAACATGATCTTCATAAAAATCAATCTCTAGGCCTAGGATGTAATGTATTTCTCCTAGATCTTGCATTTTAAACTCACATCCAAGTGCTAGCTTAGTTTCATCAACTAGCTTGATACAACTTCCACAAATAATAATGTCATCAACATAAATTAGAAGAATGACAATAATATTATCAACAAACTTTAGATACATGGAAGGATCATAGTCACTAAGAGTAAATCCTAGTGAGAAAGGAAAGAATTAAGTCTTGAATACCATGATCTTGGTGCTTGAGTCCATGAAGACTTTTGAAGAGCAAGCCTACACTTTGGACTCATCTTAGATGAATCCTTGAGGTTGTTCCATATAGATCTCCTCCTCAAGATAACCATTTAGAAAAGCATTGGATACATCTAATTGGAACACCTTCCACTTAAAAAAACAAGCAAGAGAAATAAGAATTCTTATTGTCACCATCTTTGCAACGGGTGCAAAGGTCTCCTCATAATCAAGGCCATGGATTTGAGCAAATCCTTTGGCACTTAATCTTGCTTTATACTTGTTGATGGTGCCATCATGATTGTACTTGATCCAAAATACCCATTTGCAACCAATCACATGCTTGTTGGATGGAGGATCCACAAGCTCCCAAGTATTGTTGGTGATCAATGCATCATTACATTCTTTGGCTCTTCATGAGAGACATAAAAAACATAATTAGTGGAATCAAGATCCACTTGTTTGCCTTTTTCAACATATGAGAGCCTCTTAGGCTTGGATCTATCTCTCATGGATCTTCTTGGTGAGAAAATCCGAGGAGAGTCTTCTTCAATTCTCGACCCCATCACATCATAATTGTCTTCAAAATCAATAATAGGTGATGCATCCATAGACTTCTTGATCTCGGCTTCTTCAAAAGATGAATGTACTTTCAATAACTTGAGAAGTAGAGAGTACAAAGACTCTATAGGCCTTTTTGGTGGATGAGTATCTAACCATGATCCCTTTGCATGCACTAGGATCTTCCTTCTTCCTTGTTTCCAAGGGAATATGGGCAAAGCATATGCATCCAAAAACTCTAAGGTGATCAACCTTAGGCTTCTTCAAATATAAGATTTCATATGGTGACTTTCCTCCAAGAGCTATATGTGGGAGACTATTGCAAAGATAATTTGCACAATTAATGGCTTCTCCCCAAAAATATTTGGGCAAGGATGCCTCAATTCTCATAGATTTTGCACATTCACATAGAGATCGATTCTTTCTCTTGGCCACTCGATGGAGAATAGGCACAAGAGAACTCTCTTTTAATGCCTTCAAGCTCACAAAAATCATGAAATTTATTGGAGATATATTCACCACCTCCATCACATCTAAGAGCTTTAATCTTGAATGAGAATTGCTTCTCTACATAAGCTTTTAAAATAAGGAAATAATCAAACACCATATATTTAGAAGCAAGAAGATATATTCAAGTGAATCTTGTGAAATCATCAATGAAAGTAACAAAACAAGTGGCTCCTCCCTTGCTTATAGTTGATGAGAAATGCACATCCGAGTGGATTAACTCCAAAGGATGCTTGCTTTTGATAGAAGATCTTGTAAATGGCTTTTTGTGAGATTTAGCAATAGCACAAGCCTCACAAGGCTTGATCTTCTTGGAGAATGACTTTGGCAAGCCAATAGCTTTGACCTCTTTGATCATAGAGAGCATGGATTTGTAGTTGGGATGTCCCAACCTCCTATGCCATAATTCCTCCATAGAGAGCTTGCTCACAAGAATTCACATATTCATTTGGATCTAGTTTATAAATGCCTCCAAATCTAGATCCTAAACCCAAATGGTATCCAGTATATGTACATTATATTACAGGTGTGCAGATGTAAAAAGTACGGTGGATGTGCTGTCTGTAAGAGATCGTGGGTGGCCACAGTCGTTGTCCAGTCTATTAGCGCAGCTGCATGGAGGAAGCGTGAAAAGGGTGCAACGTCAGTCAGTGCTGAGGTGACCGTTGGTGATGACGATGCAAAAAGTGCGTCACTCTTACAAATAGCCTTAGGATTAGATTTACAGGGTGCCTTTGCTTTTAGGGCACCTTCGACATTCAGTAGGATAGTGTCCACTTTTTGCCTGTCACCATAACCTGTGTAAAGACACAGTGTCGCGATTTTTTCGTCTTTTATTCGTCTGTGCAAATTTGCAAGCAAATATGCAGGCTGCGCGACAACGTTAGTAAATATGCAGCATGAATGGAGGCAGATTAAAATGGGATTTAAGGAGAGTAGAAGTAATAAATCCAACACCCCCTCTTAATCTGGATCCGTGAATGCCTTGATCTTCAGACTGAGCGATGTACAAAATTTGTTGTGTGCATTAACACTGAGTGCTTTCGTGAAGATGTCCGCAACCATGTCCTGCGTTCTGCAGTACGTTAATCTCACCTCTCTGTCGAGAACCTTGCCCTTGATGTAGTGATATCTAATCTCAATGTGCTTACTCCTAGAATGAAATCTAGGGTTGGCCGATAAGGCAATAGCACTTTGGTTGTCACAAAACAAAATTGTAGGCTTGTACTGATACAGATTGATGTCTGACAACAAATTTCTCAACCAAAACACTTCCTTAATAGATTGAGAAGCAACGATGTATTCTGCTTCAGTAATAAATCCAACATAACCAACGTCGTTGCTAAACGGGTCACTTATACCACCTCGTTCTTAATTACCACTTAAAACTAGCACCCCTCGGCTCAACTTTTCTTTTAATGCTATCTTTAATTACCATAATAATGCCATCACTTTGGCCCCCTCACATCGTATGTCCGGATCGACTCGCAACACCGCAAAGCCGCAAAACATCGCAAAAATGCAACATACCTGCTAATGCACAATAGTATTGAAATGTTCCTAGTTACCTTAGTTAAACCAAAAAAACTTATATAACAACATCTAATTATTACCAGTAATTATCCAGCACAAAGTTTGTCATTTCCTTCCAAAACAAATATATATTATTTTCTTAATGTTTTTTTTTTTTTTTCCCATTATTGTTGCCTCGTAACCCAATTTTGTTCCCTTTTTTTCCTTTCCCATAAAATTCCTCTTTGCTTTTTGTAGAAGATTGCAGACTGTGAGAACCACGTGGGCATTTGCAGTGCAGATGCAGCAACAACAACCACCACAGCCGCAGATGGAACAACGTACATCACCCTATCAGCAAGGATGGCAAATGATGCAAGGCCAGATGCCACAACAACCATTCTAGCGGCAAATACGTTAGCCGGAAGATGTGTGCAGATTTTGTAGTCAAATTTTTATCTCAGCATGATATTTACTGACAAAATTGGAACCTCAATTTCCTATGTGTCTTGCAATGAAACCAAAAGTTAAAATAGCAATGATCGACTTATACAGTGCTTTCTAAATTTGACGGTACCACGTGTGCCCAGTTCTAGAATTATCGGGCCATCTTTCTTTTACGAGCCCTTTGAGTGCTCTTAAGTAATTTTATCTTTGTACTTGCTAATAAGTGTGAATATACAGTGTGAAAGAGCACTTCTGTCTTGTCTTGTCTTGTTGCACTTGATGTTGTGTTGTGGTGATTGATTCGGTCGGGTTTATAAATTGTATTCTCAACTTGGTATCAGAGCCTTTGGTGGCTACAATCACCGGACAAGGACGAATAGCTGCAAATTCACGACGGTTTGCTTGCTGGATAGCACAAATCGAGTTGTGGAAATTCGAAGAATTTTCTCAAAACTCTATTGTGGACAGAATAGAAGCTAAATCGAAGCCTAAAATTCCATAGGAAGACTGCCTGGAGTTTGCGACATGTATGCAATCAATCCATCGTTATTTCAAAAACGGTTTGAAGCACAGTAGGGCGACCTCAATCTAATTTAGAACTGCGGAAAAATCTGAGACAAGGGCTGAGAAAATTTCAAGAAAGGTGTATTTCTTGAAAGCTAGGGTCTGAAGGAGTAGTAACTCGGATCTTTCTCATTTCATAACCTTTTCAACTGTGAAAGCTTGCTATTGGGCTCCCTAGTGAGAAGAATAATTTGTCAACAGGCTGTGGGTAGCCACGAAGAGGTATGGAAGCCTGGTCGCATCTTGGAGAGCAACAAAGAGGGTTTAAAGCCCTTCCACCATAGCTAAAATCAGGAAGAGGAGCCGTGGAGGCTCGCGCGTAGCCAGTGTGTGGAGGAAGGTAGCATCATCTCCAAGTGTCTAGTGGCTGTAGGAGCGCTGGTTGGCGCTTTAAGAGAAGGGTAGGTCGTTGGATTTGAAGCCATGGTGATCAATGGCTGAAATCGATTAATCGAGGAGTGATCTAGGTCATCAGATATCAAGTGGCCATTGGATGGCAAGTGAAGGAACCCAAAAGAGGTTGAAGGGGTCTAAAAGGCATATTAGGCCTTCAACTTCTTTAAAAGTTTTCAATTTGATATAGGAGTTGGGTCCTGACTTTTGTAAGTCTTTTCAAGTTGAAAAAATAGTTCAAAAACTAAAAGTGCCTCTATTTGCACCTCCTTTAGCCTATTTTGGCCAAACGAAAGGCTATAGCCTCTAAACGAAGGGCACCCTGATTGTACCTGCAATTATGGTACGTCAAAATAGAGTGATTGCTGTGGAGAAAGTGCTCGGAGCACGACAAAAATGATTTCACCATTCTTTTGGGCACGTAGTCGGGAGTTGGTGACAAGGAGCATTTCGGAAGGCGATGCCGATTTGGCTTTCAATTTGGCGGAAAAGCGACGGGTGGCCTGGTAAGCAAAAAAATGCAGGTCATTATTTTTTATTCCTGACATCATTGTTGGCCTCGACATACAGTTTATAGCCTACAGGTGCAGTTTCAAGCATTTTGGAAATGGCAAATATCAATGAGACAATTTTGGGCGATGCAAGCAAACTTGATGGGGCATCTAACTACAACATCTGGAAATTCAAAATGAAGAGCATTTTGATGGAGAAGGAGTTATGGGACATTGTTGCGGGCATTGAAGTCCGGCCTAATACCACTCCAGCTGATATGAGGGCCTTTGACAAGTAGGCGCAGAGAGCATTGTCCTTGATCAATCTTTCAGCTTTGGATAGCTGAGTTTCCCATCCCCCAATGGAGCGATGGAGGAGCCTTGAAATACAAAACTAGGCTTTTCATTAGTATAGTAAAATTTTGAATACATGGTGTGTTGAGCCACCACGAAAGCTGTGAGAACTTTCTATGGGCTAATTCTAAGACTACAAAATATCCTCTAGCCACGTTTTGGACGACCTGGGACTCCTATTTATGGGCAATTTTATGTCAGTTTTATCATAAGTAGCCATATTTTATAGAATTGTGAAAATTACTGCCTATATAAGTCTGATTTTTCCTATGGAAAATTTGGCTAACATTATATTCGCATAATATGTGGAGTTGATCAATGTCGACTCCTCCATAGCATGAGTAGGTCCATTGTATTCCAAATGTATATCATGACTTTCATAAGAGCCATTCAATGCAACATACCAAGATTAGACATGAACTAGTTTAAGGAGCTAAAGCAAATGCTATATATAGTCCACATGGTACAAATTATTGCATACATGAGAGATTTTAGGATAGAATGTTATGGGTAGTATCTCATCTGCTAATTTTTCTCCCTTGTTTGAAGGTATTGCTCCTTCAATAATTTTAATCCTAGATCCATAGGCAAGTGAATAAGCTTGCAATTTATCATATTATATCTAGAAAGTATATCAAGATTATACCTTTGTTCAGTGATATACATCAGCGTTTTGGATTATAACCTAGCTAAATGAAAAATGTGTTTAATCTCTGAAACCAAGCTCTTGTTGATTGCTTCAGACCATAAAGTTATTTATGTAGTTTGCTTACATGATTTTTCTTTCGATTGAATACTCAACCCTCTGGTTGTATCATGTAAATATATCCTTCGATTACTCTATTAAAGTAAGTTGTATGTATATCTAATTGATTCTGATTTGTACATGCTACTTACTAAATCAATCTATCATTTTTATTGTGTTCAATATTATGTCAGAATGTATGCTTCTCTATAGTTATTTGCAACTGATAAATCTCTTATTGTTTTGTCTGTTTTGTTGAATCCATCAACACTGCAATATTCAATACATCATTGTTTGGCTACGAAATCACTTTAGTGCTAACAATTTCAAAATTGGTTACTAAAAGATTTAATGTGACTTCTATCATTATAGCTTTGTTCAATATTGATAGGCATAGTCATGCATTAGGAAAGAAGGCTTATTCCACTACGCTCGATAGTTCACTTACAGTCTTCGACTTATCGAACTGACTCATTTTACTTCCCTCTTTCAACATGGTATCAGAGCATTAAGAGATTCAAATTTGAATGTTGGGTACTTTGAATCTAGACCCAAAAATAGTAGGGTTTACCATTTGGAGGGAAAACCAAGTGGCCAAATAGGGTTTGGACTTGTTATAAAAGGAGAAAATTCGTGGAGAGACACATCTTCTCTCTTCTTTCTCTCATTTCATCATTATACATGGTTCTCTTTGGGTTCTACTACTCATTGGTGCACTCTCATGATGTTATCTTGCAATTCTATGTATAGAATGATCATTTATTGCTATTTTTGGTTCCCTAGCAACCATATACTATGTTTTGGTTCATGTTTCATCAGTATCTCTTAGAGTTTGCATCTCATTTTGTATGTAGATGCTGATTTTTCTACTTTGGCAGGATTCTTGGTTTGCTCCTTTTTGTAACCAAAGATCAGGGACATGGATTGGATCTTGAATGATCTGAAATCCTTCACATGGCATCATAGCTATTGTGTTTCAGGTTATGAAAGGATCAGCCATCTTTAGCAAGGATTTGGAGGAGTTACCAATGCTAGAGCATGCTAGATTGATCTCTACTCAAAAATCAGCATTTTTGCATGTTTAGAATTGATCTTTTGTAGGTCAAAGCTCAATATAGGATTATATACTTGATCAATTCCAATTTCACACTTGGTTTACTAAAATTAGCCAATTTTGGGTGCATTAGGAAGGTCTCATTGGAGGCTACAAGATGTTATATTTTTAGAAATTGTATGTAGAATTTGAGACATTTAATTTTTTGTGATTTTGTCAAAACCCTAATTTTGATTGGATCTCTAGTTTGTGAGGTTATTGAGGCTCATTTGAGTGTGTTTCAATCTTAGGAAGTGGCAAGAATCATTAGATTGAGGATAGATCATAGGTTGATCAAGATCTCACTATTCTATGTGTTGATTTTCTAGTTAGAAGTCTAGAAGAGATTTGAGAGGTTCCATATCTTTGTGATTTCTTCTTGAGTTCATTTGTTGACATTCAAGAGAGTGCTTTGTGCATTGGAACAGGTTGAAAGAGAAGATCAGGTCATTGCAACATGGCTACAAGTGGTGGATTCATGTTGGAAGGCAATGATAGGCTTACCTCAAGTAACTATTCATTATGGAAAGTGAGGATGGAATCACTTCTTGAGATGAATGATGTTTTGGATATTGTTGTAGATTTGGAGGAGAGACCAACAACTCAACAAGATACAATGAGGTATGACAAGAGGGCCAAAAGGGCTCTACACATGATTAAGATGAATGTTACCAATGAACTTCTCAAGGATATTGGTAAGTGCACATCATCTTTGGAGGCTTGGGAAGCTTTGAAGAAGCTTTATGAATCCAAGTCTACATCAAGAGTGCATACTCTTAGGAGGCAAATCTTTCAAAGTTTGCAAAAGAAGGAAGAGAGTACTCATGCTTTTGTTTTGAGGGTTAAAGCATTCAATGACGAGTTAGCATGTATTGATGAAAGCATTAAGGAGGTAGAACTTTTCAAGTTATACTTAATGGCTTGTTGGATGATCATGTTAATCTTGTTCAAAGTTTTGTTTTCAAAAGACTTTGCCAAGTATTGTGGATTTGCAAGAGATCTTGGTGAATGAGGAGTATAGGCTTCAATCAAGAAGAGGTGGATCTACATCAACATCTCATTACGAAGAGGATGTTATGTTCATCAAAGGCAAGTTCAAGGGCAAAGGCAAAGGCAAGTGGTCTAAAGGGAAAGATCAAGGTGAGACATCCTCTTTTGGCAAAAGAAAGATAATTCTAAGTTAAAGTGCTTTTATTGTGGAATCAAAGGGCATTTTGCTAATGAATATTTGAAGAAGCAAAGAGATGAAGGTAGCAAGCAAATCAACTTTACTACTAATGATGAGGATCGAGGTGGTTGTGATTTTCTTTTGATGTGTTCTTCAAGTCTAATATCAAGTGAAGGTGACAAATATTCATGGTGGATTGATAGTGGAGCTAGTTCACATATGACTAGTCACAAGGACTTCTTTACTTCTTTGGTCACTTACGATGGAGCCAAGAAAGAAATTCACATGGCCAATGGTGGTGAGTGTGTGATTGAAGGTATTGGTTCAATTCCTATTTGTCTTTCTACTAATAGGAAAGCAAGACTTGATGGTGTTCTTTACATTCCTTCACTTTCAAAGAATTTGCTAAGTGTTGGTCAAATGATAGAGAAAGGATACATGGTAAAGTTTGGTGGTGATGCTTGTTTCATTACAAAGGAGGAAATCTTGGTTGCTAGGGGCAATAGACAAGGTAGACTTTTCAAGCTTGATGCTTATTAGGTTTGATACTCATCTTCACCTATTCTACTTCATGTTGGATGGAAAGTTTGGAATCTATCTTTTGATTTATGATGGTGCCATCAATGACATTGTTTTCACTAATCTTTGTGGAAATTCGAGATCAAGCATTGTTGAGATCTTGTTGGATCTAGATCATATGTTTGAGAGGGAGTATTTCCATGGGTTCAGGTATAAAAATATTCATATCTTTGATATCTTCGATGATCAAGAGAAAGGTAAGCAAGTCGAAGCGACTCACTTTGCTTTACTCACATGTTTTGGAAAATTTTCTTGTGTAGATGATGCTATGCAAGTGGATATTGGTTCTCATGGTTTTCATGCTGAAAAAGCAACTAATGGATCTGGAGAACAAAGTCTGTTCAATGACTTTGATGGTCAAGAGGAATATCAAGAGGTTGGTCTTAAAGGGCTTCAACAACACAAAAGGAAAGGTGGCAATTAAGAGCTAGTCAAGAGCATCAAAGAAAGCTTATTTGGCAAAGATGTTATGGATATGTTTTTGCAGGTGTTTGAAGAATCAAGTAAGGTCAAAGGAGCAGCAAGGGAGTGTTATTCAAGTTTACTTTACTTGTTCTATTTCATGTTTGAGCTATTTCATGTGAATGTGTGCAAATTGTCAAGATATGGACAAACTAGCTACAATGTCTTGCAATATCTTATTGTTGGAGTTGTACTAGCAATCTTGGCTGGGTTTGCTGATGGAAATGAAGGGTTGAGGATACACAATGGGCGTAGACACTTCACTCGGAGGTAGGATGTGCTGCTAAGTTTTGTTAAGTTCAATGGTAGTGGCTTGGCGTTGTTGTGCTCAAGTAAAGACCCATGCTGCGACTTGCACGGAGCAGACATGCACACATCAATCATTACATCCTTAAGTTGATCATAAAGGTCAACTGGTTTTAGTTCTCAGTGGATACTTTTAGGGAGTCCAACCAAGAACAATTTGATGGCCATACGTTCTGGTGATATTTTCATCAACACATTCTACCTTGAGACGTTTGAAATGCTCAATGTAGTTTCTAACAGACTCTTCGCGACACATCTTTATGTGTGTGATTTGTATGAATGGGCTTTGAGTCAGTTTGGATGGTTTAAAACACTTGATAAGAGTGTCTTTGAGGGTATTCCAAGAACCAAGATCAAGAGCTTCCAGGTTGAGATACCACTCTTTGGCGATTCCATAGAGGACCATAGGAAATAATATGAGCTTTTCAATTTCAGAAGTGTCTCCATAGAAGCGACATGCATTATCAAAGTCTTGAAGAAATCTAATTGGGTCAGCTCCATCGTACTTTGGTGCATCAATGCGTGGAATTCTTTGTTCCAAGTGTGGAGGTTAGGATTGGAAGATTCGACAAAGTGTCTTGATATGATAGCAGAATGAGAAACATAATAAAAATACAAATGAACAGTACAACATCTCCTTTTGAGCTTCACTTTGATATGAGCTTTGTGGTAGCTCAATGTGGTTATTGCTCCTCTTTGGTTCTCTTCAACATAGGTGTGGTGGTTGCTTCCTTGTTCTAGCTTGCTTGGCTTGGATGGAGAGGTATGGCACATGAAAATGATGCTATATGGGTTACAGTTGACCATTTGACTAAATGGCCCATTTTATTTAGACCAAGGCAATTGCCAACAACACTAGAATTGGCATGGTTGTTTGTAGATGGGCTAATTAAACTTTAATGTCTACCTTCTGGCGTAATCAATGACTGAGACAATAAGTTTGATGGAGATCGTCTTCATATCAAACTTAATATGATTACAATCGATGATTTACAAACGGTGGTCAAACAAAATAAGTAAATCAGATACTCAAAGATATGCTTCATGCATATGTCAGTAAAAAGCAAACAAATTGGAAAGAGCATCTTCCAATATTAGAGTTTGCTTATAATAGCACCAAACACTTTTAGCTATGGGATACAACCCATTTATGTTGATATATGGTTTCTAGCCATGCTCACCCACAACTATAGAATTTCAGCACGAGAAAGTTTATGCAGCTTGAAATTTTCTCGAAGACCTAACTTAGCTGGTAGAACATGCTAAGAACAATATTGTATGTTTACCATTTTTAGGAGATTAGGTGAAGTTTCCCTTCCTTTCAACTAGAACTTCCTACTAGTACTAAGGCAGATCCAATATTTCATGTTAGTCAATTATGGAGAGCCTTAACCAAATTAGATAATATGGTAGGGGGCAATGTTTTAGTTGTTGATTTTACACGTGTCGACTGTCCACAACATGTACTTGTGATCTCCTAAGGTGTGTAGATGCACCAAGATCAAGACTAGATTGAGATTCAAGATCTATCTTTGATTCTATGGCAAAAACACACTACTACATGCATTCAATCACTTCCAACTCTCACTCACACATGTGGGAAGTGTTCCAAAAATAATCTAAGTAAAAACAAGCTGCTCTCCTTGGGTAGAGAGAGAAAATCATCATGAGCTCTTGGGTAGAGAGAGAAAGCTAGAAAACCAATTACTCACAAAATCCACTCAATCTCAAAATCAATTAGATCCAAATGAGAAGTACAATGATACTCGTAGATCCACGAGCTACCACTATGCTTAACTATGATTGGACCACACTTTTGCCACCTCTTAATCCTATTGGACCATTGATCCATTCACCTCTAAATTCTATTGGACCATTTTCAAGCAAACCTCAACTTCTACTGGACCCCTCAAGGTTCCACCTCTAAATCCTATTGGACCTCTTAAATTTCATCAAACAAAAGTATTACACTTGTCTACACTCTAATTGGCACGAGTTTAGCCTCTTACTCTATTTTGGCATAGTGGCATTACAAGTGGAAATGGGTAATTTGCCATCTATGCCAAATTTGGTCCTATCAACATCCTACACCTAGATGCTTGATATAAAAGCATAAGACCCCTATATCTAACATAGATAATCTTTTTCAATTCTTCACACTAGTTACTCCATTGGATTTTCAACAACTTCCACAAGAACTAGAAATTATTCTTGGTTCTAAATAGGATCAAACATGTCATACCTTGTATCAGGAATATTTGATCAAGTGGAAGGATCTGGTTGTTGAGAATGCAAATGGAAAAGAGGTAGTGTTCTTCACAAGTTATTTCCAACTTTTATCTTAGCAGACCAAGATGGTGCTTAAGGGGGAGGGAGTGTTACGAGCCTATAACTACAGTGCCAGCCCTTGAGGACGCTTAGGTATTAGAAACCACCGTTAGAATAGGATGGTGTAAGTAGCATGCAAAGTGCGTCGAGGCCTAACCTTAGCATGGGGCCCATAATGCCTGATTTAGGTACAGTCATGCACACTAGCAGTTGGGTGTCCCATGACGTTGGCAGTTACTCGAGTGTGGTGTCACGATGCATGCTATCAATCTTACACTGGGCTAAGAGGGGTATTCTCTATAAGAGAGGATGTGATGGTTGGGGGCGGATCAGACTATGCTAGCTTTGATTGTAGCTTTAGGCATCTAACAATGGAGGCTTGGGGGATGATGAACATTTTGTGGCTTCCACCACCATCACACTTGGGATGAGGGCATAGACTTGTTGTCATGCATCTAGGGTTGAAAATTACGATGTTTCATCTAGTGTTGGAGCCAATGCAATGTTCGAGGAACCTCTTCAAAGTTGTCTTTAAAATCCATTAACTCAAAGCTTTTGCCAATTAATAATTGAAATTGATAAATTTTGTTGTTTAATTATAGATAAGCTAGTGATGCCATAATTAATGAATCGATTCAATTGTTTTAGTGAAGTAAATATCTACCTATCATACTGAAAAATTCAGATTTTCAAAGACCTTTGGTATAGACTATTTCCTTTGGCCTCATCCCACCCCATTGATAGATTTGAGCTTAGACTATGTTGAAAATACAATTTAGTCTTTGTATTGGCTATATGTAACTTTCACTGAGTATTAATTTTAGGCTCTCATGAGACATAACTTCACATGATCAAAAACTTCCATAGCTTTTGAAATGATCACAATGAGCATTTCGAATCACTATGAGTTTAGGTTTATAATTTTGTAAGTATGATTTTGAACATAAAATTTCTTCACAAAGGAGAATAGTTATTTATTATTTGGAAGCCGATTTCCCTCGATAGCTTTACAACATAGACATTAGAATTGTTTTTTAAGATTTTATTCTCAAACTTTGTTGGCTTTCACCGGTGCTTGTGAAACCTCTTTTGAGTTATCTTAAAAAAAACTTACATTATTTAAAGCTTCTCAATTCTTTGAGAGTTATTACAAGGGTTTATTCGCGTCTATATATGAAATTGTCCAAATTTTATTGTGATTAATTTTGGACTCTTAGTAATGATAGGATTTATATGCCCATATAGAAAAACCATCCAAATTTTGTAATAGAATGCCAATTTCATACCTATACTTTGTGAGATTTCTTGAGTATTGCCTTTCTCACACACTTGTGAGAGGCCAAATGTGCTTTTTAGATGCTCCACCTCTGTGTTTGTGCAATCATGGTCCCTCCCTCATCCCTTGAGGCTTGAACATCTCTTTGTATATATGTATGACATATGTCATATGTGATTGTCACCATGGTGCTTGACAATGCTTTCATTGAACAGTTTCCAAAAGGGGGCTTGGTGGAGCCTTGGAGGGTGTGGGGTGGTGGGGGTGGTCCCTTGTCGTTTATACACCGTGCAACAATTATGAGAGACATGATTTCTTTTGCATTCAAAAATATGATATTTTTGCTTTTTCCATTCATTGCCAATGCCCTTTTTATTATTATTCGTACAATAATTTGTTGACAACGTGACACCCCCCCGACGTGGATCACGACGTACATACTACACGTCTTCAGACACGCTAGGGCATAAACCCGCACCACTGGATATTTCATAGATCACTTAGATCTTGACACGTGGTAGATCGTAGTCATTAGAAAGGCTCCAAGTGGCAGATGAGACGCGTGGCCAGCATCTGAGTGGGTCGTCAGGCCCTGCCCTCTCGATGACCTAATCGCGCGACGTGTTTTACTCACAAGCGCTTGGATGTTCGCCACGTAGCGACGTGAATTAAAATCTAAAAAATGTGGAAAATTCTGAACGCTTGAAATAAAATCCAACGGTGGAGGCTTCAATTCATGCCGTGCCCCTAAGATAACAAAACCCAACCCCCTCCCCCCCCCCCCCCCCTTTGGTCTTTTTTTTTTCTCTGTCTCTGTGTCTCTCTCTCTCTCTCTATCTCTCATGTGCTGAGAAGTACAGACGCGTAGAAGGAATTGGAGATAGCGATGCGATGGATCGCAACAGCTTGATCGGTGCTTGCGAGCGGATTGATTTCTGGTGATGGATTGGGCAGATAATCTGGCTTTTCCAAGAGATCAAGCAAATCCAGGTTCTGTTTGGCTGTGAATTTGCTTCAGGCAGGCGAGGGGTTGGAGTTTGTTGTGAGCTTTTTTGGATCTTGAAAGCGACCATGCTTCCTTCAGCCATTGGATCTGCATGTTTTCCGTCTCTTATTTGAAATGTAATTAGGTTTTTTCGGTTTAATTCTTCATTGTCTTCTTGCTGTTTTTGTGATGAAGTTGTGAAGCCTGAAGGTGTCTTGCTTCAAATTCATCCTCTTGTGGCATTTATTCATCCTGTACAGCTTGCATTGCGTCCTCTTCGTACTTCAGATCCTTTGATTGTTGTTCGTTGAACTTCATAATGGCGATTTATGTTTAGTAGTAGCTCGGCGGCAAGTGTTCCTTGTCAACCTGACATGCATTCAAAGCCAAAGTAAATCAATCTGTTGAGAAAGTCGTAGCTGTGTTTGTTAGGTTAATGTTCCTTCAATGCACAAACTCTCGGTTCATTTCGAGTTCCGTAAGGTTTTCTGACCCTGGTTTTGTTCAGCATTCCTGATTTCGCATATAACCTTTTACGGTTTAATCTGATCAAGCATTCACGATTCTACGAACCGAACTCTTCTTTTCGAAATGCTTGAATCGCCATAGGCGTCAATGAACAACCGTACAGGTTCACAAGGCTTCTTGAGGAACAAGTTTTTGGAAACTTAGAACAAATAGACTTGCACAATTTGGACCGATGGCTTACGATCACGATTGGAGCGAGGACTATCTCTTTAAGGTGGTATTGATGGGTGACTCTGCAGTTGGAAAATCCAACCTACTTTCCAGATACGTCCGTAATGAGTTCAGTGTGAATACTAAGGCTACCATTGGTGTTGAGTTTCAGACGCAGAGCATGGAGATAGATGGAAAAGAGGTGAAAGCACAGATTTGGGATACTGCGGGGCAGGAGCGCTTCAGAGCAGTGACATCTGCATATTACAGGGGCGCCATGGGGGCCCTTATAGTCTACGATATTAGTCGTCGACAGACATTCGAAAGTGTTTTGCGCTGGCTGGAAGAATTACGAGGTAACCTATCCACATTTGGACTGGTAGAATGAATACTAAAAGTTACAGTTGTTGCTTTGTGCTCTGTTGTGATAGTGTTTATGCTAATAACTTCTAAAGATCTAATATCCAATGAGAATTTCTGCATCGTGGAAAGTCTCATGGATTTGAGAAACCAAGGTAAATGCAGGGAAACTGCGATGGTCGGGAGACTTTTCATTGCATAAGAACCTTACTAACTTTCATGCATAGAGTTTACCTTTAATGTCATTGTTTCATCATGGCTAGTCTAGGGCATTTCAGCCCCGAAGTGCCTTCAAGGGATGTGCCCGTGGGCTTTTCTACTGTAATTGCCCTTGGCTCCAAGAAGCCGCGGGTTTCTGGATTTTGAAATCCTGAAAAATGCACTACTGAATTCAGAAAAAAAGGTTATTACGGTATTAGAAGGTATCAGTCTGAATAGTGCAAGAAAATTTGCGCTTCTTGTAGAATCTCATAAAACTTTTGTGATGCATGCAGTATATTCCGATGCTAGTGTTGTGACAATGCTGGTGGGGAACAAGTGCGATTTGGCTCACCTCAGGGAGGTGTCAGTGGAAGAGGGCACAGCTCTGGCAGAAGCAGAAAGTCTATTTTTCATAGAAACGTCTGCACTGGATTCAACAAATGTCAAAAGTGCCTTTCAAACTGTTATCAAAGAAATCTATGGAATAGTCAGCAGGAAGAATCTTTCAGCAGATTATTCCAAGGGGGACTTGGTCATAAGCGCCAGCCACAAACTAGGAGAGATAGATAAAAACGCCAAGCAAAGGAATTCTTTTGGAGTAGAGTGGTCGTGTTGTTCGACTGGATAGGTGACTTCCTTGTGCTTACAAATAGTTCAGCCGCAAAAGTTATAATTTCATTGATTTTCTAGTTGTTAGTGGGTGTGTTGTCTCTTAGTAGAGCACGATCTGTATTATGGCAGTACCCTAAATACAGTAGCATCCTGATTAGTTTTTTATACTGGATCTTTACTTTGTCTATGATTCTTATTCATGGCAGCCATGCATGGAATTCGTTATTAATAGCTCTTCACATCAGGTTAAAGTTTTGAATAAGGCAGATAAATGGTGATTGCAAATCAGTTGCATTTTCATTGCTGGAGTGCAATTCTCACATAGTAATCAATGCTCTGAAGTTTGGAGAGTACATTTACAATTTATCCTGTGTAATTTTGCAATACCTAAATTTGGGTTAAGATTGGATTGATTTTTCTTGTTTTGAAGAGGAGCTTACTGAACTATCTAAGTATTTATGATAGTTTTCATATGTACACATTTGGTGCCAAATGTCACTCATAGCAAATGGGCACAAGTCCTGACTAACTGTATTTCAAATATCGGCCAAGGACTTCAGAAGTCCATGTGTGCCTGGTTGGATTCGAATTTCATATCTCCATGTTAGGAAACCAGCTGTTTATGAACAGTTCATATCTGGAGGAGTTTCCATGAATCTTTAGGTGCTGTGGCATTCGATAAAATTAAGATAACAAATGGGGACCTTGTTCCTCTCTTTGCCTGTCTATTGCCTCAGGATTTCTCCCTCCATCTCTTTTCAGAAGTTTGATATGATTTATATTGTAAGTTTTCAGGGAAAAAAGGATTTTGAAATAGATCTTGTTTTGGTGACTTCTATTTGTCTATTCTTCCCTCTCTCTTTTTTTTTTTCTCACGAAAATTATGTCCTAGACGCACTATAATTTGTCCTCTTTCTTCGACTCATAGATGCTTGTAAAGAATATACAACTAGGAGAGTACTTTGAAGTTTGGTGACCAGTATTGAACATAGTTCTTAGAAGATGCAAATTGATTCAAATTCATAGAAAAAGCACGTAATTAGGTGGCACAGCCTCCTGCAGGGAGTTTTTTATTGTGTGAAACTCCCACATTGCTTGTGTGATGGAACAAGTCTGAGGCGCCTACCACACGTCAATGAGGTGACGCGGTGGTGCGAAGGTGGGGAGGAAAATGATGGTCAACCAGGCTGGGAGCTCTTCGACACACTACCTTTTTGTGTAGCTTTTCAACCTTAGCCAAGCTGGAGGCTTACAAAAAACAAATCAAATTCTTCTAGAAGAGTTTATCGAGCTCTTGCCAAATGATTCAAAAATGCCTTGGATGTTCGAATTTTCTTGGAGAAATTGTGAGGGATGAAATCTTGAAGTAGGATCAATAGGTAGAGCCAAAATCAACTCAAGGTCGATTAATGTCCGGTCGACTAGGGTTGACTTACAAAAGGTTGAAAACCAGATCATGGTAAGGTCAAGTCGATCTCCAGGTCGTGTAAGGTTGGATTGTTGCCCCTTCTTCGATAGTTTGGACCAAATGTTGGGACGGTTTTAGGACATGTTGTTAGAATGTTATGTGCTCAAGCTCATGCCATTGCTAGAGGATCATGAGGCTGTGTACCATAACTGACTAGGCTTGGTGACGCATGTTGAAAATGCAGCAAAATAACTCCAATAGATCCTACAAATGATGGAGAAAGCACCTAATTAAAATCCAATTGAGATTCTATAACTAGAACATAAATCAATACATTGATTTCTAGATTATCTTGGCTTCAATTCCACAAATTGGCTCCAAAATCATGCAAAGAGGCTCACATGTGTGAAAGTACGGCCGATGTTGCCTGTGTATTGTATCAGTGCCTTCAAACTCATCTAATGATTGCAAAAATCCATATGCCAATAGCAATCATCATTCAAATGATAGACAAAAACTAGTCATGAAGGAAGATCTCGATTTTACTCATAATTGGATGGCAAATCCATCACATATATATACATGAATGCCTTGGATCTAAGCATTTAGGGCTTCCTCTGATCCATCCAAGACCTAACCCTAATGTTTAACCTATTGGGTCATAAGATCCATCCTAATTGGGGGTCGAGATCTTGAGATCCAAAACAATATAAAAATTGTTATTTCTAGCTCCTAGAATCTCTCTAGCCTATCTATGCACAATTTGGCCTCATTCCAAAGGTTCCATTCCAAAGCTAGATTAGGAATAAGACTTATGAAAAGCATCTTATGCTTTTTGGCACGTGTGACATCCCACAACATGGCCACATCACAATTTACAAGTGGTAGAACCAAGCTAGAATTTGTGAAATTTCAACACTCTTCTCAATTTAGCTTGATGAGACTATCCTGGATCAATAATTAATACATGAATAAAAACAACATAATTTCTAGGTTCTTGTTGTGTGGAGTGAGTATGATCACTCATCATAAAAATATGATTTGAGCTCCAAGTTCTCAAATGTAGTGAGAGCTCAATAAAGATTGTCTTCAACATCCAAGCTTTGTCTTCAATAGGTTGTTGATTGAACATCTTGGTTTGAAAAATGAGAGTTTCCTCCTCAAAATAATCATAAAAAACAGTAGCTTTCCACAAGGTTCAACATTGGTATGAAGCACATACAACCAAAGTATGAAATATCACAATCTTGACTTCATCCAACAAAACAATGAACTCCCAATTGTCATCATTCCAATGAAGTTCTTCATTATTTGGAAATTCAAGAGTGAATGGATCACAATATGAGGCCTTTGAATCCTTCTTTGAAACTCCAATCAAAGTAATAGTGATAACTATTTCATCATCATAAGATATAGGATAAAAAACAATGTTCATACTAGCATCATCAAAGGACATTGTCAAATTCATGACATGTTTTCTATCAAACATAAAGTAAGATGAGTAAAGGGAGATATGAATAAACTTCCTTGTTGTTCCTTTCTCTTTACTCAAGCATTCATAATGATGTAGATTCAGGTCTCTTTTTCCTTGAGACAAGTGATCCTTCTCGGGTTCCTCCTTGATGTCTTTTTCCTTCATCATGCTCACTCCCTCTTGGTGTTGATGATGAAAACATGGATCCAGACCTTGTCTACAAAAATGAGCAATGATAGTTCCATCTTTGCTCTTGTGGCTCTTCTTGGAATAGTTGAAGCTCTTAGATTTTTCTCCTCCTCTTAATCAAGCTCCTCCTTGATCTCAACCATATTATTTCCAACATGATTCTCAGAGGATTCATCATTAAATCTTACAAACATTGTGGCTCTACCATTGCTTCTTGTGCCTGAAAAATGTACATTCAAATGGATCAACTTAAGAGGGTAAATAGTCTTAGTGATTGAGTTAGAGAAATGGCAACCTATGTGCTTTAGCCAAAGCACATGCTTCACAAACTTTTTTCTCCTTTGCCATGGATCTTGGAAGGCTTAGAGCAAACTTTTTCTTGCACATGGCTTCCATAGACTTGGTGTTGATGTGACCAAGCCTCTTGTGCCACAAATCATTTGTGGTCATTTTGTCCTCTTTGGCTACCATGACAAATTGGTTGGGATCAACAAAAGCATCAAACTTAAACAACCTCCCAAACCTTCTTCCTCTTGCTATGATTCTCCCATTTTTCTTGATGTTGCATACATTAGTAGAGAACTCCACAATGAAACCATTGTCAACAAGCAATTGGCCTACACTAAGTAAGTTCTTAGTGATGCTAGGAATGTAAAGTACACCACCTATCTTGATCTTCTTTGCAGACCTCAAGCATCAAGGTATTGATCCTACTCCTACCTTACAAGCACAATCATTGGCTGTAAAAAATGACTTGATAGGACCATCATAGGTAGATAAGGTTGAAAAATGCCCCCTCTTACTTGTCATGTGGGAGCTAGCCCCACTATCTATCCACCAAGGGTCTTCTCCTTTCATGCTTGAAGATGAAAAACTTGACATCATGAGAGAGTCTTCATGTAAACTCTCCTCTTCCTCTGGGCCTAGGTTTGCTTGGCTTTGAGCTTGCTTCCTCTTGAAGCACTCGGAGGCATAATGTCTCATCTTGCTACAAAGTAGTACTTGATCTTTGACTTATCTTTCTTGGGCTTGCTTGAGCTTGGACTTGAAGATCCATCTCGATCTTCACCTTCGACTTGGTTCTTCTTGAATGCACCTCCTTTGACTTTGGATTTGCCGTTGATCTTAATGAAAAGAGCCTTGTCATCTCCATCATTGAGAGAGAGCTTCTCCATCCTTGACTGATGTGAGTTCTCCTACTCTCCTCGGCCATGCTGACTCCTTTGAGATCTTCAAGAGATGACAACTCGCCCATGATCGCATCGCCTTGTACCAAGTTAGAAAAATCCACACTTAATCCATTCAAAATCAATTGAACAAGTTCACATTCCTTAATGGAATCTCCTATTTAAGCAAGCTCCTTGTTTAAGTCTTTAACTCTCAAACCATATGAATGACCATTCTCTCCCTTGGCTTGAAAGCATTGAAGGATTTGGTTATTTAAGGATAGCAACCTTGAAGTGTTTTTAGATTCATATAATTTTTGAAGAGTTTCCCATGTGTCTTGAGCCGAGGCACAAGCACCTACCTCCTTAAGAAGCTCATTTGCTACATTCATTTTTATACAATGGAGGACAATCTTGCACCTCTTCTTGTATCTTGTAGCTTCTTGAGGGTGAATGAGATCATTCTCTTCACCACTCACAATATCCATTAGATCTTGTAAAACAAGAATTGATCCCATTCTTAGCTTACAAATAGAATTATTAGAAGCATTCAATCTATCATTTGGATCCAAGAGATATGCATTTATGGAAGCCATCTCTCTCTAATCAAGAGCTTGATCACAAAAAATGGATGCAAAATAGAAGTGATTGAAAGACTAGCTATCCCACTACCTAGGGACTTGAGAATGCTCAAAACTTGACTTCTCAATAAGATCCTACGTGATCTTAAGCCAAATCAAATCTATTTAAGACAACATTGAATGGAAACTAGCTTGAATTGGAATGAGAAATGGATTTAGAATTGCCTCCTCTTTGATCTCGACTTCACAAGATGCTTGGATTTACCTAACATGAATCAAAAGGAATCAAATGCACATAAATGCCTCTTCAAATCGTTTCTATAAGATCAAGTTGAATAACTATGCAATAATGAATCCAAACTATTTCTCCAAAACAAGCAAAATTAAACACAATCTTAGCTAGAATTGTATTCTATGATGAGTACTTGTCAAAACCTTTGGGCTGACCCCAAAATTGATTTTTAATGACCTCAATAAGCCTAAGAACGATTTATTATAGTACCAAGGATGATGATCTACCTTCCTATTCAGTGATTTAAAACTATTCTTTGTGATTGACTCCACAAATCGAGTAGCATCAAAAAGAAAAAAGCACAAAATACTTGCTATTTTGATCCAATTGATATGAGATGACCTCAACTCAGATTTTGAAGCTAAAAATCCTGTAAATCAAAAGCCATTAGATCTCTCTTCACTCAATTACATCAAGAATTGAAGACACAAATCATAGATTGTGTCTAGATAGCAACCAACGCTTGAATTGCATCAAAATCTATGATCCTAGCATGATTTATAGCTCATTTATTGGAATGGCTCTGATACCATATTAAAAATGCAGCAAAATAACTCCAATAGATCCTAGAAATGATGGATAAAGCACCTAATTAAGATCCAATTGAGATCCTATAGTTAGAACAAAAAATCAATACATTGATTTCTAGCTTATCTTGGTTTGAACTCCACAATTTGGCTCCAAAATCATGCAAAGATGCTCACATGTGTAAAAGAACAAAATAAGTCCAATTGATCCTAGAAATTATGGAGAAAGCACTTAATTAAGATCCAATCAAGATCTAATACCTATGACACATACCAATCTATTGATTTCTAGCTTATCTTAGCTTGAACTCCACAAATTGGCTCCAGAATCATGCAAAACTTTTCACACGTGTGGATGTCCAACCTGATGCTGCCTGTGCATTGTACCAGCACCCTCCAAACCTTCTAATCATTCCAAAAATCAAAATGCCAATAGCAATCATCAAACAAATGATAGACCAAAACTAGTCATGAAAGACGATTTCGAATTTGCTCATAATTGGATGGCAAATCCATGACATATATATACAAATTTATTGGATTGGTTCTGATACCATGTTGAAAATGCATCAAAATAAGTCCAATTGATCCTAGAAATGATGGATAAAGCAGCTTTTAATCAAAATCCAAACAAGATCCAATAGCTAGAGCACAAATCAATCTAATGATTTCTAGCTTATCTTGGCTTGAACTCCATTCTATGGTTCCAAAATCATGCAAAATCCTTCACACGTGTGGATGTACGGCTTGCCTGTGTACTTTACCAACACCATCCAAACCTTCTAATCATGCCAAAAATCAAAATGGCAATAGCAATCATCAAACAAATGATAGACCAAAACTAGTCATGAAGGAAGATCTCAATTTTACTCGTGATTGGATGAACAATCCATCACATATTTAAACATAAGTGCCTCGGATCTGAGCGTTTAGGTCTACCTCTGATCCATCCATGACCTAACCCTAGTGTTTAATCTATAGGTCATAAGATCCACCCTAATTGGGGTCAAGATCTTGAGATCCAAACAATGTAAAAATTGCTATTTTTAACTCTTGGAATCTCTCTAGCCTATCTATGCACAATTTGGCCTCATTCCAAAGGTTCTATTCCAAAGCTAGGTTAGGAATAAGACTTATGAAAAGTATCCTATGCTTTTTGGCATGTGTGACATCCCACAACATGGCCACATTACAATTTACAAGTGGTAGAAACAAGCTAGAATTGTGAAATTCAACAACGCAATCACCATTTTTTAATGCCGTTTTGACTACCTTGTTACTATGCCCCAACTATGAATAATGTAAATAAGATGATTGAAAGAAGTGCCATTCAATGTATAAAAAAAGATAGCATTCGAGACAAACTATGCTTTGAAAATAAAACAATTGATAAATTTTTGCGGACATATGTATTTGGCATGTGAAGATTTTGCACAAAAATTTGTCACAAGTCAAATAGCTAGTCTAAAGTATAAATGATTATGATTGAAATTTTGAAATAATTTTTATATAACTACACATGGGCTTGATTTTTTTTCATTCATCATATAAGGTTTTGCATGCTTCAAATTTGTCCATGATGCTTCTTACAAGATAAAGACCATGAAAATGCTAGCAAAAATAGATAAATTACGTTGGCACATAGAATGTATTGACCCAAAAAAATGGTAGCAAAAAATAAATAACTATCTCTAAATATGTTGTCTAGAAAAATGATAGCAAAAATCTAAACTACCATGCCATTACAATCAATAGGACTCTAAACATATGCACAATCATAGTAATTGGTAAAGGGTTTGCGGATATCGAGGCAACCCTAACACTAGTTAATAAGTGAGAGGAATTTGGCACCATGCGTGTGTAAGTCCAACCCAATGATCATATAGTTATTTGATTAGTTAGATGTTAATAAAAGGACTTTAGGCCTTTTTGTGGGACTTTTAATGTCGCGAGGCCTCATAGTCAAGTTAGTGAATAAAAAGGGCTCCCCCCAAACAAATAATAAAGGAGATGAAGATTAGCCAATGAGATTTGAGGCCAAAGCCCTGAAATACACTATATATAGAGGTGGATTCAAGTTATTTTGTACTTTCTCTCTTCATTTCAATACAAGCAGGTTGAGCCTCTTATGGAATGGATATGGAATGTCTTTGCTATTCTTCTCTCCTCCTCCATCTCTCATGTTTTCTTTGAATTTGCTAATTGTTGGATTTGATGCTTGTTGGAGTTTATCTTTAGTATACTTTTTGTGAGAGAGAAAGAGAGAGAGTATCATAGCTTGAGTAGTGTTAATTGCTACTGTTAATGCTTAGTGTTAGATGTGGACCATAAGCATGTGCTTGATTATGAACTATGCTATCGCTCTCATGGGAACGAATCTTTGAGCGACAACATGTTAATCCTCTTCTTCTCCTTTGATGCTTGAGTGCTTGGATCAAGAGTTGAAGGTGGACATGAAATACAAACTAAACTCACACTCATCATTCACATAAATACAAGCATGAGAGGTATTTTATTTCATTGATGTTTTCACAACATCCTTGCTCTCCATCACTCTTGTCAATGACTCTACATACCATGACAAGTGACTAGAATATGCAAGTACAAATAAGCAAAACACATTCATTTGAGTTAAAAATTATCTTATTTTGTGTACTATCTTTGAAAGTAATCAAAATTCCACTCGTCAAGATCCTGATAATTGTTCCCATCGACGCCAACTAACATTGTTTGTGGAGGGGCAAACAACGATTATGCAATGTAGACTTTTAGTTTCATTGAACAAACAAACCATATTGCTTCAAGGCCAAATACAATGTTGTTTGATCCTGCAATGTTGACATGTGCATTTGCATGCATGCATTACTCTTCCACAACCCATAAATGGGTCAACCACCACTCTTGAAATTCATATATATATGTGCAACCAACCCAAATAGCACACCGGCGTGCTATCTGGGTTGGCTACAAAAAATTTTTCTCATTCCATATAGCACGTCGGCGTGCTATCTTGGTTGGTTGCAAAACAAATTTCTCATTTCATATAGCACGCCAGCGTGCTATCTTTAAAGGCTGTAAATTGTTTTTTTAGTTGTTTTACTTAACACGTCGACTTACTATGTTGGGAGGTTTAAATAAATATTCCGAAATAATGTTTTTACTCAAAATTTGGTTCTCAAATGTGTCAAAATAGCTTTCTATTTTATAATTTACTTGGCTAGCTCACTGGCATGCTAGCCGAATCAGCTCCAAAAAGAAATTTATTTTTTCAAAAAGTTCTTCAAAAAAACTTCATGTTGAAAACCAAGTTCAAAAACAAAATTGAGGGAGGGGGGATGGGGTACAACAACCCCCCCCCACCCCCCCTTGGTCCTTTTTCTCCTTGTACCCTGGCGTGCTCCCCCCCACATTTGTCCTATTTTTTCTCCTCGCAATGTGTTGGGCGTTAACCCCGCCCTCCCACACTTCGGACCGCTGGGTCCGTTGGACGCCCAGAGCCCGGGTGCGCACAGGTAACCCCCCTTCTCTTGGGCCACTCGCCATCCGTAATGTCCCGGGGGAGGGGGGGGGGGGGCGGTGGCAGATCACGCTCATCTAGAAGCCCAAAGAGATCCAAAAGTAACGGATCAAAAGAAAGAGCTGCAGAAAAAGAAAGATGAAGACAACTGTGAACCTGCAAAATAAAGCAAGCTCCTCACCCAGCAATTCGTGGTCAAAGCACGACATTGCAAGGGTCCAAGACTGCAACTGTAGAACTATCAGTTCCTTCATCCTACCACCAAGCCTTCATCATGTTTCTTACCGTTACCAAACCGTCCATCCAAAACTGTTCCTACCACCAATTTTGATGAATCCATCCCCTTGAGACTGATAACCAAAGTTTGTGCAACCTGCAGATCAAAGGTTTTCCTTAAGACTGGAACTTCAACTGAGGGAAGAACCACGGAAACACCCAGAGGCAAATGGAGGATACAGACCTCCCAGAAGATAGAATCTGCCAAGAAACCAAAGATGAAATCGTCAATGGCAGATACAAGTGACAAAACAAAGAGACACATGGAAAGCACTCGAGCATGCAATTTGTGAAGCTGTTGAGAGCTCTCCAATTTTGAGAATGTCAACCAATTGTAGCAATAAGACATTTTGGTTAAACTGCGGCAATTCTTGAAAGACAATTTTTGTGATAAAGACTGGCAACAATAAGCACTTGGTTTTATGTAAGCGAATGAGGATCTACGCTTTTCCAAGTGACGATCGAAGACTCCAATGCGAAAGCGGAGTGACATCATCCAATATGAGTTGCAGTGGATCCTGCAACACATTAGGGGTGAGATGATGTTGGCTGATTATGTCGAATCCCCAAGATACTTGGACAGAGCAACTCAAGAGCACCTCTCACCTTAGACTGAGGAGGTCTCTGAGAAGATGAGACTAATGAAGACTGAGAGCAGAGTATGAGAGCCAAGTATGAGAGCCGAGGAATACTAGTTAGTAATGACAAGTAAGAACTGCGTAAGCCTCATGGTGAATCCCGGAAGATGGAATGACCATGTAAGAACTAGTATGTCTAGACAAATGCAATAAATGCAAGTAGACCCCTCTTAAAGAAAGTAGAGTGAGCCACCTTTTGATGGTGACCTCTAGTAGAGAGCAATATTCCACTTGTAATTTGTGAAATGTGGAAATTCCACTAGGATGCCACCTAAGGAGCTCTCTTGCTTATTTAAGAGACCCCCTCTTTATGAAGAGGAGCTTTTTGCATTGTATCTACTCCATGCTTAATAAGAAGATTTCCCATGAGTTTGATGCTACACTAAGCTCCTTGATCATGATGGTTTTCTTGAGTGATGCCCCTATGATCATGCCCTTCCATTCATATTGTGTGTGGTTGTGGATTTAGAGTGGATTAGTTTTCTTGCTTTCCTAGTTGTGGATTAGATTTCATGTTTTCTTGTGGATTAATGTAGGAGCCAGCATTCAAGTAAACTAAATAGGCTAGAAATGTGGCATAAATCTTGCATATTCTCTAACATTCTAGTTCTTGATGTTCTTGGGATGTCCAAGAATCAAAAGGCTGGTTAGTTTCTTGATGCTTGGACTTCTAACATGCTGTAGATTAGTTTTTGCTTCTTGTTTTGTCAATTTATGCAAGTAAGGTAGTGTAGGATCTGATTTTAGTCCATTTTGCAATGATCCGTTTTAGCATTCTATTTTTAAGTGCCATAGTAATGCCCAACCGTGTTTTAAGAAGAGCTATTTTTGGGCATTCTTGGTGTGCTTGCATGGTAGAATGATTGCATGTAATTTCAAGAGTTCAAGAGTGTTCGAAAACTGAGTATCCGTGACAGGTTGAACCATACTACAACCCCAAGAATCTGCATCTGCTGCCTGATCTGGGCATTGAACCAAATAGACATGATCAAGAACATGCCCAACTAACAACCAGAATGGAGGTAGCATAAGCTGTAACAAGAAACAATCAACATCTGGTAATCTGTTCTTAGCAAATTATTATTAGTCTAGCTGTTGATGACTAATATTTTGTCTTGTCTTTCGCAACTAATTTGCAACTGATTATCAGTCTAGCTCTTTGCGAATCATTTGTGACTAATAATTTGTCTAGTTGTTCATGAAAAATTATTCTTCTGATGTTTTGTTAATGTTTGGCTATGTAATCAGATTGACCGTGATTTCTATCACTAACGTTTTGTTCGTTTCTGATAGGCGTAGTCATGCTTAGGAAAAGAGTAATATAGCTCATTCCACTGCGCATGAACACTTTCTGTTCGAGTTCATTTCTCGTTCGAGGTTGGAGTTCGCTTCTCTTCGTGTTCATTTTCTTTTCGAGCTATTTTTGTTTCTCACACTCACACACTCTCTTTCTCCAACAAGAGATGCTCTTTTAGAATAGCTCGGCTTAGAGTCTTGGGGATTCCTCAGAATCTGCCAACATCATCCCCCCCATATCTGTTGTAGGACCATTGCAACACATATGGAATGACGTCGTTTTCTACTTGGTGCTTGGAAAAATATGGACCTTCTGTCGCTTTCGTAAAACCAAGTGCTTCTTTGCCGCAAAATTGTTTCGCAAAATTTGAGATTTTCCAATGGCCTTTACATTCCTGCCCACTTGCAAACCTCCTGCAAGTCCTGCTCGCCTTGTCGCCTTGCGGTTTGTTTTCGCGCGCTCATCTTCCTTCCCAGGGCTTCAAATACTTGGAAGCGTGATTTGCTTCCAAAGGGTAATGGCCCCAGCTAGTCTTGCACCTTTTCAATAAATCCAAACTCCTGCCAGTATTCCACCATTGTGACATAACAAGCGGTCTTCTAACTGGAGGGCTACGTTGGGGTGGATCTAAGCCTCGATCCTAGAAACGCTCATGATTCATGAGAAAGGCCATTGACCTGCAATATTCGGCACTCTCTCACACATATAAGTCAACATTGAATTTATACTTGTGGCTAAAATCCAATAGCTGCAGCATCAGGTCATCCATTGACAAGCTTTCAAATTTGGCCTCAATATGACAAATATGGAAATATAGCAAATATGATCAAACTAGTTGAATCTTTCACATGTTTGTTGATGAAACATTCAACAGTACACTTATAGAATTTACAACATGGTGAAGAGTTGTGTTCCACGGTCGGAGGCTCTGTCCTTGACATTCTAACTTGCTCTGGGACCTTAGGGAGCGTCACCCCTTATAGTCTTACAGGGCACACTAGGTGCACCTGAGTCAGCTTTACAACATCCTCCCCTCGTTTGAAAAAGCTGATGTCCTCATCAGGGCCAAACTAGACCTAGGACATATGCCACGGGCTCAATTCACTGGCCTTAACAACTTTTGAACTAAAATACATTGGCAGTAGCACAGGAAAAGTGTAGATAAAGTTCACTTACGTAAAACCTGTGTAAAGCTGCAAGTGATTTATTGACAAACTTAAGAAAGATACCTGGAAGTTCCTTGAACTTCAGAATTGGCCATGAGTGTTTATGCAGGAGGCATGCCGCCAGGTAGTGCTTTGTGTGCCGATCTGGGAAAACAGCTATTGCGTTGATTCTTCTGCAGATAATTAGCAAGTACTTCAGGGGCTCCCTCCTTAAGTTTGTCTTCGTACTCCCAAGAAGCCTCAATGAGTGGAGCCCGTAGCCACTTCACTAGATATTCGCGTTGTACGCCAGTTCGCTTTCTATGTGTCAATATTTGTTCTGGTATAAGCTGCCTCTTTGTATCATCAAGTGTCGTTGGCGGGTCACGAAGTTCGTGTTGCCAATCAAATCGCTCATCTGGTTTGTACCGTTTGAGTAATGAGATATGAAACACATTGTGTATATCCAAGTTGGATGGCAGCGCCAATCGGTAAGCCACTGGGTTGATCTTCTTGGTGACATGATATGGTCCCGCATAAGGTCGAACGAACTTATGAGAGAAACCTTTTGGTAACGCAATGTTCTTTGTGTTCAGCCACACTTGATCACCTTCCTCAAATTCCAGTTCTCGTCGATGTGGGTTCATGTCAGCTGCCATATTTCTTTGGGACTGCTCTAAAAATGACTTCACCTCTGTCAGCTTTGTGTGCCACTCATTGATGAATTCCTCCACAGTGGGTACTGGGGTTTCTTGCACACCTGTAAGAAAAGAGCTTGGAACAACCGGTAGCCGACCATTGCTTATCTCAAAGGGTGCCCGTCCAGTAGATCTGTTCACTTGGTTGTTATGTGCAAACTCGAGAATATCCAAGTAGTTGACCCAATCGGATTGGTCCCAAGCGACATAATTTCGTAAATATTGTTCAATCTGTCGATTGACTCGTTCCGTTTGCCCATCTGTTTGAGGTTGATATGCAGTGCTGAAATTCAGTCCAGTTCCCATGAGGTGAAATAGGCAAGTCCAAAACTTTTCGACGAACTTGGTGTCTCAGTCATAAATAATCGTTCTAGGTAGGCCATGGTATTTGAAGACACATTTGAAAAATAACCTCGCCACTTCTTCAGTTGTCATTGAACTCTTAGTTGGTACAAGGTGAGCTTGTTTTAAAAAACGGTCAACCACCACATAAATTGAGTCGAAACCCTGGCAACGTGGTAGTTGAACAATAAAATCCATGCTCACTGAGTCCCAAGGGTATGCTGGTACTGATAATGGCTGGAGTAGTCCTGCTGGGGCTAGCGGTTCCACCTTCACTTGTTGACATGTAGGACATGTTTGCACATAGGATTCAACGTCTGCCCACATATCTGGCCAATAGAAGCCTCTCTTGAGAAGTTCATACATGCGTGAAACATATACTCTGCGTTGTTTATAAACAACCATTTGGTCTTTCCAAGTAAAATGTTTACAAGGCTTTCCCAGTTATAATTCAATCATTAGATTCTTAGCCAACGCATCTACACCATAGTTCTCTTTGATTTCTTGGAGTAGACCGGTCACCTGGGTTGAAACCGTCATCATCAAGTGCTCCTATCTACTGAGTGCATCTGCTACCACATTATTCTTTC
Organism: Diphasiastrum complanatum; assembly: GCA_029204225.1. Taxonomy (NCBI): domain Eukaryota; kingdom Viridiplantae; phylum Streptophyta; class Lycopodiopsida; order Lycopodiales; family Lycopodiaceae; genus Diphasiastrum; species Diphasiastrum complanatum. The sequence continues at coordinate 35,733,110 of CM055101.1, forward strand.
CCGCCGTATGTAGAATGTCTATATTGAATTTCGAGAGAAAGTTTTGCCATCGCATCTACTTTGGCGTGAGCATACCTTGGGATGAGAAGTAGCGAACGCCTTAAAGGGCTTTCCTGCCACATAATGTCTCCAATGCTCCACTGCTTGTATGACTGCAACCATTTCTTTTTTGTGAGTTGGCCATCGCCATTCTACATCACTTAATTTCTTTGAAAAATATGCAACTGGTTTTCCCTCTTGCATCAACACGGCCCAATAGCAAAGTTTGATGCATCTGTATGTATTTCGAATGGTTTACTAAAGTTCGGTAGGGCAAGAACTGAGTGATCCGTCGCTTTAGTTCTTGGACTGCTGCTTCACATTCCGGTGTCCATGTCATTTTGAGATGAGTCTCTGTCTGCTCCAACAACGGTGCCACAATTTTGCTAAATGCCTCAATGAATCTCCTGTAAAAATCACATAGCCCCACAAAGGATTTGATGCCATGAACAGTTTTAGGTGCTAGCCAATCCAAGATAGCCTTGATCTTCTTAGGATCCATTCGAATCCGTCCGTGGCCTATAACATGTCCAAGGAAATCAACTTCCTCCACCACGAACTCACATTTCTCTCTTTTCGCGAACAAGCAGTTCCTCCTCAGTCGTTGGAGAACTGTCCTTAAATGTTTAATGTAATCTTTAAGGCTCCGGCTAAATACTAATATGTCATCGATGTACACAATGACAAATTCATCCAGACAGTCTTGAAAAATATTGTTCATCAACGTGCAAAAAGTGGCTGGTGCATTTGTTAGACTGAATGGCATCACTAGGAATTCGTGACTCCTGTACCGCGTTCGAAACGCCGTTTTGTGCTCATCACCTTTAGCTATTCGAATTCGATGATATCCAGATCTGAGATCTATTCGGCTAAAGTATTTGGCATGTTTGAGTTGGTCAAATAGGTCATCAATTCTAGGCATGGGGTACTTGTTCTTGATGGTACTCTTGTTAAGCATGCGATAATCCACACACATTCGAAGAGTTTTGTTAACCTTTTCCACGAACAACACTGGGGCTCCGAAAGGCGCTAGGTCTAATAAAACCTTTGTCTATCAATTCACCAAGTTGTCGTTTCAATTCCGCCAACTCCTCTTGTGACATTCTGTAGGGTGCTCGTGAAGTTGGCTTCATTCCTGGTACCAGCTCAATTTTATGGTCCACTGGTCTTTGAGGAGGTAGCTTAGCTGGGAGTTCCTCCGGAAACACATCGCTTAATTCTTCTAGCAGATTTGCCACTTCTTTTGGCAAGTTTTCTTGTCGCACGCTTTTCCCTTCTGGGACTTCTCGGCAGATGCAAAGAAAGCACTTTGACCTTTTCCCTTTTGCCATTCTTTTCATCGCTAATGCTGCAACCAGATTTTGTTCAATATCGGTATCCTTAGCATTTTCTCTGGACAGGGCTTTTGTCACGCAGATTTTTCCTTGTAATCCAAGAGGACCAAGTTTGAGCTCCTACCCAAAACTGCGATACAGTGTTCATTTAACCAAGGGAGGCCCAAAATCACATCGAAGGCATCCATCTCTAAAATCACAAAGCTAAGTTTAGCCTTCCATATTCTAATCTGCACCGGGATGTTCAATGTCACTTTGTCTGCATCTAGTGCTCCCTTCACTGTTTCAACCTTGAGAGTAGATGTAACATTCCTGGTCGGCAAGCTGAATTGTTCCACTACGCTCCTTGAGATATAGTTATGTGAAGCTCCGGAGTCGATCATGAAATCTGACTTCCTCCCCGCGATCTTTCCTGATAAGAATAACAATCTTGAACCAGTCTTGGGGGTTGCCCCATGGAAGTTCCTTTCCATACTTGTGTGTCGTCCACTCATAAATGTAAGCTCCTCTCACAACTCCCAACTAGATCAGATCACCTGGATCAAAACAAGTAGCCAGGGATAATTCAGGTCCAGGCAAGCACACCACAAACGAACATACCAACCAAAGCTAAACAGAGGATCCCTCTCAAGTCACATTCCCCTTGAGACTGGACGTAGGACATTTGCCTAGCCACGCCCACACAAATCTATCACAGAATTAGCCCACGGGGAAACATCCATCCAACCATCCGTGCTTTCACCATTAAGCAGCACATTGCCTCAGTCACGCCCCACCACTTTTTGGTCGATAGCCCTTATAGCTAAACTATCGGCAGCTATCCCGCACCGGCAGTTAACCACCCGTGCTTTACACCTGAATTCGAGCAGCATCTCTGTATCAATGGTTAACCCGTACAGTTCGAATATGTCGCCCCGTACCCACAAGGTACAGACCGTGCTTTCATCTACCTAGGCAGCACTTTGCCTCATCCGTCCTACGTGCAGACAGTGCCAGGCCCAAACCGCGAGAACTGACCATGCTTACACCTCGAGGGCAGCACTTTGACTCATCAAGTCCCCCGTTCTACCAACCACCCCGACCGTGGACGCATCCGTGCTTACATTGTGGGCAGCACCTTGCACAACGGTTGTCCTGACAAATCCCAAAATGTGGCCATCCTTGTGAGACTTGCGTAGCTGACCGGCTAGTCGGCTCTGATACCACATGTTGCACCGGCGTCTCAAAGGGCGCTGAGACTTGAGCGGTTTCCCCAACACGCGCTTAAGTCTAACATTCATCCATTATGCACTTACGTAAAAGCCAACTCAGAAACGTAACAAGCTTAACCATTCAGACTTAAGAAAACTGGAATCCCAACCAACTCGAAAGCCAACTCAGAATCCGTCCCCAAAAGGTAACCAAAGGCAAAGACAAGCCACACATGAAACCCAAGGCATAGCGGTCGCCAAACTGACCAATTGGCATAGCGGCAAGCCCCACATCGATGACAAGGACCCCTAGGCGCCGACAACGCAAAAAGACTGTAGTAAGGGTCCTTCCACTTGGACCAGTCCCAGAGGCGAAACCGAAATGGTAATCATCCCCAAGGATCAACTTTATTAGACTTGGAAGAGGTTACATTCATACAGAGACTGACCGGTCTCGGGGCCACCAACACGTGCTGGGCATTGTGCCTGGCTCGTGCTGGTAGAGGGAGCTGAGACCTGGCGACTGGATTCCTGGTGCTGGTTGAGCTGCCCAAGTTTCTGTCTGCCAGACTCCCCCTATAGTTCTGCTGTGATTTGACGCACCCCCTCTGTTCTGAAACATAGTGCTTTCTGGTAAAGCACGCTTTTTGGGACTTAGTTTAAATTTTGCTGATTAAGCCTGGCAAGCCTGGCAGAATCAGTCTAGCTCCCGGACATGGGTTCCGGGAGCCGTCCCGGTGGCAGAATCAACTTGCTTCCTGACTAGGCCATGACTCGAGCTCCAGAGCTAGCTCATGACTTGTGACTACTTGACTGGCTCACCACAGGTCGGAGGCACAGTCCTTGACGTTCTAACTTGCTCTGGGACCTTAGGGATTGTCACCCCTTAGAGTCTTACAGGGCACACTAGGTGCACCTGAGTCAGCTTTACAACAGGGGGGGGGTTTTCATGCCCAGCACGTCGCGAGGAGAAAACAAAGGACAAGGGTGTGGGGGGGGAGCACGCCAGGGTACAAGGAGAAAAAGGACCAAAGGGGGGGGGGGGGGGGGGGGGGGGGGGGGGGGAGGGGGGGGGGGGTTTGTACCCCATCCCTCCTCCCTCAATTTTGTTTTTTGAATTTGGTTTTCAAAATGGAGGCCCAAAGGGTTATTGGGCCCCCTTTTTTTCTTTTTGAGTTAAAAAAAGCCGATGTTTGAAGGCTTTGAAAAATGAAGTCTACATATTGGATTTAAAATTTTAGGCTACATTAAAATCTGTTGTCCTTGCTATATTAGACTAGGTTCAAGTAGAGCCTATTGAAATGTGAGTTAACCCATGATAAACCCATGGTGAACTGCCACATAGGATAGTTAATGAATTAATTAATCCTAATTAGCAAACATGTTTAGGCAAGGAAGAGACCTTTTTTGAGTCCAAAAAGGGCCCTAATGCTTTACAAAGGCGTGAAAAATTGATGGGGCAAGGGAGATAGAAGATTGTGAATGGAGAAGAGAGCAGGAATATTGCGGAACAACTCTCCCGTTACAATCAGCTGCTAGATGCAAAAACAGTCTAATAGAAAGCTTATGCTAAATATAATCACAGCCTTTTGGTGTTCTAATTATTCAACAAGATCTTAAAAATTAGTTCATACTCAAGAATGAGAGTACAGTCCATCGAAGAGATTAGAAATTGTTTGTGTATGGTATTACTGAAAAATGGATTCAATGTGAAGTTTAGTTCTGAAATAGATGGAAAAAGCAGTATGATATCGCGAGTTCCTCAGGCATCAAATACAGCCATTGTCTGATCAAAAACTGAGGAGTCGTAGACGTCCGTATTCAGATCAGAGTGAGTAAATAAGCGCGATCAAACAATGATAAAGTGCATTCAAATCACAATAAGCATTCATCTACATTATACACAGATAAAAAGCGTATTGCTGCTATACTCCCTCTTCGCGAACATTTTACGAAAAGGCCAAAGGTGCACTAAAATGGTTGAACTTTGAACTGTGCCTAAGTGTCGCATTCCGGGGAAATGCAAAAAAGGCGAAACTGTCGTGAAATAGTTTAAACTGTTGACCTATGCTAGTTTCGCATTTCGGGGAAATGCAAAAAAGGCAACACTGTGACAAACATAGTTCATTTTTGCAGATTGTCGTGACACTTAGAGTATTTATGCAGACTATCGTGAAAGTAATATATTTTTGCAGACTTGTTCTAAATGCAAGTTTGTGGAAGTCCTTGAAGATGGCCGAGTCTTCAATGACTTCAAGTTATTAAACTTAACATCTGAACTTGAATTTATGACACAATTGATTACCCTTTGCTGAAGATCAGCTGGAAGCCCGTTTGTAGACGTTCTTCAAATAGTTTGGCTATCTAAGTTATGATTTCTGCAAGTATCAGATGAGCAGACTTTGAACCCAAAATAGGTTTCACGTGGCCCTAGATCAAAGATCAATAAACGCGCAGGAAAAATCATGAACTAGAAATTAGTCATTCACCAAGGAGACAACTGTGGGCTTAATTTCCAACAGTCCCCCTTAAGGTCACGGTTGGTGCCTTGGTATCTTCGTCAGGTTCATCATGTTAAAGAACTTCTGATGCTTGATCCTGGGAAGTGCTTTGGTGAAGATGTCTGCAACCATCTATGTTGTGGAGCAGTGTTGAAGGATTACTTGCCCTGAGAAAACTTTCTCCCGAATGAAATGATACTGGATTTCTATGTGCTTGGATTTGCCATGAAATCTGGTATTCAGTGACAGTGAAATACAGCTCAAGTTGTCACACGGAATGGTGGTAGCATTGAACTGAGTGTGATGTAGGTCGTGAAGTAACAACCTGATCCATATAGTTTCTTTTGAAGCTTGACATGCTGCGATGTACTCTGCCTCGGTTGAAGAAAGCGCAACTGATTTCTTGAGTTGCACAAAATCGGTCCCCTTGCCAGATATAAACAGAACCCGAAGGTAGATTTTGTAGTAGAGACTGTTCCTCCCCAATCTGAGTCGGAGTAGCCTTGCAGGACGAGTGGGTCGATAGCATTTCCATCATAATATAAAATGTGATCTGAACTTCCCTGAATACATCTCACTCTCTTTAATACTTTCCAATGATAGATCCTAGGATTAGACATGAATTGACTTAACATTCTAACAGTGTATGCTAAATGTGGTCTAGTACACAACATCGCATACATCAAAGATCCTATTAGTGAATAATAAGGGTACTTCGCTATGTCGAGTACTTCACTATCAGAATTAACACAAGTAGGTTTAGTCAATACTAAACTTGGATCCATCGAAGTATCAATTGGTTTGCAATCAGACATATGAAACTTTTTTAAAAATGTCTTTTAGATATGCCTGTTGACTAAGATAGATCTTCTTCTGAAGCCTATTTCAAGTAATGTGAATTCCTAGCAAATAATGGATAGCTCCTAAATCAGTCATGTCAAATTCCTTTGACAGAATTGGGCGCCAGTATCGCGGACAACAGCTGTGCAAAAGCCTTGTTACCAAAAAAACTTTTTTAATTTTTTTTTTTTGAATAATGAGGAGAGGGTTAATAAAAAGAGGGGGGGGGGGGGAGGGGGGGGGGGGGGGGGGGAGGGTTATTCAAACTTATAAATATAAGTTTTAACCCCAAACTCACATTTCTTTTAACAAAATTCTTTAAAATAAATGCCAAAAGGTAACTTTAAGTTGAAATTGAAAACCAAAGTTTATGTCTTTTCACTTAAGAACCATATCAAGGTTCAAAAGAAAGGAAATAAACTAAAAGGACAACCAAACCAGTTAATAAAAACTAGTTCAAAATCCCAAAAGAGTTCAACCTTTCAAGTATTAGCTTGAACAAAGGTTTAATAAAAGCAAATAGCCACATTCCATTAAAAAGAATGCCAAGCCACAAAGGCAAATAAAGGAACTTGTGCACTTTTAGGAGATTCGACTGCTCTGATACCAATTGTTACAACTCCCTAAGATCTTCAACTACCTTGAAGGTTCTGCACACCCCATACCAGTGACGATGCACCGTATCCGCCCATCAATAGGGTCACAACCGACCCACCCCCATGCACTGGAGCTATCGACATCTCCTGGCCTGGAGATGCATCCTGGCTCATGCACGTGCTCTCCATCCACCAACTACCGGGTAGACTGAGTGAATGGAAAGAGGGAAACCCCACCACTATATAGACATAGCACAATGGGTCCCATCAAGCATGGTCCTGCCGGTGACACGTGACCACCTAGGATGGTGACGTGTGGCACCCAATCATGTCAATAATGCCAGACTTGCGTCATGCCCCTCACGGCCGTCACTGAAGGGCGTACCGTTATGGTACATAACACAACCCATATTAGTCTACAAGAGAGAAATCACAGCCCACCTTTTTGAAAAAGTGCAAAAAAATAAGTTTCTTTTGATCTTGAAGAGCATAGTGTGCACTCATGTGATCACCAAATGGACAGAGTGGACCTATTGCTAAGATGGTGCTAACTTCACATGACTCTAAAATCCATCCATTGAAGTCACTCCGAACAAGCTTTTTCATTTTTGAGCTACTAGGTATTTGAAAACTTGGTGCTTGAATTTTTGACAACACATAAAGCTTTTTTGAGCTGTAAAATGCATGGCGGATGCAGTTAGTCCCAAAAGGTTGATGGTAGCCATGCCTTGTGGAAAAAGTTGCAAGCAAATCCATTTAAAAGAGAGGCTGCCATCATAATCAATCTCTCTCTCTCTCTCTCTCTCTCTCTCTCTCTCTCTCTCTCTCTCTCTCTCTCTCCCTCCCCCTAGAGTGGGGCAATCACTCGAGTTCTCTCCATAATGTAAATGGGTGTTTCCAAGAGACACTAAGCCCCCGGCAATGCAAGAGTCCATGTTAGAACCACCATTCACGGGCCCGTGGACTCTTCATTCTATAAAGAGTGAACAGTGCTCAGAACTAGAGTCAAGGCGAGGCGCGGCTTAAAAATCTCAAAAAATATCAAACTGAAGTTGTAGTTTAGGTCCCTAAGGAAGGTCCTAAATGGCAGTCCCACAAAGTGAAGGTCTTGTCCATAGTCGTAAATTTGGCAAAAAGTGAGAATAGAGAGCTAATTTGACACGTAGAATGCATATGGAGCCGAAATTCTATGCAGTTTTGCATGTGTTCACATAAAAAATCTAGAGAATGAAGGTTGGATGAGGGAGAAATGTTTCTTCAAGTTGCTAGGTGTGTGTGAATTCACTTAGATGGCGTCAAGCTACTAGCTAGTGAATAGTTGCAACGATACAGAATTTGATTTGATAGCCTTAATATAAAAGGACACTCTAGATGACAGTTGTGATATTTTATAGCAACCATCCAGAAAGTGGCGATTTTGGAATATTACATGCTTGCTGGACAGCACAAAAATCCTATGCTTCTCTCACAAGACACATGTGAAATGGATATGGGTCATGACATCACTGTGCTCTCGCTCATCACTCTAGGGTCTACTGAATTCTTTCTTTCTGACAGTCGCAGCAGCTCGCTCCAGTCTGCTTCGGCCCCAGCCAAGTCTCTTTGATTTGTTGCTTCTCGAGTCTTACAGACAAATGGCAGCTTGCACTGAATCAATCAACAGATATGGCAAAGCTTCTTCTCGAGTCTTACAGGCAATTGGCAGGTAGCACTGAATCAATCACCAGATTTGGCAAAGTGTCTTGTCTTGTCAGCTGCGATCCACTGGCTAATTAAAAACTGGCCTCTTGAATCTTAGTATTATCTTTGAGAGTTGCTCTTGTCAAAGTGAGCTGAGCAAAGCAAGGCGCTGTCTAGTTCTCAAGCACAACGATAGCATAATTCAACTTTCAATGGCGCTCTTTGCATCCCTGGCTGTACTAACAGCATTACTGATCAACCCACATGGTAAGGTCTCCATTCAGCTGTTCGGTATTGGCTTTCTCACTCTGCTGTCATATATATTGCATTGGTAAAGCCTTATGCTCAAGCCGCTGATTTTTACACCGACATAACATTAGCTTGCATACAAGCAACAGAAGTTTCTTCTGGAATGCTGCTGCTTATTGTCTCTTGACTGCGTTTTGTAGTTCTTGTTTCTAGACAAACATCAACTTACAAATGCAGATACTTTTGTGAAATGAGCTGATGCCTGCTTGCACGCACAGGGTTGGCGTCGGCCTGCACCTTCACCATTGTGAACGGATGTAGTTATCAAGTGTGGCCTGCCATTCTGCCTACCGTGGGCAGTCCCATGCTAGCAAATGGTGGATTTGCACTAGCAGCAGGACAATCTTCCTCGCTGACTGTCCCTTTTGGATGGAGCGGGCGGATGTGGGCTCGCACAGGCTGCCAGTTTGATAGTGGAGGCCAAGGATCATGTTTAACAGGAGACTGTGGAAACAAGCTTCAGTGCAATGGTATAGGAGGTGAACCTCCAGCATCTCTAGTTGAGATCACACTCAATGGAGCTGCTGGACTGGACTTCTACGATGTGAGCCTTGTGGATGGCTTCAATGTGCCACTGAACCTTTGTCCGAGTGGAGGCTCTGGAGCTTGCACAGTTGCTGGCTGCGTGAACAATATCAATTACAATTGCCCCGCTGAGCTACAATTAATAGGCAATGGGCAGGTGGTGGCATGCAAGAGTGCTTGTCTTGCTTTCAACTCTCCCCAGTATTGCTGTACCGGAGCCTACACCAGTAGCTGTGGCCCTACTAGGTACTCCCAGATCTTCAAGAGTGCGTGTCCTGCAGCCTACAGCTATGCGAAGGACGATCCCAGCAGTCTCTACACCTGCAAGAACCCCTATGCTTACACCATCACGTTCTGTCCTGCAAGGTTGAGCTGCTGAAACCACTGCCGCTACAAGATTAAGACAAGTAGATTTTGATTTCAGTTTGTCTGCTAAAACCTCTGTAAAATTCCAAACTCGATGCCTCCAATCCCGAGATTCCCTGTCTGATGAGCATTACTATAGCAAAATTGTACTTGGGTTGTGCAGTGGAGGATTGGTAATCTTTAACTTGATTTTCTTCCTAAAAGATTTGTTTTTGGTAAGTTCTGTCTGCAAATGGCGTGTACAATCAAGCTCTAGTGACCCAAATTTTGGTTCCTTTGAAGATCATAAGATTCAGCATGTTCCAGATGTTAAATTGCACGGTTATTCTTAACAGTTGTCTAATTCCACCAAAGTAGAGTTAGCGCTAACAATATCTCCAAACACGAAGAAATATATGGAATGGTTGAAGGTACAAATAGTATCCTTATAATATTCTTAACTATTAAGAAAATCATTGCTTCAATTTCGCCCTCTTACCACTGGTTAATAGAAAGTTCAGGTGAAAGGTTCCCTCTGCATCACGTATAAAAAAACTTTTTCAATAGCATGTCTACATTTGCTCCAAATTCAGGGCCTGCACAGTGATTCTGTTGGCAGAACATTGAATTTGAGTAGAATACTTATGGTTTGAACTTTGTCTTCCACATCGTTGATGAGTCAGATTTGCTCCTCTTGTGATTGGAACAACAAAACTTTCCCAAGGCTTTTGATCCTCTCTCAGCTGATGATTTTCCTAAAGGTCAGGATCAAAGCGATTGAGTAATCCTGGATTTCAATACCTTCTACCTAGTTCCGCAGGGGGGAAAAGAATTACTCATTGTTAAGTATTCTAATCGTTTTTGTTTTTTAAACTACCCCGTTGTATTATATTACAAACAATTAAGGAAACGTCTCAAAATGGCATGCGAACATAAGCCATCACTTGCAGAACCTTAGTTAATTATGTTCAGCCATATAGCTTAACACACAATAATGCCGAGCTATAAGTGAGACAATTGTTCAAAGCATATCCTGTCAAAGAGGGCATCATTAAGCTTGTCCCTAAGGCCACCCCACTTGGGCCTATTAAAGACTTTAGCCTTTTACCTCTCTGATATCATCACACTCCAGGAAAATTGGTTTTCTCATGAATGCCTGGACTGCTATTGACCAGCGCCCCCCCCCCCCCCCCCCCCCCCCCCCCCCCCCCCCCCCCCCCCCCCCCCCCCTGTACCTTAGCGAAAATTCGGCTCTCCTCGAAAATGACCTTCAGAAAGCATTCGACATGTTTGACAAAACCAGCTTTTTTGCTGTCTCAAAGGCTTTGAAATTTTCTCCAAATTTTATATGATTGTGCCATGCTCGTTTTAGCTCTGTCAGCTCAGTGATCCACTACCAAGAACTGCTCTCCGAGAAATTCTCAAAGATAAGATCCGCAACAACTCCATCCTTTAGGTGCTTCTTTTATGAGATCTTGCACTCTACTGAGACCTTAAACTATTACAATCCCACCTACTTGTCCTTTTGCATGATCCCTCCCTTGATTTCTAGATCTTTGCATCAATGTCATTGAGCATGACCACCAAGGTATCTCAGCTTCCCTCTTGGTGCCTCTCTATATGATAAGAGATTCCAAACCAAGTAGGTGACCACTAGAGATCCTAAAGCCTTATCTTAACTTCCCAATCCATCTCATAGTCCTCAAATGTATCATTTCAGCCTACTTCACTCATTTTCTCTTCAATTGGTCAATGTGAGTATCTTACCATGTTAGACTAGTCCAAATCTTCCATAATTTCCTTTGCAATAGATGGCCTATCAATTGGAATAAATTGCTCTATTAAACTCAAGAGTTGGCCTCCTACACACATCTCTTCCTTGTCTTACTTTAGATATCCTCCCTTGTAGAAGATTGCACCATGCCATGACTAAGCCTTAGCCTTGGACCCTCATGTTACAACACCACCTCCTTAATAACCTCATGTCCCTTGCAAACTCTAGAGGATGTACTCACCTCCCTTCATCTCCTAAACCTCAAATGTCCCTACCAAACACAAATCCTTCTCTAACCTTATTCTTAACATGAGAAAACTTTGTTTGGAGTGGAGGAAACAACATTAGTTTTGATGAGCCCTTGCGGTTCTAGATAATTATCACTCTTATCAACAATCCTTGTGGCAAAGTAGAGAAGGGATTAGGAAAGAGCCTTGCCATAAAAGGCTTCAAAAATTAGGATTGCACTCATGCTATGAACTTTTACAATGGGACCAATATCATGAGAAATCACCAAACTTCTCAATTATATGGTCAATCATTTGGAGCTTGGTAAAATGATCACATCTACCCCAAATGAAGTTTGCACAAGATCTTCAAATAAGCCAGGAGAACTCACTAAGTAACCTACTAGAAAATTTACAAGGCCATCAATGACAAACAGAGGTCTTTTATCTCATTCAACAATAAGTGGACAGTGGATGACCACTTTGGCACTTCGATAGAAATATTAGATAGGATAAAATAATTGATTAAATACTTCACATCAATGTTTAGAATACCATAAAAGTCTTTGGATCAAATGTTGTTTAAATTCTTGAGAGATGTTTCCATGTTAGGCATTTTAGAGGCCAAAATTATATATAGACTTTACAAGGTCTTCTCACACTTTTGAAACTAGTGTACATGGTCATTTAAAAGTTGGTTCCAATTTCATTTAGTCACTTGTCTGCACAAAAGTTCATTTTTAGCTTTACATGGCAATTTTGGCCAATATGACTAGTCTAGGTCAAGTTTTGGATAAGCTTGGCCAAATGACTCTAGAGAGAACAGAGAGAGTCCTCATTTTCAGATACAAATAGAACCTAAGAAATATACCACTTTTGGAGGCTTAGGAAGCTATACTATCATCTCATCTTTGGTTTTCTTCTACATTTGTGTGGAATGATTTATGCTTTTTTCATTTCTATTTTAGTAAGGAGTTATGTATCATTGCTATTTTATGGCCTGTTTACAAAAAATAGGACTAGATCTAAACATATGTTGAATAGTTTTTGATTCTATTTCATTTTGGTAGAGTGGTCTTGATCAAACTTGTGAGATATTTTGGAGATTGTCTAATAATTTTACAAGTAATTTTTTGTGTAGTTACTATTGGCCTAGATTCAAGTTTAGGATCATCATTAGATCTTAAAATTTCACATGGTATCAGAACTTGCTAGTGTCCAGAAATAGTAAGTTTTCCAAAGTTAATAGTGATTGTAGGTATACCTTCAATCTAGCATGATTTTGTGCATTTGTCCACATTTGTTTTGATCAAATCTCTTCTAGCTTTGTGTTGTGGTTGGATCCATGTGATCAAAAGCCATTTTGAGTTCATTTACATTCAAGAATAGATATGAAGTGTTTTTTTGATGTGCTTCATCAAAGCAAACTCTTTATTATCAAAGATATTGTTTACATTCAAGCTACAAAGTGTTTCTAGTTCTAAATTGACAATCTCCATAGTGTAATGATCCTGATACATTGCCAAAAGGCATTAACCTTCACATCAAAAAAAGGTGATATCATTCAGCAAAAGATTTGTATGGCTGAATCTCTGAAACCTGGCATGAAAGCATGCAATAAGAGATCATTCACAATCTTCCAAAGTGGTGCATAACAATGAAAGAACCAATGAATCACATCCTCATCATATGTTTTGCATTTAGAGCAGACATGTGACACATTCCCTCTGTAATTGGCACGGACAAGAAGAGAGAAATGAAGGATCCTAGAAGAAAAGATTCTAAGGCTTGCCAGTTCTGATTTTGTGATTGCAACAAAACTTGGCCTTCCACAGTTTTTTCTTTTTTTTTTTTTTTTTTTTGGGGGGGGGGGGGGGGGGGGGGTGGGGCTGTCAGAAACTGTCCACTTAGAGTTGTACCATGAGAAGGTAAAATTGGATTCTTAGGTGGTAGAAAAAACGGAAGAGTTAGAAATTTTACCCTCTTGTCAAGGGTCTTAAAAAGCCACTTATTATTGCAATCAAAAGTAGTGGAAGTAGATAAAGGACCGAGGTCACCATGAGAAAAGACAAAAGAGAGGAAATTAGTTTTGCAGGAAGACAAACCAAGTTCAGCTTGGAGACGAGAGAGACTGATGGAGTAGATAGATAGAGTCCATGATATGATCCCAAGTGACAAGACCTTTGTGAGCCAAAACTATGAAAAATTATGCTCTCGATCAAAGCTAAAGGTTTAGAGTTAATGGTAATTGCTTTAGAGAACCACAAGGATTCCAAAGGAGAAATAGCACTACTCCCAGTCCAGAAGGTAATCTCACACACGGAGAGGAGAACTCTATGGATGGATTTGAACAAGGGAGGGAGGGAAATAGAGAAGGGAAAAGACAAACGAGTGAACTTGAAAAAGTAGGAAGGAGGATTATTTCCATTAAACAAAAGAAGAGGAGAAAGAATAGCCATAATAATAAGGGTCCATGGCTGAGGAGAAGTAAAATTGGAATGGATTCATCTATAAAAGAGAGTAAGAAAAGTGGTAGAAGGATCAAGAAGGCCGAGTCCCCTCAAATTTTTAGGAGCCGTGCAAATGTCCCAATTCAGAAGGCTAGGTCTAGTATTCTAAAAGGAATTTGCGAAAAGTCTTAGCAATAGTAAGGGAGTAAGAAGTGGGAAGAACCAAATAAAAAAAAAGTGAGTGAAATAGGAGGAAATAATGATGTGCTTGAGAACAACGAGTTGAGTAGAAAAAGATAGATCAGAAGAGATCCATAACAAAATTTTAGATCTAATTCTATTAATAATCCAATTAATATGGTCTCTATTAGAGAGGGAGGCACTCAGAGGAAAACCAAGATATCTAAAAATGATACCATTAGGAAGGATGTTGAGGGCTAAATCTTGCCAACCAATCGGGAGGAGCATAATGGGAGAGAATAATGATATCAGATTTTTGATAATAAATTAAAGAGTCAGAGAAATCACAGAAGTGGGCAAGCTCGGTGAGAATAAGAGAGGTAGAAAGGTGATGAAGCTCAATGATACATGCCAAATTATCAATAAAAAGCAGTGGGTCAAGCGAAACACCACAAAATGAAAGGTCGAAAGGAGGGAGAGGAATTAAGCTTGTGAAGATAGAACATAAGAGGTTCTGTAGCAATGACAAAGAGGAAGGGAGAGAGAGGGCAGCCTTGCTTGATACCACAAGAGACCGGAAAAGAAGAGGAAAGAACACCCTGGAAAAGGATAGAGGAAGAAGAAGCAAAAAGGGCTCTAATAAATTTAGTAATATAGATAGGGAGCCCAAAAGAAGTACAACAAGCAAGAAGATAATTCCAATTAATGTGGTCGAAGGCCTTATCAAAATCGATCTTTAGCAGAAGGGCCAGATAGTTAAACCATAGGGGGGAATCAATGGCGGACCAGATGTTCATGATATTGTCAAAAGGGAGACTACTTATCTTTTGAAGTTAGGTGATACCATAGTATTACTTATCTTCACATTTTGGATATCAACCTACCAACCATGTATCAAGATAAACATGGTATTTGAGTTGTGGATTAGTATAACTTGAACTAGTATTTCAAGGGTGATACTAGTCACTTATTCACCGGGGTATGAATGTTGCACTGCATAGATTCTTTTGAAGTATATTATGCAATTGTTGAAAGGCCCTTTTCAAAATGCGATATGCAATTAGCTTCAAAAGTTACTACGTAGTTGTTGCCTACTAGTGTTCTTAGGGCACCATAAATAAAGTGTCTTTCATATCTTGATTATGGCTACCGGACAAAATTTGATACCATTTTTTATCGATACCTAGGCAAAACCCATGATTTACTCCTCGCTCAAATATCAATATGAGTGTTGCCTACCCTACTATGACATTGACCCACATATTGAAAAAGCTAATAATACAGAAAAATAGGAGGGGTGTTTTGGTTCTTGACCTTGGTATTACAGAGATCACATATAGCATCTATAATGGTTCCTTAATACTTGGGTCGATAGTCCACTTGATGACCTTTTAGATATTAAATAAAATCTTGACTAAGGTTTTGGATACTTTGCCATGATATATTGATTTTTTTTAACTTACAAGTTCCATTCTAATTTTATGTTTGCTTATTTTGCACATTTATGAATACCTTATGTGAATCTACCAATTCTATTAGCTCAAACATTGTGAGCTATTCATAAGTAACATACCTTATGTGAAACTGATGATTCCATGCCTGAAACACCTTCAGCTATGAAAACTTAACTCACAAATTTATTTATATTTATTTTTTTGGGTTTGGATAGATAAAGTATTACGTAACTAAAATAAGAAAATCCTCAAATACTTGAAACCTGCGAGTATAACAAAATATCTACTACAGACAATGTTGTCATGGACTGGCCCCACCCACAATTATTTTCAACTTTGATATTGCATTAGTTGTGATCAATAAAATGTATGGAGCTACTTGCTACTTAGGTTGACTTTTAATTTATATACTCATTTATTGCATGGTGGATAGCAATGTCTAGTTAATTCAAAATTTTCAACATTTAAGTCAAAATAGTTTGACTTGGAGGTTGGTAGTCCAAACAGTGTGAAAATCATTAAAGTGAAAAGAGGGGTTTCATTCCTGTTAAACATTGGGAAAGAAAACATGTGCTCATTTAGTGTTAATTCACATATCTTGTGTAATTGTATGTTGTGCATCTGCACTCGTTAAGTTGGCACTAATGACTTGTACTAACTACAACTATGTAGGCCTTTTAATTCACCACAGTTTGGTGATTTTGAATGGAAGTTGAGACGAGGAAATTTGTCAAAAAGCTTGAAGGTAAAACTAGAGCAGATGACCATTGCAAGTTTGTTGCATTGAGATCATTATTGTATATTGTATCATTGCATGTACTTGAGTGTGAGTTGATAGCTTGCAAACAAAAAACAAGACCTATGCATTTTGGAAATCATGCTTATTGCACGTTTCCATGTCTTTGTTGGTGTGGCACAAACATGGAATTTTTTGAGTGTCTGGAATGACTTCGTAACATTGTTCATCATTTAATTGTTGTCTACTTGAGTGTGTCAATTCTTCTATTCTGTTTTATATATATAAATATGATTGTCTAATTTAACTAGAAAAATCCATGATTATCCTCAATTATTCAGCACATGAACAAAGTGATTGAGATTGCACAAGAAGCTTCACAAACTTGGATTTTGTGTTTCTAGTCAAATTCTAGTTTCTTAGGCAAGACCTCAAGATGCTTCTTAATCTACATATCAAAGTGAATATGGATTTACTTCAAACTTTGCAAGACTCTAATCACATTTAATAGCATTCAATCATTTGATGTTGTTTATTCAAAAATAAGTGCCTTAATCAAAAGCTTACAAATGGAAAATGATCCAAAATACAGCTTCAACAACTTGGATATGAAACTACAATTTTACAGTTCCTAATATAGCCCCCTACCCTAATCATGCCTGAAGTCATGACTCATAATTTGTGTTAGCACCCCTTCCCTCTCTTGAGAATTTCCTCAAGTCACTCCAGTAGATTGCTAATTTTTAGCATTGATCCTATCAAGTGGATAGCCTTGAGATTTGGGTTGATAAGTACGTAAAGTGTTGGCCAAGTGACCCCATCTATGAGATTGGAACATAATCAAGCTAGCCTAGTTTTGGTAGCATTCACATTATCATGAACAAATTGTGTTTACATTTCTAACACTCCCTTAAACATGAAATTGGTACTTTATCTTTTTCTCATAACTATTGTCTCCCTCCTAAGGATGTGTCTTCTCTCTAAAGCCACATAAGAGACAAAATAAAACATAAAACATAATAGTATTGCCATAGTAGATGATGTCCAAATTGGATGTTTCATTACTACTTATGTCAATTTTACGTTATGTAATGCATAAAACATCAAACATAAAGTTAATATGCGACTTCCACCATGATTCTCCCTCTAATATTTGTGTAAAATAGTGTCAAACACCTGTGAAATCATCCGGTGAGTGCTTGCTTGGTTTCACCATATTGCATTTCACTTGAGGTGAATGTGACATAATAGGGCCATGTATGAGTCCCCATTGTCATCTTGTTGTTGAAGATCTCCATTTTTGGAAACCTAAGAGTGAATGGATGCCAAAATGAAAGTTTTTAATATCCCTTTGCTTGATCAAGATCTGGACTTCTGTGGCTTGAAGCCTCTCCATAAGTATTGCAAAATAATCTTGATCCTACAATGCCAAAAAACCTGGCAATCTTTTGACAATGCAATTCTACATCTTGAACTTTGCATAATAAAAAATCTAATGTTGTATATTGTTTAAGATCACTTTCAAGCCTTTAACATGGTCATACACAACCTATTTCATCTTCGAGAACCCAAATGATACAAAACAATAAACGTAGTCTCATAATAAATTTGCAATTTCAATTAAATGGCATGATTTTTCTCAAAGATGAATTTAGATGACTAGGGTAAAATAAGAACGCACTCCCTTGTTGCTCCTTTACTCTTACTTGGTCTTTATAAGACTACAAAAAACGATCACTTTGGCTTTGAACAACAAGCTCCTTCAAAGTTCCCTTGATGCCCCTTGTTAGGGAATTTTTTTGACAAGGGATTGATCAAGTCAAAAAGCCCCAACAATGGAAGGGCTCACACTACCCTTACATGAGTGCAAGGATCTGACCACTTTTAATCCTAAGGTCCTCGATGTATTTTGTGCTCCTTGTTAAAATTGAAAAACAATCCATATTGATTTCTTGGCTTGCTACAAATGTTGTACCATGCAAGTATGTATCTCATTAATGCAAAATGCCAAGTTTGGCCTACATAGAACTCGAGCTACATGGTTATGTATTATCTAGTTTGATAAATGCAACTTGCATATACTTTGTAGACATAGAATTAGCATGATTATGCTTGTAGAAACTCGTGGCAATTCACATGCATTAATTGTAAGTGATCCATAGTGACATGCAAGGCATGCACAATGTGTAAGGGACACATGCATGATGATTTGGACATTTCTAGTTAGAACTAGTACACTTGTAAAAAGTTGGTAGAATTTCATGCATGACAAGTGACAAATGTCACATAGACTCTAGATGTCACTTTAGATGTCATTTTGGAATGGATAGATGTGGTTCTACCTCGAGCTACCTCAAACTCCATAAATATGTGTAGCTCTCCATACAATCAATGATGAAGAACCAAAGTTTTGTAGCTATCTCATGCCATTTTGGATCTAAACAAATATTGCTTGTTATCTCTCTAGCTTTCTCTCTCTAACTCGTGTTGAGGCTAATGCTCATACACTTAAATCTTGTACTTTTATTCATTCTTTGATTCATTGCTATTATATTCTGTTGATTAGCATGCTAGATTGTGAATTAGCCATTTCTTCTGAACTAGATTTTGTTGATCAATCTAGAATCAGGTTATAGTGCCAATCACAAAGCTTAATTAAGATCAGTCACTCTTGTGGACATTCCCCACACGTGTGAATTCTAGAAATTTTGTCATGGTATCAGAGCCTCATTAAGCTTTGCAAGCTAAGAACTCTGATTGTACAAGAAACTGAGAGCTAAATCAAGCAAAAAAGCAGTTTTGCACTTTTTCTAACCTTTTTCTGAAGTGTATTTGGATCAAATCGGACTTGAACTGAATTTTTAGACCTGAATTGAGGTAGTATGGAATTCTGGAATTCTGCGCGTGTGAAAATCAGATTTTTTCAGTCCCTTTGTTCTCCTTACTTATAGGTCCAAAGATAGCAGTGTTATAGCTTGATGAAAAGCATTTGATCTGTACTTTCCATAGAAATTAAAATCAAATCAATCTGATGTGTCTAGCAAGAGATATAAGCTCTTAAAGAGGATAGGGATAGGTCCAAAATCCGAGTGACAACATTTTGATTTGATTCAATTATACTTTGCTCTGAATCCATTGTTTTGAGCATCCAACACAAGAAACTGTAGATCAAGACTGAGTTTGAAGTATTTGAACACCCTTTGAGCCTTCTGAGTGTCAATAGTGTTTTCTTTTGAAGCATTTCACACGTGCCAAAAGTAGGATTCAAACCAGCCAAAGTGTCTCAAACCACTTTTTGTGTCTGATCTAGATAACTTGTCTTGTGGAATATTTGAGATTCATCTCAAATATAGTTGCAAATGTTTCACATAGGAAGGTAGTTCAACCTTAAAAATACCTATAGTGAAAGAGAGCAACAACTCTAAGTCTGATAGGAACAAGCTCAAACATATCTCAATCCAATAACTAAGAATTCTTCATTATAATGGCATCTCAGGGAGGATATCTTCTAGAAGCCAGTGAGAGACTAAACACTTCTAATTACTCAATTCGAAAGTTAAGAATGGAGTCTGTTTTGATACTCCAGGATGTTATGGATATTGTGCTTGGTGCTGAGGAGGAGCCTCAAGCACATGTTGAAATTCCTAAATATAAGAAGAGAGCTAGAATGGCTCTACATTTCATTAAGATGAATGTATCTAATGAAATTTTGAGAGACATAGGATCTTGCACTACAACCAAAGAAGCTTGGGATGTACTAAAGACCATCTATGAAGCAAAGAATACTTCTAGAATACTCACTCTTAAGAATCAAATTTTCCAAAGTTTCCAAAGAAGTGAAGAGAGTGGATCTAACTATGTTCTGAGAGTTAAAGATTTACATAGAGAGCTTTCCTGTGTTGGTGTTACCATTAACCAAGTTGAGCTAGTTCAAGTCATACTGAATGGCTTGAGAGATGACTATGATAATCTTGTTCAGTCTTTTGCTATTAAGGAGGAGTTACCTAATCTAGAAACTCTCCAAGGAATTCTTATTTCTGAAGAATCTAGACAAAGCTATAAACTCTCTAGGATGAACAAACTTGAACATGGTGGAAGTGACAAAGCCCTCTTTGTCAAAGGCAAGCAGTAAGAACCAATTCTCTCAAGCATACAACAAAGACAAAGCCAAAGATCGAGATCAAGATGGTGAAGAGGCTGAAACAGCTCATCCTTCTAACTCAAAAACCAAGAAGAAGAAAGTGAAGTGCTTCTTCTGTGGCAAAAAGGGGCACTATGCCTCTAATTTCTTTAAGAAGAAAAACCAGCTCAAGCAAGCTAATCTCTCCAAAGAGATTGAAGAAGATTCTGTTGCAAGTGATGGAGAAGGATCACTTATGGTGTCCAGTTTTTCTTCATCACCTTTCAAGAAAGATGGAGCTTGGTACATAGACAGTGGAGCCTCTTCACATATGTGTTGTTCAAAGGAGTCATTTGACTCAATCTTACCTTTCGAAGGACTCAAGAGATCTATTTACACAGCTAATGATCATGAGTGTCCAATTGAAGGAATTGGCAATATTCCAATAAAACTTGCTTCTTCAAAAGTTCTTGCACTTTCTAATGTACTTTTTTTTTCCAAAACTTACAAAGAACTTAATTAGTGTGGGAAAGTTGCTTGATAATGGTTGTGATGTAAAGTTCAATTCCAATACTTGTTTTATCAAGAGAAAAGATGAGATCCTTGCTGATGGAACTAGATGTGGTGGAATTTTTAAGTTGAATTCTTATGAGAATGCAAACCTTTGTGAAGTTGCTTTGTTATCTAAGGAGGAGCTGTGGCATAGAAGGTTGAGACATCCTAACTTTACATCTATGTCTTCTATGGTTAAGAAGGAGAAGGCTATTGGTCTTCCAAAATCTCTTTCTAAAGATTTCAAGCCTTGTGAGGCTTGTGCCATTGCAAAGTCACACAGAAAGCCATATCAGAAGTCTTTTATAAAGACTACTTGTCCATTGGAACTCATACATTCAGATGTACATTTTTCCTCTTCTAAAAGTATTGGTGGTGCAACATGTTTTGTCACCTTTATTGATGAGTTTACTAGATACACTTGGTTGTATCTACTTTCTTCAAAGGCTATGGTTTTTTATCACTTCCTTATCTTCAAACCTTATGTAGAAAAACATTTTCCTTGCAAAGTTAAAGCTTTAAGATGTGATGGAGGAGGTGAATATATCTCCAACAAGTTTCATAATTATTGTGAAGGTGAAGGAATAAAGAGAGAATTTTCTTGTGCCTATTCTCCATCCCAAAATGGAGTAGCTGAGAGGAAAAATAGATCTTTATGTGGATGTGCTAAAACAATTCGAGTAGCAGCTTCTTTGCCTATTGAATATTGGGGTGAAGCTATAAATTGTGCAGACTATTTGTGCAATAGATTATCTCACAATGCTCTTGTTGGAAAAACAACTTTTGAAGTCTTGTTTCAAAAGAAACCTAAGGTAGATCACCTTAGAGTTTTTGGTTGTACTTGCTTTGTTAATATGCCCTTGGAAACAAGGAAAAGAGATGATCCTAATTCTGTTAAAGGGATCGTGGTTGGATATGCATCCAACAAGAAAGCTTACAGAATCTATGTTCCCTCTACCTCAACTACAATTGAGAGAAGAGATGTGATATTCCATGAAGATCAAAAATACATTCTTGAGAAGGCCGAGTTCAAAGATTCTCACAAAGATACTCCAATCATCACCCTTGAAGGTCATCATGGAGAGATGGGGCTGAGATTTGAGGAGGAGTCACCTCGAATTTTTTCACCAAGAAGATCTCAAAGGGAAAGATCCGAGCCTAGAAGGCTTACCTATGAAGATAGAGAAAAGCAAGTGGAAATCAACTCCACTAATTGTGCCTATTTTATTTCTCAAGAGGAGCCGAAGGATGTATATGATGCTATCAACTCAAAGGAATGGTACCTTGCCATGAAGGAGGAATATGATGCTTTGATGGCCAATAATACATGGGAGCTTGTGGATCTTCCATCCAACAAGCATACCATTGGTTGCAAATGGATTTTTCGAGTCAAGTATAATCAAGATGGCACAATCAACAAGTACAAAACTAGGCTTTGTGCTAAAGGCTTTGATCAAGTATATGGACTTGATTATGAGGAGACCTTTGCCCCAGTTGCAAAGATGGTGTCAATTAGAATCATAATTTCTCTTGCTTGTTTTTTCAATTGGCAAATTCTTCAACTAGATGTTTCTAATGCATTTCTAAATGGCTATCTAGAAGAAGCGATCTATATGGATCAACCTATTGGTCATCCATGATAAAGGAAAAGTTTGCTTGCTCTTCAAAAGTTTATATGGATTAAAGCAAGCTTCAAGGTCATGGTATTCTCGACTTAACACCTTTCTTGAGTCACTAGGATTTAATCTTAGTAACTATGATCCTTCCTTATATGTCAAGTTTTTTGATAAAGATATTGTCATCCTTCTTATTTATGTTGATGATATCATTTTGACAGGAAGTTGTATCAAGTTAGTTGAGGAAACCAAGATTGCACTTGGAAAAGAGTTCAAGATGCAAGATCTTGGAAAAATTCACTATATTCTAGGATTAGAGATTGACTTTCTTTAAGATAAAGCTTTTGTATGTCAATATAAGTATGCTCTTTCAATGTTAAAAAAGTTCAATATGTTGAATTGTAAGAGTATAGAAACACCTATGGAGCAAAATGTGAAGGACTCTAACAAAGGTGATGAAAGATCCTTCGAGGACATCACACTTTTTAGAAGTCTTATAGGCTCCTTAATCTGGCTCACAATAACTAGACCTGACATAAGCTTTAGTGTTCATAAGTTGAGACAGACTATGCAAAATCCTTCAACTTTTGATTTTGGTTTATTGTATAAAAGTGAAGATCTTTCTATTATTGGTTATTCTGACTCGGATTTTGCAAGTGATAGAGCAGATCGAAAATCTATAAGTGCTTATGTCATATATCTTGGAGGAAACTTGATATCTTGGCTTTCCAAAAAGCAAGATACTGTATCACTCTCATCATGTGAAGTTGAGTACAAGGCGCTCACTACAACAACAAAGGAAGTGCTTTGGATCAAGAGGTCACTAGTGGAGCTAAAGATAATTATGGAAGAAGATATACCTATGATCATGTGTGACAACATTTCATCTCAAGCCCTTGCCAACAACCCAATATTCCATGCAAGGAGCAAGCATATCGAAGTTGCACATCACTTCGTGAGAGAGAAGCTCATTGGAGGTGAAATCAAATTGGAGCACATCAACACATCATCTTGCATTGCTGATATGCTCACCAAACCTTTGAGCAAAAGTTCCTTCAACAAGCATAGAGCCAACCTTGGAGTTATACCAAGATTCATGTTTAAATCAATATAGATCATTTTTAGGAGGAGTGTTAAAATTGAAAAACAATCCATATTGATTTATTGGCTTGCTACAAATGTTGTACCATGCAAGTATGTAGCTCATTAATGCAAAATGCCAAGTTTGGCCTACATAGAACTCGAGCTACATGGCTATGTATTATCTAGTTTGATAAATGCAACTTGCATATAGTTTGTAGACATAGAATTAACATGATTATGCTTGTAGAAACTCGTGGCAATTCACATGCATTAATTGTAAGTGACCCATAGTGACATGCAAGGCATGCATAATGTGTAATGGACACATGCATGATGATTTGGACATTTCTAGTTAGAACTAGTACACTTGTAAAAAGTTGGTAGAATTTCATGCATGACAAGTGACAAATGTCACATAGACTCTAGATGTCACTTTAGATGTCATTTTGGAATGGATAGATGTGGTTCTACCTCGAGCTACCTCAAACTCCATAAATATGTGTAGCTCTCCATACAATCAGTGATGAAGAACCAAAGTTTTGTAGCTATCTCATGCCATTTTGGACAAATATTGCTTGTATCTCTCTAGCTTTCTCTCTCTAACTCGTGTTGAGGCTAATGCTCATACACTTAAATCTTGTACTTTTATTCATTCTTTGATTCATTGCTATTATATTCTGTTGATTAGCATGCTAGATTGTGAATTAGCCATTTCTTCTAAACTAGATCTTGTTGATCAATCTAGAATCAGGTTATAGTGCCAATCACAAAGCTTAATTAAGATCAGTCACTCTTGTGGACATTCCCCACATGTGTGAATTCTAGAAATTTTGTCACTCCTTGGCCAATGAGGATATTTTAGGCCCTCAAAAATATGGCTACAAGGAAGATACTATCAATATGAATCAATGCAAAGGTTGTAGATGGTGTAACAACTGAATGGTTCATCTTCTTAGAAGAATTGAGATGAGTTTGATACAAAAGTTTATGCTTACTCTGTCTCCTAGCACTTCTCGAAATATTTCAATTGTGATACCCCTAGTTTGGATATTCTCATGAGTAGTGTCACAGGTCACGATATCTATGAAAGCCCCCAACCTTGGATTCATAACACTGAGCAATATCATCAAGCTCATCGTGATATAAAAACTAGGTAACTCTTGGCATAAGCGCATGGTGCATGGATGCAACAACATCCAAAGGGGCTCTACATGGAGATATATGTTTATCCTAAACCAACTCACTTCCCTAACTATTCTTAGGCTACATCCCTTGAATGGATGTTATTGTGTCGGGTGTTGAGGGTTACAAATTCAATGGATGCCCATATTTGGATGTGTAGTGAGATAATCGACATTCTCTAGACATTGATTATGGGTATGTGTGATCCTATGGACATTTTGAGATCATGTAGATGAGGCTCAAACCTGGGACCATGGAACTTGTAGGTAAATATTATATAGTTGAATATGAACTCAGCCAGAGTAAAGAGATTGTCATCTTCATTCAATGTCTAGCTTCACTAATTCTATTGTATGATTCTTTCATGCATGATTATCTAATCATCATAATATAATCTTCTTGTGTATTTATCATCTATGGTTGCTTCACTGAAAAGCACATGAATGTCATTTCAAGTGACCTAGACTATGTCGGCACATTGCAACAAATTTATTAATTCGATTACGAGACTAACGACAAATACTTTATTTTTGACAAAAAATGGTTTAAGGTCATCTATCATGGAAGCAATGCCACAACTATAATTAATAACTCAAAGGTTTTCAAATCAACTCAACAAAATGTATAAATGTGGTTTTGCTTTCAATATCTTCAACATTTAAGCTCCCAATTCTCCTCTCCCGTATAGACCTCTATCCTCAGTGCTAGCGAGTGACTTTAATATGTGACTTCACCCTCTTGATGGGCCTAACCGTATCTCCTTTGCTAAAAGACAAGCCTGGAATTGCTCGATTGACAGTTTTAACTGTTCTGACGGTCTTTCCCTATGCAACTCTCCTCACCTTCACCCTTGGAACAATGGTCATCTCCCTCCTTTTTTCACTTTTGTCCAAGTTGATAGATTCTACCCTTCTAACCATGGAAATTGGGCAAGTCGCTTATCATGTAATACTATCGCTTCCTTTTCTCTCTCTCCCTCTGATTACCTTCATGTTTTCCTTTACTTTAATCTCTTTCCAGCCAAATCCTTCAAGCGTCACTCAGTATATATTATGAACAATGCCATGATATGGAATAAGTCTCTTCGGCCTACCCTTTCTGCTATTTTTTTTTTCTCTTTCAAACCTTGAGAATATTATCGATTGTTCTGGCTCCTTTTTACGTCAACATGGGAGAATTGTAAGTTCTTCCACCTCCCTCCTTCAGACTTCCCTTAAACAAACCCTCTCTTCCATTACCGTAATGTGATGCCACAAAATTGTTTAATATTGAATATCAACCTAAATATGGCATGATATACTTGAAAATGAAGATCTGAGCTAGATAAATATAAATCATGAAGAGGCCTAAGTCATTTTTCGAGAATATATCTCCTAAAGACTTGCCTTGTATTTAAGGGCAAGACCTCTAAAAGGGAAACGTTGCCTTGGATAGCCTTTACTAGGTCATCTACGTGAAATGACTAAATATGCCAATCGACATGTTAGTAGTCTTAATTCTTAGTTAAATATACCTCTTATGGTATAATTGAACATACATTCAACCTAATTGTTAACTAGACCTTTTCACGGGAGCGACACACTTGTAGTTTTAGAGGTGTGTTAGTTTGCTCCGTAGAACATATATTGATCATACGCTTCAGTCTCGATCATTGAGAGAGAAAGAGTTTATGTATTTGTGAGAGGTTGAAGAAGTGAATAGAGTGTTGAGGTTTATTCTCTCTTATTTCCGTTCTCCGCATTGTTGAGTGTGAGTGATCTTGAGTCTACTAGCGATCTCTAATGCATTACTCTCTAGTCAGACAGACTCTCTAGCGCATTACAGTCGTCTGTTGTATGTCCTTAAAGATGCTCTAATGAACTGTCTTAAAATTCTCTTATTTGTCTGTCGCGAATACTTTCTTTTCGGCACTCGAATAAAGTCTACATTTGGTACAGTCTAGCACAATCATTGATAGAACTGTATATATACATCTGAGATGTCAGTCTTTGTCTGAGGAAGAGTCTTTGATCTGTGATCTTGCTTGTAATTGACATAAGTTTCTAACGTACTCTAAAATTCTTTGTGTTCTTTAACCATAATCTTGGACTTAAGTTGTTGAGGACTTCTGTTTAGAAATGAACAGGTCGCGAATACGATTAACTAGTTGTCTGCACAATCACAAATACATCGAACATTTATCGACTCTCTATTGACACCTTAATTAGCCAGAGTGTAGTACTGTTGTACTACTCTGATAACATCTCACCTGTAGAACGCATTTCATTCGATTTGATAGAGGCAAGACTGTTGTTATGGAATTATTAACATTACACACCCCAAACACAACTAATACTGGTTACTTTCTAGTGTCTGTTGACAACCAGAATAATGCCCAAAGCCACTTCACTTGAAATAAATCATAATTGTACCAAATACATACCTTTCTAACGTTATCCTCTGTGGGTTTGACATTATTTACTACAAAATCTATATTAACCTTGTTGGTATAGTACGACATATACCAATTTTTGGCACCGTTGTCGGGGATAGCTAAGGAAAGTTATAAGAAAACTGACACATCCATCTCCATTTCTAGTGTATGTCAGATAGAGAATCCCGATTCGAACAATATTGTAAGCTTAGAGACGAATTTTTATGAAGATAGAGTGAGAGTGCAAATCGAAGAAATCTCGATGAAATCACCGCCCAGTTACTTGAACTCCTAATTAGCTTCGGTATGGAGGATCCTACTGCACGTTTTGGAGTCTGATAACAATAATTCATCGGAATCAGAAGCTAATAAAGGAGATAAAAGAAGTAAACAACGATCCAAATGGAAGGACGACACGAAAACCATCAAGGATAAGTCGTCTCCCACTTCTAAAGTCGAAAAGCTTTGGAAGAGTAATATGGCTGACCTTAATAAAAAGTTTAATGATTTGAAAGTGCAGATCTCTGAAGTTGCAGACCTAAGACCAAAAGCTTCTTCTTCCAACTCGGGAATGTGGTGTACAAAATGTGGAACTTCTGGACATACTAAGGAAGACTGCACCACTGTGAATGTAAAGATCCTGCCCAGGAGGTACTCTTTATTTTTCATAATGATGCGACTACTAATTATGTTCATGGTATTGCAGCATCAGCCCAGCAGGATAGACCAACGTTTGCACCAAGAAGACACAATCCTTCTGAGTTTGTTGGACCAGCGATGAAGAAAAACCACGACTGAACCAGTGTCGGGCAACTATCACAACTGTGGAGAGCCAAGACATTTTTCACTTGACTGTCCTCAGCCATGAAATCCGATTGGTTATGTACCGTTATGCTCAAATTGTAGAGAACCTGGCCACAAGTATCCTCATTGCCCTCAGCCTCAAAAGCCACGGCCTAAGTACTAGTATGTAGCAACACCAGTTGTTGTAGACTCGAAAGCAAAACTCGATTGATGTTGTTGTGTAGAGGATTGATATTATTGAAGGAAAATTGGCAAAGATAGAAGACCAATCCTAGCCAACAAGTGACGTAGAAAAGCTATTCAAAGTCACAAGAAGTACAGGCTCTTCGAAACCCGAATAAAATTTTTCAATGAAGTGTAGAAACTCTTCGAAGAAGAAATCTTCGAGCAAGTCAATGAATAAATCTACAACCAAAGAAGATCTTAAAGATGACCCCAACTATGACCGCAATGCTGCAAAATTATTTGCAAAAGACATCTCAGCAGAAGCGAAAGAAATTATTAATACTGAACTACAATCAGCTGCTGCAGAGAAGGTGGTCACGTTCGAGGAAGAGGACGATGAAATACCGAAGACCAAATTGTCTAGTGCCGTTATTGAAATGCCAATCTCGAAATCAAAGATGAAGGACTATGATATAGTGACTGATATTGGATCTCTTCGTCCAAACATCACTTTTGAGCAATTGTTGGCAGACAACACTTATTACCGTAAGCAATTGAAAGGTCTTTCTGCCCCTAAAAAGAAGGAAAAAGTTTCTTTGCTGGATGCTGGAGTATTGTCTATTGATTTAGGAGATCTCGGCACACCTGAAATTGATGTTACCATTGCAGGATGTTTGATTGAAAAAGTACCGATAGATTCTGGTTCAAGCATGAACATAATAACAGAAGACACATCTCATGCTTTGGGGCTGACTGACATTCAACCAACATAGCGAAATATCAAGTTAGCAAATTCGACGCGACGAAATCTTGTTGGGAAATTGAAGGATGTTACTATTTACATTCAAGCCAAGCCTTTCACAATGAATTTTATAGTTATCAGACTATTTGGTTTGCCATCTTATTCTATGCTAATTGGACGGCCCTGGCTTTATCAATCAAATGCAAGTGTTCATTGGAAATCCAGAGAGTTGAGATTTCAAACTGGTGAGACCAATAATTGAGGTAAGCCAGCAAAACAAATAATCACCTAGAGTCGTGACAAATACGAAGGTGAAACCCCTTTGTCTGACACCAGTTTTACCTTAGAAGTTTCTTCTTATGCATTGAATATTTTTTTCAATGCATCTGACATTGAAGTGCAATATTTTAAATGCTATTAGAATACTGATTAGATTTGAATTTGATTCATGAGATCTAATTAGTCTAGGCTAAAATCAAAACCTTTTTAAGTGATTTATATGTCTTGAAAGTACATCAAGAAGAGTGAGAGAGATTGATTCATGTTTTTGTCCAAAAATAGCCAAGATTGGCAAGATTTGATTGTAAGTAAATTTCATCTAATCTTCATTCCCTCTTTGTGAGGGAGTGCTAGAACTGAGATTATAAGTCCATTTGTTGGATTATAAATCTAATTTGAGTGAAACACTACAAGAGAGACCTTTGAGAGTTTCTAGAGTCAATCAAATCAGTTTCTTGTTTGTAGAAATCACTAGTAAGATGGAATCTATTGGAGCTTACCTTCTAGAAGCTAGTGAGAGATTGACTTTTTAAAATTATGTAATTTGGAAGGCTAGGATGGAGTCACTCACTAATAGTGCTCCAAGACCTTTATGAATTCTTGATTGAAGATGAAGATGAACCTCTAGGTGCACAAGAGTTAGTTACACACAAGAAAAGATCTAGACTAGCTTTTCATTGTGTGAAGATGAATGTAAGTACTAATCTTTTGAGAGAAGTATCATCTTGTACTAGTGCTGAAGAGGCTTGGAATTCTTTAAAATCAATCTATGAATTGAGCAACACTTCTAGAGTCCTCATGGTTAGAAACCAAATCTTGTAAAGCATGAGAAAAAGTGAGGAGAGTGCACAAGACTATGTACTTAGAATCAAGTCTCTAAATAGGGAGTTGGCTTCCATTAGAGAGAAGATTCATGATGAAGAGCTTGTTCAAATAATCCTTAATGGTCTAGGGGATGATTACACAAATTTGGTCCAAAGTTTTGTAATCCAAGACACCTTGCCCACTATAGAAAAGCATCATAGTGTATTAGTGGGTGAAGAGTGTAGGATGCTCCACACCAAAGCATGTCACGAATTTATCGCGGACCTAATTATTTTTGAGTTCGTTTGGTTTTCTTTTGCAAAAGCCTTCAGGAACCTAAGCAAGCAACTACAGATCATAAAACATAAAAGATTCGAGCAATCAAGACGAAGAAAACAATGAGATGGAGAAGAGAGCAATTGTATTATCTATTTTTGAGATTTGAGTGAGTTGGTCAGTGTCTCGCTCATTGGACACTCAGCTCAATCGTCATGTTCTACTCGTTGGCAAACTTTTGGTGATAGAAGTGCAGTTTGGCATCGTGACTACTCATCATTGGCAGCAATTTTGAGAGGGCAAGCAATCACGGGTCGGAGGTAGGCATGGTATGCCAGTTACGGGTAAAAAATTCTTGTGATTAGGTTCAACTCTTGGGGTTAGAACCGACAAACGTCAGGTGGTGTTTTGGGGGAACGCTCTCACAGGCATGATCGGCGATGGTATTGTCGAGTCAGGTGATAGCTGCATTGGCACATGCATCTGTAGCTTGAAAATTTCTCGTTCGGAAAAAAATATGGGCTAGCTTGGAGGTACACACATTTTGGTGGTCACAGGTGATGGAAGTGCGAGGTGGTGTCAGTTGGAAGCCATTGGGCAAGATACCGGACTTGCATTGGACGAGCTGCGTGTGGGACATGCAGAGGATGAAGAACGGGTCAAGTATGGCCAAAAAAGATGCCCTCTAGCCTTAGTTATGCCCTTCCAAAAAATGACTTGCAAAATGAACTAATTCTTCACAAAGAAGATTTTTAATGAAGAAATCCCAATTATGGACTTCGGGTCCCTTTCAGCATTTCAAACTAAATTTTTTTAACAAAGTTGAAGGCTTATTTGCCCTTCATTCCTTCATGGCCCCACTTCAAACAAATCCATTGGTCTAACTTGATCCAACGGTGCATGTTTCATCCTAGTATCCTCATCTTGTCCATCAATTGTTTTGCCTCTCTCTTACTTCAATGTTAGATGAACCAACTTTCTATGATCAAAGAGTTGGATGGATGATATGCAAGTAGAGTATGATGCTCTCATGGAGAATCATACTTGGGATCTTGTGAATCTTCCTCAAGGGAAGAAACCACTTGATTGCAAGTGGGTGTATAGATTGAAGTACAACCAAGATGGATCAATAAGTAAGCATAAAGCTAGTGCATTTGCCACCTTCCTATGTGATGGAGTACTATCATGGCTTTCCAAAAAGCAAGATACAATCTCCTCATCTTCCACAGAATCCGAGTATAAGGCCTTGACATCAACATACAAGGAGGTCTAATGGCTCAAAAGCCTATTGGTGGAGCTTCATGTCATTAAGGAGAAGATCCCAATCATCTATTGTGACAACCAATCAGCCCATTGATCACTTGCTACTAGTCTTACATTCCATACAAGGAGCAAGCACATTGAGATTGCTCAGCATTTTGTGAAGGAGAAAGCGCAAGCCAAAGAGATCAAGCTCCAACATGTGCCATCATCAAGTTGCTTAGCTAATTTGTTTTACCTAAAGATTAATTTGTTAATCTAAGATCTTCAATTGGAGTAATTGATAGAAGTATCAAAATTTCCAAGGCTAGATTTGAGGAGTGTGAAAAATTGCCTATATTGGCAAATCTAGCCATGTAGTATAATGTACATTTTGTACATAAGTGGATTTCACACATGTGAGGGCAAGATGCCATGTGGCAATCCACTCCTAATTTGTTTGAGCTGGTCGAACAGGTCATCAATTCTAGGCATGGGGTACTTGTTCTTGATGGTACCTTTGTTTAGGGAGTCAAGAGAGTTGGTCATGTCTATTTGGTAGTGTTCCCTACATTATAGGACCTACACCTTGATTTGTGATGAGCTTTTGACCAACTAGCTACCTAACTAGCATGACTCTAGTAGATAGACTAGGGTTTCATTTTAGGGCAAAAAGACTGAGTTAACTTCCATATTACATGTTGGAAATTCACCTAACTTTACAAAAAAAGTCACTTTTGCTATGTATTTCGTCTCTCCATAGTGAGAAGATAGATTATTTTTGGAGCTCATTGGCAATCTCGAGCTAGTTCACTATGTACATTGAGTTTTTGTGATCCAAATGAAACCAGCTCGATTTATACTTCAAACTTTGTCTACAGGTCGTACAGCAGGCTGCTCTTCACACGTGCCAACTCGGATTTCAGTTTCTGATCAATGCTTTGATTGATGACGTTTGTTGTTTGTCAAATTGCCAATCTAGATCAACTTTTTGATGACTGGTTTTTTGATAGATTGCTAAGCAAGCACACAATCACCCTTGTGGATCTTCCTAAGATTCATATATGGTCCTAGAGTAAAGTAATTTCACATAAAAACACAAGCGTCAAAGAGAGGGAAAACCAATAGAAAGAGTCAAAGGAAAAGTGCTCAACACAACAAAGCAGGGTGAATAAAAAAGAGCTCATGACAAAGAAGCTAGGAGGATCAACAAGATTGAGGGGATGAGATAGAGGAAGGCGATCTCATAACAAGACTCCATATCTCCAAATTTTAGTATAAAGCAATGGAGATAGAGCTCACCAAAGCAGTTGTCTAAGGAATCAAGAGGAAGTGATCACTTGTTTTTCTTAGAAACTCACAAATAGCAAAAACAAGCATCTCAATTTTGCATTTTCTTCTCAAAGCCCAACAAGCATAATAATTTGAATTTCCAAATATACATTTTTTAAACACAATCATTTTGAAGTATTAATTTTCTAGTCATTATAATTACTCTGAAATAAGTCACATATGTATGTTTTTAACTTTCCAATAAATAAATTAATCTTAGGATTTTCAAACTATTCAAATCGTTTCAAATCATAAGAATATTGTCAAATAAATAGCTTGTTCACATTTGAATTTGTTTAATAGAAACAAATTTGAGAACAAAAGAAAAATTGATAACTTATGTTTTTTCATATTTTCTAAATTTAAACAAAACAAAAATCTTCATTTTTTTTTATAATATTTCTTATTCAAATTTCAAATTTTTGGCATTGAAAAAACAAAACTTAACTCTATAAAAAAGCGTGTCTAGGTCTTTATTTTTTGTCACCATATTTTTCCTATTAAGGCCTCTTTTCTATCACATTTTTGATCTGCTACAGTCAGTTGGTAGACTCTCGTTGACATCATCATAGTTTTGTACCTTTTTTTAATGTCGGGTTCTGAATTAATCTTAGTTGTAGTGCAAGCTTCGCTCTTGTTGAGCTTACATTTTGTTAAACATCCCCTTGGAGACCTAGATGTCTTTCTCATCAATGTACCTAATAGTTTTTTTTATGAATAAATTCACTAGGGTGTTTCTTCTAATACTTTCCAACAATCTTATAGGGGTTCTTTTATCTTCCTCAATAATATCAACTAAACTTCTTGTTCTTGTCATCAATTATGCTTTATGGCTGTATGATCTTTTCCTATTGACATTTTCATTCATCTCATATCTCTCCTAGGTTATGGGGGGGATTTTTCCTCTTTAAATGGCGCCTACATCTTTAATTGGTGGCTGTGTCAATGGACTTATTTGTCTTTTTACTTCCAATTTGCCTAGCATGAACCATGCAAATGAATCTATGAGGGTTTCCAAAGTTTTTCACACTAACGCTATTCCTTTTTATCTTCGACGGCTTCAACTTGGACACTCCTTGCCACATAAAGGCCTACATAGTATATACCCAGTGTGTTATATTTTCCCTTGTTAATTGTTGTATGGTAATTTATTAACAAACAACGAATGCATCATTCTTGAGAAAGTCTCCTATTTTATCTTGGAGATAGAATCGACGTCTCCTATTGGTCCTCTACGCTAACCAATGCTATTATATTCTATCCTATTTTGCATGCTAAATTCTTCCCCTCCATATTCATTGGATTTTTCAACTAGTAATGGGACAAAAATCATTCAGCTTCTATGTTATGAAAAAGCTTTGTTGTCTCTCTCTCTCTCTCTCTCTCTCTCTCTCTCTCTCTCTCTCTCTCTCTCTCTCTCTCTCTCTCTCTCTCTCTCTCTCTCTCTCTCTCTCTCCAAAATGGCCTTTCTTTGCTAATTACATGTACTTCTTTTGCCAACTAAACAAAGAAACTAACTACATAGCTCTTCTACTACTATCAATAAAGTTTATGGATGGAACTCTAGACTCATTTAAGCAATCTCACTTGGATGTAGTCCCTGATTTAATGGATCTGCTAATTGGTGACTCCCATTTCACTAACAAATATGCTCATTAGATTTGGCATCTATGTAAACTTTCTACTTTTGGCTTGTATGGACAACTTTCACCAAACATGTTTTTGAAGGAGTTTTTTCACACCCTGATGGTAGCTCGGTATGTTCATTGAGTACATTAAAGTACTTTTTAAAGTTAGTTGGGGCTGCCTCCCTATATGGTGTGCAAATGGTGGCCCCATGAATGTTTCATAGTATTTAGTAGCATGCATTATGAGCTCTATTTAGAAGTCGTTATAGTTTGTTTTCCATGTTATTTAGGTGAACTTGGCTAGGATTGAACCACTTGACCATGCATAGTTTAAGTAAACTCTATGATATTTATATTTGATAGTTTCCACACCAAATGTCCTATTAATTTGAGTTCTCATTGAGTTAGGCTATTAGAATACCTAGGGATATTAATGTGGCGTATATTGAAAACATGCTCTTTGAAAACATATAGAAAACAACGTAGGGAATTGAGGTCAGTGGACTAAATTCAAAGTCTACACAATTAAACGTATCTAGGAAAAAGACTTGAGAGGTTAGAAGTGGGTAGCATCATAACCTACTAAAGGCCAAAACTGTAGCTGTAGTAAATAAAATACAAAAGTCGTCTTCATTTGTGATGTGTGAAAAAAAATCATTATTCACTCATTGAGTTTTTTGAGATTAGGCTTTATATGCAAGAATTCAATTGTAGGACTTGCTAAGACCTACAAGTGACTATAGAGAAATGCACAACTTATACATACTTCGTTTGACTGAAACTTTATACATATTCACATGGTCAATCGTTGTGACATTTCTAACCTTGTCACACTTTATTAACATGACATAGAACCTGCTAGTAAGAAAAAAACTAAAGCTTCACCATTTAAGTTGTAAGGCCCAAGGCCCAAATTCGACAACACTTCCTAGTTTTGGTCACAAGAGTGGATTTTTCCTAGGTATCACTTGAACTTGGGTGGGCAAGCCCATAAGCCAAATTCTAATCCTTCTTGTTATGGATTTGTGAAATCAGTTTTTACTTTTTCATGATGGAAATGGAGGAGCCTCACATAGCGTAATCTATGGGGCAAAAGTTTCTATGGCAAATTGTTTTTACATGCACCTTCCCGATGCTCAAAGGGGCACGTACAAGATTTACCTTTCTTCACACTTGCCTTCCGCCCAAAAAGTGCGTGTAAAAAAACATTTGCTTCAGAAAAATAGGAAAAGAAAAATGTAAAGTCATATTTGCTCTTGGGGCATTCCAGGAGGGCAGGAGGATGTCTGCACCCCCCCCCCCCCCCACCTCCCTTTAATTCAATTTATAGCCATAACTTAGACAGCTTTATATATTGAGTAATAGGAATTTTTGTTTGGTAATAACAGATGAGGAAAATGAAACGGCTGAAAACGCACAAAGTACTAAAAGTAGAGAGTTGATTCTGCTGGCAGTTGGAAGTTAGATGGTGGCTTAGACAAGGGCAGGCAGCAGCAGCAGGAGGAGGAGGAGCAGGAGCATCCCCAGGACCCAGCACAGGTATCCCAAACTCTGAGGAGTTGACACTTGATTCTTGAAGCTGGGAAATTGGGGAATCCATAGAAAAATCCCAATTCAAACCTCAAAGATACTCAGAAGTTAGAAGCATTTTGAGCCATTATAGGCAAATTCATTTCAGCAGCGCACCGTACGCTCCCCGTGGGGTAGCTCCAAGGAATGGGCACGCATTCTAAATTATAAACTTATTTCTGTCTGTCGTTTCACTTGGAAGTTGCTGAGAGGATTCAGAGGAGTCGTTAATTTTTCACTGTTCTTCCTTCGTGCTCCACACCATGGATTATGGACAATGGAGCTGGATGCATGGACCATCCTTTGTCCACTATCTCTCTTTCTCTCACTCTCAGTGACAGTCTCTGCAATAGCCACATCGTGCGATGTCCACTATGCACCTCTCGTGGTACATTCTACTTACTACATCGTACCCAATGGGGCCCCATATCTTACTGTCACTTACTCATCTTTAACTCGTCACCCTTGGATGACTTTTAAGCATCCAGATTCTGACATGTTTCAAAGATCGAACAATTGAAATTGTGCAGGTGGGTTTTGTGAGGCGTGGGCTAAAGCCCTGTAAGGGGGGAGGGGTGTAGAAGATGTAGTGCCTAGAGGAGCTCCCGTGTCCCCGGGGGGGGCCAGGGCCCAGAGGATTGTCGTGTTTTGTTTTAAGACCCCACCCAATTGCAGTTAAGCTCATCAAGTCACCGATTCACTTGCCAACAGCAACAACGTGGACGGTGGTGGGTTGCTCTATGATTCAAACTTCCTCCAGTTCCAGCCTCCAGACTCCCATTATATATTTATGCTTCAGCTGTTGAGTTCAATGCTCATGTGCTGAAACCCAGGAGAGAGTTATTGATTATAATATCTTAGCATCTTGGGTCCAATCCTCCCTGCATTTGCCCCTGATGATCTAGTAGTCCTGATCTCTTGCTTTTGTTGCACTAGCTGCGAGAGCAACAAATTAGAGGTTGTACAATTTTGTACACTCTTCTGAGTTGCTCTGTGCAACACTACCCCAAGAGGTTCTCTTGGACTCAACCTCCCGATCCAGGTATGTGTTGTTTCATTGTTGGTTTTAATCACAGGAAGCATCTGCAACAATGTAGGCAGTATCTTGCTAGCCTGCCTTGTTATCCGACAGTTGATGGTTATATGAGTCACATTGTTAAATCCGTTCGTAGATCATCTGAATAGTAATTCTTTTGCCTTTGAAAATATGATGTGTAGCACCTTGCATTCATCTAAGGATAATTCGAGCTGCAGCTGACCATGGGCTGGATGCTTTATTGGTTGACCCTTGAATAATACATCAAGGAACAGACACCAGACCTCATTGAGATCTCATCCTAACATGTTCTAACATGCGATCCAAGTTCCAGCACACTGATCTTCATAAAGCAGCCACAATGAAATCGTCGTCTTGACTTTTCACCACTTGTGATGCACAATTTTCTGAACTTAACTTTTCTCAGTAACAACTACAACTGGGCTTTGTCCTTTGAACAAATCCATCATCAAGATCATACGATGTAGTCCAGTTCTTTCGTGTTCTTCAAACTTGTAGCTTTAATTATCCTGAACTTTCGCTTATCAATAAAAATATCTGTGGTTTTCGCAATTTTTGCAGAGGAACAATGAAATCTCTTGTTCAAGTGATTTTTCCATTACTGTTTGTCTTCCTAAGAAGGGCACAAGGAGTCTACTACGGTGGCAGTCAAGTCCCTGCGAAAACAGACAGCTATGGCGGAGGCGGTAATAACGGTGGTGGGTGGACGCAGGCACACGCGACATTCTACGGTGGTGGCGATGCATCGGGCACGATGGGTAAGTTAGCAGACTAGTTCAGCTTAGAGCCTATCCTCAATGCAACTTTGTAAGGCATTTCGATACCATTATCAGTCCAGATTAACATAAACTATATTTGCCAGCTGGTGCTTGCGGCTATGGTAATCTATACAGCCAAGGCTATGGGGCGAATACTGCGGCTCTCAGCACGGCTCTCTTTAACAGTGGCCTGAGTTGTGGGGCATGCTTCGAGATTCAATGCACAGACGATCAAGGATGGTGTCTTCCGGGAAACCCATCCGTGCAGGTCACAGCCACCAACTTTTGCCCACCAAACTATGGTCTTGCAAATGACAATGGTGGATGGTGCAATCCTCCCGAGGAGCACTTTGATATGTCAGAACCTGCTTTTAACCAGATCGCGTTGTACCGTGCAGGGATAGTTCCGGTCCTTTACCGAAGGTAGTGATGACTATTCTCGTATGAGTATCACAACCTGAATGAACCTCTTGCATCTAGATTCTACTAAGCACTCCATCACCCAATACTCTCTTAGCGTTTGGAAATTGTTGAACTAAATCACATCCTCAATCAACAACAAAGATATACTTTCTAATGACTGGGTTTTTGTAATCAGGATCCCATGCAACAAGCAGGGAGGGGTGCGCTTCACCATAAATGGGAACCCCTACTTTAATCTGGTCCTTGTGACAAATGTTGCCGGAGATGGGGCTGTAGCATCTCTATCAATCAAAGGCTCAAACACAGGTTGGACTCCAATGCAGCGAAACTGGGGTCAAAACTGGCAATGTTCGACAGTTCTTCAAGGCCAAAGCCTTTCTTTTCAAATCACTACGACTGATGGAAAAACTGTGACTGGCTATGATGTAGCTCCACAAGACTGGCAGTTCGGACAAACCTACGCTAACGATGATTGCCAATTTTAGCCCATTAGAGCCACAGGGGTTGAAAACTGATAGGCGCAAATCTGCTCCTCGTTGATTTATATTGTAGCACGGGTAGCATTGTGTATGTATTAGTAAGATATCCGTGATCTCCTTGAGAAGATTGCGGTAATTTAGAATCAG
Organism: Diphasiastrum complanatum; assembly: GCA_029204225.1. Classification (NCBI taxonomy): domain Eukaryota; kingdom Viridiplantae; phylum Streptophyta; class Lycopodiopsida; order Lycopodiales; family Lycopodiaceae; genus Diphasiastrum; species Diphasiastrum complanatum. The sequence goes on from CM055101.1 coordinate 35,771,958, forward strand.
TTTGGCAGACTTTTGGTAGCTGAGGTGATTGCAAGCAGCCACCCGCTTTCCAGACCTGCTGGGCTAGTATCAATTCATGCATTTGTCTCTATCCTTGAGTTTATTGATGCTGTAATTGCAACATATTCTTAATGAGGAAGTAAACTACTGCATAATCTGGCTCAAACTAGAAGATTGTCATTCTTTAGGATGAAAGATCCATGCATGATTCATGAACGTGTGGCTATGTGTTTCAAGATCAGGCATTCTTATGGTAGACTGCAGTTATGCATAGATGCTTCTACAAAAAATTCTAGAGAACAAAAACTGGTAGCTATGATAAAATCCATTTGAAGAACTAAAATTCAAATTGAATAGAATTTGAGGTTTGATTATTTTGATCAGCTTTTTATCAAGGTGACTCATGATAATCATGTTTTTGCTATCATCCACTCCACTATATATGCATGGTGGATGGTGAAAATAAGTTTCCACCCACCCATCATCCACTGGGAACTTATTTTCACCATCCGACCACCATGCCTTCACCACCTTTGGATTAGGGTGAGCAAAACATTCATGGCTAACCAACAAGCATAGTTTTAGTAAAACATGGGGGAATGGTCTCTTTAGTCACCTTTGCATTGGAAAAATGGTCTTAAGGCGAGGCCCTTAGGCTGAGCCATAATTGAAAGGATGTTGAATTGGGTGTAAATGTCATTTAAAAGAAATTTTCCAAGCATAAAAGATGGTGTGAGACTTTTTTTATTTGGTTTTTTTTTATGCGTCTCACTTAACCATCTTCATGAGTCATAATGTCTTCCAGATCTTGTTATCAATTTTTTATGAGCATAATGTTCATGTGATTTGTTTTTTTTGGGGGATTCAGATTTCATAACATGCCAAAAAATTAGGTGAGGTCAATGTTTAATTCATAATATGCAAAAAAAGGTGAGGTCACCTTCAAATTTAATAATGTGAGGTTTATGTTTAATGGGTTCATGAACTCTGCCAAACTTAACCTCAACACATTTTCTTGAGAAAAGGCAAACCTTTGCAGGCTTAAATAGTGTGCAAGAACATGAAGAAATCTTCCTTATCAATAAATAACACAACATTAGGTATAGGGAAGTCTCATGGGTGAGTTTGTTCCTAAAGATAAATTGATGGTGCCACTCAATCAATGGTTGGAGTGCTAGAGTGTTTGAGGTGATGAGTGGGATGGAAATGATTTGTGGCACCCATGAGAAAGTACTCAAATTGAGTCTTGAAGTGGACATTTTGAGAATTTTGGGTCTACAATTAGGATGACTATGATATGATGTATTCCTTTGTTGGATGTGCATGTGGCCCAAGGTTTATCTAAACAATCAAATGATTAAACTAAGTGGTAGGGTAGACATTTTGGAAATTTTGGGTGTAGAATTATGCTCGCAATCATAACATGATGTATTTATTTGTTGATTTCCACATAGCTAAAGATTTGTCTAGGAACAAATAAGTAGTTAAAATGAGTGTTCCCGTGGATATTTTGGATGTAGAATTATGTATAGGGAAAAAGCCTTGGCCTAAGGGTGGTAGCCCTTGGATTCTCACATTCAAGGAAGTTTGGAGGGCTCAAATTTTCCTCGATGTAAAAATCACACGTTGCATACTTTTTATTTTACATTTTATATTGAAGGCCCGTTACTCTCGTAAAGTCCATGGGCTTTATGGGTGTAATGCCTCTAGTTGCTATATGAGATAATTATGAGGTTTGAAATCTTTCAAAATACAAACAAAAAAGCTCGAAATTTTTCTTGATCTTTGTTGAGGTCCACGTGGCCCCATATATATCTACCTGGACTCAAACTAACCAAATTGCATGTTGTAAGGTCATATCTTAGCCAATGTTACATACTCCTTGGTCTAGGTAGCCTCTAGTGAAGCAAAAATGTATGTTCACCACTCATTTTGATAATAAAACAATAAACTTATTATGAACTACCACTTTCCAAGTGTTACATCAAAAGGCAATACATTATTCAATAAGTCTATATACTTTTGCACTAAGAAATCATATATTTTTGAACCCATATGGCAAGACATCAACCTTTGGGACTTCCAGAAGTCTTTCGGAACACTTTTTGGAATTCAGTCCAAGTGCTTGGCTTTGGCTAGAGATCTTGCCACCAAGAGCAAGCTTTTTCTCCCAAAAAAAAACGACAGCACATATTTTGAGGTCATTAGGTGTTGCAAGAAAATAAAAATACCTAGACCGCCCATTGTGAAAAATTGCCTATATTGGCAAATCTAGCCATGTAGTATAACGTACATTTTGTACATGATTGGATTCCACACATATGAGGCCAAGATGCCACGTGACAATCCACTCCTAATCCTAATGTAGGTTAGGTCGAGTCAAGAGAGTTGGTTGTGTCTATTTGGTGGTGTTCCCTACTTTATAGGATCTACACCTTGATTTATGATGAGATTTTGACCAACTAGCTACCTACCAAGCATGACTCTAGGAAATAGGCTAGGGTTTCATTTTAGGGCAAAAAGGTGGAGTTAACTTCCTTATTACATGCTGGAAATTCACCTAACTTTACAAAGGAAGTCACTTTTGCTATCTCATTGGCAATCTCAAGTTTTCTCTCCATGTACATTGATTCTTTGTGATCCATCATCCAAATGAAACCAGGACTTATTGTACTTCAAACACTATCTACAGGCCGTACAACAAGCTGCTCTTCACACGTGCCAACTCGTATTTGTGTTTATGTTCAATGATTTGATTGTCAATGCTTGTTGTTTGTGAAATTACGAATCTAGGTCAACTTTTTAATGACTAGTTTTTTGATAGATTGTTAAGCAAGTACACAATCACTCTTGTGGATCTTTCTAAGCTCCATTTATGGTCCTATACTATACTTTCACATGGTATCAGATCCAAGTACAAGAGTTGTAATCATTGATAAAATCTAATCCATTTTTAGCAAGTATTGGTGCTAAAAACTAGTCTTGTGAGGGCGAGCTAGAAGCTAAGTTTTGGTGAGGGGATTTGATTCCAAACCTGGTAGGGATCCAAATCCATATTGTTCACACATGTGGGCACCCCTAAACCTGAATTTAATGCATGATATTCATTTGATCCACAAAATTTCATTTGAGAGATATTGATGTAGTTTTTGGTGGAAATCCTAGGATAAGCTACCAAGATTGAGTGCCATTAATTAGATTTGAATTTGGTTCATGAGATCTAATCAAAATGGAGTGGCCGAGAGGAGAAATAGATCTCTTTGTGAGTGTGCTAAGGCCTTAAGGCTAGAAGCTTCTCTACCCAAACCATTTTGGGTGAGGCAATCACATGTGCTAATTTTTTAATGAATAGATTGCTCAACCAAGCCATAGGAGGAATCACACCACATGAAGCTCTATTTGGAGAGAAACTCAATCTCAACGATCTCAAGATATTTGGATCCATTTGCTATGTACATCAATCCTTGGATGAAGAAGGATGATGCAACCTCCATCAACGACATCTTTGTGGGATATGGTAAGAATAGCAAAGGTTATAGAGTCTTCAATCCCATCACTAAAAAAATAATAGTGAGTAGGGATGTTATTTTTTATGAAGGACATGCTTGTGAAATGGATGACAATGCTACTAATCATCTTGATGCCAAAGATCATGCTAGGATGGAGGAGCTTCAAAGTGATGAAGAACTTGAGGATCCACCTCAAGATGCAAGAACTCCAAGAACTCCAAGAAGATCCACAAGAGAAAGGGCCGAGCCATTTAGCTCACCTATGATGGCAAAGGTGATCAAAGGGAAGACACATCATCTTTCACCTCTTACAATTTTCTTACTTCAATGTTAGATGAACCAACATGCTATGAAGATGCTTGTAAATCTAAAAGTTGGATGGATGCTATGCAAGTAGAGTATGATGCTCTCATTGAGAATCATACTTGGGATCTCGTGAATCTTCCTCAAGGGAAGAAACCACTTGAATGCAAGTGGGTGTATAGATTGAAGTTTAACCAAGATGGATCAATAAGTAAGCATAAAGCTAGGCTTGTAGCAAAAGGGTTTTCACAAACCAAAGGTATTGACTATGATGAAACTTTTGCTCCTATGGCTAAGCTTGTTACTATTAGATTGATCAAAAGTCTTGCAACTACCTTCAATTGGGAGCTATTCAAACTTGATTTCACAAATGCTTTCCTCAATGGATATTTGGAGGAAGAGATCTACATGAGGCAACCCGAGGGCTTCATCAAGGAAAAGCATGAAGGAAAGGTGTGTTTTTTTAAGAAGAGCCTTTATGGGCTCAAGCAAGCACCTAGAGCATGGTACTCTAGGCCAAACTCTTTTCTTATTTTCGTTAACTTTGTGTTGAGTGCTTATGATCCATCATTGTACATGAGATTTTGTGATGGCTTTCCAACGATACCCTACATGACCTACTTCCGAACTACCGTTCAAAAGTTATGGCCAGTCAAAGTTTCAGAACAAATCGCGAATAAATCCCGAAATCTCGAATAAATCCAGAAACTCCAAAAAATCCCGAAAATCGCAAAAAAAAAATCCGATAATGTGGAAAACCATCTGCCACAGCGGATGTCTTCTTCCATATTTTTTTTTCAAAAAAAAAAAACATCCCAAAAATAACGAGAAAAATCACAAATAAATCCTGAATATATTCCGAAAACTCGAAAATCACGCAGATTCCGAAAATCCACAAAGATCTCGAAAAAAATCCACGAAGACTGCGAAGATCCCGAAAACAACTTAAAAATTCTGGAGGAAGCCATCCGCCACAGTGGATGGCTTTCCGAAAATCTCAGAAAATCCTCGCAAATAAAATTTGAAAAAAAAATTCCAAAAATCAAAGAAAATCCACGAAAGAATCTCGAAAATCTCCGAAAATAAAATCTGCGAAAATCCGCAAAAATCCCACAAAATTCTTGAGGAAGCCATCCATCCCAGCAGATGGCTTCCCAAAATTCCCTGAAAAAAAAAATTTGGAAGAAAAATTTCGAAAATCAAAGAAAATCCACGAAAGAATGTCGAGAATCCCTGGAATAAAAATCTTCGAAAATTTTGGAGAAAGCCATCCGCTGCGGCGGATGGTCCATCTCTTAAAAAATTTCAATATCCAATTTCTTTTATTATTTCCGTCCGACACGGCAGATGGAAGGGGCCAACAGAAATTTTAAATTTCAACTAAAAAAAATATTCAAGACTCCCTACTTATGCACCTTGTAGTCACTTTCCAAGATTGATTATCGGATAATTGGTATTCCACATGTCAGTAACATGTGCATTTATTATTTTGAGTTAAAAAAAAAAATTTGTGGCCTTTAAATGAGAACCCATTTAAAAAAAAGATTTGCCACAATTGTTGAGAAAAACACTATTTTAAGTTTTTATATATAGCTTGTAAAAATTCCATGCTTAACTAAATGCTTTTGGGATAAATATCTGAACTTAATGGCCTCTCCTCATTCCTCCTTATAACTATATTACCAAAACCTTGAAACATTATATTGCCAAAACTAAAAAAACAAAACATAATAAAAAGAAAATTACAGAAAACTCAAAGTTAAAAATAAATTATAAAAATTAAAAAATGAATATCAAAAATCTAAAAAAAAATATAAAACAAATCTATAATAAGAATCATAAAACTATAAAACAAATGTAAATATTAAAAACTAAATATAAAAATTATAAAACAACTATACATATTGTAATTCTTTTTAATAAAAAGTCAAACAAACTTTAAAATAAATCTAAATATAAATATTAAAGTAAAAAAAACAAGCTAAAAAATCTAAAAATGAATAATAAAAAGTCAAAAAACTATAATACGAATCTGAAAATTAAAAAATACATGTGGAGAAAATGAGGAGCTGACAAGCATAATCAATTATTGCAGATATTCAAATGTTTTTTTCATAGACGAGAAATGTCAAACGCAATGTTTGATATTTTGAAGGAATCCAAATTGCGCTTCAAACCTACATTGGATGGTAAAGCTGTATGCATAAAAGCATATCAAAATCTGTTGAGAATCTCCCATAGAATGTTTTGGCAAATAATTGTTGAGGCACATTATTCCATTTTGTACAAGTTTCATGGAAACACCGGCACATTCAAGCACGTGGACACTCTTCGAAAGGTCTAACCCTAATGCGTGGGATTTTGGAAAAGCACGCGTTGTCTCAACCACATCTTCAACATAAATCAAAAGATGACGTTGTTATTTGCGAACATCATCTCCCACTCGGCATGCATAAACATGACGTCTTCAAAACTATAAACACACATCTTAGAGATATGTGTATTCATGACGTTTCAAGATCCACACTGTACAAGATGTGAAAACAAGAGTTTGGACATGTCAAGACTCCAACAAGACAAAGAATGTCCAAATGCAAAACATGTGACGACCTTAAAAAATGCAATAGAAGACTCCTCCCAGATTAGAGAGGAATTGATTTTTGAAAACACATGTTTGTGGGGTATTGGTTCATGGATTCAAGTTACTCTGTGATGTTTGAATTGATACCTTGCATGCTTCGAATCAGATGTTCTTTGTCTAAAACCTTCATATTTAAGAAATGTATCAATTCGTTGATACCAAACTCGTGGTGATTGTCATAAATAGTTCTTTTGAGTTTGCAAACAATATTTCCTTCACTAGGCTTAACAAATTCTTCAAGTTGATGCATATAAATTTCTTCTTCTAAATTTCCATTTAGAAAAATGATTTTAACATCCATTTGATGAATAAACATATCTTTTTACAATGAACAAGTATCTTTCGAGCAAATACTTGCAAGTTAATGAGTATTTCTTTTGGAAGGTTAACTTATTAACTTGAGAATGTTTTAGAAGAGAATATCAATGTGGTGTCATATTAGTATAAGTCAAACATACACCTAGACATTTGAGATTTCAAAATCGTTGGCAATTGATTTGAGTAGCTGAGCCACCCCTAAGTGAAATTGATTGATTAAAGAGTAAGGTAATGTGCTCTGAAGATATGGAATTCTGAGGTAGAGTATTTCTTGATTGAGATAGGAATATTAATGAGAGTATCCCATAGAGCTTAATTGAATGACATAATCTAACAATTGAATTATGATTAGAATTCAACAAAACTTTGGATATCTAGATTCTGATCTAGACAAAACTTAATGTTCTATGGTTTAAAAAAATGAATATCAAACATGTTTTGGTATGCTTTCTTTCTTTGACTTCTAGATAAATAGTTGAATTGGCATAAGAACATTCCTTGATAAAAATATATCTTCAGGAATATTCATGAAGTCTTGTTTCATGTTGAAAGACACTTTAGAATGATTCCTATGGTTTTCCAAGTTACATGTTTTGAACATATACTCTTGTATCCTTTGACAAACTAAGCATGACTTGAAAATTCCAATAAATTATGATTGAAAAATCATGATTCTTGGGCGTTTATGATTGACAGATCATAGATATGTACTTAGAGGATTAAGTAGAAATGCAACTATTCTTAGAAGTGATGAGTAATTCTTGATTCTTGAAGAGACGAGAAGTTAGATCAATATTTTTGAAGAATTTTATTCTCTTTGATCCATTAAATGTGTTGATTTCATTTATCATCAACCCTTAGAATGCGCATGTAACTAGTCTAATGTACATGATCAAAAGGGCAAGTCAAACTCATGCAAGAGTTTTATTTTGGGATATTTTTTATGTTAAAATGCTACTAATTAGGTAGCATATGTGCTAAGCATGGTCAATGAAATAAAATTCACTTCTCTAGAGTATCAACTAACTTCCATCTATCTCTTGGAGAGCTCTACCAAAAATGGATACATACCTTGCTCGGATATGGAATATACTTCAAGCAAGTATCAAGTGCTCCATTCATACTAGTGATGGGTTGCACTATACCCAATCATGTGTGTGTGTGTGTGTGTGTGTGAACAGAACATCACATAGTTTCTCTGAAAAAGCAAGACCAAACATTTTGAAGCCTCTATTCATTATCCAACAAGGTAAAATAGGGCTGAAAAGTTCATACAATACTTCAAAATGCATCTTACGGTAAAACTTATTTCAAGACATCCAACTGGTACTTGGCACCATCCCACAACACAAAACTGCACGAGTCAGTATACTGGGGAAGACGGGTGTCATAATTGAACGTTAGTTGTTATCCATAAAAATAAGTTCTACAACTTAATAGAATAAAAAACATTTATGAATCATAGTCCAGTCTTCCCATACAGTACAAAGTTTCAAGTGATAGGCCAAACCCTAATATCATCATATCAGGGCTCATGCCATGCTAATCAGTATGCGGATTATTGGACGATATCATTTTAGTTAAGATGTAAGAACGTATGCAAACCATACATATTCACAGGCAAGTGCTTCCATTGTGGTAAAAAGGGCCATTGGAAGAGTGAATGTCGCAAATTCCTGGTGGAACAAGGCAAGGGGAAACCAAAACAAGCAGGTAACCTTGTCGATGAGGGTGAGATTGAAGACTCTAGCATCTTCATATCTGCATTGTCATCTAATCAAGATGATCAAGCATGGTATATTGACTCGGGAGCCACAAGACACATGACAGGTGACAAGAATTGGTTCAGTAGTTTGAAAGTGTTGGATAATGGAACATCTGTTTCACAAGCAAATGGTGAGGTGTGCAAGATCAAGGGGATAGGCATCGTTTCAATCCAACTACCTGATGGCAAAAGCAGGATGATCAGGGAGGTACTTTATGTACCAGGTTTGAAGAAAAATCTACTTTCTGTTGGAGTCATTATTGATCAAAAGTTGAAAGTAGAATTCGCCCATGATTGTTGCTTTGTGAAGGATGTGAACCAAAAGTTCAAAGTTATTGCAAATGGAGTAAGAGAACCCAATACAAAATTGTACAGATTGAATGCTACAATTAAGGGGCAACACGGACTTGTATCGTCCATTCCATCGCAAACTGAGTTGTGGCATAAGAGGCTTGGTCACTTGAACTTGGGAAGCCTCAGTTTGATGAGAAAATTGGAGATGGTAACATGATTGCCTATCATAGAAGATCACTTGAAATCGATGTGCGAATCTTGTGTATATGGGAAGCAACATCAAGAGAAGTTCAATAAAGGGGTGTTGCAAGAGCAAAGAACATCCTGGATTTAATCCACACAGACTTATGCAGGCCTATGAGGACCATGTCCTTAGGTAAAGCCTTCTATTTCATGACCTTTATTGATGATATGTCACGTAAGACGTGGATCTACTTCTTGAAGAAGAAATCAGATGCATTTCATAACTTCAAGAGCTTCAAAGCATTGGCCGAAAATCAGACAGGTAGGAAGATCAAAGTCCTAAGATCAGATAGTGGAGGTGAGTACAAGTCTAATGACTTCAATGATCTTTGTAATCAATGTGGGATTAAAAGACAATTTACGCAAGCTCATACTCCTGCTCTCAATGGTGTAGCTGAGTGCAAGAATCGTACGATTGTGGAAAGTGCCAGATCTATGCTAGCTGAGATGAAACTACCAAAAGATTTTTGGTCAAAAGCATGTAGCACGGCAGTCTATCTTCAAAATAGAAGTCCTACCATTGTCATACCAAAGATAACACCTGAGGAAGCATTCACGAAGAAGAAGCCAAAGGTGAACCACTTGCGAATCTTTGGATGTAAGGCCTTTGTACACATTCCTAAGGAAGAGAAACGTAAACTTGATGTAAAAGCTATCAAGTGCATATTCCTAGGATATGATCATCGTGTGAAGGGCTATAGATGTTTTGATCCAGTGGAAAACAAAATCCATATAAGCCATGATGTTATCTTTAATGAATCCAAGATGTATGAAGACGAGGATGCTGAGAAGATAGACACATCCACTGGGAAAGACGGTATAGTGAGGATACCACCTGATGATGATCCATTCATTGACCTTCGAGTGATGAACATGAGGATACATCTCAAGATACTATTACTCAACCTCAAAAGACAGGTTGGAGAGGTAGGGACAAACCTTTTGGTGCAAGAAGGATTGAAGTTACAGGTGACAAACACAAGGAGAAGGATGTACTGTGGGATACATTTTCACCAGGAAGCCGATCACCTGACAGGAAGCTCCCTAAGTGGTTTGAGAGATTGTTGGAGAGCTGCGACATAGATGACTTTCCAGGATTATCTAGCCAGGGAGAGCTACGAAGATCAACAAGAGAGAAGACACTACCTGAAAGGTATGAAACAAATTATACTCTCTTATCTAGCATTATTCAAAGCAAAGAACCTTCGACTTATGGTGAAGCGAAGGAAGATGACATTTGGGTCAAGGCCATGGGAGAGGAGATGGAGTCAATTGCTAAACATAGCACATGGGACTTAGTAGAACCACCAGTTGGCAAGAAACCCATTGGTTGCAAATGGGTATACAGGACTAAGTACCATGCAGATGGAAGTATAGCAAGGCACAAAGCAAGATTGGTGATCAAAGGGTACGCACAAAATAAAGGCATTGACTATGAGGAGACCTTTGCGTCGGTTTCTAAGTGGAATACTCTACGTTTACTTATTGCTTTAGCTTCACTTTTGGTTGGCCTTTGCATCAGGTGGATGTGAAATCTGCTTTTCTAAATGGTGAGTTAGAAGAAGAAGTGTTCATGGATCAACTTGAAGGCTTTGTAACGAAGGGACAGGAAAAAAAAGTATGTCGCTTGAAGAAAGCGCTTTATGGTCTTAAACAAGCACCACGTGCGTGGTATAGCAGGATTGATGCCTACTTTCGTTCAAAGGGGATGGTGAGAACACATTCTGATCCAAATCTATATGTCTTATGCTTTGATGGTATGGTTGCTTTGATTGCTCTTTATGTTGATGACTTGATTATTACGGAAAATAATCAAGAGATGATAGACATAATCAAGAAAGACCTCATGGAACAATTCGAGATGACAGATCTCAGCCTGATGCATTACTGCCTTGGAGTAGAAGTGTGGCAAAAAGGACATGAAGTGGGTTTAACACAGGTGAAGTATGTCAAAGAGTTGCTGCACAGGTTTAGGTTGCAAGATTGCAAACCAGTAAACACTCCTATTAAACCAGGTAAAAAGCTTTCTAAGCTGGATGAGTCACAGTCATTTGATGCTAGGCTGTATAGACAGTTAGTAGGGAGCTTGATTTACCTTACCACGACTAGACAAGATATATGCTATGTTGTTGGCATTGTAAGTCAGTTTATGGCAACACCTACGGAAACGCATTGGAAGGCAGCTAAATGCATTTTGCGTTATGTGAAAGGCACTTTAGAGTATGGCTTGATTTATAGGAAGCATGATGGTTTACCCAATTTGTGTGGCTACGTGGATGTGGATTGGGGAGGTGACTATGATGATCGTAGATCCACCACAGGGTATGTATTCCAGTTTTGTGGTAGTTGCTTTTCCTGGTCTAGTAAGAAGCAAAGTACATTTGCTCTTTCCACCACAGAAGCAGAGTATAAGGCAATGTGTAGTGCAGCATAGGAAGCTATATGGTTGAGACAAATCTTGAAAGAAATTGGCATGAAGCAGAAAAATCCCACGACTTTACATAGCGACAGTCAGAGTGGCATTCAGCTAGCAAAGAATCCAGTGTTCCATGCGAGAACTAAACACATTGAGATTCAGTATCACTTCATACGTGAGAGGCTGCTGAGTCGTGAAATTCATGTTGTTCATTGTAGCACAGAAGAACAACTAGCTGATATTTTCACTAAGCCACTTACTGGAGAAAAGTTTGATAAGTTTAGATCAAAGCTTTCTGTACTTAAAGTTTGTTGATTTTAAAGCTATGTATATGACTGTATAAAAAGTAGACTCTACTTTAAGGGAGAGAGTTAGAATTAAAGTAGAATCATTGTGTTACTGTACTGTGGGTCCTATCAGTGGATAAGGATCAGTTGGCCTCGCCACGAGGCAAGTCGACGGGACACACGTCTCTCCCAACGGCAACCTGGGTCATGCATGGGTTGCTTGAGTGAACAACTATATGTATGGTGTAATTTCATTTTGAGAAATACAGTTGCTATGTGAGCTTGCTGTGGAGAGTGTTTTCTGCCTGTGTTACTGTGTAGCATGATCTGTGTTCCTGTGCAAAGCAAATTCTAAGTAAAACAGCAGTAAAAAGTATTGAAAACATGTAAACCATGTGGCAATAGCTCAATGCTAGCTAGGTCATCAACCAACTATTAAATTGTTAGCCGATATTTTCACACGGGAAATCGGGTAATATTGGTGTCGATTTTTGCAAAATTGTAAATGCCAGCATGTAAAACCCGACTATTAGAAAAAAAAAAAAAAACTGGCATAAAATTGCCTGTAGAGTTGGGGTCCCAACCCACCGCCGCCACCCTAGTCATTGCCCAAAAACGTTGGTGGGATAGTAGAGGTCAATCAACCCACCGACCAAATGTAGAAAGTATTGAAAGATATCTTACCAAGTATTTCAACCTTGGGAGAAGAAGCAGTAAGGCCCTATAAGAAGATGGGCTCCGCAATGTCATCATCAATGTCAGTGTGGAAGATAGTACGGCCATTTGTGCAATACTAATAGCTATAAGTTACATACCTAAATTTGTAAGGTAGAAGCTTGTCGAACCATAGGATGTGGCTAAGTCAACCAACGTCGTTAGACGTGTAACTTGTAAGACAAGCAAGTAGAAGAGGGTATATTTGCAAAGTGCTTCAAAGAGAAAAAGAGCCTAACAAAGACAAAGGAGGAAATATAGGACACATGGTCCTACAACCATCACATTGCAACATAATACAACGGGTAATAGAAAGGTACTATCCATGAGAGAGAGAGAGAGAGAGAGAGAGAGAGAGAGAGAGAGAGAGAGAGAGAGAGAGAGAGAGAGAGAGAGAGAGAGAGAGGGAGAGAGAGAGAGAGAGAGAGAGAGAGAGAGAGAGAGAGAGAGAGAGAGAGAGAGAGAGAGAGAGAGAGAGAGAGAGAGAGAGAGAGAGAGAGAGAGAGAGAGAGAGAGAGAGAGAGAGAAACAAGATTTGGCATAGTCCCCCTTGACAAGTCAAGACCAAACCCTTTGAACCCTTTAAGTTATAGCATAATAGGTGAAAACAAAATTGTATAAAGTCTTACGGTACATAATACCATAAAGTGAAACAAGTTTTAGGACACTATCTGCCACCATCCCACAAAACACAACCGCATGAGTTAGTTACATGAGGAAGACAGGTGTCATAACTGAGCATCAGTTGTTATCCATGTTTGAAACAAAATTCACTACCTTATCAGCTTAATTGCATTTACAAATAATACGTCCAATCTTCCCTATCATGCATTTCATAATTAGCAATACATTTTGCCCTATAACGAAACTGTATTAGGGCAGATGCCATACTGATCAATACAAGAACAAAAAGAATGTATTAAGTTCACATAGACATTCTACACGTAAGAAGCTATTTTGCAATACACAGATGAAAAGAGACTTCACTTTGGCATCATTGCTAGGTACTAAGGCAGATCTGTGCCATATTAGCCCCAAGGACATCCCATAAGAAACGTTTGGGAGTCCAAGCACCTTACGGCTTGGGCAAATCCATGCCATACAAGCCCATCAAAGTCAAACTCTACACAAGTACATAGCTTATTCACAATAGTTGCTTTTAAGCTTTAATAATTGCAAACCTTGCTAGGTATTGTAGACCAATCCTTATAAAATTCAAAGCATGAAACGTAAGCACTTTCAGGAACATAACCTCATTAGCAACTCTTGAAGTCCCTCTTCTGTGCATGAACCGTATTGTAGTGTTGAGTGAGACTACCATTCATGTTGGTGTAACTTCATAAAGCTTCATACCTGAATGCGAGGTGAAGTCATCTCCTGCGAGCTACCCATCTCCAACTGCTTAAGCAAAACACTCCTTACATACTAATGATTTCAAACCGAAAATAATGGGTTAATGGTAGTGCAACCTCCTTAAAAGAGTATAGTAATCTTAGAACGGTGTTTATATCAATCAAATGTCATTCATCATCAAAAGTAGGTATTAGTGTCTTCAAAAAGCCATAGAATCATTCATTTCTTAGTTCATAACTTGAATATTAGCACATCCAAAAACCGACAAGTCGCTTTAGTAATCATTGTGTTCAAAGGTGATACTATTATCAGAGCCTCATAGAACCTCTTATAGTTATGACCAGAGACAACTGTATGCATGCGAGCAAACACACATCATGTTTATTATCAATATCGAAAGGTGATAATGAGACAAACTAGTAGCATCTTGGACAGCCAACTGCGAATAGTTATGAGCAGAAACAGTATTATGCATCACAAGTAGTATCATATACTACTGATTTTCAGAAAACCAGCAAACATAAAAGATGATCCATCACATTTCAGATGGCGGCCCACTATCATTTCAACAGGGTGCTGCGAATTACCATCAGGAATCAACAAAAAAATTGCAAATGGAAGTGTGAACCACTGGCCATCTGAAATCCGCTGACCAGCAGCCCACCTACTATTGCGAAGAGGTACGAATCACGTGTGAACTTTTGATATGAAACCTCAGGTGGCTGTTCATGTTCGTTGTCAAGAGACAACATACTAGAAGCAAAGATGGTTATCATACCTGTAAATTTGTTCAAGCATTAGAGAAACTTTGAGAGCAAAAAGGGCCTTCCAAAAATATTCTTTTATTTTTTTTCAACTTTTTCAACTTTCTCTAGACCAATAGAAAAACTCCATGTGTACTTCTACGTAACGTAGAAAATCTGCCCAAAAAAAGTGGGGCAATTTTTTTTAGAATGTAACATATGGCATATTAAAGAAGAAAAAAAAAATTTAAGTAGACCTTGAATTCAGAAAAAATGAAGGGGGGCGGGGGGGGGGGGGGGGGTGGGGGGGTGGGGGGTGGATCATTTTGAGAGAAAGGGAATTTGGGAGGCCACGCCTCCTTGGAAAAGAGTGTCACGGCCCCTTCTGGCCCAGTTTGGGACGCGACCCTCCTGTGATGCCAAATAGCCCCCTCCCTCCCCCCTCCCCCTCGATGCTAGCACACCCCTCCACTGGCGCATGGGCGCTAGCGTGCCCTCTCCCAGCCATAGGTGCTCCGAGGGGGCGCCAGCACGCAATACGAGGGGAGGGGAGCCAACGCTTTGTACATGGGCCCAAATATAGTTGTGCAGCCATGCTAGCCCGGCCTCCCCTCCCCTCATATTGCACGCTGGCTCCCCCTCAGAGCTGCGTTGGTTTGGAGGGGGCGTGCTAGTGCCCATGCGCCAACGCACCCCCTGTGCTGGCATCGAGGGGGATGAGGGAGGGAGGGGCTATTCGGCATCACAGGGGGGCCCAGTGTCTTGAAGGAAGTGCGCCACCCCCCCCCCCCCCCCCCCCCCCCCCCCCCTCCTTCACGGATCTAAATACTACTGATTGTAAAAAAATTTGCACCCTTTTCCCTCATTTATTTTGTTTTTTTCAAGACTTTTCTCACACTTCTTGTTATATCTTTTTTTCACATTAATGATTTGAATTTTTTTTTAGTTTATTATACTTGGCTGCCCAAGTTGTAAACTTGGGCAGCCTACGTGGCAATTCTTATGATGCCCTTTACAAACCAATATTTTCTCTAATGGATGCTCTTGAGGCAGCGCCCACTTGTAGAAGCTTCCAACATATTGTTTTTAGAAGCAAGAATACTATAACAATCAACGATAATCACAGCATATGTGAGCTTATTCCCATCCAACATAGCTAGCAAATGAAATATATCACAAGTAGGAGATCATTAAGCCAAACAAACGATAGCAACCATACCTTAGCTTGTAGTATCTTCCACACGAATACTCTTCCAATAGCATTCACAAATCTCTTCTCCTCCAAGCAGAAATGGTCGCAGTAGAGAAGCAAACAGAGAGAGAGAGAGAGAGAGAGAGAGAGAGAGAGAGAGAGAGAGAGAGAGAGAGAGAGAGAGAGAGAGAGAGAGAGAGAGAGAGAGAGAGAGAGAGAGAGAGAGAGAGAGAGAGAGAGAGAGAGATTAACAGAACAAAGTTCATCTTGACAAGTCAAGACCAAAACCTTTTAAAATCTTCTATTCATAGACTAACAATGTAACACATAGCTGAAAAGTATACAGTACTATAAAAAGCACCGTAAAGCAAAACACATCTCAAGGCATCCAGCTGGTACCTACCACCATCCCACCACACAAAACCGCACGAGTTAGCATAGTGAGGAAGATAAGTGTCAATGATGAATCTCAGTTGTTATCCATGTACAAAATACGTTAGCAATGTAAAATAAAGCTTATTGCAGTCCAGTCTTCTCTTACTAGTTTTAGTTACAAGTATTCGGCCAAACCATATTACTACCATATCAGGGCATCCGCCATACTAATCAATTTGCTCGTTTTTTGGTCCGAATCGTTAAATAATGCAAAGTACGCACTTGAAAACAAGCCATATAAAGAGTAAAGCACAATGTGAGTGTGTAAGCGGCTTGGACCAGTACATGAGTTTTGTGACAAATCCATGCCATCCCATCACCCTTATCTGTAAACAAACAATGTACGGTGCTCGTGACTTCTTGAGCAAATCCATGCTATACAAGAGTCCGCAAACCCTACTTACCGTTCTTATAATTTTAAACCACCATAGTGCAAGCATTGATCTATTGCATGAAAAAAATACCTGGTTATCATATCATACTACTTTTTTTTATTTTTGTCAAGCTTACTCTGTCACCCTGCGTTTTGAGCCATAGTAATAGAAACTTGTAAAAATACATGCATCTTTGACCTGAATGGTAGACGAAACCGATTTTTGAAGCGATCACGTTTGCAGTTTGTAGTTGAGAAGATTGGCCTTCCGTGTCCATTTCTAAGAATCGTCATTGCGTAGAAACATATATACGAGTAGTCCAAAAGTCTATAGTATCTTCCGAAAGAGTATATCGTTTTCTTCATAAAGCGTAATCCGAAGTGTAGATGTTCTGAGTGTCATACATACCTTAAACTTGCTGTCAATCAGAGTATACCTAAACCTTTTGTGCTCTTTTATGCTATAGAATTGTGTGAGATAGAGATAATCATAAGTAATGGTGGATGATGGTATTACGAGACCGTAACTATACCGCCCCAACAGTACTTCTAGGTGCAGCTAACCACCAGAGGTAAAGGACAGTGTGAGTCAGTGGCATGCTTGCATACCATGCAGTAGGTATGAGGGCCAATAATGCCTATGCAGACACATGCATGATAGTTGAGGGCCATGCAATCCTTCAGCAATGGACTGGAACTCCTCATGCATCATGACTCCTCAATTTCTGATCAGACGATGGCTATCTTTGACGCCTGAGAACCTCGCGTTATCATACTGCTCTTTCATTTACTTCGGAATTATACTTCATGATAAATCTGATTTCAGTAGTACCACATACAAACCATCTCTAATCTCTTCGGTGGACTGTACTCTAGTTCATAGTATGAATTAATTTTTTAAAATCCTGTTGGGAAATTAGAGCTCTTAAGGTTGTGATTACTCTTAGAATAAGCTATCTTTTAGACTATTTTTGCATTTAGCAGCTGGTTAGAACGGGAGAGTTGTTCCACAATATTTTTGCTCTCTTCTTCGGTCGCGTTCTTCTATCTCCCTTGTCCCATTAAGCCCTACCCAGGTCATTCCACACAACTCGAACCTTATTGGCGAAAGATGTGACACTGACACTTCAAACGGTAATAGACGGAGTTAAAGAGGAAGTAGAAGCTCGTGAACGATATGACGACAATGGTGATTCCGAAAATGCTCACGCAACATGGTTGACGCCAGTACCAGTACCCTGATCGCTCAAGGCAGAAAAAAAGGTAATCTATATCACCTGAAGGTACACCTACCTGCAGATCAGGTGCATCAGACTCATAATGATTCGCTAGATGCTCTGTGGCACAGGAGACTATGCCACATGAGCTCAATGGCACTTTACCAAGCAAGCCATCATGGAGCGATAACAGGGGTCAGCATCTCGAATGCAACCAGTTCGACCACCTGTGATGCATGTTTGAAGGGTAAGATGTCGTGCACTCCATTTGTTAAAGACTCCTACAGAACGACCAAGATTCTGGAGTTAGTGCATTCTGACATCTGTGGGCCTTTCAATGTGATCTCAATAGGAGGCTCAAAATATTATATAACCTTCATTGATGATTATAGTAAATTTGTCAGAGTGTACTTTATTCAGAATAAATCTGAAACACTTGATAAATTTACAGAATACGTGAATTGGGTCGAGAGATGTACAGGCAACAAAGTGAAGCAGATCAGGACAGATCGAGGTGGAAAATACATCTCGAATCGCTTCACTGACTTCTGCAATAATTGTGGCATCATTCACAAAAGGACTGTAGCCTACATGCCGCAACACAACAATGTTGTAGAAAGAAAAAATAGGACCCTGATAGAAGCTGCCAGATGCATGATGGCCTACTCGAAGGCTCCAAGGATATTGTGGGCTGAAGCAGTAGCTGCAGCTGCATACATCCAGAACAGGACAGGTAGGTCTGGTGTCCCTCATACGACACCACACGAGTTATGGTGGGGTAGAAAGCCCAATCTGTCTTACATCAGAATCTTTGGCTGTGCAGCTTATGCACATATTCTTGATAAGCTTCGAAAGAAGCTTGATGAGAAAGTTGAACAGGGATTTCTGGTAGGTTATGACAACAACTCGTCATACTATAGAGTCTACAAGCCAGACACGAACATTGTGAAAACAGTGAGAGATGTCAGATTTGATGAGAGCAGGACAATGGCCAATGACGATCTCGTCAGCTATGAAGTTCTAGAGAGACAGTACTATGATTTGCCACCAGCGATAAGGGGAGCAGAAGACGAGCACAAAAATGAAGATTTTTGAGTCGCTTCCCATTCAAGTGACGAATCTGAAGACGA
This sequence comes from Diphasiastrum complanatum, assembly GCA_029204225.1. Lineage (NCBI taxonomy): Eukaryota > Viridiplantae > Streptophyta > Lycopodiopsida > Lycopodiales > Lycopodiaceae > Diphasiastrum > Diphasiastrum complanatum. The sequence goes on from CM055101.1 coordinate 35,790,891, forward strand.
AAGATTTGAGAGGCAGCCTCTTGCTACAGTTCCTATAAACCAGGATGGTTTCGGACCTAGCAGAGTGGACAAAGACAAAGGCATTGTTGTCCCAGGAGGATCTCCTAGAAGGTCGACAAGACCACGAAGAATGCCAACAAGATACGTGTCAGGCAGCTCTGCTTCTACATCAGAACAGTTCTGTGGATTCAGTGGCGAACCACAGACTTTCGAGAAAGCGATTGGATGTCCAGAGAAGGACAGATGGATCCAAGCCATGAACGAAGAGATGGAATCCATGAGGAAGAACCAGGTATGGACGTTGCAGTCATTACCACATAAGCGTAAGACTGTCAAAAGCAAATGTATGGACCAGATGGGAATGTCTCGAAATACAAGACAAGACTACTCGTGGGAGAACCGTATTTCTCTCACGTCAATGCACTGCGTGGTTTCGCATGCAATGCTTGAAGAATCAGAAATTCAATAGATGACTTTGTAGCCGTTGCACACATATATCACTTTATCTTTGTCTGATCTTGAATGCAAATGAGTCTGCTGTTATTCATGTGTCTGATTCTCTTGTTCATTTAATTGCACACCTTGGTTTGATCTTGTTGAATTCTACATTAATATGTTAACATAGTACAGCAGTGTTTGTCTATATTCTGGAGGACTATAGGAATGATTCAGCTGGCAGTGACCAGCAATCACATCTGAACTCCATCCGAATTGCTTTGTATCGTTTGCTTCGCTTTCGCGATTCCTCCGATTATTTATCATCATAGCCCAGGTTTGCTCAGAAGGACATGTTGAGGGTTCAAATATGTTCATTTTTATGACGATATCAAAGGCAATAGGAGTTTCAAAAGAGAGATTTTTATGCAAAGAGGTAGTTTTGGCTGATTTAAACTCAATAGTATGACCAAGTACCAAGGGTACTTGGCAACTTTTGTCTTGGCAGAATTCAAAGGCAGATTGATTGTCAGCTTCACAAATTTCTTGAGAGAAGGATTCCAACTGGGAGGCACTATCTTCATCAAGGTCTTCGGTATAGATCAAAGGGTGAGGTGAGGTAGGAGATTCAGTAAGGGTCGGGGGAATCAGCAGTAAATTCACCATTTTCTTTTTCCAAGCAGGTAAATATCTTCTAAATATGTAAACTGCAAAAATTTTCTTCAGCAACAACATGTTCAGCATAGTTAGAGATGTCCATATAGATTTTTTCAACCAAGCTTCGGGTCACCTTCTTTTTTATAAAATCCATATAGATTTTGATCCAATCCAAGGTAGTCATTAGGTCAACAAGGCAAAAGATTTTATCGTCAGGGCCAGCAGCATTATATGTAGCTATATCATAACAAGTAATAAGTTTGTGAACATCAATAGCTTTCTTCATGCAACATATGACAGTCTGATCAAAGGGGTTAAGTGGAGGAAGGGGCTCCCCATAACCAAGAGCAACTGCGTCATGAAACCGTCCTATGGACTACACCATAAAACAAACCTAGTTAGCCATAAAATACAAGTAAAGCTAAAGGTTTGGTACTACCCCGGCCAAAAGGTAGTCGGGTTGACATCTTAAAAAGACGCTGAGAGAGAGTAACAAGATTTCACATAGTCCCCCTTGACAAGTGAAGACCAAACCCTTTGATTTATAGCATAACAGGTGAAAACAAAGCTGTATAAAGTCCTACAATACAGAGTACCATAAGCGAAACAAGTTTTAGGACACCCAGTTGTTACCTGCCACCATCCCACAAAACACAACCGCACGAGTTAGTTACGTGAGTAAGACAAGTGTCATAGCTGAGCATCAGTTGTTATCCATGTCCGAAACAAGATTCACTACCTTATTAACCTGATTGCAATTACAAATAATACGTCCAATTTTCCCTACCATGCATTTCAGAATTAGTAATACATTCTTCTGCCCTATAACGAAATTGTATCAAGATAGATGTCATACTGATCAGTACAAGAGCAAAAAAAAATGTATTAAGTTCACATAAACATTCTGCACATAAGAAGCTATTTTGCAATACACAAATGAAAAGAGACTTGACTTTGGCCTCAGTTCTAGGTAATAGGGCAGATCCGTGCCATACTAGCCCCAAAGACATCCCATCAGAAACGTTTGGGAGTCCAAGCAGCTTACGGCTTGGGCAAATCCATGCCATACAAGTCCGTCAAAGTCAAACTCTGCACAAGTACATAGCTTACTCACAATAGCTGCTTTTAAGCTTTAATAATTCTAAACCTTGCTATTGGTATCGTAGACCAATCCTTATAAAACTCAAAACATGAAACGTAAGCACTTTTAGGAACATAACTTCAAAAACATTCACTTTAGCAACTCTCGAAGTCCCTCTTGTGTGCATGGACCGTATTGTAGTGTTGAGTGAGACTACCATTCATGTTGGTGTAGCTTCATAAAGCTTCATACCTGAATGCGAGGTGAAGTCATCTCATGCGAGCCACCCATCTCCAACTGCTTAAGAGAATCACTCCTTACGTACTAACGATTTCAAACCAAAAATAACGGGTTAATGGTAGTGCAACCTCCTTAAAAGAGTATCATAATCTTAAAACGTTGTTTATATCAATCACACGTGATTCATCGTTAAAAGCAGGTATTAGTGTCTTCAAAATGCCATAGAACCGTTTCTTTCTTATAATATTAGCACATCCAAAAGACAACAAGTCGCTTTAGTAATCATTGCGTTCAAAGCTGATACTATTATCAGAGCCTCATAGAACCTCTTATAGTTATGAGCAGAGACAACCGTTTGCATTGCTAGTCTCATGAGCAAACACATATCAGGTTTATTATCAATATCAAAAGGTGATAATGAGACAAACTGGTAGCATGTTGGGTGGCTAACTACGAATAGTTATGAGCAAAAACAGTATCATGCATCACAAGTAGTATCATATACTGCTGATTTTTAGAAAAACAACAAACATAAAATATGGTCCATTACATTTCAGATGGCGGCCCACTATCATTTCAGTAGGGTGCTGCGAATAACCATCAAGAATCAACAAAAAAAATCGCAAATGAAAGTTTGAACCACTGGCCATCTGAAATCTGCTGGCCAGCAGCCCACCACCTACTATTGCGAAGAGGTACGAATCACGTGTGAACTTCTGATATGAAACCTCAGGTGGCTGTTCACTGTCAAGAGACAACATACTAGAAGCAAAGATGATTATCATACCTGTAAATTTGTTCACGGATGCTCTTGAGGCAGCGCCCACTTGTAGAAGCTTCCAACATGTTTTTAGAAGCAAGAATACTATAACAATCAACGATAATCACATCATATGTGAGCTTATTCCCATCCAACATAGCTAGCAAATGAAACATATCACAAGTAGGAGACCATTAAGCCAAACAAACGATAGCAACCATACCTTAGCTTGTAGTATCTTCCACATGCATACTCTTCCAATAGCATTCACAAATCTCTTCTCCTCCAAGCAGAAATGGTTGCAGTAGAGAAGCAAACCGAGAGAGAGAGAGAGAGAGAGAGAGAGAGAGAGAGAGAGAGAGAGAGAGAGAGAGAGAGAGAGAGAGAGAGAGAGAGAGAGAGAGAGAGAGAAGAGTGAACCTTAGGGTTGTGTCGCCTTCCTTTATATAGAGATTACAGTACATCTTGGTGCACTGGGTGCTCAATAATGCTTACCGTTAGATCGTATCCCTATAATGCACACTGATCATAGTCGTTCAAGAAAACCAAGTTTTCCACCAAAAGACTATAATTTAAAAAAAATATCTTAGGGGGGTCATATTACTAAGTTTAGCAAGGTAAGGCATTTATGTTGGTTTAGTACCATAAGGGAAAAATCATTTCATGATGTTTCGAAGAGCGAATAAAACGTAATAGCCATATAATAAAGTCCATGAGAGAGAGAGAGAGAGAGAGAGAGAGAGAGAGAGAGAGAGAGAGAGAGAGAGAGAGAGAGAGAGAGAGAGAGAGAGAGAGAGAGAGAGAGAGAGAGAGAGAGAGAGAGAGAGCATCAATATTCTATCCTAAATGGATCGTTATTGGAGATAGCAAGATGTGTGTGTCATAGAATTTCCAAACAAGGTGTAGAATCGTATACCAATGTCATGACTCGCATGGCGTTGGCAAATGAAAACAAATCCTACAATTTGGTTTGAAAGCACTTCTATTGGTCAAAGATGGTTGTATGTACTCAATTGAAAATAGTATTACTAGACTCAATAAAGTAGACTGGAGATTCCCATTATGAAATGAGAAAGACCTTTCATAGATTTTGTCATTGATCATCCAAGGTCTAGGAGCGATAATAGCACTATTCCAATAATGGCGAATCACCTACTAAGTAAGGTGGTAACATTCATCATCCCAACTATGACTTAGCACCCAATAATGTTGTTTGTTGAGCAATAGTTGTTCATTTTATGAATCACCCCATGATGTAGTGAGTGACCGCGGTGTTTGATTTGTAGGGCCATATTTTATCAGCAATTTTTTCAATTGGAGGGCACACTAAGCTTTAGATCTACAAATCATTCGTAACACGATGGTCACAGAAAGAGGACCAATCAAACTATGAACAACATGGTTAGAGCCTATATCTCTATGAGTGAAATAAGTAACTTTCACCAATTGAGTTTTATTTCAACACATACAAGCAATATGCCTCCAAGTACCTCTTTACGCTTATTTCAACTAAGAACACCAATTCTTGTGGAAACAAGAGGGATTAAGTCCCATGGGTGGTTGATTTCCTACAAGATGTACAAGGAACATCACAACTATCACGATTCACGTGAACTTAGAATCTCTAAGAACTCATAGATAATACAGACTAGAAAGCCTACAAACTATCTTACAAATACTTCAAACCATTCAAATTAAAATGCAAATGAGTCATTGATTTGGCTTCCAAATTGTATCCAATCTTTGATGTGCACCAATTTAAGGACAATCAATGAAGATTCATGTTACAAAGGAGTCAAAATAACATTTTCCTTTGGAAGCACAAAGAGTATCACATCACACAACACATTTCAATGATTCAAGTACTTGGCTTGATGGAAAGAACACTAAAAGGATGACAATGCTGGAGAGAGCATTTAAAGCCCAACACGAAATCCCATACAAGCATCTGAGGGAGGAGTATGTTATGTTCTTGACTAATTAGAGATGGTCTACATTCATCCCCAAGTCACCCAAGGAGTTCATGATTGGAATTGAGTCTAACTTGATGAATGACAAGAAATAGACATCTCAAATAGGAGTCAACTACACCCAACTTTTAATGGTAGGTAGCCGAGGTTGGCTGTATTCATACAAGGGCTAGGCATCAATTGTGCTATATATTGAATGAGGCACAAATAGATTTGAGAAACCATACGATCCTCAAATCCTAGGCAAGGCATTTCCTTTGATGTGATGGGGGCTATGGGAGCTGGTATGCCATAGCTATGGTCTAGGAGGGTGATCTAGGACACCATTGTCGACTCCCATGGGTAGGGTGGTGAGCATGGATTGTGCTCGACGGTTGGGTGGTCAAGATGAGGTCCATATCTCTAAGTGTTTCTCAATCAAAAAGTCCTGTCAGTCCTGTCAGGTTGGGCTAAGAGATACCTTATAGTCATGGCCATTCAAACAATTCATTTCCACGTGATGCAAGGTTTGACTCCAGGGTGGAGTTGTATCTGCTCTTCAACCCAATCTGGCACAAACACTTGTACGTAGAGCTTGTAAATAAATGTACATTTGTATATGATGCTCAAGTTCATACATACTATTGTATACATAAGCTTGTATATAAATTTACCTTTGTATATAACGCTCTAGTTCATGCCTACTATCGTATGATCTCTTTCATGCTTGAATAGTATAGAAACTTGAAGAAAATAAGAAACTGTCAAAATCTTGATCCAGGGGCTGAAGCATAAACAATGACAATCAAAGACTTCGTCTTGCAATGCACCTACAAGGTGCCTGGACCAGTAGCCATCAGTTCTCAGCTTAAAACTCTTGGAATAAGAATCAAAAGAATTTTCCAATATTCAGAGTAATAATTCAGCTATATCACATATTCAACAGAGATGATGCAGGAAAATTGTCCTGATCAACTTGCTGTTTATATTTAACTACATCTGGTCATTTGCCAGAAAATATCTGACTCGTCCAACTGGTCCAGTCTACAGAAGTTCTGACTAGTTTAAAGAAGGGGAGAGGTACCACATATAATCTCCCTTTCAAGCAACGCACAATAAACACTTTATTCCCACCAGTCCCTGCTGAACTTGCTTTCTCTGCCTCGTACCTCTGCTTTCATGGCTTCTCATTTCTGAAGCAGCAAGACATTAGAGATTCCATCTGACTCGGGTTTAGTGAACCATCCAGAGTACAAAAATTTCGTAGCATCTCAGGATAGGAGAACTTTGAATGGACTGACTTTGAACTTGATTTAAATCTCACAGATTGGCGTTGCATTGTTGCAAAAAGGGTTCATCAAGCTTCACATACCGCCTCCAGTAAGGTTTGTATTTTTCCATTCCTATCTCTAGCCAAGGCTTCATATTGCCATTGTAATGGATAACTGCTGCATTTTCAATCTCTTTCGAGCTGACCAATGGACTGTAACCTAGGCCCAATACATGCCAAGTCTTGTCCAAAGCAAAAATTAGGTTGTAGAATGTGAGAAGACCAGCAGGCAGCGTGCCCAGCTTCCATAACGTTCTATCTTCATTCTGAAAAAATCCCACAATTATTCGATTTAATAAAAATGAAAAAGCTGTTTTGAAAGTAAACAAGAAAAAATTCTACCTTTTCCTGCCATCTGTGGTAAATGCCTGTAATATCCATCACTTTCCACTGCTGCAGATCAAAGATATTCATTCCATAGGCCCATCCACAAGCATTTGGATCGAACTGTCTTGAGATGAGTGGATTTGAAAAGTTAAGATATTTGTCAAAGCGATGAAAACTTGATCCACATGTCTCAACAGCACCATTCACTTTTCCTTGCATATCTATACTCCAAAGTGGAGTTAAATCACTTTGCACAACAGTGTCGTCATCCAGAAATAATATTTTGTCCAATTTTGGATAAATGTGAGGAAGATAGAAACGGAGATGGTTAAGTATGGACAAATATTTTGGGTTTCTGTATTTTAGGCCAGGAGCAAGCTGCTCTGGTTGATGGGCTCTGAAATAGTATTCTCTCATATTAGCAGATTCAAGCTGTCTTAAAACAGGACTATAGGATGAATTCAACCACTTGAAGCTGTCCACATTTTCAATATGCATTGTAGCTTTCCCGGGTGGATTCATAAGAAACCACATTTTCATAGCTCCAAAATTCAATCTGTCAGTGACGATATGGAACACATGTTTTTCAGGATCCTGTCCACAATTACAAGTGTTGTTAATAAAAACATAAATTTGACGATACATATTCACAAGTTAAAAACGATGAGAGTCAATAGGAGATGATGAATAGTAGACCTTTGCGTGAAACACCGTGGAGTTCACAACAACGCCTGCTGCCAAAACGTTATCTGAAAATAGTGCATAATGGTAGAGACTAGGATCTTCCAAATTGTCCTGTTTAGGCAATTCACGTTCATGTGATGGACGTGAATAATACTGTACAGTTAAACGCATCGATAGGCAGTGAAGACCTTTAGGAACAGTTTTTGCAGCAAGTTGGCTCAAAAATAAGTTTCCTTTCCTTAGACTCCTTGACCTTTCTTCTTCCAAGTGCATGAGGAGTTTCATCTTCTCTACCAATTTGGAGCAGTCATATAATTGATCCTCTGCTTTAGCCAAAATATACTCCATCAACTTGACCCTTTCAGACACACTGCAGCACAACAGGATCAGACAGTTGAAGTCTAATTGTTATACTTCTTGCTCAGAAATGGAATTTATAAAGACAGCCCACATTTCAAATAACAGGGCAAATATCCAGGGCCTAAGGATGCAAGAAGAACTTCGAGTAGTTTTAAATGCAGTTCAAAAAATACAAAAAATGCAAATTATCTAGCTATCTGTTTTACCTGCTGGGAAGCTGAGCATCAACAGCAGCATCACCCAGAGCATCCTGACAATCTTTAATCACAAATCTTAGATCACGCAGTAGCCTGCTGTTTTTGTGAGCTCGGGCTATTGCTGCGTATGCCTTGGCTTTGATAAGCAGATCCATCATACTTTTCACCTGAGCATCAAGGCTTCTATTCTCTTCTTGCTTCTCAGCTGAATGTTGTTGTTGACTTTGAGTTCCAGTTGATAGTTTCACTTGCCTTGAAAAAGCAATTCTCAGCCTAGAAGAACGTTTCTTTTCCTGCATTGAAGCTTTGTTAGAAAATCAAAACATTATCATGCCTTTGATTCAGAACATGCTGCCCCAGACATATGTCAGATGAAAGGCTCTAGTCGAAAGCTGATCAACAATAAGCATTTCGCTTGGTATCTTCAAGAGTGATTTTGTGAAACCAGCAAGCATAGCAAAGCTAACTATTCTTCTAATCACGCATAAAACACCATAAAGTGAAGGATGAAAGTGTTACAGGATCCTTAACTCTGATACTGGATATGCCAAGATATTTCCACTTATGGAACAACTTGCAGATATAGTGGGAACTAATATACTGTCAAAGATAGTATCCAATGTATGCTCACTGTCATCGTTTGGTTAGGAGGGAGGGGACTTCATCAAATAAGTGTGCTCAGAGGAGAAGATCCTTCATGTGACTGACAGAATTTTGTCTGAAATTGCAACCTCAAATTAACAGGAATTTTACCTTTTTTGTTGGACGAACAGAAACATGGAATGCCTGTTGTGCAGCTTGAGGCTTGGTAAAAGCATGCATAGCTGCAAAATTCACAATCTCACTCATATCTTCTGATCTATAAATAGCAACATGTAGACAAAAATAAACAGTAAACCAGATCAATATTACCAGATCAAAGAGTTACCTGAGGACCTATTTGTCGATATAAATTGGTCAGAGACTGATTCAACTTTGATAGCGCTTGCTTGAGAATCTTGGGAGACCTTTTCAGCCGATGGTAGAGTAATTAAGTTTGACTGGTCCTCTCTAGTGGTATCATTATACTGCACATCTTTTTGTTGGTGATAGAGTATCTCATGGGATGCAAGAGTTGACTGCTTAGGTTGGAACAGCTTCGCTTCGGTGCTTTCCTCTTCAGCTTGATCCTGATCTGTCGATTCATGATTGGCTGATCCATCAAGCTGTAGCCCTTGTTGTTGATGCATATCTGGTTCTCTTTGATCCTTAGCAGCCAAAGTTCTCTGCCATTTGTGTTCAATGGGTTGGTAGGTTCAGTCCATGAGTTTAAGTAATGAAATGGCACTCCTGACTCAGCTTATGCAGCTCATTAAGTATAAAATGTTAGAAAGGTTCTGCTACCTGAGTGTAATTCTGTCGGCTTATGTCCAGTGTCAGTTCCTGGACCAGTGAAGTCGATAAGTCTTTCCCTCCAACTCTGCTCAAGTTCAACTGTCCATTGGCTTCATCCTTAGATGCAAAGACGCTTAGAACCTGGCAGACAACAAGAACACTAAATTTCCATTTACTGTAATGAAGTCAAATACACAGACATCGTTGACTTTGCTAAAGCTTTGGTATAAGTTGACATGAAATAATCAGGATTCAGCAGAAAACCACTGATGTCAGATTGCAATGTTGGGAGAGTTGGTAGATTTGGAGAAGATGCCAAGTGCAGATTCGTATTCATCAATAAGTGCTTACATGCCATGAAATATGGTAGCATCATTCTGCATATATAAACCAGAGTGATGAAAGAGCATAGCAATCTAGGCACGTAAGCCAAATTAAGCCTTAAAAAGACCTCATTGGGGCTTAATTCCTACTCGATTCTCCTAGATCTAACGATACTCATCTATTATGATGTCCTTTTGAAGCTCCAACCAAGTCTCAGCTCCCCTTGCTGGAATGTTGTCCTGACGCGACGCCTTGGCATGCCGGCACCTCGGAGACTAGGGTCGGTCACACACTTGAAATGTTTAGATTTATTAATAAAGTGGGTTTTTATCAAATTGCCTCTAATTACCTTCTGGGTTTCAGTGTTCGGTAAAAGCGCCAATTGACACATAGCTGAGGGTCAATAACCCATGCATGAACGGTCGGTGTCAACAGCAACTGCCACCTACCGCAAGCAAACTCACACTGGGCTAAGAGAGGCATTCTATAAGAGAGTGCATTGGCTGGGTGGATCAGGCTAGCTTTGCCTTCCTCATGGTTATGTTGTTCCTGACACTGGTATCAGAGCCATAGCCATCCTTGCCTACAGTGTGTCAATTTCATTGCTCAGTCAGTTTGGAGTGCACTTTTTCAGCTTCCTTCAGCACAAATTGTCCTCTCCAAATCGAGCTATTTTCTTCAGGGCTGGTGTGAAATATTGTTTCCAACGCCCTGATTGTAGTAAACTTCTACACCGTTTGTGTGTTTTTGGGCTGCAAATTCAGCTTGTCAGAACTAGCTGTATTGAACACATAAAAGAGCAAGAATTTCAGCATTTTCAGAAATCAGATGGGCGCATGGCGCATGTTGCTAGCCCAACCAGCGCACTTTTTGGCCCACATTTCTTTGACAAGTGTTTTAGCATTTTTTGAAGCCCAAGACAACACTGCAGTTCCATCGATTTGGAGCATTCTTCAGAAGCAAATTTCAGCATATTTTTGAGGCAGATAGCAGTGCACTGCTGCAGGCAGTTTAGGCGCATCCCAGTCAGCCCCATCAGCAATTCAGGCGCATTCAGATCCAGTGCATTAAATGCTTCAGTTCTGATTATTGACAGAAGGAAATCAGCACCCTATTTCAGAGTTTCCAGCGCATTTGTTCTAGTCAGTCCAGCGCTTTTCCTTCCAACCCTCTTGGGCACATTAAAGATCAGATTTTAGTCCCCTGTTTGCAGGCCCTTCCATGCATGATTGTGCATGTTCTCTGCTGCATATCAGCGCTGGTTTTTTAGAATCAAATCAGTTGTTTGGAGCCTTTTCCCAGCGACATGCAACTCCGAAACCAATACATGCAATAAGTTTCAGGAGAAGCCGTCTTGTTTTTCAACCAGATTGAAGACAAATTGCATGTGTGAAGCAAACGGTGGCAGATTTCCGTGCATGTGTTATAGTTTTCCAGAAAGCTGAATTCTTTGCATGCGAAGCAAAGCTCCTGTTCCAGCCAGTGTCAGAAACCTATTGCATGTTCTAGTGAAGCACTTGTTCCAACAAGCTACATGAGCGAGGCTCAGCAAGCGTAGCTGCAGCCAAGCTTCCTGGTCCACAACCATTCGGAGAGGCTGAGGGGATACTCATGGTGTTCCATTGGCGAGTGGGCTTCAAACAAAGCTAAGTTCTTGCTCTTTCTTCTTTCTATTTGCTTTACGTTTTTGCTTTTATCTTCGACTTTGATATGACGACTCCCAAGGAAAATCTTTCCCTAGGAAGAGCCATAGACGAGCTCGAAGAAGATGACATTCGTTTTCAGACACGAAAGCAATGGACTTAGATGAGATTTTTAACACTAAGGAATTCGTGTCTAAAAAACAGTACGAGCAATCACAAACTAAAGTAACTAATTCAAACAAACTTTAGCCAGCATGCAAACTAACAAGATAAATAGTTTGCTGAAGTTAAAGGTTTGTTTGCCAGTCTGATACCTCCTACTCCTTCAGTTCCAGTTTCAGCTCCTAGTACGTCTCGGTTGTTAGTACCTCCCGCAGTTCCCGCTAACCCGAGAGATACCAGATCAAACCCTAGCATTTTTAAAGACTTAAAACCACCAACCTTCAATGGGGAAGAAAAAGACAGAAACACATACATATTTCAGACTTCCCTTAGCAAGTGAAAAATATACATTCATAAAACAAACCCCTGACCACTTGCAAGCTTTAGAAGCTAGCCTATCCTTGGGTCCCATGGCCACAAGTGCTAGTTGAACCTCCAAGAGACTAGGCAGACACCCCAGTCATGGAAGTCTTTCGAGGAAGCTTTCCTAAGAGAGTTCTTGCCTACCAACGAACTTGATAGGGCTTGGAAAACCTAGGAGAGGTTAGTCATGGACAAGTCCCTAACCCAGTACATTTCTTAGTATAGGGAATCCATCCCTGAGCTTAAGAGCATAGATGTCTATCCAAAAGTTAGGGGGTTTTGTCCGTGGGCTCCGAGATGAGTACAAAGTTGAAGTACAAAGAAATTCACCCACTACCCTAGAACATGCCATTAAGTTTGCCCGAATCTATGATGACTCAATCGGCAGACGAAAGGCCAAACAACCTAGTTCTGTGCAGCCTTCTCAAAGAGCTTCCCCATTTTTAAAAGAAAGAAATTTGATAAATCCGACCAAAATGAAGGTCCTCAAACATGCCCTACAGTAATTCAACCGTTAAAAACAGAAGACTATGAAAAAGATAAACAAGAATGGTTGTGTTTTGTCTGCATGAGTAAGGGGCACACAGTCAGACGATGTCCTAAAGGACCATTTAATAAAAAGAAAGAAAAACAAGTAGGTACACCTAGTGCAAACTATGAGTTTCCCCACTGATTCGGCAACCACCAACATAGAGGTGTTTCATAAGGATCATGAGCACCATTGTCAATTAACCTCTGCTATGCTAGGGAGACCCTCCAACTTTGGGCCTCATGACCTAGTACGTATGCATGGGAAGATTGGCAATCAGACAGTTAGAGTAATGGTGGACGATAGGGCAACCCATAACTTCATAGATTACACCCTGGTCAAGAAACTAAAACTCCTAGAAACACCTATATATTGTCTCTTTGGGTAAGGATCAGAATACAAGAGTGTGAAAAACGATGGTCAGAAGTCTAAGTCTGGAAATCCAGGGCTACAAGGATAACCTGAATTTCTAGATCATGCATTTGGACCGCACCGACCTATTATTAGGGAGAGATTGGCTCTATAGTTTGGGTCCCACTCTCCAAAGGAATTATCAAGATAATATCCTCAATTTTCAAAAGAACGGTGGGGAGGTTCAACGGCATGGGGAGCATGGAGTTCCCAACAGTCCTTTGGTGTGCAGCTCAAAGCTTCTCCAACTTATTGAGGATGATCAGCACGAGGTACTTTTCTGTGACTTGCAGTTTATTTTTTATGACTCTGTTTCCAATAATGTATTTCATAAAGTTAAAAAATTGGATGTTTTGTTGAATAAGTATCATGATGTTTTTCCTAATGATTTACCTAGTGGTTTGCCACCCAGTAGAGAACTAGATCACGGCATTAATTTAGTACCCCCCATACATCACCCATAGCTAAGCCACCCTATTGGGTTAGTCAGTCAGAAGATAATAACAAAACAATTAACAGAATATCTAAATAAGGGACAGATCAACCAAGTAGTTCACCTTGGGCAGCACTTGGTTAAGAAGAAAGAAGGGTCTATGCGTTTATGTGTAGACTACAAAACATTAAATAAATAAAGTCACAATAAGAATAAGTACCCTATGCTTGGGGTAGACGAGTTGTTTGATCAACTCAATGGGGCCAAATATTTTAGTAAAATAGATTTACGTTTGGGATATCATCAAGTCTGTATTAAGGCGGAAGACGTCCCCAAAACAACTTTCAAAATTCGTCACGGTGATGCCGTTTGGGCTCACCAATGCTCCAGCAAATTTTATGACCCTGATGAACAATGTTCTTCGGCCATATTTGGGAAAATTTGTGGTAGTCTTTCTATCAGCCTTTTGTGGTCAAAATAGATGCTAGTGACTTTGCAATAGGTGCGGTGTTGAACCAAAACGGACGACCAGCAGCATTCAAAAGTAAGAAGCTCGAACCCGCTCAAACTAGATACAACGCTTATGAGAAAGAGCTCTTTTCAATTATTCATGCCCTTAAGACTTGGCGGCATTATTTTGTATGGTGCTAGTTTTGAGATTCTAACTGGCCATGAAAACCTTAAATATTTGTGTAGTCAGCCTAAGCTTATGGGTCGAAAAGTTCGATGGGCTGAATTAATGCCGAAATTTGACCTGTCTATCAGATATAGACGGGGAAAATTCAATACAGTGCTAGATGCTATTTTTTTAATGCCAATGATAAACGAGTTGAGTTTTATCCAGATCTGTAATGAGTTACTCGAGTCCTTGAGGAGGAAATGCAAGAGTGATCCGTATTTTTCCACAGTCTGGAAAACAATCCAAAACAGAGATGTATAGATTCCTAGGCCTAGGAAAGATTCATCCAAGTATACAACAACTTCTGTTGAGGATGAAGAGTCCAAACATACACCACGTTGCGTTGAGGACTCCGTGTCTGTAGACCCCAAGCATACCATTACGATTGAGGGATCTAGTTCTCCAGGATTCAAATGGAAACACTGTTCCATTCAAGATGAGTATCCACTTTACATAAACAAAATTTGTGTTCCTGACTTAGAGGATTTTAGATGCCAAGTGTTGTATGAATGTCATGACAACCCTAGTGCGGGACACCCAAGAATACAGAAGACCTATGAGCTTCTTCGTAAGCAATTCTTTTGGCCTAGTATGAAAAGGGACGCCCAACATTATGTAACCAATCGCCAGAAGTCTCCGATTAATAAAGCAGAGCGTCTAAAGGTAGGAGGATTGTTACAGCCATTAGAAATACTAGCTGGTAAATGGTAAAATATTTCCGTGGATTTCATAGTAAGCCTGCCTAGGACCAAGAGAAAGGCGATGATGCTATATGGGTCACAGTTGACCATCCTCGTGGTTATGATATTCCTAACATATGGGGTGACCCATAACTCCATTTATTACACCCTAGTCAAGAAACTAAAACTACCAGAAACACCAAGTCAGCATAAATATATTGTTTCTTTGGCTAAGGGTCAGGACAAGAAAGTGTGCAAAACGATGGTTAGCAGTCTAGGTCTAGAAATTCAGGGCTATCAAGATAACCTAAATTTCCAGATCATGCTCTTGGACCATACAGACCTAGTATTAGATAGAGATTGGCTTTACAATTTGGGCCCCACTCTCCAAAGGAATTATCAAAATAATACCCTCAATTTTCAAAAGAGCAGTCGGGAGGTTCAATTGCATGGGGAGCATAGAGTTCCCAACAGTCCTTTGGTGTGCAGCTCAAAGCTACTCCATATGGAAGACGATCGCTATGAGGTACTTTTCTGTGACTCACAGTTTGTTTTTTATGACTGTTTCCAGTAATGTGTTTAATAAAGATGAAAATTTAGATGTTCCGTTAAACGAGTTTCATGATGTTTTTCCGGATGATTTACCTAGTGGTTTGCCACCCAGTGGGGAAGTAGATTATGCCATTAATCACCCATAGCTAAGGCACCTTATTGGGTTAGTCAATCAGAAGATCAGGAAACAACCAAACAACTAACTGAATATCTAAATAAGGGACAAATTCAACCAAGCAGTTCACCTTGGGCAGTACCTGTCTTATGCCTCGGGTAGACAAGTTGTTTGATCAGCTCGACGCGGCCAAACATTTTAGTAAAATAGATTTACGTTTGGGGTATCATCAAGTCCGTATCAAAGCGAAAGATGTCCCGAAAACAACTTTCAAAACTCATCACGGTCTCTATGAGTTTAAGGTGATGTCGTTTGGGATCGCCAATGCTCCAGCAACTTTTATGACTCTGATGAACAATGTTATTCAACCATTTTTAAGGAAATTTGTCGTAGTATTTCTAGACGATATTTTAGTATACAGTAAAACTAAAAAAGAGTATTTGGCTCACCTCAGAAAGGTCTTTCGTTTTCTCAAAAAGCATCAGTTATTCGCAATCAAACCTAAATGAGAGTGTTTTAACAAAGAAAGATGGGATTAAGATGGATCCAAATAAGGTCAAGGCCATTTTCAGTTGCCTAAACCAAACAGCATTTTAGACATTCGTAGGGTTCAAACAGGAAAATGTTGAAGCAGCCAAAAACCTTTTAGAAGACCTAAACCAAATGGTAGAACACGCTAAGCATACTATTAAGCAAGCCCAAGATCGAGCTAAGTATTATGTAGATCCACATAGACGGGATATTCAGTTTTCCACTAGTGAGAAAGTCTTTCTTTGAGTTCCAACTGACTCTAGAACCTTCAAAACAAGAGGGTTTTTAGAATGAGGAAAAAAAATTGTTGTTTTTTCTTTGCCTTAAATTTTTTGCTTCTCCTTGAAAACTTTTTAGGAAAATTGTATAAAAGAGTGGAATTATGCCAGTTTATCGGCAATAGCCTGTTATAACTTGTTTAAAATTCTAGCCTATGCCAATAGCAAAGTTTCTTGACTGGTGAGCCTATCCATGTGGCGACATCTGGACGGTTTTGGTGATTGAAATCTAATGGTTGAATTTTTTTAAAACATGTGTGACTTTGCATGGAAGACACCTGTATCAACTCTTTGGACGGTTTTGGTGATTGAAATCTAATGGTTCAATTCTTTTTAAAACATGTGTGACTTTGCATGGAAGGCACCTGTATCAACTCTTTTAAACATGTGTGACATATTGGTTCCAATTGGAATGCTCACAAGTTTGCCTAAGGAAATCACTGCCACTACTGCTGTTGTTGTAATCTACGAGATGTGCTGCTACAACAATTCGGATTATTATTATTATTAGGTGAGCGATTGGGAAATGAGCAATGGCGCTGGACATGGATTATGGATGAGAGTGAGAGCAGGGAGCAGGAGAAGGAATAGGAGCACAGAGATGACTTTGGCAGGCACTAGACATGGATTATGAATGAGAGTGAGAGCAGGGAGCAGGAGAAGGATCAGGAGCACAGAGATGACTTTGGCAGTTGACGGATCCAGGAGACTTGGCTACCTTGCAATGCTTTGCGAAGAGCCTGAGCAATCCATTCAGAGGTGCTGGGCTGGAATGGCAATGATCCTTGTGGAAGCAGCCGGTGTTTCATCCAATGTCAAGGAGATAAAGCCACAGGCATATCTGCATCAGGTGTTGGGCTGCGAGGGATGCTAACAATCTGAATGCAAAGCATAGGTTGGTCCTTGCCCCCAGATGATGTTGAGCTTGAAAGTACTGAATTTGGCCTACAACAAGCTCAGCCGTTGGATCCCGTCTTGCTTCAGCGGTTCTAATCTGGTGTAGCTTCAAGCGAACAACATGCATGGGCCTATTCTAACTAGCCACATCGATGGAGTGAAAAACATGCCCAACTTAGTGCAGCTATGGCTTCAAGTAAATGAAATCTCAAGTACCATCCCCATATTGGGATTAAGAAATGTTGTTATTCTGCAGGATCTTAGGCTCAACAACAATTGATTGACAGGTCTTATCGCTATAATTCTCACTGGCTTGCCACTGAAAATCATCACAGTTAAGAACATCAGCTGGCTGGTCCAATTCTATCATTTAATTCTGGTGTAAATTTCTCGTATTTTGGTAACAATTTCTGCCAATCCACTCCTGGGATTGCTTGTGCATTGGAGGTCATCTCTCTCTTGAGTTTCATTGGAGTTGTGGGCTATCCCACCAACAAGTATCAACTTGGACAGGTAACAATCCTTGTGCTGGATGGCAAGGTGTAGCTTGCGATTTATCTTGGCATGTTTCTTCAATAAGTCTTTCCAATTCTGAGTTGGCTAGCACAATTTTGCCAGTGGTTGTGGATCTATCTGCTCTTGTTAATGTGAAACTCAACAACAACAATCTTACTGGAACAATTTTAAGGAAACCTACAACCTTGAAATCCCTTAAACTTCTAGATTTGTGCAACAACGATCCGTCAGGCCAAGTTCCTACCTTTTTAGAACAAGTGTTTGGGAATATTCAAGGCAATTCTCAAATTAACAAGCCAGAGTTACCTACTTCTTTGCCCACACAACCAATATCCTCTCCTTCGACTCAGCCTCAGCCATCTAGTCCCTCTAAACCAATTAAATCTCAGAATGGAACTCCCTCTGCATCCTCACCACTTCATGACGATAATTCAACATCCACGACAATTGGGTCTAGCATTTCAGTGCTTGCTCTAGCTGACAATAGGCCTTCTAGATTTTCTAGCTACAAATCTTCTTCTAGTTCCATCAGTGTTGTAATTGGAGCAGCAATGGGGGGATATGCACTTTTGCTCCTTGCCTTTCTGACTGCTTGCTTTTTTTACAAGGAAAAATAGCACGTGCAAGGTTTTGCACCTGTTACAGTACATCCTCAAGATTCTGATTAGATAGAGATTCTGTGAATGGCGTTGTTGAAATCGATATTGAAAGCAAAAGGAGTGGAGCTCAGAGTAGAAACCGTAGTGGCTCCAATGATCTGCAGGTTGTGAAAATTGGAAACTTGCAATATCAATACAAATCCTGCGTAGTGCTATCAAGAATTTCTCTAAGTACCACATTTTAGGGAGAGGAGACCTTGGGGTCGTCTACAAAGGTGTGCTAAATGATGGCACCAACATTGATGTCAAGAGAATGGAGGCTGTTGTGGTGAGTAGCAAAGGCCTGAATGAGTTTCAAGTTGAGATTGCAGTGCTAACAAAGGTAAGACATCGCCATTTGGTGGCCCTTTGTTACTGCATCGATGGACATGAAAAATTGCCGGTGTATCAGTATCTTTCAAATGGGATGCTTGCACAACACCTCTTTGAGTAATCAAACTGGGTTGGAAACCCTTAGACTGGAAGAGGAGAACGTCCATCGCACTTCATGTTGCCTGCGGGCTGGAGTACCTTCATGGTCTACCTCATAGGGATTTGAAACCATCCAATATCCTTCTTGATGATAATTCTCGTGCCAAGGTTTTTGATTTTGGATTGCTGAAGTTAGCTCCAAAAGAAAAATACTCGGTATAAACCAAGTTGGCTGGAACATTTGGATGCTTGGCACCTGAATGGCTCTCTCAAACCATCTCCATGACAATGTCCAAGCCCGCAATTCAGCAGCAGCAGCCGCCTCGGCTACCAATTGCCACTTTTCAAATGTTGGCCATCTCCGTGGAGAAGCACAACAGGCCAAACCCTGGAAAAACCAAAAGACGCAGTAGTGCCATTAGAAAAAATTAACAGTTTTTCATCTCCAATGCTTTACGAGATGTCATCTCCTTCTCTGGAGTGGGTAGGCGATGGAAGACTCTTTGTGAGATCTCATTTCTCTCTCTCATTGAGACATGTTGAAGCTGCGTTGCCTGGCTATGCTGGTGCGGAAAAGAAGCTCTAGGTGTTGACTAGGTGCAATTGCAGGAGAATCTGAGTATTGATCCATAGTCATCTTTCCCTATTTAGACGGACTTGGACAAAGTGGAAACAAGGACGCCCTGCTGCCTACCAATCTTAACAAAAACAATTGTGCCATAGGCTCACGAGAATGGCACTCTGAATCCAAGAAATCTCATGGAAGCACATCTCAAATGTTAGGCCATTGCAATTCATATTCTGTATGTCTCAAATGGCAAGGACACACAAAGATTGAGAGAGGGCAAATGGTGTGGGGTAGCGGCAATAGGGGTAAGTGTGTCACCATTTTAGTTGTTTTGTCTTGGGCAGGAAATCTATGAGTTGCTTGAGATTGTCGACTTTTTCTATACACTCTTTCTTCTCTTAAAAATATTTGATAGTTCAAACCTACAGCTTAGTTACAACAAATCGGGCAACTAAACTAATTTTCTTGTTACATATCGTACAATTCCATTTAGCACAAAGTTTTTGAATAGCATATGCATTATGGGGTGTGACTAGAATGAAAAACTTTGTTGATTTGACATGTGTATGTTGGGAATCATCCTTTCAGGATTTATTGCAACTTCGATGGTTTAAAACTCTTGCCTACATAATGCATAACCAAATATCTTTGGCAAGGCAATTGTTCAATCTTATGGCAGATTGAAATGCGCTTCGTCATGGGAAGTAAAAT
This sequence comes from Diphasiastrum complanatum, assembly GCA_029204225.1. Lineage (NCBI taxonomy): Eukaryota > Viridiplantae > Streptophyta > Lycopodiopsida > Lycopodiales > Lycopodiaceae > Diphasiastrum > Diphasiastrum complanatum. The sequence continues at coordinate 35,810,747 of CM055101.1, forward strand.
TGATCCAAGTTGGTCGTTTTTATAATTGCTCTTGGAGATAACGTTCTATGGCTCCAGCCTCCATTTGCATACCCTTGCTCTCTGGTGTGCAAGTGGTGGCTCATGCTTTGATTGGGGGCAAAAAAAAATCTATTCATGAAGATAACTTTCCTCAAAAAAGCCCTCAATATTTTTTCTCACAGCTTTTTGTAATGGTCACATCAATCATTTTTTGGCATTTTGTTCAATCAATTTTTTGCAAGTTTTCTAAACTACTCTCATAATGTCATAAACCCAAGTTTTTTTCTTGCAAGCTAGTCTCATAATGTGAAAAGCCCAAGTTCACTCACAAAATTTGCCAACAATCCCCTCACAAATTGTCAAACCCAAGATTTGAGACAAGTTTTGAGACATGCGCTCAAAGCCTCAAACATATATCCATTTTGAATCGATAGAATAACCTCAATTGGATGCGAATGGTCTTCTCCTTGGCAAATTTCAAAGTTCAAACTGCGTATTGAAATTGCAAGGAGATAGGCATAATCTCCTTCTTGAAAAATTTGAAGAGGAAAATTGCCACCTCTTCATGGCAAAATGCCAACAAAACAATACTAACAGCTCTGACTATAACAAGTACTAACAATTTGGAAGAGATCGTTCTGCATCCAACTGACATTATTTCATCGATTTGAAATGGATATATGTTTGAGCCTATGTTTCAAATCATAAAATGCACAAGGGATACAGATTGATGTATAATTAAATTGATTGCCAAAATGAGTAGTCAAACAAAAATGTGAATAAAGACAAGGAGTATATGCCTAGCTATAGACAATGTATATATGCCAAGTTGATTGCCTTTTGGTTTGAAAATTTCTAGAGTTTTGTTTGCAATACAACATTATTTCTCCTCCGGCAAGGTTTGTAGTGTCCTCAAATTAGGCAAATAATTGTCTTCATGTAATAATATATTACATCTACCATTTCCAAGAACAATTAAATCTACAAAGTGAAAATTTCACTAGAAGCTACAAAGTATATACATGTTCACAATAGAAACCATTATGCTTTGCGTTACTTCTCTTATTCTCTCATTGCAATCAATTTTGCATATGTTGTCAACTTATCTCAAAAATTCAGGATCTACTCAAGATGATCACATATATAAATAGGGTCAATTATTAACCTCAATTCAAGGCTAGAATTGCGTTTCTAGTTAAACAAGTGCATAGTAAAAACCATTTTGGAATTGTGAGCTGTAGCAAGTAGTCATCAGTCTTAATGCTAGTAGGGACCCAAACTCGTAGATGATGAGTGAGGATAGGATGAACTTGTGAAAGACAACTCAATGGCCTACTTTACCGATAAATTGTCAAAAATATAGAAATCATAAACATGGATAAATGAGCTGATTCTTTTTTCTGGAACTTGGATCCAACAGGTGGTTGAAAATACACAACTTGGAAACAATCCTTGACAGGCTTGACGTGAGCTCCCAAAACCGTTCTATAAAGGCCTATAGACAAAGTGTGTGTTGCTTGTGGGACTTTTTGGTCTTCTTCTGTGTTGAAGAAGCATCAGAAGTTTCTATAATCTTAGGTGCCTTTTAGTTGGATCAAGTAAGCTTGTAATGTTGACTATTTTCACTCCAATGTCTTTTTGGTTTGCAGCATAGATGCCCGTTCCGACTGGTTCGGAACATTCCGTTTCGTACACACCGAAGGGAAAACATTCCATTACATGCGGAACAAACTATAGTTCACGACCGTCAGAGTGCAGATTTTTTAGATCAATTTCAAATCATGCTTTTGAAAGGCATAGTTTCCTTTTATCACTCCGCTCCATTGAAGGAGACCGAGAACCATGACAGAGGGAGAGTATAGAGTGAATGGAGGCTGCAACGGCAGGTCGTTTGCAGCCTCTTGCAGGAACACATAACGCCATTTGTGGGCTGGATGTTCAGTGCAGATTCCAGAAACCCATCGCCATCGCTGCTGCTGCTATATTGCTTGCTAGATAGTGCTGCTCTTCCTTGTGCTTTGAAAACTTCCATTGCTGTTGCTGTAGTGATTAAAATGCAACACACAAAACCTGCTCCTGCTGCGCTTCATATAAGAAGACAATCTGAGACAACAAAAAGTTATATGCGAGGAATGTGATCCTTCAATCATGGATCATGCGAGGTGCGAGCGAGCACCTTTCCCAATGCCATCAATCCAGATCATGTTCACAAGCCGATGTTGTTGGATACTTTCCCTCATTATCTACACTCTGACGCTCATCCCTCTAACACCCTAACGTAAGTTCAGAAAAATAATACATATACGTTCCGAAAAATAAAATAAAACAGACACATTCCATTTCGGAACGCGCATTCTGTACGCATTTCGAAACGGAACAGGCATCTATGGTTTGCAGTGTATCTCTATCTGTAATTGACCAAATCAATATAGCTCTAGCCTCTACACAATGTTATTTTTGCCTCTTTCCAGTTTACAAATATGTTCTTTTGATGCATGCATTGATGATTTCCGAGTTCATTCACCGCTAACTAAATTATCCCAAAATAAAAAAATTCAGCCATATCTTTTCCAACAAAAAAAAAAGGATTGGGAATTAGGGTCACGGATCGCTGACGTTCCGGAATGTTTTTGCAGCGTCTCGCAATTCGCTGCAACACTGGTTTAAATAACAAGTTTCCTTCTTGTTGCTTTAGCATGAATCCATTGATTATTGACATATAGAACATGAAAGAGTCAGTGATAGTCGCAACATAAGAGGAAATCCATCCCATTTCATGAAAAAGTGCAAACATACCTCCTCCTGGAGAAGGCTCTGTATCTGTTCGATCCCTCTGAGACTTCTGAGACTTTCCATGTCATTCTACACACAGTTGGGATTAAAAATCACAATCCGCCTCTCTGGAAACAGAAATATGAACTACAGATTGAAACCATTCAGCAAGACAAAGTGAGGCTAATGACGTGATTATTTGATGTGGCTGGCAAGTAATATAGCAGAAGATTCTTACAATGGTAGATTGCAAATCCAGGAAGTCGTTGCGCCCTGCAGCTTCAACAAATTATGAAAGTTTGTCAAAACAAAGATAGCGAAATGGTAGGCCGAAACTTTTGAGAGCAATAACATACAAAATTTTCAAGGAAGTAGCCAAAGAAAAGACTGAAAATCTGCACGTACACAGAATTAAACTAGAGGAATTAGCATGCCCCACCGCCAATAGCTATGCTGCTGCAATATGTACGTCTTGCGAGCTCAAAACTCCCCCTCTCTCTCCCTCTCTCCCTCCCCATGTGGACATAGACCTTTCTCACAAGCAGTGAATGTACGGCTACACCTAAACCTTCTATGTAATTTTTCATGTTCAAAAACAAGAAGAGATCCCGCACCATGTTGGATTAATAGACGCAGAAAGAGAGAAGGATGACTGGATCGTACATTAAGATACCTGGGCGCCAAACGTATAAAAGAAAAGATAGCTCACCTAAAGCTGAACTGAACTTGCTGGCCCGTCCAGCCAAAAAGATAAGCGGAGCAATTACAGACACAGCTAGTAGGACGATCACGGACATGCGACATCTGCTGCTCCTGTTGCGCTGTTGGGGGACCGCTACTCCCCCCGCTCTTTTTAGCGGCATGACAGGCGAAGTTAGAACACGGTGAATGAAGGCGTCCTGTCTGCTGTCTGCGGGTGGGCTGCAAAATATTTAGTCTGCCTAATCACAACATTGTGACTGTTTCTTTGAAGCAATATCGAAACTGACGCCCTTCTGCATTCTAAGACGAGTGGTGAAGGAATTCCAAGTCTGGCAGTGGCATCGTTTGATCTCAGCTCTAAACGCCTGCTCTCAAGAATGACAAGCCATAGCCTGAAGGCATAAAATATTCTGCTGCTGAGCTGCTATTGTTCGAAAATTTACTAGCCCTGGCGAATGATTGGCATTTGATGTATTTCTGATGCGATTTCATTTAAAGAACGACAATGGGGTTCTTGATCTAAGTATTGTGTTTCCAGAGGTTTGCACTAGTTAGCATAATCAAACCATTCGGCAGAACAAATTGTTCTCGCAGTAAATCGATGGCATCACCGAGTTGTTTTTCGGGCGAATGCTTCTGAGGCAACCCATAGCAGTGGCGTCTTGTAGCTTGCGTATCAGCTACATGGCCGACGTAGACATCTTTTTCCTTTGCAAACCGAATCCTGCTTTCCAACAACTTCCGTTTCCCAACAAACAGCTTGATGACTCATCCGCCTACACATCTTGCCTTTCCGCTCTCAATTCCCAGGACTTAGAGACGCCACTCTGCTCACTCCAACCTTTTGTTATTTCAACGATGCACTCCATTCCTGCCACACCCTTCTTGCTGAATTACAATCCACCATGTCCGATCCACATTCTTGCAACAAAAATACTGACTGCCCGGTGCTCTATTGCCAAAGCACACCTACTCAAACCTAAAACCTCTTGCTCAACACTCCATCAGCCATTGCTCAGCCGCGCCTGTGGCGATGGCGTGCTTCCTTGAGACTGGATCAGCAATCGTAGAGCAGAGGGAGAGAGAGAGAGAGAGAGAGAGCGCCAAAGGGGGCAATGAGGGAAGCAGGCAGAGGAGGAGGAGCCATGAGAGGTCCCTCCCCATTCAAACACAAAATGGATGGGTGTTTCATTTTTTATTTTTGTTAAAAAACACCGGGTATGCTCGGTCCGAGGAACTGGGCCAAGGCCAAGGCCAAAAGAACTACTCCTAGGAACTAACTGGGTGCTTCATGTGGCTAGGCCACCATCTCTCACTTTCAACTTTGCGTAACTTTGGGTGGGTGGTCAATCTCGCATGAAAGGAACCCTTTACCATCTCGCACAGATGCTTTTTGGTTTCCAAAGGGGAGTCTCTAACTTTGGACCACATAAACTTTGGATGCCAAGTTAACCAGCGGAGGTGCATATGCACACAGAGATGGCTCGACTGGTGTTGATTTTTTTACTCATTGCCTTTTCACAACTTTTGAAGTCATTACCTCATGAATTTTGATAAGGTTTGTTGGTGGATGAGCCTTGGGGCTTAATGACATGCTTGACACGAGATACTTTGCCCTCGGATCACTTGGATGCTCACAATGTGTTGTAAAGCTATCTTCATAAGCTTTACTTCCGGCGCCACTGGCGCCAGCATTGTCCCCGGCACCAGCAGCGCTCCTGCTGCTCTCGCCGGCGCCACTGTGACCAGAATCTAGCCGGCAACAAGATTGGCAACAAGTTGGATCGAGCCATAATCCTAGCCGATGGGAAGCAAAGTGTTGGAAAGGCTTTTTGTCCGAAGAACTCTACTCTAAAGTCCGATCAGCTGATTTATTAAGTGGAGGGGAACTATCACACACACCTCTCTCTTGGGGCAAATTTTGAATTAAAGTTGATCAAAATGGGGGCAAATTCAAGGTGACCTAGCCATACTCACACGAGGAGACTGGCGAACTTTGGACCTAATAAGTTGACAAGTTTTTGTTGTGGAAAGGAAAGTTTGTTATAGGCTTTCTCTGGACCAGCAATGATGAGGAAACATATGAGTACGCTGGCTTGTGTTACGTGTAAGGCAGCTGATCAATGAAGGAACTGTGAAAGTTGAGTCTTGCATGAGAGACTTGGTATTTCGAACGGACGCTAAGGGACAGTTCGCGTTGAGATCGGATTAGTGCAAACTCTGGGTGCATGTTTCTGATTCAAAGAGAGCTACTTGAAGCCAAGCTCGATGTACACTTCTTGTTTTGACTGTGAGACAACTAACCAGTGATGGAATTGTGAAAGTCAAGTTTTGCGCGACGGACATGGTGCTTCAAACAAACGCGAAGAGATAGTTCGGATGCGGATCAAACTGGTGCGACACTTTGGCTTTCCACGAGGTCAATGGTTACATTTGGGCTGATTCAAAGAGCTACTTCAAGCTAAGTGAGAGGTGCATTGCGGAGTACTCAATCTTTGCCTACCTTAAAGAGCCAAGATGGAAAAGTATCAAGATCAGGCTTGGACAAGGAGAGAAATCAAGGTGCAGAAGCAACAAGGCACGGAGTGGACCATAAAGTGGGCAATCAAACGATAAATCCTTCGGCTCAGGGAGCCTTGATACCTGTGCGGAACTGAACAAACCTGGAGCTCAGGGAGCTCAACACAAAGTGCATCAAGGACAAATCAGGAGCTCAAAGGAGTTCCAAAGTCGAAAGTCAGAAGCGACAGGGGCAAACATTTCAAAGAAAGGCCTCTGTCACCAATTAATAAGGTTCTCGGGTTTTACGAAAGCGATATCAAATCTACGCTTTTCCCAGACAAAGATATATTTTCAAGTTATGTAATTTTTCAGTACAAAGAGCTGAGCCTCCGACTTGTGGTGTGCCAGCTTCAATGTTAATAAAGAGTGGCCAGTAAATTGAGTACTGTGCCTAGTAGCTTAAATGTATAGTCATTTTAATTGGGAGACACCTTTACTTTAATCTGACATCTGATGAGGACATCAGATTTTATAAAGGTGGGGTGGATGTTGTAAAGCTACCTTTACAAGCTTTACTTGCGGCGCCATCGGCGCCAGCTATGTCCCCGGCGCCAGCAGCGCCCCTGCTGCTCCCGGCGCCACTGTGACCAGAATCCAGCCGGCGCCAAGTTCCTATGGCTGAAAATCTTTGATCGGTTCTAGCGAAGTCCAGAGAGCTCAGATCGATGTGCAATCACCTCACACGATCTAGGCATGATTAAAGGAAGCCTGGGGATCAATAAAATCTAGAGAGAGAAAATGACTTTCTAGAAAGAGAAAATCCTAGAGAGAGAAAAAACGTGCTTTACCAGCTTGGGTAGAGTGCTTGGTATGAGGGGGGGTGCCGAATCACACCAATACTATAGGGGAGTGCGGGTTGCGACTCAGGGCGAGCTCCAACCAAGTCTCAGCCTCCCTTGCTGGAATGTTGTCATGGCTCTCGCCTTGGCATGCTAGCGCCCCGGAGACTAGGGTCGTATCCCGGGACGCCAGCGGTATGCCGTCGGGACCATTCGGTCCGTGGCGCCAGCGGTATGCTGTCGGGACCATTTGGTCCAAGAACTGGTTGTTTCCATATCTGTCGCGGCTTGTGGTTCTGAGTGTTCCTTGCATGAACGTGAATGGGTTAAGCTCTTGGGGAACGGGCTCTAACCTGTCGGCTGAGTTGGATGGCTTGCTTGGGTGGATGTTACCTGTTTATGGCTGTCCAGTCTGGCGTGGCGCCAGGTTGGCTTCCAGCGCTCGTGACGAAGCTTTCAGTTGGTTAAGTCTGATGTAAGTCAGACCGCTTGCTTGGAATGGATGTTACTCGTTTGTAACGAAGCTTCGAGTTGGTTGAGTTTGATGTATGTCGGGCGGCTTGCTTGGAGGGAAGTCACCCACGTCGGGACCCCCGATCTGGCATGGCGCCAGGTTGGATCTCAATGTTGGTTTTCGGAACTTCAAGTTGGTTAAGTCTGATCGTTGTTGGCGAGTTGGCTGCTTGTATGTCAAGTGGGTTTGGATGGCAAGAGTTGAAGGCTGGGAAGCTAAGTCGTGGTTCCCGGCTCCCTTTGGGATGCCTGCGCTACACTTCCTGACTAGGCCATGACTCGAGCTCCAGAGCTAGCTCATGACTTGTGACTACTTGACTGGCTCACCACAGGTCGGAGGCTCAGTCCTTGACGTTCTAACTTGCTCTGGGACTTTAGGGAGTGTCACCCCTTAGAGTCTTACAGGGCACGTTGGGTGCACCTGAGTCAGCTTTACAACACCAATACTATAGGGGAGTGCGGGTTGCGACTCAGGGCGAGCTCCAACCAAGTCTCAGCCTCCCTTGCTGGAATGTTGTCATGGCTCTCGCCTTGGCATGCTAGCGCCCCGGAGACTAGGGTCGGTGTTGTAAAGCTGACTTGGGTGCACCCAGCGTGCCCTGTAAGACTCAAAGGGGTGACACTCCCTAAGGTCCCAGAGCAAGTTAGAATGTCAAGGACTGAGCCTCCGACCTGTGGTGAGCCAGTCAAGTAGTCACAAAGTCATGAGCTAGCTCTGGAGCTCGAGTCATGGCCTAGTCAGGAAAGCAGGTTGATTCGGCCGCCGGGACGGCTCCCGGGACCCATGTCCGGGAGCCAGACTGATTCTGCCAGGCTTGCCAGGCTTAATCAGCAAAATAAAAACTAAGTCCTAAAAAGCGTGCTTTACCAGAAAGCACTATGTTTCAAACCAGAGGGGGTGCGCCGAATCACAGCAGAACTATAGGGGGAGTCCGGCAGACAGAAACTTGGGCAGCTCAACCAGCGCCAAGAATCCAGTCGCCAGGTCTCAGCTCCCTCTACCAGCACGAGCCAGGCACAATGCCCAGCACGTGTTGGTGGCCCCGAGACCGGTCAGTCTATGTATGAATGTAACCTCTTCCAAATCTAATAAAGTTGATCCTTGGGGATGATTACCATTTCGGTTTCGCCTCCGGGACTGGTCCAAGTGGAAGGACCCTTACTACAACCTTTTTGCGTCGCTGGCGCCTAAGGGTCCCTGTCATCGACATGGGGCTTGCCGCTATGCCAATTGGTTAATTTGGCGACCACTATGCCTTGGATTTCATGTGTGGCTTGTCTTTGCCTTTGGTTACCTTTTGGGGACGGATTCTGAGTTGGCTTTCGGGTTGGTTGGGATTCCAGTTTTCTTAAGTCTGAATGGTTAAGCTTGTTACGATTCTGAGTTGGCTTTTACGTAAGTGCATGATGGATGAATGTTAGACTTAAGCGCGTGTTGGGGAAACCGCTCAAGTCCCAGCGCCCTTTGAGGCGCCGGCGCAACATGTGGTATCAGAGCCGACTAGCCGGTCAGCTACGCAAGTCTCACAGGGATGGCCACGTTTTGGGATTTGTCAGGACAACCGTTGCGCAAGGTGCTGCCCACAGTGTAAGCACGGGTGCGTCCACGGTCGGGGTGGTCGGCAGAACGGGGGACTTGATGAGTCAAAGTGCTGCCCTCGAGGTGTAAGCACGGTCAGTTCTCGCGGTTCGGGCCTGGCGCTGTCTGCACGTAGGACGGATGAGGCAAAGTGCTGCCTAGGTAGGTGAAAGGTGTAAAGCACGGGTGGTTAGCTGCCGGTGCGGGATAGCTGCCGATCGTTTAGCTATAAGGGCTATCGACCAAAAAGTGTTGGGGCGTGACTGAGGCAATGTGCTGCTTAATGGTGAAAGCAAGGATGGTTGGATGGATGTTTCCCCGTGGGCTAATTCTGTGATAGATTTGTGTGGGCGCGGCTAGGCAAAGGTCCTACGTCCGGTCTCAGGGGGGGTTTGTGGCTTGAGAGGGATCCTCTATGTTTGCTTTGGTTGGTATGTTCCGTTTGTCGTGTGCTTGCTTGGACACAAATGACCTGGTTCCTACTTGGCTCTCAGGTGATGTGGGCGTGCTAAGTTTGAGGAAGGGATATTTTCATTGAAGCTGATTTAATAAAGAAGAAAAGAGAGCTATGGGGCCCGGCTGACAGAAGGGAGAGCTTCAAATATAAAAAGGATTGAGGCGATAATCTGTTGGAAGTACACCTCTGACTATAATGGAGGACCATCTTGAAGAGTTACGAGCACTGACGGACGGAGAAGAGCTGACTCGAGAATACAGCTCTCGCATGCATCGAGATGGCACCAGGTCCAAGTCGAGAAAGAAAGAGCGTATGCACTCCACAGTGGCGCCCCTCCATGAAGAGATGGGTGGCCCTTCTGAACCTACACCAAGAGATGAACCCTTGCCAGAGGCACAACAGGACCTCTTTGAAGTGAAGATGCGGCAATACTTATCAAGCGCAATGACGGCTATGCTTAGCGAGGTGAAGAAGGATAGAGAAACCGAAAGGAAAGAATGGCAAACATCCTTGCGAGCCATGAATCTTACCCAAATTAACCTTGCTAGAGAAATGAGAGACGGGCTAACACAGCTCGAAGCCAGGTTTGAAGAGTTGGAAGCAACTAGGGAGAATGCAGTGGCGCCTCCTCCACAGATACCAAGAGAACCACAAGCGCGAACCACGGAGGGCCCAAGAAAGACTGCCAAAGTGAAAGCACCACCTACTTTCAAAGGAGAGCGTGATATTCGAGTTGTGGAAGATTGGTTGTTTCACATGGACCATTACTTCCGTCTAATGAACACTCCTGAGGAAGAAAGAACTGACTTGGCATTAGCATATTTTGAGGGCTACACTACAAATTGGTACCGGATGGCAGGAATGCATTTTCAAACATGGGACGCATTCAAAGCCGCGTTACGAGAGGAGTTCATACCGAAGGATTCACACATGAGATTGAGGACAGAATTATCGGGGCTCAAACAGAAAGGGTCATTGCGAGAGTACCTCAATAGATTCAGACAGAGTGTATGGGTTATTGAAGATATGTCCGAGGCGGACAAAACTCATTACCTATTGTCTGGAATGCAATCCTGGACCCGACGTGCGATAGATAGCTACATGCCCCATGATTTCAATTCAACTATTCGAGCGGCTGAAATGGTTTGTGATTATGAGAGCACATTGGCACCAGCTGCTCCCGCAACCTCAACAAGAGTATTTAGTGGATCCAGACCGAGTCCGAGCTTCTTTTCAAGAGGGGACTCAGCTCCAAATGGCAACCAAGCCTCGAGTAGCGTGAATAAACTCCCAACAAAAACAGGGTTTGGCAACCAAGGCAACAATGGAGGGAACATGTTCCAGAGAAGAAACAATGTTGGACCTTCGACTAGTCACAGCAACAGCTCACCAACAGTGGGCAGTTCCATGCGTTGCTTCAACTGTCATCAGCAAGGTCACTCTTGGAGATCATGCCCCAAACCATTGAATAAGCAAATCATGGCTGCCATTGAAGGATTTGATAGGATGGAGAGAGAGGCATTTGATCAAGAAGATGGTGAACAAGATGATGAAGAGGACCCAGAAACGGATTTGACGGAGTCTGACCTGAATGCCTTGCAACAGATAGGGGCACTTGCGGCTTATCGTGAACATCTTATGGCGACTCCTGCGAGAGGATCCAAGTTATTGTACCTGAAAGGCTGTATTCAAGGCAGGATCATTTACTTCATGGTAGACCTGGGGGCGTCTCATAACTACTTGTCAGAAAAACTGACAGGAGAATTGGACATCCAATGTGAAGAAAATGTGACTCCTATTTGTGTGGAGACCGCGAAAGGTACAATGACCACTTGTAGATTGGCAACCAACTTACCAATCTCTCTGGGAGCCTGGAAGAATCGACTAACGTTCACAATCTTGAAGATGGATGCCTTCGACGCTATTTTGGGATTAAGTTGGTTTAACGAACATGTGGTGGCCTTCTTGGCAAAAGGGGTTAACCTTGTGTTATTATATAATGGCAGGAGACCTTGTGTCGTCAGAGCTGTGCCAGGGGACCAACTAGAAAAGAACGACACAAATGAACCTGAGCCAACCATTCCTCCCAATCTCATTCACCTATTTAACGAAGGACAACCAACAGTGACAGACCAGCTGGCACGGGAACAAATGGAGCCAAAATTGCCTATAGTCTCTACATCAAAGGTGAATTCAAGTGCCGATGCAGAGCTCAAGGAGCTCACCTTGTGTGACCAAGCGAAAACTCACCTTTTTAATGAAAGACATCCAACAGTGACAAACCAGTTGACGCGAGGTCAAATGGAGCCAACATTGCCTGCAGTTTCTACGTCAAAGGTGAATCTAAGTGCCGATGCAGAGCTCAAGGAGCTCAACCTGGACGACCAAACGAAATATCTAGAGTCCTAGGGGACTCATCCAGATGTGCGACGACAACGACATATCTGAGGCTTAAGGGAGCCGTGAGTACCTTTTTCTTTCATGCTAATAAAGTAAGCCGCATTTCTCATTGAGGAGTGAGCTTCAGTTTGATGTCTAAGTGCAGCAGCTTCACACAGGTTTTACGTAAGTGAACTAGATCCACACTTTTCCTGTGCTGGGTGTAAAACACAATATCATTACTCTACTTTACAGTTGGTTTCCTTTGGCCGGTGAATCAAGCCCGTGCCCTTGTATATGTGACTAAAGTCTGGCCGGTGAATTAAGCCCGTGCCATGAGTCTTAGGTTCTAGTTTGGCCCTGATGAGGACATCAGCTTTCTCAAACGAGGGGAGGATGTTGTAAAGCTGACTTGGGTGCACCCAGCGTGCCCTGTAAGACTCAAAGGGGTGACACTTCCTAAGGTCCCAAAGCAAGTTAGAATGTCAAGGACTGAGCCTCCGACTTGTGGTGAGCCAGTCAAGTAGTCACAAAGTCATGAGCTAGCTCTGGAGCTCGAGTCATGGCCTAGTCAGGAAAGCAGGTTGATTCGGCCGCCGGGACGGCTCCCAGGACCCATGTCCGGGAGCCAGACTGATTCTGCCAGGCTTGCCAGGCTTAATCAGCAAAATAAAAACTAAGTCCTAAAAAGCGTGCTTTACCAGAAAGCACTATGTTTCAAACCAGAGGGGGTGCGCCGAATCACAGCAGAACTATAGGGGGAGTCCGGCAGACAGAAACTTGGGCAGCTCAACCAGCGCCAGGAATCCAGTCGCCAGGTCTCAGCTCCCTCTACCAGCACGAGCCAGGCACAATGCCCAGCACGTGTTGGTGGCCCCGAGACCGGTCAGTCTATGTATGAATATAACCTCTTCCAAATCTAATAAAGTTGATCCTTGGGGATGATTACCATTTCGGTTTCGCCTCCGGGACTGGTCCAAGTGGAAGGACCCTTACTACAACCTTTTTGCGTCGCTGGCGCCTAAGGGTCCCTGTCATCGACATGGGGCTTGCCGCTATGCCAATTGGTCAGTTTGGCGACCACTATGCCTTGGGTTTCATGTGTGGCTTGTCTTTGCCTTTGGTTACCTTTTGGGGACAGATTCTGAGTTGGCTTTCAGGTTGGTTGGGATTCCAGTTTTCTTAAGTCTGAATGGTTAAGCTTGTTACGATTCTGAGTTGGCTTTTACGTAAGTGCATGATGGATGAATGTTAGACTTAAGCGCGTGTTGGGGAAACCGCTCAAGTCCCAGCGCCCTTTGAGGCGCCGGCGCAACAGTCGGTCACACACTTGAAATGTAACCTTCTCAGATTTATCAATAAAGTGGGATTTTCCTCAAACTGACTCTGATTACCTTCTGGGTTTCAGTGTTCGGTAAAAGCGCCAGTTGTAAGGCCGCTTTCAAAATTTTTAACTTGGCACATAGCTGAGGGTCGTATCCCGGGACGCCAGCGGTATGCCGTCGGGACCATTCGGTCCGTGGTGCCAGCGGTATGCTGTCAGGACCATTTGGTCCAAGAACTGGTTGTTTCCATATCTGTCGCGGCTTGTGGTTCTGAGTGTTCCTTGCATGAACGTGAATGGGTTAAGCTCTTGGGGAACGGGCTCTAATCTGTCGACTGAGTTGGATGGCTTGCTTGGGTGGATGTTACCTGTTTATGGCTGTCCAGTCTGGCGTGGCGCCAGGTTGGCTTCCAGCGCTCGTGACGAAGCTTTCAGTTGGTTAAGTCTGATGTAAGTCAGACCGCTTGCTTGGAATGGATGTTACTCGTCTGTAACGAAGCTTCGAGTTGGTTAAGTTTGATGTATGTCGGGCGGCTTGCTTGGAGGGAAGTCACCCACGTCGGGACCCCCGATCTGGCATGGCGCCAGGTTGGATCTCAATGTTGGTCCTCGGAACTTCAAGTTGGTTAAGTCTGATCGTTGTTGGCGAGTTGGCTGCTTGTATGTCAAGTGGGTTCGGATGGCAAGAGTTGAAGGCTGGGAAGCTAAGTCGTGGTTCCCGGCTCCCTTTGGGATGCCTGCGCTACACTTGAGGTGTAAGCACGGTCAGTTTCCGCGGTTCGGGCCTGGCGCCGTCTGCACGTAGGACAGATGAGGCAATGTGCTGCCATTAGGATGGTGTAAGCACGGTCTGTGCCTTGTGGGGTGCGGGGTAACATATTCGCGATGGCCACCGTTCGTTTAGCTATAAGGGCTATCGACCAAATTTGGTGGGGGCGTTACTGAGGCAATGTGCTGCCTAACGGTGAAAGCACGGGTGCGTCCACGATTTGGGTGGTATGCTGCCGATCGTTTAGCTATAAGGGCTATCGACTAAATTTGGTGGGGGCGTTACTGAGGCAATGTGCTGCCTAACGGTGAAAGCACGGGTGCGTCCACGGGGGTGGTATATTCAAGGATAGCTGCCATTCGTTTAGCTATAAGGACTATCGACCAAATTTGGTGGGGGCGTTACTGAGGCAATGTGCTGCCTAACGGTGAAAGCACGGGTGCGTCCACGATTGGGGGGTACGCTGCCGATCGTTTAGCTATAAGGGCTATCGACTAGATTTGGTGGGGGCGTTACTGAGGCAATGTGCTGCCTGACGGTGAAAGCACGGGTGCGTCCACGGGGGTGGTATATTCAAGGATAGCTGCCGATCGTTTAGCTATAAGGGCTATCGACCAAAAAGTGGTGGGGCGTGACTGAGGCAATGTGCTGCTTAATGGTGAAAGCACGGATGGTTGGAGGGGTGTCCTATGTGGGCTGATTCCGAGATCGATTTGTATGGGCGCGGCCAGGCAAAGGTCCGTTGGCAGGACCATCTCAAAGGGGGACCTTGTCTTTGTTACTTGTTAGTAAACCTGCCTGAGTGTCTTACTTGTACGTATTCGTGGTGAGTCTTAGTACTCGTGCTTTGCCTGGTTTGCATGATTGCTTGTGATACAAGGAGCTGATGGCTCGAGAAGGAACCTTTTCTTTTGAAGGCTGATACCATCAAACAAAGAGGACTACAGAATCTGTGGGGCGGATTTGCAGTTCAAGTACTCACACGTGAACGACAACGAAACGACTCAATGTTTGCAAAGGATGGATGGCTAGCCTGTTTCTTGGGTTAGTTTCATTTGCGACAACGCCTACCAGATGCAAGCAGGAAGTCAAAAGTTGGAAAGGGTAATTTCAGGGGAGATCTTCTATAGCAGTTGGTCTTCATTTTGGGATGGCCACCTTCGGAACTGAAACTCACTGAGCATGGGTGATATCCAGTATCAGTTGGGTTTTTCCTCAAAGGGGAAAAGACTAGGATCCTCTTCAGAGATTGGCAACAAGTTGGATCGAGCCATAATCCTAGCAGATGGGAAGCAAGGTGTTGGAAAGGCTTTTTGTCCGAAGAACTCTACTCTAAGTCCGATCAGCTGATTTATTAAGTGGAGGGGAACTATCACACACACCTCTCTCTTGGGGCAAATTTTGAATGAAAGTTGATCAAAATGGGGGCAAATTCAAGGTGACCTAGCCATACTCACACGAGGAGACTGGCGAACTTTGGACCTAATAAGTTGACAAGCTTTTGTTGTGGAAAGGAAAGTTTGTTATAGGCTTTCTCTGGACCAGCAATGATGAGGAAACATATGAGTACGCTGGCTTGTGTTACGTGCAAGGCAGCTGATCAATGAAGGAACTGTGAAAGTTGAGTCTTGCATGAAAGACTTAGTATTTCGAACGGACGCTAAGGGACAGTTCGCGTTGAGATCGGATTAGTGCAAACTCTGGGTGCATGTTTCTGATTCAAAGAGAGCTACTTGAAGCCAAGCTCGATGTACACTTCTTGTTTTGACTGTGAGGCAACTAACCAGTGATGGAATTGTGAAAGTCAAGTTTTGCGCGACGGACATGGTGCTTCAAACAAACGCGAAGAGATAGTTCGGATGCGGATCAAACTGGTGCGACCCTTTGGCTTTCCACGAGGTCAATGGTTACATTTGGGCTGATTCAAAGAGCTACTTCAAGCTAAGTGAGAGGTGCATTGTGGAGTACTCAATCTTTGCCTACCTTAAAGAGCCAAGATGGAAAAGTATCAAGATCAGGCTTGGACAAGGAGAGAAATCAAGGTGCAGAAGCAACAAGGCACGGAGTGGACCATAAAGTGGGCAATCAAACGATAAATCCTTCGGCTCAGGGAGCCTTGATACCTGTGCGGAACTGAACAAATCTGGAGCTCAGGGAGCTCAACACAAAGTGCATCAAGGACAAATCAGGAGCTCAAAGGAGTTCCAAAGTCGGAAGCGACAGGGGCGAACATTTCAAAGAAAGGCCTCTGTCACCAGTTAATAAGGTTCTCGGGTTTTACGAAAGCGATATCAAATCTACGCTTTTCCCAGACAAAGATATATTTTCAAGTTATGTAATTTTTCAGTACAAAGAGCTGAGCCTCCGACTTGTGGTGTGCCAGCTTCAATGTTAATAAAAAGTGGCCAGTAAATTGAGTACTGTGCCAAGTAGCTTAAATGTATAGTTATTTTAATTGGGAGACACCTTTACTTTAATCTGACATCTGATGAGGACATCAGATTTTATAAAGGTGGGGTGGATGTTGTAAAGCTACCTTTACAAGCTTTACTTCCGGTGCCATCGGCGCCAGCTATGTCCCCGGCGCCAGCAGCGCCCCTGCTGCTCCCGGCGCCAACGGCGCCGCTCCCGGCGCCACTGTGACCAGAATCCAGCCGGCGCCAAGTTCCTATGGCTGAAAATCTTTGATCGGTTCTAGCGAAGTCCAGAGAGCTCAGATCGATGTGCAATCACCTCACACGATCTAGGCATGATTAAAGGAAGCCTGGGGATCAATAAAATCTAGAGAGAGAAAATGACTTTCTAGAAAGAGAAAATCCTAGAGAGAGAAAAACGTGCTTTACCAGCTTGGGTAGAGTGCTTGGTATGGGGGGGGGGGGGTGCCGAATCACACCAATACTATAGGGGAGTGCGGGTTGCGACTCAGGGCGAGCTCCAACCAAGTCTCAGCCTCCCTTGCTGGAATGTTGTCATGGCTCTCGCCTTGGCATGCTAGCGCCCCGGAGACTAGGGTCAGTCACACACTTGAAATGTAACCTTCTCAGATTTATCAATAAAGTGGGATTTTCCTCAAACTGACTCTGATTACCTTCTGGGTTTCAGTGTTCGGTAAAAGCGCCAGTTGTAAGGCCGCTTTCAAAATTTTTAACTTGGCACATAGCTGAGGGTCGTATCCCGGGACGCCAGCGGTATGCCGTCGGGACCATTCGGTCCGTGGCGCCAGCGGTATGCTGTCAGGACCATTTGGTCCAGGAACTGGTTGTTTCCATATCTGTCGCGGCTTGTGGTTCTGAGTGTTCCTTGCATGAACGTGAATGGGTTAAGCTCTTGGGGAACGGGCTCTAATCTGTCGACTGAGTTGGATGGCTTGCTTGGGTGGATGTTACCTGTTTATGGCTGTCCAGTCTAGCGTGGCGCCAGGTTGGCTTCCAGCGCTCGTGACGAAGCTTTCAGTTGGTTAAGTCTGATGTAAGTCAGACCGCTTGCTTGGAATGGATGTTACTCGTCTGTAACGAAGCTTCAAGTTGGTTAAGTTTGATGTATGTCGGGCGGCTTGCTTGGAGGGAAGTCACCCACGTCGGGACCCCCGATCTGGCATGGCGCCAGGTTGGATCTCAATGTTGGTCCTCGGAACTTCAAGTTGGTTAAGTCTGATCGTTGTTGGCGAGTTGGCTGCTTGTATGTCAAGTGGGTTCGGATGGCAAGAGTTGAAGGCTGGGAAGCTAAGTCGTGGTTCCCGGCTCCCTTTGGGATGCCTGCGCTACAGTCACACACTTGAAATGTAACCTTCTCAGATTTATCAATAAAGTGGGATTTTCCTCAAACTGACTCTGATTACCTTCTGGGTTTCAGTGTTCGGTAAAAGCGCCAGTTGTAAGGCCGCTTCCAAATTTTTAAGTTGGCACATAGCTGAGGGTCGTATCCCGGGACGCCAGCGGTATGCCGTCGAGACCATTCGGTCCGTGGCGCCAGCGGTATGCTGTCGGGACCATTTGGTCTAGGAATTGGTTGTTTCCATATCTGTCGCGGCTTGTGGTTCTGAGCATTCCTTGCATGAACGTGAATGGGTTAAGCTCTTGGGGAACGGGCTCTAACTTGTCGGCTGAGTTGGATGGCTTGCTTGGGTGGACGTTACCTGTTTATGGCTGTCCAGTCTGGCGTGGCGCCAGGTTAGCTTCCAGCGCTCGTGACGAAGCTTTCAGTTGGTTAAGTTTGATGTAAGTCAGACCGCTTGCTTGGAATGGATGTTACTCATTTGTAACGAAGCTTCGAGTTGGTTAAGTTTGATGTATGTCGGGCGGCTTGCTTGGAGGGAAGTCACCCACATCGGGACTCCCGATCTGGCATGGTGCCAGGTTGGATCTCAATGTTGGTTTTCGGAACTTCAAGTTGGTTAAGTCTGATCGTTGTTGGCGAGTTGGTTGCTTGTATGTCAAGTGGGTTTGGATGACAAGAGTTGAAGGCTGGAAAGCTAAGTCGTGGTTCTCGGCTCCCTTTAGGATGTTTGTGCTACACAATGCTATGCTTCCACTTGAAGTTTTTGGGGAATCACCCTACAAGGCCTTTTTGTTGAGAAAGGACCTTTGAAAGAAAGGCCAAGGAAGAAGACCTTTCCCATCATGAAAACATTTTTTTGGACGAAGTTTTATACACACACCTTTCAAGTGGGAGGTGCATGTAAAAAAAAATGTAACTTTTTTAACATGCACCTTTTGGCAAGTTTTTTTTTTTTTTTTTGGGGGGGAGGGGGTTGTAGCCCTCCAAGGCCCTTCGGCCAAGGGCTATAGTCCTAGGCAAAAGGCCCTTTTGGAAGCACCTTCCCCATCATGAAAACATTTTTTAACTTTTTTTGTCGTAAAAGTCTTTTAAACCTACCTTACAAGCGCAGTAGTTTTGGGGAGGAAGTTCGAGGAAGCAAACCTTCCCCACCATTAAGACAATTTTTTTTCCTTTTTTTCCATAAATTTTTTCTACACACACCCTCCAATCAGAAGGTGCATGTAAAAAAAGTAAATTTTTTTCATTCACCTTTCGATGCTTAGAAGGTGTATGCTAGAACAATTTGTTTAGAGGAAAAACCCTCACAAATTGTGCTCGAGGAGCCGCATTCATTTTCTTTGAAAACAAAATAAATGAACATATGTTTCTGGTTTATCATAAGTACATGAAAAATCTCAACACTTATGACAGAATCCAACGGTGTATGTTTTTTAGTTTCAAACTGTTAAGATGTGAGCAACTTCATCTAACATAAATAATTAGTCGTTTTGCTCGTATCTTAATGGCACCAATATGTTATCAAGCCTGCGCCTTCGGATTTCATAAAAAAAGTGTTCAAATTTTACCACGTTTTAATAATTTATTACTAAGAAAGTGCAAGTGACATAATAAATCTAAGAGGTTTGACATAAATTGAATCAAATTTGATCGCTAATGCCTTCCATCGTGGATTTCATCAAAAACAATCAAATTATTGTCATGTGTCAGTAAAAAATTCAAGTGATCCTAGTGGCACACTATCTTTCATACCTGATCACTTGGATGTCAGGCATGTTTCAACAATATCACCTGGATACTTTCTCTAATCGATACTTGGCATGTGGCAAAACCTAACTCGTTGAAAATATCTAGTACCCGTGGTACTATTTTATGTAGCCACTACTTAGCAAAACAATTCTGTTGTTGTAAAAATCAAATAGCATGTTGACTAATACAAGGTTTTTATCGTGCGCATGACATTCAAATCATTGAAAAATAAAAATACAAATATTGCATTCTAGAATTTTTTTTTTTTAAATTTAAATTCTCAAACCACCTAAGAGCGGCACCATCATCTTTTAACATTAAAGTAGCCGAATGTTGTCACTTTAAAGTTAAAAAGATCACGAGGTAACTCCAAAACTAAAGTCTGCACAATCAATTGGATTAATACCATGTGTTATAATTAAGCATCTTCGCACGACATGAGAATAGTCATTTTTGCCCAACTTGGCCAAGCTAGAGTCCAAGGCTAACATTGGCTTAAGCACTACATTAACACAAAAAATAATGGTCCATTCCTACATGAAATATGCTTATTATTGTGAAAATAATGGCATTTAAAAATTGAAAAAATTTATAGAAGATAGTCTTATTGTGTTTAATCCAAAATGAGTTGAGCATATTATTATAGTTGCTTGTTAAAAAAAATTATGTTAACATATTAATATTATGCTTAAATCTATGAATTTTTAACATATTTTGAAGCTTTTTCTTTTAGTAGATCATAATTTTTTGAGGTTCAATATTTCTTTCAAGTTATATCTTATGTTTTTTTTGCTTTTTAAGGTTGAAGGGTACTATAAGTGTGCTTGACATTTAATGTCATGTTCTTGAATGTATAGTTATACACTATAAACATATTTTTATGTGGGGGAGATCTGAGGGTCGTGGCATCCGAATTTCTTAGGTTTTGACAATCTGCGAGTAAATTATTTGCGAGTTTCATTCTACCCATGGTTCACCAATTATGTAGCACATGGCCTGCCATGTAATATTAACTGCATTATATCTCTAATTGCAAGAAGATACCGACTATATACAAAAATTTCAATGGATTTTAACGTGAACAAACATATTGCTTGTGAGGACCTCAATGTGAGACAACTTTGGAAGTGACATTGGTTGTCTCCATTCTATACTACTAATAATCTTCTCCATGTCTCTTGATAGATGTCATGACAATCTCTAGCACATCTTTGTTCTATGGTATTGTGTTCACTATTATTTTTTTCTTTTCAGTCATGTATTAAAATTAGCTTTTCATTTTCTAGTACCACAAAAGGCTTGCATACCATAGCATGGGCCATTGTATAATGTAAATCATTCACAACCATTCAATTTTCTCATGTAAAACAAGTTGTATAGTCTATGTGATAATGCAAGTACCAAACTATGTAGTCTATATGGCAATTCGGGTATCAAACCATCATGACATTGCCCACACTAGTCATGTCTTAATGGCAAGAGAGGCACTTGGGAAGCACTCATAGCACAATACTAAACAAAGAATCCTTCATGGGTGATGTTTCTAAGGACCAAATCGAATGGCATTTGTATGAAGGAAAATTACACAAATCAAGGAATCAAGAGACCAATTGACAGCAGTGGGGGAGCCAATAAGAGATGTGGATTTAATGCAGACCCCAATGAGCAGCTTATCAAAAAAAATTCAAATGTTTGAATCAAGGGAGGGGATACCGACATTCAAGTATCTTCACAACATCTTGTTGTAGGAGGAACAAAGACGTGAAGTGGTAAAGTCTCGATAATTCTCGTCAGAAGATCAAGCAATGTTGCCTAAAGAATTGAATAAGTTAAGGATTTTCTCAAATAAATCCAATACGGATGATGATGATCAAGGATCCTCATCAAGCAAGAATAAGAAAGGCAAATGCTTTTATTGCCAAAAGCCTAGACATTGGGCTAGAGTTGTCGCAAAAAGAAGGCCGATTTAAGAAGGGTAAAGTGAAGCGATTGACCTATCTTGCTGAAAGAGGATCTTGATAGCGACAATGGAGATCAAGGCACAACATTTGCTACAACATCAGCATCACAACATTCCATTAGTGACACACATTTGTTCATGGATTTAGGAGCGACAAGACATATGATGGACAACAAATCCATGTTAAAAAAGCTAGAGCTAACGATGATGGAAATAGAGTTGCTCAAGAAAATGGTGACAAGTGTCAAATCTATGGGTTGGTGTAGTGCCTATTAATTTCTTGATGGGCAAGTAAAAGTAATTGGAAATGTCTTGTATGTTCTTGACTTACAAAAAAAAAAAAATTATCAGTTGGTACAAGGATGGATCGTAAGTTAAAGGATCGTAAGTTAAAGGTGATGTTCAACAATAAGAAGTGTGAAATTAAGGACGTAAATTAGGGTTTCAAGGTAATCGCTAATGGCTTTTGTGACAAAACTTGTGGTTTATATAGATTGAATGTTGTGGTTACAAAGTGGAATGCGTTAGTAGCAATGTCAATATCTCAAAGTGATTTGTGGCATAGGCACCTAGGACGTCTAAACTTCGTAGGCTTGAAATTATTTTGAAAACTCAAGATGGTGACAAGTTTACCTATCTTGGACAATAAGAAAAATTCCATCTACAAGCGGTGCATTCTTGGAAATTCACATAAAGAGAAGTTTGAGAAAGAGGGGCAACCCATGGACTTACAAAACACATGCCATAGTAGAAGTTTATTAACTTTTACGCATACGTGGTCTTATGATACACATGCCACGGAGTTTTATTTCTTTTTTTACTTTTCACTTTTTTGCTAGCATTATCTCCCTCCTTATTGGATTGGTGGTCCCACACCAATGGAAGCTTTTTCATCCTGGATCTTTTGAGCCTCCTGGAGGCGAGATTGTTGTTGGCGAGATTGGTAAATCTTGTTCTTGATGCCCTCCATCATTTCCCAGCGCAATTGTTAAGGAAGAGCATGTGTTTGTAGTAGTGGAGCATTCCTTGGAGAAAGTCATGGATTTTCCACAGTTCTACCATATCAACGTGTAGTGCCAAAGTGAGGGCTGCTCGATAATAAAGCCACGCTATGTTGATGTGGTCGTCTTGTGTTTGTAGAGGTTTATTGATATCAATGGCTATTGGTGGTAGCCCTCGATCCCAATAACCTTTGAGCTCTGCCAAAAATGCCACCATGCTGCAATTATCCGCAAAGTATCTCGCATCGCGATCAGGGTTGCCATGGTGCTTTTGGTAGAATACTTGGCAATTTGTGACCATGTCATCAGCTGGGTTGCTGGTATCTACACCTATGAGCATGGGCCAAAAAATCTTGTTCTTTACCTTTGTCACACGAAACTATTCTCGCCACGCTATTGGATAATAATATGCATTGGTGCATATATAGGCGGGTGCTTCGAGATACCGTGCCATGGAGGTTTTGCTTTGTAAAAATAGTTTATGGCTCCAGGCTGGTTGTGGATCTAGGAGTTTGACAGCTTCCTTATGATTTTTGCAATGATCAATATTTGGAAGGGTGTAGTCGCCTCGCTCCTTTGTAGTCTGATACTTCTTGACAAACTCTTCAGATATAAGTAATTCCTTGCTAGGCCCATTAGGCGTAATCATGTGTCTTATTGTGGGTGCTTCAGCTGCCAAGGTATGTTCTTCTTGTGGATCAGGTTGAGAAGAGAGAGGTGGTGAAGGGTTAGATTCAGCAATGCGTTGAGATTTTGGAGAAAATCGTCATTGAATGAAAGAAAATTTAGTGGTGTCGATGGGGTTAGAAGCGGTGGAAGAGATGGTGTCGGGAGGAAGTATCACTAGCACCCTGTGATTTAGTTGGTGGAGGAGCTCTTGAGACTTGTCGTGGTCCTTGGAATGTCAATCCCTGATTTATTGATGGAGCCCCTTGGAACCATGCCCCATCTCTGTCATCAGATCCATCGTAATGATGTTCGAAATCGTGAAATTGGACGTGTTTTGCATGGACGGAAGATGCCGATTGTGTGGCCTCCTTTAGCTTTTCTTTCATGGTGGCAATATGTTGGTTTAGGGCTTCGACGGAGGTAGCATATGATTACTGCATTTTGGAATGTTGTTCCGTCGTGGCCTTTAACTTTTGTGCCAATTGTTGATACGCCTCCACTGGAATCGGAGTCCCTCGAGAATAGTTGGTGTTGCAAAGTCGGTGAAGTTGACCTGCACCGGTTGTTTCTTCATAGCGGAACGTGTTACTGATGTGGCTGCCAAAGTGTCATCCCTCTCCGTGGTAAGATTGGTTATGAGAGTGTGGAGTTGGAAGAATTGTTGATCTCTGAGTAGGAGCTGGTGTTAGAGGTTGTTGAGCATCTGTTGTTCCAGTTGGATGTGTGCGTTCAGATCCTGTATTTGTTGTTGTTGTTGCTTGGATTCTGCCTCCAACTTGTCTTCTCCTTCTGAAGATCTTCCAGGGCTCCATCGTCGAACTACCTCATAGTGGAATGACCTCCTAAGGTATCGAAGATGTTGTACTGGAGTTCATCCACCAGCAAAACTGCTTTTTGGGCCGCTAGGAGTAATTTCTCCCAAGGGCCAATGTCAAAGAGTGTGCGTGTATAATTGGGATATGGCATGGGGTTGAATGGAAGAAAATCTGGAATTGGGGGAGAGGTTGGAGTGTGAGAAAATGCAGGGGGAGATGATTGAGGTATGGTAGGAGATGTGGGTGGAGGTGAGGTATTAGGGGAGGTGAATATGGAGGTGACTGAATGTGTGTCGGGGAAGTATGAATTGGATTAGTTGTGACAGTTGTGGAAGTGGTTTGTGTTAGTAATTGTAGTGCAAAATCGTCTACATTTACTGCAGAGTCAAGTAGGGTGGAAGAGTGTACAGGTGAGGGCTTGCGTGGAATCATGGAATCAAAGCCCGTGTTAAGTGTGAATGAAGGGGCGGATGAGGCAGTAAATGCTGGGGGTAGTGGTGGAAGGAGAGTTATGTTAGTAGGTAGTGAAACCGAAATGGCTGAAGTTAGCTGAGTAGACAGGACCACGCCTAAGGAACCTAAGCCGAAAGCACCTGCATCCAAAGAGCTGCCTGCTACTGCTACTGCTTGTCTTCTTTGCTAGGCCTGTTGAAGTAGGGTCTCTTATTTTCCTAGAACCTCCTTTTGGACTTGAGAGGATTTCAAGTTCCCACCGGATTCAGCATACTCTGCCCCTATATCACTGGATAAGATATCATGGGGGTTGTCGTCCATGCTCACTGCCTTACCCTTCTACTTCTTCGTTGGTGGTGCAAGTGAAATAGGTTCGGCGGACACTTGTGGGTTGGCATGCTTTCTGGTTCTAGGATAGATATCTTCAAGCTCCTTGAGGACCGCGGCCGTTCGTTGTCCCAGGTGTTGTGCGACCAACATGTATAACATATATCCACATTTGGTAGTGGATTTGTGAGCTTTCAGGGCCACACATAGCTTGTTAGACAAGGTCCACTTGTACTTTTGAGTGGGATCGTTCATGGTGAGGGTTAAAGAAAATAGATCGCTTGGTGGAATACGATCCATTTTATTATTGTGTACCTCCACCATGGCGATGAGTATCTCTGCGGCTGCCCGGAGCTTAGGATCTTTGATCAACTTTATGACAAAGCCATCATTTGTCTGCGCGATGGTCTTTCTATCTTCATTCAGGAACTTGGTGAAATATTTGGAATCATAGCTTGTGCCCTTGCCATGAATTGTCTCGCCCATATTGGAAATCCAATGCACTGTAAATGTGTGAGGGAGATGTCGATTACGATATAGTTGTCGTCCTTTGACGATATCTTGAATGACTGGAATTCGTATGAATAAGTTGAATAAGCCGCTCAGACCAAGCTCTCACTTTGCTAATCAGAAAAATAAGTAAGATCTAAGCCAAGGATAGTGAAAATATCCTTGGCCAAGACCAATGCTTCAGAATGATTCTTGATGTAGATAAAAAATAAATCGCCCATACAAGGTTGGGGGCCTTACGGCGGTGGAGTGATAGTGAAGAGTCTTTGGAGGCCATTATAGCAGTAGTCAGAGAGTTCTTGATAGTTCTAAAAATTTTAAAAATTTGGAGAATTTTTGGCAGGAACTCTCTTGTGGGAATTTGAAATGAACTCGTGGGGAGAATGGGTGAGGCCTATATATAGATTATTTTTGGCAGGAATTCGAAACTTTACCCAGTAATCGTCCTCAATGTCCACGATTTCTCAGTGAGGTTCACGAATGTCGAGGCACTATTCTGAGGTCCCGCAAGTTTCTATAAGTGATATTTTTGTGCAAATTGAGTGGAATTGTATGACAGTACAAAATTGGTATGATCAGAATTCGCGATTAGGAAAAAAAAATTGTGCAAGAATTTATAAAGCTCAGGTAAACAGAAATAAATAAGGAAATAAAACAACCTAGTACATATCAAGATAAAACATGGTTCGTGGTACTATCTGAGTCTGCTTCCATTGAACACAGTATCTAAGGTATTGCCTTGTAGGGTTTGGAGTTGGACATGACCAAAGACAAATATCTTCTGAATGACATAAGGTCCTTGGCCGGAAAATTTCAGTTTGCCCTTGAAGGTTTTGGCTTGATATAAGAGGACCTTGTCTCCAACCTGGAACTCTTTGAGTTCTAAAGATCGGTCATGCCATGTCTTTTGTCGACATTTGTGGACTTGTTGAGCATGGATGTTGATCAGTCTTGTTTCACACATTGCTCTAGATGAAATAATTGATTAGCTAGAATCTGTCGATTATCTAGCTCTAGATTATAGGTTACTTGTAGGGGTGGAATATGGAATTCTACAAGCATGACGGCTTCTTGGCCATATACTAGCTGGAAGGGAGTTAGACTTGTGGCTCTTTTCGGGGTAGTGCGATAGGCCCATAGAGCAACGTGAAGTTTCAGTTCCCAATCAGATCGGCTAGATTCTACGATCTTGGTTAGAATACTACATAAGATATTATTGGTAAATTTCGCCTAGCCATTGCATCGTGGATTGTTGGATTCCTATCCTATCCTCTCCATCCTTATTTCATGCTAATTTACATTCATTTATTAGTTGTTGTAAATCATCGACATCTCCAACCTATCCAACATCTGTGTCCTCGACTTCCACGTCATCGACTTGTCCGACGTCTTGCAGTTTGTCCACGATCTCTGACTTGTACGAAGTCATCGACGTGTCCAACATCTCTAACTAAATTAGATGTCGACGGAAAACGATGTGCAATAGCACGTAGTGTCTTAATCCTGATTTGTAAAGTTAATCATTCTTTTAATCAGTAAGCCATGTGTACATATTCATCTAAGATCGATGAATAAGTAGATCAGTAACTTCATTTCAGAGTGGATTGTATCGTTCTTCTTTTCTCTTATCACAGAGTATTGTATCAAGAAGAACGCGCCTGATCTGTTCTGCAATCACAATGTATCTCTACACGACTAATTCATCATTATTCTAGCAATTTAGTTTGTGTAAAGTGATTGCATGTTCGAACTGATTCATACTTGCATATTCATTGTTCTGTAGATTTTATCGTTTTGTATGACTGATAGCACTGCTCGATTTTCTTGCTCTAATCACTGCATCTTTGATACAACGCTACCACAAAGCTAAACTCTATAACCAAGGTAAGTTGTGCATGGCTAGGGAATCAACTTAGTCGATCCAGTGACTTCGAAGTTGTGATCAGTAGGACAAACTTCGAAGACTTCGAAGTCGGCCTGATTACTAAATCGATAGACTTAGTTTCATACACCGAGGATTCCCTGTTGCTATATTTTTGTTGCTACAAGAATTGAAGGTTTATCCACCTGTCGAATCCCAACATGGTATCAGAGCTTGTTCTCTGATTCCTAAAGGCAAATCTAGAGCATATAATATCAGAACATCTCTTTTATTATAGTGTAGGCAGTCGCTATTATTGTTTTCAGTCATATTATCATGTGCTTACCTGCATTACTGACTTGTATTTCGCTACAATTAATCTGAATAAAGTGTTGTCTAGTTCTGCATTTAGGTTCTGTTAGTATTTACAATGCTTTCCGCTCTCTGTCTGACTTTCTGATTGCTTTGTCTGATTGTCTACTCTTGCTTCTACTATCACCGTGCATCTAGCTCTAAACTTAACTTCATTATTGTGTTCGCCTATTGTTACCAATAGTGCACGCACCAAGGGAACCTTTCACCAAATTCCCCAGCATGTTGAACCTATTGTTGCCATCTGATCCATTAGAGTCTTAAATTCATTTATGTGATTCTGAACAGAATCACCATCTGACATTCTGAGAGAGAAAAATTGTCTTCTCAGATGCAGCTTCAAAGTGACATCCCTCACTTCATATAATGTACTCAATATATTCCAAACTTCTTTCAATGATTGGGCTTTTCTAATATGACCAATTTGTGTGTCGGACATGTTAAGGGTGATCAAGACAAAATCCTTGCCATCCTTGAGCTTTTATTTGAAAATGGCTTGCTCATCGACAATGGGAAGTAGTTCGATTCCAGCAACTATTTCCCATAGTTCGTTGGCCATCAGTACTACTTGGTAATTCGAACCATCCAGTTTCTCTACCATTAGAGCATACTGTGATTGTGAATCCATTTGGAATTTCAAGATGAGTATATTCAGATAGTAGCGGGCAAAACCGCGTGCTCGCAAAGCTAACTACAATTCATAAAAGCTATGAGCTAATACTGACGATCCGTCTAAAGAAGAGAATCAATGCATGAAAGCATCTACTGTGTCTGTCTCATCAGATTTGATAATCTGTGTTCTTGACTATTGATCAATTGCATAATCTATTGATCAAGGTATGTTCTTCTTGTGGATCGGGTTGAGAAGAGAGAGGTGGTGAAGGGTTAGATTCAGCAATGCGTTGAGATTCTGAAGAAAATCGTCGTTGAATGAAAGAAAATTTAGTGGTGTCGATGGGGTTAGAAGCGGAAGAGTGGAAGAGATGGTGTTGGGAGGAAGTATCACTAGCGCCTTGTGATTTAGTTGGTGGAGGAGCTCTCGAGACTTGTCGTGATCCTTGGAATGCCAATCCCTGATTTATTGATGGAGCCCCTTGGAACCCTGCCCCATCTCCGCCATCAGATCCATCGTAATGATGCCCGGAATCGTGAAATTGGGCGTGTTTTGCATGGACGAAAGATGTTGATTTTGTGGCCGCCTTTAGCTTTTCTTCCAAGGTGGCAATATGTTGGTTTAGGGCTTCGACAGAGGTAGCATATGATTGCTGCATTTTGGAATGTTGCTCCGTCATGGCCTTTAACTTTTGTGCCAATTGTTGATACGCCTCCATTGGAATCGGAGTCCCTCGGGAATAGTTGGTGTTGCAAACTTGGTGAAGTTGACCTGCACCGGTTGTTTCTTCATAGCGAAACGTGTTACTGATGTGGCTGCCAAAGTGTCATCCCTCTCCGTGGTAAGATTGGTTATGAGATTGTGGAGTTGGAAGAATTGTTGATCTCTGAGTAGGAGCTGGTGTTGGAGGTTGTTGAGCATCTGTTGCTGCAGTTGGATGTGTGCGTTCAGATCCTATATTTGTTGTTGTTGTTGCTTGGATTCTGCCTCCAACTTTCTCTTCTCCTTCTGAAGATCTTCCAGGGTTCCATCGTAGAACTACCTCATAGTGGCTTGACCTCCTAAGGTATCGAAGATGTTTTACTGGAGCTCATTCACCAGCAAAACTGCTTTTTGGGCCGCTAGGAGTAATTTCTCCCAAGGGCCAATGTCAGGGAGTGTGCGTGTATAATTGGGATATCGCATGGGGTTGAATGGAAGAAAATCTAGAATTGGGGGAGAGGCTGGAGTGTGAGAAAATGCAGGGGGAGATGATTGAGGTATGGTAGGAGATGTGGGTGGAGGTGAGGTATTAGGGGAGGTGAATATGGAGGTGACTGAATGTGTGTCGGGGAAGTATGAATTGGATTAGTTGTGACAGTTGTGGAAGTGGTTTGTGTTAGTAATTGTAGTGCAAAATCGTCTACATTGACTGCAGAGTCAAGTAGGGTGGAAGAGTGTACAGGTGAGGGCTTGCGTGGAATCATGGAATCAAAGCCCGTGTTAAGTGTGAATGAAGGGGCGGATGAGGCAGTAAATGCTGGGGGTAGTGGTGGAAGGAGAGTTATGTTAGTAGGTAGTGATACCGAAATGGCTGAAGTTAGCTGAGTAGACAGGACCACGCCTAAGGAACCTAAGCCGGAAGCGCCTGCATCCAAAGAGCTGCCTGCTACTGCTACTGATTGTCTTCTTTGCTAGGCCTATTGAAGTAGGGTCTCTTATTTTGCTAGAACCTCCTTTTGGACTTGAGAGGATTTCAAGTTCCCACCGGATTCAGCATACTCTGCCCCTATATCACTGGATAAGATATCATGGGGGTTGTCGTCCATGCTCACTGCCTTACCCTTCTACTTCTTCGTTGGTGGTGCAAGTGAAATAGGTTCGGCGGACACTTGTGGGTTGGCATGCTTTCTGGTTCTAGGATAGATATCTTCAAGCTCCTTGAGGACCGCGGCCGTTCGTTGTCCCAGGTGTTGTGCGACCAACATGTATAACATATATCCACATTTGGTAGTGGATTTGCGAGCTTTCAGGGCCACACATAGCTTGTTAGACAAGGTCCACTTGTACTTTTGAGTGGGATCGTTCATGGTGAGGGTTAAAGAAAATAGATCGCTTGGTGGAATACGATCCATTTTATTATTGTGTACCTCCACCATGGCGATGAGTATCTCTGCGGCTGCCCGGAGCTTAGGATCTTTGATCAGCTTTATGACAAAGCCATCATTTGTCTGCGCGATGGTCTTTCTATCTTCATTCAGGAACTTGGTGAAATATTTGGAATCATAGCTTGTGCCCTTGCCATGAATTGTCTCGCCCAGATTTGGAAATCCAATGCACTGTAAACGTGCGAGGGAGATGTCGATTACAATATAGTTGTCATCCTTTGACGGTATCTTGAATGACTGAAATTCGTATGAATAAGTTGAATAAGCCGCTCAGACCAAGCTCTCACTTTGCTAATCAGAAAAATAAGTAAGATCTAAGCCAAGGGTAGTGAAAATATCCTTGGCCAAGACCAATGCTTCAGAACAGTTCTTGATGTAGATCAAAAATAAATCGCCCGTACAAGGTTTGGGGCCTTACGGTGGTGGAGTGAGAGTGAAGAGTCTTTGGAGGCCATTATAGCAGTAGTGAGAGAGTTCTTGATAGTTTTGAAAATTTTAAAAGATTGGAGCATTTTTGGCAAGAACTCTCTTGTGGGAATTTGAAATGAACTCGTGGAGAGGATGGGTGAGGCCTATATATAGATTTTTTTTGGCGGGAATTCGAAACTTTACCCAGTAATCGTCCTCAATGTCCACGATTTCTCAATGAGGTTCACGAATTTTGAGGCACTATTATGAGGTCCCGCGAGTTCCTATAAGTGATATTTTTGTGCAAAATTGAGTGGAATTGTATGACAATACAAAATTGGTATGATCAGAATTTGCGATTAGGACAAAAAGTTCGTGCAAGATTTTATAAGGCTCAAGTAAACAGAAATAAATTAGGAAATAAAACAACCTAGTACATATCAAGATAAAAACATGGTTTGTGGTACTTTCTGAGTCTGCTTCCATTGAGCACAGTATCTAAGGTATTGCCTTGTAGGGTTTGGAGTTGGACATGACCAAAGACAAATATCTTTTGAATGACATAAGGTCCTTGGCCGGAAAATTTCAGTTTGCCCTTGAAGGTTTTGGCTTGATATAAGAGGACCTTGTCTCCAACCTGGAACTCTTTGATTTTTAAAGATCGGTCATGCCATGCCTTTTGTTGACATTTGTGGACTTGTTGAGCATGGATGTTGATCAGTCGTGTTTCACACATTGCTCTAGATGGAATAATCGATTAGCTAGAATCTGTCGACTATCTAGCTCTAGATTGTAGTCTACTCGTAGGGGTGGAATATGGAATTCCACAGGCATGACGGCTTCCTGGCCATATACTAGTTGATAGGGAGTTAGACTTGTGGCTCTTTTCGGGGTAGTGCAATAGGCCCATAGATCAACGTGAAGTTTCAGTTCCCAATCAGATCGGCTGGATTCTACGATCTTGGTTAGAATACTACATAAGATTTTATTGGTGAATTCTGCCTAGCCATTGCATCGTGGATTGTTGGATTCCTATCCTCTCCATCCTTATTTCATGCTAATCTAGATTCATTTATTAGTTGTTGTAAATATTAGCACAGTCACGAGCTTCAAAGTGACATCCCTCACTTCATATAATGTACTCAATATATTCCAAGCTTCTTTCAATGATTGGGCTTTTCTAATATGACCAATTTGTGTGTTGGACATGTTAAGGTGATCAAGACAAAATCCTTGCCATCCTTGAGCTTTCATTTGAAAATGGCTTGCTCATCGACAATGGGAAGTAGTTCGATTCCAACAACTATTTCCCATAGTTCTTTGGCCATCTGTACTACTTTCATTTTGAAGTTCCATAAATGGTAATTCAAACCATCCAGTTTCTCTACCATTAGAGCATACTGTGATTATGAATTCATTTGGAATTTCAAGATGAGTATATTCAGATAGTAGCGGGCGAAACCGCGTGCTCGCAAAGCTAACTACAATCTATAAAAGCTACGAGCTAATACTGACGATCCGTCTGAAGAAGAGAATCAATGCATGAAAGCATCTACGGTGTCTGTCTCATCAGATTTGATAATCCGTGTTCTTGACTATTGATCAATTGCATAAGTCTTGTTATATATATATGATCTATGTGTTATTTACATTTATGTAGATGAGTGTACAAGAGATGGCGTGGAGCCGTTGCACCGTCAGGGAGAAGATCGTGGCCAGTGTCATTGTCAAGTTGGTTGCGCAGTACAGAGGATGACCGTGAGGAGGCCGATAAGTCGGGCTTCTCCGATATGTCGACTAGGTTGGGTCTACTCGATAGCTCGTCCAACTCCGATATGTTGGCCATCTTCTCTTGCTCGTCTTCAGTAGTTGAACTATGCGACAATGCAAGTAAATATGCAACAATGAATGGAACTAGATTAACATGGGATTTAGGAGAGTAGAGGAGGTAGATCCAACACCTCCCCTTAATCTAGATCCGTGAATGATTTGATCTTTAGACTAAGCAGTGCACAAAATTTGTTGTGTGCGTCAATGCTTAATGTCTTGGTGAACACATCTGCAACCATGTCCTACATTCGACAGTACGTTGAGCTAACCTCTCTGTCGAGAATCTTGCCCTTGACATAGTGATATCGGATCTCAATGTGCTTACTCCTAGAGTGAAATCTAGGGCTGGCCAATAAGGCAATTGCACTCTGATTATCACAGAATATGATTGTTGGGGTGTACTGGTTCAAACTAATGTTTGCCAGTAAATTTCTCAACCAAAATGTCTCTTTAATAGATTGAGAAGCAGCAATGTACTCTGCTTCTCTAGATGAAAGAGCAATAGAGGTTTGCTTACGACTGTTCCATGATATAGGACCGTCGTTGAAGAAGAATGTAAATCCAGATGTGGATTTACAATTATTTACATCTCCTCCCCAGCTTGGATCGGAAAATCCACTGAGAAGATTGTCATTGTTGACTTCTCCATAGCAGATGCACTGGTCCATTGTAGCTCGGATGTATCTCATGATCCTTATAAGAGCCTTCCAATGGGTGATGCCAGGATTGGCCATGAATGGCCGAGTGAGCTAACTGCAAAAGCAATGTCAGGTCTTGTGCAGACCATTGCATACATGAGATATCCAAGTATCGATCGATAGAAATATTTTCTCATATGCTCCTCTTCTTGTTTAATCTGAGGTTATTGGTCCTTCGACAATCGCAAATATGGATCCATCGGTGAGTGAGCTAATATACAGTTAATCAAGTTATATCTGATAAGAACATTGTGAGATACCTTTGTTGAGTAATAAACATCAGTCGTCTCGCTCTGTCTCTATGGATTTGAATGCCCAGACAGAAGTGAGCATCACCCAGATCAGTCATGTCAAACTCATAAGACAACATCTGTTTAGCATCCTTCACCAGATTGGTACAGTTGCTGAAAAGCAATATTTCATCTACATACAAGGTGATTGCTGCACTGACTTGAAGTATACATTACTGTCGGTTGTGATTGGTTGAAAGCCTTGTTGGATGAGAAATGTATTGATCCTCTGGAACCAAGCTCTGGCTGACTGCTTCAAGCCATAAAGTGCCTTGTGGAGTTTGCAGACACGATGTTTCATACCTTTATGGATCTATCCTTCAAGTTGTAGCATATAGATGTCCTCTTCAATGACTCTATTCAGATAAGCTGTCTGTACATTGAGTTGATGTACTTCCAAATTGGCTGCTACAACATACGATAAGAGGGCTTGGATTGATGAGTGTTTGACTACTGAATTGAAAGTCTATTGTAGTCAATGTTAGGGATCTGAGCAAATCCTCGTGCTACTAGTCTTGCCTTCCTTCGATCAATCGCTCCATTGGCATTGTATTTGATTTTGAAGACCCATTTGCAATCGATGAGATTGCAGCCAACAGGAGTTTTGACTAGTGACCATGTCTTATTCTTGATCATAGAAGAATACTCTTTGTCCATTGCTTCTCTCTAGAGATCAGAGTCTGGTTGGCTAAGTGCCTCATCGACTGATGTCGGCTCCTGCATTAAAAGACAAGCAAGCGTAGGAGTATACCTTGTGGGTTGTGTGCGCACTCAGCTTGATCTTCTTGGAGGAAGTGTCGGCTGATCATTCAATCCTTGGATTTGTTGTTGTTGAGTAGTAGCAACATCTTCATCTGACTCGTTGTCGTGAAGTGGATCAACTATAGGCACGCTTGAGCTAGTGGTTCGAATAGTCGTGTCGGTGAAAGACATTGAAGGTTCACTTGGAACTATGTCTTTACCTTTGAGGTTGATGAACTAAGCCTCGATAAAGACTGTATCCCGGTTGAATAAGATCTGTTGGGTATCGGGGTCGTACAGCTTGTGAGTGTTGTCAGATGAAGTGTATCCGATAAAGATTGTCTTGAGACCTTGGAAGTTAGATTTCTCCCTTGTCTCCTTCGGGATCTGCGCATAGGCAATACATCCGAATACTTGTAGGTTCTTCAATGAAGGCTTTGAGCCTATCCACACCTCATGCGATGTTCTGCCTGAGAGGGCCTTGGTCGAACATCTATTTTGGATGTAAGCTGTAGTGGAGAACAGCTTCAGCCCAGAAGCTCTTCGGTAAAGATGAGTGTGCCAGCATCAATTTAGCTGACTCGACCATGATACGATTCTTCCTCTTGGCTAAGCCATTAGACTGAGGTGAGTAAGGAGTGATAAACTGTTGTTCAATGCCTTGGCTCTTCCAGTACTCCTTGTATTCTCCACCACTATCTGACCTCAGGGCTTTGATTGTCTTACTAGTCTCTTTGTCTGCACACTCTTTGAAGATTCTGAAGCAATTGAAGGCTTCTGATTTCTTCTTAATAAAATATACCATAGTTCTTCTGGAAAATTCATCAATAAAAGTTATAAAATACTTTGCATCCTTCAGTGAAGGATTTTTCATTGGGCCACAGATATCTGTATGTACAACATCTAGTAATCCTCTAGCAGTATGCTGATGGCTTGATCTAAATGGTTGTCTGGTCTGTTTGCCGACTAGGCAGTCTTGACATACAGGTTTTTCGACTTTCTTATGAGGATAGTCGAGATCAAGAACAATGGATTGCTAAGACATTTGTTGTACAGAAGCATGATTCAAATGACCAAGTATATAATGCCAAAGTAAACTTTTATTTATCTGAACAAAAGTACTAAGTGCTTGATTAGAGGCAGAAAAGCAATGACTTAATCTATAGAAGTATCCATGCCTCTTTTCGAGTGCTAGGATCTTGCCTGTCCTATCGACTACTTTGCACTAACCAGATTCAAACTCTACTTTATGTCCTAGATCTGTAATTCTGCTAAAAGAGAGTAGATTTGTTGACAGATTTGGTACATGAAAGACATTTGAAAGTAGCTTACATTGATCATTGGCAAAATTTAATCTTACTGTACCTTCACCTTTGATAGCTTGTGTACTATTGTCACCAAGGTGAACTTAAAAATTAGATTGTTAATTTTTGCTTGCCATATTTCATTTATTGTGGAAATGTTGATGGAAAGAGATCTGTTATGAGTAGTATTATTTTCGGTTGATTGAATAAAAGGGATAGGTTGTTTAATTATCTAATTCTAGTTCTAAGCAAGTGTGATGACAAGTGAGAGAATTTAACATTAGTAGTGAGTCATGAAATGAAGCTTTAGCAAACATGATGTGTATAATTTGCAAACAGAACCATTCGCGCACGTTGGGCTTTATGGCCCGCTTCAACTCGTTGATAATGAAGGTGTGCCAATCATAGAGCACAACCATATTGCTAGGGAATTCCTTGTAGGATTCCACAAGTTGATTGAGGAGGAGGGACTGAATGCGATCCTTTCGCAAACTTCCAACAGCTAGGAAATTGTTCATGAGATGAGTGGCAACTTGGATAACTGGATCATTGATGGCCTCTATCAGATAACCATCATAGAATGGATTCGGAGGGGTTCAGAAAGGGTCGGATGAGTCGAGGATCACGACAGTGTGATGGCTTTGGTCTATAGCCAAGAAGAATTCCGATGGTAGCAAGGAGGCGGTGTTCACACGCACGCGGTGCGTGGTACCCTGGTATTGGATGTAAAAACAGTTTTTATTTTCATTCCACGTGGCGTAGGCCATGTCGATGAATTCCATCTTGAAGGTGCAGGTAAAAAACGTTGGGTAAATGTCCATTGCTTCAAGGAGAGGTTGGGCGGTTTGGACCATGGTGCGATATGAGAGGCCGAGGGCAGGTCCCTGATGTGGGTGGAGTTAGGAACTTCGTGTTGAATGACTTGGGTGGCGTCAGTTTCGTCGGAAGGACTAGATGG
This sequence comes from Diphasiastrum complanatum, assembly GCA_029204225.1. NCBI lineage: Eukaryota > Viridiplantae > Streptophyta > Lycopodiopsida > Lycopodiales > Lycopodiaceae > Diphasiastrum > Diphasiastrum complanatum. Next base: position 35,847,066 of record CM055101.1, read on the forward strand.
CTAGTTATCAAGGTTGGTGGAAGATGCCATGATGATGGTGAGTTGGATTAGGGCTTTGGAAAGGTAGGGTGAGAACTAGGGATGATGTAGTGATGAAAATATAGCTTAATCTCAAAGTGTTGTGTACATGACAAATACCTCTCCTTTTATAGCAAGGAGGGTCTTCCATACGTATCCACTAACTTATGGGATTAGTTTAAAACTAGCCATTCTAGAACTTCTAACTTTGGACTTAGAACTTTTAAAAGTTTCTAATTTTAAAACTTAAGATAACTTAAGACAAATATTTCTAAGCTTAAGTTTCTTAAGTCTTCATAGTCATGCTAATGATAACAAACTGATTTGCTGCTACTGTGACTGAAGCTACGCTAAGACAACGTGCTAAACTGAGCTAAATACTCTCAATCACTCAATCTGTCGAGTAAGCCAGGCCATTTATAGCTGGTCGAGCCAGTTAGGGCTAGGAGCCCAATAAGACTGGCCAAGTTCATTCAATTGCCAAGCCAACAGTATCACCTTATCCTATTGCTTATATAGCCGAAGAGCCTATCACATAGCCTACTAGGAAATTACAATGCGAGTCCTAGAGACTAAGTGCTATGCAAGAGGCCAATTGCAGCATCTAAAAATGCCAATAACTCTCCCGGTGTCACATAGTTACACATAGTTAAAAGTCATTTCGAGTTGATTTGATTCAAATCCATTCTATCAAGAATTTAATTTTGGTGCGAGCTTCTGACATTTGATTTAAAAAGACCCTCAATTTCTTTAATAATTTCAAAAGAAAATATTAAAAAGCTTTAAGAATGTTCCTAAAATTTGGAAAAAAAATGCTTGTAATTCTGAAAATTGCTTAAAACTCTACAAAATACTAGGACTCTGGACCTATGTTCTATTGGTGCAATCCATTGCCAGAAGATTTGCATCTTCTTAAGATTGAAATCTGTTGGAAACTACCAGTAACAAGTATCATACTAGCCCAAGTAATTAGGTATTAGGGTGATACAACACCACCATATGATTTGAATCTTCTGTGCGTGTCTATCAATTGCCAAAATACTTGAATCTTTCAAAATCTCAATTTGAATAATGAATCTAATCGAATAATGATTTTGACAACTACGTTGTGTCAGTATAGAGAAAATGCTGATGCCAAAAAGCAGGACAGCACGACACCCTGCGTATACTGGAGAAGAAATGTGTATTTTGAAGTAGCCACAAATGATGCCTCTAAGCAAGTTGCCACTATAAGGTTTAAATTGATCCTTTGACTTGGCGTTGAGGTGAAACGACAAATGCTTATCCACACCAACGAGTTCATCGTTATTATTCAAAATAACGTTCAATGGTCTCTGGGTACATAACATGAGCAGCGCAGGCTATCTTGACTTGGAGCTGATCCCTATACCTATCTCATTCACAATTTATGTTGGCTATCTCCCCTCATAGTTTTACTATGATTCCAATTCGGCACCTCCCCTCACTGCACTGTCATAGTGTTGTTCTAATAATGGACACTTTCAATCGACTCGGAGCTACCTTCCAAGTCCTCTTCAAAGCAACTCTCCAACAATGATGCCTCTCCCATTGCCTAACTATCAGAGAGAGCCATTGGCTTACCTAACTTGTAAACTACCCTTACAAGAAGACTCCCACCCTTGCTAGCCTTGGGTACTAGCCCAAAATTATCACTTCAATATGTTCATTACGAATGTAATAGTGAATTAGCAAGTCTCAAGCAAACTTCTTGACAAAGGTCTTGCATAGCAATTTCTACAACTTCACCATGAACTTTTCCACCTTATTTGCAGATTGCCAATTGCATCCTGTTATACTCCTTTCTGAATGTGACATCAATAGCCTTAGCGTCAAAAACTTATGTGAAGATAATGTATTACATACATCAAAAAAATACAAAATCTGTTCCAGAACATTCTTCATTTTGAACAATAAAACAAACTATTAGAGAACTCTATAAATCTCTTGCTAGTGAAGTTGCATAACTCACATGTTAAATATTCTCAAACAAAAGTGAAGGCACAGCAACAGCATGCTTGTGATGGAAAAAGAGACCTTGGAATGCTCAAACAATCTTTTTTGAGGTACATTCCAATCTGATGTCTACTAATCCGCAACAGCACGCAGCAGTTTCCTCTGCTTCTTAGACATTTTCTTCAAAGTCTTGGGATTAGTAATTTTCTGTACAATCATTCCCGACTTCAACTCATTCTCTTTTTTCCTTTTCTTGCTCTCTTCGATCCTCCGTCTTTTTTCAACCTTATGTAATCTGATTTGTTCTTTCAACTCATGCTTCCGCTCCTTGTATGCCTTGTCTATTTGCTTCAATTTGTTCCTCTGCTCCAGTGTGCTCCTGCGATGGCTTACCTTGATAGAAGATGTTCGAGCTGTCTTTGCCTCTTTCCACTTCCTACCAGATACCTTTCCAGCAATGACCCCATCAAATGTGGGCCGTCCATACGCAGGGCGAATGGATCCCTCTTCTCCCACAGCAAGCCTTTTTGCACTGGGAAGAATCTCGTGCTCAGTTTCCATAGGCTTGAAATCCTCCTGGACTCTCTTCATAACCTCTTCTGCTTCTTCATTCTCATCCAAACGCTTTCGTTTCTTGTTTTTATCGCCTCCCAACCCTTCATCTAGAAACCTAAAATCAACAGGCGAACTCATTTTCGTATATGCTGCGCCCTTGCTCTCAGCAGATGTCTATTGGAACGTAATGGGGATTCCAAGCTTTACTGCTGCACTTACTTTGCCGTCACAATTTCCAATTTTTTGCTGCTTTCACTATTTTCTGCTGCGTCTCTGCTGACCTAAGGTTGATAAGCTGGCCTGAAGTCACACATCCCACCTCTTATTTTTATCCAAAAGCTCAAATACACAGGACGATCCCCAAAACCATATCCCTGGCACAGTGCAGAATAAAAACAAATCTCAATCGAATCTATGCCTCCATGAGCATACTAATCACAGCACTAAAAGACGAATCTATGCCTCCATGAGCATACTAATCACAGCACTAAAAGAGGGCAACAGAACAAACACTGGCAAATTCAACACATAAAGGACGTATACATGAATTCCCAAGAGCAAATAAAAATATCGTCCATCTCATAACCACAGAAAAGGAATATGCTTAATTTTCAACAAACAAAGACAAGCATCGCATCTGTACAATCTCATGATCGTCATTCTCCGCTTTCTTATCACAAAACATGCAAATCTGTGCTGCCATGAAAGGAAATAGAGATCTATACAATACCTTCTCCTCCTCCTCCTCCTCTTCTTCCTGTTCGCGTAGCTCCCTTGCTCCTCTCCCTTGCTGCTCTGCTCTATCTGACGGTAACCCTAACCCTTAAACCCTCTCTGAGTCTCTACTCTCTCTACTGGATTAAGGGGGTGCCCCACCTGCCTTTAGCTAAGGGCGGTTTCAGACTTGGTGCTGCCCCCAAGGGACATAACTTGTCTTGCATTTAGTCTAAACAATTGGGAGGCTGGACTTATCGATGAGCAATCCGGCATCCCTCTTTCATGTTGAGCCTCCAGGTTCCTCTCTTGCATCCGCATGAATTCTCTCTTTGTTAGATTACTTAAATTTGCAACTGTCTCTTTCTGTTAGCTAGATGGAATTGATTGGGCACAATAACGTGACTTGTCACCTAAAGAAGGTGGGTGGCTAGAAAACAGGAGTTGACCTTGGCACCTCATCTGTCACATGGTGGCAACATCACTTGTCTTGCCTCTAGTCTAGACTTATTGATGTCAAGCAATTTGGCACCCCTTTCATGTTGAGCCTCTGGTTTCCTCTCTTGCATGTACATGAAGTCCTCTCTACTCTCTATTAGATTAGTTGTGTCTTTACAATAGCTAGATGGAATTGGGCAAAATAACTCAATGTTAACTAGATGGAATTTATTGGGCAAAATAACTCAACTTGTCACCTAATGAACACGGGTTTAAAAACAAGACTTGGCCTTACTAGGCAAAGTCCTTGTCACCTCATTTGTCACATGGGCTTGAGCTGAATGTAAAAGGGGGGTTCTTATTTACCCTATGGACCGGTGGGCACAACTCCATTCACAATGTGGGACCTTTTAGGCTTTTAAATTTCAAAATTATCCTAAGTTTAGTTAGTATAATTAACATTGAATAATCAATGTGTGAGCTTACCTTAGTGACATATAAAGTAGTGGTAACTTGAGCAACAAATACGGTTGTATTTGTTTTTTTTTTTTTCCAGTAGATTTATAAAAATGACCCTCGATCTCAAAAGAATATGACATGTGTCAAGGTTTAGATGCTCTAACAAAAAAAAGCTAGCCAATAATGGCATTTTTCCTAAAGAATTTATTAAGTGAAAGCTACTATACTTAATAACAATATGAATATTACTAGTTGAAAAAATCATCACTCGCATACCTCTATAAATGTGTAGATTGGGAGGACCTGATAGACGTAGTGGTTGTGGAGGCAGGACCCACTGATCAAAATGTATAGATAAATAGATAAGTAGGTGTGTAGATGGATACTAGAAAGATACATAGATAGGAAATGCAGATACAAAAATAGATAAGATAGATAGATATGAAACGTTAGTACTCATGTACTTTTCTCTAAGAAGGTAAGTAGCAAATGGCTCACGACCATTGATTTTGTGCTCATTGACTACAAAACAATTTGATACTTAGACAAACATTGCTAAGTGATGTCCCTATATCCTAAAATAAGTGACATTCCAATGACAAAAAATAAATTTGTATAATCACCGCTAATTATACCCCTAATGCCACTAGTCGAAGGTCTTGCAGACTCTCTTTTTTTTTTGACACATCATTACAAGCACTCTAGCTCGAATCAAATATTGTAGATTGTCTAATTAGCATGATAACATTCTAAATAAAGCTAGTTACTTGCTTAATCTAGTTTTAACAATGTGTAACTAATCTAAGAATGATAGCAGCTACGACCACAGCCTATCTTGATAGTGACAGCCATGTTCGCCGCCCATCACAATAGCACATGATCGCCACCAAGACCCAATTTAGACAACATACCTCAACGTCTCCATATTTTTATAAATGTATAGCTCAGTATGTCAAAAGCCAGAATAGGATTGACAGTCATAGAACATTGATTAGTTCAAGACAAAGAGAGAGAGTGCAAGCATCCGAATGATCTTCGCATCATTGAACTAGCATAGTGAATGAGAGATAGTTTTGAGTACACAGTTATCACCACTTTTGTTTTGTGCTCGTCATTCAATTGACTATGTACTTGATACTTCTCTGAATTCAATCCAATTGTTTTATTACTTTCAGATATTATATTAGTATGAATGTATGCTTCTTCGATTAACTATTCTAGGCAATCTTGCCACGAGTCTTTACTCTCGTATAGAATTGCCTGAATTATCTAACGATTAATCAATATTCTAATGAGTTTGTGTTTGTCTACGTAATCACTCGTATTGATTTCTGATGATTTCAAAGTTAGAATCAAGTAGAATTACACGAGTCCTCTTCGGTTCGATACACTAGTTCGAATCTGATGGGCGTAGTTCATGCACCAACGGAAAAGGCCATTCTGAAGAGGGAGTGTGAAAGATTCAACTAGTTTCATCACATTTTGCAATATTTTCATATTTGGCATATTGAGGCCAAAACTTGTTTTAGACTTAGAGGTTGACTTTTCAAAGCTCATTAGTCTAAATTTCATTTGAATAAATACTTTTTGAAAGTGTGGGAAAGTTAGAATGCGAGTTTGAGTAGATTCAATTTGAATAATTGGGTACATTGAATCTAGACCCAAAACTAGTAGGGTTAGCATTTTGGAGGGAAAGCCAAGTGGCCAAATAGGGTTTGGACCTGTTATAAAAGGATGTAACTCGTGGAGAGAGCAATCTTCTCTCTTCTCTATCTCATTTCATGCTTATACATGGTTCTCTTGGGTTCTACTATCCATTGGTGCACTATCTTGGTGATTGCTTGTGTAAAATGATCTATATTTGTTATTTTTGGATCCACACGTGTGAAATACAGTAGCTTGCTGGTTTTGTACAGACAACAACAGTACTTTTTCATTTCATTCAAGTTTGATCAAGTTCTATTGGTGTTTGCATCTCATTTTGTGTGTAGATGCTGATTTTTCTACATTGGTGAGATTGGTAGTGTATTTCTCTTTCTAACCAAAGATCATTCAAGTAGATTGGATCTTAAGGATCTGAAATCTTTCACATGGTATCAGAGCTTGTGTTTCAGGTTATGAAGGAGGAAATCAGATCTATCAATGATTTGGTAAAGATGTCAAGTCTAGAGCATGCTAGAGAGGATTCTACATCAAAATCGAGTTTTTTGCTTTTGTAGATTGGATCTTTTGTAGATCAAAACACTAAATAGGTCAATATACTTGATCAATTTCAATTTTTGAATTCACATACTGGATTTGGCCGATTTTTGGATCATTGGATCAGCCTAAGTGGTGGCTTATAGATTGCATATCAAATTTTCAGCATTTGCATGTAGATTTGGAATAATCAATTTTTTGTGATTTTTTCAAAACCCTAATTTTGATTGGATCTCTAGATAGTGAGGTTGCTGGACTTCATTTGAGTGTGTTTCAATCTTAGGAAGTGGCAAAAGTCATTAGATTGAGGATAGATCATAGGTTGATCAAGATTCCATGAGTCTATGTGTGTATCAAAGCTCAAGTGCTTCTATTGTGGCATCAAAGCACACTTTGCAAGTGAGTGCTACAAGAAGAAGAGACATCAAGGAGACAAGCAAGGTAATCTTACTCTTGATGAGGATGGTTTGGATGTTCAAGATGAAAAATGAAAATGATGATGCCTTTGTGATGTCTTCATGTATGCTTGCTAATGATGGAGATCTAGATCCTTGGTGGATTGATAGTGGAGCAAGTTCACACATGACCTCTCACAAAGAGTACTTCACTTCTTTGTTGGCATATGGAGATGACAAGAGGGTGATCTACACGGCCAATGATGGTGAGTGTGCAATCAAAGGGATTGGAACAATTCCTATTTCTCTCTCTACAAATAGGAATGTTCATTTGGAGGATGTCTTGTTTATTCCATCTATTACCAAGAATTTACTTAGTGTGAGTCAAATGCTAAGTAAAGGTCTCAAGGTGGAGTTTGATGGAGATGCTTGTTTGATCAAAAGGAAGGATGTCTTGATTGGAAAAGGTAAAAGACAAGGGAAGTTGTTCAAACTTGATGCTTTTGTTATTGCTAATCAAGTTGGATGTGTTGCAAGGGAGCAAATTTCTATTCAAGAGGTTTGGCACAAAAATCATTGGAGGTAATGGCAAGGAAGAAGTTTGTGATTGGTCTTCCAAGTTCCTTAAGTAATGTCAAGCATGTTTGTGAGTCTTTTGCTTTGTCTAAGTCACATAGACTACCTTATACTAGATCTATTTCTAGATTTACAAAGCCTTTTCAACTTGTACATTCGGATATTCATGGATTTACTACAATAAGCAATAGTGGAGCTAAGATGTATGTAACATTCATTGATGATTTTAGTAGATTTTGTTGGATCTATCTACTAGAGAGCAAGGATGAAGTGTATGATGTCTTTGTCAAGTTCAAGAATGCAAGGGAGAACCAATTTTCCACAAAGATCAAGTGCTTGAGAGGTGACAATGGTGGTGAGTACATATCTAACAAGTTCAAGGCCTTTTGTGATGAGCATGGGATCAAGAGGGAGTATACAACATCAAGGACCCCACAACAAAATGGAGTGGCTGAAAGGAAGAATAGGACTTTATGTGAAAGTGCTAAAGCTATGAGGTTAAGTGCTAATCTTGAGAAACCATTTTGGGATCAAGCTTTGTTGTGTGCCAATTTCTTGTGCAGTAAATGGCCGAGTGCTGTTTTGGATGGAAGGACACCTTTTGAGATGCTATTCAAGAGGAGGCCGAGTGTCAACTTTCTAAGAACCTTTGGATGCACATGCTATGTCAACATTACTCTTGATGATAGGACCAAGGAGGATCCATCTTCAAGAAGAGGTATTTTTGTTGGATATAGTGAGGTGAGTAAAGCCTACAAGGTTTACATTCCTTCTACTAACAAAGTGATTGTTGGTAGAGATGTCATTTTTGATGAGGGGAACATTCCAAAGGTGTCTTCAAGCATGATTGATGGTAGAGTGGATGGATCTAACATTCTTGATGTTGATGAGAAGGATGTTACTTTGGATGTTAGTGATGATGGACCTTCATCAAGTCAAAAGCCAAGGAGAACATCAAGAGAAAGACACTTACCTTCAAGGCTCACATATGATCAAAAGGGTAAGCAAGTAGTTTCTAGAAATTATGTTGCTTTCCTAACCTCTTTGGATGAGCCTACAAGTGTAGATCAAGCAAGGAAAGAAGAGGAGTGGATCCAAGCAATGGATCTTGAGTATCAATCTCTTATGAAGAGTGAAACATCTTTTGGAAGATCTTCTTGTGTACATGGAGCTATGCAAGTGGATGGATGTTATTTTTCTGTAAAATCAAGTAATGGATCTGGAACACAAAGTCTGTTTAATTAATTTGATGGTCAAGTTGAAGATCAAGAGGTTGATCTCAAAGCGCTTCAACTAGTCAAAAGGGAAGGTGGCAATTTGGAGCTAGTCAAGAGTATCAAAGGAGAGGTAATTGACAAAGATGTTATGGATATGTTTTTGTAGCATATTGAAGACTCAAGTAAGGTCAAAGGAGCAGCAAGAAAGTGTTGTTCAAGTCTACTTTACTTGTTCTATCTCACGTTTGAGCAATTTCATGTGGATGTGTGCAAATTGTCAAGATATGGTAAAACTAGCTACATTGGTGAGCATTGTTTTGATGTTGGATTTGTACTAGCATTCTTGGCTGGTTTTGCTAATGGAAATGAAGCTATTGTAGGTTCATTATATCACTCATCCATGGCTAAGTTCTCAAGTGTTGAGCTACTTAGTGCCCAAGTTTGGAGATTGTCAATTTTTGGTGAATTCATGGTCATTTTCTTGTGTCAAGTAGATCTTGAAGATGGACCAGTAAAACTTGCTTGGTTTATAGAGTCATGTGGTGCTGCTTTAGTATCATGGATGAGCTCACTTACTCATGGATTTCCAAGGCTTGATGGTTTCTTGTGGCAAGATGGACATGGAAGCTCATTGATGGAGTATCATGGTGGATACATGGCAACAAAGGACAAAGGAGGAGGAGACATGCAAGAAAAAGTTGATCACTCACATTTATTGTTTGTTTGCTGTATTTTTCCAGAGAGTTCAGAGTTGGAAGCATGGTGGAATCATTTCATTTACACTCTATTTCATTCTTCATGTTCTAGTTACATCTTGATATGTAAAATTGATGTAAGAAATAGTGAAGCATCCAAGTGGACACTATTCTCTATATCAATTATGGTTGTTTCTATTTTGAGCATTACATGATAATTGAAAGGAGATCTATTCTTAGGAAGAAGATCATTCTTATGATGGATCATAGTTCTATTGTCAAAAACTATGCTAGGAGCAAGCATATTGAGATACAATATCACTTTGCGAGGGAGCAAGTCAATGCAAAGGAGGTGGAGCTTCAACATGTGTCTTCAAGGGAATGTGTAGCTGATATCTTCACCAAAGCATTGGAAAAGACTTGTTCATGAATCATAGGACTTCACTTGGAGTATTATCAAAGTCTATGCGAAAACTAGTTGAAGAGGGAGTGTGAAAGATTCAACTAGTTTCATCACATTTTGCAATATTTTCATATTTGGCATATTGAGGCCAAAACTTGTTTTAGACTTAGAGGTTGACTTTTCAAAGTTCATTAGTCTAAATTTCATATGAATAAACACTTTTTGAAAGTGTGGGAAAGTTAGAATGCGAGTTTGAGTAGATTCAATTTGAATAGTTGGGTACATTGAATCTAGACCCAAAATTAGTAGGGTTAGCATTTTGGAGGGAAAGCCAAGTGGCCAAATAGGGTTTGGACCTGCTATAAAAGGATGTAACTCGTGGAGAGAGCAATCTTCTCTCTTCTCTATCTCATTTCATGCTTATACATGGTTCTCTTGGGTTCTACTATCCATTGGTGTACTATCTTGGTGATTGCTTGCAATTCTATGTGTAGAATGATCTATATTTGCTATTTTTGGATCCACACGTGTGAAATACAGTAGCTTGCTGGTTTTGTATGGACAACAACAATACTTTTTCATTTCATTCACATTTAATCAAGTTCTATTGGTGTTTGTATCTCATTTTGTGTGTAGATGCTGATTTTTCTACATTGGTGAGATTGGTAGTGTATTTCTCTTTCTAACCAAAGATCATTCAAGTAGATTGGATTTTAAGGATCTGAAATCTTTCACAAGCCCACTTATCCGACATTTCATTGTATCGAATCATCAGGTCTTAACTCTTCATCCATTCCCATTTTTTCCAACACGTGTCTATCATCCACCTATAAGACACATATCATCGTGGAGGGTAGGTAGCACCCATGATGATAATGCGTTAAATGTCCTTCCAATAGAGAGTTCAAACTAAAAGGTAAAGTAAACTTTAGGCTTGAAAAATCATTTTGAAATTAAATTTTTTTTAACTAAGTATAGAGGTTTATTTGGTTGCAAATTGTTTTGATAGAATGTCTTGAACCAAATTTCAAGTTTCTTTTAAAATATTTTAGTTGTACTACAACATATAGTAGGGAATTGATAAGCACAATATAATTTTGCGGGAACTGAGCATATTTCTATTTGAGCAAACATGAATATTTCGATTTAAAAAAATGGTAAATCAAGCTTTTTAATCACCATTGGTTGGATTATTGTTGATTGTCTTATTTTTAAATCAATTCTATTATAGTTGTTGTCTTTGATTTTGATTTCCAAAAATTTTGAGAGATTTATCTAAAAAATGTCTTGAACTTGTGTATCACTTTTTTTTTAAAGCTCACTTCTTGTTAATTACACATAAAGTATCAATATACAAAAATATAATTTGAACTTTCTTACAAGTTTCCCTTGTTGCAATTTGGCTAGTCTATTTATAAACTATATTTTAAAGTACATTAAGGTACCAATCACACCAAACTTGTGAGTAGGGTTCTTATTTGTGATTTTGTGCCATCCTCACAACTTTGTTATCTTCAAGACTAGTAGAGATTCTCTTTATTGCTAACCCATTTAAAATACAAGATTTTGTTCACTTTTGATAGGGAGCTTTGTTGAAGGAAAGATAAGATCAACCATTTTTATATATGTTTCAACCCATCTTTGCTCTCCAAAAAAATGTTTTCATAACATTCTAAGATATTTTCTAAGAGGATATGTTGTATTTCCCTTGAGGGGTTTAAGTGAAACTCTTCCAATGTCCACACTGCTAAACTATACTATTGTTCACTTTAAGGTAGTTGTAACGAAGGTCTGTAAGTTGATCCTTTCCATTAGGAGAGGTGTCAATGTTTTGAGACTACCTATGATAAAAATGGCTAATTTTCAAAATATACAATTGTCTGTAGTTTTCAACCTTTAAAAGGTATTTACTCATGCCCTAAAGTTGCATGTTATGTAAGGTACTCATTTCTATTGTTAGTTTATTGCAATTTAATCTTTCTAGGATTTTAATTCTTATGACTTTTAAAATTAACAGTTGGTAGACTGCATAGTTTGTGAGATAGTCTAACTTAGAATTTGCTTTGCACAAGGACACAGATTATGCTACACAGTAACATAGACAGAAAACACTCTCCACAGCAAGCTCACATAGCAACTGTATTTCTCAAAATGAAATTACACTGTACATATAGTTGTTCACTCAGGCAACTCATGCACGACCCAGGTTGCTGTTGGCGGGACGCGTGTCCCGTCGACTTGCCTCATGGCGAGGCCAACTGATTCTTATCCACTGATAGGACCCAAAGTATAGTAACACAGTGATTCTACTTTAATTCTAACTCTCTCCCTTAAAGTAGAGTCTATTGTTTATACAGTCATATACATAGCTTTAAAGTCAACAAACTTTAAGTACAGAAAGCTTTGATCTAAACTTATCAAACTTTTCTCCAGTAAGTGGCTTAGTGAAAATATCAGCTAGTTGTTCTTCTGTGCTACAATGAACAACATGAATTTCACGACTCAGCAGCCTCTCACGTATGAAGTGATACCGAATCTCAATGTGTTTAGTTCTCACATGGAACACTGGATTCTTTGCTAGCTGAATGCCACTCTGACTGTCGCTATGTAAAGTCGTGGGATTTTTCTGCTTCATGGCCAACCAAAAGGTGAAGCTAAAGCAACAAGTAGACGTAGAGTATTCCACTTACAAACCGGCACAAAGGTCTCCTCATAGTCGATGCCTTTACTTTGTGCATACCCTTTGATCACCAATCTTGCCTTGTGCTTTGCTATACTTCCATATGCATGGTACTTAGTCCTGTATACCCATTTGCAACCAATGGGTTTTTTGCCAACTGGTGGTTCTACTAAGTCCCATGTGCTATGGTTAGCAATTGACTCTATCTCCTCTCCCATGGCCTTGACCCAAATGTCATCATCCTTCGTTTCACCATAAGTCGAAGGTTTTGAATAATGCTAGATAAGAGAGCATAATTTTCTTCATACCTTTCAGGTTGAGTCTTCTCTCTTGTTGATCTTCATAGCTCTCCCTGGTTAGATGATCCTGGAAAGTCATCCATGTCACGGCTCTCCAACAATCTCTGAAACCACTTAGGGAGCTTCCTGTCAGGTGATTGGCTTCTTGGTGAAAATGTATCCCATGGTACATCCTTCTCCTTGCGTTTGTCACCTGCAACTTCAATCCTTCTTGCACCAAAAGGTTTGTCCCTACCTCTCCAACCTATCTCTTGAGGTTGAGTAGTAGTATCTTGAGATGTATCCTCATGTTCATCACTTGGAAGGTCAATGAATGGATCATCATCAGGTGGTATCCTCACTATACCATCTTTCCCACTGGATGTGTCTATCTTCTCAGCATCCTCATATTCATACATCTTGGATTCATCAAAGATAACATCATGACTTATATGGATTTTGTTTTCCACTGGATCAAAACATCTATAGCCCTTCACACGATCATCATATCCTAGGAATATGCACTTGATAGCCTTTACATCAAGTTTACGTCTCTCTTCCTTAGGAATGTGTACAAAGGCCTTACATCCAAAGATTCGCAAGTGGTTCACCTTTGGCTTCTTCTTCGTGAATGCTTCCTCAGGTGTTATTGGTATGGCAATGGTAGGACTTCTATTTTGAAGATAGACTGCCGTACTGCATGCTTTTGACCAAAAATCTTTTGGTAGTTTCATCTTAGCTAGCATAGATCTGACACTTTCCACAATCGTACGATTCTTGCGCTCAGCTACACAATTGAGAGCAGGAGTATGAGCTTGCATAAACTGTCTTTTAATCCCACATTGATCACAAAGATCATTGAAGTCATTAGACTTGTACTCACCTCCACTATCTGATCTAGGGACTTTGATCTTCCTACCTGTCTGATTTTTGACCAATGCTTTGAAGCTCTTGAAGTTATCAAATGCATCTGATTTCTTCTTCAAGAAGTAGATCCACGTCTTACGTGACATATCATCAATAAAGGTCATGAAATAGAAGGCTTTACCTAAGGACATGGTCCTCATAGGCCCGCATAAATCTGTGTGGATTAAATCCAGGATGTTCTTTGCTCTTGCAACACCCCCTTTATTGAACTTCTCTCGATGCTGCTTCCCATATATTCGCCAATAGAATGCAGTTCATCTCTCATTGTCTTGATTCTGGTCATGTACGTCTGAATGTGCTCTCCTTGCTCCATGCGGGCACTATTCAACTTTGACTTCAGAAACATGATTATTGACAGATTTGACGTCTCGAACTGCTCCTTTAGCACATCCCATGCCTGTCTGGGTGTAACAGCATCACAAATGTGGGTAATGATGTGATCCTTCACTGACAAGTTAATGAAGGTCAAAGCTTTCCTCATCTTTTTGTCGAACACTTTGATATCCGCTTCATTTGGCAGCCTTCTCTCATCACCTGTGATGACTTCCCACACGTCTTTCTCCATCAGTATGTTTTTCATTTTGAATTTCCACACTGCATAGTTAGAAATCCCGTCCAATTTGCTACTTTCACTCAAAATGGACTCTCCCATGTTTGTCATCGCAAAACTGCTTGAAACTTCTGTCGTAGGCTAAAAAATTGTGCCGAGGCCAACAGTGATGTCAGAAGTTGAAAATAATGACCTGCACTTTTTCCCTTTCCAGGCCACTCGCCGCTTTTCCACCAATTTGAAAGCCAAATCAGCGTCGCCTTCTGAAATGCACTCAGTTGTCAACTCCCAATAACGTGCCCAATGGAATGGTGAAATCACTTCTGGCATACTCCGAACACTTTCTCCGCTGCAATCACTCTGTTTTGCTGTATCGTACTTGTAGGTACAATCTGGGTGCCCTTCGTTTGGAGGTTATAGCCTTTCGTTTGGGTCAAAACGGGCAAAGGACCCAAAAATAGGGACTTTTCTAGTTTTTGAACTGTTTGTTCACCTTGAAGAAACTTCACTCTTCACTTGTGAAGGGACCCAACTCCAATTTCAGTATGAAATTTTTTAATGAAGTTGAAGGCCAAAATACACTTCAAATCTTCAGGGCCCTTTTCTACAACATCTAATGGATTATAGCAATCCAACGGCCCACATGAAGCTCATCTCTACCATTGATTATCTTGTATCTAGATCCAAAGATCTAGATTTCATTTGGGCATTAAACACTGAGTCGCCACCCTCCTTCACATCGCGCGATCTGTCTGCGGGCTCTTCACGGCCTCTTCTCCTCTTGCTTACCAGCTATGGCTTTACAAAGGTTTTCACTTGCCCTGCAAAACACGATTCAACACCCTCTTTGATGCATGGCCGCCCACGGCCTTCTGTGATTTTGCTTAGCTGTGCAGGGCGCCCTCCTTCGAACTTTTACAGCTCCAAAAAGAGCTCAAAATGGAGAGAAATCTCTGATTTTGTGCTTCCAAACCCCAGACCAGGGTTTTTCACACAAATTTGTTCTTGGCTTCCAATTCACAGTGTTCTGACAGGCCTATCCTCTTCCTCTGAGGTCGCCCTACTGTTGAAAAGCTGATGCTTCAATCTGTTCATCAAACGGTATTTGATTGAATGCACACTGACTGCAAACACCAAATAGCCTGCTTCGGAATTTCAAAATTTCGTTTTCTGAGGTTTCGATTCAGCCGACGACCCTTGTCTCTGAATCCTCACACAGTCTCAAGCTCACCAAGCTTCTGTGTGCTAAACTCTCTGCACCAGTGTTTCTCTTTCCGTTTTCAACCCGCCGTAAACCCCGAACTCTCAGAAGACAGTCCTCCCGAAGCTCTCTTCAACGACGATGCTGTACTGTGTACACTCCCTGTATGGATCTGATACCAACTTAGAGTTTACTTTGCACAGGAACACAGATTATGCTACACAGTAACACAGACAGGAAACACTCTCCACAGCAAGCTCACATAGCAACTGTATTTCTCAAAATGAAATTACACTGTACAT
Organism: Diphasiastrum complanatum; assembly: GCA_029204225.1. Taxonomy (NCBI): domain Eukaryota; kingdom Viridiplantae; phylum Streptophyta; class Lycopodiopsida; order Lycopodiales; family Lycopodiaceae; genus Diphasiastrum; species Diphasiastrum complanatum. The sequence continues at coordinate 35,862,647 of CM055101.1, forward strand.
ATAGTTGTTCACTCAGGCAACCCATGCATGACCCAGGTTGCCGTTGGCGGGACGCATGTCCCGTCGACTTGCTCGTGGCGAGGCCAACTGATCCTTATCCACTGATAGGACCCACAGTACATTAACACAGTGATTCTACTTTAATTCTAACTGTCTAGAGGCTTAATTTAATGACTTTGTTAGCTACTACAGAGATTTGGCACTTTTCAGCTTCACATGTCTTTTACAAGAGTTTTGAGCTGAGAGGCTACATTATCTTCAAAATAAATTAGTGGGTCTTGGGTGTTGTGGGATTCATCATTAAGTTTACTTGCAAGTTTGTCAATAGAAATGTTTTTTTGTTCAATGTAGAGTTATATTTTTTAATCAAAGTGTTAGAATCGAGCTCTTTATCTCCATCTTTGTCACAAATAGATCGAATGCAATAAAGACTTTCTCAATGAGAAGAAGAAGAGTTGCTTTTAAGTAGACTTTACATATATTCTAGTCCATTCTTCTACATTTATAAGATCACAAAGACAAGTTACCCTATCTATAAATTTAGTTGCATTATAAGTGCCATTATTCTTTTTTAAGACTATGCATAGTGGTTTGAGTAAAGGATATGGGAATAGGTAGGAGATTCCCATTTTTTAAGTTTATGGGAACTTTGAACCACACCCGATCAATATGCATTTTTTGTGAGACAAACAAACTATTGTAAGATTTATTCAAAGACTTATGGAAAAAAAAGTTTAGTACTACTCCATCCAAAGAATAGTTGGGTGCATATAGGAGACGTAGAGGGGGGAAGAAAACTCATTGTTGAGTTTAAGATAGACTCTCTTGTACAAACAAGACCAACTTTTTTAAACTCGTGGACGAAACTTCACATGGTTTTAATAACTTTTCAATGGAATAGTACAACAACTATATTCATTAAAAAAACCCACATTCCAAGGCCCATGGCCATTACATTCCAAACAAATAAGTTGTGCTAAAAAGGTGAGAAAGGTGAGGAAGGTAAGCGCCATAGCCAATAGTCAATCAATATTCGTGCCTAATTTTTCACTTTTATATTAAGCTTTTATTTTAGTTTGTTCACATAATGAACACCTTTGATTTTTTAAGGTTTTATTAAAAAGTTTCAAACAAATAATTGGCATGGTGTACTAATTTTATTAGTCAAATGCATGTTTTTGTATTGATTTTTTTGGGGGAATTTCAAGATTTTAAATTTGAAAAAGCATGTTTTTGAACAAAAATTACAAAACTATCAATTGGTTACTCTTTTTAAGGATTTTGACATATTTCAAAAGATTTCGCATTTATGCATGCTATGATCTATGTCCTTGCCAAAAAAACACCATAATTTTGATAGTCTGATCTCATTAAAATTTGGGAGCAACTATAACCTATAGGATAACAAGACCTACAAAAATTTGGTCAAGTTTGGTTTGGTGTGCTCAAAGAACAATGTGTCCAAACTTCTATTTGAAGTTCTATATTCAAAATTTCTGGCCATGAACTAACAATTAGGTATCTTGGTATGTTGAATGTTTTTTTTTCTCAAAATATGACATTGATTACTAAGTGGTGGGGCACCCATGCATACCAATTTTTGTGGTAATGGTTGAGTATCAAGCATGCATGATATGTTGCAAGTTTTCGAAGATTTTCTTGCTTAGAATTTCTAGATGTAATAAGTAGTTTCCTTCTCTTGGTATATTAGGTATACAACCTTCAAATTTAGGATAGATCTTAATCAATCCTGTCGGAAAAATTTGAAGGTGTTTTAACAACGTCTTGATCTCTTCTTGTTGCTTCCATTTATCCTACAAGTTTTACTTTTTATTCAATTGAATTAGAAATGTTGTAGATAGAGTTGTATATAAAATAAAATCACTTTCCTTACTATTTTTGAGAAATAGACTTATTTTGAAGAATTGAGGATGCAAGCATGCAATGGTTTATGATGGGTAAACTTTAAAATGCATTTAGTTTATGTTAAATTGTAGCTAATTTTCTATTTGCTTTAATTGCATGATGTAGTACTTAAGTTGCAATACTTGATTGCTATAAATCTTTTACCATATAATTTTAGATAAATCACATATAATATTAGTTACTATGTTTAACAATAAATGGAATGCAAATATTAGTTTTTGCTAACTAGTCTATAACAACTTATGTTTGATTTTTTCTCAAGTTATTTAAGATAATGAGTTTGATTCAAGTATAATAGTAACAATTCACTTCGAGTGCATATATTACTTTATGACATTGAAACTTCTCAAATGCATGTGTAGTTAGCTTAACATATATTTGAGGATTTATCATTTCAATAAGACCTTGTATAATTATCTGAAGCAATTTCTTTTTATTGTTCTTCTTATATGTACCCTTTTTTGTTTATGGTAGTAATGGAGGATGTACTAGTGGACGAAACTTTTGCGAACTATTAGAAATTGGTTCAACAATTGCAATAGGCTGAATTTATATAGCTTAATAGTCAAACTCAACAACATAACACAAATGCAACAATTGTATCAACAATTCCAAATGATTCCCATGTACAACCTTGCATACAACCAGAGTTTTTCCTTGGAGAGAAGAAAGTCACCAATGTTAGCCAAATTTTTTGCATGGAAAATCAAGCTTTTTATAGGCAATAATTTTTGCAATTTTGTAAAAATCGGCATGTAACACCTGGGTACTTCTGATGAAATAAAATTGCCTATAACTATGGGTCCCATCATTCTCAAAGTGTGGCTAGAGAAAATTTTGCGGCCTTAGAATTGGCCCATAAAAAATTTTATAGACTTAGAATTGGCGTGAATGCATAAAATGTAATAGTCGACACTGCCGCGCTAAATTTTCTCTGTACTGAATTATTTTCATATATACACAAATGCATAAAGATGTCGAGCTTATGTCGTCTGAGGTGGATCTTGGTGATGATCATTGCTGTCACTATTCTAGGTGAGCGACAATCGTGCTATCATGGTTTAATACGGTGGTGATCGTGGCTGCTATCATTGTCAAAATAGTCGCACAATGTAGTAACTAGCTAGTATAGGTGACTAGCTTTATTTAGAGTGGTACCACGTCAGCAAGACATTGGCGATTTGAGTCGAAGTCACATAGGCTGGAGTTGAGAGTGACAGGGATTCGAATGTCTAATTCAATAGTTGGTTGAATCAAACATTCGAGCATCTGTCAGTAGTCGACACCTGACACTACTTCTTCAATAGTTTGACTGTCACATAGATACTTGTCTTTGATTCTCATGTATTTCTAGCAATTGTGCGACAATGTGAGTAAATATGCAGATGTGAATGAATCTAGATTAACTATGGGATTTAGGGAGAGAAGAATAAATCCAATACATACCTTTAATCTGGATCCATGAATGCCTTGATCTTCAGACTAAGTGATGCACAAAATCTATTGTGTGCATCAATGTTCAATGCCTTAGTGAATACATTTGTTGTGTTCGATAGTATGAATTGGCTTAGGGAGTTGACTGCAAAAGAGATATCAGATCTAGAGCAAACCATTGCAAACATGAGAGATCCTAATTGACTGATAGAGATAGTCTTTCATTTCTTTCTTTGTTTGAGGACATTGGTCCTTCAACAATTGTAGGCTTGGGTCCATTGGTGAGTGAGCTATTTCTCAATTCATCAAGTTGTATCTGATGAGTGTATTGTGAATATACTTTTGTTGAATGATATAGATCAACCTTCTCTCTCTGTCTCTGTGGATTTGAATTCCTAAACAATAGTGAGCTTTGCCTAGATTTGTCATGTCGAATTCTAAGAACAGCATTGGCTTACAGCATCTGCTTAGCATCTTTTATCAGATTGACATTATCGTTGAAAAGGTGACAATGATAAAAGAATGTTGCACTAACTTAAAGTAGACATTCGAATTGGCAGTTCTGGGTTTGTAACCGTGTTGGATGAGGAATGTGTTGTTTCTCTAAATCCAAGTTCTAGCTTATTGCTCTAAGCCATAAAGTGCCTTATGGAATTTACATACATGATTTTCCTTACCGTTGAGAATGTATCCCTCGAGCTACATCATGTAGATGTCTTCCTCTATTACTCCATTCAGATAAGTTGTCTGTACATCGATCTGATGTATCTCAAGGTTGGCTGAGGTAGCATACAATAGGAGTATTCCAATCGAGAAATGCTTGATTACAGGACTAAAAGTCTCATGGTAGTCGATGTTCGAGATTTGAGAAAATTCTCCACTACTAGTCAAGCTTTTCATTTGAGTTCATCTCAAATACTAAACTCCAGTACATTATGTAAATACTCTCTCTCTCTCTCTCTCTCTCTCTCTCTCTCTCTCTCTCTCTCTCTCTCTCTCTCTCTCTCTCTCTCTCTCTCTCTCTCTCTCTCTCTCTCTCCCCCTCTCTCTCTCTCCTTCTCTCTCTCTCTCTCTCTCTCTCTCTCTCTCTCTCTCTCTCTCTCTCTCTCTCTCTCTCTCTCTCTCTCTCTCTCTCTCTCTCTCTCTCTCTCTCTCTCTCTCTCTCTCTCTCTCCTTCTCTCTCTCTCTCTCTCTCTCTCTCGCTCTCTCTCTCTCTCTCTCTCTCTCTCTCTCTCTCTCTCTCTCTCTCTCTCTCTCTCTCTCTCTCTCTCTCTCTCTCTCTCTCTCTCTCTCTCTCTCTCTCTCAACTTTGCAAACTTACTCTCTGAAGTTGAACGTCTTTGCAATTATCAATTGGAGTAGAAGCAAGATCGACGACGAACTCTTTGAGTTCAAGATCTTTGACTACATCCTATTTGTTCTCCCACGAACTCAAATTCTTCAGTTCGAGATCCACGTCACCCAAACTGCCCTGTCCAAACGCAGACCACATCATAGTTCACTTTGGTACTTTTCAGTAACTACATTGTTTCACGCTCGTTGCTCACGCAGTCATTGTAACTACTCCATGTACATATATGGCAGCAAAGTGTTCACTAAAGGTTTTAGTCCATTTCACACACTTTTAGATATGCAACAATTCTCCCGAAAAATACGAAAAATATGACACTGCATATTTATACAGGATTCCAAGTACAAACTGTCTACGTCTCCACGCTCCAATAACGACTGTCCTAATTAGTCAGTTAAACAGTTGTTGAACTATCTTGTAATAAATGTCTAAACATTCTATTGTTCTTGATCTAGACTATCCTAGAGATATAATCTTGGTAAACAGACTAGTAAACAGACATTTGTGGCCCGATGAATAATCCTTCTCTGGAGCAAAGTATTTTCTAACTTTTATTGATGAATTCTCCAGAAGGACTATGGTGTATTTTATCAAGAAGAAATTTGAAGCTTTCAATTGCTTCACTAGAAGGACGATCAAGGCATTAAGGTCAGACAATAGTGGAGAATACATCTCTACTGAATTTAAGGAGTACTGCCAGAGGCAAGGCATTGAGCAGTAATTCATCACTCCTTATAGTCCTTAGTCGAATGGCTTAGCTGAGAGGAAGAACCGTACTCTAGTTGAATCAGCCAAATGTATGCTAGCGCATGCATCGCTGCCCAAGAGTTTCTGGGCAAAAGCTGTCTCCACTACAACTTACGTCCAGAACAAATGTTCGACCAAGGCCCTCTCACGAAAAACACCCCATGAGGTGTGGATAGGCTCTAAGCCTTTTGTGAAAAACTTGAGAGTGTTCGGATGCATTGCCTACGCGCAGATCCTAAAAGACACAAGGAAAAAATTCAACTTCCAAGGTCTCAAGACCATCCTGATTGGATATACTTCATCTGATAACACATACAAGCTGTATGATCCTGATACCCAACAAGTCTTGTACAGCTGGGATACAGTCCTTATCAAGGATTAGTTCGTCGACATCAAAGGCAAAGATATTGTTCCAGGAGAACCTTCATCACCTGCCATTGACACAACTATCCGAGCTTCGGGCTCAAGCGTGTCCATTGTCGACCCATTATTCGACAGCGAATCAGACGAAGATGTTGTTGCTACCCAACAACAAGTCTCAGGAATGGTTCATCAGTCTATTTCTCCTAAAAGATCAAGCCGAGTGCGCACACATCCCACAAGGTATACTCCTGAGTCTGCATGTCTCTTGGTATAGGAACCGACAACAGTCGAAGCACTCAGCACAAGAACACATGTAGCAAACATCCATGCACAATACAAAGGAGGACACGCGGGCAAAAATTTTTTTGCGTGGATATAGTCGTGGATATATGCGTGGATATGGGCGCGTGGATAATCCATGTGTGGATGTACCACGCAAATGTCATTTCCAGCAGCAGATCGGCCGGATGTCGTGAAATTTAAAATGCGTGGATTATCCACTCCAAGTCCGACTACCGGCAGCCGGACAAACCTCCGACACCCGGAGCCAGAAATAGGAATTCTAATTTCGCTTGAATAATCCACGCGTGGATTATCCATGCCATAGTAAAATTTAAATAAAAAAGGCTCGGCTTGTGCGTGGATACTACGTGGATACCGCGTGGATAATTATCCACGCGTGGATTATCCATGCAAAATCCAGAGAGTTCAGGCCGTGGATACCGCGTGGATAGTTTTTTTTTTATATCCACGCGGTATCCACACGGATAGGTTTTTGGATTTTGTGTGGATTATCCACGCGTGGGTAATCCACGCAAATTTTTTTGACCAAAAAAAAAACATTTGTCGCAAACCGAAATGTGGTTCGCTCCTAAACTAGAGGTGACTTTCTTTTTTTGTGTTGTGAGAGAGAGAGAAAAAGAGAGTATAGATGGGAGTGAGAATGAGATGAGGATGAATGTGAGTGAGAAGATTGATAGTGTTTAGGATTTTTAGTTCATTGATGGATGTTAATAGTATGTGTTTTGTGATCATAAGTTTTAAGATTTTTTTTGTTTGTGATGTAGGTTTGGATATGAAAAATGAAAAATGACTTTCATTGCAAAGGATATAAAGATCAAGTGCATGCAAAGGAAAAGCAAAGATTGCAAAACAATGGAGATACAATAGTAAAGGTGTAAAGACCACTAGGGACAATCCCCTAAGATGAGGATAGGAAAACACAAGAGAAATTGTGGAGCAAAACAACCCAACCAAACCTAGATCCCTCCTAGATCTAGCCCCCAAGCCATGCCAATGTGACAGCAAGAGGAGAAGAGCTCATCAGGTAACCTAGACCAAGTCATCGACGAGATAGTCTCTACCTCAATATATAGAGATGCATGAGCACATGCAATCTCCATGCAGGTCAACAATAAATAGATTACAACTCTACATGTATATCTCCTGCCTATATCAGTCACATGTACATGCACAACTCCATATGTCTCAATTAGAGTGTCTGGGTCCTCTCAAACTTACTAGTCGCCAACAGGCCTCGACGTGGAATAAAATCTAAGCGTGACCAATAAACTCGAACACTGGAGGGCCGATCTACCATATTAGGACTATTCCAGGTCCTTTACCGAATATGGCCGTAACATTCTTCCTCTCCTAAACAGGTTCCGTCCTCAGAACGGAAAAAAGAAAACATGAAACTATTCCTTAAGCTTTAAATCTTACCCATGAACCATTATTCTTAGTCTGATCTTTCCATCTGAATAAGTACTCAGAGATGCAACAATTCTTTAATTGCTTGCCTCTACTCATGAATACTAATTCAAATTCCAAAAGATATACTAAGCTATAAATCTTCCAAATGGGTTGATCTTATCTAAAATAAATACTCATCACCTTCATGTAATCCCAATTACATGAAATACTGGGTGATTTTACTTTATTCCAGAAATCAAATCCAAAAGCTATAGAAATTCCATTTCAATTTCTTGTAGTAAATAAGGCTTTTTGGTACAAATATTCTTAGAATATCCAAATATTCTAAAATATCACAATTCAGTCATCTAAAATCTCTAGGAGATCCATCAAGTCTCAGACAATTATAACTCAAACCAGAGTACTACAGTTACTCTAATGAGTTAACAGTCCCATTTCTAGCATCATATTCAAGAAATCAGCATCTATCCGTATCTTAATAGATTAATCTGTCTCCTATAAAACTGTAGATATAGATTGAACTTTGTACACAAGCACTTATAGACTAAAATCTATAAAATAAGCAAACCCCTCATAAGTATGCAAATACTTAATGAAAATGCCTGTGAGATTCATATAATCTCAAGTATGTATTGGAGTAAAGGAATTTAGAGTTCGAATAACAGATCTAAATTCTTGACTCACCCAATTGATCAAGAATACTCATTATCTTAAGAATCCTCACATTTCCCTATAATCTTCAAATGATCTTTAAGTATCAGTTTATGATTCGTCAATCATAAATATTTAGAATCTTATGATTCATCAATCATAATTCTCAAGATTCTAAAACCATACTTAATCACTGAAAGATAATGGAGTATATGTACGACATATAACTCAAGAAATATAAGAATCATTCTGAAATTTTTTTCACAAGAAAAATCACTAGATTCCAATAATATTCTTTCGAACTGATTCTTAATCAAGTTATGAGTTCCAAATTCTACAATCAACAAAAAATTAAAGACCTTTATAACATTCGTCTTTAACCATATAAACTTTATACTATCTCTTAGAACATCAACTAGAGATTACAAAGTTTTGCTGAATTCCCAAAATTCAGTTTACCATTCTTGGCACCATTAGGATCTGGTATCTAATTGAGCTCACTGAGATACTATCACTAATGAATCAAGTCTATTACTCAACTGAGAAATACTCATCCAAGAAAACAGTATCCTATGCACACAATTTTCTTAATGAATCTGAATGACTCATAAATTATGTGTCTTACAAGCAATACACACAAAACAAACAGTTTCCGGTGAATTCTCTTCACACTGTCCGTTTTACCAATTAGCTTCCACGGGAGTAAATCAACTACTCAAGTTAATTGCTCATGATTTAGAAATCTTAAATGTTTAGGTGTAGATCTTATTTATACTAGTATAACGCCACATTTAGATCCATATCCAAATCACTTTTAAGTTAACCAATAGATCTATCAGAACAAATCTGTTAACTCTGCAAGTAATTGTCAAACACAATACTTGATTATATGTCTATGTTCAACAACTAGGTTAAGTGCACCAGATAACCTTAGTAACTGTAGCGCAGGCATCCCAAAGGGAGCCGGGAACCACGACTTAGCTTCCCAGCCTTCAACTCTTGCCATCCGAACCCACTTGACATACAAGCAGCCAACTCGCCAACAACGATCAGACTTAACCAACTTGAAGTTCCAAAAACCAACATTGAGATCCAACCTGGCGCCATGCCAGATCGGGGGTCCCGACGTGGGTGACTTCCCTCCAAGCAAGCCGCCCGACATACATCAAACTTAACCAACTCGAAGCTTCGTTACAAACGAGTAACATCCATTCCAAGCAAGCGGTCTGACTTACATCAGACTTAACCAACTGAAAGCTTCGTCACGAGCGCTGGAAGCCAACCCGGCGCCACGCCAGACTGGACAGCCATAAACAGGTAACATCCACCCAAGCAAGCCATCCAACTCAGCCGACAGGTTAGAGCCCGTTCCCCAAGAGCTTAACCCATTCACGTTCATGCAAGGAACACTCAGAACCACAAGCCGCGACAGATATGGAAACAACCAGTTCCTGGACCAAATGGTCCTGACAGCATACCACTGGCGCCACGGACCGAATGGTCCCGACGGCATACCGCTGGCGTCCCGGGATACGACCCTCAGCTATGTGCCAAGTTAAAATTTTGAAAGCGGCCTTACAACTGGCGCTTTTACCGAACACTGAAACCCAGAAGGTAATCAGAGTCAGTTTGAGGAAAATCCCACTTTATTGATACATCTGAGAAGGTTACATTTCAAGTGTGTGACTGTTGTAAAGCTACCTTTACAAGCTTTACTTCCGGCGCCATCGGCGCCAGCTATGTCCCCGGCGCCAGCAGCACCCCTGCTGCTCCCGGCGCCAACGGCGCCGGCGCCGCTCCCGGCGCCACTGTGACCAGAATCCAGCCGGCGCCAAGTTCCTATGGCTGAAAATCTTTGATCGGTTCTAGCGAAGTCCAGAGAGCTCAGATCGATGTGCAATCACCTCACACGATCTAGGCATGATTAAAGGAAGCCTGGGGATCAATAAAATCTAGAGAGAGAAAATGACTTTCTAGAAAGAGAAAATCCTAGAGAGAGAAAAACGTGCTTTACCAGCTTGGGTAGAGTGCTTGGTATGAGGGGGGGTGCCGAATCACACCAATACTATAGGGGAGTGCGGGTTGCGACTCAGGGCGAGCTCCAACCAAGTCTCAGCCTCCCTTGCTGGAATGTTGTCATGGCTCTCGCCTTGGCATGCTAGCGCCCCGGAGACTAGGGTCGGTCACACACTTGAAATGTAACCTTCTCAGATTTATCAATAAAGTGGGATTTTCCTCAAACTGACTCTGATTACCTTCTGGGTTTCAGTGTTCGGTAAAAGCGCCAGTTGTAAGGCCGCTTTCAAAATTTTAACTTGGCACATAGCTGAGGGTCGTATCCCGGGACGCCAGCGGTATGCCGTCGGGACCATTCGGTCCGTGGCGCCAGCGGTATGCTGTCGGGACCATTTGGTCCAAGAACTGGTTGTTTCCATATCTGTCGCGGCTTGTGGTTCTGAGTGTGCCTTGCATGAACGTGAATGGGTTAAGCTCTTGGGGAACGGGCTCTAACCTGTCGGCTGAGTTGGATGGCTTGCTTGGGTGGATGTTACCTGTTTATGGCTGTCCAGTCTGGCGTGGCGCCAGGTTGGCTTCCAGCGCTCGTGACGAAGCTTTCAGTTGGTTAAGTCTGATGTAAGTCAGACCGCTTGCTTGGAATGGATGTTACTCGTTTGTAACGAAGCTTCGAGTCGGTTAAGTTTGATGTATGTCGGGCGGCTTGCTTGGAGGGAAGTCACCCACGTCGGGACCCCCGATCTGGCATGGCGCCAGGTTGGATCTCAATGTTGGTTTTCGGAACTTCAAGTTGTTAAGTCTGATCGTTGTTGGCGAGTTGGCTGCTTGTATGTCAAGTGGGTTTGGATGGCAAGAGTTGAAGGCTGGGAAGCTAAGTCGTGGTTCCCGGCTCCCTTTGGGATGCCTGCGCTACATGTGGTATCAGAGCCGACTGGCCGGTCAGCTATGCGAATCTCACGGAAATGGCCACGATTTGGGGTTCATCAAGACAACTGTTGTGCGGTGCTGCCCACAGTGTAAGCACGGGTGCGTCCACGGTCGGGGTGGTTGGCAGGACGGGGGCTTGATGAGTCAAAGTGCTGCCCTTGAGGTGTAAGCACGGTCAGTTTCCGCGGTTCGGGCCTGGCGCCGTCTGCACGTAGGACAGATGAGGCAATGTGCTGCCATTAGGATGGTGTAAGCACGGTCTGTGCCTTGTGGGGTGCGGGGTGACATATTCACGATGACCACCGTTCGTTTAGCTATAAGGGCTATCGACCAAATTTGGTGGGGGCGTTACTGAGGCAATGTGCTGCCTAACGGTGAAAGCACGGGTGCGTCCACGATTTGGGTGGTATGCTGCCGATCGTTTAGCTATAAGGGCTATCGACTAAATTTGGTGGGGGCGTTACTGAGGCAATGTGCTGCCTAACGGTGAAAGCACGGGTGCGTCCACGGGGGTGGTATATTCAAGGATAGCTGCCATTCGTTTAGCTATAAGGGCTATCGACCAAATTTTGTGGGGGCGTTACTGAGGCAATGTGCTGCCTAACGGTGAAAGCACGGGTGCGTCCACGATTGGGGGGTACGCTGCCGATCGTTTAGCTATAAGGGCTATCGACTAGATTTGGTGGGGGCGTTACTGAGGCAATGTGCTGCCTGACGGTGAAAGCACGGGTGCGTCCACGGGGGTGGTATATTCAAGGATAGCTGCCGATCGTTTAGCTATAAGGGCTATCGACCAAAAAGTGGTGGGGCGTGACTGAGGCAATGTGCTGCTTAATGGTGAAAGCACGGATGGTTGGAGGGGTGTCCTATGTGGGCTGATTCTGTGATCGATTTGTATGGGCGCGGCCAGGCAAAGGTCCGTTGGCAGGACCATCTCAAAGGGGGACCTTGTCTTTGTTACTTGTTAGTAAACCTGCCTGAGTGTCTTACTTGTATGTATTCGTGGTGAGTCTTAGTACTCGTGCTTTTCCTGGTTTGCATGATTGCTTGTGATACAAGGAGCTGATGGCTCGAGAAGGAACCTTTTCTTTTGAAGGCTGATACCATCAAACAAAGAGGACTACAGAATCTGTGGGGCGGATTTGCAGTTCAAGTACTCACACGTGAACGACAACGAAACGACTCAATGTTTGCAAAGGATGGATGGCTAGCCTATTTCTTGGGTTAGTTTCATTTGCGACAACGCCCACCAGACGCAAGCAGGAAGTCAAAAGTTGGAAAGGGCAATTTCAGGGGAGATCTTCTATGGAGCAGTTGGTCTTCATTTTGGGACGGCCACCTTCGGAACTGAAACTCACTGAGCATGGGTGATATCCAGTATCAGTTGGGTTTTTCCTCAAAGGGGAAAAGACTAGGATCCTCTTCAGAGATTGGCAACAAGTTGGATCGAGCCATAATCCTAGCAGATGGGAAGCAAAGTGTTGGAAAGGCTTTTTGTCCGAAGAACTCTACTCTAAAGTCCGATCAGCTGATTTATTAAGTGGAGGGGAACTATCACACACACCTCTCTCTTGGGGCAAATTTTGAATTAAAGTTGATCAAAATGGGGGCAAATTCAAGGTGACCTAGCCATACTCACACGAGGAGACTGGCGATCTTTGGACCTAATAAGTTGACAAGTTTTTGTTGTGGAAAGGAAAGTTTGTTATAGGCTTTCTCTGGACCAGCAATGATGAGGAAACATATGAGTACGCTGGCTTGTGTTACGTGTAAGGCAGCTGATCAATGAAGGAACTGAGAAAGTTGAGTCTTGCATGAGAGACTTGGTATTTCGAACGAACGCTAAGGGACAGTTCGCGTTGAGATCGGACTAGTGCAAACTCTGGGTGCATGTGTCTGATTCAAAGAGAGCTACTTGAAGCCAAGCTCGATGTACACTTCTTGTTTTGACTGTGAGGCAACTGACCAGTGATGGAATTGTGAAAGTCAAGTTTTGCGCGACGGACATGGTGCTTCAAACAAACGCGAAGAGATAGTTCGGATGCGGATCAAACTGGTGCGACCCTTTGGCTTTCCACGAGGTCAATGGTTACATTTGGGCTGATTCAAAGAGCTACTTCAAGCTAAGTGAGAGGTGCATTGCGGAGTACTCAATCTTTGCCTACCTTAAAGAGCCAAGATGGAAAAGTATCAAGATCAGGCTGGGACAAAGATAGAAATCAAGGTGCAGAAGCAACAAGGCACGAAGTGGACCATAAAGTGTGCAATCAAACGATAAATCCTTCGGCTCAGGGAGCCTTGATACTTGTGCGGAACTGAACAAATCTGGAGCTCAGGGAGCTCAACACAAAGTGCATCAAGGACAAATCAGGAGCTCAAAGGAGTTCCAAAGTCGAAAGTCAGAAGCGACAGGGGCGAACATTTCAAAGAAAGGCCTCTGTCACCAGTTAATAAGGTTCTCGGGTTTTACGAAAGCGATATCAAATCTACGCTTTTCCCAGACAAAGATATATTTTCAAGTTATGTAATTTTTCAGTACAAAGAGCTGAGCCTCCGACTTGTGGTGTGCCAGCTTCAATGTTAATAAAAAGTGGCCAGTAAATTGAGTACTGTGCCAAGTAGCTTAAATGTATAGTTATTTTAATTGGGAGACACCTTTACTTTAATCTGACATCTGATGAGGACATCAGATTTTATAAAGGTGGGGAGGATGTTGTAAAGCTACCTTTACAAGCTTTACTTCCGGCGCCATCGGCGCCAGCTATGTCCCCGGCGCCAGCAGCACCCCTGCTGCTCCCGGCGCCAACGGCGCCGGCGCCGCTCCCGGCGCCACTGTGACCAGAATCCAGCCGGCGCCAAGTTCCTATGGCTGAAAATCTTTGATCGGTTCTAGCGAAGTCCAGAGAGCTCAGATCGATGTGCAATCACCTCACACGATCTAGGCATGATTAAAGGAAGCCTGGGGATCAATAAAATCTAGAGAGAGAAAATGACTTTCTAGAAAGAGAAAATCCTAGAGAGAGAAAAACGTGCTTTACCAGCTTGGGTAGAGTGCTTGGTATGAGGGGGGGTGCCGAATCACACCAATACTATAGGGGAGTGCGGGTTGCGACTCAGGGCGAGCTCCAACCAAGTCTCAGCCTCCCTTGCTGGAATGTTGTCATGGCTCTCGCCTTGGCATGCTAGCGCCCCGGAGACTAGGGTCGGTCACACACTTGAAATGTAACCTTCTCAGATTTATCAATAAAGTGGGATTTTCCTCAAACTGACTCTGATTACCTTCTGGGTTTCAGTGTTCGGTAAAAGCGCCAGTTGTAAGGCCGCTTTCAAAATTTTAACTTGGCACATAGCTGAGGGTCGTATCCCGGGACGCCAGCGGTATGCCGTCGGGACCATTCGGTCCGTGGCGCCAGCGGTATGCTGTCGGGACCATTTGGTCCAAGAACTGGTTGTTTCCATATCTGTCGCGGCTTGTGGTTCTGAGTGTGCCTTGCATGAACGTGAATGGGTTAAGCTCTTGGGGAACGGGCTCTAACCTGTCGGCTGAGTTGGATGGCTTGCTTGGGTGGATGTTACCTGTTTATGGCTGTCCAGTCTGGCGTGGCGCCAGGTTGGCTTCCAGCGCTCGTGACGAAGCTTTCAGTTGGTTAAGTCTGATGTAAGTCAGACCGCTTGCTTGGAATGGATGTTACTCGTTTGTAACGAAGCTTCGAGTCGGTTAAGTTTGATGTATGTCGGGCGGCTTGCTTGGAGGGAAGTCACCCACGTCGGGACCCCCGATCTGGCATGGCGCCAGGTTGGATCTCAATGTTGGTTTTCGGAACTTCAAGTTGTTAAGTCTGATCGTTGTTGGCGAGTTGGCTGCTTGTATGTCAAGTGGGTTTGGATGGCAAGAGTTGAAGGCTGGGAAGCTAAGTCGTGGTTCCCGGCTCCCTTTGGGATGCCTGCGCTACAGTGACCGACCCTAGTCTCCGGGGCGCTAGCATGCCAAGGCGAGAGCCATGACAACATTCCAGCAAGGGAGGCTGAGACTTGGTTGGAGCTCGTCCTGAGTCGCAACCCGCACTCCCCTATAGTATTGGTGTGATTCGGCACCCCCCCTCATACCAAGCACTCTACCCAAGCTGGTAAAGCACGTTTTTCTCTCTCTAGGATTTTCTCTTTCTAGAAAGTCATTTTCTCTCTCTAGATTTTATTGATCCCCAGGCTTCCTTCAATCATGCCTAGATCGTGTGAGGTGATTGCACATCGATCTGAGCTCTCTGGACTTCGCTAGAACCGATCAAAGATTTTCAGCCATAGGAACTTGGCGCCGGCTGGATTCTGGTCACAGTGGCGCCGGGAGCGGCGCCGGCGCCGTTGGCGCCGGGAGCAGCAGGGGCGCTGCTGGCGCCGGGGACATAGCTGACGCCGATGGCGCCGCAAGTAAAGCTTGTAAAGGTAGCTTTACAACAGTAACCAGGAATACATAGTAGATCCACACAGTGCACATATGAGAAAAATCTTACTATGACCCTATACATAAACACATATACCATTATCTGGCAGATTCCTCCAAAATCCGCATATGTTACTCACATATTACTGAGAATCTCGTAACTCAGCTACAGAAAATTCTATTTCTCTTGAGTAAATAACAAATCTGGGAAATGTCTGAAGTGAATAATTCCACATCACAAGTTTTTCAACCATCATACTTTTATCAACAAAATTCCTTCAATCATTTAACCTATTTCAGATCTTAGTGCACAAACCAAGATTAGGCTGACTTATATAGACATCTTTGGATAAGATTAAAGCTTTATTCCACTGATCCAATCCATAACTAACTGGTACTTGGTAGCTAATCAATGAATCTTAATTTAATCTTTACCAACACTTCCCATATTCATGAATATCTCACAACTCATTATCCCCAAAAATTCCTCTAGTTCTAGATTAGTCAAAATAATCACTAGAAATTTCCTCTATTCCCACAAGATAGTTCCACCATTGCACACAAACTGGATTCCACCAAAGAAATCTATGCAACTGGTTGATCCCATGAAAGTCTTATTCCTATCATTTTCTTCTCTCCCTTTTTAAAGAAATTTCATAATTTTGATCAAAAAGTTCCAGGATACAACGTGTAAGATATTAAAGATTTGAAAAAGTCAGTAATAAGTATTCAATACTATTACAAACTAGACTTTTTCTATAAAATTATTAAATATCTTATGCATAGTGATAGAAACATTATTCTCCCAACTCAATCAATTGAAACATCAATTGCTTCTGAGCTATATTCACAAACCTGAAATTGAAGCATGAATTCATAGAACTTAAACAATATTTCAGAACCTAGTTCTATATTGGAAAGAATTATATAAATCTCAGTCCAATTGTCTCGTATATAAGAAATTTCTAAAAAGTAGAGGTTTAAAATTAATAGAGAAATAGCTTTTAAGGGTTTCCGATTTGGAATTTATGAGATACCATTGAGGGATCCCGATCTATATCTCATAACCTCTCCAAATACCCTAAAAAGGCTTTACTAATGGTTTCAACTATTAGATTTACAAATAATGTAAATACTTACCACCGGCCTACAAATCATTCTCATGCAAGAATTTCCACTTTGAAATCACTGATGTCCCATACCACCAGTTTTCTCTCCAAGAAAATTCTTTGCTTTTAGATCCAATTATCAGAAAATCAAAAAGATTAACTGATCATCCTATATCCAATATAGGGTCCAAAACTTCAAAAAGATCTTTAACCAAATTATCTGATAATCCAGAGATCTCATAACTTCATCTGGATTTCCAATACCAAATATATGCACATATCTATTCCACCAAGTACTGGAGCACCCCCAAATTTGTTTCTAATAATCATTAACAAAATTGTAATTTAACAAGAATCTGCACATGGCTTTATCGTCACATAAACAACCCATCTAGTTGGTACTATCCATCCCGAATTCCTACCATCCGAGAGTTACAACTCTTAGGAATGTAAACCCAGTGTCATTCTTGTTCCATTCCACAATTTTCAATAACAAATAGGGTCAACTCATGGTCCTTTAGATATTCAAAATAAATCCAACTTAATGAATTCAAAAAAAATCTGGTGCTATGCAACTTCCATACATGGATTATTAACCAATCCAAATTACACAGCACTATCACATTTACCTAACCAAGTGTCTTATTTTCTTCCTCCCTTAGATTTTTTGGTCACCCAAAAATTCTTTTAGCGAAGGTCCCCGAAAATTACTTAGACACAAGTAAATGCTAGGTACTTACCTTTTGACCACACCAGTTCATTTTCATTACTTCGTTAAAGTTGCCAGAATCAATGGAAAATCAATAAAATTTGGTTCAGAGTATTCTTTACGATATTCGATACACTTGTTTTTTAATCGAATATAGAACTACCTCCCAAAAATTACGACCTTATTCCATTTATTCACTTTAACAAGTATCTGAAAAGTTTAAATTGTCCAATCCTAATGATCAAAATCATTTAGGACAAGCCTATCAGTGTTTCACCTAGTCAAAAAGGAATAACAAAAAAAAATCACCATTTAACTCAATTAACTGGAAATATTTCTATTCCAGAGTTAAACCAATAAAAAGCACAGTACCAAAAAATCAAATTTCCATTGCAGGGCACTTGCGTGGAGAAAAAAAATTACCATGAAAAATAATAATTTATTGCCAATCCTAAATCCATGGAGCCATCACATAGACATAACAGTTAGGATCATAAAATTATTTTTCAAAGATTCTCCCGTTTAAGTCAGGAGAATAGGTTACAAAAATTATGTAATCAATGCAACACATTGTTATAGACATGCACAGCTCAGTGAACTAAGTGAGATGTGCAATCAACAAGGATTGCCATGCAACGAGCAAGAAGTAAAAAGCTTCATGCCAAGCCAATAAAGGCCTACCCTTTCTAAACCCTAAAAAGGGTTTAAAAACTCTCATGGTCGCAACAGCCGTATTGCAAGAGCTATAGCTCGAGCTCCCACATCGAGCCAACCCTCAGCTTCCACCAGGCCCTCTTCACCCGCAAGCGCTCCTCTTCACCAGGATCAAACGCTGGAAGAGAAGGTGGGGGATCACTCTATGTCTCAACAAACGGCTGCCAACGCTCCAATATGGCTTACAGCATCTGCGCCCATCTATTGAAGAGAGGCAATGAAGGGGAATCAGCCATCGTTTTCAGAACTGCTCCAACAATTCTTTACCGAGCTCTCAAGGCTCAGAATCGGCCAGCTACCAACTCAAACAACAGGATTCATTCAAACTTGTTGTTACTCACAAACAAGTCTGATTAACAGATCCAGGTAACTTCAAATCCGAACAACGCTTCAAATCCGCTACACAGATGGATGTATCAATCATTTTTGTATAGTCAACAAAGGTTTTACACGAGTTCAAGATTCTACAAACTCTACTCCAGAATTACTTTCTCTTCTTCAAGAGGCTTGCATGCATAGTTGCTGCCCTCTGTAGCTTCCCTTTGAACTGAACAGAGGTTCCAACCTCTACCAAATCAGTTTTTCCCAAAGGTTCAGAAACTACAGTTCCTAAACTCTTAGAATCAACAAGCAACAGATTTGCAGGGGTTCACACAATGACACACACCACAAGAGGTGCACAACCATTTATGGGAGAAGGTTTCACAGGGTTTATCTGCATGCAACACTTTTTCCCAAATCCTAATCTGCTTTTCTAGAGAAGCTTCAAATTCCAAATCCATTCCATTTTTTTAGTTCTCAGTTGCATAAAAATACAAGAGGATTAGCTTTACAAACCCAGAAATCCTCACATGCAACCAAAAAATTCAAGATTTCTCGTAACAATCAATTTATTTAAGCAGGATAAATTGATTCCTCATCAATCTATCAACAAACATCTTGCTACTAAATCTGAGTCCCGTACTGTCCAAAACATCATGGATTCATGCAATTTATTCATCCAAAAAAAAAACCAGATTTGAACAAGGAAGTGGATCTACACATGCAGATCATTCTACTTCAAACTGAAATTTTTCAAGATTTCAGAAAATAAGAAAGAATTCCTCACTAATAGACAGCATCTTTATAAAATCAAACAAGGAGAAGAGCACTCTACCACCAAGTTTGAAAAGCATGCTCAACAAGAATTAGTGAATCCAAACCCAATTTCCCTTGAAAAAACAGCACTCCGTTCGGGATGTGAATCCAAGTGCGTTCCAATTCCTATTTGATGTAGAACTTCTCTCCATCCCATCCAAAAATCGCATCTTAGCCAGGCTCTGATACCAATGTAAAGACCACTAGGGACAATCCCCTAAGATGAGGATAGGAAAACACAAGAGAGACTGTGGAGCAAAACCACCCAACCAAATCTAGATCCCTCCTAGAGAATCCTCTTGGATCTAGCCCCCAAGCCATGCCAATGTAACAGCAAGAGGAGAAGAGCTCATCAGGTAATCTAGACCAAGTCATCGACGAGATAGTCTCTACCTCATAGTGCAGCTAGACACAATGAACAATATGAGGAGGCACTTTTGTCTACAGAAGAAAAGAAATTGCGAGAAGAATCAAAGACCGCATTGTATCCTGGAGCAAAGACATCTCGTTTGGCAACTTCTCTACTTCTATTAAATCTTCAAGCCAAATATAGATGGAGTGACCAAAGCCTCACATCATTATTTGAGTAAATTTTTTTTCATCTACTTGTCATTTTTGCTTTGAAACAAAATTTACAATTTGGACATCGAGTGATAATTTTTTTATAATGACTTCTTTTGTCATGTACAGACTATTGAAAAACAAAATTCTTCCAGAAGGGAATGTCATGCCTGAGACAAGAGATGAGGTACGAAAGATGTTGTCTAACATCGAGATGGACTACAAGCAATATCATGCATGTCCAAAAGATTGTATTTTATATCAAGGAAGGTACGAATCACTCAAGAAATGTCCCAGTTGTGATACTCCTCGATATAGAGATGATTTGCAAGGGGCAACCATTCCGTGCAAAGTTTTACGACATTTTTCAGTAATTTTACAATTGCAACATTTATTTCGTTGTAAATCTCTTAAACAACTTATGGACTGGCATGCACACCATACCTCTACAGATGGGATGATGAGGGTACCTTCAGATTCACCTGCATGGAAACACATCAACAAAGAATATCCAAGCTTTACCAATGAGTCAAGAAATGTGAGATTTGGTCTTGCAACAGATGGTGTGAACCCCTTTGGTGTACGAGCAACTACATGGTCCATTTGGCCTGTTTGCTTGGTAAATTATAATATTCCTCCTAGGTTGAGTACAAAAAAGGGACACATTATATTGGCATTTCAATTTTCTGGCCAACGCAAGGTTAAGAACATGGATGTGTATCTTGAGCCGCTTATTGACGAGTTGGAAGATTTGTGGAAGGGGATAAAAATATATGACATTTCGCGCCCCTTACATGGGAGGGAGTTTACACTACATGCCATTGTAATGTGGAAAATGCATGACTATCCAAGATTAGGTGAATGCTCAGGTAATCATTCAAACAATGTCTATCTTGTGTACATAGGAGTTTGTTTACAGCTACATACAACTAGTAATTCCTGACATTTACATGATATACTACAATGGCTATAATTATTCTTTGACATATACTTTTTTTTAATAGTGATTGATAGTTTCCATTTGTTGGGCAGACTTTCAAACGGCTGGAAAAAATGCTTGTTTTTTGTGCGGGCCAAATCTTGTGGGAAGATACTCTTATAGTCTCAAAAAAGTGGTTTATGAAAATCATCGTAAATACTTGCATGAAGGCCATCCATTCAGAGACACTGATAGAAGAGGTTTTGGAGGAAGAGCTGAGAGAGAGAGATGCCTCCAAAGAGGATGTCTGTGGAGGATTGGCAAAAACTATGGGAGGAATCTCAAGCAAAGCCAATCGATGGTATGAAAAGATTATCTATATTTCATTGTTTGGAATATTGGAATAGCCTTTTAATTAATCACCTATTTGATCCCATGCACATATTTAAAAATGTGGGTGAATCTATTTGGAAACACTTGATTGGTGAAAAAGATACCATTGCTGCAAGGCACGATCTAAAAGAATCAAACACCAAAAAAGAATATTGGATAAAGATGGTGAAGATCATGCTCCAAAAGTGCCTTGGACATTCACTAAGGAGGAGCTTAACCATGTGCGCTCCATTATTCATGACATTAGAAGACCAACTGGTTTTTCCCATTCTCTACGGTCATCATTCATAATGGATGGAAAGTTGCAAGGTCTCAAATCTCATGATTGGCTAAAGATGATTCAATTTATCTATCCATTGTCAATTCGTGGGTGCTTGTCAAAAGATATTTGTGAGACCATATACAATCTATCAATCATTGTCAAGTATTTACATGTACTTGGTGCATTTTTTATTTCGTATTTATTGATTGGAAATTCAAATAGACATAAAATGGATTGAATATGTTGCAGATGGATGTGCTCAAAAGAAATCCGTGAGCTGGATCTTTGCAAGAGACATGAGGATATGGTGGAAATTGTGTGCATGTTTGAGAGATATTTTTCGACTTCCATCATGGACTCGCAAGTGCATTTATTGGTGCACTTGGTTGAAGAAGTTTCTATTGCTGGTCCAGTGCACACTATGTATAAGTGCATAAATTATCTTTTGCATGTGTATTTAAACTAAATCAATTGATACATGAACTCATTAAATAAAACACTTATTTTTAACCATTTGTGACTTTTTAGGTGGATGTTCTTTATGGAAAGGTACATGAAAGTCTTAAAAGATTTTGTGCATCAAAAGGCAAGGCCCGAAGGTAGCATGCCAGAGGGATGGTTAGTACATGAATCTCTCTTTTATGTTACTGAAATTTTGCACTAACTACATCCATCTGCTCCACTATTGTGGCGTGATGAGGAAGTCGAAGAGGTAACTAGTGAAAAACCTCAAGGGATGGGAAAGGTCCGTAGGTTGGCACCCTTCCAACGACAAAAAATTTCCACATTCATGTTTTATAATTGTGGAGTTATGGATAAATGGTTAGACCTATATGAAGAAGAAAAAAAGAGAGGGCCTTGTCTAGAAAGCGCCAACGACAAAATAGAGGTAGACACATGGCCTCAAGTTCACATGATCTTGAGCCATTGCCCAAGCAATGCACTATAGAGTGGATGCATGACACACTACAAAAAGCAACAAAAGAGGGACAAAAGATATCAAATGCAGAATGGGACTTTGCAAGAGGATGTGAATGGAAGGTATTATTCTTTAGATACTTTATTATTAGAACATTCTTGTTTATAACAATATTTGTTTAATCATTTTGAAACACCATGTTCATTCACAATGATTATTTATGAGATTCATGTTTGTCATGTGGCAGTGCAAAATGTATAATGCTATATGGGCTTTTGGTTTCCACTTTCTTGTTGAAAGGATTGATAACAAGAGATGCACACAGATTGTGGTGTAATAGCATCTTTCCAACAAGAAAGTCAAAGCAGTGCACGAGATCGGAATCCCATCTCAGGAGATATGAACTATATGTAGGAACTATACAAAATATTTATGATGTGTCATTTGGTGAAAGTGGACACTATTTTTTATTTGATGTGAAATGGTTCAAGGTAGTTTGTAGAGGGCCAAATGCAACCGTAAAATCGGATCCAAGTGGATTTTTTGCGATTGATTCATCAAAAACATTGAGCATGGAGTCCTTTAACACATTGGTGTTGCCTCGTCACTGTGAGCAGGTGCACATGCTATGCTATAATGTTTTTCATTTTATTACAAGTGACTTCCATTTTTGAGTTTTCGATATGTTCTAAAATAGTGATTTTTGCAAGTGTTTTTTCAACCACATCGACTAAACAAGATATGGTGGTTTGTAGCTCAAGTTGAACCACGTTCACGACGAGTATTTGAGGGTGCAAATGTTGAGAATGAAATGGAAAACCTTCATTTTAACTATGAGATTGAGCTACCTAGAGATGTAGTAAATCGTCAAACCATACTTGAAGCACCCACTTCCATAGTTGTTGAGAATAGATATTCTAATAGTCAGGATGATGAAATAATTTTTGAAAGTGAGAGTGATGATGAAAATCATCTAAGGGGAGATGAATTGCAAGAGTTGTCGCTGATGAAATTGATCCTTGTAATTCTGAATAAAAATTGATTATTGCAATTCTGAATGAAATTGATTCTTGCAATGCTTTCAAATGATTATTATTTAGCCAAAATAGAGTCTCATTTATGGTCAAGTAAGTGAAAAGAATAGACATAGTTTGACTTCAATCCCATTATTTTGGAAATAATGTTGGTGAAGATAGATGTACGGCTTCATGTTCCAAGAAAATTCTCATTTTTTAACAAATGTTGCAAAGGCAGTAAATCACTAAAAGCATGTGAGTTAATGAAATCACCACCACAAACTATGACAAAATCAAGTGTTTCATCATAGTCAATCCCCTTGAATTGAGCATATTACTTGGCAACTAGTCTTGTTTTATAATTGTTCACACTACCATCTTGATTAAGCTTGATCTTAAAGACCCATTTGCAAACAGTAACATTTTGTATCTTTGATGGGGGATCAATAATTTTACAAGTATCTCAAACAATGCATCATATACTCACTTTTCATTACATCAAATCACTCTTTTGTTGCTACAGTTTCATTCACACTTGAAGGAACATCATCAAACTTAAGGTAGTAATAAGGGCAATAAAAATTAAACAATCATCAACTTGTAATTGCTTCTCTCTTCCTTGTATTTGAGCCTTGATGGTTGCATTTGGGCTATGATACCATGTTAAAATCAAAGGTTATGAACCTCATTTGGATACTAAAACCTTGAAAAAACATCAAAGGTTTCACTTATATCTAATAGATAGAAAACTAGCATACAATTCAACCCATTTTGCATCTAGTTGGCAAGAGCTTTTGAACACCACAATAAAACTAGAAATAATTGATTTTCACATCCTGTCACACACGTGGAAAGTATAATATTTTGTTTATCATTATAGAGCAAACTTGCCAAAATCACCATCTCTTGATAATCTCTCGAAGTATGTACAAAATGAGCTCTCAATCCATATCAAATGATCTCGGATATGAGATTAGGTAGAGTGCCATTAAGGTAGACCCTAAACCCCTGGCTATCAAAGCCTTAGATCATGCATAATTATCCTCTTGGTAGCTCGAGTCAAATGTCTTATAAAAGTAGGTGGCCGACCTCATAAAAAATCCCAATCATCTAGGAACATCGTGATATAATTCACTTTAGAAAAATATTTATTTAACTAATTCCATTTCATTATGAACACGCAAAAAAAAAAAAAAAAACCTAGGCCTCATCATAATATAATTCAATTTAGAAAAAAAAAATATAACCTAATCATAATATAATTCACTTAAGAAATATATTTATTTAACTAATTTCATGTCATTATCAACATGCAAAAAAACAAATTGTGTGGATAATTCACGCAGAAGATATCTACACGTGGATATCTTTAACTTCTGGTCCGGTCTGGTGGACAAACTAAAATTTGCGTGGATAATCCATGCGAATACTGCTTTTCGGCGCCGCCAACCTTCCCTCCCAAACAGTTGCCCGAATTTTCAAAATTCAATTTCGCGTGGATAATCCACGCGCATAAATTTATCGGCGCCGTGTCAAAAAAACACCGGTGGATTGGCGGGAGGCGTGCTCAAAAATTTTTGGCGTGGATAATCCACGCATGGATGTTCCACGCAAACAAAATTTCAAAAAATCGACTAAGTGTCAGGTCTCGCGTGGATAAACACAGAGTTTTCTAGTTGTGCAGCCAACCAGACTCTGATCTATGGAGAGAAGCCATGGACAGAGAGTATTTCTCTCTGATCAAGAACCAGATATGGTCATTAGTCGAAGCTCCTATTGGCTGCAATATCATTGATTGCAAAGAGATCTTCAAGATCAAGTACAATGTCAATGGAACAATTGATCAAAGGAAGGAAAGACTGGTAGCACGAGGATTCACGACCTCAAAGTGCATCAACTCGGTGTGCAAACAACCTATCTGAATGGAGTTATACAAGAAGACATCTACATGATCCAGCCCGAAGGATATGTTTTGGAAGGTATGAAGAATCATGTCTGTAAACTCCATAAGGCACTCTACGGCTTGAAACAGTCTGCCAAAGAGGATCAACACATTCTTCATCGAACAAGGTTTCCAAGCAAGCACTGCTGATTGCAACGTCTATTTCAAGTCAATGCAGCAATTCTTCATTATCATCATCTTATACGTGGATGATACGTTGCTTTTCAGCAACAATACCAATTTGGTCAAGGATTCTAAACAGATGCTATTTTTTGAGTTCGACATAACTGATTTGGACGAAGCTCACTTTTGTCTGGGCATTCAGATCCACAGAGACAGAGCGAGACGACTGATCTATATCACTCAACAAAGGTATCTTCATAAAGTTCTTAACAGATACAATCTAATGAATTGTAAGTTAGCTCACTCACCAATGGATCCAGGCCTGCATTCGTCAAAGGACCAATGTCTCTAGACCAAGCATGAAGAGGAGCAGATGAGAGAGTATCCTTATTGATCGCTTGGATCTCTCATGTATGCAATGGTCTGTACAAGACCTAACATTTCTTTTGCAATAAGCTCACTCAGCCAACATATGGCTAATCCTGGCATTATCCATTGGAAGGCTCTTATAAGGGTCATGAGGTATATTAGAGCTACCATGGACCAATGCATCTGCTATGGAGAAGTCAGCAACGACAATCTTCATCAGCTCAGTGATATTCTGATGCAAGCTGAGGAGGAGATGTAGACAATCGTAAGTCCACATCTGGATTTACATTCTTCTTCAACGACGGTCCTATCTCATGGAACAGTCGTAAGCAAACCTCTATCGCTCTTTCTTCTACAGAAGCAGAATACCTTGCTGTTTCTCAATCTATTGAAGAAGCATTTCGATTGATAAATATATTATCAAACATTAGTTTGTATCAGTATAGCCCTACAAACATATTCTATGATTATCAGAGTGCTATTGTCTTATCGGCCAACCCTAGATTTCACTCTAGGAGTAAGCACATTGAGATCAGATATCATTACATCAGGGGCAAGGGTCTCAATAAGGAGGTAAGCTTAATGTACTTAGAACGCAGAACATGGTTGCAGATATATTTACAAAGACATTAAGTGTTAATGCACACGACAAGTTTTGTGCATTGCTTAGTCTGAAGATCAAGACATTCACGGATCCAGATTAGGGGGGGAGGGTGTGTTGGATTTATCTTCTCTACTCTCCTAAATCCTATTTTAATCTGCCTCCATTCATGTTGCTCTATTTTAATTGTGTTGTCGCACAGTCTGCATATTTACATGTAAAATAAGACAGGCGAAAAATGAGACTGTCTGCATAAATACAAGTAAATTTCCACAGGCGAAAAAGATGACACTATGTTTTTACACGTGATTTGTGAGAGGTGAAAAAGGCGACATTGCCCTACAATTGCCAAAGGTGCCCTAATCGAAAGACGAAGGTACCCCATAGATCAAATTTTAAGGCATTTGTCAGAGTGTCGCATTTTTTGCATTTTTATCAACGTTCATTTTGGCAAAGGCTGATGTCACGGCCTTCTCACGCTCATCCCATGCACTGTGCAATCAAATTTGACAATGACAGCAGCCACCCACGATCTCCCACAGACAACATATCCACTTTTGTACTTTCTTCATCTGCACACCTGTAAAATTATGTATATATTGAATACCATAAAAAATGAGCAAAAGTGAAGCAATAGCATAGCATCAGAAGCGTATCAGAGATAGACATTGTAGATGCTTTCGCTCATCGATTCTTTTCTCCCAAATTTGTATCGTCAGTAATAGGTTTATCACCTTTATAGATTGTCTGACTAGCTTTGTGAAGCACGCGGTTTCGTCGCTATTGTCTTGTGCTCACTTGCATTATTGACATGTATATTTTGCTATACTTAATCTGATTATAGCTCTGTTTGATATGCGTTCAGATACCAAATTCAAAAAAAAAAAAAACATACTGGAATCAAAATTAGCCATTTAAACAAAGAAAATACACAAAAAAAAAATCTAAAAATTGATAAAATCAAGGACTGGATATTGATCTCAGACGTGAAATAGAACATAAAATCAAATTGCAACAAACTATGCGTCCAAGATAAATATCACAGGGCCGAGTATCGGTTTCGAACGAGGGTATACAAGAGAGAGAAAGTCGGATGTGAAACGTGCGCGCTTGAGAGCGATATCCAAGAAACCAATAATGGTTCCAGGCATAGAGATAGAAGCGAAACGTAAATAGGTAAAAAGGTGCGCTTGAAATCTATAGTAGGTGCTGAAATCGAAAAATTTGCGTGAAAATCCACGTCAGAAATGAGGAATTTATAAAAAAAAAATCACACATGTGGAATTTGATCAATAGCGCACGTGTTGTTTTGTGATTCGTTGATTGTATTCGTCCGTACAAATAAGGATTGATGTGACAATTGTCACATGTGGAATGACATGCAGCACAATAGGATTGGTGCATGTGTCATTGCCCACGTGCCATTATCAATGAGTCATAATAATGTGTATAGACAAACACGTACACCATTGACATGACGCCGCGTGTTCTAAATTTTAGTTTCTTTTTTTTCGCAATATCAATCTCAAGCGCATCAAAAAGGCTTCTCATATCGGTTTCAAATGGGGGTACATTGGCCACAGAATTTTGCAATGACAACGCGCATTTGAGACCGATATCCTAGGCTACAATATCGATTTCAGGCGCGTAGGTACGAAGTGAGGCTAAAAAAGTTGAGGAGCGCACTTGAAATCAATATTAGATGCAAAAATCAGAGAAATTGCGAAGGACACATGTCATTTTGTGATTGGTCAAAAATATTTGTCTGTATAGAGAATGATTGATGCAACAGTTGTCACATGTGGAATGGCACATGGCGCTATCTGATTAGTGCACGTGTCACACCCCCATGTGTCCCTCATCAATGAGTCATAATTAATGTACGGATGGACACGTGCACCAATGAAATGATGCCACGCATCCCGAATTGTTCATTTATTGTCGCAAATTCTCAGTTTTGATCTCGCAATATCGATCTCAAGCGCATCAAAAAGGCTTCTCGTATCGGTTTGGATCACGGGTGCATTGGCCAGAAAAAATTGTAACGAAAACCCGCGCTTGAGAACGATATCCTAGAAAGTAATATCGATTTCAAGCGCGGAGGTACCAACGGAGGCTAATGAGGTTGAGAATTGCGCTTGAAATCGATATCAAACGCAAAAATGAAAGAAATTGAGATCCACATGTGTCGTTTCCTGATTGGTTAAAAATATTTTTCTGTATTGAAAATCATCGATGCGATAGTTGTCACGTGCGAAATGACACGTGGCTCTATCTGATTAGTGCACATGTCAAATACCCATGTGTATCTCACCAATGAGTCATATTTACTTTATGGACGGACATGTGGACCACTAAAATAATGCCATGTGTCCCAAGTCAATTTTCCACACGTGCAAATTTTTTTTAATAAATATCTCCACGGATTTTTCATTTTTTCTCGCAAATTTTTAGTTTTTACATCCAAATATCAATCTCAAGCACGTCCAACAGCCTCTTGGTATCCGCCATCGCCCCCCGCGTTCGAGACCAATACCGCGATATCTTTGATATCGCTTTTGAGCGTGGAACATCACTTCTTCTTTTTTCATTGCTTATTCTATGCTCAAAACTGATACTCAGCCTTTCAAGCTCCTTTCTTCTGCAAATTTTTTTGGGTCCTTTCTTCTGCAAATTTTGTCTTATCCTCCGCAAAATGTGTCCTTTTTTAATATCTGACCATGATGGCTAGGACCAAGGCCAATGCTCATGCCATAACCTTTGTACAGCCCTCCCGTGCCCGTGTCCCCACTGGTACTGGCCGTGGAAGTGGCAAGAAGCAGGTTTGGTTGAGGAAAATCAGAAAACTCCAGAGATCAAATGAATTGTCGATCCCTAGAGCTCCTTTCAGCCGATCTGTTAGGAATGTCACCCCATCACTTAAGCTAGATGTTCATCTTGTCGTGACAGTCATGCAGGCCTTATAGAGTGTTGTAGAAGATTTCATGTCCCGATTTTTTAAGGATTCCTATCTTTTGGTAGTGCATGGTAAGCGTGTTATCATCATGCCTAAAGATTTTGTTATTTTCAAATGACTTCGGGATAAGTATTCAGGTCTTCGTGTGGATAACGTTAGCACCTCCAGAGACCTGCCTCTGGATAGATCTGACTTGCCAACTACCTCAAAGAAGAAAATGAAGCAGAATGTTTTTAAGAAAGCTAGATCTCATAGGCCAACTGCTTCCCTCCCTCCTAAGGTAATCTCTATAGAGCGACCTCAAATCATTCTATCTTCTGAATCGGATTCTGATTCAGAAGCAGAATCACCATTTCCTCCTCATGTTATCCGTCCAGCTCCTAAGAAGGTTTCTTCACCGAAGGTGGAGATAACCCAAGAGGAGCTTGATAAGATAACTGAAAAATCTATAAGTATTGTTGGGACATCGAATTCAAAACTTGTACATAACCTTTTTGTTACAATCCCAATCAAATTTTTTTATATTCTGAACATTATAATCTATACGAGACTTATTTAGGCAATAAAATTGATATGTTCGAAAATTATTTTGACTTTTTCTTCCAAATTCAAATAGAAGCTATAGATTAGGTCCCAAATTTTGTACAGAGCTTAACGAAAAAACTCCAGAAATCATAGATGTGACTGTTGAAGCCGACCAAATTTTTTTGCAACATAGTATTAGTATGGATTCAAAGGGAATCGTTTTTGTTGTCAGTCAATTTTTCATGGGTGTTGTGAAGACAAAAGAGGCCAATTTTGAAAGGCCTGTATATTCCATCGATTGTAGCCCTGTGGCCAAATTCTACTTGATTCCATATGAGGATAAGTAAGCTTTGCTATATGTTGTTGATTCTTTTTATTTTTGATCATTTTACTCATGTCAGAATTGATTCTAATTTTCATTTTCATTGTTCTTTTACGTACCTGCATAAATTTAACACAAAATATGTTAAATTTTGTATAAAGCTTATACAAGCAATTTTTGAAAGAAATTAAACATAAAGAATCGAGTGTTTACAGTTACTTACGAGTTTACCAATTGAAATGAATCTGAAGTTTGAAAGTATATCATTTTGTAGGAGCAATAGTTCCTGATTGATGTAACTTAGACTCCAATCCTCTTCCACCTCAACACATGTCAAAAGTGCATCATTGTATATTATTTCAATATTTTTTCACTTAGAATCTCCATTGGCTTCCAAGTCTTGATTGAGTGGCACCCATTTACTCTTGTTCTTTTTCCATCTTTGATAATGGAAGTATAAGCTCAACATTTGCTTTTCTATTTGACAGCGAAAGCACATGGAAGACATTTTAATTCTGCATTCTATTTCTCCATCTGATTT
Organism: Diphasiastrum complanatum; assembly: GCA_029204225.1. NCBI lineage: Eukaryota > Viridiplantae > Streptophyta > Lycopodiopsida > Lycopodiales > Lycopodiaceae > Diphasiastrum > Diphasiastrum complanatum. The sequence continues at coordinate 35,893,331 of CM055101.1, forward strand.
TTTGTCCCAGCCTTCATCCGTAAGTCAAAATAATAAACTATCTAATAAATTTTTGCATACAAATATTGTTGGAGTTTTGTGTACATTGACACTTGCAAAAAATCCACAAATATATTCAAAGAAACAAACCAACTTATTCGAATTGTTTTTGAACCTGTGCTTATCTTTAATGAATTTTTTATCATTATTATTAGCCAAATTTTTGACACAAAAAATTGGGCTAATTTTGGAGTTTAATTTTGCTATAGTATAGAAATTGACATGTAAAAGCCGCACAATTGCAATGTAAAAAGGGCTGAAAATCGCCAATAGATAGAGGTCCCAACCCGTCCGTAATGTGGCTAGAGAAATTTTGGCCTTAGAATCGGCCTTTAAAATTTTTGACGGCCTTTAAAAAATCGGCCTATAAGTATAGTTTCGGCTACTACGCCAAAATTTTGCCAATGTATTGTGATTCTCGATACTAATATAAAAACCGAAGTACTGTGTTTTCAGGTTGTTGCTCAGTGGGAAGTGGGGGCTCAGTCACCGAAATTGCGGAATTGCGAGACAAAAATCCACAAAGTGCAACGTCAAAAAAAGGGACCAAGATAATGGATAGGAGGTATTGTCAACACCTTGAACCTTGCTTCCATATTTGATTTTCAAAAGCTTTGTGAAGACGTCTCTATGGTGAGTCATATGGCGTGTAGCTCCGCTATCAATCACCCAATCAATGGAAGGAAAAACAGCAACTTGCAAAACTGAAGTAGTGCTGTTTTTTGCTGAAAAATCAGCAAGTCGAGAAGTGGTAGAAATCTCTTGACCTTTTCCTTTTTCGAAATACTCCTCTTGATGCTAAAGTTGGGGGTCAACGAGTTCGAGAAACTTGGCCAAGAGCAGCAGATGCAGATGGATAAGATGCAGTTTCAGTTCGACGAAAAATTGAAAGCCTTGGAGGAATTCCATGGTAAAGCAAACAAAGAACTTGAAAAGTTTGCTAAGACTTTTCCTAGTCGGGAAAATGTCTGGTGTTCAATTTGTGTGGGAAATCACACCATGAACAAATGTAGCATTGAAGCAACGAATGACGAATACGATTTGTCATCTATGGAATTCTACGAGACACGAAATAGTCTTTTGCTCATATAATCCTCGAATTATCCAACAAAGGTATGCTAAGCTCCAATATTGGGAACCTACTACGTATATGGGACCTGATCCTAAGAACAAGGCTCACAATTTTGCCCTTGGATTTTTGGAACGACCAGCTTTGCCAACTCCACGAGGACAACAAGCTCCTCTTGCTAATCTATTGAAACCAGAACCTTACAATGTTAATGAGCAATGGAATCACAATAATGATCAAGAGATTGGTCCTTCAGAGCAGTATGCTATCTATGCTGCTACACACCAACAAGCAGAGAGACAATGGGCTAGAGCACCACTTGGATGTTTTGCATGCAGAGAGAACCACAGAGTTGCGGAATGTCCGAACAAAGGAAAGTTTTTCCTTTTCTGTCATGAATGTGGTTATGGACATTGTTACAAGAATTGTCCAACAAGACCAAAACCACCACCGATTACTGCTCCAGTGAATATGATTACGATCAAGCAAAGACCAACAGTTCAGCCTACTAAACCAAATGTACTTTTGATGGTTGTTACTAGAGCACAGAAGCAGAAAGAGGTTCTAACTGATCCAGTACCTGTTGAATCTATACCAGCTATAGATATACCTATTGCATCAGGGGTGTATCTGAATCTTAACTCAAAAAAGAAGAGATACCATAATATGAGACATTAAATTAAACAGTTGCAAGAAGAAGAAGCCCTTGAAGCCGCTAAAGCAGCAGCCGAAGTCAATTCTTCACCTGTGCCACAAGCAGATCTACAAACGGATGTTAATACTCAATTGCACCATCATGAAGAACCTTTCAAGATGACGGAACCTGAAGCATTGCAAACATAAATGATCATGAATATTTTGTCTAGCAAGATGGACATTACCCTGGGAGAATTTCTTAAGCTGGTGCCTAAAGCAAAAGAAGTATTAGCAGAAAGATTAACTCGGATCGAAGCACCAGTCCATCAGAAATCACTTTTTTGTGCCGGGTTTGAAGAAACAAATGAAGTCTTCAACATCAGAGCAGCTTGGGAAAGTGAGCAACGAAACATGATCCTGTCGATACAACATAGACAGTTCGGTAAAGAAGCAGCCATGATAGATGGAGGTTCAGGAGTTAACCTGATTTCGACAAAGCTATGTGCAAAGTGAGGACTTACCAAGATGAAGTCTCCCACTTTTGCCATAAAGCTAGTTGATCAAACAACAGGGATGGTTGAAAATATACCTGTCAAAATTGTTGGAGTTCAGTTTGTCATTACTTTTGTAGTAATGGACTTACCTGATGCACCGAATGTTTATCATATCTTATTGGGCCGTCCATGGTTACGAGTTGCGCAAGTAATTCAAAATTACTTTCAAAAATCATGAGCGTGCAGTTAAAGTTGATCCGATCAATCAAAGCCAATAGTCCAAAAAGAGGATGATGATTCATCAACAATGAATCATACATGTGGTCGACAAGTGAAGACTCTGGGAGTTCACTATGACTCTCAAATTGATGTTGTCAATGGGAACCAAGCTCTTGCAATAGTGAATTGTATAGTAGGCTATATGTGTCAACGGGATAATCAATCCGAATAGAGAGGAATTCGCAAAAGTCGGAGACTTCGAGCACTTCGAAGTAGGAGCTAGTCGTGATTCACTAATATGAGCTCAGATGGAGCCGATCTGTCCATGGAAGCTACTACTTCATTTCGCGATCAGACATCCTCCGAACTATAGATACCTATTGCTAATCTGATGCTAATTTATGAATAGTAGATAATGTCAAATGACAGCAGAAGTATATCTACTTATGAACTGAGCAAGCATCACAACATTCGATTGCATACATTGAGCTAAAGAACTGTTACTTGTGTATATTACCAAAATCAAGTATATAACAATGATCTTTTTGAGCGTCGTCTATTTCCCAGATCAGCGTGTTGGCACAAGAGAGGTATTCTCTCTCACGAATAAAAACTAGCTACTACTAATTCTATGTAAGTGTGAGCGTGGTGATGTGTGTCTACTACTGCATGACTAACACTCATCCACTACTTCCACACACACTATGTGTATGCTTACTTTTTTTCCTTCTTTTTATCTGTATCCGACCTCCAATACATATAGCATGCTTGGTCTGATTACAAGAACTAATTAGCTAAGCATTACAAGATAGTTTAGGCTAAAACATTAGTTAACTACGTCTTGCTGCTTAACTACAAGGGCTTTAATGGTTGAGTCGTGACATTCAAACTGTTACGCTCGTCGAGAGCTTTGATGATGTACTCGACGTTTGACGTGGCTGGCTCGACTTGCTCAAATTTTTGGCTTTGGCACTTAGTTGGGGTTGAGTTTTTCTCGGTCACTTCGGTGACTTCGGACACTTCGGGGACTTTGGCCTTTGGGGACTAGTTTGCCTTCGTTGCCTTTGTTGTCTTTGGGGACTTCGGCCACTTCGACCACTTCGGGTGAGTCTTGATTTTGATGTCATTGATGACTTCAATTGAAACTGGCGCCTTGGCAACTCATTGGCATCGGGGACTTCGGCTGAGTCGATGACTTCGGTTGAGTCGGTGACTTCGGTTGAGTCAGTTGTTGCCTGTGTAGAAATCTCGTGTATTTATGCAAGTAAAGGCTCACAAGCTAAAAGCACTTTGTGTGGTAGCCTTGTGATTCCCGAGCTAGCTCTCTACCTTTCAAACATTGCCCTATCTAGAGGCTTTGTAAAGATGTCGATCACCATCTGCTTGGTTGGAATGAAAACTGTCTGCAACTCATTTTTCTCAACCAGATTCCTGATCAAATGATACTTAATAGCAACGTGTTTCATTCTTAAGTGAAACACATGATCCTTTGTCAGATGTATTGCAGATGTGTTGTCCATGTGTAGGATTAGTAATCCGTTGGTGCTCTCTCCCAAATCATCTAGAAATTGTCTGAGCCATGTCAGCATATTAGCCATTTTGGCTGAACAACATATTCTGCCTCACATGATGGTTGGGCAGTTATGGTCTGCTTTCTGCTGATCCATATAACAGCTGCATTGGCTAGTATTGTGCATCCTCTTAAGAAATTTTTGAAATCATCTTTGATTGATGCCCAACTTGCATCACTGTAGGATTCAATCTTGAATCCTGCATCTTGACTATAGCATAGTCCATAGTTCTTTATGCTCTGCCGGTATTGCAGAATCATCTTGGCAATTTTCTAGTGTGTCGGACTAATTTATGTTAAATTGGCTCAATCTGGACACTACATAGGCAAAGTCCGGCCTTGTATTATTTTCCAAGGACATCAAAGAACCAATAAGCTTTCTATAGGGCTTATGTTGTATTGCTTGTCGGTCTTTATCATCTTTGGGATAGTCTTCACTTGTCAGTACTGTGCCAAGTACCATAGGAGTATTCACTCCCTTGCAATCTGTCATGTCAAAATCATCCATGATTTTTTGAATGTATCTTGATTGGTGTAGATGTAATTTTCCACCTTCAAGATCTTTGTCGATCTGCAAACCCAGGTAGCACTTTGCTTCTCCTGGGTCCAATATTTCAAAGTACTTTGAAATTTCTTGCTTCACCTGTGCAATCAGGTTGTCGTTTCTTGACAGGATCAGTGTGTCGTCCACATAGACACTGATGATGATAATTTCTCCATCTATGACCTTTATCCATTTGTCCTTGTCGGGACTGTTGATGGCTTCTTCATAAGTTTGTGGTTCACCACCGAATCTACAAAACTCTTCGGTTGTCGAAGTTGAGTTGTCAGGCACAAATAGGACTGGAGCTCTTTTTTCTCTTGTCGATCTCCTTGGAGATTGAGTTGGCACTTCGATGGCTTTTCCTTTGTTGAGTGTCTTGCCTTTGTTGATTGTAGAGCTGCTGTGTGTAGCAGGTAGGTACAGGCTGCATGTCGAGTTGTTCGTCATCTAAACTGTCACTCAGTCCATCTGGAATTTGAACATTTTCATCTAGATGCTCAGGGTCCACTCCCTCTGTCGATGTCGACAAGTTGTAGTACTGCTTGCCAAGAACTTCGTAGCTAACTGGATCTTCATTAGCCATTGTTCTTGCTTCATCGAATCTGACATCTTTGACAGTCTTTACCTGATTGGTCTCTAGTATATAGATCATGTAGTATGATGAATGAATATCATATCCTACAAGGTATCCTTGTTCGACTTTTTCTTTTGAAGCTTGTTAGGTTTGTGTGCATATGCAACACATCCAAAGACACGTACATGAGCCAAGTTAGGCTTGTTACCCCACCACACTTCATGTGGAGTAGTGTGAGAAATATCTGATTTGCCTGTCCTGTTCTGCAGGTAGGCAACTGTAGCTACTACTTCAACCCATAATGATCTTGTTGCCTTTTAGTAGGCCATCATGCATCTTTCTGCTTCCATGAGAGTTTGGTTCTTTCTCTTAGCTACACCATTATGTTGTGCTGTATAGGCTGATGTCTTCCTGTGAATGATGTCTCGACTTGGAACGGTTGGAGATGTACTCTCCTCCTTTGTCGGTTATGATATGCTTGACCTTCTTTTCTGTCCACTTCTAAGCCCAGTTCTCATACTCTATGAACTTATCAAGAGCTTTAGATTTACTGTGGATGAAGTAAACAGCAATAAACTTACTGAAATCATCGATGAAGGTGATGTAGTATCTTGATCCTCCCACAAAGAGTATGTCAAAGGGTCCACAAATGTCGAAGTTTACCAATTTCAAGAGCTTTGTTGCTTGGAAGGAATTCTTGGTGAAGGGTGTATGTGACATCTTGCCTTTGATGCATGCATCATAGGATGTCGAACTAGTTGCATCTTTGATGCTAACTCTTGTGATTGCTCCATGCTGGCTTCCTTTGTACAAAGCCATTGGGTTCATATGACACAATCTCCTATGCCATAGAACATCCATCGACTCATGGACTTGATGAGCCTGTTCTGTCGGTAGGCATACCTTCAGATGATACATGTTGCCTTTAAATCTTCCTTGAGTGATTAGTGTACTGGTGTTGGCATCAACTACATTGCATGCTTCATTGGTGAATACCACCCACATGACTGCATCTCCTATCCTTGCAACTGATAGTAGATCCTTCTACAATGTAAGAACATATAGGACATCGTCCAATCTTTGATCTCTGCCATTGGTGTTGAGCCATAGCACTCCAATTTCACTCTTTCATGTCTTAATCCATCTCCAAGAATTATGTATATGGAGGAATCATATTGTTGAAATCAACAATGATCTGTCTAGTTCTAACAAAATGTGATGTTGCACTTGAATCAAGAACAACTTCTTGAAAGTCGGTTGAGGATGTAACACATACATCAGTGCACAAATAAGCAGTTGAATTCTGCTTGTTCGTTCTTCAGCCATCTTGGAGGATTCTGGTTTCTCTACATGTGATGTGTTGTTGGAGCTCTCTTTTTAGCTCTGTGTTTCTTGTTCTTTGGATTGTCGTAGCAATCCATGACTGCTTGTCCCTTCTTGTGACAATGTATGCACTTGATTTTGGATTCAGCCAACATGCGTCCACTGTGTGGTCGTCACGTCTGCATCTGTTACATGTCTTTTTGTCATTGCCTTGTTGCTTGCTCCTTCCTTTCGACCTGCCTTCTTGATCTCCCTCTTTCTGCTGACTTCGGTCCTGACTTTTTGTCGACTCCCTCTTAGGATAAGCCTTCTTCTAATACTGTTCTTTGTTGCTATAGAGAGCTTGGTCAGATTTGATTTTGTCATCATAATGCTCTCTAGCTTCAATTTCTTCCTTGATGTTGATGACTGCTTTGTCGAAGGTCATAGGATCTTTAGCTAGCAGGGTTGTGGTTGTCTGGGAAAATTTTGGTAGGGAACGTAGCATGTAGCTGAGCTGCTTCTCTTGTGAGACTGCATGCTCGGTTCCAGCATTGTGTAATGATAGGAACAAGTTCTTCATTTTTTTTATGAAGCTGGTGTTGATAGATGCTAATTTGTTGATCTAGATCTCAAAATCTACTGTCTAGTTTGCATCGTTTTTATGATCAATTAATCAATCACTCTTGTGAGGCATTAAATGCACTCATTCAAGGTCCAAAGTACTGTACTTTCACAATATCGAACCAAAAAGAATTTGTCTGATTCTACTTGATTCTAACTTTGAAATCATTAGAATCAATACGAGTGATTATGTAGACAAACACAAACTCATTAGAATATTGATTAAGCGTTAGATAATTCAGACAATTCTATATGAGAGTAAAGACTCATGACAAGATTGCCTAGAATAGTTAATCGAAGAAGTGTACATTCATACCAACATAATATCTGAAAGCAATAAGACAATTGGATTGAATTCAGAGAAGTATCAAGTACATAGTCAATTGAATGACGAGCACACAAAAAAAGTGGTGATAACCACATACTCGAAACTATCTCTCATTCACTATGCTAGTTCGATGATGCAAAGATCATTCAGATGCTTGCACACTCTCTCTTCGTCTTGAAGTAACCAATGTTCTGTGGTTTTCAATATCATTCTGACTTTTGACATATTAAGTTATACATTTATACAAATATGGAGACATTGAGCTATGTTGTCTAAATTGGGTCTTGGTGGCGATCAGGTTGTTGCTATTGTGATAGGCGGCAAACATGGTTGTCACTATCAAGATAGGCGGTGGTCATAGCTGCTGTCATTCTCAGATTAGTTACACATTGTTAAAACTAGATTAAGAAAGTAACTAGCTTTATTTAGAGTGTTATCATGCTAATTAGACAATTACTACTTATAATTCAGCATAGTCTTAAACTATCATGGAAAACATAGAGTTTTACCGTTCTATTCTATCATTTGCAATCTCGTCTAAGTACTTGGGGTTTTCATGAAAACATACCTGAATGCATGCAGTAGATTAAGGTTTCAGAAGGTAGCGGATTTCATGCACGATATGCAAGAAATGCTATAGATAGCATTGAGAATGTCCAAAATGCCCAGGTTTGGGACAAACACTATGCTAGTATGAAAAGATTGCCTCAAGACTTTTAATTTGGGGATTGGGTGTATTTTTGAATCTCAATGGATAATAATGCATACCAACAAGCATTACAAATTGTTTGCTAGATATAGGGGACCATGCCAAATTTTGAAAAAGATTGGATCCTTGGCTTGCCAATTGGATCTCTCGGAAGGAACGTAAGTGCACCTGATTCTTCACATATTTAGTCGACTTAAGAAAAGTATACGTGAAGGGGAACATCTTGGTTCTAGAAACCAATTGGACCTGTTGGATGAATCATCGGGTGTGACTCGACTTGAACCCGAAAGGATCTTGTATACCAGAACTCAACGATTGAGAATCATATAGTTATTGAACATCTGGTTCAATGGAAAGATTGTACAAACAATTATGATTCTTGGGAACAAGAAGATAGCTTGAAAAGGAACTTCCCCAATTTTTAATTTTGAGGTTAGAACTTGAATAAGGGGAGAAGAATGTCATGCCCACGACTGATCTCGGATTGTTTATCCCGTTAGAGGTCAACAAGCCTACCTCAACCCATATATTATGAGGGGTTTGGGGCCCTCAAGTATATATGGTTGTAGTTAATGGTTGGAGGCCTAAAGTCATGATGGTGGATTATTATGGGTCTATCAATGAGTCATAGGGGGATTGGATGACATGGCTCAGTTAGGCTGCAGAGGTGTTCAATGAGGTGTCACAGTGCACTACTAGTGGTGCATGTGCATTGGAGGATATAAGTATACCCATTGGGCTCTCACTAGTGTATGCTTGATTGTGATGAGTAGCTACATGCTGCTAGTGTGATTTCTCAATCTCTTGTGAGTGATTGATCCATAGCTTGGGTGGGGGCTAGATCTGTTGAATCTAAGTTTGGTTGGGTTGGTGTGTCCACCATCTGATTCCCTTGTGTTACTTTGTTGCGGCTTGCTTGGCTATTGTATCTTTGATGAGGAACTTTACACGGTCCATACCAAACGCCACAACAACTTGTAAATAAACTTATTGAGATGTTTTCACACCCAACAAACTGGATTTTAAATTTATTTAGTGGTAGTAGCACCACCAATGCATGTGATGTCCAAAAGAGTAGTCATGTCATGGTAGTAGAGTTAGATTCTATTTTAGAAAATTTCATTAGAATGAAATTGACTGGTATTTTAATTTTGCTGAATGAATTTCAGAAGGTTGGTGAGATAGGACCAAATGAAGATGGTGTTGCTCTTCTTTCCAAAGAGCCTCAATCACCTACTAGTGAAATTGTAGGCGATGAGAGTGATATAGTAGAGGTTGTGGAACAAGAGATAATGTTATTACAAATGTAGTTACTTAGGACACATCGGTACATATAACAATAGTGACAAAATAACTACACCTAATTCAAATGATCTAGTTCAATTTTTTTTTTTTGTAGTAACCAAAATATATTTATCAAAAATAATTATATAAACATTTTTTAGTCTTTTAAGGAAAGGATGTCTTTGTTGCAAATTTCAATTTTTTCTCTCTTAAAAAATAATTATAGAATATTTTGTGTTATCTAACATGATTAGTATTGTATGAATTATATAAATACTGAGTTTTATTTAAAATTTTCAATTTGTGATATTTTTTTTATTACTAGATTCTTAAGATTGAACTACAAACCAGTTTTCAAAAAAATATTGATCTTTTCAAAATGCATATTTTTGCAAGAAACTTAAGTGAATATTTTGCAAAATTTTAAATTTACCTATATAAACAGTTATTGTTTAGAGCATCAAATTGCCTAGATTTAATTTTTGTAATTTTCAATGATTTGGGTTCAAGATTTTTATAATGTCTACAAAATTGATTCCAAATTTAGAATATTTTAAAAATGAAACATTTAAAAAAAATTTAATCTCACATTTAAGATTCAAAATTTAGATGAATTATCAAAAAATTGACCATTATGTTCATGTCCAAACCATCGACACACATTGGTTGCAAGCACTGTCATGGTCACTAACAAGGAGTCATTCCCCTTGCCAATAGGACATGGACATTAGACAAACATTCCATCTCGTTTAACAAGACTGTCACGTCATGTAAATTGTTGCCTGCCCTACTGTGACTAGAATCCAGCCGGCGCCAAGTTCCTATGGCTGAAAATCTTTGATTGGTTCTAGCGGAGTCCAAAGAGCTTAGATCGATGTGCAATCACCTCACACGATCTAGGCATGATTAAAGGAAGCCTGGGGATCAATAAAATCTAGAGAGAGAAAACGACTTTCTAGAAAGAGAAAATTCTAGAGAGAGAAAAACGTGCTTTACCAGCTTGGGTAGAGTGCTTGGTATGAGGGGGGGTGCCGAATCACACCAATACTATAGGGGAGTGCGGGTTGCGACTCAGGGCGAGCTCCAACCAAGTCTCAGCCTCCCTTGTTGGAATGTTGTCATGGCTCTCGCCTTGGCATGCTAGTGCCACGGAGACTAGGGTCGGTCACATACTTGAAATGTAACCTTCTCAGATTTATCAATAAAGTGGGATTTTCCTCAAACTAACTCTGATTACCTTCTGGGTTTCAGTGTTCGGTAAAAGCGCCAGTTGTAAGGCCGCTTCCAAATTTTTAAGTTGGCACATAGCTGAGGGTCGTATCCCGGGACGCCAGCGGTATGCCGTCGGGACCATTCGGTCCGTGGCGCCAGCGGTATGCTGTCGGGACCATTTGGTTTAGGAACTGGTTGTTTCCATATCTGTCGCGGCTTGTGGTTCTGAGTATTCCTTGCATGAACGTGAATGGGTTAAGCTCTTGGGGAACGGGCTCTAACTTGTCGGCTGAGTTGGATGGCTTGCTTGGGTGGACGTTACCTGTTTATGGCTGTCCAGTCTGGCGTGGCACCAGGTTGGCTTCTAGCGCTCGTGAGGAAGCTTTCAATTGGTTAAGTCTGATGTAAGTCAGACCGCTTGCTTGGAATGGATGTTACTCGTTTGTAACGAAGCTTCAAGTTGGTTAAGTTTGATGTATGTCGGGCGGCTTGCTTGGAGGGAAGTCACCCACATCGGGACCCCCGATCTGGCATGGCGCCAGGTTGGATCTCAATGTTGGTTTTCGGAACTTCAAGTTGGTTAAGTCTGATCGTTGTTGGCGAGTTGGCTGCTTGTATGAAGAGTTGAAGGCTGGGAAGCTAAGTCGTGGTCCCGGCTCCCTTTGGGATGCCTGCGCTACATCATGTGACAATTATATGGATGGAGCTATATGCCATCCATGTCTCAAAGTATGAATCCACCCTAATTGTCCACACTTGTGGTATGAGGTAGTCATTTGGATGGAACCATATGCCATTCTTGGCATATGGCCCACATTGTGCACCAATGAGATGAAGATGCATAGAGGGAAATTACGCTTGGATCAGTGCTCATAGTATGTGGCATATGCTTAGGCTTGGAGGAATGCAGCTAAATCCAACTTGAATGGACATGGTGTCAGCATGTCGAGTGCCAGCCTCAAAATCAAAGGTCTTGCAACGCATAAAACTATGCTCACCCTCCTCTCACTCAACCACTGAAGGGATGGAAAGTAAAGCATGTAGCTAGTCGTTGACAACGACGGTCTCGGGCTGGCATTTAGCTCCATCAAGCTCGAGGTGCTAAAGAGCATGGGCCATATGCCTGGCCTTGGATGCCATGTAACTAGATCATGATTCCTCGGTGTGCCATGTAACTAGATCACGATTCCTTGGTGTGCCAAGTAGATCCAGCGCGATTCGTGTGCCATGTAGCTCCATCGCAATTCATTCGTCAATAGAAAAGGAAACACGATTTTCGCTATGTGTGAACAAAAAGAAACACGAAATCACTAATTAGCTACGTGTAACAAAAAGTGTAAGTATCTTCTCAAAATCTTTGAATATTCTCAAAGGTAGAACCAAATGCTCTGTTACAAAAAAAGGATAGATGCTAGTACTGGGAAAGCAGGTTACAATTTCCAATGAGACACCAAATTTATCAAAAAAACAAACAAAAAATTTACAATCTCATTAGTCCAACAACTCAAGCGCCCCTGGCCCCCACATGGCAAGGACACACACCTTTCGTGCCCAAAAGGCGAGAAGACAAAACCTTGAACATGTGGGGGGATCTCTTTGAATGTGTCCTTGGGACGACTGGCGGCTTTGAATGTATATCGTCTCTGGCCAGTAATAGCAAGAGAAATGGTAATATAGGGGGCGGGTGGGGGTATTTGGAAGGAAAATTCGGCATCTCAGGCCGCATTAGACGTAGTTACGGCAGGTCTTGCCTTTTGCAGCCTCTGCTGGTACCGGTGGATACAGCGATGGAGATGGCTGGATCGGATAGATGGATACATGAAAGTTCGTGGAGCCGAGTTTGTATCAGACGGCATTGACCTCAGCGCACCCCCTCTGTCTGTGTGGGTATGGTTTGCCTGGGCTTGCAGCGAGATTGGTTTGATTGAATGGCGATGGCGGAGGAGCGAGGGAGAGGTGTAATGCGAGGCGTGATGAGACGTGCGTGATTTGTGAGTGAGTTGCGGCAGGGAAATCGGCGTTTTCTGACCTCTTCTTGTTGCTCTTCTGGGCTGGATATGGGGTGGAGGATCGTCATTGAAAGGGTGTCTAGGTCCGTGGAGTATGACGCGGTTTGTTTGCGCCGTTTCGGTTTACAGTAGGGGGCAGTAGTGGATTCTGTGCATTGCGCTAGCTTATCTTGAGAGGATAGTCGTTCTGTGCATTTGGTGAGGCTTTCTTGAGGCAGTAGGACGCTCTGTGCATTTTCTAAGCTCTTCTTGAGGCAATAGTCCGTCCTGTGCGTTTCGCTAGCTTTTTTTTGAATAATAATCAATCCTGTTGATTTTGCAAGCTTTTTACAAGAAATCAGTGGATTTTGAAGTCTGAAAGCCATACATCTCTGTGCGTGTTGTGAAACACGGGAATACTGTCAGCCTTGAGCGGATCTTCCTTCACTTATCGGATAAGATCTGCAAATATTTCCATTGGTTGTTCATAATTTTGCGGCCGTATTCATTAGAGATCCGGATTTGAAGCGCATCTTTGGAGATCAGACTGGGAGGAAAATCAGTGCAGGTCAGCGCAGAAGCATGAGGTTTTCGGCAGTTGTGCCGTTGTGGCAGCTAATTACAGTTGTTGCTTTCACGACATGCATATTATTAGCGAACATTGCTAGGCTGACACTACGAATAAGGTCGATTTGCCAGCCGATTGTGAACAGACAGGTGGAACGAGGCGTGGCCACCGTGCTGCTTATTCAAGTAAGTCATATTGCGATAGAAGCTGGGATATCGTCATTCATGTGCATGTATGTGGATCTTGATCACTCCACGGTCACGGATTAAAGATATATTTCCGCATAGGCCGTAATAGCTGATTATCTGCACTCAGTAGATCCTTCATAATGGTGAATGTTTTGGACTGAACAGGAACTATAAAAATAATTATTGCAGCGGGTGGATGCTCTGTTACATTAGATGTTTTAAGTGCTCATACTTATGCATGCTCCTCATTTATCGATTATTTGTGTCTCCTTGTCCTTTCTGTATGCACTAATCCATACCGCCACAAGCTATGCAACAAATTCAGTGTGATTTCAACCACTGTGTTCCCAAAATTTTCGAATGCGTTGACAAATTCATATGTATTAATTTCTCAAAATGAAGTGGAGATGCTTGGTGTTGAGTCCTCTTACTGCTTACACCGTCTGTTTGATTTGATTGGGCATTTCATATTGAAGCTTTAACTTTTTGACACAATGAAGTATGTCAAACGATCCTCGAAATTGAAGAAACTTGATTTTCTATTCGACAAAAACTCGTATACATTCTTGTCAATTTCCGGCTTTGAAAAAGTCAAGCTGACGTTCTTAAGACTTTAGCGCGACCTTCAGAAATTCTGTGAAATGCCTAAGTCATCCCTTGTTGTTTCAATGCAGCGTATACAACATCCTATCTTGGATATTATCTTCACTTCGGCATCAGTGGTGGTTTCAGTGGAATTTTATACTGCCTTTCTGCCACTTCTGCTCTGGGTAGATTCCTTTTGTTGTCAATTTCAACATCTTTTGGTTGCGTTTATGCGTAAATAATCGATATCCTTTCTAAGTTAGGGCGGTTGAACTTCAGCATATTGACGCTAAAAGTGCTGATTCCACCCTGTTTTAATGTTCAGAGTGGGCGCTGCAAACTTGCGATCCAGATGACCCTTTTAATGGCCCTTTGCATTTATATTGGTACCTTTCTTAAGGTACTTCTTGGAACAATCCATTTTGGACGAATAAATTTACGTTGTTTCGTTTTCAGGTGAAACTCAATATATCTGGAGGAAAAAAAACACAAATTTTATCTTAGTGTAGCTTGGGACGTGAACTAACGCATCTCTCCTTTGTTGAGAATCCCGGACAATTTTAAGCAGTAATGAAATCTATTCTTCTACGATGTGTTTGATCTCTATAGGATGCATGTTATGAGAATCGTTTGTATCTTTTTTAATTCCTAATTATCAAATGGCTTCTGGCTAAAGGATCTAGTCTCAGGGTCCCGGCCTTCTGCTCCCCCTGTGAGAAGATTTGCTGCAACAGCCATAGAGAAGGAGGCATGTATAGAATTCGGCTTCCCGTCATCACATGCAATCAATACGATTTGCCTTTCAGTGTACGTAACAGAGGATTGCCATGCAATAATTGCACATCTTTTGGTTATAGTGGTTAAGAATCTAGGATTGTTAGAAATTTAGGTAGCATCTTGTAGCTTTACTGTCTGTATCGCTCATTGTAGTACCTATCTATAAATTTCGGCTCCATTTGGAGTAGCAACTGTTGAAGTTTGGCATGAAATTTGATCAGGTATTTATTTAGACATCTAGCAAGGCACCTCGACAGCACGCATATTTATGTATTGTGGATAGCTGGCTTTCTCCTTGCAATCACTACTGCTATTGTTATCTATGGTACGTAGCGTGTCAATTTTTTGGATCATCACTATGAAAATGGTGTCTATACCATCTCTGCAAAGTTTCTTTTTTAGTAGAGGACTTTCTTCCATTTTGTTCAGTAAAACATTAGTAACTTATTTGCATCGTACAGCTTCAAGGGTGTTCAGTACTTCTTGCGATTCTCAATGAACTATTGGTTGAGTTTGTTACTATTTTGCTTTGTTGCAGGCAGAATGTACCTTGGCATGCACACGCCCATTGACATTATAGCAGGAGTCATATTTGGTGTGATATTGGTGACTTTTTGGTGTTTTGTTGATGATCGTGTGAATCTTTTCATCGAGGAGGGCAAGAATGGTAAGTCTCATACTGATCATCATCCTTACAAAAGATATTAGAAACTTTTGACATGGAGCTGACTGGACTATCTCTGAATTGTCTGATTGCTGGAACTAGAGTTACTTTTGTGTCTTTGAAGGAACTATGTTTCTGAAATTAAGGCATATCATATATAGCTATTTGAATTTCTTTGGTGTGAAAGGCCATGGGTGATATCATATCAGCTTCTTTTTCATAAAGATCCTAGAATGTTGTCTTATTGTTTAATTATTAAATTTTCAGTTTTCATCTTTTGGACCATCATTTGTCTATTGCTACTTGCGGCTTATCCAGCACCTGAAAAGCAGACACCAAGCTTTGAGTATCACAATGCATTTGTTGGTGTCATTCTGGGAATGGTAAGGGCTTTTCAAATAAGTTACCTCTAGGTGTAGGTCACTGTACTTATTAATTTTTACAAGCTATCTGTAGCTATGTAATATGTTTGTCATGACTGTGCAACAATTCAAAGTACAGCTGCAAAAGCTTGGATGCTCTAGATAAAATTCAAGCCAATAGCAGTCATGCAGTAGAATTTTGCTGAGCAATGTATAACATTTCGCTGTTGTTCATGTTCTTTGACAATCAACTGTAGGTTTGGGGCTTACGTATTGGAAATTACCATTACATACGAAGCGCGCTTACGATTGTGCACCTGAATTCTTGGTCTGGGGCCCTAGTGCTTGTAAAACGACTGGTGGTCGGGTTACCCGTTGTAATAGCAGTCAAAATGATAACTAAGTTATTGGCAGTAACATCACTTCCATGGATTTGCTTGCATATTGGTCTGCCTGTTAAATCTACTACGTATGTTCCTGCATTGAAGGGAATGATTCCTGTTGATACAACGGAGGTTGATCTAGAATTGAAAAAGAATTCTGATTCTGAGAAACTACTCATAGATTTGAAGGAGATCAATGTAGAGGCGCCCAAATACGGAGATGATGTAGAGGGAACCAAATACGGAGACGATCAGAAGTTACCCATGGCCACTAGCGAGATTGACCTAGAAAGAGCTGAACCACTGGGTCCAAAGAATCTTAACTTCTGGCTAAAGTTTTTCTCTCTTAGTTTGATGGAGCCTTTGGACGTTGACACTGGAATAAGACTGCTTCAATATGCAGGTCTTAGCTGGTCTGCAGTGGGGGTCTCTTACATCTTTAAACACTTCAAAATATGACTAGGAGGTTTATGTTTCACAAATGAATCTCGCCCACCAGTGTGAAAGTTCTATCAGGGTGCACGCCACTCTCGTTGTTCTGCTGGTAGAGCTGGCTGCAGCTTGCTTACTGATCGAACAAGCTATAATTCTACTACATGTTTAGCAGATTTATTTGTCAATCAATTCAATTGTGCAGTTAAAATTGTTTATGCAAACAGTCCTTGCATTGGACCTGCCCTCTGATGCCTTATTGCTCAAGTGATAGCATGCACTTACCTACTTTCTGATTGTCATAGACGCCAGGTGCAGCTTATCTCTGTCTGGAAAGATGACAGTTATCCGAAGCTGAAAGGTGACATGTAGCCTGCGTACCTGCTTGCTGTAAAGTATCAAATTACATGACAAGATTTGTGATGTCAATATTCGCCATGGCAGCATGTCATTACTCTGGAAGGAATGCATGAAATGGTAATGGGTCAAAGGTTAAGTTGATGTTGTGACCTCCAAGCCTTTGTTTCCACTATCCAAGCACGATGGTCTCAATGGATGTGCAAGCATCGACTAACATAATGCACGCTCTTGTACATTTGTAATGTTTATAAGCACCTTGAGACTGAAGTTAGCAGAATGGGTTATGTATTTGTGAGGGTTACCACAAGCTGTACCACAAGTTGATATGGATAAGCTAACGAAGTTAATTCCCTTTTATAATTCACAATTTGAAGCCTTTCAGCAAAAGGCCATGAGGAACAATGGCTGGAAGGTAAGGCCTATACTGTTATATTCGTAAACATCTTCAGCTTTCTTTACAGTTTCAGGTTTTGACAGAGCATATTTATTTTCCTTAAACCAGTGATTCTTGCACAATTTTGGATATGAAGGATTCCTGTCGGCATTTTTCAGGAAAATTAGCATTATATTTATAAGCTTTTGCTAATGTTTAATGAGGATTATCCATTGCTTTTTAATGTTGTTAAGGCCAAAGGAAGTTGGTTGTCTGGTTGATTCCTTGCAGGATCGGGGCCCAAGTCTCCCCTCTCCGTCCCCTAGACACAAGATTTACTGTTTTAATCTGAATAGCAAGGTGGTAAGTTAAGAAGGACCGTGGGCATAGTAAAGCAGATCAGGTAGAGCTAAAATCCTACAATTGATAGCAATTTGGATGAAGGCGTTGGCTAGTCTTTCCATTTATAATCGATTGGAGTCAAAAGCTTAGAAGTGGCCTTTCGACCATATTTCATATCCTCATTATTGCAACTTGGATTGGTATCTAGTGTGATGTGAGCAAAGTTATATAGAGGTGTCAATTTTTTGACATTCGTTGAGGTTTTCAAAAGAAGGTGAGCTTGCACCATAGACTTGAGGGTGGTATCTGTACCATTGTACCATTGTTGTGTGTCGAAAATCCCCGCCATGAAGCAATGCTCTATCACCTTGGATAATCATGCACACACTATTGCTCTATTGCAATCAGCACAACAAAGGAGAAATCAAGCACGACATTAATTAAACATGAAAATTTGTTAATTTAGAGTGATTTCGCATGGAGTGCGGGTAAAGAGAAAGTCCAAACTTAAACCAAATACTCTGTCTTGATTGGTATGAAGCCACTTAAAGTGGCCTCCCCACCTCACAAGGAGTGGGAGTTGGCCTAGGGGGGATTGAAAGGTGTGAGCCTAGGGCAAGTCAAGAAGAATTACCTCAATCATTTTTTTGGCGGGCCCTTTCTCTCCCCTCGAGATACAAAAAAAATGCTCATCTAACTATATCTAACTTAAATTTAGGCATTAGATGGCCTTGCCTCCAAAAGAAAGGGGGTTTTACATGGGATGACCTAGTTTTTTAAACTTGATGGTAAATGCATATTTTGATTAAAGTTGGCCCCTTCCATGTGAAATACCCCTTCTTGTGCAATATAATTGAATTAGTAGTGAAAAAATCTTGAGCAAGAGCCCATACATGAAAAGTTTCCTATGCTCTCTATTTGATCCTACTTGCAAATGACATCTTTATTCCTATCTATATTGCAAATAGGCTCCTCAAGGAACATGGCCTCCATGCATCAATCTTCACTATATTTCCTTTGAAGTAAACGTTTATAACAAGTAGAAAAGACTAAGACTTTTGGGAATAGTGCATTTTGCACCACCATTGCAGTGATAGTGGTCGGCTCCCACACATGAGGATTGAAAATATGGTTATTGCATCAAAAGTTAGTCATGGTGTAAAATATGCACATTCAAACTAAGAAGTCAGTCATGGTGTAGAATCTCACATCCAACCTTTGCACGTCCATGCATCTAAAGATAAATGATATAACCAAGTCATATTAATAAATTCAAATCATGACTTTGACATGACTTAACTCACTCTAGTCCCTAGGCTAAGTAAGGTCTAATTCAATAATTAATATTGATAAGGATAGTGTGTAATTTAAGACCTTTATCGTGTCACATGATTTTAACAATGTACTATTTTCATTTTTTTTTGTGAAGTTATTAATAATTATCTACACTTAAATTCTTGTTAAGAGAATTTTCAATAAATGAAAAGATTAGTACATGGAGATTTTTAGATTCTTAATTGCCTTGAGATTGACACGACATTACTAGTAATTTTCCAAGTTGTCTAGAAAATAGGGACATGTTATCATTCTCACTAATATGTATATTATGAGGATAACTAAGGGTATTTCAAGGACAATGAAGAGTGGGACCGCGCTAGTGTAGAGTAGGGTTGGTAGAAGAGCACAAGCTTAGGACCAAGGTAGGGTTGGTAGAATGAGATTTAAATATATATATTTAGCAAGGTGTTGAAGCTATTCACATTTTTGTAGCCTCACATAATGAATGAGATCTTGGTCGTTATTTGAAAATGGCCCAAGTCATTTTATAATAGAATTGGATGACTAAAGATGTGTAACATAGCGCTTATTGGCAGGGGGACAAATTTGGCCTTGTGCTAATAAACTACTAACATGTGGCTAGCCCAACTCAATTTATAATAGAATTGGATGACTAATGATGTGTAACATAGCGCTTATTGGCAGGGGGACAAATTTGGCCTTGTGCTAATAAATTACTAACATGTGGCTAGGCAGGGGACGAGAATGGCCCGAGTCGAGCGGTCCAAGGCCCACAACTTGCACGTTAAGCTCGATTGCAGGTCTCAGGCTCTTAGTCTCTCCAGCCCGTGCTTGTGAGCTCTCAGGCCGAGGTTTGCGAGGCCTCCTGTTTATCGAGGTTTGAGCCACACGAGTCCTTGTTTTAAGTGGGAGAGGTTTTGTTATACATATGTTGAATAGATTTCATTTTTGCCAAAAACTTATGGATAAAATGGCACATGCAAAGCAAGGGAGTGGGTTCCGAGCGAGTAGGGTGGATAGCATGATAGAATCACTGGGTCACGCGATGACGCGATTGGTGTGCTACGCTGGGCGGTAGACCCTCCTCCCTCGAGGGGAAGGCCCTCGAGGAAGTGTGCGCTATTCTCTCCATCTTCGAAGAAAGGTGTTTGATGTCTGTGATTGAAGCTCGAAGCTGCTATTTTTTTGTCCATAGGCCATACTTAATTCATTGAATCATATTGGCTTCACACCACCATAAGAAACTCAAATCAAGGGTGCTGGCTCAATTGGTTATTTTGACATCCAAAGTTTCTTTGGTCTCAAAGTTCAAGTTCGAGACTCCCCTTGGAAACCAAGAAGCACAGTAAGAAACTCGCTAGAGAAAATATCTCACACAAAGTCTGGAATTGATCGCAGGCTCTGCTTTTGCAATAGATTGCCAAACTGAAGCCTGAAATCGATCCCAGGCAGGAGAACATTAACGTGTACAGCCGGAAATCAATCCAAAACTCTTCTTTCCACTGTCTAGTATTCTATGAAAACACCATTTGACTTTCATTCGACCCATTGTTGTTGCTCATGATTCAGAGGCAGAAGGAAGTGTAACCATTGATTGAAGTGAGACTTCAGAAAATAGGACTTCCCTGGAGTCATTCTTGGAGGCACACCACGAACAGGTGCGGCAGGCCCCTTATTTGGGAGCAGAACTTTATGGCGTGGTGTTTTCTTTGCCCACACAACATTGAACATGTAAACATGATGAATCCTCGAGGTTTGCGTTGTCTGCTTGCCATAATATAGCTGTGAGTTCCAGTGTTTTCAGGCAGTGCAGAAATGTTTTAGTGACATACCACAAAGCTCATGGAAGTACTGCAATGAGGAAACACATTAATGGTGAGCATTCTGCCACTTAAGGCATTAGAGGTGGAGTTGACTAACATTCCAGAGCAAACAGAGGATGGGCAAATTGCAAACAAGAGCTCACAAAGCATTCCTAGAGGTAAGGTTCTTTATATCATCATGAGTTACTAGCCTCAAAGGGCAGTTGAGAATATTTGATTTAAAAAAATATTCATGACAAGATTGTATATTAGGGGGGCTGCTTTATTCTTGTAGAGCATTGATGGGGTCTCCTGGTTGCCTATGTTTTGCAAGCACTTGCTACACCAAGTGTTAACCTAAGTACCTTCAGAGGGGCCTATGGCTCTTTCGCTTTTGACATCAATTTTATGACGATAAATTGGGTGCATAGGTTTCTATTAAGCGGATAATACCAGTGGGACAACTATGGTAGGTCAATTGCAAGAGTAGTTGGACACATTGAATCTTAGCAAGAAAATTACGTGTTATTCAAAGGATAAAGGTGGTCATTTGATAACAAGGACTCAAGCTTTGAAAATTGTCATTAGTTGTCAGACTTTAGATATAAGTACACTACTTAGCACTTGAGTTGTTTTCAATGATGCGGCAAGGGAGAATGGAGAACGCGAGCGGAGAAGAGAGCAGAAATATTTGCAGAACAGCTCTCCCGCTACAATGGGCTGCTAGATGCAAAAACAGTCTAATAGATTGTTTATGCTAAGTGTAGTCACAGCTTAAATGTTCTTGTGCCCAACAGGATCTTAAAAATTACTTCATACTCACAAAAACAAAATGAGTACAGTCCACCGAAGAGATTAGAAATGGTTTGAGGTATTACTGTACATCACATTTCAATGAGAAGTTCAGTTCTGAAATACATTGAAAGAGCAGTATGACAACGCAAGTTCCTCAGACGTCAAAGATAGCCATCGTCTGATCAGAAGTTGAGGAGTCGTAAACGTCCGTTTTCTTATCAGAGTAAGTGTTCTCAAGCAGCAATGAAGTGCATTCAAACACAACAAGCATTCATCTACGTTATACACAAATAGAAAAGCGTGTTGTTGCTATATTACACTGAAGCACAACAAAATAGCAGTTACAATCAGAATGACGGCGTAACTGGGAGGCTCAAAATCATTCGTCTCCTGGACGGAGCATCACGTAGAGTGTGCATGGATGATCCATTTATAGATTGCATCCATCTATTAATTACAATAAATGTTTGTCATCTAATTAGACAAGTTGTTGTACTTGGAAGTATTTGGCTTGTGATGACAGCTGTACATTGTGTACACAGTCAACCCGTAGGGAATGTTGACGCAGACAAGGACGTTGCAAATCTCTCACTTCGCATTTTACGTGAAGTAGCTTTCTCTCACTTCGCTTTTCTGGAAAGTGCCTAGAACGTTTCTCATTCAAAATAGACGGCCTTTGGGATTTTTCTTTCTCTTCGCATTTTTCGCAAAAAGCCAAAGGTGTTTGTAAGAATGCAAAGGTGCCCTTAAAAAGACGAAGATGTCTTTAAAACAGTTTAACTCATGAAAATAGATGACCTTTGGGAAAATGTGAAAAAGCCGAAGGTGTTGTGTTAAAAATAGTTAAACTTTTGAAATGCACAAGTTAACTTCTTCAAAATAATTGAAAGGAGAAGCCGAAGGTAAGTGTCACATTTTTCAAAAAAGTGCGAAAAATGCAAACTGTGCGACACTTAGTGTATTTCTACAGATTGTCCCGACACTTAGTGTAATTCTGCAGACTGTTGAAAACGTGATGTATTTCTGCAGACTTGTTCTAATTGCTAATTCGTGGAAATCTTTGAGGATGGCCAAGTCTTCAATGATCTTCAAATAGTTGAATTTAACATTTGAACATAATGATTGATAGGATGAGTTACTCTTTGTTGGAGATCAGCCAGAAGTCCGTCTGTAGACGTTCTTCAAATAGTCTGGCTGTCTAAGTTGTGATTCCTGCAGGTATTAGATAAGTAGACATAGAACCCAAAATAGGTTTCACCTGGCCCTAGATCAAAGATCAATAAACGTGTAGGAAGAATCTTGAAATAGAAATTAGTCATTCACCAAGGAGGCAACTGTGGGCTTAATTTCCAACAGTCCCCCTTAAGGTCACAGTTGGTGCCTTGGTATCTTCGTCAGGTTCAGCATGTTGAAAGAACTTCTGATGCTTGATCCTGGGAAGCTCTTTGGTGAAGATGTCTGCGACCATTTCTGTTGTGGAGCAGTATTGAAGGATCACTTGCCCTGAGAAAACTTTCTCCCGAATGAAATGATACTGGATTTCTATGCGCTTGGATTTGCCATGAAATCTGGGATTCAGTGACAGTGAAATACAACTCAAGTTGTAACAAAAAAGTAGTAGCATTGAACTGAGTGTGATGTAAGTCGTGAAGTAATAACCTAATCCATACAACTTCTTTTGAAGCTTGACATGCTGCGATGTACTCTGCCTCGGTCAAAGAAAGCGTGACTGATTTCTACTTCTTTGAGTTCCATGAAATCGGTCCCCCTTGCCAGATAGAAACAGAACTCGTAGGTAAATTTTCTGGTAGAGACCGTTCCTCCCCAATCTGAGTTGGAGTAGCCTCGCAGGACGAGTGGGTCGATAGCATTTTCATCATAACATAACTTCCCTGAATATATCTCATCACTCTCTTTAATGCTTTCCAATGAGAGATCCTAGGATTAGACATGAATTGACTTAACGTGCTAACAGTGTATGCTAAATCTAGTCTAGTACACTGTTGGACGCCGTTTCCAATCCCGAACTGATATCCTAGGTCCGTCATATGAACCCTAAGGCTGCTCGGGGGATCCCGTCTAGTAGGGCAACTTGAACTGAGAGGGAAAACCAGTGCTGACCTATACGTAGGTACAAAGTGGCCTGTATTTGGGTTCCATTTGTATTTAGTTCTAAAGCGAGGTTGTCTGTGGTCACGCGGCCCAAAGTAGTATCTAATGCTATAATAATTGCAGATCCCCAACTTAGGATTCTTAGTACTTGACAGAACCTTCTTGGGTTACCGAACTGTGCCATAACACTTCATCAGACATGAAGATCATTTTGAATAGGTGAAATTAGTTTTGGAAGTATTTCCAAGGTATCGAGTGAGTTTCAGTAACGGTCTGGCAAGGTACTTTGAATTTTTGCTCTGATTCCTGATATTCAATAAATATTCCATACCCTATCCTTTCTCTGTTGATTGTTCAGTATATGAGATGATTTATCACTCTTAAAGATATTCTAGTGACAGATGTCGTTTTCTACCTTGTGTAGTACTGAGAAATTCCACTAGCATATTCCCTTTCCGAGTCTAGGTGGTTGATTTTTATGATGACTCACTTGCAATTGGCCATGCCTCCTTGGTGGTGTATTCTCTTCTTGGTATGATATTCAATCGGTGGTCATTTGTCACGACAAAAATTTTCCAAGTCCTAGGGTCACTGCCCTACGGATTACTGATATGGCCACTTCTTTCAATATGATTTGTGAAGTGCGTAATCAAACTTGTGTAGTTTTTGTTTTCTATTTTCCCCCACTCAATCATTGCTTTTTACAATACCCATCATTCCCATTACTATTTTCTACAATACTTCCCATTCTCGTCATAATGTCCCGAACCAACCTCGTTCATTGAATTTTATGCTTTTGGTCAGGACGCTTTTCATAGTTTTTAGGGGGGGGGGGGGGGGGGGGGGGTTGGGGTTGGGGGTTTGTCTTTTTGAAACTCACTATATGATCCTCACAATACTGTCGGTTGAAGTTTCAGATATGGTCTAAATTCTCACTTAAGTCACGTTATTGTATGGGGGAGTCGACATAACGATTTTAGTACTGATTCTCGATATAGACCCCAACGTTTTCATACACAAAGGACGTTGAATACATTTTTCTCACTGGTTTTGACTTCATGCGTGAAGTGTACTAAGCCCAACATATCAGAAGTTCAATATGATTTTCATTTCATTCCATCTAAAGTGAATTTTCATGTTGTTAATGGTGAGCCTGATATCTGAGTTAAGTACCATTTAGGCCAATTACGTTGACTTTTACACTTTTGCGATCTTCACTCTGCCTTTTTGTGCTCTTGGGTTCGACCCACCTTGGGAGTTAGGCAGTCGAGTGTTCGCCTCCCAAGGCCCGTGTGTTTCAACAGGTAACTTGGGCGGGGTGTTTCTAAATGTGGAACATTCACTATCAAAGTTTGTTCTTTCCTAGCCCGGGAATTATGTTTCACCCTCGCCGAGCATTACTTGAAGCCGCCTCTGTGTTTCAAAAGGGTCAACTATTTCTTCATTTTTCAACACAAAACAACATCCTTGCTTATAAAGATTTGTTGCTCAAATATGCAATCAACCCATCAAACTTCTATAACTTGAAATATCATTTCCCATACACACACAATCTAGTCATTTATCTGCATTACTGAACAAACCTCGTTAATGACATAACAAGCCTCATAACACTCACTTTCAATCAAGTATATACTCAGCTTTCCACAAAGATTATCGTCATGTTATTTGTATACGATCATAAATGATATACTTGGTATGATCCAAAACCAGTAGTGATAACAATAGCAAGATGCTCTACATCCTGGAATGACTTGTCACACAACCCAAGAGAGGTATACAATAGCTTTTATACATCATTTATTAAGAACAGTGACAACCTACCATTCATTCTACACTACTCCAACAATGATTCCATCGATTCACAAGTTCACAACAATATTCATATATCCAAGAAGAGAAATACCTTGATGCTCTCTGGAAACAGCCGGCTCTCCTCAAGACTTCTATCTATTTGTCACTTATGCTGATCCGCTTGTTTCTCTGATTGTCCACTGTCTTTGAAACTGCTTCTCTGCTCCTCCGAAGTCGACTATTTACACTAGTGCATTCATACGAAACTATGTGGGCTGGCTGCGCCTCTGATCAGCGTAGACACTTCTCATTACATTCTAGAGCAACGATGGATTAGCAAAGTGCGTTGAACACTGGTTGCGCTCAGCTTCGAAGTTGCTTTCTCTGGTTCTGTGGCACTCAGTTGATACTTATTGATGATGGCTAGAGGTCTTGGAACGTTCGAAGAATGGTGTTCGTCATTTCTACTCCTTACTGGCTTTCATAAACTCAAAAATCAGATTTTTGGAAGGAGAGGGTGTGTTGGAACTGCTTCACGGTGACTCTTACGAAGTAATAACGTGATCATCATGATACTAGAATCGAAATAACTCATGCAAACTAACTCTCTGTGGGACAGTGCATTCTAACTGTTGCTGATTTCTACTCTCTGATGGTCACATGCATTCAATGTTGGCCTCTAATCTACTGTGCATGGGTTAGAATGCTGGCCACTCATTTCTACATGAAAACTAACTCTTTGGATGCTGATTTTTGAGCAGAAGGTGCCTCCCTGTCAGCGATGGAGCAGCCTCTCCTCATGCTGAATTTCTGATAATACTTCTTCAAGCTCATATGTGTAGGCAAACATAGTGCTCTTCCACTGACTAATTTCCTCAGATGGGCCACTGGCTCTGATTCTACTCACAATAAGCATTTGGACCCATCTTACACATAGAACACCTTCACAACAGTAATAACGATAGTATGTGGCTGATACACTCTAGTAAACACAATATATCTCTCAACTTGCATCGTATCAAACTCTATCTATGGCTCAGACACATTCACAAGCAATGCCTATTTTGCCTTCCTTCCTCATCATATGTGAGCCTTCTTGGCTCAGATCTTTCTCTTGTAGATCTTTTTGGTGTGGGTGCTTGAAGTTGCTCCTCCTCAAGCCTCGGCCTCACCACTTCTTGAGCAACATCAAGATTGATGATTGTAGATCTTGCATGAGACTCCTTGACCTGTGCTTCATCCAAGTTAAACTTCTGATCTTCATGAAAGATCACATCTCTACTAACACCATTCTTGTCAATAGAGGGAAGATATACTTTGTATGCTTTTTTAGTAGATTCATATCATACAAAAATTCCTTTAACAACACTAGGGTCTTCCTTCTTCCTAGTCTCTAGAGGTACATGCACAAAGCATACACAACCAAAAATCCTAAGATGATCTACCTTAGGCTCTTTCTTATACAACATCTCAAATGGTGTTCTTCCTTCTATTGCAAGATTAGAAAGCCTATTACAAAGATAGTTTGCACATGCAACTGCATCTCCCCAAAATTCTTTAGGTAGAGAAGCTTCTAGCCTAATGGCTTTTGCACATTCACACAAAGTTCTATTTTTTTTCTCAACAACTCCATTTTTAGCACTGTTGTACTGATGTATACACCCTCAGCTCTTCAAAGCATGAAGCTCTGATACCATGTGAAGCCACACACCTTACATGATCTTACTGAGGTGTTGTGATTGCACAAGATTGATCAGATAATAGATTACTTGAAAAATCTAAGGCAAGAGCACAATGACATACATCTAACTGAAAAAACTAACTTCTCACTATGAGGAATGAATGTCAGAAATAATTTCAAGTGCTCAGTATGGGAAAAACAGGCTGCTCTCGGGTAGAGAGAGAAAATCAACACTAGAAAACTCGAGTAGAGAGAGAATGAGTTCAAAACACCAAAATCTCATTATTCACAATATGGCAAAACATGCCAAGGTTTCCCTGCATCAAAGTGGCCCGGGTTCCTCCAATGGAGTTGCATGGAAAGTCCACTTAACTCAGTTAACTCAACTACCAAGGATCCACGTGTAATTGCATGTACTGCATGTCAACTCAAAAAATTGCCTAGACATGTGTAGATCACAGAAACCACTTTGCATGTTGCATGCACTGATTGCATGTGGCTTGCATGCACACTGAATGACATTGCATGCTATCTAAACTTCTGCATGACATCAAATTTGAATCTACCTAACTCAAACTTGACCTATTCTAGAAGGTTATGTGCTCAATTCACATACCTTTATGTACAACATAGTTTACAATGGAAATAATCATGGTCATGGCCCCAAAACTTGAGATAGGAAGATATTTTTTACTAATCTTCACAGTGTCGGTCATTGCTAAAGCACAAACAGGTGACGAATGCTACGTTACCGCCCAACCATTAAGTGACTTTCAATTGGAAAGACTAAAATAAAAAATGCATTTATATTAAAAAAAATTGGCTAGATGTGAGGGTAGGAAGATGGTCCTTAAACAAAATCACATTCATGGGGATTCTTGAGACACCAAGTGGCTGTAGAGGCTCAACAACAATGCCACGTCCCAATAGCCTAAATCTCAGTCATTCATCCTATTATTAGTCTCACTTGCATCTGCCTACTCTCCCCATAGTGAAATCTCTCCACCGTTCACCAGCTTAGCCTCCTCAGAAGTCATATTAGCATTGAAGTCATGGTCGTATATACGTGACCAGGTTTTGAAAGGAACACACCAACTACCTCATGTGGCAACACCTTTTCCTTGAGGTGCCCAATTGAAAGTGTTGCTTGGGTCATCATTGAAGTCTTGGTCCAGGTTTGTGTTGTTGCTCATCCAGTTGCCAAAGCCACAGTCCAGGTAAAACCATTCCACATCGCTGGCAATAACAGGGTAGCCTTTATGAACTAAGGACTCGGTTCCTTCTAAACGGCCGTCCCAATTATGAAAAATGGTAGAGTTGGGAGGCAACAAGGATGGATCCACTTTTGCTATAGTTTATGTTATTACGTCCACCCAGTATACAGTTGTCTTGTTGTGAGATGTTAAAAATGAACGAGTTGTGTTGATAAACCTACAAAGCAATCATAATGAAAGATGATCAGTTTATTATCATATGATTTTTACTTTAGTTGTGTCAAATTTCTGCTGTATAAACTTCTCAATATCATGCACATATGTGGCAAATGGATGTATGTGAATTACATATACAATGTCTCTAAAGATTGCTTAGCCATCATGTGCTTTATAAAATTTCAGTGTCTTTTTGAAAGGAAGCATTGTTGCGCAACACGTCTCATAACTAAGCTGACCTTCAAGGAAAGTGGAGCCACTTATAGAGGTGTATTTACCTGGTCAAGGCTTCATTTAATGTGTTGTTTTCCTGTGGAAACTTTTGGATGTCTGTGCTGTTCTTCCAACATCTGGCTTTTATCTCATCACCACCTGCATGGAAGAATGTATCAAGAAACATGTTCGCTAAATCATCTACCAGATTCTTGTAAACTTCGTAGGTTTTTGGGTTCAATGGATTCAACTGTCCAGGTCCAGGCTCATTTGCAAACCTATCTGCCCATGCTACACCGGGAGGTACCCAAAATTGATTATTGCAAACAACAATCTCTGGATAGGCTATACCCCAAGCATCTGTGTGTCCAGTAGTCACATCAAAGATATTTCATTAATAACTTGGACTTAAACTCTCTCTCTCTCTCTCTCTCTCTCTCTCTCTCTCTCTCTCTCTCTCTCTCTCTCTCTCTCTCTCTCTCTCTCTCTCTCTCTCTCTCTCTCTCTCTCTCTCTCTCTCTCTCTCTCTCTCTCTCTCTCTCTCTCCCCCACAAGCAGTGAGAAAGACCACAAATTTGGGAAGTAGTTTTCTAGTCTAAATTCAGATTCATGAAGGACTACGGGTTGTAGTCCCCATCCCCAACCACAAACACCCCCCCCCCCCCCCCCCCCCCCCCCCCCCCCCCCCAAATAAGAGGCTAAAATCTCCAATCAAACCTGGTGCATCAATCTCTGGAATGATGCGCATCCAAATGAGTGACCATATCTCACAATCTTAGCCACATCGTTGTATATTGGCGGTCTTGTTGCCGTTCGTCTACTTCGCATTAGGCTGCATGCAAGTCTCTTGCATTGCTTGGGCGGTCCTTCGCATATTATCACATAAGAGACTCTTGCGGTGCGATAGCGGTGGTCCGGTTGCGGTTGCCTGTGGAACTTTGTCTTTCAGATATTTCAACTTTGGACTTGTGTGTCACTTCGATGTCGAGCACTTCAGTGTCTTCGACTTCGGCTTCTTTGAGTTTGGTTGCTTGAGCCCTTGTTGGTCACTTTGATGTCGATGACGTCAGTAACTTCGACTTCGGCTTCAGCTTTGGTTGCAAGGGAACTTCGTTGGTCACTTCGATGTCGATGACTTCGGTGACTTCGACTTCAGCCACTTTGGGGAATGCCATGGAATGGTTGCATGAGTTTACCATTTCCAACACTCCTTCTTGAACGATGCAACCTTTCTGCGAAGCCTAGAGCCTTCATAAGATTATTGAGCTTCTTGTACCAAGCTCGTGAAGCAAGCTTGAGACCATAGGTATATTGATGTAGCCGACAAGCGTACTTTCGATTGTTCGAGTCTTTGAATCTTTCAAGCTGCTTCATAAAGATTTCTTCCTCTAGATCTCCATGGAGAAAGGTTGTCTTTACATCGATCTGGTGTATTTCCAGATCATGCTGCATTGCATAAGCGAGGAGTAGTCGAATGCTCGCCATGTTGACCATTCGTGAGTATGTATCAAAATAGTTGATTGTATCATCCGACAGATCCATCTGATTTCAGCTTCCTTTTGTATACCCATTTGCAGTCAACTTTTTTTTTTCCCCTTCGGGTAATGGCTCAAGTGTCCATGCTTCATTTTGCCTCATCGACTCGATCTCCTCCGACATTGCTTGCTTCCAAAATTCTCTCTCTGGACTCTGGATAGCTTCTTGATATGTCATCGCTTCTTCAACGTAGCTACAATATTCGACATCTATGTCTTCACTTCACTGAAGATTGTCGATGTATCGGTCAGGAGGCCTTCTCATTCTTGTTGACCTTCTTGGTCCTGTTTGTCGCTGTTGGTTTGTGTCTTCTTCGACAAGTTTAGGGTTCGACAACACCTCCGCATTCAACGAAGACACAACCAACGCAAGCAGCTTAGTTGATGGAAAAGTACGTCAGACTTATTCAAGAGAGGGAGGCCGACAAAAAGAATTTCCAACAAGCTGCTGAGAAAGAAAGAAAAGTCATTCAAGAGTCCCAAAAGTATTTGGAAGAAATGAAGAAAGAACTGCAAAAGGTTTTGGACAAAGTGGTGCGACAAATTTTTCAACAATGACTTCTTTTCAAATAATTCAAGACGTAAACAATTTGTCGGCTTTTTTTCGTATTTTTTGCATTTTCTCAAAAAATGCGACAATCCAGCCTACTTCAACAAATTTGATTGTCAGCTTTTTTTTCACAATTTTCCAAAATGCGACAATGCATTTTATGTCAAAGTTTGACTTTTGGAAAATGTGAAGTGAGAGACCGAAGAGAGAGAAAAAATGTGACAAACTGCAGATTTACACAGGATTTTGCGTACAACTTATCTACGTCTTTACGCTCTATCAATAATTGATCTATTGATCAATTGAACAACTGTTAATAATCTTGTAATTGTAAACTAGAATAACACAAGATCATCCAACAACTATATGTAGACAATTCAATTCAATGTAATCCAATCTGATACCACACAAAAAGAGATCAAACGACCAAAACTGGTTTTCACAGTATCTGACTCCTCAGAGTTAGAGATCATAGAGAGAGAGTAAAGTATTCGAAACTATATCAATTGACTTATTTCTATAAGTAGGATCATATGCTCATCAGCGTGATTGTCTTGTGATCTGATAGTTGTTATTACAACATTGAATATACAAAATTGTTATTGTTCTATCTCATTGCATTCGTGTTGAATGTTTATTAACTCTCGCTCTTCTTCTTTTATTGCAACAAGTATCAGTAACGGAAAAATGCATGACTGTCTCAAACGCCTAATCTTTTAGCATTTCTTCATGGTTGTAAATGACACCTATGTTGACATTCGATAACTATACGTATCAGAACTACTCTTCTATTCCGTCCTCTAAGTAATTCAATTTTGCCATCACAATTATTAATGTTCATCATTTTTATTTGCTGGGATGACGACCTTCATTTCCGCTGCGGCCTAGACCTAGTTTATTCTATTCACCCATCAGATTGGTATCAGAGCTCCAACAGTGGTATCAGAGCATAAAGTTTCAAAACCACATCATTCCATCATATTCTGGATAAGTCAAGTCAATTTGTCGTATCAGTATTGCATCAGAGATGCATATTCTAGTGATGACAGGGTGCAGATCATTTGATTTGAGCCATGGAAGATCTCACATGTTCACTTGGAGGGATATTGGCACGTCACGTCATGTGAGGGACTTGATGGTGGCTTTGGAGTTCACATTTCAGTATGATTCTCAAGGAGTGGTTTGGAACCATTCACAGGAGCAACTTGGAGCTAGTTTGGGGGAATACAGGTGGGCACTACAGGATAGATACTCAGATTTTGAGTTCAATGATGGCATGGGATACCTGATAGGGATGGACTGCAAAATGACATGGGATGATCATCATGGGACAACTATTTCATATTGGACTTGAGTCATTGGATGGACAGGACTTATAGGGGTGATTCATGATGGAATCAAGAAGTTGCAAATGCAAATGGGTAAAGCCTGAAGCTTTGAGAGCCAACGCCTCTAGGTTGAAGAGCTGATGGAAATCGCACGGTTGGGTGTGATCAGAGAGCAAGCACCATGATGGGTGTTTTGCTAGCGATCTACTGGAGAGGACACTGATGGCGAAGACTTCATGACAAGGAAGTCACTTAGAGCCATATACCTCAGTACGGTCAAGGAGACATTAGTCTCGGGATCTTGTGAGCGACGACTCATGGATGAGCTTGCGTTGGCATGGTGTCGGGTGGCACATAGCCAGGGAGAGCAAGCGACACTGCTAGGAGCCAAGAGGAGCAGGTGATGCTTCGACAATCGGCTTGGATAGTAGGATGATGACCAAGATCTGAGACATTAGGTGAGCATAGTATGTGGATGACGAGTCCATTGGGGTGGCACTCAGAGAGATGCTACAATTGCTCAAATATGATACGTTTTGTATGCATAGTGAATGTTCTTCAGCAGGTGCATCATGTGTTGGTGAGATAGGCTCCTTGGTGGGAGGCCTATATACTGGTCAAATCAGAGTTGGAAATGTCAAGCATGGGAAGTTGAATCTACATGGGATGTAGGATCGACAAATCATCATTAGTATCTCCAGGAGATGGGCGAGGCTACTCAGCTACTCAATAACCATAGGCTACTCAGGTATAGCCTATGGTGAGTTTTGCATGCATTCACTCATTGAGTCCTTGGTAGACTCTTGTGCTTGGAGCATGGAGAATAGATGGAAATCAACTTTCAGGACTTATTTGATAGTTGGATATGCTTGGACATGAGCGCATCTTGAATTAGAGAAAATATGGGCCCAAAGAGGGCCCTTGAAATATTTTGTTTCTTATTCAAAGCTCACCTGTCGCAAAATTCGTGAACAATTCGCAAAATATTCTGGATTCTTCTTGAAGCTCAAAGACTGTCATCTATCGCGAACAATTTGCGAAACACGAAAATGTCGCGA
This sequence comes from Diphasiastrum complanatum, assembly GCA_029204225.1. Classification (NCBI taxonomy): domain Eukaryota; kingdom Viridiplantae; phylum Streptophyta; class Lycopodiopsida; order Lycopodiales; family Lycopodiaceae; genus Diphasiastrum; species Diphasiastrum complanatum. Next base: position 35,926,554 of record CM055101.1, read on the forward strand.
ATAATTCGTGAAACACGAAGCTATGACAAAGAGACAAATTGTCGCGAATAATCTGTGAACAATAATTATTCGACCCTGGAAATAGAGCGTCTATTTGAATATCAACCGTTCTAAATGGTAAGATCTACTGTTACAAAATTAAAAAGCCAAAAGACCTCTAAATAAAAGGCCAAAAGACTTGTCTTGTAGCAATATAAATACATGTGCACTACTCGTTGTAACCAACTCACTCAATTAGAGACACAAGAGCGAGATAAGACAACAAGAGATGTATATTGATAATTCAGATTCAAAGCTATAAATATTTGTTTTTGATCAATAGTTTCTTATTGTCTAAAGTTGTCTCTTAATTCCGCACATTTTATTCAATCAAGGCAAAAATTGTTCTATACATAGACAAAAAATAGACTCGATTGAAGACACTGATATTAGTTTGATTTATTTAAACTTTCATCGTGTTCTCTGAGGAAGGATTGTTACCATTTTTCCTATAGTGGTATCAGAGCATACAGGATCAGAGCTGATATAGTGGTATCAAAGCGAGTCAGAATTAATACAGTGGTATCTTCACATCCCTCTCAGCATTCTTCATACATCCATCAACAAGCCGCATCTGGAGTTATTTAGAAAATAGAAGATGTCGCCGATCAACAATATTCAGGCTAACATCACTACGATCTTGGATCCAGAAGGTTCAAACTATTTGATTTAAAAATTTGAGACTTCACTCATATTGAAGGGCGAAGGTCTTTGGCAATGGGTAGAACCAATAGAGGAGAAGCCAATAACTACTCCTGGCAAAGAACTTCGAGAATGGAGTTTGAGAAATGACAAAGCTATAGCAATTATTGCGTCTTCAGTGCATGACAATATAATGCTAGATCTTACATCAATTTCGAACGCAAAAGATTTATGGGAAGAATTGCAAACCATGAATGAGACTCGATCTCGTAATCAGATCATATTCTTGGAAGACCAATTAACTTACCTATAGTGGGACGACAAAGACCTGACCACATTCGTACAAAATATTAAAGACTTGTTTATTTCTTTGTAGAATTCTTGCGCGGAAAATGCAATTTCAAAGGAAAAACAACTTAGTTATTTTCTTCGAGCCCTACCCAGGTCATTTCACACAACTCGAACCTTATTGGCGAAAGATGCAACAATGACACTTCAAAAGGCGATAGACAAAGTTAAAGAAGAAGTAGAAGCTCATGAATGCTATGACGACAATGGTGATTCCCAAAATGCTCTATTTACTCAGAAGAATAAATCTTCTTAGAAGTCTAAGTTTAAGAGAGAGTCGTCTAAAAAAGAATGAGTCTAAGACAAATGATCAACAATCAGGAAAACAACAGAAAAATTCTAGTGATAAGAAGATCTGCAACAGATGCAAAAGATCAGGTCACACAGAAGATAAGTGTTGGTTAAATCCAAAGATTGAATGCATTCATTGTCATAAACATGGTCATGCAGTAGTAGACTATTATCAGAATCCTAGAAACAAAAAAGAGCAGAATCAAAGTAAACCTTCAGATTCAAACTATGTCGAAGACAAAGCAGAATGCTCCAGAGCAGCAGAAGACATGACGACAAGGAACTCAACAGCTTATGTTAGTGCTGATCTATGCTATTCAACAAATTCCAAAATTCGAGAAGTAGTACTTGATTCGGGAGCCAATTGACATTTCGTTTTCTCGAAACAAATTTTATCTGACTACAAGAAGACGAACTATTCGAGGTTCATTATCATTGGAGACGGTTCTAAGCACGTGGTTGATGGACCTGGTGTACTATGGCTAGACATGAATCAGAGTGACAAGAAACTAGAGAAAGTTCTCTATGTCCCTACTCTTGACAAAGATCTTCTATCCGTAGCAAAGATAGTCGATACAAGCATGTCAGTAACCTTCACAAAGAATTCTTGTAAATTGTTCGAGGAAGATTTTGATAACCTAGTTGCGAAAGGCAATAGAGAAGGAAATTTGTATCACTTGAACATTCGAACAAGAATCGAACAAGCCAGTCAAACTCAACAATCGACAGATATATTGTGGCACAAGAGGCTATGTCACATGAACATGGAAGCCTTGTACCAAGCCAACAAGGTTCAGAGAATTGAAGAAGTCGAAATCAAAAGTAGAGATATTCGAAGTACCTGCGAATCCTGTCTTAAAGGCAAGATGACTAGAACACCTTTCAGTAAGGATGTTTATAAAGCAACTAAGATTCTTGTAATTGTGCATTCAAATGTTTTTGGACCATTCGGAGTATTGTCGTTGGGTGATGCAAAGTACTTCATTACATTTATTGATGATTTCAGCAAGTTTGCTGTAGTATACTTTATACGTACAAAATCTGAAGCTTTCAAGAAATTCGTTGAGTATACGAATTGGGCTGAGAAGCAGACAAGCAATAAGTTGAAGCAGATTCGCATAGATCGTGGAGGTGAGTACATTTCCAACGAATTCAATGCTTACTGTATTGATCGAGATATTATGCACATGAAGACTGCATCATACACACCTCAACACAATGGAATAGCTGAACGAAGAAATCGTACACTAATGGAAGTTGCTAGGTGTATAATGGCTCATGCAAAAGCATCAAAACAGTTGTGGGCAGAAGCAGTGGCTACATCAAATTATCTTCAAAATCGTATTCTGAAATCTTGAATACCGGATAAAACTCTTCATGAGATATGGTGGAAGTCTAAGCCAAGTCTTGCACATGTTTGGACATTCGGATCTGCAGTGTATATGCACATACCAGACAAGTTGAGAAAGAAACTCGATGAAAAGACATAACAAGATTTTTTGGTGGGATTCGAGTTACATTCGTCATATTATCATGTCTATGTACCCGAAACTGGCAGAATAAAAATTGTTCAAGATGTAAAATTTGATGAGTTAAAATACATAGCAGACAGTGATCTAGTTGGTTGTGAAATTCTCAAAAACTATTATGAGTTACCAATGACGATAGAAGTAAAACAAGCAGAAGATGAAAGAGAATTGCTAGATTCAGAGGGAGGTCAAGATCGAGTACATGACAGACTCGAATCACTAGTTCAATTTCCTGTAGAATCATACTCGAAACCTGCAGAATCGAACTCGAAACCACCTATGAGAAGATCTGACAAACAATGAAAACCACGAGAAAGGTATGGTCAGGATGTTTTTAGACAGCCATAGGATTTTGTGGTTTCTTTGACGAACCTCAAATATTCGAGAAAGCTGTTGATGGACCAGATAAAGATCGCTCGATTCAAGCAATGGAGGACGACATGTCATCCATGTATAAGAACAATATATGGACACTTGCACCTATTCCTGATGGCAGAAAACCAATCAAATGCAAGTGGATCTACAAGATCAAAACAGGTCCTGATGGAAAACATCAGATACAAAGCAAGGTTAGTTGCTAAAGGATTTTCACAGAAGTACGGAATCGACTACACTGATACTTTCTCACCGGTCGTCAAACATACATCAATTCGCTTGTTATTCACGTATGCAGTGGCTCATGATCTGAAAATCCATATTGTGGATGAGAAGACTGCTTTCTTACACGTAGAATTGGAAGAAGACTTATTCATGGACCAGCCACTTGGTTTTGTAAGCCATGAATATCCAAAATACGGATGTCACATGAATAAAAGCATTTATGGTCTAAAACAAGTAGCAAGACAATGATATAGAAAGGATAAAACTTAGGCTTCAAACCTCTATTTGCTGAATCAAATGTCTATATCAAGCATGTCCAAATGAAATAATCATTCTAGTTGTCTATGTTGATGACACGCTTATCTTCTCAAGAAGAGATAAGTTAATTTCAGATGTCAAAAGAGACATTTCTGGAATATTTGAGATCGTTGACCTAGGAGAAGCAAAAATCTATCTAGGTTTGCAGATCGAGAGAGACTTTGAAGGTGGTCAGTTGTATCTTCACCAACGAAAGTACACTCAAAAGATCATTGAAGACTTCAACACGCTCGAATGCAGAGGTGTGCATACTCCCATGATACTTAGAACAATACTGAACAAGGCAGATTGTCCGCAGACTCTCGAGGAAGAGAAGCGAATGGCCAAAACACCCTATCGTAGGCCGATTGGATCGATGTTATATCTAGGAGACAACACCGGACCTGATATAGCGTTTGCAGTATACAAGCTGTGCCAATATAACTAGAACCCAGGATCGTTGCATTGGAAGTTAGAAAACAGAGTACTATAATATCTCCAGGAAACGAAAGACTATGGACTGTGTTATTCAAAGGAAGCTAGATTTCACATCGAATATTATAGTGACGCAAGCTGGGCATCCATGAAGGATGATAGCAAAAGTATTTCAGGAGGTTGTACTCTAGTATTTGGCGCAGCCATACTCTGGATAAGCAAGAAGCAAACAACAGTAGCTCAATCTTCTTGTGAAGCGGAATATGTAGCAGCAGTCAGGATGGCAAACACGCTGACCTGGATCAGATAGATGTTGGAAGGATTTGATGAATCTATTTCTGAATCTTATGTCTTGTTAATGGATAACACTTTAGCAATCTATCTTACGAAAGATCCTGTATTTCGCTCGAAAACAAAGCACATAGCTATCAAGTATTATGTAATTCAGGACTTAGTCGAGAAGAAGATACGGAAGACAGTTTTCATACCCACAGAGGAAATGATAACTGATATCATTACAAAGCCACTCAGTAAAGCTTTGTTCGAGAAGCAGCGAAGAAGATTGAGGTTAATCCAACTGTCCACTTTGAGAGGGAGCTGTAGAACACCTGATCAAAGAGATCTCGATTCTACTAACAAAGTGCGCAGTTTACTTGACAAAGAATGAGAAAGAAACGAACGCGAACTCGAAATATTTTTGTTCATGACCAACTCAAAAGATTTGCAAAATTTATCTTGCAGCCAACTCAAAAGATTCGCGAAATAGTTTCTTGTAGAAGCTCGTGGTTTCTTGTTGAAGCTCAAAAGATTCGCGAACAGAATCTTGTTGCAAAATATTTTGTTTCTTGTTCAAAGCTCATCTGTTGTGAAATTGTCTCAAACAATTCGTGAAATATTCTGGATTCTTCTTCAAGCTCAAAGATTGTCATCTATAGCAAACAATTCGCGAAACACGAAAATGTTGCGAAGAGACAAGTGTCGTGAATAATTCACGAAACACGAAACTATGACAAAGAGACAGATTGATGCAAATAATTCGCGAACATGAATTATTCAACCCTAGAAACAGAGCGTCTATTTGAATATCAACCGTTGTAAACGGTTAGATCTACCGCTACAGAATTAAAAGGCCAAAAGACATGTAAATAAAATGCCCAAAGACCTGTCCAGTAGCAATATAAATATTTTGTCCACTACTCGTTGTAACCAACTCACTCAATCAGAGACACGACATCAAGATAAGACAACAAGAGATGTATATAAATGATTCAGATTTAGAGTTATAAAAATTTGTTTTTGATCAATAGTTTCTTATTGTCTAAAATTGTCTAAAGTTGTCTCTTGATTCCGCACGTTTTATTCAATCAAGGAAAAAACTGTTCTATTAGTACATAGACCAGAAACAGACCCGATTGAAGACACTAATATTAGTTTGATTTATTCAAACTTTCATCATTGTTACCATTTTTCCTACAGGCCCTATAAGAAATGCCATGTAGGAGAGAGAAAAATAACAATAAAGTAATTAAAATATCATTTTCTAACCTCTTTACGCATCAGCCCGCACTACTTTCCATGAAAATGAATGTACCTTATTTTAGTCACATCAAACTTCACTGGTGCCTAACCACAATAAAAGTACAATTTTCAAAATGTTGAAATATTCCCTCCCAATAGTTGGGGACACTCAAAAATTTGAATTAGGAGTGACATTCCAGAAACAAAGCCTATGCCATCTCTATCTCTAGGACAAGTGTTTAGCACCATCTGTTATTGTCATTGTGCTGTTTGTTGCTATACTTGTACTAATGACAAAGCTTTATCATCTTCATGTGGATCTGTCACCAGAATATGCTCTGCTCAGGACAAGAAATTCAAAGCAACCCAAATTGTCAACTTCTGATATGATCCGATACAGGGAGGAAAAGCTAAAGCATGTAGATTTATGGTCATCAGGAACATTGTATCCTATTGATCCATATTCATTGCAATATCCGGATTTTCATTCGGTGATTCAATCAATAATCTATATGTGTCATGGCAAAAATGGCCTATTGGGTTACTGTGAGAATTTGATGCTCTATTAGAATCCACATTCAATGCAAAGAATACATTATTTGGAAAAGGAATTAAGGAAAATATCAAAGGAGTGTGAAGAAAAATCTACAAAGTTGAAAACTTGTTGGCAATCTCAAGCTAGTTCACCATGTACATTGAGTTTTTGTTATCCAAATGAAACCAAATCAATTTCTACTTGTTTCTCAGGTTGAAGGCCGTACTACAGCCTGTAGTACACATGTGTGGGCTTGGATTTCAATGTTGATCAATGCTTTTGATTGTTAATGCTTGTTCTTTGTCAAATTGCCAATCTAGATCAACTTTTTTGTGTCTAGTTTTTTGATAGATTGTTAAGCAAGCATCCAATCACTCTTGTGGATCTTTTGTAGATCCATTTATGGTCCTAAAGTACAGTGCTTTCACATGGTATCAGAGCCAAGTACAATAGCATAAGCCATTGATCTAATGCAAATCCATTTTTAGCAAGTTTTGGTGCTAAAAACTAGTATTGAGAGGGCAAGCTAGAATCTTGATTTTGGTGAGGAGATTTGATCCCAAACTTGGTAGGGGTCCAAATCCGTACTATCCACATTTGTGGGAACCTCTGAACCTGCATTTAATGCATGGTATTCATTTTATCCAAAGAAATTCAATCTGTGAGCTTTTGATGTAATTTTTGGTGGAAATCTTAGGATAAGCTACCAAGATTGAGTGCCATTGACTAGATTTGACATAGGGTCATGAGACCTAATTAATCTAGGCTAAAATCAGGTCCTCTAAACTTGTTTTACAGGAGTACATCAAAAAGTGTGAGGGAGATTTAGTCATGTTATTGTCCAAAAATAGCCAAAATTGACAAGATTTGATTGTAAGTAGATTTCACATCTTATCTTCATTCCAACTTTGTGAGGGAGTGCTAGAACTGAGATTATAAGTCCATTTGTTGGATTATAAATCTAATTTGAGTGAAACACTACAAGAGAGAGACCTTGGTGAGTTTCTAGAGACAATCAAATCCATTTCTTGGCATGATTTGTTTGAAAGTAGTTTTCACTTCATCTTATCTTCATTTTAGCTTTGTGAGAGAGTGATAGAACCGTGATTATAAGTCCATTTGTTAGATTAGAAATCAAATTTGAGTGAAACACTACAAGTGTGAGACCTTTGTGAGTTTTGAGTCAATCAAATCTATTTCTTATTTGTAGAAGTCACTGGTAAGATGGGATCTGCTGGAGCATACCTTCTAGAAGCTAGTGAGAGATTGAATTCTACAAATTATGCTATTTGGAAGGTTAGGATGGAGTCACTTTTGGTGCTCCAAGACATTTATGAGTTCTTGATTGAAGATGAAGATGAACCTCTAGGTGCACAAGAGTTAGCTAGATACAAGAAGAGATCTAGGCTTGCACTTCATTGTGTGAAGATGAATGTGAGCAATGATTTGGTGAGAGAAGTATCAGCATGTACTAATGCTAAGGAGGCTTGGGAGTCTTTAAAATCAATCTATGAATCTAGTAACACTTTGAGGGTTCTCATGCTTAGAAATCAGATTTTGCAAAGCATCAAAAGAAGTGAGGAGAGTGCACCTGATTACGTACTCAAAATCAAGTCTCTAAATAGGGAGTTGGCTTCCATTGGAGAGAAGATTCATGATGGAGAGCTTGTACAAATTGTTCTTAATGATGCACCCAACTATTCTTTGGATGGAGTAGTACTAAATGTTTTTTTTCTATAAGTCTTTGAATAAATCTTACAATAGTTTGTCTGTCTCACAAAAAATGCATATTGATGGGGTGTGGTCCAAAGTTGCCATAAACTTAAAACATGGGAATCTCCTACCTATTCCCATATCCTTTATTCAAACCACTATGCATAGTCTTAAAAAAGGATAATGGCACTTATAATGCAACTAAATTTATAGATAGGGTAACTTGTCTTTGTGATCTTATAGATGTAGAAGAATGGACTAGAATATATGTTAAGTCTAGTAAAAAGCAACTCTTCTTCTTCTCATTGAAAAAGTCTTTAGTGCATTAGATCTATTTGTGACAAAGATGGAGATAAAGAGCTCAATTCTAACACTTTGATTAAAAAATATAACTCTACATTGAACAAAAAAACATTTCTACTGACAAACTTGCAAGTAAACTTAATGATGAATCCCACAACACCCCAGACCCACTAATTTATTTAAAAAATAATGTAGCCTCTCAGCTCAAAACTCTTTTAAAAGACATGTGAAGCTGAAAAGTGCCAAATCTTTGTAGTAGCTAACAAAGTAATTAAATCAAGCCTCTAGACTATCTCTCAAACTATGGAGTCTACCAACCGTTAATTTTAAAAATCTCATAATAATTAAAACCTTAGAAAGATTAAATTGCAATAAACTAACATAAGAAATGAGTACCTTACATAACATGCAACTTTAGGGCATGACAAGATACTTTTAAAGGTTGAAAACTACAGACAATTGTATATCTTGAAAATTAGCCTCCCACCATAATAGAATTGACTTAAAAATATGAAAATCAACAATAATCCAACCAATGGTGATGATATACTTAAAAAGCTTGATTTACCATTTTTTTATATTGAAATATTCATATTTGTTCAAATAGAAATGTGCTCAACTCCCACAAAATTATATTGTGCTAAGCCAATTCCCTACTATATGTTGTAGTACAACTAAAATATTTTAAAAGAAACTTAAAATTCGGTTCAAGACATTCTATCAAAACAATTTGCAACCATATAAACCTCTACACTTAGTTAAAAATTTCTTATTTCAAAATGATTTTTCAAGCCTAAAGTTTACTTTACCTTTTAGTTTGAACTCTGTATTGGAAGGACAGTTAACACATTATCATCATGGGTGCTACCTACCCTCCATGATGATATGCATCTTATAGGTGGATGATAGACATGTGTTGGGAAAATGTGAATGGATGAAGAGTTAAGACCTGATGATTCAATACAATGAAATGTCGGATCAATGGGCTCTACAGAATGGCCTTTTTCGTTGGTGCATGAACTGCGCCCATCAGATTCGAACTAGTGTATCGAACCGAAAAGGATTCGTGTAATTCTACTTGATTCTAACTTTGAAATCATTAGAAATCAATACAAGTGATTACATAGACAAACACAGACTCATTAGAATATTGATTAAGTGTTAGATAATTTAGACAATTCTATACGAGAGTAAAGACTCGTGGCAAGATTGCCTAGAATAGTTAATCGAAGAAGGATACATTCATAGTAACATAATGTCTGAAAGTAATAAGACAATTGGATTGAATTCAGAGAAGTATCATGTACATAGTCAATTGAATGACGAGCACACAACAAAAGTGGTGATAACCGCGTACTCGAAACTTCTCTCATTCACTATGCTAGTTCGATGATGCGAAGATCATTCGGATACTTGCACTCTCTCTCTTTGTCTTGAACTAATCAATGTTCTATGACTGTCAATCCCATTCTGGCTTTTGACATACTGAGCTATACATTTATAAAAATATGGAGACGTTGAGCTATGTTGTCTAAGTTGGGTCTCGGTGGCGATCATGGCTGTTGCTATTGTGATAGGCGGCGAACATGGTTGTCACTATCAAGATAGGGCGGTGGTCGTAGCTGCTACCATTCTTAGATTAGTTACACATTGTTATAACTAGACTAAGCAAGTAACTAGATTTATTTAGAGTGTTATCATGCTAATTAGACAATCTACAGTATTTGATTCGAGCTAGAGTGCTTATAATGATGTGTCAAAAAAAGAGAGAGTCTGCAAAACCATCGGCTAGTGGCATTAGGGGTATAATTAGCGGTGATTATACAAATTTATTTTTTTGTCATTGGAATGTCACTTATTTTAGGATATAGGGACATCACTTAGCAATGTCTGTCTAAGTATCAAATTGTTTTGTAGTCAATGAGCACAAAATCAATGGTCGTGAGCCATTTTCTACTTACATTAGAGAAAAGTACATGAGTACTAGTGTTTCAAATCTATCTATCTTATCTATTTTTGTATATGCATTTCCTATCTTTGTATCTTTCTAGTATCCATCTATACACCTCCCTATCTATTTATCTATCAACATTTTGTTCCAACACATACTTACAAAATTTATTATTCACCAGTTGAGTCATTGTTGGATCATTGTGCTCCATTGTCTTACTTGATATTTTGATCAGTGGGTCCTGCCTCCACAACCATTGTGTCTATCAGGTCCTCCCAATCTACACATTTCAAGAGGTATGCAAGTGATGATTTTTTCAACTAGTAATATTCATATTGTTATTAAGTATACTATTGGCAATGTAGGTAGGGTTGTAGCTTTCACTTGATAAATTCTTTAGGAAAAATGGCATCATTGGCTAGCTTTTTTTTGTTAGAGAATCAAAACCTTGACAATAACACATGTCATATTCTTTTGAGATTGAGGGTCATTTTTTGGAATCTACCTGAAAAAAGAAGAAGCTATTTTTTAGGAATTCCTACAAAATAGAGTTTAGGATTAAGACATAGACATATGCTTACAAAATAATCATCAAATTGGGATTTTTTGGTTGCACTGTAGTGACTCACAAATCTTCGCTACTTCAAATTTGCAATTGAGTAAGCTTTTTCCATTATTGTTGGTACTTCCACAAACGATCAAGGGGCTGCACAATTTTCAACGAATCTCATTGGTGGTTGACTGACATGAGTTGACATTCTTACAATAGATTGTTGTTGATTGAAGTCGAAATTGGTTGCTCAAGAAAAAAACAAAATTGTAGGAGAATTAATAATAACTACTTGTTCTAAGGTCTTAATCATGCATCAATTATGGATATATGCTACAATAAATATTAACTCAACCCAAAAAGAATTTGGCAACCCTGCATGAGACAACAAAGACCTTGCACATTCTACAAGTGTTCTATTTTTTCTCAAGAAAGTTCTCAAAGAGAAGCTTCAAGAACACATAGAATCCAAATTAGACAAAAGTAGAATAGTCTCCAAATTTAGCACAGATTCAGCTATTTATAGTGGTCATTTGTGCTTCTATTACGAGTTGGGACTTTTTATGGCTAAACTGGACCTTACAACTAATATTACAGTCTCACTATTAACAAATATAGCACGATTGTTCAAGCCACTTATAAACTATCCTATTGACTAATTCTATTCTAATTTAGCTCCATGGCTATATTTAGGATTGCAATTACTAAGCTCATGGTCTAATTACATGCAATACATGATAGAAACCTTTCCATATTTGGCCAAACTAATATGAAAATCTATGAATCTTTTATTTAAAAAACAATGACAGTCTGAATACAAGCGTATTTGTTGCTCAAGTTACCACTACTTTATGTGTCACTATAGGTAAGCTATCACATTAATAATTCAATGTTGATTATACTAACTAAACTTAGGATGGTTTTGAAATTTCAGAGCCTAAAAGGTCGCACATTGTGAATGGAGTTTTGCCCACCGGTCCCTAGGTTAAATAAGAACCCTCTCCCCCTTTTAAATTCAGCTCAAGTTGCCACCATGTGACAAATGAGGGGACAAGGACTTTGCCTTGTAAGGCCAAGTCTTGGTTTTTGAACCCATCTTCATTAGGTGACAAGTTGAGTTATTTTGCCCAATTAATTCCATCTAGCTAACGGAAAGAGACATTTGCAAATTTAACTAATCTAACAGAGAGCAAAGAGGATTTCATGTCGATGCAAGAGAGGAAACCAGAGGGTCAACATGAAACGGGGATGCCGAATTGCTCGTCGATAAGTCCGACTCTCGGTTGTTTAGATTAGATGCAAGACAAGTCATGTTGCCACCATGTGACAGATGAGGTGCCAAGGCCAACTCTTGTTTTTTAACCGCCCACCTTCGTTAGGTGACAAGTCGAGTTATTGTGCCCACTCAATTACATCTAGCTAACAGAAAGAGAGTTGCAAATTTAAGTAATCTAACAAAGAGATCAGAGAGAATTTCACTCGGATGCAAAAGAGGAACCTGGAGGCTCAACATGAAAGAGGGGTGCCGGATTGCTCACCGATAAGTCGAGCCTCCCAATTGTTTAGACTAAATGCAAGACAAGTTATGTCCCTTGGGGGCAGCACCAAGTCTGAAACCGCCCTTAGCTAAAGGCAGGTGGGGCACCCCCTTAATCCAGTAGAGAGAGTAGAGACTCAGAGAGGGTTTAAGGGTTAGGGTTACCGTCAGATAGAGCAGAGCAGCAAGGGAGAGGAGCAAGGGAGTTACGCGAACAGGAAGAAGAGGAGGAGGAGGAGGTATTGTATAGATCTCTATTTCCTTTCATGGCAGCACAGATTTGCGTGTTTTGTGATAAGAAAGCGGAGAATGACGATCATGAGATTGTACAGATGCGATGCTTGTCTTTGTTTGTTGAAAATTAAGCATATTCCTTTTTTGTGGTTATGAGATGGACGATATTTGTATTTGCTCTTGGGAATTCATGTATACGTCCTTTATGTGTTGAATTTGCCAGTGTTTGTTCTGTTGCCCTCTTTTAGTGCTGTGATTAGTATGCTCATGGAGGCCTAGATTGGATTGAGATTTGTTTTTATTCTGCACTGTGCCAGGGATATGGTTTTGGGGATCGTCCTGTGTACTTGAGCTTTTGGATAAAAATAAGAGTTGGGATGTGTGACTTCAGGCCTTAGGTCAGCAGAGACACAGCAGAAAATAGTGAAAGCAGCAAAAAATTGGATATTGTGACGGCAAAGTAAGTGCAGCAGTAAAGATTGGAATCCCCATTACGTTTCCAATAGACATCTGCTGAGAGCAAGGGCACAGCATATACGAAAATGAGTACGCCTGTTGATTTTAGGTTTCTAGATGAAGGGTTGGGTGGCGATAAAAACAAGAAACGAAAGCGTTTGGATGAGAATGAAGAAGCAGAAGAGGTTATGAAGAGAGTCCAGGAGGATTTCAGGCCTATGGAAATTGAGCACGAGATTCTTCCCAGTGCAAAAAGGCTTGCTGTGGGAGAAGAGGGATCCATTCGCCCTGCGTATGGACGGCCCACATTTGATGGGGTCATTGCTGGAAAGGTATCTGGTAGGAAGTGGAAAGAGGCAAAGACAGCTCGAACATCTTCTATCAAGGTAAGCCATCGCAGGAGCACACTGGAGCAGAGGAACAAATTGAAGCAAATAGACAAGGCATACAAGGAGCGGAAGCATGAGTTGAAAGAACAAATCAGATTACATAAGGTTGAAAAAAGACGGAGGATCGAAGAGAGCAAGAAAAGGAAAAAAGAGAATGAGTTGAAGTCGGGAATGATTGTACAGAAAATTACCAATCCCAAGACTTTGAAGAAAATGTCTAAGAAGCAGAGGAAACTGCTGCGTGCTGTTGCGGATTAGTAGACATCAGATTGGAATGTACCTCAAAAAAGATTGTTTGAGCATTCCAAGGTCTCTTTTTCCATCACAAGCATGCTGTTGCTGTGCCTTTACTTTTGTTTGAGAATATTTAACATGTGAGTTATGCAACTTCACTAGCAAGAGATTTATCCTGTTTTCTAATAGTTTGTTTTATTGTTCAAAATGAAGAATGTTCTGGAACAGATTTTGTATTTTTTTGATGTATGTAATACATTATCTTCACATAAGTTTTTGACGCTAAGGCTATTGATGTCACATTCAGAAAGGAGTATAACAGGATGCAATTGGCAATCTGCAAATAAGGTGGAAAAGTTCATGGTGAAGTTGTAGAAATTGCTATGCAAGACCTTTGTCAAGAAGTTTGCTTGAGACTTGCTAATTCACTATTACATTCGTAATGAACATATTGAAGTGATAATTTTGGGCTAGTACCCAAGGCTAGCAAGGGTGGGAGTCTTCTTGTAAGGGTAGTTTACAAGTTAGGTAAGCCAATGGCTCTCTCTGATAGTTAGGCAATGGGAGAGGCATCATTGTTGGAGAGTTGCTTTGAAGAGGACTTGGAAGGTAGCTCCGAGTCGATTGAAAGTGTCCATTATTAGAACAACACTATGACAGTGCAGTGAGGGGAGGTGCCGAATTGGAATCATAGTAAAACTATGAGGGGAGATAGCCAACATAAATTGTGAATGAGATAGGTATAGGGATCAGCTCCAAGTCAAGATAGCCTGCGCTGCTCATGTTATGTACCCAGAGACCATTAAATGGCATTTTGAATGTACTTGCTTAGAGGCATCATTTGGGGTTGTCACTCTGCTATTTGGTTGAGTTGGCTCTGAGTTTGCTCTCAAGTTCTGTTGATTAGCATGTTGGCTTGGTTGTTTTGCAGCTTCTACTTCAAAATACTCATTTTGGCGGTACCTTCTCCAATATACGCAGGGTGTCGTGCTGAGATAGGTATAGGGATCAGCTCCAAGTCAAGATAGCCTGCCCTGCTCATGTTATGTCCCCAGAGACCATTAAATGGCATTTTGAATGTACTTTCTCACCATGAATAATAAAAATGAACTTGTTGGTGTGGATAAGCATTTGTCGTTTCACCTCAACGCCAAGTTAAAGGATCAATTTATAGTGGCAACTTGCTTAGAGGCATCATTTGGGGTTGTCACTCTGCTATTTGGTTGAGTTGGCTCTGAGTTTGCTCTCAAGTTCTGTTGATTAGCATGTTGGCTTGGTTGTTTTGCAGCTTCTACTTCAAAATACTCATTTTGGCGGTACCTTCTCCAATATACGCAGGGTGTCGTGCTGTTATACTTTTTGGCATCAGCATTTTCTCTATACTGACACAACTTAATTCTCAAAATCATTATTCGATTAGATTCATTATTCAAATGAGATTTTGAAAGATTCAAGTATTTTGGCAATTGATAGATGCGTGCACAGAAGATTCAAATCATATGGTAGTGTTGTATCACCCTAATACCTAATCACTTGGGCTAGCATGACACTTGTCACTGGTAGTTTCCAACAGATTTCAATCTTAGAAGATGCAAATCTTCTGGCAATGGATTGCACCAATAGAAGTCCAGAGTCCTAGTATTTTGTAGAGTTTAAAGCAATCTTGTTTCAGAATTATAAGCATTTTTTTTCCAAATTTTGGGAACATTCTTAAAGCTTTTTAACATTTTCTTTTGAAATTACTAAAGAAATTGAGGGTCTTTTTAAATCAAATGTCAAAAGCTCGCACCAAAATTTTGAATTCTTGATAGAATGGATTTGAATTAAGTCAACTGGAAATGACTTTTAACTATATGTAACTATGTGACACTCAGAGCGTTATTGGCATTTTAGATGCTGCACTTGGCCTCTTGCATAGCACTTAGTCTCTAGGACTCGCATTGTAATTTCCTAGTAGGCCATGTGATAGGCTCTTCGGCTATATTAGCAGTGGGATAAGGTGATACTTTTGGCTTGGCAGTCTTATTGGGCTCCTAGCCCTAACTGGCTCGACCAGCTATAAATGGCCTGGCCTTACTTGACAGATTGATTGATTGAGAGTATTTAGCTCAGTTTAGCACGTTGTCTTAGCTTAGCTTCAGTCACAGTAGCAGCAAATCATCTTGTTATCATTAGCATGACAGACAACATTTTGGAGTATTATTTCATTGTCTGTGTGCTATTTTACCCGTAGAATATCAGACCACTGATTAGCCCATTACTAGAATGCACCATTGTCAACTGAGTCCTGAACAAAATTGGCTCGTGTAGTGGTCATCAATACCTGACAAATGAACTACCAAGGACAAAAGAGGATGTGTTATGCGATGAAGAGGAAGTCAAATTCACCAAAGACCTGAAAGCTAAAAAAAATCAACTGTTGATGTCCTGACTAGCACTAGGAAGTCGCTAAGGGATGAGCCAAAGTAGAAGGCACATCTCAACATGCAGTTGCCAGTAGCTTGCATAAGGGGGAGAATGAGACCAGAAATAATTGTGCAAGAGGCGGATTCTGAAACATAGTCCGACAAGACAGTTCCAGACCCATTGATAGTGGAACCACTGGCAGCATAAGACACGGTACAAATAGAGAGAGACCCTGCCTGCATAGGAGAGAAGGAAACAAATTTAGTGGGTTTATGCAGAAGAAATCCAAGTCCTCTGTAGTGAGTGGAGGAGAATTGACATGAGAAAGTATATTCAAGCTGAGTAGGATTGGGAAAAGCTGATGAGGATGGACAGATTTTCAATTGCTTATAACAAGTAAGAAACCTGATGCAGCAGGAGCTAGTAAGCAGAAAGAAGAGAAGCAGCAGGAAGTAGCAAAGGATGTAACTTCCGAGTACCATGAAGAATGGTTATATTTTACAAGTGCGAATAGAAAAACAACGAAGATAGTTACAAAAAATACTTGTGGCAAATTTGGGCATTAAAGAGGAATCAAAATTTAGTAGCTGGGTGATTGTAATGACCCTGAGGATAGCGCCAAACATCTGCAGATTGCATAATATAAACGTGCGGCCATGCAGGAAGAGAATAATAAGCTGTGTGATGAACTGCCAACTTAGCACTGAGTTAGTAGTGGTCAACTAGCATCGGAGGAGATGGAGAGTAGAGGCAATCCACCATGGAAAAATCAAGGAGCAGCAGAAGTGGCCAAAGTGGTCTGTGTATAGGCAATGAGGTGAGTCTGAGGCTACAAGGTCTGCATGATTGTGTAAGAACCTACAAGGGCAAATCCTTGATCCTGTTAGCCAAGGAAAAAAGTAGTTTACTGATGACATAACGGGTCTTTGGAGGTTAGTAGTCATTAATAAAAAAGCATCAAGAGGCGCAAGTTAGATGAATCTATATGGTTGTGGCACAGGGCTATGCTCTTTGGCTGATGACATCCCTTTGGAAATTGGCAAAGTAGCATATGCATAGATGAGTGCTACCATTATCTGTGTGTACCCAACTGGGTTTGCTCAGCTGGTTAGCTTGGCATCCGGAGTTTCTTTGGTCCCAGGTTCGAGCCTCCCCCTGGAAACCAAGAAGCCTTATCTGTGTGTGTGTGCGTGTGTGTGTGTGAGAGAGAGAGAGAGAACCTTGTTGCTATGACAATAACTGATAAGAGTAGGAGCTACCCAGGTAATTGTATGCATATTGCAATCATTGCTAATAATATTTATGCTATCAATTGCTAAGACATGAAACCTCGATGAACGCAACAATTAATGATCATTGTACACATAGAATTGCAAGATATCACAAGTATAGTGCACCAATGGATAGTAGAACCCAAGAGAACCATGTATAAGCATGAATGAGATAATGGATAAAGAGCGATCCTCTTCCCACAAGTTACAACCTTTTATAACAGGTCCAAATCTAAATTCAAACTTTGGTTTTCCCGCGATAATGAAAACCCTACTATTATTGTGACTAGATTCAATGTATCTACTACTCAAATTGAATCCTTCCAAAACTTGCGTTCTATAGTTTTCCACACTTTCTAAAAGTGTTTTTTCAAATGCTTTTAGACTAATATAACTTTGAAAAGTCAAACTCTAAGTCTAATATGAAACTGGCCTCAAATGTGTATATGGCAATTTATCAAACTATGACCAATCTTGACTAATCTATCAAACTAGTTGACAACTTCTCACACTCCCCTCACCAAAGTTGAGATTCTAGCTCGCCCTCTCAATACTATTTTTTAGCACCAATACTTGCTAAAAATAATTTTCCATTAGATCAATGGTTTATGCTCTTGTACTTGGCTCTGATACCATGTGAAAGTACTGTACTTTAGAACCATAAATGGATTTTAGAAAGATCCACAAGAATGATTGGTTTCTTGCTTTACAATCTATCAAAGAACTAATCACAAAAATGTTGATATAGATTGGCAATTTGACAAACAACAAGCAATGGCAATCAAATCATTGATCATGAACTAAAATTTGAGCCCACACGTGTGAACCACAGCCTGTTGTATGTCCTGTAGACTTAGAAATCAACTTGGTTTCATTTGGATCACAAAAACTCAATGTACATAGTGAACTAGCTTGAGATTGCCAATGAGCTCCAAAAATAATCTATTTTTTCACTATGGAGGACGTTGTTGCTACCCACCAACAACAAGTCCCAGGAGTTGTTCATCAATCAATTCCACCCAGAAGATCAAGCCGAGTGCGCACACAACCCACAAGGTATACTCCTGAGTCTGCATGTCTCTTGATACAGGAACCGACGACAGTCAAAGAGGCACTCAGCCAACCAGACTCTGATCTAGAGAGAAGCTATGGACAGAAAGTCTTCCTCTCTGATCAAGAACCAAACATGGTCACTAGTCGAAGCTCTTATTGGCTACAATCTACAATATCATTGATTACAAATGGATCTTCAAGATCAAGTACAATGCCAATGGAGCAATTGATCGTAGGAAGGCAAGACTGGTAGCACGAGAATTCACTCAGATCCCCAACGTCGACTATAGTGAGACTTTCAGTCCAGTAGTCAAGCATTCATCGATCCGAGCCCTCCTGTCATATGCTAGAGCTGCCGACCTCGAAGTGCATCAACTTGATGTGCAAACAGCTTATCTGAATGGAGTTATACAAGAAGACATCTACATGATCTAGCCCGAAGGATATGTTCTGGAAGGTATGAAGAATCATGTCCGTAAACTCTATAAAACACTTTATGGCTTGAAACAGTCTACCAGAGCTTGGTTTCAGAGGATCAACACATTCCTCAACGAACAAGGTTTCTAACCAAGCACTGTTGATTGTAACGTCTATTTCAAGTCGGTGCAGCAATCCTTTATTATCATCACCTTATACGTGGATGATACATTGTTTTTCAGCAACAATACCAATTTGGTTAAGGATTTTAAGCAGATGCTGTTTTCAGAGTTCGACATGACTGATCTAAGCGAAGCTCACTTCTGTCTGGGCATTCAGATCCACAGAGATAGAGCGAGGCGACTGATCTATATCACTCAACAAAGGTATCTTCACAATGTTCTTAACAGATACAATCTAATGAATTGTAAGTTAGCTCACTCATCGATGGATCCAGGCCTGCATTTGTCAAAGGACCAATGTCCCCAGACCAAGCAGGAAGAGGAGCAGATGAGAGAGTATCATTATCGATCGATACTTGGATCTCTCATGTATGCAATGGTCTGTACAAGGCCAGACATTTCTTTTGCAGTAAGCTCACTCAGCCAATATATGGCTAATCTTGGTGTTACCCATTGGAAGGCTCTCATAAGAGTCATGAGGTATATTCGAGCTACCATGGACCAGTGCATCTGCTATGGAGATGTCAGCAACGACAATCTTCATCAGCTCAATGGATATTCTGATGCAAGTTGGGGAGGAGATGTAGACAATCGTAAGTCCACATATGGATTTACATTCTTCTTCAACGATGGTCCTATCTCATGGAACAGTCGTGAGCGAACCTCTATCGCTCTTTCTTCTACAGAAGTAGAATATATTGCTGTTTCTCAATCTATTAAAGAAGCGTTTTGGTTGAGAAATTTACTGTCAGACATTAATTTGTATCAGTACAACCCCACAATTTTATTCTGTGATAATCAGTGCTATTGCCTTATCGGCCAACCCTAGATTTCACTCTAGGAGTAAGCATATTGAAATCAGATATCACTACATCAGGGGCAAGGTTCTCAACAAGGAGGTGAGCTTAATGTACTGCAGAACGCAGGACATGGTTGCAGATATATTCACAAAGACATTAGGTGTTAATGCACACAACAAGTTTTGTGCATTGCTTAGTCTGAAGATCAAGGCATTCACGAATCCAAATTAAGGGAGGGGTGTTGGATTTATCTCCTTTACTCTCCTAAATCCTATTTTAATCTGCCTCCATTCATGCTGCATTTTAACTCATGTTGTCGCACAGTCTGCATATTTACATGTAAAATAAGATAGACGAAAAACACGAATGTCTGCATAAATACAAGTAAATTTCCATAGGCGAAAAAGGCGACACTGTGTTTTTACACGTGATTTGAAAAAGGCGACACTGCAAAATGCCGAAGGTGCCCTTACAAAAAAGCGAAGGCACCCTATAAAGCAAATCTTAAGGCATTTGTCAGAGTGTCGCATTTTTCGCATCTTCACCAACGTTCATTTCAACGAAGGCTGATGTCGCGGCCTTCT
The DNA here is from genome assembly GCA_029204225.1 of Diphasiastrum complanatum. Lineage (NCBI taxonomy): Eukaryota > Viridiplantae > Streptophyta > Lycopodiopsida > Lycopodiales > Lycopodiaceae > Diphasiastrum > Diphasiastrum complanatum. The sequence continues at coordinate 35,946,868 of CM055101.1, forward strand.
CACGCTCATCCCATGCGATGTGCAATCAGATTTGACAACGACAGTAGCCACCCACGATCTCCTACAAACAACACATCCACTTTGTACCTTCTTCATCTACACACCTGTCACATTATATATATATATATATATATATATATATTGGATACCATCTACGTATTCAATGTGTGTAAAATATAGCAAACATTAGAAGCTTATCAGAGATAGACGAAGTAGATGCTTTCGCGTATCAATTTCTTGTATTGTCAGTAATAGGTTATTCCTTTCAAAGATTGGATTAGCTTTGTAGAGAACGAGGTTTCGTCCGCTATTGTCTTGTGTTCACCAACATTATTGACTTGTATATTTTGCTATACTTAATCTGATTACACCTCTATTTGTTCTACGTTCAGATTTGTGTCAATATTGCTATGCTTTTCTACATTCTGTCTGACTCTCTTATTGCTTACTCTGGTAGTCTATTCTTAGCAAATTATTATTAGTTTGGCTGTTCGCGACTAATATTTAGTTTTGCCTTTTGCGACTAATTCGCGACTGACAGTCTAGCTTTTCGCGAATTATTCACGACAAATTATCTTTCTGATGTTTTGTTGCTTAATGTTTGGCTACGTAATCAGATCAAACGTGATTTATATCACTAACGTTCTGTTTGTTTTTGATAGGCGTAGTCATGCTTTAGGGAAAGAGTGAAAAAGCTCATTCCGCTGCGCACGAACACTTTCTATTCGAGTTCGTTTCTTTTTCGAGTTTCGAGGTCGCTTCTCTTCGTGTTCGTTTATTCACACCCTCTTTCACCCAATAGTCCAAAGCATTATTTCTTCCGAATTCAAGCTACTGTGTAATAAGCGGTTTCATCTTTATCTTCTTTCAAAAACTTAACTTTATCCTACACTAATTCCTTTTCAAACATATTTTCTTTATCTTCAATTTTTTAAAAGAGATATTAAGAAGCTAGTAGAGCTTTAATGCCTCTTAAATCAACAAATTCACAATTCCAAAAAGTTTGCACGTAGGTCTATCCAACAGCCAAAATCACAACTTGAAGCTCAAAAATACAAATTTTCTAGTTATAACAAGTGAACACGAGACTATTTTAATAGAAAAATATTATAGAATATCCATTTTTGTGAACAATCTACAATTACTTTGAGTGGTGTGATTCACAAATCTAAATTAGTCTCAAATTTTTGCCTTTAGATGTTCATATAATATAAGCACTTTTCTCGGTCCCTAACCATTGATATTTTCTTCTTTGAGTTTTGATGAACCTTTTATAGATAAAATTCTAATTGTATTAAAAAGACTTCAACAGAAAATCTAAATGTAATTTAATAATCTAAATAAGTTTATGTTTCTCTTGTATGTCCAATAATTCAAAAACGTTGAGAGGTCCAGCCTTAATTTAAATATGTTTTACACCCCAATGAAAGCTTTTGATTTGAGATAAGATAAATGTAGTAGTAATGTTAATCTCCAAATTAAGTTTCCATTTGTGTGTATGCAATTGTTAGCCCCAAAAATCTATCATTGGAAATAATAGCAAATCAATTGAACTTCATGACACTAGAAGTTGCTATACATAGAGATATCTTCAAGAGTAGATGGATTGTGAGAAAAATAGAGAGAAAAAATGTCAGTAGACCTAGGAGGAGAGGGACAGAAGACACGGTGTATGATGCCCTTTTCCAGACCATATGAGTTCTTTTACCTATAATTCATTTGCATAGATAAATTGTATTTAAGATTAAGTGCATGTGATCAATCAAAGTCATAGGGCTAGCCAGTATTGTCTAGTAATAGCTTAGAAGCTTGTGTAGTGGGAACTTTTGTAAAGGCAAAAATATGACTAGAAGGACTTTTTGTATAATGGTACAACAATATCTACCTAGCAAGTGTTTTAAAATCGTAAGCACTCTCACATGCACTACTTTTCATATTAGAATATCAAAAGCATTGATCTATGTGAAGAAATCTTAACACAACCCAAAGATCAATCACAATATCCAAATGTGAAGTTTGCCCTTTACTCTTGCAATTAGGGCACACATCACACAAGATGAAAGAGGACACTCATAAGTGCAAGAGCACTCCAAGAGAACCCAAGGGAAAAAAATATGCTAATTTAGCTTACACGTGTGAAGCGAAGAACCAACAATATTAGTCAATACAATACTAGATTCCAAAAACCCTCCATGTAAGCAACATAATTATGGGATAATTTATTCCTTTATCATTCTAGGGCCTTTAGCTCTTAGAAATTAGACCCTCTATATATTATAGCTTGAATTAATGCCTAGGGACTTCAATTCACATTTTAACATGATTCTGAATTAGAATTTGCAACATATTGTAGATTATGGAATTAAGAGAAATTTAGAAAATTTTCTTTCTTCTATCTTGTAATAAAGGTATTGATATATATCAGAACTTACAATATTCTCATTTGAATCAAAGGCTTGCAATGAATTTTGAAAATATCTCATATTGGAATAATTGGTCCATAAGAACATACATTAGTTGATAGATATAGTTGATATGTTAAGGTGAGATTATGTGCACATCTCAAGTTTTTGGACATTTTTCTTTATACATCATGCTTTCTTTTGTTTTAGTTTCACTATTTCTTTCATTTTTTTTTGCTTCTCCTATTTTGTGATATCAATAGTGTACCTATGTTAAAATACCTTCTCTTTGCTTCTATTAACCCTCGTGCTCTGAACTAACATTTAACAAGTTTGACTAGTTCCTTTTGTGATATTGCCACTATGTAAAAGGCAAAGTCTTTTTAACCTACAATATTACAAAAGTTCACCACATATATATCAATCTCTTCCAATATAATAATTGGCATCGTGCATGGATAGCATTCTTTCACTTAACTTTCTAGTTTCTCATACAAATATCACCTTTCAAAAATTAAAGTTTGGTTGCTTTTTCTTGATATCCTTTTCATCAAGATTTATATTCCTTTATGGGAAATGTGAGGTCAAAGGAATTATGTGTACTTTTAGACATACATGCTACTTTCAATTATTGAGAACAAACATAGATTGAATTATTATTTCATTTCTTCAATAAGAACTACACATTCCTTGCTTGTTTCTTTTGACTATATTCTCAATGTACACTTCAGGCTTTGATCCATGCTCAACTTGAAGTTGCAAGAAAACATAGTTACAAGGTTACTATCACAAAGCTATTTAAATCAAACCCAAAGCACACAAAAGTAGACACCAAATACCCCTTTATTGATTTCTCTTGAAAATACACATCAAGTTACAAGCATAAACACATAAGAGCATTGCTGCTAAGTCTCCTCCCAGCCACCTGCTGCATAGACTATAACGAGGAATGCCTCTCTCTAGGCTCACATATACATAATCCTCAGGCACCCACTTAACCTTGGCCCTTTCCTAATGTCGACACATGGTGAGCCCTATGCACAATCAACACTTGCCACTTGATAGTACCCTAACACATTGGCAAGCAAGTAGGAGGACTGTTTGACCCGTGTCACTCATGGACCAAGTGTCTCAATGAGATAATGACACGTGTCCTGTTGACAGTCAACTCTCCTACTTTCTAGGAGGTTAGTCTAGTAGCCTCTGAATTAAGACCCAGTACTCTATACCAAATATAAGTAGGTCAACAAGTCACCAAAAAGCCTGCTATTTACATTTTCTTACAAAACACCACAGGCTGGTGTGAGCCATTTCAATATTTCTAATTTACAATTTACAAGTTCGATGTGTTCACATTGAGGCAGAGATATAAGTACATGATATTTCTTCCCTCCTCAAGGAACATCGTCCACGATGGTAAAATAAGGGTACTATGCATGCAAACCATGCAAGGTCTCCCAGGTAGCATAAGTGAGATGTCTACCCTGCCACACAACCAAGTACTCACAAATCAAACGGTTTCTAAGATGTCTCTCTCTCTCCGGTCCAATACTTTGTCAGGTTCGTGCATTACCATGCTCCTGAAACAAAACAAGTCCATCAGTTAGCAAGTTATCAGCCTCATGTAAAACTCTCTTTAAGCGTGACACATAAAAGACATGATGAACTTTAAAATCCTAATTTAAAAGCAACATTTCTATTAGGAGGTGATGCATATGGCAAATCATAAGTAAATACATCCACAAACTCACTCCTAATTTCACGGTCTAGGTTAGCTGAAGTGTTGTCTTGCAACTGCCACATGCTACTCTCACTAGTGCTAGTAGTCATATCTAGCAGAAAACAAACATACATACTCTCACAGCTTACCTTACGCAGCTGCGTAGCTGAGACCAATGGTCCTGGAGGCACATCCCGCTCACCATGAATGAAATGAAGCTTACCACCATGCTGAAACTCGTATACATCATGAGCATCCCAAGCTATGCAAGCCTTCTGCATTGCATCTCCAAAATGACATCAAAGTGTGCCAAGTGAGTTACCCCAAAATCCAACTCCTCAGAATAACTATGAATAGTTAAAGACATACTCACAACCCTCGTGTCTCAAATCTCTATATTCTTTTCATCGGCCATCTCAATTGTGTACTAGTACTTGGACAGTCATGTGCTCACTTTTAACTTCTTAACAAAAGTTGAACTAATCACACCCCAGTTTCGAATAGAACTAAAATACTTCTACCACAAAACTGTCCATGCATAGCTATCAAGGAAGTGTCAGAAAATTGATACCCATAATGCGCTTTTGATAATGTCACTAGAGGAGCCATGTCTGCCTTCAACAACACAGAAACATTCATCAATCAAAGACATTGGGATTAGCTTTTTATGAGATCTCTTGCCCTCTCTTGGTCCTGTGGCAATAACATAGAGCGTTGACCCCCTTGGTCATTAGGCCGCCCATACAACTCTTTGCCTTTCAGAACACCCACCCCTTTACCCTTTTGGCCACCTAGAGCTTGCCCTTGTCCTTGGCGTTGCCATTGGCCTTTGAACTTCTTGAATTTACACTTACCCCAAGGAATTTGGCCCCCTTGGGCTTGACCACCTGAGGTTCCCGCAGCTAGTTCATGGGACTTTTTCTCATATTCATAGGAAATAGCCATCTGAATAGCATTCTAGATGGAACGACCGCAAACTCTTCCTAAGTCCTTCAATAAAATGAAACATCTATAAATACATGGGCACTTTCTCATGGATCCTCATCAACGCTTTTCTATATCGATCAGCATATTCTTGAACCGACCTTGATGAAGAATTCATCACATATTTATACATAGGTAGCTCGGATCTAAGCATTTTAAGCTTCTCTGAACTCAACATAAGCTAACCCTAACATCTAACCTAATTGATTATTGGATCCACCCTAATTAGGAGTCTAGATCTCAAGATCCAAAAACAATGAAAATCATGTTATTTTTGGGTCCTATTTTCTCTCTACCCTATCTATATACTTTTTGGCCTCTTTTCAAAGGTGCCACCACAATGTAACATGTAGAATAAAGCTTTCGAAAATCATTCTATGCTATTTGGCACGTGTGGCATCCAAGTGACGTGGCCATCTTACCAATTACAAGTCAAGCTAGAATTGTGAAATTTTAACACTCCTACTCATAATTTAGCTTGATGAGACTATCCTGGATCAATAATTAATACATGCATAAAGACAACATTATTATCAGGTTCTTGATGTGTGTAGTGAGTCATTACAATAAGAACATAATTTGAGCTCCAAGTTGTCAAATGTAGTGAGAGCTCAATAAAGGTTGTCTTCAAGATCCAAGCTTTGTCTTTGGTAGTTTGTTGAATGAACACCTTGGGCTACAAAATGAAAGTCTCCTCCTCAAAATAAACATGAAAAACAACAGCCTTCCATAAGATCCAACTTTTGTATGAAACACATACAACCAACGCTTGATATGCCACCATCTTGACTTCATCCAACAAAACAATGAACTCCAACTTGGCATCCCCTTCCAATGAAGGTCTTCATTACTTGGAAATTCAAGAGTGAATGGATCACAAGATGAGGCCTTTGATTTTTATTTGAAAATTCAATCAAAGTAGTAGTGAGCACCATTTCATCATCATAAGATATAGGATGAAAAACAATGTTCATACTAGCATCATCAAAGGACATTGTCAAATTCATGACATGTTTTCTATCAAACATAAAGTAAGATGAGTAAAGGAAGATATAAATAAGCTTCCTTGTTGCTCATTTCTCTTTACTCAAGCCTTCATAATGATGTAGATTCAGGTCTCCTTTTCCTTGAGCAAGTGCTCCTTCTCGGGTTCCTCCTTGATGTCTTTTTCCTTCATCATGCCCACTCCCTCTTGGTGTTGATGATGAAAACATGGATCCAAACCATGATCTTCTTCAAGACTCAAGAAATTTGTTTTCAAGTCTCAAAACCTGAATGTTTTCCTTTTCAACATGATAATCTTTCAGGTCAACAAAACAATCACAAAGATGATTTATGCCAAATTGACTAGCCCTCAAATGCTTACCAGTGGCAATCTGCATTATATACTTGTTGAACTCGAAGCTAATGAGGCCAAATACTCTTATATGGAGATAAGTGTCTTTCAAGGATGATTCACTTACTCCATACAAGGTTCACAATATGCCTCTTTGAAAATGAAGTCACAATCTTTCAACTTATAAATGAAAATATCATGCTTACTTCTAGCACATTCAAGAGTAAGTAGACATGACAACCATCCGGCATTCCATACTCTAGAATTCAAAGCAAATTCATTACAAACTTTGACAAATGAAGTAAAAAATGTACCCCCCTCTCCAACTTTCATTTCCTTGTCCACAAAAATGAGCATTGATAGCTCCATCTTTGCTCTTGTGGCTCTTTGAAATAGTTGAAGCTCTCGAGTTTTGCTCCTCCTCTTGATCAAGCTCCTCCTTGATATCAACCATATTTTTTCCAATATGATTGTTAGAGGATTCATCATTAAAGCTTACAAACATTGTGGCTCCACCATTGCTCCTTGTGTTTGCAAAATGTACATCCAAATGGATCAACTTAAGAGGGTGAGTAGGTTTAGTGATAGAGTTATAGAAAGGCAACCTATGTTCTGTATCCAAAGCACAACAATAGGAACAGCACTTCAAAAAATGCAAAATTTTGTTCTCCAATCATTGATAATCTTGGAAAAAGCTCAACACCTGTCCAAGATATTGACATGACAAATTTCAGTGGGATCAATCCAAATTCCAACTACTTCCAAGATCAAAATTTTATATCCATTTGCAGTATCCTGGGTCTACTTACAAACTACCTTCAAAAGTACATTGGTGTGCAACCATGGGCACTAGAATAGTCACAGAAAGAGCATGTACAATGACCCTGATCTTGACAGCTTTCTTTTGATAAACTGTGACATGACCTAGAACTAAAGAGCAACATTAGTCATAGTGATACTTTGAAACATGGACAGGAGAAAGGACAATTCTCATCCATATCACAACTCATCACTAACTGACACATTCATCATATGTACAGAGTATTTTGGAACTTGTCCATCAGTTTCAGCCATCAATTATGCACCCAAAGGGTCTGCAACCAACACATCAAAATCACTAACTGTCCACTCGGCAGTTTCATCTTGGTTGCTGATATAAATTTCTGTGCCAACGTCGATGGATGGCCATACTCTTTCGGCTGCTGGAGTTCCGGGATCCTGTCCAAAACCATAAACAAAACAATTTGAAGTTGTAATGACAATCACTTAAATTCCCCATTAACAAATTGATGCCATAATTGCAAACAATAAAATTCTTCAGATATTGAGCTCTGTTATATTAAAACATGGACTTTAGGTACCAAAGAAAGCCTCCTTACTCATCACTTTCAAGATAGCTGCTATACATTTAAGATGCCAAATGCTTCAAAAATAATAACTGAAATGTTCAACTGATTACTCTTTTTATGTAAAATCCAAAATATCAAATTATGCTAGTTTTGGATGTGGCTTATTGGACCATAGGTGCACTGGTTATATGCATGCTAGCAAGGAAAAAGATGTTGAGAAACTGCATTGGCATACAAGCCAAGTAACCTCCAACTGAAGTTCTGGACTCAAAAAAAGTTTTCTAAGTCTTCAGAGGTATAGCAGAATGTTTGGGCAAATGATTTAAGACCTGTATTATGAAGATCTAATGGTAAGAGGAAAAATCTACACAATCAGTGTAATTAAACTGTGATAATAGAAAAGAGAGCAACATACCACAATTTTGTCAGAAAATTTAGATTGTCCAGGCTTGGGCATTAAGATTAAGTCTTATATGAGTAGATAAGCCAAGTAACATCTAAAAACGAAGTCCTGGATTCTGAAAAATGACTTCTAAGTCTTCACAGGTCCGGCAGAATGTTTTGGCAAATGATTTTAAGGCCTATATTATGTAGACAGCAACATGTGAACACACTCCACAAAGTTTTGTCAGAAAATAAAAGAAGTGAGCAAATAAAAGAAAGTTGTGTTTTAAGCGGAACAAGCAGCTATCCTGAAGGAGAAATCAAGCTGTAGATTCACCTAAGGGTCTTTGGTTTATTTCTATAGTCATTTGCATTTAGATATTACACGAAGATCCTGGAAGCAGTGAACTTCTGACAAAAAAGGTTGAAAGCTTTACTCTTACAATAAGTAGAGCATTAGAAACCCATCATCTCACGGTTGAGCCACCAACCTGATAGAAATAGAGCCGATTTGATAGAGCTCCCACATCCAGCTCCCATGTTCTAGGGTCTCCAATCCAACCTTCACCCTTTTGAGCAGGGTATCCATGAACTGCCCATTCAGGGTGGGGGAGTAGCTGCATTAGTTCTTGAGGCTGAGGATTGCTGTAAGGATCACAAATGTTCGCAGGATACTCTCGATGAACAGCATTTGTGGGAGAGCAGTATAAATGATATGCAGTATATGGGAAATTTAGGGTATTATTTCGGTAGATAATAGACCCTGTTGTGCTGACATGATAAGGTGGGCACAGTTCCAATCTTGATGGTGTACACCAGTTATCAGTAGCTGGATTGATTATCATTTCACTGTACCGTGTGACATCAGTTTTCACATCACCATCACAAGGCTGGCCGTTGTTTTTCCAACAGCCACCAATGTCTAGCAGATAGAATTGACTCTGTGGACCACCTCCTCGAATCACATTCAAAGTAAGAATAACTCTGAAATCTGGAGACTTTGGAATCTGTCCAATCATTAAAATTCATACATGATCATTCAGTTATCAAGCTTGTACAGAAGTCGTACGTTTTCCAATGTTCTCGCATTTAGCTAAAGGTCGCATCTTTGTAGCTTGTTAGGAGTAACAGACTGCTTCGAAGTTGAAATGGCATACCAGCGAATAGGACAAGAAAATCAGCATGGCAAGGGAATGACTCTGTCAAGACTGTATTTTGTGTTTTGCAAATACAAGTGGCTTGAGTTATAAGTTGCAAGTTTATTGCAATTTGATATGCTGTTTCAGACTTCAAGCACGGCTTACATGACAATAGTACCTACAAACTGTCTTAACTAGCTGTTAAGAATAGCACATTATCTTTTGTGGAGCCAAAACTATAAATCAGGGAAACAAAGAGTAACAATAGCAGATATAAAAGAGAGTGTCTCCATCAATATATTCATACATTCATATGGAGTATGGTTGTTTGATTTGAACATGTCATATCAGAACCAAATCTTAGCTTACCATTGCCATCATTCCCCGACCATCCCAAGGGTAACCACCTGACACGCCTGATGTTGCATCAGCTCGTAGGTATAGCATAAGCCATGGATACGTCTGGGACACTTTCAACGTGTGTGAAAAAATCCAGCTTCCTGTGGTTGAGTTCTTTTGCCATTCAACTGAGAAAAAGGATCTATTTTGGTAACTGATGTTCAAAATGGGATTGATATCATAAGTCCCAGCAAAGCCTCCTCTCAGAACTTGTGGTTGTGTGAATGTACAGTTTCCATCTGGAGTGGGCTCACAACGCCATTGTGGCGAGGACCAGCTGTGCAGGACAGCAGGCTGGTTCATGCAGCCACTTCCAAAGCAGGGAAAAGAAGCCAGATTTGCCAAAGTTGTCAGTGGCTTGGGTTTCTGAATGGAGCTCGAGGTTGCAGGGCACAGTCCCGATTTGACATCAAAATTTCCATTCTTCAGCATGATCATCCAGTATTGCCATGATTCTTCTGTAGAATTTGGCCTGATATTCGTCACATTACAAAGGGAGCCTAAGTACCTCTCTTTCTCAGCTGCATATAACGTTGAATCATTGAAATTGATGAATGGACCAGTTGGAAATGGATCACCCGTCCGCAATTGATTGTCTTGCTCTGTAACGAGATAATTGACAGTGCAATTGGTGTTTCCTGCTCATGAAATTGAAAGCAGAGGATGAAAAGCCATAGACAGTTGGTGTTGACAGAAGGATGTCATGTTTCCAAGATAGCCTTGTAAGCATATAAAACGAAAACGCAAAAAGGTGACAAATTGCAATACTTAATGTGCAGATTCCAATTGAGGAATAGAGCATACCAGTGTCGTAGCACAGCAGATCTGCACAATCTGCCCAACGCGGACTGGGCTGTCCCGGTAGAACCTGCGGCGCACCATTGCAGAAGTTCCATCCCTCCATCCCAACCCTGGCTGAGTTGCTTCTCATGCCAGGATCGCCCAAAATACTGTTTAACCCACCAACGGGCCGCCAAAGACCTGTCTGCGCATGCGAAGCCACTGCCAACGCCAGCAACCATAATAGAAGTAGCAATCCAATCCACAACGCCATCGCCATCATGAATTTCTGTCAAGCTATCCCTTCCCCTTCAAAAGTCTCAAATATCTCACTCAAAAGACAGGGACATTGCGGGTTTCTGTAGATCAAAGTACTTCCTACCGCAAGAAAATTTTGCCGAGGATTATGAAAGTTATTTTTAAATGTGATGCTGCAGCTACTGTTTGCAAGATTTTTGAAACAAATCCAGAAGCAGTACAAGCTGCAACAAGCCCAGAACTAGCTGCATGGCTAAAGAAGCAGAAAGTATAATTTCTAATGGATTGAAAATTGATTAGGAAAATGGGCAGCAAGCCCAGTTGCAGACGGCTTCAATGTTCAGGTCAAAATCACCGAGTTGCACACAAAGAGGAAGGAATGATCAATGATGACAGATGCAAGCTGACAAAGAGGAAGTAATGCTCAATGTGACATGATGAGCTCATAGATTGTTGTGGGCTCTATTAAACAAAAGCTAAACTACCTTTGAGCCCATTCGATCCTGTTCTTGAACTCGAATCAAGAAAATTCTGATTGCATCTCCATCTCGCTCTCTCTCTAGCACAGCAATAATACATTCCAGATGTCTGTCAGAATTGCAGGTAGTTGTAACTATTTATTAAAATGACATGCTGCATGATGAGCTTATATATTGTTGTGGGCTCTATTAAACAAAAGCTAAGCTACCTTTGAGCCCATTCGATCCTGTTCTTGAACTCGAATCAAGAAATTTCTGATTGCATCTCCCATCTCACTCTTTCTAGCAAAGCAATAAGACATTCCAGATGTTTGTCAAAATTGCAGGTAGTTGTGATTCTTTGTTGGAATACCGTGTTGGAAAATGTCTACTTGCATGTATACTTGTTGCATTGCATGCAAGAGGTGCATGGGAGGGGGGTGTGGGGGGTGCCGTGCACGCTTTGCAAGGACACCTAACCTACCATTGCCATTGCAATGTGCATGATTGACTTGTTGATGTTAGGATGAGCTCATCCTCTAAATTCTGCACATTGAGTGCACATTGAGTCCTTGACTCAATTGGGGGTGGGTTGCTCCACGTATCTTAGAATCAATCTCATAGGTTTCTACACTTTGACTCATTTGGGGGTTCCTTCTATGGGGTTCCTTTTGTGTGCTTCTTTTGCTTGGTTTTAGCACCCTCTCCACTCCTCCTTGCACCATGTCATGGACTGCATCTATGGCTGAAAACTAAGGAAATATTTTTACTAAGGCTTTGAGATGATGCTGATTGCACAGATGCACTCTTTGACATGGTGTGAGGAGTGCATAAGGTGCTCAGATTAAGAAAAGTCGTATATGTTTTTACTTAGTTTGTGCCACCACTGTCGTTTATGTTTCAGCTTAGTTTGCACCACCCTTGTAGTGACAATGGTGGGCTCCGATGGGCTCCCACAAATCTAAGGCTTTGAAAACCTACCCTTATTTTGGAAAGACGATGGTATCAACCATGTGCTTCATGACTAAAAAGTCAATCATGGTGTAGAATACAACAACTTGAGACACTATCCCCTAAGCATAGCTCATAGTATTATTTGTTATTAAAACTAAAAATCATACCCTTTCTTGTGTGCTCATAAGAGTTTGAGAAAATGGGTGCCCATGAAATTTTGGGCGCGAGCAAAATTCAAGGTGTGACCAAATTTTTTTTTGTTCATGGTCAAATGTTTATGGGCACAAGTGGAACATCAATTTTGATGCAAGATATGATGCTCCTTCCAAAAACCTCTCCAAAAAAGCTAATGTCTCAAGTAAGCAATATCCAAGCAACAACCACCTAATATTTTAAAATTGTTCCAAATCACTATGGAAAAAGTACAAAATGGACCAAGAGTGGATCCTAATCTGATCCTCAAGAGGGATTGGATGTTAGATTTACTTGATCTATCAATCTACATAAGATTAAGATCAATCTAGATCAATTCTAGACATAAAAACCTAACAAGAACAATCATTAATGAAGGTAAATGTACTTGCTGGTTTCACACGTGTGAAACCCTGTCAGAGTACGGACTCCAACCTGAAAACAAAGTACACTATGATAGAACCTCAAAACAATCAAAACAAATGTAGACAAATAGAGAGAATTACACAAAATTGCTTCCAAAATCAAGATTGATGTTTCATGTTGATTGTGGCCAAATATGCCTCTATATATACACTTTTTGGAGCTCAAGGTACTGATTATGCATCAGATCTCACATGTGTGAGGATGCTTTGTCATCATCATGCAAATTTGACACTTGGATCAAACTTTCTATTTTGAGCATTTTTTATCCAATTTCCTATTATATGGAGATCTTCATGAAAATCTTCTAGAAGCAAAAACTCGCCTACTTCAGCTTTTTCCACATGTGTGAGCTGTCCTCTACAGATGGGATATGACACCTATCCAATGTATTTGGCTCACGTAATCAATAGATTGATGCCATGTGTCATATATTTAGAAAACTAGTTTTTGGCCTTTTTAGCCACTCGAACTTGTATTAAATCATATGTACAACATATATGATTATGGTACATGACAAGTACACTAATTTCACACGTGGGAACAGGCTCCACACATGTGTGATTATCCTATATACAAGATTTTGGCTTTGTCCAAGCATGATTTTTGCATTTTCACAATCACTTGATTCAAAATAAAAAAACACCTAAATCTAAAAAATGGAAACGCAATAAATGGTTTCAAATTTTTTCATTGGAATTTACAACAAGAAGGGGAAGCGTGTATCAAACCACCAATGTATTGACATTGGTTGACTCTCAAATATCTAAGGGTGGAGAGATACAATACCATCTCGGAGACATGGTAGTATCATCCACCCTCACTCTTACATGGTTAATTAGACATTATTGACTTGTTAATCATGATGCAGAATACACTCATCCCAACATATAAGATATGTCAACATAGGGTTGTCCTTGCAAAGCATGCACTACACCTCAACCTGTGGAGGTTTGGGCTCTACCCAATTCTCCAATGCCACGTGGTGATGCTGCCTAGAGCTGCTCGGGTCTTCTAGGCCTCCTCTCTATATTTAAGAGTGCATTGGACTTTGTGGAAGAAGCCATGTTTATGCACCCTTCAATTGATGGGAACATGACTACTATAGCTTTCAATCATCTCCCAAGCATGTTGCGCCCTTGAATTGATGGGGAACTATTGCAATTGTAGTCGTTTTTTGATATCTTCTTTTGTGATTTACATTTCATAGAAATTTGTTTTAACACCCACTTCAACAATCAATACATGGATCATTTGTCATTGATATCTCATGAAAGTACAAAAATAATAAGCATGTCAATCCGCAAGATACTTAGTGATCAAAAAAATTGTTCATGTATTAAACAAGCTTGACATTTGCAATTGCAATGCATGCCAAAAGTTCATTTCTTTGAAAAAAAGGCTAGAAATCCAACAAAGTGTCACATGAAAGGGAGACATAAAACCTAGTCTTTTGTCAAAAGGTATATTTGAAAAGCCATATCTTAGCTATGGGTAGAAACTTGACATTTTCAATACTTAATATAAGATTATGGACAGAGAGGCCTAAATCTTCTTACATTTTTCAAAAGCTAGCCAAGAAACTTGGAGAGCATGTGAGAGCTAAAAAATAGACAAGAACATTGTGCAATAAAGCCTAAGGCCTTGCCATAACACCCAAGGCCCTACCATAGTTGTAAGATTTTTAATATTTGCAAACATTTGAAGTGAGAATATTCATGGATAAGATTGGATGAAAAATGGTGATTTTGCAAGGCATGCTTGTCATAGAAATGTTGTGTAGTCGTTGACATTTTCTTTCCTCATCGGGAGGTTTGTATCGTCATTATATCACAAATTAATGGTGAGTATTTTGCTATTCAAAATACTTGAGAATTTGGGATGTCAACAATGACATTCAGACACATGAAAATTTTAATATTGACTTGCACCACAGTATTAGTATGAGGATTCACATAAGTAAGTTTTATTTCCACAATTGAATGTTCACAATTTCACAATCAATAAGTAGACATGATATTCACGGTTTTATATATTTTATGATTGCATGCATGACTTCACAACAACAGTCACAGTTTTCAAGATTGAAAATGTTGTGTAGTCGTTGACATTTTCTTTCCTCATCAGGAGGTTTGTATCTTCATTATATCACAATTTAATGGTGAGTATTTTGCTATTCAAAATACTTGAGAATTTGGGATGTCAGCAATGACATTCATAATATAAGGACACATAAAAATTTTAATATTGACTCGCACCACAATATTAGTATGAGGATTCACATACGTAAGTTTTATTTCCACAATTGAATGTTCACAATTTCACAATCAATAAGTAGACATGATATATGATTGCATTCATGACTTCATGACAATAGTCACGGTTTCAAGATTGCAAATTCAAAAGCTCAATATTTCATCCAAGTAAACATGATTTTCACAATCATATTTGTGATGTCATAATCACTATTCACAAAAGTAGTCATGAATACCACAATCTGAGATTCAATATTCAAATGTCTATGAAAGTCATCACTTTCGTACTTTCAATCTCATGATTTGAACAAGAGAAGGAGGCACATCTACTCAAGGAGGAGATGAAAAGGCTTTATTCTCAAGAGGCAGGCTCAAAGGTAAAGGCAAAGGTAAGGGATGCAAAGATGGCATGAAAATTGTCAACTAATTCTCTGCTTTTCTAGTTAGTTTGGCAATCTGAGCCTAAATGGGGCCAAATTAGCAAATAAACTCTAGATGGTTGGTTTACACATGTGAAAGTAGAGTACATGACCATTTTAAAGTTGGTTCCAATTTCACTTAGTCACTTAGTCATGTAAAAGTTCATTTCAACATGACCAACGTGGCCGAAGTGTTCGACTTTTGTCGGATGATGTCCGATATGTCGGAGCCACCTATTGAGCGATTCTTGAGTATTACTGCAGACTGTGTAGAAACACGAAGAGAATTGGATAATAGAGTGGATGAAGATTAGAGATCGATTATGTAGAATAATCTAACACTTATGAGTAGAATACTTGTTGTATGCTAGATCTATCTCTGTAGGAGAGTGGTAATAAATGATTTGTTGCTGTTGTAAGACCTATTAATAGAGAAATAAATCATATCTCTTCATGTTTGAATATCTTTTGATTCTATCAAGTTATTTAATGTAGATCTTGATCAAACTAGAAATTCTATGTGTAGACTTGTCTACAAAGATGACATTTGTTTTTGTGCATCTTCTATTGTGCCTAGATCTATATTTAGGATCATATTGTATATTAAATTTTCACATAGTATTAGAGCAAGGAGGAAGCTAAAAATAAAAAATTTGCCAAAAATAGTAGCATTGTTGGTTATCCATCAATCTAGCATGATTTAATGTGTTTGTCTACATGAGAGAGAGAGAGAGAGAGAGAGAGAGAGAGAGAGAGAGAGAGAGAGAGAGAGAGAGAGAGAGAGAGAGAGAGAGAGAGAGAGAGAGAGTTGTCCCTTATGTTAGCCCAAAATAGCATGTGTTTTGTAAGCCCACAAGTAATTTGGATTAAGAAACCTTATGCTTAGACCTCTTACTATTTAAGTTTAACTATTACAAACAATCATTTGCAATAGTTCAACTTAGAAAGTCTAAGTTTAAGATTTAATTCCTAAGTTAAGTTAATTCCTAAGTTCAAGTTAAGTTTAGTTCTAAGTTAGTGTAAGTGCACAAGTTAATTAGCTTTAAGTTTGGACTTAGTCCCATAAGCATGTTTAAGCTTAGGCCCATCACGCTTTCCATGATTTGGGCCTCCAACAACATTTGTAAATGCTATTAAGTTAATACAAACAATATTTGTGTAATCTTGTTTGCTTACTTGTGTTCACCATTGGTGATAGAATACCTTGTGGTAGGTGCTTGAGCCCCACAAGGTGATAGAATACCTTGTGATAGGTGCTTGCTCCACTAGGCTTTTTTTTTAACATGTTTATGAGATTATTCTCTCTCTCTCACCTTGTCATCTATTCCCTTAGTGGAGTCAATTAGTGCTGATTATTTCTTAAGTAGTATCGGCTGCATTTTTGGTCTTCATTGCCTTGGTCTGTATTGTCCTTGTCTTGGCATATTTGGATATGTTCATAAGATGATCTGATCAAAGCTTTGCCGCAACAAATCAGAGTGAACTAATGCCGCATGTTTAGATTGGTTGTGGCAAAGGTTCAATAAGATCATCTTCTGAACTTATTTAAAAAAAAACCATGGTATAGTCAAGGCAAACCAAGGTTATGAAAAAAAAAGGTTTGATCATGAGGATGAGCTTTATCTCACTTAGAACCTGAAATAAGAACCTCAAATACAAACATGTTGGAACAACAATCGAACTTGAAGATGATTGAGGAGACACTGTAATTGCAACTAGATATGATTTTTTGATAACAAGCTTAATTGTCTTCTGCCGGAAATGCATTATCTCCAATGGGAAGATCTTCTCGCACTTCGACTCCACTGACCACTGCAATCAGATATTGATTCGACATGCGCCCTTGTTGAAGGGCCTCCTAGTGAAGTCATCCTCGTGTGCTGAACCAATATCGGTTGTATTTTTTGTTTTCATTGCCTTGGTCTGTATTGTCCTTGTCTTGGCATATTTGGATATGTTCAGAAGATGATTTGATCGAAGTTTTGCTGCAACAAATATGAGTGAACTAATGCCGCATGTTTGGATTGGTTGTGGCAAAGGTTCAATCAGATCATCTTTTGAACTTATCCAAAAAAAACCATGGTAAAGGCAAGGCGGACCAAGGCTATGAAAAACAAAGGTTTGATTATGAGGACGAGCTTTATCACACTTAGAACTTGAAATAAGAACCTCAAATACAAACATGTAGGAACAACAATCGAAATCAAAGATGATTGAATATAATAAAATCTCTTTATATATGTATAAAATAATTCTATACATGTGAAATACACAACGGCTCATCCCCACATGAAGAGAAGCCATTCATTGTTCTTTATCATCTATCTTTGGCTCTATGATCTCTAAATCCATTTCTCCACATGGAAGAAGCTTTGCAGGACTAGCATCAAAAATATCTACAGAGTAGAAATTTTTCACCAATATCCTTGATGCTTCATGCCGAAAATGCCAGATCCCTTGTGGCGTGACTGGCATGCAGCAAAACTGAGAAAACAAATATCATAAGAAAATTTGTATTAGAAACGTATGTCATGAATAATACAAGGATTATCTGATGACTGACAATAATTAATTCACAAAAAATTTCTAAATATATATATGACCTTCTGTATATCTGGAATAGAGTCATGTTGAGCGAGCCAGATAAAAAATGATCTTGCATTGAAGACTGTATACCAATTACAACTAACAATATCTTGTTGTTGGGAGGGCTGCAAAATAAATAAAAAAAAAGAAAAATGTGTTAATGCACCAGAGTATGCTGGAATATCGTTTCAACGTGCGAGGATAAAAATGAAATATTATAAAGATTGCAAGTGCGCGTTCAATCGATATTAGAAATTAGAAAATAAAAAAAATAAGATATCGTTTCAACGTAATAATTGAAAAATTAAAACGCGCGCTGAACCGATATATCAGATTTAAATCACCTTTGCATCTATCCACTCCAGTTTTGTATATGCCGTTGCACCTGGCATTGGGAAGAATTCTATCAACATCCGTATAAGTTTTTTAGCAGCCTTGTGTGTGTGCGAGATTCAATTCATTTTTATGCACACTGGGTTGCATATATCGTCGCTATTTACATATAATGCCAAAACATATACACTCCAATGTCCACTGCAATAATAAATAAGCATGTGAGTCAATATAAACTCAAGTATTATAGCAGTAGCTAAATTTTGAATAACAAAAAGCTTACTTGTATATGTATGGCACCATAGTCAAGGGTGCGTTCGTCCTCACATTTGACATGTATCCATCAACATAAGATTCTTTAAATTGGGGATAATGAATACTATCCTTCACAACATAAGATCAAGCAAGTAATGCACGTTGAATCGATATCAAAGTGAGTGGAGGTGGAATATCGATTGAACGCGCAGATGGACGTATGAAAGAGAGGGAGAGGTACATGCACGTGCTGAAACGATATTGGAATCCATGGACACAATCCCTGGAGTATCAATTGAGCACGCAGAGTATATGACAATAAATTTGTTGATACTTGATTGCGCGCTGAATTGATATTAGGAGCAAAAACTGCATTAGTAGTCGAGCAAACAAGGAGGTCATAAAATTTTTTAAGCCCAGAATGAGCATTTATATAGGATTTGGTTGATCGGACGTGTGGCCCTTCCTAAAAACTTCTAATAATGATTGGATATGGCTGGCTCAGGTTTTTTCATCCTCAAAAACGGTGCCCTTAAATTCGTGGATATCCATGGTTTCTTTTTTTATTTTTCATTGCTACGTGTCACCTGGCGAATGTCTAGAAATTTGCGCCCATAAATTATGGATTTTTGTGTCACCTTTTTTCATTATGACTACTAAATGTCCATGCATTTCAACCCCATGTGTAGGCTATCTATTGGGCGCCGTTTTTTGAGACAATCAACTCTTTGAATATATGACAAGTGTACGACTGAGATTTAGCTTGGTGCTGGAGTATCGATTGAATGTGTGTGCTTCATTCCTGCAATTCCCTTTCACTTCTCCTACGTGTTGAACCGATATCAGCCACAGGTCCGCTGGTCTACTTCTGATATTGAATCAACGCGCAGTTTGTATCAATATTTTAGTAGCAACCGTGTCTACGCACGTTGAAACGATACGTGGTTTTTTTTTTTTCACATTACTATTTGTATATGGCTTCCTCTACATCTTCGGAGGATAAACTTAGGGGGGCAATCAATGAAATTCCCACTGAACAAATTGATTACTTTATTTCCCTTTTCTTTTCTACTTTTGATATTGATAAGTTTGTTTATGAGAATCGTTTTCAGCTTGTGATCTTCTTAATAGATTTGGTCATGTAATTACACCCCTCATATAGCTATAGACAATTGTAGTTATGTTCATTTCACAAATCTTGTACATGCCCAACCATCTTCCAAACAAAAGCACGATAGAAAATACAAGAAATTACATGACAGCTTCAAAAAAATTACTCATTGTAGTATTCACAAAAGACAATGTCGTCTTCTTATAAAAGGCATGGCATTTATTTTTTTCATCTCTGTTGAAGTACCAGAAGATGAACCCGCTGGTTCATCTTCATTAGCTTTACTAACAATCCCTTCATCTGTTCCAATGGAGGTAGATGAAGATGACGTTGATATAGGTGCGAATGCTGAATCAAAAATGGCATATGAATATGAGCAGACCACTTGTCGCTCATTAATTTTGTCCGATTGTAAATCTTTAGAAACGCCTTTTCCGGAGAAAAATTTACTGGATCTTCTTGTATATATTATAAATAATGATCATTATACATCGTTCAACGATATTGAAGATGTTTTTGATTTGAGAAAAGATGAAATCTTCTCAATTTTTTCAAAAGAATTGTTAGAATTTTATGATATTATTGATTATGATTATGATGATATCGAGCCCGAGATTGATATTGTAACAGATGGCAACTAGAAATCTGGCAAGGAGGCATTGGATGCCATGATGGAAAAATACAAATCTTATTTTGAAACCTTGCCAAGTGAAAAAGAATTTTTGGAGTTTCAGAAAAGGTTTCTACCAAGAATTCATCATGAACACTTGAAAACTGAAGAGTGTGGTGGTGGCCACGACATTACAACAAAAAATATGGTCGGTTTCGATGATGATGATCTGGTAAGATATTGTTTAATGACCTAATACCTGAATTGTTGTTCTATTTTTTGTGATTGTGACTTTCATTTTTTAATCTAAATATATCTCTTATTGCGCTTTTTTACAGAATACCATCGAAGTAGATTCCTTTGCTGTAAGACATGGAGGTCTTCGAGACGGATCGGCAGCTGTTGGGCACAAGGATACATCTCTTACCCACTATTTAACATTTTTTGTAAATAATGAAATTTGTATATTTATACGAGTTTTAGTCCATTTGCCGCAACCATTACAACAACAATTAGAGCATTGTTTGTTTGCTTAGGAGGCCACAATTATGCCAGAGGAACATTCAAGGTTGTTTTTGTTAAGAGAGATCTAACTATTAAAATACTCTGTTATGTCCCGGGAGATTCCACAAAAAGATCATCTTCAATGTCCCTTTATTCGGAATATATAGACATGAGCAAAAAGAAAAATATACAGTTTTTAGATCCATATGAAAGGAGATTGTTCCTTCATGACAATACCATGCATCTCAAACTTGGAGATGATGAAAATTGAAATTAAAATAGATTATACATATATATGCATGTTTTTCATTGTATCAAGAGGATCTCTCTTTTCTGATAAATTTGAATGCTTTCTGAAAGATCATAATGTTTGACGAATTTTTTGCTTGATATTTAAATTGTGCTCGTCTGTAAAACCACTAAAATAGTTGTACTAAATATTTATTTTTTGAATTATGTCAACCATGATTTGTAGCTCTGTGAAATGTGCCTCTTGCTTGCCGATGTGATTTTTCCATGCCTTGCGATGACCAGATACTTAAGCTCCCATATTTCTTTGCAGAATAAGTTGCATGATGAAGCAAGATGTGCTGCAAACAAGAGTTGCAATTAGTTGAAATTGGTAACATCAATATAAATAAATATAATCATGAATGATATTCTATATAGTGAAATTGATCAGTACCATGTAATGTGTTACGCGTTCTTCTCCCTAACAATCTCGTACTGATTTAACAAATGTGGTACAATGATTTTGCAAAGTCCTCATATCTTCAGATGATAGGTTTCCTTTCCTAATAACACCTATTAATTTGTCTAAGTAATTCCAAACTTGTCCATTTTCCACTTAATTACTTCTAGTGTTCGTGTGACTTGAACAATTTCTTTCCAAATTTCGTATCTGACACTTGATTCTTTGCATGTGTGATTAGATAAGAATCTTTTTGCTTTAGCACTTTCAATTAATGGCTTATTAGGAATATTTTTTTTTTTTTTTGGAGAGTCTGTCACTTTTTTCAATGGTGACATTCCTTTTATGTAGTCCTACATTTGAACTTCTTCCAACCTCTTGATTGCTGCTTTAGCCACAGACTCCGATTTATGATTCCATGCTAGGAGAATATGCAGATAAATTAGTTTTTCAATAATACAAACCTCAACATGCAATGTGCATATGTGAACATGTTTTTATGAAATTGGCACCACACTTTTCATATTTGGATCTTTTGCTTCTCGTGTTGGACCAGTGTTTGGTCGTCCCAAATTCATATTGTAGCAATCCTTCATGCAATACAGACATGGATTCTTTGATGTTGCCCCATGAGAGACATTTTTACATACATTTCAATGTTTTCAAATCGGTGCCACTGAATTTGAAAACTTCCATGGTTTTTTACTGTCAATTTCTCACCCTCCATGTGTCTCTTTATAATCTCACCATAATTTGTACGTGAAAATATCCATGAAAGTATTTTATGGTCCTTTTTCATGACCTGTAGAGAAGCAAGTTATTTATGACATGTTAATAAGATAAGACAATGTATTGAATGTAACGATACTTAGAAAGAATATTGAAAATTGAAAAGTATACATGGAATGCCGCCAACCACAATATGTGATTTTTCGATTGAACACTAAACGTTTGATCATTGGTATCTGAAATTTTGTTCATCAAAGTGACACTCACTCGTTCCAATTTTTGACCTTTGATGATTTTGGATTCATCTAATTTCATTACAATAATAATCATTCCATTTACTTGATGTTCGTCTAGTTTGTAGAATCGAATAATATATTTTAGAACATTTTCAATATCAAAAAAAATATTATTGCAATCGTTGTATTTGAGCTCACCACATTCTGATTTGTATAAATTTGTTATATAAAGTGGTTGGCCAACTACTTTGAACATTCCATCATTATAATAATGTCTTGCTAATCTTATCCGATATCACCATCACTTGAGAAAAGGATTTTTTAACTATTCTAAAAAAAAGTAGAATAAGCATTTCTGCTAATTCTAGAATCATCACATGCACCTTGTATCAAATTTGCATCCAAATAAGTTTCAACCTTATTCAAAACAGTCTCTACAATCTCTTCTTTCATTTTTTCAAACAGAACATTTTTCATCATTGCCTTTGCTGACTTTCTCGATAAAACATGACTTAAAGATTCTCCAATATATGAACAATCTTGGGTTAATGCCATATTTAATGAAGTTGGGGCAATGTATATGGTTTTGAGGACCCAAGGAGCAATTTTTAACTTTTGGTCCATGTACTCAAGTTTGGAGGGGTCACTTTTGTAACTCCTATGCAATACATGGCTCTTGGCTGTTGGCTTTTGGATATTCCACATTGGGAACCATTGGCCTTTGGATTTCTCTATCTCTACTATTATAAATAGGTGTCCTCTTTCTACTCAAGAGGGGAGGAAGAGCTTGACGAGGCTGGAGAGACTGGAGAGAGTGGCAGTGCTCTGTGTACGTACATTCTTTGTATAGAAATTGTCTCCATTGATATCCTACTTTGCATCCACTTGTATGCATATTTCGTGATTGTTCATACAACGTTAATCACGACACTATTGACTATAGTCATACTCTAACTTAGACTGATATTACCCAAAATAGGCCCTTACTCATAGCATGTAGGCTATAACATTCTTAGTGGTAACAATAAAACAATAATTTGAACATGTCTTTGTCAGCAGATACTCTAGTGATGCCCAAGTCCTCACTATCCAGTGCATGACGATGCAAAGGGTCATCCTCAACATCATGGAACTCATCCTATTTGTGTGTTGTCTTGAGTCTTGACATTAAAATATCTCGTGAGAAGCACATGTCCTCTCTCCGAGTATCTTTGAAGGTAAGTCAACTTACGGTGAGCCCACATGCTCCACAAAAGATGAAGCCTTAGGAGGAAAGTAACAAGTCGCTTTGTAGACATCCATGTCTAGTTCTGTACTCCGCCCTTGCAGCCCAATCCAACGATATCACGCATGCTCATCTTGTTGAACTGCCAAAACCACTGTGTCTATATCTAGGCAAGCACCCGACTTGAAACTCTACCTGTAACTAATCTAGTCTCTACTCTATAGATTGAGTCCCATTTGAATCTTCTTACCGATAGTTGTTTGAAAATTGCACTTATCCTACATGGAGCAATTTGGAGTTGGTTTAAATCTATACTACTAAACTTAATAACATAAAACAGGCTAAAGCAATTAATGTTTCACACTTCATTGCAGTAATTATTATGCTCCTAAGTTCCACAATAATAAAAAAGACTTTAACCTACACCTTGCAATTTAACTTTGATTTAACCATTATAGTCTATCCTTACTAAATAAAACAAGTAGTCTTGAGTAGCTTAGTCATCCACGGACAACACATTTAAACCAATAGTCTTGAGTAGCTTAGTCATCCATGGACAACACATTTTAGCAAATAGTGTGTTGGCAACTTACATGGCAAAAAGTTAAATCGTCTAAAAGTTGAAGCCAGAACCAATGACTTACGTTACGTTGAAGCCATTATGCGAACACATACCTAGATTCTCTGGATTGGTCCTAGATCAAGTCTTTGTTAGGTCAAGTCACTAACTCTAGTCAAATTTTCTAGTGATTGGGTTCCAATTAGATACTAAGGGATGGATCAAATAAGCATTCAAATTTAGCAAACAAAGATCTACGGTATGGAATCAAGACTCATTATGCATAATCTTCATAACATGTTTGGAGAGGAGGTGGTATGCTTGCTAGTAATACCACTTGCTACCTAAAAACAAAAGTGAGAGGGCCAACTCCTTTATCAATGAGGCCATTTCATAAAATGACTAGGACCATAGTGATGCTCAAAAGAAAGGGTGTGTAGGAATCAACATTGCACGTATATGCATGACATGCGCCACTCAAAGTGGAATGCTCAAGAAAGTAGATGCCTATTGAGTAGCATATCATTGTAAGAAGAATATGTGAAACTCATCATAAGGAGTAGAATAAGTAGCATATCCTGAACAAATAGGACTTGTACCATGCCAACTATATTTGTACTCGTAAGTGGCTGTATATTTAGAATGTAAGGACCAACGGTATCCATATGTAGTGATGATCAATAATAGATGTCAAACTATAGAAAATGAAAATGTTTAACAAGCATAAGAGATCATTGGAACCTTGACTTATGAGTTTGCATGCAATTCAACAGGAAAAGTAAGGATGCAACAAAATTTCAAAATATACATGTACAAACTCAAAAGAGATAAAGTCATATAAGCTTTGAAAGGGGTTTTGACAAACTGCGAGTTTTGCGAGTTTTCTTTTGACATGGATCAATGCTTTGAGTATTTATAGTCTAGTCTTTCTACTCTTCTTCTATAAATATTCTCTTTATTTTTCTATGTTAGCTTGTAGCTATCATTAGTTTTAGCTATTGGTAAACTTTCAGCCATTCATTAACTTACAAGCTTCTCATAGGGAAGTCCCCTATGCTATCATTTTATTTCAATCTTTAGTATATAAGCATTTATTTGGGCCACCCTTTCAGACCTTGTGGTTTGGGCCCCATTGACCGATCATTTATTGATTGCCAAATCCAAGGCCCAAGTTGTGTGGTTCAAATGACATAATAACAATATAGACATGGTCCATATATATTTTGCTTTGCATGATATTTGATATGTAACTCTCCTTCCTTTGTAAGATAACATTGTCCTCAATATTGATTCAAACAAAATGCTGATTTTGAAATAGACATTGTGCAATATTGCTTATAATGATGTAATGAGTGTCTCTAGTCCCTATTTATACCAAAAAAAATGGCCTAAAATGCAAGCTTTAAGAGACTAGAGTGATATAATTCAAAAGTGGAAATTTAGAGATTGAAAAGTGTGCCACCCTACAGGTTACCTCTTAAGGTAATTGACTAGTAATAATTGGGTGTGTTGCTAGCATAAATTGAAAGTGAGTAAAAAGGCTTCTTAGGCTTGTACATGAATAAGAACGGCACATGGCCTACACATGCACCAAAAAAGCACCCACATAGATAGGACATTCATGGCAAAGGGTACCACTATGGACAAACAATGTCCATAACAAGAGGGTAGGTAGTGCATTATTTTATGTGATGGAGCATATACGTGTAACTGTTTTGGGCTATGTAGGCTATGTACTTTCTTGTGGTAATATTAGTTTGCGCAAATCTATTGTAGCTAAGGAGATCTAATGTGTGAGGCTAGTAGGAAACCCTATGTAGCATGCAAATTTCCAACTTTTGGTACTATGTCCACCCCATCCTTAGAATGTGTATATATATATATACATATATACACATATATCTATTTGTGAAATTAGAATATATCCAATTTCACAAATTTATATAGAGAATAACTTAAGTTATTCTCTATATAATATAGAGAATATATCCAAATGTATAACATAAGTTTATCCTTTGAGCTACATGCAAATGAATGTGGGAAAAACATTAAAGTGGTTTCTATCATAGTTTCTTTCGAATCGTGATTCATTCAAAGAATCGCCATTTTGAAATGGTCCGATTCTAATGGATGGTTATCATATTCTTTTTTTTGAAACAAAAAAAAAATATAACAATTTTGAACTGTTTCGAAACGGAACCATTTTTTGCTTAAATGTACAGTGTGCCACTCAAGCTTCAAAAAATTCTAGAATAAGATTTGTGTTTTGTTCACGGAGAGAGAGAGAGAGAGAGAGAGAGAGAGAGAGAGAGAGAGAGAGAGAGAGAGAGAGAGAGAGAGAGAGATTTATTAATGTCTTTTCCTTGCCAAAAGACATATAAGACTGAGTACATATCCGGTGTGTGGTGCAAGTAGGAGCGTGAAAAATGTCTGCGATAGAAATAAAAAAACATATATGAAGTGTAGCCACTAAAAAAACAGCTACCATCTAATAGCTATCAATATTTGATAACTGCTAATCATTGATAATGACAAAATGTAACTATGGTCTTGATGGTATGCATTTATAAATCATCAATTAAATCTTGCTACCGTGTAAGAATGATGTAACGGAGACTGTAGTTGGAGGTAATGTATGTTGATGGCATCGTCTAGGAGGTCGTCTGTGAAGTTGGTGTCTTTGTGGATGGGGTGGATAATGTTAGTGCACCAGGAAGATGGAAAACCAGAGACCACAACACGGTTGTGTAGAGTGGCTAAGATGGGAGAGAGTGGAACAACAGCGTGGATCAACAATTCAGATTCAAGGTCCTCAATATATTTGGTACGATGAGTCTTCAGTCTCTTAATGGCTGCGCGGATCATGTCGGGAGTGAACAAGGTGAATTCACGTGGCCGTGGGGACATAGAGATGGGTGAATCGTAGGTATAGTAGATAGCAAGGTGGCAAATGTGGTCAATGAGGGGAGGTGGAGCACGAGGAATTAATGCATGCCAAAAGGCAACAATAGAAGAACTATGTAGGGCGTCAATAACGGCATCTCCCTTCTCATTCTTCAAGGCACGCTTTTTGTGGCAAAGTGTACGATGGACATTTCTACGAGCAGTACAAAGAGCAGGTGGTTCGTATAACGTGCATGGGCAACACAGAGGTGTAAGGAGCGACGCCTCATCATCAAACCAAGGAGGCCGAATGGAACGAGAGGAGCTGGAAGGACATCGATAAGCTTTCAATGGGAAGGAGAATGAAGCAGCAATATGAAGTTATGTGGTGAGAAAGTCAGCTTACGCTTCCAATTAGCTATCATGGGGAAAGTGCGCGTAAGAAAATAAGGGCCTCTTGGTATGTCTCGATATAGGTATGTGTGAAGGTATATCTGGGTGCACGGTCAATGAAGGAGTGGGAAGGAGGTGGTGAGGTTGGTATAGAACCTAGATGGAAAAACAAAAAAGAGTGGTCAGAGAGAGTAGTGGGGAGAATCTAGAAGTGTGAGATCAATGGAATAAGGGATGGTGACCCATGAGGTAGTTGACGACACTGTGGGGATGGCATGTGTAGCTGCTCAAATCAGGCCAACAAGCTAGGCCATTATAAGTGGCTAACTCATGGGCCTCACCAAGTTGCAACAAATACTCTCCATAACCAGTGATAGGTCCTAGTGAATCGGCTGAGATCCTAGTACCTCCCATGTCTTCACAATCAATGGCTCGTATGCATAATTGGTCAACATCATCATGAAAGTCGACCCGTTACACAGCGGTTATGGCGTTAAAGTCGCCAGTGAGAAGAACATGCCCATGATTTTTTTTTAATATGGAGAACCAATGCCCTCAACAAAGGAAGAGTACTCTAGGGGAAAGTAGCAAGTTGCAATAAAGAGATCTATCTTTATCCTATATACCAAATCCCATCTATATCCTTGAAATGTAGATAGTCCTATGACTTCTGACTGTCATGTGTCTCCATAAAGAATAGAATGTCTCTCCTTGTAATGAAATCAATAAGATCTCTAGTAGTGGAGGATGAGTGTATACCATTGATGGTTTGAAACCATAAATTTTGTTGTTGACTGAAGTGAGAAGTGAAGCTAATTTCAAAACTAATCACCAACAAGGAGCAGTTTTCAAATCTCACTCCAGGATGGAGGGTACTACTAGTACTTGTATAATCAAATGATAAACAATTTCCATTCTGGTATTTTGCTAAATGCACAAACTAGAAGACTAGCGGCCATTTATGCACCAAACATAGCACTACTGATACAGTTACACAAAGGAGAAGAATAAACAAATTGGTTACAAAGAAGCTACAAATTTGCTGCTTTGCACTTTCTAGCCTATCATGATAGAACAATTTTACGATAGTTAAGCAACTCACAACCTCTCAGGATATCATTGAGCTCTGTTGTTGCACCATGTCCAAGTGACAAGTATTCACTGATCGTAATCGGCAACTAGAAAGTATGGAAAAAAAAAAAGGA
The DNA here is from genome assembly GCA_029204225.1 of Diphasiastrum complanatum. Classification (NCBI taxonomy): domain Eukaryota; kingdom Viridiplantae; phylum Streptophyta; class Lycopodiopsida; order Lycopodiales; family Lycopodiaceae; genus Diphasiastrum; species Diphasiastrum complanatum. The sequence continues at coordinate 35,975,640 of CM055101.1, forward strand.
TGAACTATCCTGTTTTATGTGTTCCATTTGATGAGTGATTATTCAGGCGTGCTTGAAAAGCTTCATGTTGAACCAGTGGCAATAAACAACAACAATAATAACAGGGACTGTGAGGGGTACAAGAAGACAATAATACCTGCATCCATTAGACAAGTTAAAAATTTCAGTTGGTTGTAAACTTGATTTTTAAGTACCTAAAGATCTCTCTCTCTCTCTCTCTCTCTCTCTCTCTCTCTCTCTCTCTCTCTCTCGTTGATCGCGATGATGGCTCCCTCTTGCTGATCCTCCACCTCCACCCTGTCCATCGCTGCCTTCACCCTGTTGTCCACCTGTCCATCACTGCCAGCCCTTCATCCATCGCTGCCAACCATCTCTCTTTGGCCAACGATGGCTCCTCCTTGTGCTGCCCGTAGGACAGTCCTACCCCCTCGCCCTTCTACCTCACCCCCTCCCCTCGCTACCTCACTCACCCCCCTCGCTACCTCACCCACCACCTCCCTCGCTGCCACACCACCCACTACATCACCCATCCCCCTCGCTACCTCACCCATCCCCTCACCCACCCCCCTCGTTACATCCCCCATCCCCCTTGCTGCTACATCACCCATCCCCCTCGCTACCTCACCCACCCCTCCCTTGCTGCTACCCTCACTCCCCCCCCTCGCTACCTCACCCATCTCCCTCCACGATACCTCACCCACCCCCCCCCTCGATACCTCACCCATCTCCCTCCACACTGTTGCTGCCACCTCAGCATTACTCCTCGCTGTTGTTGCCAAGAACGGTGCTTCTGCCAAGAATGGCACCCTCGTTGATGAGATGCCTATTGTTGCGGCTGACATAGCACCCCCCCTCCACCTCGTCCCTCTTCTCTTCTTCTTCTTCTTCTTTCACTCCTTCTCTCACTACTGCTCCCCTCTCTCTTTCATCCTCCTCTTCCGCACCGTCCTCACACCAATCCACAGCTCCTGCCACCGCACCCATTCCCTACACTCCCTCCAAATCAATTGAACTCTTTTCCCCTTGGGAAGCTGACCAAATGAGAGCAGATTTCCAGCTCTTGAAGCAAGAACTTACACAGTTGAAAGAAGTAGTGGTCTCCTTAGTAAAGGAAAAGAACTTGTTGTAGTCTAAAGTCGCCGAGCTCGAGCACAAAATTGAACAACATAAAGATTCATGGGCAACAGTCTTGAAGAAAGGCACCAAATCTAGCGCCCCCATTTCCTCAATTATCTCAGCCACCATTTCGGAAGAGCGGTCAAGGGAGCAAAAAGCTCATAACATCAGGATTCGTGGGATACCGGACACATAGGATGCCATTGCTGAAGCTACGAGATTTCTCGAGACCACTCTAGAACATGTGACAGATGGGCTAGCTACAGCTTGGAGGACCACCAGGGATGCAGCTACACTGATCATCCGCTTCACATCCCTAGACAGTCGCAGAGAGGCCTTACGCTGTAGAGCCCAGTTACGTGGCACCGCGATATTTATGGATGACGATCTTACCTACATCCAGGTTGAGGAGAGGCGTAAAGCCTTCCAGGCGGCTCGAGAGACTGGTAGACGAGTCATATATCGAGATGGTCAGATACGATTTGTTGCTGGCACCCCTAGCCGTTCCTAGAGCTAGGAATTCGGGGCCCCCGGGATTGGTGGGAGCATCCCGGGGCCCCATCCATACCATCTTCAGATTGGGGTATGGAATTGTGATGGCATCCACTCATCCTCTATAGCAGGTGATCTGATTGACTTTATCACTGGACGAGACCTATTGTTATTTATGGAGACTCACGAGAGCTAGGTGCGCGGTTTACCCACCTTCCCAGGATACAGATGGGATTCAGTATACAGATCTGAGACTAGATCAGCCAGTGGCCGTGGTTCGGGAGGAGTGGCTTGTCTCTACAGTGAGTCCCTTCATAAGATGTTTGAGTTCGTCAGGCATGATGAGCGTGCACAATATATTTGGCTTCGTATCACAGGACGAGCGATTGGTTTGGACAGGGACGTCTTCATTGTTGCTTGCTATTCAGCTGCGAGTTCATGCCCTGGATAGTGACAGCTTGCGAATCACCAGGATCTCCGATGATGGACCGGGACCTATTACTTCATATGGTGAGTACCTGTTGCAGTTTGGTGAGGCACATGAGTTAGCCATTTATAATGGCCTACCTCATTGGCCTAACTCTGGCAGCTATACGTGTCACCCTCACAGTGGCGGTCATAGTGTGGTTGATTACCTCATGGGGTCACCGTCATCCATTCCTCTCATTCACAGCTTCCGTATCTCCCATACCACCCTCTCTGATCATTCGTTCCTATCCTTTGCTACTGGCCACCTTCCACCACCACAACTTCAACACCAGTCCACCATCCTTCCCCGTGCACCCAAATACACCTTCCATCCCCTCTCTATCCCACTCTACCAGGAATCCCTCACCTCCTTACTTCACTCTTTTCCACACAGTGAATCACTAGAATCACAAGTCGCCTTTCTCACCGCCTGTCTCCACTCTGCGGCTATCCACTCTGCGGCTACTTTGCCTTTCCCCTCTAAACCTCATAAACACAAACCAGTCCATCCACGATCATCCCGACCTTTTCACCCACCGCGGTATGACGCGAAATGCCGATCCCTTCACCACTCTGTCACACATGCTCGTTTCCACGCCCCCCATCTCCTCCACTCTTCACGGCAAAAGTACAACCGCACACTCCGTCGCAAAAAACGTGCCTATGACAACTCCGAAGGAAACCGTCTTGTGAACCTCCTTCACAGCTCCTCCTTTGGTGCCTTTTGGCGTGAATTTATCCCTTGTGCCCCTCCCCCTCTTCTGGATGATTTACATATTTGGACCGACTATGCTACCCAGCTTTACACAATACCCACTGATACACGCCCATCTCCATCTCTCCTCGACCTTTAGACTTCACCTTCTTCACCCCTAACTTGGTTCGGGTAGCAATCAAAAAGCTGAAAACCCACCGCACTAGAGACATTGAAGATCTTGAGTCTGAGCTACTGATTCACGCCCCCGATACCCTTGCTCCTACATTATCCACTCTCCTTAACCATGCTGTTGTTGAGGGCTTCCCATTCTCTTGGTGCACCAACATCATACATCCTATCCATAAAAACGGTGACCCCATGGTACCTGGTAATTACCGCACTATTATGATTGGACATGTCCTCGCGAAGATATATGGCGTCATCCTCCAGTCTGCAGTTAGCTCAGAAGCAGAGTCCAGGAGATTATATGCTTTGGGTCAGGCAGGGTTCCGCGCTCATTATTCCACTACAGATCACATATTCACACTCCGAACCATCATTGAGGAAGCTAGACACAGGAAAAAAAAGGTTTACTGTTCTTTTGTGGACTTCAGGAAAGCCTTTGATTCTGTTCCACGCTCTTTACTTATCCAGAGACTCCGAGACCTAGGTTTCTCTACAAATATTATTCTAGCCGTCATGGTTCTCTATGAGAGGGTTTTGGGTTGCTTTCGTCATGGTAGTGGCATTTCTGAACAGATCTGGAGTACTATTGGGGTTTACGAGGGATGCTCTCTCTCACCAATTCTCTTTGGATTATATATTGACGAGCTAGAGCAAGTCATCTCTCAGTGTGGTGGGGACAGTTGTCGGCTGGGAGACGTTTTGATTGAAATCCTTCTCTATGCGGATGATGTGGTACTAATCTCTCGTACCAGAGAGGGATTACAAAGACAGTTGGACTGTATACACACTGTTTGTACTCAATGGGGTTTAGGGGTGAACCTCTCGTAGACCAAAGTTATGGTCTTCAATACCTCTTGGGCCTTCATGCAGCGCCAGGAGCTTACCTTCGATGGATAGTCCCTAGAGGTGGTTTCTTCGTACACTTACCTGGGCGTGCTCTTCTCTGGTCCTACCTTCAGTATGAGACAAGTGGCTACTTCTAGACTTGGGAAGGGCCACTCTTCCCTAGTCCAGCTGGACAGAATCTGCTTCCGTAAGTCTATTCGGGATGCTCCGAGTAAGTGCAGACTGTTTGACACCATCGTCACCCCTTCAGCCTTGTATGCCGCAGAGATATGGTGTACAGGATTATCATCTTCACACGGGTCCAGCATTTCACGCTTACAGACCACCATGTTGGCTTGCATGATCCGAGCGAAGCCCTCGGTTCCCCATGAGATCATCCTTGCGGAGTTTGCCACCCCCTCTATTCAGATTGAGGCAGCCTTCCAGCTTATCACGTACATCCAGCGAGCTCAGGCACTTCCTGATACCGAGCAGAGATATACGCGGATTGCACTCATGTCCTCTCATCACCTTTAGACTCAGGGATACCGGCTATCATGATTCTCTCAGGCATCACACTTCCTCATGGAAGCATTTGGTATCACTATCATTGATCTCCCTTTGGGTACACACCAGTACATTAGACGTTTTTTATACAGAGCATATCTCGATCGTACCTGGCGTCACCAGCTGGGGGTTAAGCCTGACTACTACCGGACTCACTTTCTAGTGCAGGATGCCACTGGTCTTCCAGTTTTACCTCGCTATTTGTCTTCTGGACTATCACACGATCAATCCAAAAGAGAGGGCTCAGGCTCCTGTTGGTCGCAAGCAGGGGCCCGAGAGAGAGAGAGAGAGAGAGAGAGAGAGAGAGAGAGAGAGAGAGAGAGAGAGAGAGAGAGAGAGAGAGAGAGAGATGGTCGAATGGGAGAGCGCCCACTCTCCATCTTTCTCACATGTTGACATGCAGGTAAGATGGCAATTGGAGGGTGTCTGTTTGGAGCATCAACCCTACAGTTTTTGTTGTTTTTTTTTCCTCTGCTTTTTCAAGTTTTCACAACTTAAATCCACAAGAGGGATTGGATGCATTGTCATCAAGGATTCTATCATCAAATGCGACAACAAGCAAGAACAATCTGATATGCAAGTGATTTTGATCAAATGGGCTTAACATGTGTGAAATTAAGCCTCCTATATGGACATAGATAAGCACAAAGTACTAACATTAATTGAAGCATTGGATCACAAAAATTGCATGTAAATAGAGAGACACGACCTTGATGTCACTCATCCTCTTGATTATTCACATTTAAATGAGCTCCAAATTGGAGTATGTACAAATGGAAGGGAGCTCAAGCTGTGAGCTGACCTGTTTCACACGTGTGGGATAGTAACTACACTTGGACTTTTGTCACTCATAAAGTCTCACCCTCATCCAGGGCCAACCAATGAAATTGCACCTCTTAAAAAGAGTTAGAAATTGGTAAATTTGCCTTTTGGCTACAAAACTTGACTATTTACCTCCATGGCTCTTAATATTATGTACAAGCCACTTTAGAACTATGCCTCACATGTGTGGAATGAGATTATGTACATGAAATTTGGCCTAATCAAGCTATTTTTTACATTATTTCTCACAACCTCTACATATGCATTGCATGGGTCGGAATGTTTTTAATGTCTTTCTTTTTTTTAACTTACATGTGGTGGATGTTGATGCCAACAATGTCTCTACTTTTGTTGATGGTCGTAAATGTTATGCTTACGTGGAAAAAGAAATATGAATTTTATTTGATTTTTCTTGGCCATGTTCCGAAATGGAACGCTCGGAATGGGCAACTATGGGCCAAATCGTAGGATCCACTTACAAATAACAGTAACTAGTGTACCAGGGCCCATGGCCCAAAGTACTCTCCATAGGTAGCCTATAATCATGTATATTTGTTAGGTCGGACCTTTGGACCTTATCTTTATTAAGTGGGTAAGATAAAGGAATGGTAGGGCACATGAGCCTCTTGGGACTCGTGTCATGATGATGTATGCCTCAACTCCATTTGGTGCCTTCTTGGAAAGGAACCTGCAAGAATCCCTCCAATACCATAAGTAGAGTAACGCACAAGTATTCTATAGTTCGATTGCTTTGGAGTTATGAGTTCATGTCAAAGACACATTTGCGACTAATCTTATGTGTAGGTTACTGATGTTTATAAAGTGATCTTAGTCAAAGATTGAGAAATGATTCTTCACCTTCCTATTGATAGTTGTGATACTATGTGTGTTATAGAGGCCATAATGTACATACAAAGTTCAAACATCAAAAAATTGTAACATGTATAAATTTTTCGCAAGCAAATGTGTAAATTGGCATAATACTAATTGTGAAGGAACACCTTACTATCTAGTATTTTGAATCTCATAGTGAAAATTTCATTGGAATTTAAAAAGCAATACAGTGCATATACCAAAACACAATTCATAAATGTGTTGATCGTGATATTTCATTTCTTCCAAAGTTCATTTGAAATTGCAATGATGAGTTGCACGGCATGAGCAAGCATTGAACCAGTGAAAAGGTTACAAACTCTGAAATAAATAGCTTCAACAAAAAGGTGGGGAGCAACAATGTCGACATACATTTAATGTATGTAGTTAAATGATGAGAGCATACCAATCATCACGAATGGCGTCCAGAACAGCATATCCACTATAAGGCAACAGCTTCGAAATAATTGCTGCATACACAAAAAAGGAGAAGAGAAGTGTTCCACTGGCAACAAGGAGAATGCCCAATTCTCGGGGGACGTACCGTGGTGTATGCCGCAAAGTGAAGGAGCTAGCACGGAAGAAAACTTTTTCACACATCTGCTACATGGCTAACTTGTCTCCTGTTACTCCCCAGCTTTTACATAAGTTCTTTTGAATGTAATTTGAACCTGCAAGAAAATTGTGAAACTCCAATTAGTTTAATGTCACTCAGATACCTCACTAAGTGTAATCGTTTCCAACATACATACTTCCACCCACATCTCTACTGATAGTTGTCTTATGTGATACTCTGTGTGTTATAGAGGGGCCATAATGTACATACAAAGTTCAAACATCAAAAAATTGTAACATGTATAGATTTTCCGCACAAAAATGTGTAAATTGGCATAGTAATAATTGTGAAGGAACACCTTACTATCTAGTATTTTGAATCTCATAGTGAAAATTTCATTGGAATTTGAAAAGCAATACAGTACATATACCAAATCCCAGTTCATAAATGTGTTGGACATGATATTTTATTTCTTCCAAAGTTCATTTGTAATTGCAATGATGAGTTGCACAGCATGAGCAAGAGAGCATACCAATCATCACGAATGGCATCTAGAACCGCATATCCACTATAAGATAACAGCTTCGAAATAAATGTTGCATACACAAAAAAGGAGTGTTGTGTGGTTTAGTATGTGTGTCTAAACCAAGTTATTTTACTTAGTAGAGGGAGGGTTGCGAGTGTGGAAGGGCGTGGGAGCCCTAGTGTTTGGTGAGGGGGGAGAGAGAGAGAGAGAGAGAGAGAGAGAGAGAGAGAGAGATAGTGAGTGTGTTTTGGAGGGAAAAATTGATAGTGTTTGAAGAGTGTTTCTCAAGTTATGCTCCTGTTTTTCATGCAAGTAATGTAGTGTGTTTTTTGTGAACAGTTCTGCAGGCTGAAAGAGCATCTCCAAGGCTCTTAGTTGTATCTTACCCAACTCCCCATTACTATATGACCGTGAAGAGGGTGGAACCCCCATTCTTTTCATGCTACATTTGGTGCCGTTGCCGTGGAGCTTTGTTAGCATTTTTGTTCACAGTTTGCTGTCCCACTTTCTTTTCTCTGCTGCTGTAATCTGTTCTAGTCTTTTTGGCTGCTTTGTCAGTTTTTTTGCCTTTCATTTTCTTCATTTGTTTTGTATGGAATGAATGGGATATTGTATGAGCTGTTGATTCCACACCAAGCAAGGATTTAAAACAGAGCTTTTGCCATCAGAAAACTGTTGCATAGAACCTTACAGAGTAGGCAGAAGACAAGCAGAAAAACAGCTAGAAACCAGTTTGTACAGGCTTTCAGAGGGTGTTTTGACCCCTAAACTGAAGTATCTGACCTCGCCTGTTTAACCACAATTCAGGCAGACCTTCTTTTGCAAAATATCAAAGGGGCGAGTACAGATCAGAGAGTACTGAGAAATAACTAGGAGAATTTTGCTCTTCCTGCTGTCAGTTTTCACCATCTAACCTCGCCTAACTCGGTATACCTTCCTTGTGACTTGCGTAAGCTTCAGTCCAGAGGGTGAAGTCAGACTTGGAAATCTGAGCCCGAGATCTCTACCCAAAGTTCTGTAAGTGAAGCAGCCAAAACCATTTGGAATCTGACCTTGCCTGTTTGACCAGTGAAAATATACATTAAGAGGAGTCCATAGCCAACTTGGCGAATACAGATCCCCCACGTCCAGCCCACAGAACCCAAAAGTCAAAAAATCCTTGACCTGCACTTTCAGGCCTGTCAGTAAGTTGTTTGACCTCGCCGACCTGTCAGTAGGTAGGCCTTGATGAGCTTTCCAAACAGTACCTTCAGTGAGTACAGATTGTAAAGGGTTCACCCACAGAAGTTCAGTCAAAGTGTTCTCCACTTTCCCCAAGCCTGCACTTAACTGCCAAAGTGTGCCACGGAAAACAAGTATAGGTTTACTTGTAGATCAGATCTGACCTCGCCACTTTCAGAGTGATTTTCTCTCATTAAGAAAAGTCTAATTTGAAGTGGGCGGTACAGACTCTTACGTGATTTGCTGATAGAAGGCTTTTAGTGAAAACCACCTTTTTGCCTCTCCAGACCTCAATATTGACCATCGGACCTCGCCAACCTGGATCTGAGCACATCCATTCACCCTGAAAAAGTGCCCCAATCGGCGAGGTCACCCCACTAAGGCATCAACCCCCATCAAGACATTCCACTTTCCCCAAAACTGTTTTCCCAAAAAAAAAAAGTGCTCTCCCCAGTTTGAGAAAGCACATATTTGGGGACACACCACAAGAGTACCAAGTCGCTCTTCCCAACTCACTCATATTTCTACTTTCCCACAATTTTAACTTTCCCCAACTTGTTTGCTCTCCCAAGTTTTCTACTCTCCCCAACTTGTTCTTTCCTAAAATCTGCTCTCCCAAGATTTTGCTTTCCCAACACCTTGCTCTCCCCAACTTGTTTTTACTTTCCCCAACTCTTCCATATCCTGTACCCAAACTTTTGCTTACTTTCACATTCCCAAAGCCCCACTCATCAAATATCCACTTTCCCAAATGTGCTTTCCCCAAGAGCCCTCACCTTCCCCAAACATTTATTTTTGAGTTCCCACTTTCCACTTTCCCAACCACCTACTTTCCCAAACATTATATTCACAACTTCCTTGTTTTACTTTCCCAAACTATACCGCCTACATTCCCCAACTTTTCTACTTTCCCAAAAGTTGTCCACTTTTCCAAAACGGTTTTGCTTTCCCACATTTGTACTTTCCCAATTCTATCTTCCCAACTCTTACCTTCCTAACCATTCACTTTCCCCAACTCTTAGGTCCTCTTTCCCAAACCTAAGAGAAACCGTTGCTTTCCCACCAAGGTACTTTCCGAAAATACAAACTTAAGAAGGATTCCTTGCTTGGATACAACTAAGATCAAGTCGAAAGACTAGATCTAGGATCTCGAGAGAGGAAGAAAGTTCGCAAAACCTTCAACTAGCCATTCCCAACCTAGAAATCTCCAGGAGCAGTTCAATATGGCTGCCAATAACCCAAATCCACCCAAGAGAATCCAGTACCACCTGAGGCACCAGGAGTCCCAAGGATCCCCAATCCCTTGGTCTATGCCATACCATTACCATGAGCTATCCCACATAACCGACGAGCCCCTAAACTCGATCTACCACAGTATGATGGTACTACTGACCCAGCACGCTACCTTCAAATTTATGAGGAAGCATGTGAAGTCTATGGAGAGACAACTCTGGAAGAAAAACTCGGACTCTTTAGTATGACTCTCACTAATGCCGCTCGCGAGGGGTATTTCAACCTTAAGCATCATGACCGAAACGAGTGGGAATCCCTCAGGGATTCATTCGTTAAAAGATTTAAATCATCTAGATTCCTCGAAAGCCCATTCCTAAAGCTTAGTAAGATCAAGATGAAGAAGGATGAGGCTACATTGAGCGCCTCAAACGCCTAAAAACCGAATGCCCTGCTCACCTAGCACCTGATCAGATCGTGCTCATATGGTTCATGGCTGGCCTCCCGAAATCTATCAGGCGTGAACTTAGACCGCCAGAAACCTATGCCACCTTACGTGATGCTATGAATGATGCCATCCGCGAAGAAGACAAAGGCTCCGATAAAGAATACGAACCCCAACGTTCACGAGCCATAGTTACTGACCAAAGCCATAGATCCCAAGGTGAAGGATCCTCCTCTGATGTTGCCACACAGCTATTGTCGCAGCAACTTGAGACCATGAACAAAACCCACCAGGCACAAATGGATAAGTTATCCAAAGATTTTGAACAAAAGTTGAAAAATACCACACCGCAAGGACCTACTCTCAATCAATTCCCTAGACGTGATAATGTTTGGTGTCCTACATGCCAACAGAATCACACTGCAAATGAGTGCCCACTGAATAGGCAGCTATACCACAGGTTTTGCATCTTTTGCAACACCAATAACCATGATACATCAACGTGTATCTATAATCTGAGGATACAAGCCGTTGCACGACAATACCAATGGAGGATGCAACAACAGGGTCCCCAAGTTACAAGTAATCAGAGGCCCGTATTCCAACAGGCACCCCAACAACACTAAGCTTACCTGGACCTAATAACGCAGCACCAGCCTTAGTAGTGTGACAACCTGGCCCTCAAATGAACCACCAGATCATTCCAGCAAATTTTGCCACGACAAGTCAGGACCCTCTACCCCAACTTGAGTTCGGCTTTGAAAATGTGTTCTTACATGAGGATCAAGGATTTCCTTGTTTCTATGCAGATGGGACTGAAGCTTCTATCTATCCCTTGTTTACCACTCAACAACGTTTATACGGGAACAGAGCGCCTATCCAATGTTATGGCTGTGGAGAAAACCACCGCATAGTTGAGTGCCCATATAAAGGCACCTACACCCCTATCTGCAGAGAATGTGGCCATGGCCATTGTTTCAAAGATTGCCCGTCTCAACCAATAGAGCCACAAGTTGACGCACCTGTCAATCTCACAACCATTGTACATGAAAGGAGAGCCAAGGTCACAAAACCAGAAGCCCCTATCTACGTTCAAACATGAGCCCAACACTTGAAGGAACCCCCAGTGGCAGAGAGAGTTTTGAACGAGGATTACATAAGTTATTTTCAATGTAATTTGAACCTGCAAGAAGATTGTGAAACTCCAATTAGTTTCATGTCCCTCAGACACCTCATGTTACAATCCCTAATTACTGCAAACCTCCAGGTGCCGGTTAACCACAAGAGACTGAATGATTCACATTCCACCCCACCATAGGACCTAATCCAGGTCCACCCTCTGTGCCCTGGCCCTGGCTTGTGACCATATCAAGCTGGATCCGACCTCCATCCTAGACGGCGTCCCATACCACTGCCTAGGCTCTCAGCCATCTCTTGCCTCACGCTAGCATACATCCCGGTCGTGCACACGCTCTCCATCCACCTCCTCCTAGATAGATAGAATGGATGGCAACTGAGCCTTCCTCCCCTTGTATACCTCCAAGGAGAGAGACTCCAAGCCATGTGCACACCTAGATCATGACACGTGGCAACCATGCAGGTTCACGAGTCAGCGTTCAAGTCTATAGGCCCAGTCATCATCCAGTCTCAAGTCTGGGTTTGGAACCCAAGGGAGTTGGGTCCCTAGCATTCCCTCATTCCCTCTTCCTTAGAAAATTCCTTATCTAAGGAAGAAAACCAGGGAACCTCAGTTTAAGGTCATGTTCCTTTTCCCAAGTATCATCATCCTCAGAACTTCCCTTCCAAAGAACCAAGTACTCAGTTACCTGCCGGTTCCTGAGCCCACGTTGACGTACATCAACAATGGCCTGTGGTTCAGTAGGTACAAAGGATGTCAGGTCCTCCAGCCGAACTAAGTCCTCCTGAAGTATCAAGTCATCCTTTCCACCAAGTCGTTCCTTTAAACGACTAATGTGAAATACTGGATGAACTTTACTCCTTGAGGTAGCTCCAGCTGATAGGCATTCCGATGGAGTTTCTTTACTATACGGAATGGCCCTGCGTAACGAGGTGAACACTTAGAACATTTTTCGGTCTTTAGTACCTTAGAATCTTTTGGGATTCTAAGATATACCCAAGCCCCCTCCTCATAGACCCTAGGTTGTCGCTTTTGATTTGCGTAAAACTGGGCTCTATCCTGAGCCATTTTTACGTTCTTGCGAGCAACAAGCAACATTTCTTGCATGTCATGCAGGAAATCTATTGCTGCTTTAACCTTGAGGCCTTTGAGGCCCACTGAAATGGGAGCCCTAGGCTGGAAACCATACATTAGAGAAAATGGACTAAACCCCGCCGCTGAGTGCTTTGCGCTGTTATACGCAAACTCAATCACTGGAAGGTACCTTTCCCAATCCGACTGTCTTCTGAAAACATATACCCGAAGCATATCTTCCATAGACTGGTTTGTCCTCTCTGTTTGACCATCCGATTCAGGATGATCTGATGACCCCAAACTTAAAGTGGTCTCTAATTTCTCAAAGACCGCTTGCCAGAATTTGCCAGTGAACTTAGGATCTCGATCACTAACAATGTTATTCGGCAAACCAAACAACCTGAACAACTTTTCAACGAAAAGCTGAGCAAGTTCAGAAGCTTTGACAGTTTGCTTGGTTGGTATGAACTGCGCCATTTTAGTTAACCTGTCAACTATTACCCAAATGGCATCATTTTGCTTCCTCGTCCGAGGTGTAGCCCAACCACAAAGTCCATGGAAATACTTTTCCACTTTCTTTCGAGAATTTCCAAGGGCATTAACAAACCAATTGCCTCAATTCTTTTAGCTTTATTAACTTGGCATTGCGCACATTTGCAAACATATGCCTCCACTTGACTTTTTAAGTTTGGCCAATAAAAGTTCCTTTTTACTAAGTCAAGCGTCCTTTCAGCGCCAGGGTGCCTTACACACGGGCTGTCATGACATTCATGCAGGATTTGGGTCCTTATATCACCATTTTCTGGCACACAAACTTTTCCATTCCGGAAAAGCAACCCATTCCTAATGGAATAGTCTCTCTGTATCTTGTCCTGAGGAGAAATCTTGGAATCCTGCATTCCAAGCTCATCATTAGATCTAGAAGAACCTGTCAAGACGTCTAGTCAAATACGACCGAAGTACCTCTCGGTCTCACACAAATCTCTTAAGGAAAGATACAACTCAGATTGGATCTCAAAAAAGATTAACTGATTAACCTCTCCAATCCGACTTAAGGCATCCGTGACACTATTAGAAGTACCTTTCCGGTACTCAATGTCATAATGAAATTCTTGCAGCATCTCTGACCATCTGGCCTTACGACCTATTAGGAGCAATGGAGAGAGAACCAACCAAAGAAGAAGAGTGACTCTGGATCTCCACCCACTATCCTGTACTCGGCTCTACATTCACAGGCCACCATATAGGACTAGCGCCCAGCCTCCAAGAGGCCATGTACTCCTCTCACATGCACAGTTACCACTGTGCATGTGGGTGCCCTCATGCATACTGAACATGTGGCACACAAGTCCTACCTAACTTTAGGGACCCACTCTTAGCAACTAAGGGTGCCCTCCACTTAGTGGCAGTCCCTATGAATATAGACCAAGCCCACTAGATCCTAGTCCCTAAGAGTTACTATCCCAAGGCCAATATATGAATAAAAAGGCCTGCTTATGCATAATAATGAATAGAAGAATGGACGTGGCGAATGTAATGAGCCAAGTCCATAACTACTGGTCCAGCCAAAAAGTCCTAAAAGGGTCAAGGGGCACGTGCACTTCAGGTGGTTAGGCCCTATGTGAGTAATAGAGGTACCGCCCCATCCAGTCTTGAGGGCCTGCTCTGTTACCCCGTGCTCCCCAATTGATGAGAGTTTTCCACGCTCTCAGAGGTACGACTGTAAGGAGGGGTGCTAGCATTGTGGTCCAATCATCCGCTAGTTTTCTAGGTCCATGTTTCCAAATCCAGTTCTCTGATGGCTAAATCATGTTATGAGTTGCTGGTGTCTCTTTCCCCATCCAATTCGGCTTTCGGATAGTCCTTAACGGCTAAGAGATAGGTTTGGCACTGGTAGGGCCACCATCAGGTGGTTAGAGCATTGCCTTTAGTTATAGGGTACTATCTTTAAACTTTGGGACTGTGCCTTTGGACTCCTAGGGTGTAGCCTATTACTTGTAAGGGTGCACCCTTTAAGATTTGTTGGTTCTATTCTCAAAACGTGGGACGCTACCCCTGTGGTTTAGGGGGTGCACCCTCATCATTCAAGATGTTGCCTTAAAAGCCTAGGGCCGGTTTCCCGTTCTAGATCCCTGGTTCCTAGAGAGATATGGGCTTGAAGTGTGATTGATGCCCTTCATTTTAGGGGTATTGCCCTTTGAAACTATGTAAGATAGGGCTTGAGAGAGATGTTCGAAAATAAGGCCAATACTCATAGGACGTGCATGCTCGTCATTCATTATCAACGGAGACACTAGCACACCGGGGTTTAGTGCTCGTCGCAATTGTGGTACTCAATTCACATTCAGGGGGAATGGTAACGATGTCCATGCAATGTTCATAAAATATCCATATGACTCATACAACGGTTGTGCTTGAAGAAATATCATCATTGGTCATCAACGGGTAAAGGGTAGATCATGCAAATATCGACTAGTCAAGTGCTCGTCAAATGAGGGGTATCTTCTTTCCTCTTTTTGGTTTTTTGTATTATTTTCTGCTGTATAAAGTGCTCGTGGGATGCAAATTATACACACCGCTCTGTTTGATGAGCAGTGGTATTTCGCCGACCGTCGGGCCTAGGAATTTCACTAGACATTTCCAACGACGGGTGTGGCTAGTGTGACCCCTAACCAAGGTGGCATATTTCGGACGTGTATGGTGGACGGCCCGCTCTTGTGTCTCAAAGGGGTCTGGTTTACGACTCGAGCACCCAGAACAAGGCATGATAGAAAAACTTATGACATAATGCGATTCCAATTAAACAAAACTTGGAAAGATACGATCTAGTCTAGAAGACCCGTAACCGTTGTACAATACTAATAAAATATGAACTTTCAACCTATCACAGAGCACATGTCCTATACCCTATGTTACGACTACGACGTATAGGCTTAAAATTGACAAGTGCTAAAACATGAGATCCTTCTCGTTCAATCATGAGGACCAGTAACAATAATACTCATACTTGATTCCATAATACGGCAATGACAAAAAACCAACAATGTACCTTATGTGGACGAGAGCCCGGAATGCCCTAGAAACCCCCAAGTCATGAGTGCAAAGTATTACCTTAGGAGCTTTTAGCGTGGTGTGGACCGGCTAAGGAGAATCAGCAGGGTCCTCGTTGATCAACAGTGCGCTTCACGTAGTATGTAAATAGAACTCCATGTGGATCAAGTAGCCATGTCTCAGGTTTCCAGTAGGTAGAAAACAGTGGGAAACAGAGAGGAAACAGTGTCACTGTTTTGGATGTTCTGACTGATACAGACCCGCATGTTGATTGACAGCGCGCCTTAAGCTAGAGGGCGCCACTCTTCACGTCAGATAGGCACAGATTGCGCAAGCCAGTGCGCATTGCTTATCAAGTGTGTGGATCGTGGATAGAAGACCCAGGTAGATAGCAATCAACAGCTGTCGCAGGTGGCGCTAGCTCTGAATAGGCAAGCGCATTCTACCACTTCTTCACACCAAAGGTCTGCCTGTAAGCGCTTACAGTCAGCCGGCAGAAGGCGTATCTTCTCCTGTTTGTAAAGTAGAGGGGATGATCAACGCATGGTATCTACCATTCCTCCATGAACGCAATCCAAACCACCCAAGCAATGTGAGTATACCTACAATATTAAAATCATTTTTAACATTTTTACAAAAGAAAATGGACCAGCCCTAGTCTCTTATTGACTTCGACACTGTTCTATGCGCCCCACTCGTTCTAATGCGCCCTCCTATGCTGCCCGTACCTGCGTGTGCCTAAAAAAAATTTTGATCAGGCCAACGTAATGCCACATGGCAGTTTAGAATTATCCCATAAGCTATTGAGAGAAAATTCTAGTGCTTTATATATATTGAAAAAAGCTACAAGTCATGTGAAGGTGCCATGCTATGCCTACACAAAAATTTGTGATCTATGACACCTTTGCGCAGGCTTGTTTACACCCCCCTTCCCACCCTTTTCTTTGCTCAGGTGGGATTTTTTATGAGCCAAAACTGGCAAAAAAATCTGCCGATAAAATTTCTCTGTCGGCGGCAATGACCCCACGTGTCGCACAGGCATTGGAGCGGTTACTCTCACTCCTTAGCCAATACTCACTCCTTAGCCAATAAGCAACTTCGGGACCCGCTTCACAAAACGTAATCTGTGGGGCAAAAATTTTTATTATAAATTCTTTCTAACACTATCTTTACACACTTGCTCTCTCCAAAATCACAATCAACCATGCTTTTCATATGGATATTATTTGGACCATCAAAAGTATGTTCAAGCATTGCTATGACATAAGAGCCCAATGCATCCATATTAACACTACTCAACACCACTAACACACCTCTATAACTTTTATCACTCATTGACACTACTTTTTAATACTATTTCCATCAATTTTCACCATTAACATTGCTTTTAACACTATCAATAACTCTAAAAGCTTGAAATGGAAGGGAATCCACAAGCTTGGTTGCAAGCCTCGATCTTCTTACTCTAGCTCACCTACAAGCCAAGGTCACCAACACCATTCCTCAAACATAAAATAAGAGGAGTAGTGTCTATTCTAACATCCATAAGCAAGAGTCATTCCAAAAATGGAAAACAAGCAATAAGAGACACAAAGCATTGGAGACAATACAGAGTTCCCTCTTTTCAAAATTAGCATTAGCATAAGAACTATTTGAATTACAATGAAGAGTTTTGTTTTTTTTTAAAGAAAGAGAGGCTCCTTGTAATTGGTCAACTTTTTGGTGTAATCTTCTTAATATAGTTGGATCAACTATTTTAAATTGCCTTAGAAAAATTATTTACAAAATGGCCATTTCAATTGAGCATGGCTCATGCTCCTACTACCAGCTACTGCTCATAGGCGGGCTTATATTTGTAGAATGCTAGGCTTTGGCATATGTCCCACTAGCCAGTATCTACATTCTCGCATTTGTATGGGCATAGTGTTGTCTTGAAACCAGATCTTGTTGCACGCATCTTCTTTGGGAATTTAGTAGCAATCCATCACCCCAATGCCTTACAAGATGTCACAAGAAGAGTTGGTGGAACTGAAATGACAACTTGGTGAATTGGGATTTATTAGACCTAGCGTTTCACCTTTTGGAGCTCCAGTTTTATTTGCAAAGGCAATACTATGTGGTGAGGTCGGTCAATGGAGTTTGAAAAAAAGTCAACGTTAAATAGTTAATATTAAAAGCAGTCTTAAATTTTAAGGTTTTCACCACTGTGATAGGCTGGACATGAAAGTGAGCATCAATACATGCATAGCATAAGAACTGTTGTTCTATACATGCACTAGTTTTGCACACACTAAGTAGGATGTAGCGTGTAGCAACATACAAAATCCATGCATGCAACAAAATGATGATGCATGAGCTTGAGAGTCTAAATTCTAAACCTTCAAAACTTCTAGAAAAGGCCTTTGAGGGATCCTTTGAGGGAGGCGGGGGAGCACTTTTGAGAGTTCAAGCACTAACAGAGGTAGCATCTTTGGGGTGAAGCTATGTTTGGGGCGTGTAAAACGGTGTAAAGGCCATGGCGACATACAAAAGGTGACCGTGTGAACTCCTGAAGCAAGAAATTCACTGAAGCTCCAGATGATGCCTACTTATTGGACTTCATAGAGACTGCAGGATTAGATTTGCCATATTCTTGTCGTGCATGTGCATGCTCCACTTGTGTGGGGAAAATCACTGAGAAACTGAGATTGAGAAACTGAGAAACTGAAATTCTCAGATTTTCATCGCGAATGTTGTGAATAGTGATCGTGAATATTGTCGATACTGATCGTGAACATTGTGAATACAAATCATGAATACTCATGTGAAATTGTGAATATTGAGATACATATATTATGAGATACGTAAATAAATTAGTCTTAATAGATCAAATCAAATACCAAATTAGACAAGGTTATCATTATAGTCAATTCAATTGTTACTTTTTTTTAATTTTCTTCTTGGCTTGTAAAGCATAATATTCCTTGATTTCAAAGTTACGTAATTACTTGAAGATTTTACGTTAATAACTCGACGTTAACAAACGTTAATTGACGTTAACAACTATTAATTCTCTAAGCTTAGAAGCAAGACTTAGCACCTCAATCTAAATTCCTTCTGATAACATGCAAGAACTTAGATTGATGGTTGTCACAAGTTTTTGTAACCATTGTGAATTTATAGAACTAACACCGTGTTTGCTTGATTCACTTTAATAATAAATGGCTAGTATGTTAGATAGATAGCCCAAAATTAGGGTTTCTAGGTGGACTAGTTAGTGACCTGAGATGAGCATGGTCAAGTTTTAGTAAACAAGCTTCGATTTAAGCATTGTCTAATTAAACTAGTAGCTAGCATCATATTGAGACAAGAGGAACTGAACTAAGTAAGAAAAAGGACAAGTAACCATCAAGTTATGATTTGTCAAAGTCAGGCTAAATCATGGATTAGAAAAAAGTAGACCATTGAGAGGTATCGACACTAATAGACACATTCGACATGGCCCATACTCAAGAATACACAAATAAGCAAATGTATGCCTCACAATCTATTACCTATGCAAGAAGCAAAGCTTTACAAGCCCTTGAAAAAAGTATGATGGATTTTTTTTTTATCACTTTAATATATAAATAACATGTATCATGACAAAGTGTATCACAATACGCGAGATTATGTTGAAGTCATGAGTTTTTTATGTTTGTAATGACTGGGGTTATATCATTATTTTCTTGCAGCAACATGAACAATGTCAAATTAGAGAGCTTCATGAAACCTCTCTAATATGGTCTACTTGTACAATAAATGATAATTGTAGTCTTGTAACACAAATGTCTTAGGAGAGGACATTATTCATATAATTTTGTATATCTGTGTTTAACAAGAACGTTTGTGGCTCGAGCAACCATTGTTTTCGGTTGTGAATACTCGGGGGTTTGAAATAGGATATCAGGTATTTGATATATGTCCCTTTCTGGAGTGATCTCGCGGTACTCAAGTTGTTCCTTTGGACTAGGCGGTGTTTTAGTTTTTGATGGACTTTCACTACTGGTACTCCTTTGGGATCGAGGCAATGTCTTAGATATGCTTCTGGCAGTAATCAAGGTTCTGCTTCTGAGAAAATATGTCACCTTCTCAATTTGTCGTCGCAATGGAGGACCTATGTTGGTGGTTCTGGAAAAGTTTGATGATCATTTATCATGAAGGGTTCTATTCAAACCATACAATACCAGAACCTCATGGATAATGAGCATTTCACACACTGTAAATAGTCACAAGAGTCGACTACAGTTGAAGTATGGGTAGTCAAGTTCACATAATAAAGACATACTTATCTTGAGTCCATATCAGAAGGTTGCATCCAACAAAGTTTTACGACAGATTCACCAATGTTAGGGATTTTTCCGACAGGGAATTGGTCCCGCCAAAAAGCCCCAGCGAGTGAAAGGGCCCACACTGCCCTTACGTGAGTGACTAGGGTCTATTACCGCTTCCAACCCTGGGGGTCATCCTAATCACCCCGTACTCCCCAATCAATGAGAATTTTCTAGGCTCTCAGAAGTATGATTGCAAGGAGATTGACTATTGAGTCCTCAAAGTTCTTCTCAATGTGGTAGAGTGAGAGAATGACTTCGCGTCATTCTATGAGGTCAGTAGAATATAAAACATCTTTGAAACCTAGTACTGTCTGAACCTTTAGGCATGACATATAACGTTTCAGAAGAGTACTAAAATGGTTACATCTCTTGTTTGTTCGTAGTCGAGGATAGGTAAAATAAATGGTTCACGAGATCTAAGGATCTCCCCTAGACCTCCAGCACCAAGGATTGACACAATCTATTGAATGTAAGCAATTTTCCATCCAATAAGTATTGTAATACTCAAGTATGGTGATTGTGCATAGGGAATGTTTTGACCAAGTGGTACATTTGGTCTAAACGTCTCATAAACAATCTCCCTCTTGAATAAGGGTCTCGTTCATCACACAAAATACTTTTTCTTTTCTCTCTCTTTTATCTGTTTTTTTTTTTCTCTTTTCTCTCTAATTTTCGCCTACTCGACTCATGTTAATAAATATAGATTGGTAAGTAGCTAAGAGTCTTTTTTAGAATACACAAATAATCGTAGATGCACATGAGTAGTCGTAACAAGAAAACTAAAGTCATTATACACATTGACAATCAGATTTCATTCACATAATTCTGGGATGCATAGGAGTGAAATACGTACCATCAGAATGTTGAATCACCAAATGCTTAACCGAAGAAATGTCAGTCACGGGTTTTGGTTGCAGAATTGCTATCACTCAGTAGTATGGATAATGGTTCACAGGTACGTGATCTCCAACCGTAAACACTTCAGTTCTTCAATCAGAAAGTATCGTATGACAGTCTCCTCTGGACTAGTTCTCAAAACAATAACTATCCATGTTAAGATGGCAGCGCTTAGATCCGTGGCTAGTAGACACCAGAATTTCGCTCTTGATCAGAAGTAGGCATGGAGAAGTGGTTTTCCTTTGCTTAGATAATAGATGACTGGAGACTCAGAGATCAGTCCTCTACTTAGGAATCATGACAAACACTCAGATAACGTATACATTCACACGTTATACATGCGGAGGGTTGTGAAAGGATAATAAAATCCCATCAAGATCGCTGCTCCTTAACTGCTCTAAAAAAGATAGCCTGTGTACTCAGACAGCTATGATCTCTCCACAACCTCTCATAGAGCGCTGATCATTGCTCATCTCCCATAGTTGTTGAAACTGTGATGGCTCAGTAGCAGCAAGAACTTAGGTATCTCAAAGATGGCTTGCTCAGTCAGTACTTAGAGTTTGCATCTCACTTCATCTCTCTAACCTGCACTCAGTAGATGTCGTTCATGCAAAGTGAATTACATATTTGACCTGTACTCAAATGATAGTGCCTCCTTTGATTCTGATGAAACTGCGTTGGAATTCGGGTAGTGCTCAGAAAAGTGATGTAAGGAAAGCTTGAAAAAGTGATTAGTACAAGATTACTTAGTTCTGGAAAGCGGTATTCCTTCTCTCTCAAGCAGTTAAGAGTTATGATTCCACATTGCTCTCAGAAGCCATCGCTCAAACTCAATACTCGGGTACTTCATAAATTCAAACTCGTGTATCATCAGCAATGCTCACTTCTGAGGAGGTAATGCTCGTGCACACTGGTTCACTCGAGGTAAAACTGCTCAGGTAGTATTCAGATCATTCAAAAGATTGTTCACGTGGCTTATGGATAGTTTTATCTACTCTCCATTAGCTGTTGTTGGCAGGTGCTTCAGACAATCTCAAGGTAGGATTTTATGCTTCAAGGTAGATATTGACTTTTTCCAACTGCTTGCTCAATCTGGGTGGTCATAACAGCAATTGAGACCATGGGAGGTAGTGATAGACTCTTCATGCATGAATCTACAACATTAGTTTCTGATTCTTTACTTTATTCTACATTGCTCAATCCCTTCTGAACTGGTATACTCTTAGTGTCAGTGCTCAGTTATTTGTTTCTTCAGAAATGTGCTGGTAGCAAGTACTTGCGGCATTGGAAAGATCTTCATAACCTGAGCTGGAAAGACAACTAAGGCTCACTGGTCGTGATGGCCTCTTGATCAATTGATAATTGGTAGCTACAGACACCTAGAAGCCAGAAGGCCCACACCTCCAACGGATGCATGACGGCTTCAAGCGCATGCTAACTGCTAGCTCAGACCCAGACAAGGCTCCAATTCCTGATTGTAATGGAACACGAGCTACTCAGATTGCCTACACACACAAGATGCTTCTTGGATAGCTTATTGTCACTCCATCTCCCTGATTCAGCAGCAACTCTCCTTTACCCGACTCTCATACTCTTGATAGTAGCAATTAACTCCATCAGTTTAGCAACAAGCTCCCAAACAGTATGACGCCCTCCTTTTACTCACACTCAGAAGGACAACATTTTGAGTTGCAGCTCTCTCTATATATCTCCTACAGCAGCATCACTAGACTCACAAGATTTTCACTCTTCATTGTCCTCTCACGTCTTCTCTTCTATTCTTTGACACTCACTCTTTTTTTTTTCTTGTAGAAGACCCCCCCTCTTATATTCTTTTTCATGTGAAAGATATTTTTGCCTTTTCTTCAAAACCTCCCTTCAAAGTGTTATTTGGCCTTCCTTTTGGAATTTCACTTTTCTTGATAATTTCGGATTTTGAACTTCATTTCTGAAGTTGCCCAATGAGTTTCGAGTATTCAGAAGAATAAAGGTGGGTTTGCCGATTTTCCTCTTAAGGTTTTCAATAGCTCCTACCCTTCAAGTTTATTTTTAAGACTTGAACCGTTATCTGTTTAAAGTCAACTCCTTCTCTTTGAAAGTGAAGTGCTAATTTTTGACACACCTAGTAACTCCTCAACATTTTCATAGATTTATTACATAGATCGGTTCCTCTTCAAATTAGACCTTTTCCCCCATAATTATCGAGCATATTTTTTAACCCAATATAATGTCGTATTTTTGGCTTTGAGGACGGGGATTTTTACTTGATGTCTAGGTAGAACCTTGAAACCTAGTGTTATTGATGGAGATGAAATTTTTGATGGTCACTGTCCAAATTTCCTATGTGCGTACTGTGTCGGTGACTGAGTTTGGTAGAAAATAACCTTCCTGAAACACCTTGTTGATGGTTCTACTCATATTACTGGTTTTATTCTCATTGTCGATGTATTTGAATTGTTCGATAGTGATGTTGTTGTTGATGCTCTGTTCCGTGACTGAGATTTTCCTAGTCGGCAGGTGGGATCAAAACACACTGTGGTCTTTTATTAAAAGAATGTCATAGGTACATTGAAAGCATTGTTTACATGCTTCTAAATTACTGGGAAAAATATTCATAGAAATTTAAAATTCTACTTTGGCCATTATTGGGCAGGCCAAATGTCCCAAACTATAAATATAGTACATACAATAATGTACTATAATCGGCGATAGTAGCCCGATTTTATCATGAAAATTTTAAAAATTGTCATAATTCAAGTCCAATTTTTTATGATAAAAAAATCGGCTAACACGCAATTTGGGCTTATCGCACAACTCCTAAGAAATCTACTAGATCTACCCCTTTTCAGTTGACTTATGGCCAGTAAGCAGTTACGCAAAATCTTATGCGAAATCCACCAATAAAATCTTATGCGAAATTCTCACTAAGATCGTAGAGGCCAGTAGGTCTGATTGGGAACTGAAATTACATGCCGCACTTTGGGCTTATTGCACAACTCCTAAGTAATCTACTAGATCTACCCCTTTTCAATTAACTTATGGCCAGGAAGCAGTTATGCCAGTTGAATTTTATGTTCCATCTTTACGTCTAGCCTATGATTAGCAATTAGATTCCAAACAAATCTTAGCCAATCACCTATTTCATCTTGAAAAACTCTGTGAAACCCGTACCATCAGTATCCATGCACAACAGGTTCAAGTGTAGACAAAAAGATTGGCATGATCGTTTAATTAAGCTCAAGGAGTTTAAAGAGGGGGATAAGGTGCTCCTATATAAGGCAAAAGCACATAAAGGAAAGTTGAAATTCGTCGGGCAAGGGCCATACATTATTGATCAGATCTTTTCTTCCAAATATGCCCGTCTTAAAACACTGGAAGGCATCCCCTTAGATATTGTAGTGAATGGGAGTCGACTTAGACAATATCATGAGCATTCCTTCTATCTTGAAATGTACTGATCACATTCGTCATTCTACGTGTTTGCCTGCATGTAACCGTCCTTTGTCGTTCGTTCCTATATCGTATGTTTTTTATTTTTATTCTTTCCACTTACTTCTTTTCTCAGATCTAGTAGGATAAGTAATAAGAGAGAATTAGTATCAAGATCTATCACTAGATCATATCTCAATTTGTTCTAGAAACTTGATCAACTGCTAGAAAAACATATCAACAGAGTCAAAAAAACTCAAACAGAACTTGCCAGTCCTCTATCAGCCTTGTAGAATACATCTATCATTAGGGCAAGTTTTGTTCTAACTCAGATCAAGTCAATATTTTGGTTAAATTCATTAGTTTTGACCAAGTGAATCCAGATTAGTGATTTTTGTCATAGACAAAATTCATCGATATTACAACAATGATTTTTGAACTCATCAGATCACATCTGACCCCTGTGTGTATTTCTTTAGAGACTTTCCAAAATCAGCAAAGAAACTTCATGGAGAAAACTCGCACAGTAGGTAGGGAGCTCAGAAGAAATTTGCACAAGCCACCATGAATACTCCCACTGTTTGAAAGTACTAAATATGGGTCTGGAAAATTTTCATTGGCTATTATTTTTGCCAAAATCAGAGTCAAGTGGATTTCAAACGGGTTCGAGCTGTCAAAACATTAACCAAACTCGCACAGCTACCTAAAGTCATGATCAAAATTTGCAGACATCATTTAGAACTCACCCATAGTTAGCTTATCTTACTGTGAAAATTTTGACAAAAGTTGATTAAGCAAAAAAAAACTCGCATAGTACCTCTACCACATCATCAAAACTCGCAAACCATACAGTTGGAATTCCCTCTATGCCGGCGAGTTCTCTGTCACATGGGCGAATTTGAAAATTTTTAGCCCCAAAAAGGCTATAAATAGGGGACCCTACCCTTGTGCGAGTTCATTATATGGGTGTGCAGGAGAGACTTTACCAAAAATTTTCATAGAATTCAGTTAGAATTTTTTAGTTTGCACTTGCTTCTACTCTCTCCAATTGTTTACACAAGCCCATACTATCGACCGCTTGAGTGCCACATCACATCATGGCATCCGGTTGGCACCATAAACCTCTTATGAATCGCCCTAAGCTACAAAGGTTCACCGCCGAAATTCACCTAGTCACCATTTCAGAATTGGCGGCCAAGATCGAGTCGCATTCCATCTGGACAGAGTGAACTTATCGTCCCACTAAATATTTCAGTAATCCAGGCATTGGGATTCCCTAACGAAGGTGAGACCATCCATGGAAGCGGCACGACATACTTGAAGCCCTTCCTTGAAGATGATAGTACGACAACCATTTTCACGAACGACGACTATGCAATCTATTGTATCAAGGAAAAAGAGCTACGAGAAGTGGCGGAGTTATTGCACATGCTGATCGAAGTCCAAAACCCCAGAATGGACTGCATCCCCCCTAGTAATCTATTCGCCCTATCTCTCATGATGGGGGAGCAAGATATCTAGCACTACAACTGGGTGGACAAGACGAAGAAATTACAAGCAACTTTGAAGGCCAACAAGGCAGTGACCAAGGCTGCCGGACACATGTTGGCAATCGTCCTCACTTAGCAGCTGGGAGCCCACTGTGCAGATCACATCCGCCGTGACATCCAGGCCAAATATCCAAATGTGCACACCAAGGCACCCAGCGTGCACAAACCTTTAATCTCATATTGCTTGAAGGCGAATCACCTACGAGAATCACACGCACAGAAAATCCAACAAAGCAACCAAGTCTCAAGAAGCTGACGTGGCAGACGAAGTAGATTCCACAACCGACAGATCCATAACAAATAGATGTCCAAGAAGCAGATGCTAAGGATATCGACGGCGATGGCTTTGGGAGAGATGACTCAGACACCTTTGACCATACATTGGTGGCCTAATACTCTGCTCAACTAGTGGCAATTCTTACCAGTACGGCCTCTCCAATAGCAATCACCACAACAACAGGCCTACCATTACAGAAATAGATTTCGGCAGTAACCCAGACGGATCAGACAGCCTCACTCGATGCCACGATGGTCACCACCACCACTACAATTCTCCTGTCCACCCCACCCTCCATCACCATCACTACTTCCTTTTCTCCAATCATCATTTATGTTTCTTTACCATCTCCTACCCCCAAATCACCACCCTCCATCATCGCTACTAACCCCTCCTCTTCATTTGATTTTAATTTTGATTCGGATTCTTACATCGCTCAGCTCCTGCAAACCCTTGTTACCACCATTTCTTCCATACCTTTGATCATCACTCAACCCCCACCCACTATCCCTATCCAGGATCAACCTAGCTCTTCACAACTCCCTCCACAACACGAACCCTAAGTCCCTCCATTCACTACTATTCCTCCCTTCACTAATATTCCTCCACACTACCTAGATGGATCTGAACCCCTTCCTTACTTGGGTCCTTGGGAACAGCTCCCATGTGTAGAATGATCATTTATTGCTATTTTCGGTTCCACACGTGTGAAATACAGTAGGGTACTGTAATTGTACGGACAGAAAACATATTTTATGTTTTGGTTCATGTTTGATCTGTATCTCTTAGAGTTTGCATCTCATTTTGTATGAAGATGCTATTTTTTCTACATTGGTAGGATTGTTGGTTTGCTCTTTATTGTAACCAAAGATCAAAGACATGGATTGGATCTTGAATGATCTGAAATCCTTCACAATGTTCACTAGGCCTTGTGTGGCTAAAGTGAGTTAGAATTTGGGAAATCAACTTTAAAGAACGTCAAGTGCTTATATTGACAATTTGCGAAAGTCAAAAATGTCACGAAGAGACAAGTGTCGCGAACAATTTGTGAAACACGAAGCTGAGATGAAGAGATGAACTATTTTGAATTATTCGCGAACAGATTTTATTTGTGCTTGAAAACAAAGCGTCTATTTGAATATCAACCGTCGTAAATGGTTAGATATCTACTATTACAGCATTGAAAGGCCAAAAGACCTGTAATTAAAAGGCCAAAATGCTTGTCCTGTAGCAATATAAATACATGTGCGCTACTCGTTGTAACTCACTCACTCAATCAAAGACACAACAACGAGATAAGACATCAAGAGATGTATATTGATGAAACAGATAAAGAGCTATAAAAATTCAGTTTTGATCAATAGTTTCTTATTGTCTAAATAGTCTTAAGTTGTCTCTTACTTCCGCATATAATTTTCACACGCATATTCAATCAAAACTAATACTGTTCTATTAGTACATAGATCAAATAAAATCATGATTGAAGACACTGATATTAGTTTGATTTATTCAAACTTGCATTGTGTTCTATTGAAGACACTGATATTAGTTTGATTTATTCAAACTTGCATTGTGTTCTCTGTGGAAGAATAATTACTATTTATCCTACATTGGTATTAGAGCTTACAAAATTAAAGTTGATACAGTGGTATCTTCACATCCCTCTCAGCATTCTTCATACATCCATCAGTAAGCCGCTATCTAGAGGTTATTCAGAACTAAAAGATGTCATCGATCACCAATATTCAAGCTAAGATCACTACAATCTTGGACCTAGAAGGTTCAAACTACTTGATTTGAAAACTAAAGACTTCACTCTTGTTGAAGGGCGAAGGTCTATGACAATGGGTAGAACCAATTGAGGAGAAGCCAGAAGCTACTCCTGGCAAAGAACTTTGAGAATGGAGTTTAAAAAATCACAAAGCTATAGCAATTATTGCGTCTTCAGTGCATGACAATATAATGCTAGATTTTACATCAATTTCAAATGCAAAAGGATTTATGGGAAGAATTGCAAACCAAGAATGAGACTCGATCTCGTAATCAGATCATGTTCTTGAAAGACCAATTAACTTACCTACAGTGGGACGACAAAGACCTGAACACATTCGTGCGAGAGATTAGAGATCCATTTATTTCCTTGCAGAATTTCGGTATAGAAAATACAATTTCTAAGGAGAGACAGCTTAGTTATTTTCTTCGAGCCCTATCCAGGTCATTCCACACAACTCAAACCTTATTGGCGAAAGATGTGACAATGACTCTTCAAAAGGCAATAGATGGAGTTAAGGAGGAAGTAGAAGCTCGTGAATGCTATGACAATAATGATGACTCGAAAAATGCTCTATTTACTCAGAAGAATAAATAATCTTTTAAGAAGTCTAAGTTTAAGAGAGAGTTGTGTAAGAAGAATGAGTCTAAGACTAATGAATAACAATTTGGAAAACAACAAAAGAATTCTGGTGATAAGAAGGTCTGCAACAGATGTAGAAGATCAGGTCACACAGAAAAAAAGTATTGGCTAAATCCAAAGATTGAATGCATTCATTGTCATAAACGGGGTCACGCAACAATAGACTGTTATCAGAATCCCAAAAACAAAAAGGAGCAGAATCGAAGTGAACCTTCAAATTCAAACTATGTCGAAGACAAAGCAGAATGCTCCAGAGCAGCAGAAGACAGGGCAACAAGGAATTCAACAGCTTATGTTAGTACTGATCTATGTTGTTCATCTAATTCAATTTTTAAAAATAGTACTTGATTCGAGAGCTGCCTCACATTTTGTTTCCTCGAAACAAATTTTGTATGAGTACAAGAAGACAAACTATTCAAGATTCATTATACTTGGAGACGGTTCTAAACACGTGGTTGATGGAACTGGTGTATTATGGTTGGACACGAATCAGGGAGACAAGAAACTGGAGGAAGTTCTCTATGTTCCTACTCTTGATAAAGATCTTCTATCCGTTGCTAAGATAGTCGATACAGGCATGTCAGTAACCTTCACAAAGAACTCTTGTCAACTGTTCGAGGAAGATTCTGATAACCTGATTGTTAAAGACAACAGAAAAGGAAATTTATATCACCTGAACATTTGAACAAGAATCGAACAAGTCAATCAAACTCAAGAATCAACAGATATACTGTTGCACAAGAGGCTATGTCACATGAATATGGAAGTCTTGTACCAAGCCAATAAAAGTTAGAGAATTCAAGGAGCCGAAATCAAATGTAGAGATATTTGAACTACTTGTGAATCCTGTCTTAAAGGCAAGATGACTAAAACATCTTTCAGTAAGGATGTTTATAAAGCAACTAAGGTACTTGAAGTTGGGCATTTAGATATTTGTGGACCATTTGGAGTATTGTCGTTGGGTGATGCAAAGTACTTCATTACGTTTTTTGATGACTTCAGCAAGTTCGTTGTAGTATACTTTATTCGTACTAAATCTAAAGCTTTCGAGAAATTTGTTGAGTATACGAATTGGGCTGAGAAGTAGACATGCAATAAGTTGAAGCAAATTCGCACAGATTGTGGAGCTGAGTACATTTTCGACGAATTCAAAGCTTATTGTACTGATTGAGATATTATGCACACGAAGACTGTATCTTACACATCTCAGCACAATGGAATAATTGAACGAAGGAATCGTACACTGATGGAAGCTGCAAGATGTATGATGGCTCATGCGAAAGCACCAAAACAGTTGTGGGCAGAAGTAGTGGCTACATCAAATTATCATGAGAATCGTATTCAGAAATCTCGAATACCAAATAAAACTCCTCATGAGATATGGTGAAAATCGAAGCCAAATCTTGCACATGTTCGGACATTTGAATGCGCAGTGTATATGCACATACCAGATAAGCTGAGAAAGAAACTCGATGAAAAGACAAAACAAGGTTTTCTGGTAGGATTCGAGTTGCATTTGTCATATTATCGTGTTTATGTACTC
The DNA here is from genome assembly GCA_029204225.1 of Diphasiastrum complanatum. Taxonomy (NCBI): domain Eukaryota; kingdom Viridiplantae; phylum Streptophyta; class Lycopodiopsida; order Lycopodiales; family Lycopodiaceae; genus Diphasiastrum; species Diphasiastrum complanatum. Next base: position 36,005,388 of record CM055101.1, read on the forward strand.
GAAACTGGCAAGATAAAGTTGTTCGAGATGTTAAATTTTATGAGACGAAATACAAAGCAGACAGTGATATAGTCGGCTATGAAATTCTCAAAATTAATTACGAGCTACCAACGACAATAGAAGAAAAACAAGCATAAGATGAAAGAGAGTTACCAAATTTAGAGAAAGGTCAAAGATCAAGTGCTTGACAAACTCGAATCGCCAGCTCGAATTCCAGCAGAAAAGCTCGAATCAAAATCGAACTCGAAACCTGCAGAATCAAACTTGAAACCACCTGTGAGAAGATCTGATAGACAATGAAAACCACTAGAAAGATATGGTCAGGATGTTTTTAATACAGCCATCAAATTTTGTGGATTCTCTAATGAATCTCAAATATTTGAGAAAGTTGTAGATGGACCAGATAAAGATCGATGGATTCAGACAATGGAGGACGAAATGTCATCCATAACAAAGCTGCAAGGTTCAAGAGGGAGTGTCAGAAATGGTGAACTCTTGCAACTTTGTCGCAGCACGAACAAGACACAAAGGTTGAACGAGAACAATTCGCCACAGTCAACGTGTCTTTGACTCGAAGTACAAATGATTCGCGAATCAATCGCGAATCGTAAACACACCTCCAGAACTGCAAAGCGCAAAATGGAGGCAAAACAAAAACTATGAAAAGAAACAAAAAGAACAAAAGCACACGAAGAGAAATCTTTTGCGCTGCCAGCTGGCAGCTCAACGGGCTTCATGCCCAGCTGAAACAAATAGCAACGACAGAGACTAACTAACTAGTTGATTAGCATTAACTAGTCTTGTGATTCTACGTTTACCTATCTTGTAAACTCCACACAGTAGAGGTATAAACGATCCTCTCTAGATCATAACCAAAAAAGAGAGAAAAAGTGAAGAGAATTTTACAGAGAAGAAACAAAGAGAGACATAACGAATAGACTAAGAAAGCAAAAATATCATAGTTGTGCATGAAAGTCTACCAACGAGCAGAACACATCGAAAGAGTAGAGAGTCAATCCGCCAACGAGCGAGACACTGACGATCTCACTCTATAACCAAACTTACAATATAGTCGCTCTATTTCGTGTATTTCTTGGCCTTGTGCTGTGTCTCTTGATTGCTAGAATAAAATATGTTCTGTGATGTGTAGTCGAGTGTTTGGGATCCCATAAGAGCTTCCGCACAAAAAGAAAATTCAAAGATAGAAAATTGTTTGTGAATCAGAAGAGAGAGGACAAACACGAAACAAAAAAGCTTTTGTGACAAAGGTACTGTGAGATTGAGTTTTGCAAATGATCAATCTAAGCTACTTTCTAAAGTCCTGTATGTACCAAATTTATCTACGAATTTGCTCTCTATAAGAAGAATCACAGATCTAGGACATAGAGAGTAGAATTCGAATGTGATCAGTGCAAAGTAGGTGATAGGACAGGCAAGATCCTAGCACTCGAAAAGAGGCATGGATACTTGTATAAATTAAGTCATCACTTTTCTGTCTCTAGTCAGGCGCTCAGTACTTCTATTCATGCAAATAAAGGTTTACTTTGGCATTATAGACTTGATCACTTGAATCATGTTGTTGTGCAACAAATGTCTAAACAATCTATTGTTCTTGATCTCAACTATCCTTGTGATAAAGTCGAGTTACCTGTTTGTCAAGACTATCTAGTTGGTAAACAGACTAGGAAACCATTTAAATCAAGCCATCAGCATATTGCTAGAGGATTGTTAGACATTGTACATTCAGACATTTGTGGCCCGATGAAAAATCCTTCGCTGAAGGATGCAAAATACTTTATAGCTTTTATTGATGAATTTTTTAGAAGGACTATGGTGTACTTTATAAAGAAGAAATCAAAAGCCTTCAACTGCTTCAAAATCTTCAAGGAGCGTGCAGAAAAGGAGACTGAAAAGACGATCAAGCCCTTAAGGTCAGACAATGGTGGAGAATAGAGTTTAAGGAGTACTATCAAAGCCAAGGCATCAAGCAGCAATTCGTCACTCTTTACAGTCCTCAGTCTAATGGCTTAGCCGAGAGGAAGAACCATACCCTGGTTGAATCAGCCGAATGTATGCTAGTGCATGCATCACTGCCCAGGAGATTATGGGTCGAAGCTGTCTCCACTGCAGCTTACATCCAAAACAAATGTTCGACCAAGGCCCTCTCAGACAAGACACCCCCCACGAGGTGTGGATAGACTCTAAGCCTTCTGTGAAGAACCTAAGAGTGTTTGGATGCGTTGCCTACGCGCAGATCCCAAAAGACACGAGGAAGAAATTGGACTTCCAAAGTCTCAAGACCATCATGATTGGATATACTTCATCTAATAATACATACAAGCTGTATGATCCTGATACCCAGCAAATCTTGTATAGCCGGGATGCAGTCTTTATTGATGATCAGTTCGTCGACATCAAAGGCAAGGATATTGCTCCAGGAGAACCTTCATCACCTGTCATTGACACGACTGCCTGAGCTTCTGGCTTAGGCATGTCCATTGTCGACCCACCTTTTGATAATGAATCAGACAAAGATGTTGTTGCTACCCCGCAACAAGTCCTAGGAGTGGTTCATCAGTCGAATCCTCTCAGAAGATCAAGCCGAGTGCGCACACAGCCCACAAGGTATACTCCTAAGTTTGCATGTCTCTTGATATGAGAACTGACGACAATCGAAGAGGCACTCAGCCAACCAGACTCTGATCTCTGGAGAGAAGCTATGGACAGAGAGTATTCCTCTCTGATCAAGAATCAGATGTGGTTACTAGTCGAAACTCCTATTGGTTGCAATATCATTGATTGCAAATGGCTCTTTAAGACTAAATACAATGCCAATGGAGCAATTGATCGAAGGAAGGCAAGACTAGTAGCACGAGGATTCACTCAGATCCCCAACGTCGACTACAACGAGACTTTCAGTCTAGTAGTCAAACATTCGTCGATCCGAACACTCATGTCTTATGCTGCAATTGTCGACCTCGAAGTACATCAACTTGATGTACAAACAGCTTATTTGAATGGTGTTATACAAGAAGACATCTACATGATCCAGCCCGAAGGATACATTCTGGAAGGTATGAAGAATTATGTCTGTAAATTCCAGAAAGCACTTTACGGCTTGAAACAGTCTGCCAGAGCTTGGTTTCAGAGGATCAACACATTCCTCATCGAACAAGGATTCCAACCAAGCATTGCTGATCCTTCATTATCATCACCTTATACGTAGATGATACGTTGGTCAAGGATTCTAAGCAAATGTTGTTTTCAGAGTTTGACATGACTGATCTGGGCAAAGCTCACTTCTGTCTGAGCATTCAGATCCACAGAGACAGAGCGAGACGATTGATTTACATCACTCAACAAAGGTATCTTCACAATGTTCTTAACAGATACAATCTAATGAATTGTAAATTAATTCACTCACCGATGGATCCAGGCTTGCATTTGTCAAAGGACCAATGTCCCCAGACCAAGTAGGAAGAGGAGCACATGAGAGAGTATCCTTATCGCAATACTTGGATCTCTCATGTACGCAATGTTCTATACAAGATCAGATATTTCTTTTGCAGTAAGCTCACTCAGCCCATATATGGCTAATCCTGGCATTAACCATTGGAAGGCTCTCATAAGAGTCATGAGGTATATTCGAGCTACCATGGACCAGTGCATCTACTATGGAGATGTTAGTAACGACAATCTTCATTAGCTCAGTGGATATTCTGATGCAAGCTGGGGAGGAGATGTAGACAATCATAAGTCCACATCTGGATTTACATTCTTCTTCAATGGTGGTCCTATCTCATGGAACAGTCGTAAGCAAACCTCTATCGCACTTTCTTCTACAGAAGCAGAATACATCGATGCTTCTCAATCTATAAAGAAACGTTTTGGTTGAGAAATTTACTGTCAGACATTAATGTATATCAGTACAACCCCACAATTTTATTATGTGATAATCAAAGTGCTATTGCCTTATCAGCCAATCCTAGATCTCACTCTAGGAGTAAGCACATTGAAATCAGATATCACTACATCAGGGGCAAGGTTCTCAACAAGGAGGTGAGCTTAACATACTGCAGAATGCAGGACATGGTTGCGGATATATTCATGAAGGCATTAAGTGTTAATGCACACAACAAATTTTGTGCATTGCTCACTCTGAAGATCAAGGCATTCACGGATCCAAATTAAGGGGAGGTGTTGGATTTATCTCCTTTACTCTCCTAAATCCTATTTAAATCTGCCTCCATTCATGTTGCATTTTTACTCATGTTGTTGCACAGTCTGCATATTTACATGTAAAATAAGACAGGTGAAAAACTCAATTGTCTGCATAAATACAAATAATTTTCCACAGGCGAAAAACGCAAAAACGCAACACTGTGTTTTTCCACGTGATTTGTGACAGACGAAAAAGATGACACTGCCTTACAAAATGTCGAAGGTGCCCTAGGAAAAGCGAAGGCACCTTGTAAATCAAATCCTAAGGCATTTGTCAGAGTGTCGCACTTTTTGCATCTTCACCAACGTTCATTTCAACAAAGGCTGATGTCACGGTCTTCTCACAACAATGATAGTAGCCACCCACGATCCCCTACAAACAACACATCCACTTTGTACTTTCTTCATCTACACACCTGTAAAATTGTGTATATATTGAATATCACTTGAGTATTCAGTGGTGTGTGTGAAGCATTAGAAACTTATCAAAGATAGACGAAGTAGATGCCTTGTACATTAATTCTTTTGTATTGTCAGTAATAGGTTCATTCCTTTTATAGATTGAATTAGCTTTGTAGAGCACGTGGTTTTGTCCGCTATTGTCTTGTGCTCCACAACATTATTGACATGTATATTTTGCTATACTTAATCTGATAATAGCTCTGTCTCATTCTGCGTTCAGATTTGTGTGAATATTGCTATGCTTTTCTACATTTTGTTTGACTCTCTTATTGCTCAATCTGGTAATATGTTCTTAGCGAAATATTATTAGTCTAGCTGTTGGCAACTAATATTTAGTCTTGCCTTTTGCGACTAATTCGCAACTGATTATTAGTCGAGCTCAGTCTAGCTATTCACGAATTATTCGCGAATAATAATTTGTCTAGCTGTTTGCGACAAATTATTCTTCTGATGTTTTTTTGCTTAATGTTTGGCTATGTAATCAGATCGACCGTGATTTCTATCACTAACGTTCTATTCGTTATGATAGGCGTAGTCATGCTTAGGGAAGGAGTAATATAGCTCATTCCGCTGCGCATAAACACTTTCCGTTTGAGTTCATTTCTTGTTCGAGTTTCGAGTTCGCTTCTTTTCGTGTTCGTTTTCCTTTCGAGCTATTTTTTGTTTCTCACACTCACACACCCTCTTTCGATTTTCCCAACAAAGGTATGTTCTACCCAGAATTGATTCTCCTGAGTTTGTTAGACCTCTCTTGACTAAACATTCTCGCACTAGTGCCCAAGGAGTTTTTATAAATAATGTCCTTTTTTGATATTTTATACTTACGTCTTATTTACACTAGGCTTTCTTGGTTTTATTAGGGCAAAAAATTCAACTCACCATTACACGATAATGCTAAGAGTTCAAGATGCACAATTAAGGCTTTTTGTAAAGATTTTTTTCACTACTCACACCCTATTCATGCTAACATTTTTTTTACTTCATTAGGGCAAGTTTGTACTCGCTGTTTGCACAATTATGTTCAAGGAGTCGAGATGCACAAACAAGTTTTCTTTTGAACAAAATATGCTCCTTGCACCAAGCTTTTGTGGCTTTATCAGAGCAAGTTTGTACGTGTCAACACAATAATGCTCAAAGAGCCAAGAAATGAAAAAAGTCTTCTTCCAAATTTTTTTGCTATTTGCACCTATTTGCAAGTATGTTATTAGCATGTTGCCATCTACTCAAGATCCATAAATAGCTTGTAGAATTAGCAACAACGCACTAGTGTATTGGGCTTCTTGAGCAAAGTTCCTAACTAATATGAAAGTAGTCAATTGTGTGTTACGATAGCTTTGGATTAGTCAAACCCAAATGGGCAATATAATATTGAAAATGTCAAGGAGTCCTGTGATGTAGTTGAGTTGGACATTAGTGTTGCCATTGTTGTGAAGGTCTAAACTCAAACTCCAATTTGCGCACAAAGGGATGTGCCATAGCCCATGGGCTCCAAAATTGGTAGTGGTTGTATGTAGATGGACACTTCAATTATTTTAGCTACTAGTACAATGTGCTCAATCTCACAACACAAAAGTGCCAAAAATATTCATTTGTACAAAGCTCCATTTTCCAAGCATTGTACCTCCTTCCTCCCTAGGATATATGCATTGTGTTAAGCTAGCATTTCTATGCCCAAATACACATTGTACAACAACCTTCTATGATAAATGCATTGTGTGACATTTCATGCAACAATTTACTTTGTAAAAATATGGTCTATATACATTATATAAATATTTTTAGCTTTGTTAGGCCAACAAATATGGTATCATGATGAGATTCCCTAAATCACTGACATGTTTGTTCTAGATATTGATAAATGCCTTTTCCTTATTCCTTCGACATTGCAAGATCTTCGGAGTTGGAAAATGTATGTCTTACTTAATCCTCTTAAATCTCAATTTTTTTTTCTTGGTTCTCCATGGTGCATTGCAAAGCTGCTCGCAACATTTCACGACCACCATGTCTACAATATTGGTTTTCCATGGTGCATTGCAAAGGTGCTCGCAACATTTCGCGACCAGCATGTCTACATACAATCTCGACACCGATTTGCATTATAGAACAGATAATATGCTGCTCACGATCACCATGTTTGGGCACCGATATGCATTATAGAACAAATAATATGCTGAGAGCCTGAAGGCTCCAACATGTAAGAGTGCCATTGCAAGTGAGGTGATAAGCTCCTCCCCTCTTGGGCCACACCCAACGGTTGGATGTTCCCTCTTACCGACCTTGTACCCCTCATACCCATAATTTAACTTCCAGCTCCAAAATGCAAGGACTGAATATTATGTAGATGCTCTGGTCTCTCATAATAAAGAAGTATGAACCACATCTGTTCACGGGGGAGCTCGCATTCGATTCCAGTACTGGATTTGTTGTATGCTGCTGCAGCTGCAGGTGCAGGAATGCCAGCGAATAAGCAGCAGCAACGCATCATTTTCTCCTCTTTACTTCGCAAGGAAGCCAGCACCAATACAAGTGTCATGAAGAAGCCATTCCACCTGCTCTCGCTCTCTCTCTCTCTCTCTCTCTCTCATAAAAACTCACCCCATGCACGCCTCTGCAAGACTGCAAAGCTCTCAAGAGTCCTGGCATGGGTTGGCATGGGTTGGGCTGCTACTGTCCGAATCCAGCTGAGTTCTTCTGCCATGAACAGCTTATTTCCTTCAAAGCTGTCATGCAGCAGCTCTCTTCCACGTTCCACCTCCATGGCTGAATGCAGAGCACTCTAGGCATGAAGTGAAGGCATCTAGATGCAGCATGTAGCCTCCAGAATGTAGTTACAAAGATATTCCCGTTTTCTTTTCTGATTCTTTTGAGTTTAGTCTGTAAGTACCAGATTGGCAACAGATTCGGCCTCATAGGGAGTTAGTTACCTTGCAGGGTTTAGATGGAAGAGCCACCATTAGCACGGAAGGTCTTAGTAATTTTGTTACAGATGATGCTACTTGTTGATATAGCCAGTTCGGATCTGCACCCCACGGACCTTGCAGCATTGAGAAATCTTCGTAGCAATCTGGAAGACATGCCTGGATCGTGCTTTTTCTCAACCTGGAATTTTGAGCTAGATCCTTGTCATTTCTTCATGGGTGTCATCTGCGACTTGATCCAAGGTGAGAAGCGTGTCACTGTGCTCAATCTGGGTACTGGCTATGCCGGAGTTCCTGGTTTGGCTGGTAAGCTGAGCTCCTCCTTGGGAGACCTCGCGTTTCTTAAGCAGCTAACAATTGCTCCAGGGATGGTGGCTGGTGGAATTCCCAAAAGCCTGGGGAAACTGAGCGAGCTCCGGTTTGTGGGTATCAGCAGAAACCGCCTCTCTGGCCGCATTCCTGAAAGCCTTGCTGGTCTAATCAATCTGGAAATTTTGGATTTAAGCAAAAACAAGCTGACAGGCTCAATTCCTAAAGGATTGGGTAAGATTCCGAATCTCGTTGCTGTTACTTTGTCTGACAACAACTTGTACGGCCCAATGCCCAGCTTCAGTGGCCGAATCGCACACCTTGATCTTGCGAGAAATAACCTTCGGGGAAGTCTTCCTCCTTTGTCTCACACTTTGCAATTCCTCTCGCTTCAAAGAAACAACTTGGCCGGTGGACTTGGCAGCTTAATTCCGCTGCAGAGCTTAGCCTACATTGATCTATGCTTCAACCAATTTACTGGAAGGGTTCCGCAGGAAGTATTTGATCTGAAATTGTCAGGTTTGTATCTCCAGCACAACAAATTGTCAGGCTCCATTGCACCAACTGGACCTGTGCAGATCAAAACCATTGACTTGAGCTACAATAGCTTGTCAGGAAAGCTCCCTCCGTTCCTTGCCACAGCTCAGATACTCTACCTCAACAATAATCGATTTTCAGGAACTGTCCCACTAGCATATCTAGACTCTCTCTTGTCAACATATTTGGAAATTCTTTACCTCCAGCACAACTATCTCACCGACTTTGAAGTTCACTCTGATGTTTCACTGCCTACATCAGGCTCTTTGTGTATCCAGTATAACTGCATGGTACCCCCCACACAATCTACATGTCCATTGAAATCTGGGAAGCAAGTTTCAAGGCCACGCTATCAGTGCATTCACTCATAGAAGTTGCTTTCCTTGCTGCTGAAAACCTCAATCTTAGATTTATTGGCTACACATAAGACAGGCAAAGCCTTCGATCCAAGCATTTTTTCATTTGACAAATTGAAGCAGGCAAAGCTTCAAGACTGTTTGAAACCATGTTCACTCAAGACATTCTTTCAAGTTGCCTTTCTACTGTCAGTCTGCAGCTGTGTATGTTCACTTGAAAAGCTTACAGCGACTAGCAGAAAGGCAGCAGTTACGATGACACAAGGCATAGACCTTTTTATAAGGAACTAATTGTTCTTGGATTGATGTTGTGTTCCAAGAAGAGTAGCAAATAAGTTTTTGCACCATTTCAGGCTTCTTCTTATGTTTTACTCTCCAGAAACTTGACAAACACTTACTTCTACATCCAGCTTTAAATCTGTACAAAAAGCACTGTTGTGATGTTCATGTTTCTACAGACATTTGAATTGGATTTTGTAAGATCTGAGTCATTTTTAAGAGGGAATCTATACAATTGCTTATATTAGATGTCACAAGCCTCAATTACTAAACTCAATGTGTACAAACAGATTGAGACAGCAGCCTTCAATTTCAAGTTATACCCGGTCGATGAGCTCAAGCCATTTATCAACAAATGGCTTTCATGCATTTTTCGTAGGACATTATTGCATCAAAGATGAAGTCGCTGGATGTCTATCAATTTTTAAAGGCATGCGGTGAGCTTAAAACATTACTGGACAGTTTATAAAAGTTAAATATTGCATGTTTTTTCTGTTGATTCAGGGTCTATTCTAAATGAAACTTGTCATAGAACCCATAAATGTCGATCGTTTGATGGGTTTTGCACTGAATGATGAAATCCTTCAGATTCTTTAAGTGCTTAAGATCATAATCATCATTTGGCTGAGAAGAGGGTGCCTAGTCGCTATTATTATTATAATACTTTTCTGCAAAAGCAGAGCAACTCATCAATACATGATTATAACAATGTAGATCAAACAAGAGGCCAAAATGCCAAAAACCTTAAAGCAATAAGCTCAAAGGGCAATCCAAAAGTTCTCCTTTTTGGAGGTAAGCTAGAGTTGATGAGCACCAAGAGGATCTTAAGTATACAAAAACAATAACGATGTGGTCTTATACCACAAAGGCCTTGCCATGTCATAATATCATGAATTCTAAAATTTTAGGATTTGGATTGTTTCATATTCAAATTAGGCTTGTCCGTGTTTTTTTCAAAATAGCATGTGTACAGATGGTTGTACAAAGCTCCATTTTCCAAGCATTGTGTTTATTTTTTTCACAAAAGTGTTTATTTGATGCTTATTATTTTAACTTAACAACTAGGGTGTTTGAACTTTTTGCAGGTTGGATGAGGAGTTGATGGAGTGAGATGTGAATACTGAAATGTGAATATCGTGAATATTGACACGTGAATATCGTGAATACTGATCGTGAAACTCTGAATACTGATCGTGATACTCTAAATATTGATTGTGAAACTCTGAATACTGATCGTGATACTCTAAATATTGATTGTGAAACTCTGAATACTGATCGTGAAACTCTGAATACTAATTGTGATACTTTTAAAATATTGATTATGAAACTTTGATTACTAATTGTGATACTCTGGATATTGATACTTTGAATACTTTGATCGTGACATTATTTTAACAGTACAATTGTGAATAGAAAATAACAAATTTTCTAAAAACTAAAATTGTGACCTTTTTTAATATCGAATTATGAAATTAGGGAGTACTTAATCATGATATTTGTGGTTATTTGTGAGTGTTTAATTGCACAAATTGTGACAATTTTTGTGAATTTAATTGTTTAATAAATTTTATCACTACTAATCTATTCATACACAATAAATTGTGATATTCATTTTTTGCAATTGTGAATGTGCACCATGAAATTGTACATATTACATTGTGAAATTTACTACTACTTTTGTGAATATTAATTTTGAAATTTTTATATTAGCTATAATACTACATATACTTAATAATAAAATTTGTCGTTACTTTTAAAAACTGGTTGCAATATGTGAATCTACTATTTTAAAAGTTATGCATAATTTTGTGACTATTGATTATGAGTTTGTGATATGATAAATACTCAAATATAAAAATAATTATGATTATTGTAAAGTTAGAAACCAACTAAATAATTTCATCCATTCTTAGTAAACGGTCATTTCTCATGTCAAAAACAAATCTCAAAACACCACAATCATGGAAAGGGGACATTGAACCACTTGCAAAAGAAGAAGTGCTGGTATTGACCCGTAGCGGGCAAGGAAAGGAAATATTAGACAAAATCGAAAAAACATAGTTAAGCTCACAAATGAAGAACAGATACATGAGTTGATAGGGAGAAGATTTTCAAGAATCCCGCTCATCAAAAAAATTGCCAAAACCATATCATTACCTAGATTCATGAAGAACAGAGCTAGAATGCATCATATAAAAAAGGAAATAGATCTAGGAAAAAACTTATGGCAACTCCTTAGGTTATTGCCATTAGTAAGAAGAAAAGCGAAGCCCATGATGAAACCATCTGCACTACCGACATTATAATCGCCTATTATTGGACATATAAGTGCATGTACCTTAGATCGAGCCTGTCTGAAAGTGGATGTGACCATTGATGGATTAGTCATTGCATGAGCAATAGTAGATGCAAGATCTATAGTCAATATCCTTAGTTCAAAATTGGTCGATCGCTTAGGGTTTGAACTTGAACATGTCACTCTAACATCATTGAAGTTGGCCAATAACTCGGGTATAAAACTTGATGGTGAATTGAAACATACTCCAATTACCGTAACTGGAAAGACTACCTACATCGATTTCTATGTTATGAAAATGCGTCCCGGTAGTAGGTGATATTCTATCCTACTAGGACATCCCTGGCTTTGACTAAGTAACTGCATAGTTGATATTCCAGCTGGAGTATTAGTTTTCGGAAGGGGGAAAGAAAGAGTAGTGGTTGATGGATATCTAGAAGTACCTCAATCTGAGAGAGCGCCAATTGCATCAACTGAGTGGGAAGAACTCACTGATAGTGATAGGAGTTCTGAAACATCAATAGATGAAGATGTAGCATTGAGGGATGTACTAGGCTTAGAGTGGAATACCCCAAATGAACCACCTCCCAAAGTTAGAGAACCTAATATCTACCTTATAAACCTTGGAACAGAGGATGAACCTAAGAAGATCAAGATAGGTGCCCTTCTAGCACTTGGTCTACAAAAGGCAACGAGTAATAATCTTTTCTTGTATGTTTGTTTAGTTGCTTATAGGTATTAACTTGGCTTACAAACTGAAAGGGACTATGAGGGAGGTAAGTTGTACCTTCATCAGTCCAGAGACACCTAGCAGGAAGAGAGATCTATTCCTTCATGGACTGTTTTGCTGGCTATAATCAAATAGCCATTGCCGAAGAAGATAAGCTTAAAACCACTTTCACCACCACCTTAGGAGTTTTCGCCTATCACGTTATGCCTTTCGGTTTATCAAACGCTCCAGTCACATATCAAAGGTTTATGAATGAAAATTTTCAAGATATCCTAGACAGAAACTTGAAAATCTTTATGGATGATTTATGTGGACCATCTTCTATTAAAGAACATTTAGCGATATTTGAAAAATGTTTTCAGAAGTGTGCTACTACTTGTATAGCCCTAAATGCCAACAAGGGCATATTTGGAGTACCCTATGGTGTACTATTAGGGCATGTCATTAGCCGCTATGATATAGCCACCACCGATCCAGAAAAGATCACAATGCTTTTAGCCATTATGTCACCCTCCACTGTTATCCAATTACAATCTTTCTTAGGAGGGAGAGGCTATTATAGAAACTATGTGATGACCTATGCCTCAATAACCTACCCTATGATTGGATTATTGAAAGAAGAATCTGAGCATGAAAAAATTGTTGCGACATGATATCCCCTTGGCCCAAGAAGATTTTGTCCCCAAACATACACCCAAGCTGACCAAAGGCGTATTCTTCTCTTTAATGTGGATATATCTACAGACAATGGTGATGAGCCTTATGGCATAAGCGATGTATCTGATGAATTTGAAAAAATTGCTCTTTATAAGCAGTTGACCTACCATGATCATCATCGTTGGCTGGCAGTAGATAGAGATTTAGACCTTTATCATGTATGTGAACGACCAGATGTGCTAAAAAGGAATAAAAAAGAGATACTGAATCACAGAGTAGGGCTGAAACGCATGGTGAATATCCAGATAATAAGGTTGATGCTGGATGATTTATAAGGTCATGAAAATCCACTCTTGTCCTTAGGGGGTGAGGGTCAATAGTTTGTTTTGTTGATTTTTTTTGTCATGGTTGTAGATTTTATGGTTTAGTGTTCTGACATTTCTTTATTGAAAAAAAAAAACTTCAGTTTAATCAATGTGCATATGCAATCTAATGAAGTACAATTACTAGATACCCTACCCTCGATGATGGCAAGACATGCGACGAACCTCTCATACACACAATATCACATGTATCATTTTAGACACAAAATGTTTTGAAACATTTGCTGCAAGCTTGAATGATTGCATCCATGCCAGACATTATGCACATTGTGGAAAGAAAAATGGGCATTGATCTTATTTTGAATTGAGGGGCATGAGTGTATGACATAGGAGCATGTGGATGGGATCGAGAGAGAAAAATTGAGAATAGAAACAGTACAGTGGGGTGGGGAGTGACTCCATTACCCAATGGATAAGGCATGACAGTTGAAGAATCCCGAGATATGACAGATAAAGGAAAGCAAAAGTACAGTGGGGTGGGGAGTGACTCCATTACCCAATGGATAAGGCATGACAATTGAAGAATCCCGAGATATGACAGATAAAGGAAAGCAAAAGTACAGTGGGGTGGGGAGTGACTCCATTACCCAATAGATAAGGCATGGCAGTTGAAGAATCCCGAGATATGACAGATAAAGGAAAGCAAAGTTCTCCACATGGTAGTTTTACATGCATTAAGCAAGAAGATATATCCAAGTGAATTTTGTGAAATCATCAATAAAGGTAACAAAACAAGTGGCTCCTCCCTTGCTCATAGATGATGAGAAATGAACATCTGAGTGGATCAAATCCAAAGGATGTTTACTCTTAATAGAAGACCATAGTAAATGGCTTTTTGTGAGATTTAGCACAAGCCTCACATGGCTTGATCTCCTTGGAAAATGACTTTGGCAAGCCAATAGCTTTGGCTTCTTTGATCATAGAGAGCATGGATTTGTAGTTGGGATGTCCCAACCTCCTATGCCATAACTCCTCCATAGATAGCTTGTTCACAAGAGCAGCATTACAATATTTACACATTCTCTTGGATCTAGTTTATAGATGCCTCCAAATCTAGATCCTAGTGCAAGTATCTCATCATTCTTTTTGATAGTACAAGTATTAATATTGAATTCCACATCAAGGCCATTATTAGGCAATTGGCCAACACTAATAAGATTCTTTGTAAGCTTAGGTACAAATAGAACTTTAGTAAGAGAAAGAACTTTAGAAGATGCAAGCTTTAAGGGAATATTTCCAATTTCTTCAATAGGACATTCATAATCATTTGTAGTGTATACTGATTTCTTGGCTCCATCATAAGGTGCAATAGAAGAGAAAGAGTCCTTGGAGCTACACATATGTGAAGAGGCTCCACTATTGTTAGCAGATTCCAGAGAATCCCCAGATGTCGAGCCAAGCCGAAGACACAGAATACCTCTCACCCATGACCAAGGAGGTATTAGAAGGAGGAGAGCAGAAGAAGCTGAGAGCCGAGCATGAGAGCCGAGAAATTACTAGCTAGGATGACAGTGAAATATCTATGTGAGCCTACATAGTGTATCCCAAAGAAGGAATGACCATGTAGGAGCTAGTCATATTTCCTAGGCTTTGTAAATAAATGTAGACCCCCCCTTAAATTAGTTAGAGTGAGCCACCTTTTGATGGTTACCTTTAGTGGAAGGGCAAATTCCACATGTAATTTCTAATTTGGTGGAATTGCCACTTGGGCTCTACATGGGCAGCCTTCTTGCTTATTTAAGGGCTCCCCTCTCTTGTGAGGGAGCTTTGAATGTATTGTCAAGTTCTCTTGAGCAAATAAAGAGGATCCTCCACGAGTTCTTGATGATTGCTAAGCTCCTTGTTCATGGCAATATTCTTGAGTGAAATTTCTATGAGCATGCTTGAATTCCTTGCATTGTGGATTAACTATTTTCTTGTTTTCTAGTTTCTTGCTTAGTTGTGGATTAGAATTCACTTCTTGTCTATGGAATAAGGTAGAAATTAGCATTCAAGTAAACTAAATAGGCTAGAATAGTGGTGTAGATCTTGCATACTCTCTTATTTTCTAGTTCTTGATTGTTCTTGGGCACTCTAAGCACCAAGAAATGAGTGTTTCTTGATTCTTGGATTGTCAAATGTTGTTAGGAATCTAGTTTTTTGTTTTCTAGTTTTTTGTTTCTTGTTCAGTAGTTAATCTTGTTCTTGATTGATTTATGATTCAGTAGATAGTGGTAGGTCTGCTCCCTGTTGCAAAACGTTGATCCTCTTGAGCTAAAGATGATTACATGGTCGGTTTCTGCATGTAGCTGAGTATCGGAACCGTGTCTCCCACTGACAAGCTGGGAAATACATGTTGAAATCTGAGTAACGCTTCTGCTTTGTAGCTATTCTAATATGAAGAAGAACCATAAAGAATCGTAACTAAAGAAGAGGTAAAGAAATCACCAAAACTGTGTTCACAGATTCAGAGAATCTGTGAACATTTGGTGCCATTCCATAGCTACACAAACATTAAACCAAGCCATATCTCTTTCATCTGTGTTGCGAAATAATCGCCCTGAGATCTCCTACACATTCATTACAGAGCCCCCCACTTCGGTCCTGACCGACGTGCCGCTCATTTCTCAACCGGGTCTCACGATCCTTACCAAGCCGAGCTCCACGACTCAAGTCTGGATCGGACCGTTACCTACTACCTCTCGACCGAGCCACTACTTCAATATCCTGACATGTCCTGAGTTTGACCCGATGTTCATCGTTCAAATCTCGACCGGAGCCATACGTCCAGATTTTGACTGAAGACCTCTTTGCCATCTCGACCGAAGGAAATCTTCAAATCTCAACCGGACCCTTCAGTCCTGATCTCAGCCGAAGCATTCCTTCGCATCTCGCCCGAAGTCTTCAATTAGATCTCGACCGGACCCTTCAGTCCTGATCTCAACCGAAGCACTTCTTTCAAATCTCAACCGAAGTTCTTCTTTCAAATCTCGACCGGAGCACTTGCTCGCATCTCAACCAAAGTGTTCAGTTAGATCTCAACCAGCACGTTTTTGTCAGATCTCAACCGGTGCACTTTTTTCGAATCTCAATCGGAGGCCACAGTCAGATCTCAACCGATGCCTTCTATTGACATCTCAACCGACGACCTCGCGTCAGATCTCGATCGACGACCTCGCATCAGATCTCGACCGACGAATACTCTAAGATCTCAACCGATCCTTAGACCGTCCAGTCCATATTCAACCGCATTACAGTCATTGCGACCACTCGTAACGACCACATTGATCCGTAGTGACCATTCTGCACCATGGGAACCGCATCTAACCGCAGAGAATACATTCACCAATTCACACAATCCTACGATACTCTACAAGTTGTTATGGATCGCCCTTACGATCCGAATTCTATGGAGGACTATCCACCA
The DNA here is from genome assembly GCA_029204225.1 of Diphasiastrum complanatum. Classification (NCBI taxonomy): domain Eukaryota; kingdom Viridiplantae; phylum Streptophyta; class Lycopodiopsida; order Lycopodiales; family Lycopodiaceae; genus Diphasiastrum; species Diphasiastrum complanatum. The sequence goes on from CM055101.1 coordinate 36,021,942, forward strand.
GAGATGGTCTCCCCATCCACCGAACAAGCTTGATTTAACAAAAATTCTTGGATGAAATCCCAAATCCAAGAGCCATCCACCAACCCATTCGACAGATGGGAACCCATGCATTATAAAGCTTCATATGAATGACCACATTTTCATGCTGCCGAATCTTCACATGCACGAGCTCACTTAAACGGAGCTCATGCGAATAATGTTCCACGTACTGAAAAACATACCCCAAAGCTAGATTTACCTAAGTACGATGGTAACACTGATCCTCAAAGATTTCTTCAAGTCTTTGAGAACGCATGTGATGTCTATGGCGAGACATCATCGGAAGCCATGGTACAGCTCTTTTCGATGACCATGATCGATCTCGCACGAGAGTGGTTTTTAACCTTGATCGTGAAGGTAAACATGACTGGTCACTCTTGAAGGAAGCCTTTATGAAATGCTTCAAGCCATTTCGCTTTGATAGAAAGTCCTTTTGTCAAGCTAAGTAACATCAAAATGACAAAAGACGAGAAAGTATGTGACTTTATTGAACGATTTAAAAGATTAAAAAGTCAGGTACAAGAACAACCCACTGAGTCTATGCTCATAATCTGGTTTCTTGTTGGACTCCCACGATGGATAAGACGTGAACTTCGTTCCAATGATGAATATACATCATTGAAACAAGCCATGTCTGACGCCATTCTAGAGGAAGACGAGGGCTCTGATGTCGATGGACCACGTGAATGGAGAGCACATCGTGCTGTCCAAGAAGCTCGACCAAACGACAAAACTCGAAAACACAGATGGAGTTGCTTAACCAGCAACACCAACAACAGATGGAGAAACTCCTAAAGAGTTTCAAAACACTCTTAAGTCTATCCAGAGTTTGATGCCGGGTCAGTTAACCATTGGCCAAATCCACCATAGACGAGAAAACATGTGGTGCCCTCACTGTCGAGGTGCACACACTGGCAATGAGTGCACTTCATACCAACCGGTCCCAGATACTTCCTTGATCAAATGTGACATCTGCGACTTTATGGGACATACCTCTCTTTATTGCTATTATAACCCGAGGAACCAGCCTCACAACCAGTCAGGAGGACATACTCAACCTCCTCGACAACCATTTGTTTCACAAAACCAACACACGCACTACCAACCATGAAACAACCAAGTCCATATACAAGAGTTGCCCAGACAACCTAGACATGAACCTCAACCACAAATGGCACTCTTAGGACCACCTCCAAGAGGACAACCAGATCTAGGACCACAAAAACATAGAAATCCTTGAGAGTCTACACAAACACATCTTGTTGAAAACTCCTACGATCAGTCTTATCATCAAGATACAACACTTCCATCTGCTAGTTCTCAACATTATCAAACCGACACCTCATGCTTGTGCAAACGAGATGAGTATTCAACACCACCAGAAAATCTAGCACAGCTAGCCATCCAAGATGGTTATGCTTTTGCCACAAGCCCAATGAGCAACCGCTGCTTTATTTGTGATGAAACAGGACATTTCATGGCTGACTATAAAGTAAAAAATCAATACTATGTGAAATGTCCCGACTATGTCTATAAACACAGTTTTAAAGATTGTCCTAAACCTAACAGGATTCTTCCAGCACGTCATATCTCATCCAAACATGTTAGAATTCTCACTAGAGCACAACGCCAACAACAAGAACAACAACAAAATAATGTCAAATCAGCTGACCCCCAGGGAAGCCACTTGACGGCTTCCACATTACCAAAAAATTACCCAGATCCAAAGGTGGAACAATGGCAATATAATGAGTTTTGAGATGAGTTTTTGCAAGAGGAAGAACATACAGAAAGTCTGACTTGAAGTATTTTCTGATCTTCTGCAAGCTCAACTCACCATGCCATTTCATATGACAATAAAATCCTTCATTGGGCTTCAATGTTATATCCATCAAAATTTTCAGCTGCCTACTATTCCTGATGAACAGCGGAAAACAGAAGAGATTTCTGAAATTCCCCAGATTCCTATGAATTTGTTGAATATAGGTGTTGCTAAGGGGACTAGCATCACCCTACCTTTGTCTTATAAAGACTATCTCGCAGTATCTACTATCCTAGATAGCGGATCAGACATTAATATCATGGCTTTGTCATTAGCAAAGTCAAGGGGCTTTCATACCCTCGATCAACCACGATATAAACTTCGCATGGCTGATCAACGAGTTACTGACCCTGCCGGTCATTTATCAAATATAAAAGTTCGCATAGCAGATGTCAAATTTGTGCTAGATTGTGTCATCTTAGATTTACCAGAAGATAACAATACATATAAACTCCTTCTTGGTACACCCTGGCTTCAGATGGCAAGTGTTGTCCAAGATTGGAAGCATAGCAAAATTACCTTTGGTAACCACGATAAACGAGGCACGGTTGACTCAACAGGCCATGTCAAGCCCGCCAAGGTATACGATGATTGGTCATCCACAACATATGACGAATCAGGTAGCGTCCCGATCCAACCAAAAGTTCACTATACGAGATCCACGGACATAATCAATTTGGGTCACGCACTAGCCACTGTGGACTGTACTGATTCCAATCGATGTCGTATCAAAACTGCTGTAGCAAATGTGGATATTCTCCTATCTTCTATAGACATTGACACACCCATCATCCCACTTATGATGATTGACCCGATTCCTATAGCATGGTGCCCAGGAGAACCTAGTGTCTCTACCGCCCATGTTTCGAAAGAAGGTATTCTTTCCATGGATGATGTAGACATGACGGATGAACATGCACTCCTATATCTAGATGCACAATCTTATCCGCCAAAAACAATTCCTAAGGAGATAACGACACCAGGACCGTTGGCTCACGTCCAACTGACATCCAAGGTACCCAACACCCCAACATACAAGCCCAATCCCAAAGTATATACATGGGATGTGTATCCCGACGAAGTCTAGGATACAATCGATGACGATCTGATAAGTGAGGCACCAATACCATCCACTCAAAAACAACAAAAACCTCGGTTACAAAAAACTAAAGTTATTGATACAAAATTAACCGAGCGTCAAAATTAGATGCGTGAGAAGCTTAAACAGCCGATCAAGCCCTTGTCGAAAGGGACAAAAACTAAACAATCCGACCAAGCTTCCACATGCAGTAGTGAATCAACTCAAATGATTCTCAAAGTCCCAAAAAATTTTGTGGACCCACCTTTTGATCTTCCTCAAAAGTTCAAAGACTTTACATCGGATGACGTTGTTATTCAGTTACCACAGCCACATCGGGAGTCTACACCAAATTCCAACTCCTTTGAAGGACCTGCTAAGACCATTCCACTAAACCTTAAATATCCTGACGAGGAGATAGATTGAATAGTTCATGTTGGTGCACATTTGTCATCAACCCAACTTTCTGATCTGGAAACATTACTTTGCAAATTCAGGGATGTATTTGCATGGAATTATACAAAAATGAAAGGAATCCCACCTGAAATAGTCGTCCATAGGATTCTTTTAGAACACAATGCTAAGCCTATTAGGGCTAAACCCTATCGATCTAACCCTATCTATTGTGAGAGGATCGACGAAGATATTAAAAATTGTTGGATGCAGGCTTCATTTATGAAGTTCAACATACTGATTGGGTATCACCCATTGTGGTTGTTCCCAAGAAAACTGGCAAGCTTCGTATCTATGTCGATTTCAAAAACCTTAATGCAGTTATGAAGAAAGACCATTTTCCCTTGTCTTTAACGACTCAAATCCTAGAGGAAATGGCAGGAGCTGAAGCTTTCAGCTTCTTGGATGGATTCAACGGTTATTTCCTTGTTCAAATAGCCCTTGAAGATAAACATAAAATGGCCTTTGCCACAAAGAATGGTGTTTACGCTTATAACGTTATGCCTTTTGGCTTATGCAACGCCCCTTCAGCGTTCCTAAGGGTCATGCAACTGGCCTTTCAAGATCTGTTACATCGGATCGTGGAGATTTATCTCGACGATCTAGGTGTACATTCCTCCGCAGCTACACACTTTGACGCCCTAGAGAAAATCTTCATTCGCTGTCGTAGATTTGGAATCTCACTAAACCCTGATAAATGCCAAATATGGGTCACCCATGGGGTTGTACTCGGGCATATAATTTCAAAGGACGGTATTTCTATCGACTCGTCAAAAATCAAGGTTATAGTGGACATGCCCTTACCTGCAACAGTGAAGGAAATATATGTCTTCCTCGGTCATACCAATTATTATCGCATCTTTATAATCGACTACGCCGACAAGGCATGCCTCGTTTATTTAGTTGTGGTAGATCCTCACAAGATTGAAAAACGAATTAAGGCCTTTGAGCAGTTGAAAACAGCCCTCACCATAGCTCCCATACTCCGCTCGCCAGATTACACGAAAGAGTTCCATGTGCATACTGACGCAAGTAAGTATGCCATTGGAGGTCTTCTTGGGCAACCGGACGAGTATGGCAAAGACTTTCCCATACGTTTCTTGAGCAGACAACTGGTGCCTACTGAAGTAAACTATACAACTACCGAGAGAGAAGCATTGGCGATGGTCTATGCGGTACAACAACTACGACATTATTTATTAGGCCAAACCTTTGCATTCTACACAGACCAACTGCACTAGTCAACGATGATCTTCCTGATGCATGCCTTTTTCAGATCGATACTATACCCTTATGGGCTGAGGAGATCACTCAGTTCCTCACAACAGGAAGACTAAAAGAAGGCCTGAGTACAACGGGAAAAAGAAAATTTCTACTAAAAGCAGCACCCTTTCAGTTAATAACGGGACAACTTTACAAAAGGGGCATTGACGGCATTATTCGACGATGTGCTTATGAATTTGAAATACGACCAATAATATCTCAGGCTCATGAGGGCATTGGGGGTGGCCACTTTTTTGCTGAAGCCACAACGAAGATTATCCTTCGAGCAGGATTGTGGTGGCCATCTTTGTTTAAAGACATGTTTACTGTCATTAAAGCGTGTGATGTCTGTCAACGAGCAAAGAAAAATACCAAAGTAGGCTTCACGCCACTGACTCTCATTATAGAAGGCGAAGCCTTCCATAAGTGGGGGATTGACTTTGTTGGACCAATCAGTCCAGCAGCAAAACACACTCAAGCTCGCTACATCCTCATAGCCATAGATTATGCCACTAAGTGGGTTGAGGCTCGAGCAACGAAGGACGCCAACCCAAAAACAGTCGCACGTTTTCTTTACGAAAACATTATTACACGTTTTGGCTGTCCCATAGAGCTAGTTAGTGATCGTGTAAAGCATTTTTTAAATGCTGTCGTTGATAGCCTCCTACGCCATTACCTTGTTGTTCACAGAAAAAGTACACTGTACTACCCTAGATGTAATGGCCAGGCTGAATCAAGTAACAAGACGATCTGTAAAATTTTGACTAAGATAGTTCAAACCAGTGGTTCTGATTGAGAAACAAAACTTTTCTCAGTTGTTTGGGCTTACTGCACCACCCCGAACACTGGGTGGGTTACCCCTTTCCACTTAGTATATGGTCAAGAGGCGGTAATGCCAGTAGAATTCTTAGTCCCATCATTACAAGTCATGGAAGCTTTTTCAACAAATCTCTGTGAAAAAGCTGCAATCGAACAACAACTCAAAACCAGGCTATTTACGTTAGCCCAGTTATGTGAGACGAGACTAATATCTTATCACGCACAACTAGTTAACAAACGACGCCAAAAGGCCTAGCATGATCGTCACTTGCGCAATAAAGATCTACACTTAAGTGACTATACATCAAAGAAGCACTCCAACAAATTGAAATTCAGAAGTGAGGGGCCATATGTTATTAATAAAATCTTTCCTAATGGTGCAGTCCAGTTGCAAACACTTGACGGAATACTCCTCAACACTGTTGTAAACGGTGGTCGTCTAAGGCGGTATTACGAAGAGTTGTTCTTTGTTGACCCAATTTAAAATCTTTTCCTTAGTAAATATTATAAGTTTATTTATTTATTTATTTTATTCTAGTAATTTATTATTTTATTATTTTATTATTTTCTCTTATTTCCTTGCTTGTACTTCTCGTTTTGCATGCCTATTGTTCACCTGGTTCCTTGTTTATACTTCATACCATTACTTATGTACTTTGTATGCATTTTTCTTTTTCTATACATACTCATGGGTCATGGATGTTCTACATCAACAAATGATAGGCTACACCATAGGCAATGATTCTCACACTTTAGCCACCTCATCTCTATCTGACTGGTATCTCAAGCATACAAACATTTCTGGAGATACACCTTTTCATAAGAACTTCTACTCTGAGCCACAGTCATATTTTTCCTTTGAAGTTCTTCACTTGCATCAAACAGATCCATTCCTTCATAATGAGATTTTCTCAAATCTCAACCGACGTGCTTCAGTCAGATCTCGACCGGAGCACTCAGCTCAAATTTGAACCGGAGCACTTCTCTCGAATCTCAACTGGAACATTTCGTTCCAATCTCGGCCGGAGGACCTAAATTCAAATTTCACAAACCGGCACGTCCCACCTCGCTCGCCACCAGAAGATGGCATCCATAAATGCCCTCACCACGACACCATTTGCACCTCAGCGAAGTGCGAACTCTAGTGTTTTCTGGCGACGATCTGTTGGCAATTTCCTTGCTCCTGTGACTGATCTTGGCGCTCAGTTGTTCAATCCTTCTGTTATCGTCTTCACTACCATCTCTACACACTATCAACCACCATTGTTACCATTCCATTGTGAGCGCCATCACTAAAACCTTATAGCCTAACGTCGCCAATAGAATACATCATATTATGAGTCTTCGCATGTTGAGGGGTAGTGTTATGCGAGCACCCATCACGCTCCTGTTACACTATTGAACATCATCAAAATCAACATCACAAAACGTTTGTCTTCCGCCCAGTCCATTACTCACACATATCCACCTTAAAAAAATCACCATCCTTGACAAACACCTCCACTTTCTGATATTCCACTTTCCATCCTTCTTAACTCCACCTCATTCTGTGCCCACCTTTTTTACATCATATTTCGTTTGCCACCCACATTTCACATGGTTCTGTCTAACACAACCCACACTCCACACTGTTCTATCCAACACAACCCACTTCCACACACTTTTTATTCCAAACCCTCCATCTTTCACAACCCTTTTTCATCCAGCATCGTACATCCCTCCCCACACATATTCCAAACCCTTCTACACCGCCATTTTTTTCCTTCAGACTCGACCGACGCCAGTCCTTCAAACTCGACCGAAGCCAGTCCTTTAGACTTGACCAAAGCCAGTCCTTCACACTCGACCAGAACTACTCTTTCCATCTCAACCGGAGCATGTCCATCACTCTCGACCGACACCGTCTTTCAAATCTCAACCGACGCCAATCCTTCAAATCTCAACCGACGCCAACCCACCAAATCTCAACCGAAGGCCTTCACACTGTCTGCACTCTCAACCGAACCAGTTTTTCCATAACCTTATTTTTTCCATTTCTCCACCATGTCGTCCAATCCCAGTTCCAGTTCTGAAGATCCCGAAGCAAGTAAGCTCGACATCCAACTGTCCAAGTTAGATCTTACAGAGATGTAGACATGGTACTAGCAGGCGGAGTCCTTCTTCAAGGAAATTGAATTCCAGATCCCTGTCCTGACAGGTTATCAAAGCCCGTACCTGGTACACATGGCCTATGCCAACTATCATGCAATGGGTAGGTCCTGCCAAATCATAGTTCCAACTATTAGGAATTATGTTTATAATGTATCATTTGCGACAGCCGACTTGCAACCTTATGGGTTTCTGCGAGGATCAAATGCTATCTCAAAGACACTCCACAAGATAGAGCAAACGACATACTTCATGTACATCGATCCCTCTGTGACCAAGTGGATGAATAAGAATGGGTACAGAGTGGAAGCCATCAATGACCAGCAGCTACAAGCAACATGTGCCTATCTCACCAGGTGCACACAAAAACCACGGACGAAAGTGCTGAGGGTACCCATGTCCCTGTTTCACATGATGGCAGATTCATGACTGCATGCCCAGAACCTCTATGATTGGGCACAATTTGCTTCGAACTGCCTACATGAGTGCATTAAGAACAAGCAGCCCATCACAGTATTGGAATATCTTATGACAGACATTACTCTTCACCAAGTACAGAATGGGCCAAAGCTTCTACAACACCTGCAGCTTGCAAACAAGGCAAGGGACATCCCCATTGAGTCCAAAAAGTCCAAGCGTGCACAATCAAGAACTACCTCCCCATCGGGATCCCAACCTAAAAGGGTCAACACAAGTATACTCCCACTAGTACGGAGGCAAACAAGCCCACAACCGGATCCACAAGCAGCTGCAACAGATGAAGCTCAAGAGGCCGATACCTCCAAGGCCCAGTTGCTTGACACACGACAACAAAGAATGCAAAAGAAGCTTCAAGCTGGGAGCACATCACCAGTGGGATCAGCTTCAGATGGTCCCACCTCAGATAATGACAGCTCATCCACGACATCACAACAGCACTCGTCACCCTCACATGTCATCGACGGGGGTGATGGAGCAACGACATCAGCAGCAGCCCAACATATGACCACCTCACACCCTGCTACTCCACCAGACGAAGTCACCACCCCACCCACATTGATTACCACGCCAACGCCAACAACATCACCAACGACACAAGATTTGGGGGGGGGAGGAGTGGGGATATCTAGTCCCCAAGTCACGGAAGCGACTCAACAACCATAGGCCCAACAAGTCTACACATCGGACACATCGCAATATTTTGACGCTGCGGACCTGATGGAAATAAGCGACGATGAACCAGAGAAGGAGAAGCAGCCAGGAAGAATTCTGACCCCTCCACTAACCACCACCACAACAGCTACTAACATCATCCCTCCACTACCTCCACCTCCACCTCCATCTTCAGCTCTAACACAATGCTTATTTTTGGGCTAACCTCACCATCCCACACTCCAGATCAGTACCCAACTCTCACTACCCCTGAAAAGCTCACTGAAGCAGCCAAGCGCTCGATGATAGGTCTATCCGAAACAAGCTATCACATGCATTGGTTGGTGAGCCAGTATCAAATGATCGAGAGCAAAGTCTAGCATCAAGACCAAGAAATTGTGCAGTATCAGAGGCTGGCCAAGGAGAAAGAAAAAGAGACAATGGAAGCTAGATTCGTGATGGTCGGGCAAAAATCCACTTTGGAAGAGGTCCAGCAACAACTGAAGCACCAGATGGTCAAAATCGACCAAGTACGAGATGGATCATCAGGTGCAATGACAGTCGATGCTCCTCTAGTCAAGCCCGAGGACATTCAATTCCAGGCCCCACAGGCCTCAGCCATCCGGATGGAGAAATACATGCGGCTAATCCAAGAACGAGAAGCCGAAAAGGAAAAATTTTCAAAACATTGTGGTAAGCAAGAGAAGATCATCCTTGAGTCCCAGAAGCAACTGGAAGATACCACGAAGGCCTTGCAGCAAGTCTTGGACAAGGTGAACCAATTATGGGACACGACGTGCAAGGCCCAAGCAGGCGCTCAATCAATGAAGCCACGAGATGATGATGGGAATGATGGAGCAGGGAATCAAGATGGGCAAACCCACCCTTTAGACGGTAGCTCGGGATCGGGTGGCCAGAGAGCCGAGGCTGTTTCTAAAATTGTTTCCCAATCCCCTCCCACTTTTAACCCCTCCTCCTACTCTGCTTTCAACTTTTCTGAAACATTCATTCCAACTTACCCGATTCTTTCACCTTCCCTCTCTCCATCACCTCCTAGCAAAATAATAGGCCCATCAAAAGGCCCAGCTGACACCTACAAAGCCCAACGAGACGAGTTCCTCCAACAACTATACTCCCCCGGTGCGGCGTATAACTTGTTGATCCCACCTCCTCCTAAACCTATCACCCCCGCACCCCTCTCTCCAGATCATTCCATCCATGACCTTCCAAAAACTAACACGGACATTGGAGGAGATGATGACTTCCTGACAGATCAACTAGAGACAAGAAGATTCTCGCCCATGCAAGACACGGGCGCAGCTGAGCCGTCGACAAGTGAGAAAGCCAAAGAAAAAGACACATGCACCAAGGCCCTAGATGATTATCTGGCGAGGCCATTCCAACCGCATAGGACAACTTCCCCTACCAGGCCCAGAGGCAAATTGGCTGACACAAGAGAGTTAGAGAAATTTGAGAGGAAATACTCTCCCAACATGAGGGGAGGCTGTTGTAAAGCTACCTTTACAAGCTTCACTTCCGGTGCCATCGGCGCCAGCTATGTCCCCGGCGCCAGCAGCACCCCTGCTGCTCCCGGCGCCACTGTGACCAGAATCCAGCCGGCGCCAAGTTCCTATGGCTGAAAATCTTTGATCGGTTCTAGCGGAGTCCAGAGAGCTCAGATCGATGTGTAATCACCTCACACGATCTAGGCATGATTAAGGGAAGCCTGGGGATCAATAAAATCTAGAGAGAGAAAATGACTTTCTAGAAAGAGAAAATCCTAGAGAGAGAAAAACGTGCTTTACCAGCTTGGGTAGAGTGCTTGGTATGAGGGGGGGTGCCGAATCACACCAATACTATAGGGGAGTGCGGGTTGCGACTCAGGGCGAGCTCCAACCAAGTCTCAGCCTCCCTTGCTGGAATGTTGTCATGGCTCTCGCCTTGGCATGCTAGCGCCCCGGAGACTAGGGTCGGTCACACACTTGAAATGTAACCTTCTCAAATTTATCAATAAATTGGGATTTTTTTCAAACTGACTCTGATTACCTTCTGGGTTTCAGTGTTCGGTAAAAGCGCCAGTTGTAAGGCCGCTTTCAAAAATTTTAACTTGGCACATAGCTGAGGGTCGTATCCCGGGATGCCAGCGGTATGCCGTCGGGACCATTCGGTCCGTGGCGCCAGCGGTATGCTGTCGGGACCATTTGGTCCAGGAACTGGTTGTTTCCATATCTGTCGCGGCTTGTGGTTCTGCGTGTTCCTTGCATGAACGTGAATGGGTTAAGCCCTTAAGGAACGGGCTCTAACCTGTCGGCTGAGTTGGATGGCTTGCTTGGGTGGAGGTTACCTGTTTATGGCTGTCCAGTCTGGCGTGGCGCCAGGTTGGCTTCCAGCGCTCGTGACGAAGCTTTCAGTTGGTTAAGTCTGATGTAAGTCAGACCGCTTGCTTGGAATGGATGTTTCTCATTTGTAACGAAGCTTCGAGTTGGTTAAGTTTGATGTATGTCGGGCGGCTTGCTTGGAGGAAAGTCACCCACATCGGGACCCCCGATCTGGCATGGCGCCAGGTTGGATCTCAATGTTGGTTTTCGGAACTTCAAGTTGGTTAAGTCTGATCGTTGTTGGCGAGTTGGCTGCTTGTATGTCAAGTGGGTTTGGATGGCAAGAGTTGAAGGCTGGGAAGCTAAGTCATGGTTCTCGTCTCCCTTTGGGATGCCTGCGCTACAGAGGCAAAAAAGACATTGATCAAAGCCAATACTCCACCAGGGCCGAGATCATTGCCGCGTTACAACCGCAACCAGAATGGCGGAATAAAGTCCTGAAAGATAGTAGGCGACTTCAGGAGTATTTAAAGGCACCAGCATGGAAGCGGGTGGATCCTTTCTACATGCCACTCAAACGCAGAAATCCATGGCCGGTGGGAAAGCCACGAGTAGAGTTGGTAAACTGGCCAGTCATTTTGGGAATTTCAGAGAGAACCTCCCCGGATGATCTGAGGCTGCAGTTACTCGACTTCGGACATAAATACAAAACAAGTGCCGATCTTTGCGTGCAAGAAAGTGCCGAGTATTGCAGATTCATGGCCTTGCTGATGCAGCAAGATTGTTTCTGGGATCGAGGCTTGGAGCTCATCAAAATCAACCCAAATGTAGCCCTCCAGTTGGAAGAAGACCATGAGATGATGGCCAGACTATACTACAGAGCGGCCTTCATGTCGTCATGCTATGTGGTGGAAGACTGGCAGGAAATGGGCTTCGTGGAAAAGGTAAGAGAATATCTGGGGCCCCTCAAATTCAGAAGTAAGCTCCACTTCCAAGTTTTTGAAGCCTTGGGACGAAAGATGAGCAAGAGAAAGCAAACGGCACGATGATGAGACGAGCAGGACTCGCAAGAAGTTCTCAGGAAGGCTGGAATGTAGCAGCCAATTGAGAGACTTCCAATTTAAAATAATAATAATAATAATAATAATAAGTTTTGCGGATAATAAGCACCTAGATTTTAGGAAGCGAATGAAGATCCACACTTTTCCAAGTGCCAAGCGAAAGACATCACCGGTGTTGCAGTGGGTCCTGCAACAGATTAGGGGTGGATAATGTTAGCAGATTCCAGAGAATCCCCAGATGCCGAGCCAAGCCGAAGACACAGAATACCTCTCACCCATGACCGAGGAGGTCTCAGAAGGAGGAGAGCAGAAGAAGCTGAGAGCCGAGCATGAGAGCCGAGAAATTACTAGCTAGGATGACAGTGAAATATCTATGTGAGCCTACATGGTGTATCCCAAAGAAGGAACGACCATGTAGGAGCTAGTCATATTTTCTAGGCTTTGTAAATAAATGTAGACCCCCCCTTAAATTAGTTAGAGTGAGCCACCTTTTGATGGTTACCTTTAGTGGAAGGGCAAATTCCACATGTAATTTCTAATTTGGTGGAATTGCCACTTGGGCTCCACATGGGTAGCCTTCTTGCTTATTTAAGGGCTCCCCTCCCTTGTGAAGGAGCTTTGAATGTATTGTCAAGTTCTCTTGAGCAAATAAAGAGGATCCTCCATGAGTTCTTGATTATTGCTAAGCTCCTTGTTCATGGCAATGTTCTTGAGTGAAATTTCTATGAGCATGCTTGAATTCCTTGCATTGTGGATTAACTAGTTTCTTGTTTTCTAGTTTCTTGCTTAGTTGTGGATTAGAATTCACTTCTTGTTTATGGAATAAGGTAGAAATTAGCATTCAAGTAAACTAAATAAGCTGGAATAGTGGTGTAGATCTTGCATACTCTCTTACTTTCCAATTTTTGATTGTTCTTGGGCATTCTAAACATCAAGAAATGAGTGTTTCTTGATTCTTGGACTGTCAAATGCTGTTAGGAATCTAGTTTCTTGTTTCTTGTTCAGTAGTTAATCTCGTTCTTGATTGATTTCTGATTCAGTAGATATGGTAGGTCTGCTCCCTGTTCCAAAACGTTGATCCTCTTGAGCTAAAGATGGTTACATGGTCGGTTTCTACATGAGTATCGGAACCGTGTCTCCCACTGACAGGCTGAGAAATACATATTGAAATCTGAGTAACACTTCTGCTTTGTAACTGTTCTAATAAGAAGAAGAACTATAAAGAATCGTAACTAAAGAAGAGGTAAAGAAATCATTAGAACCGTGTTCACAGATTCAGAGAAGCTGTGAACAACTATCAATATACCATAATCCATCCTTCTTGAAAGGAGAGGATGAGAAGCTAGAGACCATAAGAGATCCATCTCCATCACTTGCAATAGTGTCTTCCTTCTCATTGGTGATGTTGGATTGTTTGAGTTGATTCTTCTTCTTGAAGCAATTGGTGGCATAATGGCCTTTCTTGCCACAATAAAAGCACTTGATCTTCTTCTTCTTAAACTTAGATATAGAAGAACTCGAGGAGTCATCCTCCCCCTCATCTTTCTCTTTGTTCTTGCTTGAGGATTGTTGATATTGGCTCTTGCTCCTCCCTTTGTGCTTGTCCTTGACAAATAAAGCTTTGCCATCATTATGATTGAGAGAGAGCTTGTCCATCCTCAAGAGTTTGTACTCTTGTCTTGATTCTTCAGAAATAAGCACACTTTGAAGGGCTTCCAAACTTGGTACCTCTTCCTTAATGGCATAGGATTGGACAAGGTTGTTAGGTTCATTTCTCAAGCCATTGAGAATGACTTGGACTAGCTCACTTTCATTGATAAATTCACCAATGCATGCAAGCTCCCTATGAATATCCTTGACTCTCAAAACATAATTAGATGCACTCTCATCACTCTTTTGACTACTTTGGAGATGATTCTCACTAACTATACCAATCTCTCCAAAACTAGATCTACTTCACATCAAATGATGGAGTATGGGCAAAGTTAGGATCAAACACTCTTAGCACGTGTAAAATACACTAAGAAGGCAAATTTGACTCAAATACAATGATATTGCATGAAACAAAATGGCTAAGATCTCAAAACAATGCCTAGATCATATGTAGATAAGATTGATAAGCATACAACTGTGATTTGGGATCAAACAAGCAATCTCTTGACTAAACCAAATGTGTCCACCCAGGTCTAGGTGCCCTACCTAACCCTCTTCAAAAGCTTATAACTTTTGATTGGCTCACCCAAATGGAATGAAACTGATTGCATAAAAAACTAGACAACACTAGCTTTAAAACAAGCTATCTAGCAAGATTTTTGGATCAAACATGAAAGAGAACTCTCAAATTGAAATTGGATGTTCCTCACACATGTCTGAGCACCTAATTCCGTACAGTATCAAGTCAAATCCAGTCAATGCCCTATTGATCTCTTTTGATCCAAAATTGAACAAGATAGCTAGGAAAATGGATCTTGACAATTTCTAGCTCAATATTGGTAGAAAATTTTCATACTAATGGATGGAAATGCATGGTAACCTTAGGTAGGCTCTGATACCATGTGAATTTCACATGTGTGGAGTGTCCACCACATGTGATTATGATCTCCTAAGGTGTGTGGATGCACAATGATCAAGACTAGATTGAGATTCAAGATCAATCTTTAACTCAATGGCAAAAACACACTGCTTCATGCATTAACTCACTTCCAACGTACATACACACATGTGGAAAGTGTTCCAAAATAAAAACTAAGTACAAAATCAGCTTTCTCTCGAGTAGAGAGAGAATCCAACCAATAGCTCTCGAGTAGAGAGAGAATGCTAGTAAACACTGAGACTCAAAAATCCACTTGATCTCCAAAATACTTAGCATGGAATAAGACGTACAATGACACGAGTAGATCCATGGGCTAATCCAAGCTCACACATGATTGGACCACATATTTATAACCTCTTGATCCTATTGGACCATTGATCCATTCACCTCTTGATTCTATTGGAGCATTCTCAAGCATATCTAAAATCCTATTGGACCATTGATGGTTTCACCTCTAAATCCTATTGGACCTCTTGAACTTCATCAAACAAAATCATTACACTTGTCTACTATCCATTTAGTTCGAGTCTTATCTCCCACACTACTTTGGCTCAATAGTGGCATTACATGTGGAATTGGACAATTTGCCATCTATGCCAAATTTGACCCTATCAACATCCTACACCAAGATGCTTGACATAATAGATAACCTTTGTGTATTTTTCACTAGTTATAAGCACTCTTAGTAAGGCGATTTTGGAATTGCACTAGAGTAATAAGCAACATAAAAATCAAGTGCAATATCTTTGTAATCATTTGCAATTCATCAATTCCAATAACTTGGAATACCAATATGACATTTTCATTGACAAGAAAAAATATAAACTAAAAAAACATATGAACGTTCTGAAGATCATTGCATATTGAATTAATAGATGGATTAGTTATTTTAGTTCTATTTCATTGGTCATCTTATTTTTTAAGAGAAGACATCCTCCTGGTGAAAAAAGCTTCCTTTAAAAATTTGGGAGGAATTCTTGGATGAATCTCACAAGGCATTCATCATTGTAAATCATTGAAAAATGTATTTATGTTTTAGTGATTGCTAAATGGATAAACGTGAATTAGATAGACCCCAAGGCTAAATGGACCATGTATAAATGGTCACTAGCTTTTGCACAAGTCGAGAGTTGATAAAAGTGTGAGTGCTACTAGGATCAAGCAAGACTTTCACATATTTTCCTAAGACTTTGCTCTAACTCAAAATAGTTGATTAGGAAAGAAAGATAGTGTGGTAAAATTGAAAGTGCATGTATAATTACCAACTAAATTAATCTCAAACATACTTGAAGCTATCTTCTAGTCATGTTACTCAATGACTTGTTCATCTTATCAAGACACTATGCCTAGGCTTATTGCAAATGTAGCAAATATCGATCTTAATAAGCTTTTTTTATGACATGAACGTTGATCACACTAGCATCATTCTTGGATATGAGCGGCTTTCTAGCAAATTTGATAATTTGAGTATACTTATATTGAAACAAATGAGAGGTCAACATTGAAATTTTTCCTTTGAGCATATGTCAAGAGGCAGCTCTCTATGGATCTCACCTAGCTACTTGCAATGATATAGCTTTAACTTCTTTTACCCATTCATCATTTGATGCTTCTCAATCTATTGTTTATCAAGATGACTCATGTATATAAGCAACCATTTATTATAGTCAGTGCATTTTCATTCTCATCAAATTTTGTAGCAACAGAAGCAAACCGTTATTTTGATTCACTAGAACAGAGAAGTGTTGAGAATTTAAAATTCAAAATGCATTGGTTCTCACAAACCTAATGATTCACATTTCTTTAACTAAAAAAAGATCCACATCACAAATTTGTATCCTTCAATTTAAATTTAAACAGGCCATATTTGGTGAAGTCCAAGAGACTTTTGACAAGCTAGAACTTGTTGAGACAAACAATGTTAAAGAGGTTAGCAAGCCACACAAAAATGCTTTAACCGGATATCGAAATTCATGGACATCATGAGAATCTTTGACCTTTGTGTGAAATAGGTTATTCTTAGTTGTGCCAATAACCACAAGTGTAGTAGGATCAATGTAAAGTCAAAGCCTAAATCAAAAGAAAAGTACATGATGGAACTTCAGTCAAAACCATCATTAACTATACGTTGTAGGCAATCACTTATGAAAACTAAAATTTGAAAGGTACAATACATAATCTGTAGTCACTCTTCATGCTGACAAAAGTCAAGTCCAATAGAAATCAAACAACTACTATCCAAGTTTCTCTATGCAAGAAGGATGAGAAAAATAATTAAATCTGTGTAATTGTTAGGCCTAATAAAAATCATTACTCATATTCTTAAACACAAAAACAATTGTCACAAGACTTATAAGCTTATTGAAAATTCTAAACTTGATAGAATGCATCTAAGACTACAAAAGGATCCAACATCACAAGGCTCACTACAAGATTACATTGACACCTTCAGTCCAGTGGTAAAACATCAATCTATTTGCACCTTGTTGGCTATAGTAGCTCTAGAAGATGTGGAAATTCACCAGATGGATGTCCAGACAACGTTCCTTCACGGATATATACAAGATCAGGTCGTGTACAAATCATAGAATACATATAGATCCTATGACAGACTAATAAGGATACATGCACATATCTTGTTGATCTGCTTGAGTTCTGGGACACATTTCTTTAGACAACTTGGATCCTGGATCCATAGGTGTGTTTATCGGCTTGCAGTCTTCCATGTCATATCTGCGAAGTACATTGGTTAGATAGGATTCTTGGCTTATAGTGATTCTTATGCTTGTGTGATCTCTATTGATCTCCATATTGAGTAGGTAATGAATTGGGCCTAAATCAGTCATCTCGAATTCTGATGAAAGCAAAGATTTGGCTTCATGCAGTAATTAAGGAATCATCAATATATAGTGCTATTATAACATAGCTTGATCCTTTATGTCTGAGATATACATTTGAGTGAGCAGAACAAGAGGTGAAGTTATGCTGAAACAAGAAGTGGTTGATTCTTTCATACCAGGCCCTAGGAGCTTGCTTGAGGCCATATAGTGTCTTGTGCAATTTACATACCGAATGCTCTTGGCCTTGAAGGATGTAACCTTCTGGTTGATAATTCCTTTACTTTTTTCAAGACAAAGCAACCCTTCATCACCTCCCAAAACCTTGGTTCGTCTACTAGTGCCCAAGTGCATGGATGTTTGATCAAGAGATTCAAACCCAATCCATTGTGGGATATCGAGTAAACAAGTACCCCCAATTGAGCCCCAAGATATATCCAAGCCAAGAACTTTGAGGGATTATAACCTCTTATTCAATACCTTGGAGCTATGAGAAAAAGACGCCAAGGAGATTATCACCAATATCCAATTCCAATCCCACTAGCACCAAATCTTCTTAAGTTCATTTTCTGTAGACATCTTTGAGAGAGTAGTTTTGAGAGAAGGAAGGAGGGATGTTGGGATGAGTAGGAGTTAGATTAAATTCCAACACCCCCCCTTGAGCTTACTGCTACAAATCTGAACTGCAATTGAGATTTATCAGATCCACTAAGGTAGAATGTTTATCTCTAGACAATGGCTTTGTCAAAATATCAGCCAACATATTGTCTGTGTGACAGTAACTTAGTACAACATCTTTATTCTAAACTCTCTCTCTAAGAAATGGAACTGAATTTATATATGTTTAGTTCTAGCATGAGTACGTGGGTTCAGAGATAGAGCTATGCAGCTCTGATGTTGGACCGATATGTGGGAATTGCAAATCCTGTAGCAACCTTCTGAGCCAGATTATCTCCCTCACTACTGATGTAGCTGCAACATATTCGGATTATGTGGAGGACAACAAAATGCATTTATGCTTTCTACTGTTTCATGGTCTAAATAAGTAATTAACAAAAGTGCAGCTTCTGTATTACCATTATAGCTCAAAGCATAGTGCTTCGTAGTTTGAATGTACTTTAATACTCGTTGCAAAGCCTTCCAATGTTGTAGGCCTAGATTGGACATGTATTGAGATAGTGTGCTTACCGCATATGCTAGATCAAATCGTGTACAGTCATAGAATACATTATAGATCTTATGACAAACTGATAAGGATACCTGCACATTTCTTGCTGATTTGCTTGAGTTTTGGGACACATGTCTTTGGGTAGCTTCGATCCTGGATGAATAGGTGTGTCTATGGGCTTGCAGTCCATCATGCCATATTTGCGTAGTACATTGATTAAATAGGACTCTTGGCTTATAGTGATCCTTTTGCTTGCGCAATCTCTGTTGATATACCGAATAGGTAATGAACTGGGCCTAAATCAGTCATCTCAAATTCTGATGAAAGCAAAGATTTGGTTTCATGTAGCAACTGATTTGAATTGCTGACAATTAATGAATCATCAACATATAATGCTATTACTCTCCATATGCTTCAAATGCAACAATTTGGTTAAAACACTTCATATACGTGCATGGAGAGAAATTGTCAGAGTCCTTGTAATATTAACTTTTGGAAAATTTTATGAAACTCAAAATATTTTTTATGTACAAAAATTTTCAATACAAAGAATGTGGCATATTTAAGCTATTCTTATCTTCTCGGGATCTGAAAAAAATCAGTTTGGTGAAAATTTTCAAGAAATTGTGAATGATGATATATTTTGCTTTAAGCTTACTGATTTTGAACATTTAATGTAGGGTTGAAATGGTGTTAAAGGGCTTATTGCATACTAGGTTCAAGGTGTACATCCACATACTTCAAATTCAAAATGATCGTGTCTTGATATATATATTGTCACATATGTCATGGTATGCATGGTAGGTCACACAATGTGCAAAAGTGTTTTGAAAGAAAAAGGTGAGGCTTTTTTAGTCCTTGCCACACTTGAATATGGAAGGTGAGGTTTTGGTGTTGTTAGAATTAGCACTTGGAAAATTTCTAGAGTCAATAAACTATATGTATTCTTATCTATCAAGTATAAGTTGTGCCACAAGTATGGTAGGGTTGGTGGTTAGCCCTTTTGTGTATCATGTGGATCATCTAGAGACTTCAAATTCTTTTATAATATCATAAATATGGTCGGAGAATTGCTTATAATCACAAACGTCTCCATATCATGGTCATGATGTAAACAATTATGAAAGAATCTTGTGTTTGAATAATACAAAAAAAAAAAAATCTATTCATTTGTATATGA
The DNA here is from genome assembly GCA_029204225.1 of Diphasiastrum complanatum. Taxonomy (NCBI): domain Eukaryota; kingdom Viridiplantae; phylum Streptophyta; class Lycopodiopsida; order Lycopodiales; family Lycopodiaceae; genus Diphasiastrum; species Diphasiastrum complanatum. Next base: position 36,041,852 of record CM055101.1, read on the forward strand.
GCAATATTGCATGTGTTATTTTGTTAATAGTCTTGAACCTAAATTTTGATAATAGTCGAACTTGCAAAGTCACCCATATTTCATCAATATTTGTGTCCACCTCTTCATGGCTATTGGAGGGAAAAATACACAGAATCCATTATCCAAATTGTGTGATAGGAATACAATAAACAAATTAAAGCATGCATGTATTTGGTCCATGATAAGATACATATTAGAGCTTCGGTAATGGAGCAATTGAATACTCCACAGAAATAATATTTTGAAATATTGTTTCTAATTTGAAAGCTTTTATACTCTTCAAACCATGAAGCATATAATGTACATATCAATAAACAAACTATGCAACTCTCAATGATTGTGGATGGAAGACAAAGTTCCAAGCTTTATCCCAAAATATCATGGTAAAGACTACTGAGGAAAATCCAATAACTAAACCCAAATAGAGTCCAGGTATAGACACAATTTCAGAAAATTGATTGTCTTCATGTCGCACAATTTTGGAGGGTAAAGTCACGTTTTCAGAACAAGAAGTGTTTAAAGGAAACCCACAAAGACCAAGATTCCCAGGTAAATAGGAATTTATTGCAAAGGAATCAAAATGGTAACTTCTAGGAATTGGCCCTGATAAGTTGTTTCCCGAAAGAGCTAATGTACCCAAATTATTCAATTGTGTGAGTGTTGTTGGGATTTCACCTGAAAGCTGATTGTTGGAAAGATCTAACGCTTCCAATTCTAATAGCTCTCCAAGATTTGTTGGTATCTCACCTTGCAAAACATTGTGAGATAGAATCAAGTACTTCAAACCTACCAACTTACCAAGATCCAAAGGGATTGTTCCACTAAGATTGTTTTCTGATAAGTCAATGTATGCCATTCTCTTTAGAATGTATGTATATAGTATACCATAATCTCCTCTGGGATATAAGATTATTTGGAACTGAAGTGTACTTGAACCTCCCACTAGTGAATTGGTTGAATTTTCCTGCACTTTAAAGCCTTGTAACTCGGTCAAGTTACTGGGAATTGTGCCTGCAAATTTGTTGTTTGACAAATCAAGCAATTGTAGTTGTTGTAGACTTCCAATCCATGATGGAATAGGACCTTCAATCTTATTGTTAGCCAAACGGCGTACACGCAAGCTTTGCAAGCTTGAGCTATTGACCAATTGAGTAGGTAGGTTACCACTTAGTTTATTGCTACTAAAATCTCCAAGCACAAGACGTGTGCAATAAGCCAAAGATGATGGAATACCTCCAATAAGGTCATTTGCATTGACTGAAAATATTTGAAGGGCATTGAGCTTATTGAAATCAAGCTGTATTGGTCCAGATAGCCAATTGTTGCCTAGATCAAAATACTCTAGAAGTGTGCAATTGGCCAACGCCAAAGGAATGTTGCCACTCAAATTGTTTGAGCTTATATGTAGATATTGAAGTTGTGTCAACCTTCCCAATTGCATGGGTATGTCACCTTTATACATTCCACATCACCATGTCAAAAAACACCACAAACTCTACAAGAACTATTATCCTAAGTCACTCTTTCATGACCATTCATTAGGCTTTGATTTCCACCAAATCGACAAATTTTTTGACAAGTTACAAAAGTTTGAATTAAAAACTTTTGAAATTTAATTGGCATCATACCTAGCAATTGATTGTTGGCGAGTTGAATATTTTTCAAAGATGTGCAATTTGCCAAAGATGTTGGGATGTTGCCAGTAATATTGTTTTGGCTCAAATCCAAAACAAGCAATCGATACATCATTCCAATTGTTGAGGGTATGTCACCTACACATAACACACATATCATTAAAAGCCTTAAAAAGTATCCATTGCAGCCTTATATTATGTGATAGCTTACAAACTAAACATCTCAAAACTATCATGTTAATCATAAATAAAAAGAAAAACCTATTTTATATGAGATTGTTGGTGTTGAATGGCATGTTATTAGTTTGATCAACACAAACAATTCAACAAACCTATGCATTCTATACATTAGCATCATCTTAAGATAGTTTCTTGCTTCAATAATATTATACAATTCAAACTTGAACTAAAAATATGAATTTACATGTATGAAAGGCAATATAATGGAATATCAAGTTTCTCTCATGGCCACAATTCAATTATTTTACTTGTTTGCAAACCATACATTCACATAACATATTGGAGTCAAGTTGTCTCATCTGAATATAATTTGTTTACAAATTCAAATTGTATCTCACTTATCAATTGGTTGTTGTTAAGCCACAAAGCCACTAAGGAAGTGCAATTTGTCAATGAAGAAGGTATGTTGCCCGTAAGATTGTTCACATTCAAATCCACATATGTCAAGCTCTTCAATGCTCTCAATTTCATAGGTATGCGACCTGAACAGCAACCATTGCATGTTATTATTTAACATCATATAATTGAAAATTTAGATACCTATATTTTTAGATTTTGTCCTTGAATACAACATCATTGTCATATATTGATCTTGATTGAGTTATGTGTAAGTGACAAGCATAAACAAAAAGATGTACCTTGGGATACATTTTAACTTGGAAATAGATCACCTAACCAAAAACTTCCTAAATGGTATGAAAGTGGATGCGAATTGGGATAGTGACTGTGATGATCGTAGGCCAACCACAAGTATGTATTCCAGCTTTGTGGTATTTGTTTTTATTGGTCTAGTTAAAAGAAAAGTACAATTGCTCTTTCCACAACAGAAAAGGAGTATGAAGCAATGTATAGTGTGCAGCACATGAAGCCATATGATTGAGGCAAATCTTGGAAGAAATCGATGTGAAACAAAAAAAATCTTATGACTATGTATAGTGACAATCAGAGTGGCATTAGATAAAAAGAATTTGGTGTTCCACTCGAGAACCAAACACATCGAAATTCACACTTATATGTGAGAGATTGTTGAATAGGAAAATAAATGTTGTTCATTGTAGTATAGATGAACAACTTGATGATATTTTCACTAAGCTATTCATTAGAGAAAAGTTTGATAGAATTAGATCAAAGTTTTATGTACTTAAAGATTGGATGAAAGTTTTCTGACTTTAATGCTATATGTATAAGTTTGGATGAAAGTAAAGTCTACTTTTAGGGAGAGAGTTAAAATAAAAGTAGGCTTATCGTATCACTGTACTATGGGGCCAGTCATGGGACTAGGACCAGTCGTACATACGACTGTCATGTGCTAAATCCAAGCAGCCATTACAATGGAAGTAAAGCTAAGAGCAAAAAAAGTACAATTTGAAAGCATTCAAGATAGCATATCTATAGAAAGCTAGAAACAAGGAGATCTCCATGGAATCACATTAGGAATGAATGCATGGCAGAATAAACTATCTTCATCTTTTTAATGCATGACTACACCTATCAATTTCAAACAAAGCAATAGTGATAGAAATCACTTTTGAACTTATAGTAACTAACTTTGAAATCGCCAGTACTACAATGATTACGTAGCCAAACAATTAAGCATCGAAAATTATCAGACAAATTATTGTTTGCGAATTAGTCGCGAAGAAATACAGAAACGCATACATTCTGAGATGAAAGCTGAACGCAATGAAAGATAGTATTGATTCAGTATGAAAACGTAACAGAAGTAAATGAGTACAATCAGTTGCGGATCGAAACCGCGTACTCTATGCTATCTCTGAGCAACTAAAATGAAAGTCTGAATTAAGCGCAATGTTGATAAGTAGTAGCGCAATAGCAATATCTAAAACAACTCTAAGAAGTGAGCTAGAATGCTCAGGAGTGTTCAAGTTCGCAGGCTTGAGAGAGAGAGAGAGAGAGCTAATTATTTAAATGCTTCTTCTGATAATTCTGATAATCATGATATTGTATGAATATGAACAACTATTTATACTAAGAAATTAGGTCGTCAAATGAGATCGCCAGTTGTCTGGTGATCCGTTGGCATCCATCCGGTCCTTGTCATTGATTGTTGATAAGCGGTGAAATTGGCCGTAAATGTTTTGTCTGCATAAATGAACCAAAACTGTAGCTCTGCAAAAATGAACTAAAATAGCCACATGTGACACTGTCGGGTTTTTTGTGAAAAATACGAAAAAGGAGAGGGTGCCCTCAAATCTCATTTAGGGTTGCTCCACACTTTGCCATAGTCATTTCCTTAACATTTGAGGCTCTTTGAAAAAAGCAAAAAATGCGACATTGTGATTTTACACGAGATTTCGAGTCAGACGAAAAATGCAAAAGGAGACACTACATTTTTCAATGGGATTTCTGACAGGCAAAAAAGACAACACTGTCGTAAACTCCGTGTAATTCTGTAGACTGTGTAATAACACTTGTAATTTTGCAGACTGTGTAGACACACAGGAAAATCCATAGAACTGGATAAACAATGGATGGAGATTAAAACCGAATAGTCGATTGGTAAGAAGGAGAATAATCCAACACTCCCCCTTAATCTGAATCCTTGAATGCCTTGACCTTCAAACTTAGTTCTACACAGAATCTTCTGTGTGACTCCAAACTTAATGCTTTAGTAAAACCATCCACTGTCATATCTTACATTCTACAGTACTACAATCTGACCTCTTCGTTGATAACTTTGTTTCTAACAAAATGATACTTCAGTTCAATGTGCTTACTCTTGGAATGAAATCTAGGGTTGCTTGATAAAATGATGGCACTTTGATTATCACAAAATAATATCGTCGGAGCATATTGATTCAGACCGATATCTGAGAGTAAATGTCTTCTTTGATAACTCCATTGAGATATGTTGTCTATACATCCATTTGATGTATTTCCAAATTTGTTGCAGTGGCAAATGATAGCAAAAGTCAAATAGAAGAATGCTTGACTACTAGACTGAAGGTCTCAGTGAAATCGACGTTGTGTACTTGAGAAAATCCTTTGGCTACAAGCCGTGCCTTTCTCCTGTTGATGCTTCCATCTGCATTGTACTTGACTTTGAAAATCCATTTGCAATTAACTACGTTTCTGTTGGCAGGTAATTCGACAATTGTCCATGTCTGGTTCTTGATAAGAGATGAATACTCTTTATCCATAGCTTCTTTCCAGAGATCTGAATCAGGCTGACTGAGTGCCTCTTGGACGACCGTCGGTTCTTGAACAAGATAAGCTACAGACTCGTCGATATACCAGTTAGGTGGTCTGCTAGTCCTTGAAGATCTTTTGGGTAATACATGAAGTTAATTATTTCCATCATACTGTAGTTGCTGATCTGCAACATCATTATCTTCTAATTCGTCATTGATTTGTTGTTCGTCGGAAGTAGAAGAGCTTGGACCTTCAATAGGAATAGTCGACTGAGGAATTGGAAAGTTCAAAGCATCAGAAGAATCTAATAATAGGTCGGCTACATGGGGACTGCCCTTTCCCTTGAGGTCTTGAAACTGATCTTTGATGAAGATGACATCTCGACTAGTGAATATCTTCGACTCGATGGGATTGAACAACTTGTAGCCTTGATCTAAAGTAGTCTAGCTGATGAAAACACATTTGATACTCTGAAAGTCGAGCTTCTTCTTGATATCATGAGGAATCTACGCAAAAGTAGTACATCCAAAAACTTGTAAGTTTGATAAAGAAGGTTTGGTATCTGTCCAAACTTCGAGTGGTGTTTTGACTGAGAGGCCTTTAGTGGAACATATGTTCTGAATATAGGTTGCTGTTTAAATAGCTTCAGCCTAGAAGCACTTCCGAAGTGTCGCATGTGATAACATGCACTTTGTCGATTCAACTAAGGTTCTATTCTTCTTCTCAGCAAAAATAGGAAGTGATGTATTGTTGCTCAATGACGTTGTTAAGGCAATAGTCCTTGAATTCGTTGGAGATGTATTCTGCCCCGTTATTTGACCTCAGTGTTTTGATTCGTTTACCAGTTTGATTCTCAGCATGCTTTTTGAAATGTCTGAATTTGATGAAAGCCTCTGATTTCTGTTTAATGAAATAAACAACTATTCTTCTAGAGAATTCGTCAATAAAGGTAATGAAATATTTTGCACCTAACAATGAGGGAGTTTGCATAGGTTCACATATATCTGTATGAACAACATCTAACGCATATGGTCTGATCTAAAAGGAATCCTAGTCTGCTTTCCAAAGATGCAACTATGACATACAGGGAGATCGACCTTACTAGAAAGATAGTCGAGATCAAGAACCATGGATTGTCTAGACATGTTCAAAATAGATGCATGATTCACGTGTCCTAAGCGATGATGCCATAGTAATGCTTTATTGACTAGAACAGAGGTTTTCAAAACTTGACTAGACTCATAATGACAATGTGCCAATCTATATAAGTAACTCTGCCTCTTGCCGAGTGCAAGGATCTTATCACTCCTATCAATAATTCTGCATTGATCAGATTCGAATTCTACCTTATGTCCTAAATCTCTAATTCTACTTACTGATAACAGATTTGTAGAGAGTTTAGGAACATATAAGACTTTTGATAGTAATTTGAATTTATCATGCAAGAATCGCAATCTTACAATACCTTCACCTTCAATAGTGTGAGTACTATTGTCACCAAGATAAACAAATTTCTTCATGCTGTAAGGAGTGTAAAAGTTGAAGATCTCACTTTGATTGGTCATATGTTGAGTTGCTCCAGAATGCAGAAACCATGAATCATCCAAAATGTGCTTTGATCTTTGACCATGAATGCGGCTTCGTCCATTTCGACCTAGGGAGATGATGAAACTGTGTTTGCTTGTTGGTAAGGTTGCTTGACTGTATTTTTCGCTTGGAGAATTCGGCAATCCTTGATCTCATGGTTATTGTGCTTGCAATACCTGCAAAACATTTTTTTCTTCGATTGTGGATTCGATGATTGTTCTTGACTTTGAGTCTGTTTTTGATTCGTTGCAGCCTCCTTGGAGCTTTTCTGTTTTGTCGCTTCGAGCCTTTGTTGACATATAGAGCCTGAGAGGAGGAAGTAGACGGAGTGTCTTGACTTCTTCGATTATCTTCTTGTAGCAACATAGTGATAACTCTATTAAGAGTTAAACCTATGTGTGTCGATATGATCATCACCCAGTTCTCATATGTAGAGAGCAAGCTTGAAAGCAACGTCATGATTGTGTCTTGATCATCTATGACTGATCCAACAGCGGCCATCTGTTGCAAGAGATTCTTAAACTGGTTAATGTGACTCTGAAGAGAATCACCAGTAGACATTTTGAATGTGAAGAATTTCCTTCGTAGATGTAACTTATTAGTTACGTCCTTCACATCATATAGTGAGTTCAAAATGTCTCAAACGTCTCTTGACGTTTTAGCTTCAGCTATGTGTCCAATCCGTGTATCTGATATATTGAGGATAATAAGCGCAAAAGCTTTACCATCCTTCAATTTTCACTTTGAGTCGTTGTCTTCAACTTTTACTTCTATACCTATAACAGCATCCCATAACTCATTGGCGATTAGCAAGGTCTTCATCTTAAATTCCACAAATGATAATTGAATCCATTAGTACTACAGTGATTACGTAGCCAAACAATTAAGCATAAAAAATTATCAGACAAATAATTAGTCGCAAATTGTTCGTGAATTACTCGCGAAGAAATACAGAAACGCATACATTCTGAGACGAAAGCTGAATGCAATGAAGGATAGTATTGATTCAATAAATGAGTACAATCAGTTGCGGATCGAAATCGCGTACTCTATGCTATCTCTGAGCGGCTAAAATGAAAGTCTGAACTAAACGCAATGCTGATAAGCAATAGCGCAATAGCATTCTCTAAAACAACTCTAAGAAGTGAGCTAGAATGCTTAGGAGTGTTCAAGCTCGCAGGCTTGAGAGAAAGAGCTAACTATTCAAATGTTTCTTCTGATAATTCTGATAATCATGATACTGTATGAATATGAACAACTATTTATACTAAGAAATTAGGTCATCAAATGCGATCGCCAGTTGACTGGTGATCCGTTGGCATCCATCCGGTCCTTGTCATTGATTGTTGATAAGCGGTGAAATTGGCCGTAAACGTTCTGTCTACATAAATGAACCAAAATTGTAGCTATGGATAGGGCACATGAGACCTATCAATGAAATCCCAAGGCTCACATTCACAAGAGGAAGGTAGGAGCTCTCCTTTGCAAATGAGCCAAAAGATTCAAAAATTACATTGGATATTAAATTGCATTGTTAGCATTGATATACTAAAAGTACATGACAATGATGAGGCAGTTCATCAGCGGCAACCCTAGCTATGCATGGGTAGCCACCAAATGTTGACTCCACCTCTTATCAATGCAAAAAATTGCTCTAACACCACTATAAGGATCTGACCTCTCGTGGATCATTAAGACTCTGTTGCCAAACACCAAAAGGTTGACTATAGAGCCAAACGACCCAAACAATGAGAAACTGAAGATCACCCCTCAACAACTTCACCTTCGAGCCACGGTGAATGAATACAAGAGAGGAGAGGATTCTGATAACTACAAACCAAATTTGAAAGTGGAGTAGGACAAGTTCGTATAGGTATATATAGACTCCATGAGCCTAGGAATATTTTTTTTTCCAAAACCCTAATCCATAACTAAACTCAAGGGCAATTATCATTGATACTCCTCTACATGTATGTAATATAATTGTCAAACACCATGCATTGCCCAACAAGCCATAATTGGAGTGCTTGGGCCCTCTCAAGGTTATTGATTACAATCTAGCCTAGAATGGTATATTGAGACATAATTAATAAACTCAAAAACTGGAGTGCCAATTATTCACATCAAGAATTATTCCGAATCCTTGAACTAGGATGTGGACATGACATGATCCATCACAATCGATTAACACAATGCTATACTGACCAAAATCATTAGTCCTTAATTCTCATATTCCAACAACATGAGGACTGTATCTGATTGAGACACTATTACAATTTTGGCGTGTTCGATTTGATATAATTAGTGATGTGAGCCAAAACAAATCATAAATTAGATTAGTTCAAAATCATAATTCTTAGTTGTATGCTACTAAGCCCCAAACCATAAAGTAATATACATTTTAGCAAGGACATAAAGTCAACATAACTAGAATGCAAAATTTCACCAACCATTTTACTTGTTTCCAATCCATACATTCAAATGCAATATATTAAACTCCTAACATATTTTAATAAAATATTTCTCTCATAAGAGAGAGAGAGAGAGAGAGAGAGAGAGAGAGAGAGAGAGAGTAATAAAAGATGTATTTGAAGTCAGATAAGAGCCTCTTCGCCTAGCGTCATTGCACTTGTTCAAGTATATGATTCATTCATAAACAAATTCAAATACTATCTTACCTGTCAATTCATTGTTGTTAAGAAACAAAGACGTCAAGGAAGTGCAATTTCTCAATGAAGAAGGGATGTTGCCGATGAGACGATTCCTACTCAAATCCAAAGATATCAAGCTTTTTAATGTTGTCAATTCGATAGGTATGTGACCTGAATATCAACCATTGCATGTTAGTACTATACATTATACATTTATGATTTTGGATGTCTATATCATTAGACTTTGTGCTTTACAAATTTGCATACAATACAATGTCATTGGCACTTAGTATTTAGCTCTTAACGGCTAGTCCATTGATGCAAGATTGTATTGATTTGAACTCATAAGCCAACATCAAGATTGTTGTACGTGTTTGTCATAATGAACATTGTTGGATGTAGTTCACCTATTTTTCATTCGCATATTAATAAGCCACAAACTAGTAAGTAGTATGCAAAGACAGAATTTTAACAAAATTACAATGCATACAATGATTCTCAAAAAAAATATTGATTAATCTCTTCATTTGAATGCATGCTTTGTCAAAACTATAATAAACTCAAAATTTCAACTAGTGATTTTGTTGTAATGTTCAAGTAATAAAAAAACTCAACAAATCCATTGATCTACTACCTATCAATTGGTTGTTGTCGAGTTGAATATAATTGATCAATGTGCAATTGGCCAAAGAAGAAGGGATGCGCCCTGTCAAATGGTTTGTGCCTACATTTATAGACAATAATTGGCTCATCATTCCCAATTCGACAGGTATGTTACCTGCACATCAAACAATCTTAAACAAGTCTATGAGTTATACAATTGTAGGTGGCTTCATTAAATCTAAGTTTCAACAAAAACAATTAATGATTTTATCTTTTTGGTAGCAAAAAAAGAAGCATAATGACAAAGTGTGGAACATATATTGCATGTCTAAAGCATGAAAAAGGCCACCTTGCATCCAAGTAGAATGTTTATATTTTATGTATCCAATTCGATCCAGTTGGCTTATAAGTTGGTTAGTAGTGAACTTAGACAATGATGTGCAATTTAAAAAGAGGAGATCTTACCCGTCAATTTGTTTCCACTCAGATCGAGGTAATGTAGCTGTTTTGAAATTCCAAATTCAATGGGTATGCTACCTATTCAAACATCACATGTAGTGTTACAATTTTAGATATATTTCCTACATATTTTTAAGCCAACCTAATTTTAGTAAAGTATTACATTATGTACACATTGTGATAGTTAATGAAAGATGTAACAAGAATCTAAGGTCCATAGAAGCATAGAGAACAATATAATATTCATAAACTATATGTTTGATCAATGATGGGAGGTTGACAATGACCACCCACTTGCAATAATAAACAATGATGTCAAACAACATTCTACAATTTTAGCGAAAGCTGTCCAAAGCAAGACCAAGTAGTTGCACAAAGCTATGGATAACTACACAATGCCATTTAAGGGAATAAGGGAAAAGTAAAGATATCTGTGAATATTAGATTGTGTATTGTGATTCGCTTCCTTGTCATGAAACATTATGCAAAGTCCAAATTATACATGTACACTCATAAGTATGGAATCTGTGGTGATCTAAAACAATATAAGTACATTGAGATTGTAAAGTGTTGAAAGTACAGTACAAAGGACCATAAATGAACCTACATAAGGCTCCAAGAGTGATTGATTGATTGATACACCTATCTCTTGCAAAACTAGTCACAAGATCTTGATCTACAAAAGCAATCTTGGATCCCACAATCAAGAGCAATCAAAACCATTGATCAAACATGGAATTCTGACCCCACACGTTGTGGTACCGGACTTTAGTATAGCCTATTATCAGAGATTAAGTGGAATCAAGTTTAGATACCAAAGCATTCACAAAAACTCAAGACAAATGTGTAGAAAACTCAAGATTGCCAATTTGCTCCAAAAATTCTATCTTCTCACTATGGAATGATAGAGTGTATGTACAATATAGCTCTTCTCCTTTCAAGTTAGGTGAAAATCCAGCATGTAATAAGAAAGATGATTGACCATTTTTGCCCTAATGTGTAAATCTTACCTAGCTCTAGAATTTTGCCTACTTGATGGCTAGGGTGGTTATCCACCTCCATGATTCAAGGAATTTGGCCCTATAATGTAGGAATTATGACCAAACGAGCCTAACTAATCCTATGAATGAGATCTAGACTATCGGTAGCCTACACACGTGGCAACATGGACTCACACATGTGGAACCCACCTATGTACAAATTACATGATTTTGATCATGCTAGATTTGCCAATTTTTGGCACTTTCTCACATAAAGCTTGTAGTGTGGTGCATGAGCATTGTCAAATATAGGCTGTGTTCTTAGAATTATTAGTCATGTTCTTGATTTAAGGCCATGAATTTTCTTTCCAAGGTTACATCAATTAAGTCATCAAAACAATGTCTGCACTCTCTATTTCTACTTCTAAACCACTATATTAATTAGCTAGCAAGAATTAAGAATGTTCTGTCATGGGTCATCTAATAAGAAGTATGACTACATATAAGGGGAGACTAGATGGTCATGTTACCAAGCAAAAGTTATATATCTCACGGAAGTGCATGATTAAGCCGCATGGTCCAGGATCTAAGGACGAGCAATAGCCTTGCAAACTATAAGTTAAAACATATTATGATTGTTAAGCCCAAGATACAATCCATGATATGCAACCAGGAGCTTACCTGTGAGTGGGTTGTTGCCGAGCCATACACCCAAAAGGGACGTGCAATTCGTCAAAGAAGGTGGAATATTGCCTTTGAGATTGTTTTGACTCAGATCCATATACCACAGCCTAGTTAACTTTCCCAATTCTGGGGGTATACCACCTACACATCCAACGATGCACATTAGTATGGACAATGTTTTTGTAAAGTGTCAATCGTTTCCTTGAAAAAATGACATAGGCATTCCACAATATGGCTAGCCCAACCAATCCTCCATAATTGAGCCAGGAGGCGGCAAAAGTAAGAGAGTTGGTCTATAATACTTGATGTATAACCCTCAACTGCAACCTGCTAGTACCCTATAGAAGCCAACAATGATCATTCAAACATTGTCTATCTACTAAGTAAGAACATTTTATCTAAGCACAACAGAATCAGATTACATAAACAGCAATTGGAAATTCCAATACGTCCTTGAATAGCCTCACCACTTGAGATTGTTCTCAATTCTAAAGATCTATGCTCAAGAAAAAGGCCCAAAATCAACTCTCAGACTCAAATTACAACAGCTGGACTGAGGTCAAATTCACTAGGCATGGCATCATTCAACAGTTGAGATAACCTTATTAACAAAATTGCAATGTACCAGGAGAAACTAGAATTAAAAGCATTAATCAGCAGATGACACCTGATAGAAAATTTCTGTTCAAGGTCAGGCTCTGCACAAGTGATGTGCAATTCCCCAAAGAAGCTGGGATGCGGCCAGTGAGGCTGTTATTCCCCAGTTGTAGTTCTTGCAAGTTCTGTAACAAGCCTATTTCCACAGGGATGGGGCCTGACAAGTTGTTGTTAGAAAGCCAGAGTGTGGTTAGATTTTGCATCTGTCCAATCTCAATAGGTATAAACCCTGACAAGGAGTTTGTTCTCAGATCGAGGATAGAAATATTTCTGCACTGTCCAAGTTGAGGGGGAATCCTTCCGTATATACTGTTCAACGAGAGGTTGAGAGTGGAAAGAAAGGTGAGGTTCCCAATGAGAGGTGTGATTTCCCCCTCCAGGTTCATGCCTGAAAGTTGCAGTTCCACAACGCGCTGCCCTTGGCAAGTCACCCCCACCCACGTACACGGATCATTCTGATTTGCATTAGTCCAGTTCGCCATAGCTGCGGATTGGCTTTGGCGCATGCTGTCCCTGAAGGCCAATAAGACTTGCTCATCATTCGGAGACAGATGTGAGAAGTTAGAGCTCGTCAAGTGCCGAACCCTGGAAACCATAGCTCTATCTTTAGTGTGGAAGCTGCTTTCCGAGCTGGCAAAATCGGCCATCTCCCTTGTTTGATCTATCAGAGCTGCAGCAGGGTGCCCAAGTGTAGTACTTGCAACCAAATCTTTTGTCTGTGATGCTCCTTCTGTAGATTGCTGTTTATGGTTGGGAACTGCAGCCTTCTCTGCTTGCCTGCACGTATCCTCGTTCATCAAAGCTGGTCCGTTGCGATCACAACTTTGGGCGAGTGAGAGTTCTGCCATGGCTAAAAGCATGAACAGAAGCATTGCCGTCATGATAACAGCCAGAACTGCAGAGCTGAGCACTGAGCTCCAATTTCCCTACCCACATCTACACGACGAGGATCTATCTCTCAAAATTCTACGGCATCATGCTGACTACTCTTTGATCTGCACGATCTCAATGCATTATTTTTTGGTTTTAGAAGTACGGGTTTAGCAGCAAAGATGGGCAGAGGCAAAATCTCATGGGGTGTATGATATATATATAAAAAGGCGATTCACTCTCAGATCATTGCATCTGGGCACATGTCTCCTAGACGGATTTGAATCCTTCCACAGCCAGCTTTCAAGTTAGCCTTTCCATAAGAAAGCTGATTAGTTATAAAAATCTTCATATTAAGCTTTAATATCAGTAGAAATTCAACTGATGAGTCATGACAGTCTTGTTTTCTGCCTTTACACCTTTTCCCGGAAAGTATACACAGCCTTTGAAAATGCTCCTTGCTTGGACGGCAAGAGTCATACCTCAAGACTTTGTGCAAGAGTAAAACATCCCCGTCTGCCTTCAAGATTTGGTGAGGATTCTTTCATCATCTCTAGTCAACATGTTTGTCATTCACAAGACTCTTGTTGTCATATCATGGAGTTTCTATTTTAGTCACAAGATCACTAGGCACGACCCTTTTCATATTGCATGTCATTGAGCACCGAGACTTTTGCTGTCCTATTTGTGTTCATATTTCAAGATAATTTAGCATCACTCTTTTCATAACATGTCATTGAGGTTACACTAGTCATGAGTCATGGGTGATGCTTCTCCAATAAATGCTTGACTTGTTACTTAGATACTAGGAAGAAGGTCTCACCTTTGTGACTTGATCATTGATAATTCAAGATTCTACAAGGATATGCTAAGGATATTTATTACTTGATGGGACCTGCAAAGTTGCATTATGTGTTGACTTCGCCACCTATTCTAAAGTTGACGACCAGAAAATGGTCACCACAACTCCAACAAAGCTTAGGCTTTGAGTTTTCTGCCAAACATGAAGGTATGTATATTGGGCAACCCTCAAAAGGATTTAGATCTCACATCTTGGGTAGGGAGAAACTCGCAAAATGCCAAGACCCACACATTCATAGGGACAAATTAGATGAATGAAGTATCACAAAATAATTAATAAAAATAAGAATTCCAAAAGTATGCCATTAATTTCAAATCATTTGTCAATTCACAATTCTTAAAATTCGATTTAAATAGAGGAATAAATATGATAGCCATAACAACACACATATAGTTGGAAAGGGGCCTTGGCATTTTGGGAGTCTTTCCCCGCCCTTGATTTAACAAAAATGTAGCACATGGTGTGCTATCAATTTCATGTTGCTACATGATTATCTAAAGATCAATTTGTTGTTTGGTACACAGTTGAAATTCCTACTAGCCAACAAACTTTGATTAGGTGCCATGTGCTACCCTTTTGCATGACCCTTTTGCATGCCACTACATGATCTTTTATAAATAATGATTGTTGTTTGGTACATCGTTGAAAATCCCATTAGGCCATCAAATTTTGAATAGGTCCATCAAAAGACAATTTATTTTTTTAAGGTATCTACTTGTTAACCATAGTAACGCTACTACATTTACCTTTTTTCCATGAAGAGACTTCTTAAAAACATAGATAAGGCTCGTACCTAAATAGATGTGGTATGTTTTCTTGTGAGCATGCCATAGTACGTCCACAAATATTGAGTCTTCATAATATAACACTATTGAGTGTTGATTCGTAAGAGAGAGATATCACAAGCAGGTCCTCAAAAACTTAATGAGGAATGTATACACTTAGCAAAAACCTTTTGTTATGAGCAAGCACGAGTGCTATCTACCATAGGAGTGTACTTGAGCCATAGGAGTCTACCATAGGAGTGTACCATAGGAGTCTACCATAGAGGTGTCGTACCTGAGCCCGGAGTATGCTTGAACGATAAACAAAGCTATTATAAGTATCCCCAATATGTTGAGATGTCAGACCGGTGATGCCGAAAACGCAAACATTTTATAACAAGACGAGGTAATGAAAAGTTAGATACTATCCATGAGAGAGAGAGAGAGAGAGAGAGAGAGAGAGAGAGAGAGAGAGAGAGAGAATTGATTATTGAGAATCTAGGGTCATGGTTGATACTTGATAGGGGAGAGAGTGTGAAAGATGAGAGTCTAGAGTTTAGGTGATAGGGAGTGATTTTTGAAAATTTGAAATAGGTGAAATTAGGTTAGAATTTAGGAGTGGAGAAAGGAATGAATAGGTGAAAAAAGATGATGAGATTGATAGGGTTAGATAGTAACAGTAGGAGTCTAGATTAGAAGTTAGAACATAGGAATTAGAACTTGGGGCTTAGAAGGTAGGGTTTAGGATATACATATAGGTGTTAGAGATTTGGAAATTGGAAATTGAGATCAATTATCATGGTGAAGGCAAGAGATCTACATGGGAACACATGACGATTGTTGCAAGATATGGCATCTCAAGTACAAAGAGGTGGACTTCCAGATAATTGTCACTTACACAAGCAGTCCTTTGCAGGTCTGAGCACACCTCTTGGGAGATGCTTGCACACAGGTGCCACGAGACATTGGATTGGCGACACCTGGCAACGTTGTAGTTGATGCCATGATGCACCTTGTCTCATGTGCAAGTGATGTTTGCTTTTCAAGTTGTCACTTTTAAGTTTCGCTTTACCTTTCATTGCAAGTTGTTAGAACTTGGTAGTTACGTAATATGTGTAAATGATATATCATAATTGATTATTGATTGCAAATTGCTTATTAAAAATTTGCCTTTGAATATTGCTCTCGCCAATGATTATCATTAATAATTATGCACATTCAACATTGCAATGTGAATCTTGATTTCTAGTTCCTAATTTGTGAACACTGAATCATGATTCATGATTGATGTCCATTTTAATTCTTGAACAAAAAGTTTAGTGTCTCTGAGTCGTCCTATTACGGCCATATTAAGCTAAGAACATGGAATAGTCCTAATATGGTAGGCCTTTCGGTATTTGAGATTATTGGTTATGCCTCGATTTAATTCCATGTCAAGGCCAATTTGTGACTAATGACCTTGAGAGGACCTAGACACTTTCATTAAGACATATGAAGTAGTGCATGTACGTGTGTGACTGATATATGCATGAGGACTACATGGGAGCTGTGATCTATTCATAGTTCGATTGCATGGGGATTCCACGAGTTCATGCACATGATTCTACTCTCTATATATTGAGGTAGAGATTCTCCCGTCGACAACTTTGGGTTCAGGTTACCAGATGCTCTCTTCTCCTCAAGCATTCGCATGGCATGGCTCGGGGGCTAGATCCAAGATTGATCTAGAATTTGTTGGGTGATTTTGCTCCTACATGTCTCTTGTTGTGTTCTCATATCCTCATCTTAGGGATCCTAGTGGTCTCCTATCCTCATCTTAGGGATCCTAGTGATCATTACATTGGTATCAGAGCCCAACTAAGATGCGGTCATGGATGGGAAGGAGATAAGCTCTACAATAGGCTGGAAGTTGGAAGCACTTGGATTGGCATCGTGGATTGGAGTGCTTATTTCTCGAGAGAGTCGGATATGGTTTCGCTAACTCCTATGAGAAGCATGCTTTTCGAAATTGGGCGGTAAAGTGTTGTTCCACATGTTTGATTTTGGTAAAGATGTTGAGAATTAGTGGGAATTCATTAGTAATTTCATGTTTCTTGAGGAAGCCTTCAATTGATGTAGAATGATCTGCTATGATAGATTTGAATGCTTGTTATAGATAGATCAAATCTAAATCGATTTATCCAAGGTCTGGACTGTTAACAAGTTGACAACATGATTCCGGTGTGCATGTTGAGGATTAGGAGATTTTCATACTCAAATTCCTCCTGTGAAATGGAAGTGTTGTTTTCTGCGAGATAGCACCATATAGAATTTCTGTTCCCTGTAAAATTTTGAAGTTTTTCTTACTTCAAGCATAACCTGCATGTTATGTGAAAAGCATGAAGTAAGGTGTGGAATAGCTCTCCTTTGATCTATAGCCCATTACCTGTCTTTGATTGTTAGTGGATGGACCCTAGCTAAGAACCTCAAACATGCAATCTGTTCTTCTCTTGAGCTCATGAAATTCCAAGATAGCTGCTAGGTAGTCGTTAGACAGCTAGTTTGTGCCCTACAGTCACTTTTCCAGAGCTTGATTAGACTGTGGCAATCGGTTGCGCGTCCTTCCCTTCAGTCAGAATCTTCAAGAATTGTGAAGTCGCACTCGCTTGTTATGAAATTTGAGTTGGCATCTGGGAATAGGACTCCCAGTAGAATAAAACCTGCATTCTATATCCCTTTTTCTGGGAGCTTGAAGCAGAGCTCGAAGAGATCTACTTGCTTGATTGAAGTGTTGGAGGTGTTGGAGATAGGGCATGGATTGACTGCAGGTTGATTTCAGTTATGGAGGCATGAAAATGGAGATGCAAGCAACAGTCCTTGTTGCTCCTGGTAAGGCAACGACGCAGCAGAGGCACTCTTTCAACGATGAGGTTGCGACGGGAGAGCTCGATCTGCAGTGGAGGCTCTTGCAGCTGTGGGGAGCTTTTGCATGCTCTTCCTTGGAAATCCCTATTAGGGATTGCGGCCTCAATGTCTTCCTTGGAAACAAACCCTTTTATAAATATGGTTGTGGCCTAAAGGTTTGCATGTTGTGCATGGGGTTTTTCTTTGTGTTATTGAGTAAACCCTTGTGTTCAGGTAGGTTTTGGCTTGTTTTGCATGTGAGGGGAGCCTTATGTATGTGATTGGATATACCGTCATTGGCTAGCCTCTATTGGTAGCCTCTATTGGTAATTGCATGGAAAATGGCTAGACCTACTAGTTGGTAACCATGAGTGAAACCTATATTGATTTAGGGAGAAGATTTTGGAAAATCTTCCTAAACCAACGGTTGAGAATGAATTATCATTTCTCAAAGCCATAACCAAGAAAGTGTGTGAAACATAATTTTGCAATCCTAACTCGCAGTCTATGAGCTAGGATCATGGATTTAGGATTACGGCTAATTATTTTTTCACCGTGTTTTTCTAGTCGGTACCTAGTAAATGGAAATTGGATTACCAGGTGCTGTGCTAGTTACCGATTTTAACTCTGGAGTAAGTGTACTTCATGAAAATAGAGTTTAATTGTGTTTGTGGATTTTTAAAATCCATATATTTTTTTCTTTTCAGTCAAGAAAACATCGACGTTTTTTGCTATTGCATTCTAAATGACTTCAGTCATTAAGAATGGCAAGCAAAAGCTTTCAGTAAGATATTTGTTAGAGTTGAAATTCAGTTGAACTGATGAAGTAAGTGCTGTTAACAAATGGAGGTAATTCTTTATTCGACACATGGGTTTTTGTCGAATATAGTAAAAGAAGTATCGGAATCCAAATTTTGTGGATTTTCCATTCATATACTTTCATTAGTTGCATAAAATTTGATTGACTTTAACGACGTAATGCTAAAACCATTAAAATGAAAAGGAAAAATGGATTATCATTTACTATGTGTCTAAGGAAATTTCCAGTACCTTAGCTGATGAAGTTTTTTCGGGGGACCGAAAAATCTAAGAGAGGAAGAGAGATGGACATCCGAGTTAGTAAATGAGTTTGTATTATATAATCTGGATTTTTTAATCTTTGAAAGAGACATGCATACTACGTTATGGAGAAGTTCCATAAATAATTTGTAAAATGGGAATTTATTTAGTTGAATTATATGAGATATCATATATGACCATGAGAATGACCATGAATTTTGGTATGATTTGGATGAAAAAGAAGTTAATCAACACATGAATCTTATTTAACCTGTTAGTAATGGAAAAGTAAAGCTAATTACTAATCAGATGAGGTTGACAATATGTCAAGAAGTCGCGTGTAGAAGTCTTCTTGTTGAATCACCCTTTCATAAATAGATTATTAATATCCATCCGAAACAAAACTTATGGATTCTCCAATGTTTTGATTATGTTTAATATGTGCCTATACATGGTACAGGAAATCTTGATGAATTAATTGAATTTGAAATATCAGATGAGGCTGTTAAGGGTTTTTTTGAAGGAAGAGCTGGTGGTATGGGACATCAATAATTTTAGAAAGAAAATTCTAGGACTGTAAAGATCTGATTATCAGTGGCAAATTTTAGTACCTATTCGCGATATGGAAAAAAAAAGCCATTGGTTCAATTTTATCGTTATTTTGTGAAATTTTTGAGGTTTAATTCAGATCCCAACTAGGGTATCTCATTATTTACAAAATTAGAAACCCTTGATGTTGGACGTAATTCTATTTGGTGTGGTGGCTACTCTAGATCTATCCATGTCAAGGTTGTAGTAAAGTGATAGACCAGTTTGTCCACTTTCTAAGATCTACATAAACCTTACAATACGAAAGAGAAAGATAGCATAACAAAAAAAAAAACGCCAAGGCTTTCCAATTGGTGCTCGGAAACTAAGAACAATCTATTTTAGACTTGTTAAGGCTTCCCAACTAACAAGTCATCTAACTAAGCTAAAGGTTGCTAATGTTTACTCAACTAGCAAACTCGTTAATCTAAATCTAACTAACACCCAAAGGGAAATGGAAATAAGGATTGCGGCTAATTAAGCATAAAATATAAAAAGCATGCCACAATAAATTCCTATGAAAAGAGGCAAGAGGAGGCCCGCGCACCTTCCCTCAAGCTATGCACCTTCCAAAGGGAACACAATGAAATAAAAAGATAATCTTAATAGAGCAAATTAGCATAATCTCAAAGTGTTATTTTACAAGGAAAATGCCTCTCTTCTTATAGCAGGGCCTTCTATAAGTTTCGACTATCTTATGGGATTATTCTTCTATCTTTAAGTCTCACAACTTCTAACTTAGAAACAGTGAGTCCCTTTTCTTTAGAACTCAATTTCAGTTTAGAATCTTTTATTTCTAAGCTTAAGTTTTCTAACTTAAGTTTAGAAGTTTAGAACTTATTTAAGCAAAGGAAAGCTTTTTTCTACTCATGGTCTTATAACACACATGCCATGGTAGAAGTTTATTAATAATTACTCACATGTGGACTTACAATACACATGTCATAGTGTTTTATTTCTTTTTTTTTATATATATTTTGTTACTAACATTATCTCCCTCCTTATTTGATTGGCGGTCCCACGCCAATGGCAATGTAAAGAACCCCACTCCTTATGGTGTGGGAGGAGTCAAAGTCGGTGCAGCTTGTAGATGTGGAACGTTTTGTAAAGTGCTGCTTTGTAGGAGATGAAGCTTTGAAGAAGTATGAGCGTCTCCAAAAGATTTGGCTCTTTGATGGGTTGTATTCTCAATGCCCACATTGATGATTCAATAGATGATGTACAAGAGCTTGGATTGTTGAATATGGTATGAAAACAACAGAAGGTGTAAATGAACGGTAAGGAGATGCAGATGAGTGTAAGTGGTAAGATATGAGTCAGATATGGGGGTGGTAGTGGAGGTGAATGAATAGATAAAAGGTTTGGTGCTCATAGTTGTCTCTTGAAAACATGATGTTGGCAGAACTGTGATTGCAGCTTCTTTGAGGTATATTGTACCATTGAGAGCTCCATGAAGAATTGCTTGGACTAGAGGTTTGAATGATCCTTTTTTTTTCTTTACACATAGTAGTGCCCTTTGAATGGTCAACAAGTGAATAACTTGTCTGTTTCTTTAATTGCAAAAATACCACTTGTTGTTTTGCGAAAAACCTCCAAGGTCCTTTTGATAATATGCTTGTCATTGCTGGGCGGGAGTTCTGAATTGGCATCGTTGGTATGTTGCAGATGTTGTAGACTTGTCTGCTTCATGAAGTGTTTCAATTGAGAACTAGAGCAAGTTCAGAATGATTAATCGGGTGGGAATGAGGTCTTGAAGCGTGGATGGGAAAAGTGAGATGAAGTTTCAAGATTAATTATATGGTGGAACATGGGAGAAGGAATGTAATATAATCACTAATGTGTTAAGTCTATTTCTCAGTTTAAAGGAGGAAGAATGTTATGGCCATATTCAGCTAAGGACATCTAATAGTCCTAATATGGTAGACTGGCCCTCCAGTGTTCGAGATTATTGGTCACACCTAGATTTTATTCCACATCGAGGCCTGTTGGTGACTAATGACCTTGAGAGGACCTAGACACCCTAATTGAGACATATGGAGTAGTGCATGTATGTGTGACTGATATAGGCAGGAGGTATGCATGAAGAGCTATAACTTATTTATAGTTGACCTACATGGGGATTGTGCTCATGCACAAGATCCTACTCTCTATATATTGAGGTAGTGATTATTCCATTGACGACTTTGGTCTAGGTTACTTGTAGAGCTCTTCTCCTCTTGCTATCACATGGCATGCTTAGGGGCTAGATCCAGGAGGATTCTCTAGGAGGGATCTAAGATTGGTTGGGTGGTTTTGCTCCACAGTCTCTCTTGTGTTTTCTATCCTCATCTTAAGGGTTTTTCCCTAGTGGTCATTACAGAATGGGTGTGGATTGTCCATCACCTTCAAAAACCACCACGTCAAGGAGCCCCCTGCACAAACGATCCACTGGGGCCAGTGACATCCAAAGCCCGAGCCCTTCTATCATTCCCCTCTTCAATCCCATACTCCACAGACTCGCCTTCTCTCTGAGATCGAAAGCCATCAATTCTTCCAATTCCTCAGTCAGATACTTTTTATGATAGATACAAATAAGATCAGAACAAGAATGCTCAGCACTAATAGCCCATGGAGAATAATTCCTAAATAGAAGGTCTCTCTTTTCTGGTTTCAACCGCCAAGAAGCACCAGCTACTGAGAGAAAGCATATTGGCAAGCTGCGATCTGTAGCTGGCTGATTGCTTTGATTTCTGAAATTTTGATTGCTGCGACCTGTAGCTGGTCACTGATTTCTCTGAATTCTTAGAGTCCGATCTATCCTACGATGTGGGTTCTGGAAGTCATCCGACCGTGAGGACTCCTGCGACGCCTGCAGTGGGTTTGTCAGCTCTGTAACTTGCTATGTGTCTCTCTCTCTAACCGTCGGCTACTCCCTCTCTCTCTCTCTCTACGAAGCCATCAGTTGAGATTTTCTCTCTACTCCTTTTTCTCTCTCTACAAGTGCATCGGTTGAGTTTTTCTCTCTCTACGAAGCAGAGTGCATCGGTTGAGTTTTCCACTCCTTGCCTCACCTCTGTGCTCGGTAATAAAATTTGTCGACATTTTTCAAAAAAAAATTACGATTCTTAAGATCATCCACGAGCACCAGAATGCACCATAGAAATAACTGGAAAAAAAATTTTGCCAAAAAATTTAAAATCTTCACGACCTTTTCTATTCTTCTACGAGCACAGGAATGTTTCGTGGATTCCAAAAATTTATTGAATTCAATTTTGACTTTTCTTTAACCCCTTAATTCTAAGTTGTTTAAATTCAACTTATCTTTCATTCTTTAACTCTACGTAACTTTTTTATTTGAGCTCAGATCCCAGTGCTGTAAAAACCAAAAGTGATAAAAAAAGATGAGCCTGACACTGCTAAGTTATTAAAATTGTGTCATTATTACTTTTCAAATTTCCTTTTCTAGAGTCGGATTTTACGTGTTTTTTTTTATTAGTTATTTTTGAAGTTCCATATCTTTTCCGTTTGAGCTCAAAATTCGATGTTGTAAAAAGCAAAAGTCCTCAGTTTCATATGAACTTCAAGGTTTTGCCATTCTCAGTTTTACTCATCATAGAACTCTGAGTTTTAAGTGGGTGGAGAAACTGTCAAAATCTCATTTCCTTGCAAAAATCTAGCTTCACAATTTTTTCTATAAGGGTCTTTAGAAATTTACAGACTCATATTCTCCCTTGATTTGTCAAAATGGATTCTGATTCTGATTATGAGGTGGAATTTGATAATCAATCTGAATATGATGACCAATCATATTGCGATTATCAGTACGAGGAATAAAATGATGGTATTTCAGATCAATATTATCAGTATGGAGAGCACGGTGACAATAATTCAGATCAATATGAGCAACACGACTCATATGGAGACTGTTTGAGTGTTGATGACAACTATTCTGACCAAAATAAAAACCATGAGCTACACCAGTCAAATCAATCTAATATTGATGGTGGTTTTTATAGTAGTGACAGTGATGATGAGCAATATACACGACAATCAAAACATCATTGCAATTCACAAGGTGATGAGCACGCACTACGGTACATGAGTTATGTGCCAACTTGAACAATCATCATCTCATGTGCAACCTTGCATACAGAATAGCACAATCAATAATGCCACTCTTCATACCCATTGTGGTTCACCATTACTATTGTTCCATGGACAATCGAGCCCTACCAAAGAAGTGACGGAAGAACTGCAGGTTTTGAACCAACAAGAAACGATACTAGGTAAACTGCAAGCCACACAAGATCTAATAGTTGGAATATTGCAAGAAATGAGACAAGATCGGCAAGTAAGAAAACAGAATCGTCAAGATGATGAGGTGAAATAGACAAAATTGTTTGTTAGCCTAGCTGGTGGGCAAGACAAAATTGTGGGAGCTGATCAAAGATGTAATGAGCCATCTACTTCATTCCAGCTACAATCTCCATCACAAAATGCAACACCTTCTCAAGATGTCCAGAGAATCGACATGGATAAGGAAAAATAGGTATTACAGAGTCATATTGGATATCCGGTTGGACTTGGAAATAACAGATAAACGTTGGAACAACGAGCACAACAATCTATAGCAGCCAGATGTGTGCCAACGAATGTTCATCAAAATGTCCAACAAAAAGGTGAAGCTTCAAAGATCCAACATTTTGAGGATGATGAACAATCTGATAATGGAAGTCAAGACTCAAATCAAGGAGAGCACATTGATATTGATCCTGAATGAATGATCAACATTGGGAACTTGCTACAATCATGTCTTGGGAATCAAAATGGTAGTGATCAAGAGGAAATGCCTGGTATGGAAGATCCAATGCAGGAATGAATTCAAATGAATTTGATGATTCTTCATCAACGTCATCAGAGGATGAACCAGAAGTGCAATTTGACAAGGAAAAGCAATTACCAATGATGGAAATGCTTATTCAACACATGGATCATCCAACTTCATCAACAGCTCTTGATTCTCCATTGAATTAACGGAAAATACAATGTCAATGCAAGGACATCGAAAATCAGTTGAGGACAACAAACATGATGCGGAGGATTATGAGAACAATATTTTTGTTTTCAATATCGATCTTCAATTGAGCAGTACAAGGGCCAATTCAGGCAAAGAAGTTGTCAATGAGGCAAATCACTCAAGGACCCTATCTTCCTTGAGATCACCAGAATTATCACATCACATTCAACCAGAAAACTTGTCTGAAACATCTCGTGAAATGGGATTAACAGACAAGGGCACAACTGATCTATATGAATGCTTCACATTCGGTATAGAGTGCACAATGAAATGTGATGAAACTTGTATTATACAAGCTAGAAATTGTCCTAGCTATGAGATGGGACAAACAATCAAAGATCTATTATATCACGGTTTCCAGTTTGTGGTTCAAAATATTCGAAATATCAATATTTTTGAACATGATGATCTAATCTACGAAACATTTTTCGTAGAGGCTTTGAGTGAAAAGAAAATTATTACTCTTTGCAAGCATCTCATTCACTCAATATTCTTGGAAATGAATGTCCATTCAGAATATCAATTGTCATTTCCAGAGATCAATCAAAGCGTATTGGTTCCTATATTGAAGATTGATCATGCCAATAATTCCTTCATGCAGGATCTTTTCAATTCAGATGCAAGGCTTGTGGTTATCATTGAAGCATTTGGATTGAACAACAAAGTGACTACCAAACAACATGACAAAATCTTTAGCCCAGCACAGCCCCAAATGCAATGCCAAAATACGATCCCAAAGGAATTGGATAGATCATCCAATTTGTCATGATGCCAAAGAAGCAAACAAAAGGGGACATTGCAATTTGGGTTACAATAAGCAATGTGGTGCTTCATTAAACTCTTCTTCGACGATCAATTTTTTCTCCATGGGAACAAGGAATACAGTCTAAAGCTAGCAAAATGGATTCAATTCGACAGCTTTGGATCTGTAACGAGGCAATAAATTATTATTATTTTTGAACGACACACCCTTAGTCATGACTACTTAACCAAGGCGATCAAACTGATCAGACAAGCGTCTTCATTTTTTAGGACAAAAATGTTTAAGTAGGGGGAGTGTCATGTACTTTTAGTACATCAGTGCTTATCAATGCATTAGAATATCCATTGTAAGCTTTGTAGGCCCAAAAGGAGCTATTAGCCTTAAGAACAAGGCGGATCCCTCTTTAGGCCCTCCAAAGTAATTAATAAGGATAATAGGCCAACAAGGGCCTTAACAAGGGCTAATTATCCCTCAAGATAGTTAAGTGAGAACATTGTCTATAACTAGGCAAGAGACATCATTTTGTGGATCTTTTGGCTCATTTGCAAGTGAGAGCTTCTAGCTTCCTTGTGAATGTGAGCCATAGGGATGTCCATTGCTAGGTCTCATGTGCCCTATCCACATGAATCAATGCTCCATTTCCACTGATTGTACTCTTTCTTCCATTGCCAATGTGATTCCATTGTGATCTCCATGTTTCTAGCTTTCTATTGATATGCTATCTTGAATGCTATGTACTTTTCTTGCTATTAGCTTTACTTCTTTTGTGATTGCTATTTGCTTGAGATTTGGCACATGACAGGGCATTTGTCAAGATCTCGACCGAATGTTTTCTATTAGATCTCAATCGCGGGAATTTGTCACGATCTCCACCGAGTGTCTTCTATCAGATCTCAACTGACACTATATATCAGATCTCAACCAATCATATACATCATATCTCAATCGACACAATATATCAAATCTCAACCGAGGGCTTTAATTTGCAATCTTGACTAAGTTAGCTCCAAAACAAACGTCAACTCTATATTGAACTAGGTTCTAGTATTTGCCAATTACCATAAATCTTAACTCAATTTAGTGCAAAAATCCCTACATAAAAAATTGTGCCATTTGGACACCCAACATTATTAGCTTGTGACTCATCCCTTGTTTAGAACAATATAAAACAATAAAAACGATCCCTGTTCATAGATTTTCACCACAGACCAAATTTTTGTCAGAATTTTCAGATTTTAGGCCTTTTTTTTCCATCAACTTTTTGAGTTTTGTCGCATTTTTGCATTTTTACTAAAACCCTAAACCTTCGCTTTTTTTTTTTTCACCCAAGATCTTCGTTTTTTCGCTTTTTCCTAAAACCCTAAACCTTCGTGTTTTTCGGTTTTTTCACCACCCAACACCTTCGCTTTTTTCCACCCAAGACTTCGCTTTTTCCAGTTTTTTCAACCACCCAAAACCTTCGCGTTTTTCGGTTTTTTCCACCACCCAAAACTTTCACTTTTTTTAGTTTTTTCAACCACCCAAAACCTTCACTTTTTTGGTTTTCTCAACCACTCAAAAGCTTTGTTTTTGTTCGCTTTTTCCCCACCCATGACCTTCACATTTTTCAATTTTTACCATTGCCTAAATTGTCGCATTTGTCGTTTTTTTACCAAAGCCTAAATTGTTGTTTTTTTTCGTTTTTTGCCAGAACCCCAAACTGTTGCTTTTCTCGCTTTTTTCGAGTTTGCGTCACCTCCGTGTTTTTTGCTTTTTCGAACCCTACACCTGTCACGTTTTTCGCATATTGCACAACCCTACATTGTTGCATCCCAAAAGAGATCAAGAGGACTACATATCCAATCCTAAGGTACTCTAGATTTGCTATGGATCGTCCTTACGATCCGAATTCCATAGAGGACTATTCACCAGAGATGGTCTCTCCATCTACCGAACAGACTCGATTTAATAGATATTCTAGGATGAAGTCCCAAGTCCAGGAGCCCTCAACCAACCCATTTGACAGATGGGAACCCATGCATTTTGAAGCTCCATATGATCGCCCAAACTTTCACGTTGTCGAATCATCACATGCCCGAGCTCACTTAAATGGGGCTTTTGCAAATAATGTTCCGCGTACTGAAAAATGTACTCCCAAGTTAGATTTACCTAAGTACAACGACAATACTGACCCTCAAAGATTTCTTCAAGTCTTTGAGAATGTTGAAACAAGCCATGTCTGATGTCATTCGAGAAGAAGACGAGGGATCAGATGTCGATGAGCCATGTGAACGGAGAGCACATCGTGCTGTCCAAGAAGCTCGACCAAATGAGGAAACAAGAGAACAATTATGGAAAACACAAATGGAATTGCTTAACCAGCAACAAATGGAGAAACTCACAAAAGAGTTTCAAAATACTCTCAAATCTATCCAGAGTTCGATGTCGGGTCAATTACCCGCTGGCCAAATCCATCATAGATGAGAGAATACTTGGTTCTAGACATGAACCCTCACAACAGCTGGCACTCTTAGGTCCACCTCCAAGGGGACAACCTAATCCAAGAGCATAAAAACATAGACATCCTCGAGAATTTGCACAAATACTATTACATACCTATGTAACTAGTAGTACTTCAGACCCCTAATAGTTCATTTAGTGTTGGAGGCTAAATGGCAAGGTACCCTTAGGATTAAGGGTATGTGCCCTTAGATAAGGACAGACAAGTGACTATACCTTAGTTGGAGGTATGGAGTTACGTGACCCTTGGATAAGGAGTACCCTTAGTATTAAGGGTAGCTGTCTTAGATTAAGGTACTAGTGTCCTTGGTAAAGGGCAGGTAGGTGTCTATGCCTTGGATGGAGGTATGGAACCTAGAGAGGTGTTAGAAAGTCATTGGATAATTATTTTTCTAAACCTTGGGCCTCAACCTTGAACCATATCATTTTATTGGTCTAGGACCAAAGTATACTTGCACAACTTGGGCAATGGGACCTAGTAGGAGGGCGCCCTTCTAAAGTGTCCATTGAGTTCCCAACTCTCACAAGAAAGGCATTCAAAGAGTCCTAGGTTATGGAAGGAGTCTCTTGACAATCCATAAGCCTATGGAGGCTCTTGGAGATTCTTTAACTCTCCTAGGCTTCTCTCTCTCTCATTGGATGTGCATGGAACTCCATAGTGCATTGGAGGGGTCCATGGGTCATCTATATGAGGGTAGTAAGGCGTCCATTGGGAGGGGGAGATCTCTCTTGTTTGCTTTGCTTATGCTCTAGTGTTGCTACTAGTGTGTAGAGTGCTTTCTTGTGGTAGTATGCTTAAGGTTTGGATCTTGCTTATGGTATGGGACATAAGTAGGGTTTGGATCTTGAGAATGCTATGGAGCGTTGTGGTATACTTGTGAATTGTTTATGGTTAGCAAGGGGATGCCAGATAGGTCTTGCTTGGAGCTTGGATCTAGCTATGGTTGGGTGGTGAATACTTGAGACCAGTTTGTTATCTATCTTTGTGTTTAAAGAGTAGGGACACAGGTGGAGGAGAGATCCTTGGAGGCTTGCAGATCCTTACTTGCAGGTGGAGGCATTCTAGCTTGGAGTTGGGGAGCATCTTGAAGCTTGCAGGTTGCTTGGAGGACATTTGGAGGCTCTACCTTAGATTTGGAGGTCATCCTCACCTCTACTTGTAATAGTGGTATCATAACTAGACAAAGGATGGTAACATTTTTAACCTTCTTCAAGTTTAATTAAGATCTCCAACTAATTTTTTCTTGGGGAAGATTATAGGCTTTTCTAGTTGTAGGAAGCTTGTAGTTGAAGTACCCAATGAATCTAGTTCTCTTTGGAAGAGAGTAGTGATGCTTATAGAATTGTTTAGGAGCTGATTTTTTATCATGTTAGAGAAATTTTAAAGTGGGCTTTGGGTTTTTAAAAGTTCTGAAAAAAGATTTGTAGGATGGGTAGGGGAAGTCTTCCTCTACATACACAAACTTTTTTGGCAAAAAGATTGATTCTAGCTATGTGTTTTGATCAAAACTAGAACAATTTTTGCGGCGAATAAGCACCTGGTTTTACGAAAGTGAAAGAAGATCCACACTTTTCCAAGTGCCAAGCGGAACGCCATTATCTGACATGTGTTGTAGTGGGTCCTACAACAGATTAGGGGTGGATAATGTTAGCAGATTCTAGAGAATCCCCCAGATGCCGAGCCAAGCTGAAAACATAGAGCATCTCTCACCCAAGGCCAAGGAGGTCTCGGAAGGAGGAGAGCAAGAGAAGCTGAGAGCCGAGCATGAGAGCTGAGGATTACTAGATAGGATTACATATTGTTTCCATGTGAGCCTACATGGTGAATCCCAGAGAAGGAACGACCATGTAGGAGCTAGTGACATTTCTAGGCAATGTAAATAAATGTAGACCCCTCTTGAATAAAGTAGAGTGAGCCACCTTTTGATGGTGACCTCTAGTGGAAGAGCTATTTCCACTTGTAATTTCTAAATTAGTGGAATTGCCACTTAGGCTCCACATGGGCAGCCTTCTTGCTTATTTAAGGGGCCCCCTCTCTTGTGAGGGAACTTTTATTGTATTGTCATTTCTCTTGTATGAATAAAGAAGATCCTCCACAAGTTATTGGCAATTGAGAAGCTCCTTGTTTATGGCTATTGTCTTGAGTGAAATTCCTATGAATATGCTTTGATTGTTTTGTAATTTTCAACATCCTGATAAATTAAATAGGCTGAGATTGTGGATCAGATCTTGCATATTCACTAACAATCATGTCCTTGATTGTTTTTGGGCATTTCAAGCATCAAGTGAGGTGTATTTCTTGATTCTTGGGATGCTAGAATGTTGTTAGGTAGTTAGCTTTCTTGATTCTTGTTTTTGTTGTGTAGATTAATCTTGATGTTGTATTATTCCCTGTTTTCTTAGAGTAGTTTAGTAGACAGATTTGTAGATTGCTCTTTGATTCAGAACACTAATTTGTTGAGCAAAGTTTGGTTACATGGCTTGTAAATGCATGAGCAAGAGTGAATGAAACTATGAACTGACAAACGATCTACCTAGAAATAGTTCTAAATTAGAGGACCTAACTGAAAAGAACTGAGTTCTGAAAACCGGCAGAAACACCTGGTTTCTAAAGCGGAAACCACCTAAGAAGAAGATGTAACGAAGTATGAAGAAAAAGAAAATCATGTTCACAAATTCTGGCTAGAATCTGTGAACACATGTTTCAGAACCTAAAACGATTATTCAAAGATTACCAAATAACGATTTCATCATATTTAATAGTGGAGTTTTATCCACAAGATATTTTGGGTCCAATCCCTTATCTCCACGTGGCACCTGCCAGGTGGATAATGGTGCATTCCATTAAGGTTGTGCCATCAACAACTATAAATAAATCAATAGTTTAGTTCATGAATATGTTGAATCAATTCAAATTTTAGGAGTAGTCACTCTTCTTCTTCTTCTTCTTCTTCTTCTTCTTCTTCTTCTTCTTCTTCTTCTCTCTCTCTCTCTCTCTCTCTCTCTCTCTCTCTCTCTCTCTCTCTCTCTCTCTCTCTCTCTCTCTCTCTCTCTCTCTCTCTCCTGCCATAGGTATAGACTCATCGTTAATAAGCTATTGCAATTACAGTTTGTTTATGAGCGAAATTTGTAGTAGAATTAGATACGCTATTATCATAGTGCAATCAGAGTAGATAATAGATGAATTTATCATCATTCAACAATACATATTGCATTTGACAGTTTAACACATGACTTGTCTTGTTCTATTGTTTTATGTTATTCATGCTATTACGATCTGAGTTCTGATAATTGGCAATGAAACGATACTATCATTTTTTTTGTACTTGTGAATGATAAGAAATTGTATTTATGATAGTATCGAAATAGTTCACTTATTACATTAACTATTGTTCTTTCTACAATTGAACTAACATTGTCGAATAGTTATTCGACTCATATACAACCATTTTCCAACATGGTATCAGAGCTCTAACATCAGCTTTGGTACCTAGTTTGAAGAATTTATTTTTATTGCCAGATTTTCAATATCAAATTTGTCTACTATGGATGTGTCATCTTTGATGACTGCTCTTGAAGGACGTGCGAGTCTGTGTTCAAAAAACTGGAAGCTCCATTCCTTCGATTCTCTTCCTACAACAACATAGCGATAATTACTCTTGACAGAGTTAAATCTAAATATGTCATGATAATCATCATCTAGTTTTCGTATGTGGATGCTAGACTCGATAGTAGTGTCGTTACTACGTCTTGATCGTCGATGATTGATCTAACAACGGCCATCTGTTGTAGGAGGTTTTTGAACTGGTTATTCTAATTCTGTAGTGAATTACACGTCTATCACGTCGTACAATGTGCTTAGGATATCTAGACTTCTTTTGATGTTTAAGTTTCAAGTACATGGCCGATTTGTGTATCTAAAATGTTAAAAACAACTAGCGCAAAGGCTTTGCCATCCTTTAGCTTCCATTTGGAGATAGATGTGTTGTTTGCTTCATATCTAACCTCGACACATTTGACAATATCATAGAATTCCTTAGCCATTAGAATAATTTTTCTTTTTCAATTTTCACAAATGGAAGTTAGATCCATCGAGCTTGTCTACAATGAGATAATCCTTGTCTTGGGAATCCATGTGGAACTTAGTCTAAGTGTTAGTAATACCTATCAATGACTTAAGAAAAAAAAACTAGTGTTATCATCAAAAAAAGAATATTATTATTCTATTTGTTGATAGAATTAGGTTCCAAAGGAACCTTCTAATATCAAGCATTTGAGATCAAAAATCGCTATCAAATAACTTAAATTAGCTTTGATACCATGTTGGTATCAGATAAACAAATCAAAGTGTTGAGTTGAATGACTCGATTGATTCTACTTAGTTCTGATTTCGAAGTCGTCAGAACCGCTAGGGTCGATTACATAGACAACACAAAGTCTAATGACTATTAGTTATGAAAGTGACAGACAGTTTAGAAAAATCTATAAGAGAGCATAGCATTCACACTGACATAATTTTGAATGCAATAAGACAATGAATTAATTCAGATATATTCCCACAATTTTGAAAAAATTGTGGTCCACCAATTTGCGCTTGACACGAAGATGGTGTACACACCACCGGCCAGTGTGTGCACGACATCTGTCTCGCCACATCAACATGTTTCAACACATGTTGTGCGACATGTGTCTAAATTTTTTGTCAGCACACCACCAGCCAGTGTGTGCACAACATCTGTCTCGCTACATCAGCATGTTTCAACACATGCTGCATGACACGTGGCAAAATTTTTTTCAACCATACTGACATGTGTCTAGCAGAAAGTATGGCCCACATCTGGCCATGCATTGTCACGTTGCAACACGTGCCAATTGGACCATGCCCTCTCTCTCTCTCTCTCTCTCTCTCTCTCTCTCTCTCTCTCTCTCTCTCTCTCTCTCTCTCTCTCTCTCTCTCTCTCTCTCTCTCTCTCTCTCTCTCCCCCCCCTTTGTTTGTGTTTGTTGTCTTTCTATGCATGTTGTATGTCTCTGTCTCTGATTTGAACTGCTCTGTCAAAACATTTTCTTTCTTCTGAATGCAGAATACACATGTGGACCCCGGAAGCAATCCAAACATCCAGGTCGTGGGCGTGGGAGGCCACCATCGAAGGTGAAAAAGATGAATTCGCCAAACATGAAGTTTCTGGAACTTAGCATCACCGTTTGCTGTGGAGGGGGTGACGTTAACGTTCGCTTGCTACCTTTGCTGCAACAGTTTCTGACAGATAAATGTATAGCTGGGGTGTGTGCTTTGGAGAGGGGAGGCACACTGCTGCACTTGCCTTTTCAAATGACATGTCGAATCATGGCCACCAGTGCCAAAACCTTGAACTTGCAGATTAAGCACCAGTTGGGTTGCAAGCACCAGCAGGAGCTCTGGTCATGTGCAAGACACTCACACAGAAGGGTTCGCATACATTCCATGGTATGGTAGGCTACTGTTTGAAGGATTTCGGAAAGTCTCATTTCCAAGTTGCATTGCACAGTGTTAAAACTGACGATCTCGAGTTTGGGAAAGAGCTTTATGCGAAGCTGGGGTCTTCTGAAGTGAAGAACAGAGTTTGCTTGACTCCATGCAATGTGTTTGAAAGGGCGTTCATGTACAACCTGTTCTACTTGGGTCAATCTTTCGTAGTTTGTCTGTTGTCAATCTTAAGAACCGCAAAGTATTTTCCTTCTACGGCTTGGGTTACACCTTCAAAAGATCTTGGTATGGATGTAGAGGAGCGAGCATCATCAGTGTGGCGGGCGAAGTTGGTTCCTGGCTTGGTAATGTTGGAAGATGTTCATAACATCTTCTTTGCAAGACAACATGCACGTGGACGATACTTTGAAGCAAGAACACGAAGCATTGATCATAGCATTCGCAGTGCAAATCCGAATGCAAACACGTCGACTGATACGTCCACACCAGAGACGCCTCTCTCACCACTTGCTGATGAAGAAACTACATATATCCCTGTCGATCATGACGTCATCGATAGGAAAACTATTTTCGGATAGTGATCTTCTGTTGTTGTATTTATGTACATAGTCTGTGTACGGATGCATGTTCCAACTTTGTTTGCCTTTTAGGTTCAACTATCCACTGTCACAGAGTACGCTCAAAAACGTTTATGCATCCTTCAAATGCTACGCCAATAGTTTTGTAAATATAAATACAACAATTTTATAAATACAACAAACAACCTTGCTCTTCTTCTGTCTGCTCCGTATTCTTAGCTAATAATTGGCATTTTGCTGCATTTCTTATTTTGGTTTTATTTTTTAGTTAACCGGTAATTCTGCATGAATTTTCCTTGCAAAATTAGCTTCCCAACAATCTACTGTATGCTTCGATTCAGCATGTTTGTGCGCACATATGATTTTTTGAAATATTTTGAGCCTAATTAATTCAAGTAGTAAAGAATACAATTAGGTGAAATGACAAGCACAAGACAATTGCGGTAGTAACCTCATACTCGAAATTAATCCTTAGCTCTATAATAGCTTCAATGAATTGAAGATCATTTGATAGCTTATTCTAACTCTCTATTTGAATATAAATCAAAATAATAACATTTGCAATCTATTGATTAATTATCCAATTTTGAATGGTTGATTTCTTGAAATATGGACTATCGGATGATTATAGACATATATAATTGCATGAAGACGTTGGGTTATGCTGCGTAAGGTGGATCTTGGCAGCGATCATGGCTATCATTATTCTAGGTGAGTGGTTGTCGTGGTTGTCGCTATTTGGACAAGTGATGATCGTGGTCACTGTCATTATCAAACCAGTTGCACAATGCAGTAACTAGCTATTATAGGTGCCTAGCTTTATTTAGAGTGGTACCACATCAGCAAGATAGCCGACAGTTTGTCGATTCAAGTCGAGGTCGTATAGGTTGGAGTTGAAGGCAACGAGGGTTCAAATGTTAGAATTGATGATTGTTTGAATCGAACATTCGAGACTTGATAGTCGACACTCGATACTCCTTCAATAGTTTGACCTTTCTCGATAGTTTGACTACCTTCGATAGTTTGATTATTACGTAGATACATGTCTTCAATTCTCTTGTATTCTTGCAAATTGTGCTACAATGGCAGGTGATGGAGGTTCTTCTTGAGCAATGTCCTTGCCTTTGAGGTCGACGAACTAATCCTCAATAATTAAATATGCAATATGAATGAATCTAGATTAAGTATGAGATTTAGGGAGAGAAAGATGTCGTACTTTTAGTACGTTAGAGCTTATCAACATATCCAATGTCATCTTTGGAGGCCCAAAAGGAGCTATTAGTTTTAGAAACAAGGTGGTTCCCTCTTTAGGCCCTCCAAAGTAATTGATAAGGATAAAAGGCCAATAAGGGCCTAAAGTACATTAAATAATACTTAACAAGGGCTAATTTTTGCTTAAGATAGTAACTTATAGCTAAGTTAGAATATTGTCTATAACTAAGGAAGAGTCATCAACTTTTAAATCTTTTGGCTCATTTGCAAGTGAGAACTCTAAGCTTCTTCTTGTGAATTTGAGCCTTGGGATTGCCATTGCTAGATGTCATGTGCCCTATCCACATGAATACATGCTCTACTCCATGCTATCTAATCACTCTTCCATTCTTAATGGGATTCCATGAATATCTCCTTGTTTCTAGCTTTTTTTGGATATGTTATCTTGATTGTTTTGTACTCTTCTTACTTCTAGCTTTACTTTCATTGCAATTGTCATTTTCTTGGGATTTGGCTCATGACATTCTGTTGACAGATCCCCTACTCTAGAGGACTTGTTGTTTTTTCGTTTCTCTGGTTCTTTCTTGCCTCTTCTGAACCGTTTCTGCCTGTTACCAAGCTTAAAGGCATTCATTAGATGTCTTCTTGATTTAACAATGCCAACCCAGGCAGAAGGGACAGAGTGTCGTTGTAATATGTTTCTTTTTGTCCTGCCTGTCAAAGGACTACTCAGGAACGTCACTCTTGAATGCACTTACATTCTACATGGATGCAAGCCAAGAACGCTCATTCACATATCAGCATGCAAACCAATGAACGTTCTACAGATTCTACAGCTACCTACAGTTAAAACGGACTGAAATCAGAGCCTACACTACATTACACTGAGCTACCTTGCATAACTTGACAAAAACAAGAAACAAAAACCAACCAGTCCAAGAATAAAAAAACCAACCAGTCTATTAATTCTTGGACATCCCAAGAACATCAAGAACTGGATTGTACAGAGATATGCAAGAATCACACCATAAATCCAGCCTATTTAGTTTACTTGAATGTTGGCTCCTACATTAATCCACAAGAAAACATGAAATCTAATCCACTCTACAAAAGCAACAAATCTAATCCACTCTGCAGTCCACAACCACACACAAAAGGAGGGAAGGGGAAGATCATAACTGCATCACTCAAGAAACAAACATGATCAAGGAGCTCAATGGTCGCACCAAACTCGTGAAGGCTCTTCTCATTTCAGCATGGAGTTGATACAAATCACAAAAAGCTCCTCTTCACAAAAAGGGAGTCTCTTAAATAAGCAAGAGAGCTCCTTAGGTGGCATCCTAGTGGAGTTTCCACATTTCACAAATTACAAGTGGAATAATGCTCTCCACTAGAGGTCACCATCAAAAGGTGGCTCACTCTACTTTCTTAAAGAGGAGTCTACTTGCATTTATTATATTTGCCTAGAAATACTAGTTCCTACATGGTCATTCCATCTTTCGGGATTCACCATGAGGCTTACACAGTTCTTTTATGTCTTTCCTAGCTAGTATTTCTCGGCTCTCATACTCGGCTCTCAGTCTTCATTAGTCTCGTCTTCTCAGAGACCTCCTCGATCTAAGGTGAGAGGTGCTCTTGAGTTGCTCTGTCCGAGTATCTTGGGGATTCATCTGAATCAACCAACATCATCCCACCCCTAATGTGTTGCAGGACCCATTACAACTCACATTGGACGATGTCGCTCCGCTTTTACATTGGCGTCTTCGAATGGTACTTGGAAACGCGTAGATCTTCGTTCGCTTACATAAAACCAAGTGCTTATTGTCGCCAGTCTTTATCACAAAAATTGTTTTTCACAAATTGCCGTGATTGGATCAGAATGTCTTATTGCTATAGGTGGTTGACATTCTCAAAATTGGAGAGCTCTCAACAACTTCACAACTTGCATGCTCGAGTGCTTTTCATGTGTCTCTTTGTTTTGTCACTTGTATCTGCCATTGACGGTTTCATCTTTGGTTTCTTGGTAGATTATATCTTATGAGAGGTCTGTATCCTCCATTTGCCTCTGGGTGTTTCCGTGGTTCTTCTCTCAGTTGAAGTTCCAGTCTCAAGGAAAACCTTTGATCTGCAAGTTGCACAAACTTTGATTATCAGTCTCAAGGGGATGGATTCATAAAAAATTGGTGGTAAGAACAGTTTTGGATGGACGGTTTGGTAACGGTAAGGAAACATGATGAAGGCTTGGTGGTAGGGTGAAGGAACTGATAGTTCTACAGTTGTAGCCTTGAACCCTTGCAATGTTGAGCTTTGACCACCACTTGCTGGGTGAGGAGCTTGTTTTATTTGTAGGTTCATGGTTGTCTTCATCTTTCTTTTTCAGCAGCTCTTTCTTTTGATCTGTTACTTTTGGATCTCTTTGGGCTTCATAAGAGGGGATTCAACTATCATTACTCCAGAGAGTTTCTTTTGATCAAAATCAATCTGACTCATCTGTCGCTTAAGTTTTGTCCTTTCCTCCTCAGCTTCTTGGATCTTTCTTTTTATTTCTTCTAGCTGCTTCGCTTGCTTTTGTAGGTCTTTTTCGGCTGAACAACCAATATAGGTGGTAGTTGGTCTCCGCAAGACACTTGCAATGATCTATCAGTTGCTTCGATGGTTTGGGCGATAGGCATGAGAATGGATGCAGATGTATGACGAGAGGTTGGTTGAAGAAGGAGACTGATTTCCCAATGCTTGTGTTTCCCTTTCTGAAGGATCTTCGTCGTGATTGGGATACTTCTTCTGATCGAGTCGCTTTGGATTGCCCATCTGTCTTCTTAGTCTTGTCGTTGTCGACTTTGGGTTTATGACCTTGGCTGTCGATCTTGCTAGTGTTGTTGCTGGCAGCGTAACTGCTCCAGTGGATCCAAGCAGATCCACTCTCTTTCCCCCCCAAAAAGAATCTGTTGGTGGAGATGTTATTGCTGGTAACTGTTCATGCTCAAAATTGGATCGGCGTGTGGAACACGTAGTTGAAACTCGTTGAACATGCGACTGGACCAAAGATTGAACAAATTTTAACTAAATTTGTTTCGATCTTGCTGTAGTTGACTCAAAGAATAATATGACAATGAGATGCAAGAATCAACTCTAAGTTGACATGGATTTCTCATATGTCTCAAAAATCTCAAACTGTTGTACAAGGGAATCTGAAGATGGATAGATGAATGAAAATGTGTTCTGGAGATGCTCTATAGAAGACTCTTGTGCAATAACTATTTCTCATGCAAAAATCAATCACACAAAATAGGTGAAGAGAAACAAGGAAATAAACAAACGTGACAAAGAGTGAGAACTGTATAGCACTTGACGAACAAAACTTGCATTCATCAACATTGATAATGTACCTTGATAGTTGCAATATTTCAGTTGTTTTGTAAAGTAATGTGACTTATTCTGACATGCCCTTGTCAAAACAAGGCAGGGTTGGTTACACGAAATCTACCATAATTGATAGCAGATGTTATAAGATATAGCGTGAGATGCAGGTATGGTTAAGGTACTATGTCCTGAGAACCTCTTTGAACAAGAGATTCAGAACTGGATCTCTATATGGATTTTCGAATCCTAGATTTGTTGTGTATTGGCACATTGAAAATCTTATCTGCATGTGGAAAGACAAATAGATTTGAGGTTTGTAGAAGGGGAGAAAAACTGTCAATTCCCTGTGGAGGTTGCTCTTGGTTGGACATTGTAGCAGATGACGGAATATCGGTTTTACTTTCTTTCGACAAAGACTCATTTCATATTGTCTTTTTGCATTATGGCACTGGCGTATTGGACGGTGATGTAGAAGTTTACAAGAAACTTCTCGATCGAGCAGCAGGTTTAACTGTTGGTTGCTATAGTGCTCGTGTTGTTGTCGTGAAGATCCTATTGTGATTCATAACTGACGTGACGGGCAGGTAGGATCTTGGTCGGCTGTTTCGGGCAGTCTTTGAAACTGTGTTTTTTGATACAGTCGAGACACTCAAGATGGTACTTGGTCTTGATTCGACAATCAACTATGAAGTGGCCAATTTCACCACAGATGAAGCATCTGGTGTGCAGTGGCCCTTGTATAACTGCATAGCCATCTTGTATGGCTAGTAGGTCTAGACTTTCTGATGGATAGTCAGGATAAGGCAAGGCATTTCCACATTGGGATGGGTGTTCTTCATATTGTTGAACTGTATGTGCTTGGATAGGTCGATATGAAGGACAAGCATCAACATGATGCGTAGCCCGGTAGTGTGGACAGCATATTGTTTGTCGTCTATAAGGTACATGTGCAGGGTTTGGCTGATCAGGCACACTGCTTTGGATAGACTTCAAGGTAGTTTGAAACTCATTGGTGAGTTTCTCCATCTGTAGTTGATGTTGCTTATTAAGCAACTCCAACTGGGATTTCCAAAGCTGATCTCGGGTGTCCTTGATCGGCTTTGACTCATGGACAAGAGCACGTGGTGTTCGCCTTTCCCTAGATTCGTCGACATCTGATCCTTCGTCTTCTTCCTTGATGGCATCAGACATAGCTAACTATAGGCTCGTATATCCGTCATTGGATTTAAGCTCACGTCTAATCCATCTTGGAAGGCTGACTAAGAACTAGATGATGAGCATTTATTCAGAGGGCTATTCTTGTACTTGACTTTTGAGACGTTTGAAATGCTCAATATAGTCTCGTACGCGTTCGTCTTTTGTCATCTTGATGTTACTCAATTTGACAAAAGGGCTCTCTACCAAGCGAAAGAGCCTAAAACGCTTGATAAAGGACTCTTTCAAAATTGACCAGTCTGTCTTTTCGTCACGATCAAGGTTGAAAAACCAATCACGTGCTTTAGCGATCATGGTCATCGAAAACAGTTGGACCACAGCATCGGGGGATGTTTCGCCATATACATCACATGCATTCTCAAAGATTCGCAAAAATCTTTGAGGGTCCGAACTACCGTCAAACTGTGGTAGGTCTAGTTTTGGTGTACGTCTCTCAAGAGGAGCTCCGTGGGTAGCAGGGACTCCACTAAGGTTGGTTCTGGCCTGTGAGGGGTCAGCACCATAAAAACGGGGTCGTGCGCATGAAGACTCAACTCTATCAGGTTCTTCCATCGAGTGGATGGCTTTTGGAGTTCGGCTCTCATTCGGTAGAACCTATCTGATTTGTTCAGCTTCAGGGGACCTGATCTCTTATGGATAATCGTTTGGGACTTCAGGAATGTTTTGTTGGTCCATTGGGTACTGGTGAGTTTTTTATTGTTATTTGGATTTTCTGAGTTTTTGTGTTTTGGAAGTTTTTTTTTTTTTTGGATTTTTGCGGTCCCTACGGTTTACGGTTGCGGTCCGTTGCGGTCAATGCGGTTATGGCGATCGAAGGTGGCCGTGGGTAGTCGTAGGGCCGTAGGATTGCGGTCTGTTGTGGTCTGGGGTTGTGATTGTGGTGGAGGCCGGACGTGTGTGGTGTGGTGGTCACGGGGCAATATGGATGGTGGTTTGTTGTCGATTGTTGATGGTTGTGTGACGGGTGCGGTTAGTTGCGTATGTGAGGAGGGTGGGTGACTGCGGTGGTAAGGGTGATGGCGGGCAGTGGTGGAGGCGTTTTGATTACGGTGTTTAACGATTGGATGCGATGAAGGTGGCGGAGGGTAGCCGTGAACGGATGAGTGTGGTCTGTATACGGGTGCGACAGGCGAGTGTGGTGGAGTGCGATGTCGATGTAATGCGTTCTATGCGGGTGAGTGCGGAGGGAGTGTGAAGGGGAATTGATGTGGAAGGATGCGACGGAAACAGATGGAGTTGGAGCGGTGAGGGTTGCCGAGGTCAGTCGTAGGGTCGTAGTATGCGGCTTGTTGCGATTGCTAAGATGGACAAGTGGGATGAGATGGTTGGACTGTAGTGCGCTTGTAGGGCAGTGTGATCGTTCTTGGGCAGATGGCGGTGGGTTGCGGTGATGAAGGAGTCGTAGGCCATAAGATTGCGGTCTGCTGCGGTCAGGGTCGGTGGAGGTAGACATAGGGCCGTGGGATTGTGGCTGTGGCAATCAGGGAAGGTGGAGTGTCGTCGTAGGCCGTGGGATTGCGGCTATTGCGGTCTGTGGTTGTTGGGTTTGGTTGAGATGGAGACGAATGCCCATTTGTTGGAATTTGAGGAATGGCTCCGGTTCCGGTTGAGATTTGATGATGGTCCGGCTCCGGTCGAGATTGAAGTAGGCCATCGGTTGAGAGGTGCCTGTGGCCTCTGGTTGAGATTCGAGAGCAGTGCTCCCGTTGAGATTTAATTGAAACGCTCCGGTCGAAATTTGACTGAAATGCTCCGGTTGAGATCTAATGGAACACGTCGGTTGAGATGCGAGCAAGTGCTCCAGTTGAGATTGCACTGACGCCTCCGGTTGAGATCTGAACAGGGTGCTCCGGTTGAGATTGCACTGAGGCCTCCGGTTGAGATCTGAGCAGGGTGAGCAAGGTGCTCCGGTTGAGATCTGAGCAAAGTGCTCCGGTTGAGATTGCACTGAGACCTCCGGTTGAGATCTGAGCAGGGTGCTCCGGTTGAGATTGCACTGAGGCCTCCGGTTGGGATCTGACAGAATGGAAGGAGTGTGAAGGTCTGGCAGAGAGGAAGAGAGATATGTTTGTAGATGGTTGTGATGGGATGGTACGTGGTTGCGATGTTGTGGGGGTGCGTAGTGTCGAGTGTATGCGGGTGATGCTGAGGTGATCGTTGCAGGTCGAAGTTGGTGGATTGCGATCTAATGCGGTGTGGTGCTGTTATGATGGAAGGCGGGCGCAATCGGGTGTGGTTGCGATGGATTGCGGTCTACGACTTTTGATGGAAGTGTGCACAACGATGTAATGGGGTATTTCG
The DNA here is from genome assembly GCA_029204225.1 of Diphasiastrum complanatum. NCBI lineage: Eukaryota > Viridiplantae > Streptophyta > Lycopodiopsida > Lycopodiales > Lycopodiaceae > Diphasiastrum > Diphasiastrum complanatum. The sequence continues at coordinate 36,083,996 of CM055101.1, forward strand.
TGAGGCGAGTGTTTGCGGTGTTATGTGAATGTGTGCAGTGTTGGCGGTGTTTACAGTGGGCGAATGCAATGCGGCTTGTTGCGATGAAGGTGGCCTAGGGTAGCCGTAGGGTGAATGAGGGCGACCTGTATACGGTTGCGACGGGCAATGGTGGTTGTGTGGGGCGGAAACGGGTGGGATGGAGTTCGGGTATTGCGGTGAGGGTGTCCGATGGCAGTCGTAGGGTCGTTTGATTACGGTCTGATGCGGCTACGATGGGCGAAGGTAGGTGTTGCGGTGTATGGCGGTAGGCGGGCGCAATCATAGGAGGTTGCGATGGTTTGCGATCTACGACTGTGACGATGGAAGGTAGGTGCAACGGTGGAATGTGGTGGCAAGTGTGGAATGCGGGTGTTCTATCCCATAAGATACTTATGTTTAGTTAAGTTAGAGCATTGTCTATGACTAGGGAAGAGACATCAATTTTTGAATCTTTTGGCTCATATGCAAGTGAGATCTCTAAGCTTCCTCTTGTGAACGTGAGCTTTGGGATTGCCATTGCTAGGTCTCATGTGCCCTATCCACATGAATCTATGCTCTACTCCATGCTATGTAATCTTTCTTTCATTCTTAATGTGATTCCATGGATATCTCCTTGTTTCTGGCTTCCTTTGGATATGCTATCTTGATTGTTTTGTACTCTTCTTACTCCTAGCTTTACTTTTATTGTAAGCTATGTGCTTGGAATTTGGCATGACATTCTTGGTATTAGAGCCTTAGGTCCATAATTCATCATGATTCCATGAATATTCCATCAAATTTGAGGAGTTTATTATTTTTATAGCTTTCTTTTTGCTAATTTTCAACTTTTAGATTTTTAGGTCTCCTCATATCAATTTATTTTCGAGTTTCTAATTTGATTCCATTCCCTTTTAGAGCTTTGTGTTAGCTTTCATTTGCATCAATTTGCATGCATTTTGGCAAAAGTTATTGCAATTTTTCCAAAAGCTGTCAAAATAGGTGACTACAAATTGGCTTTTACTTTGATTTGAGTATTTCATCCTAGTTTTTTTACATAAGCTTTCATTTGGATTAGTATTCAAAAAGTTATGACAAATATTGTTTTCTAGCTCTAGCTTTACTAGTTTTTCCTCAAAATCTTGTTTTGTTGAAAATTTGACCTATCAAATCACTTCTACTCAATGCTTTGATCCTATGGGCTGATAGAGCTTGTTCTCAGCTTTCTAGAGGTATTTAATTTTTGTGATTTAAATCAATATTGAGAGAGAGATGAACAAATTAGTGGTCAGATTTAGTAGAATTCTGAAAATTTTCTATGTTTTTTTTTTCAAGTAAGATAGAATGTCATGCCCATGACTGATCTCGGATTGTTTATTCCACCCATTATGCCTACCTCGACTCGTAAGTTAATTATTATTGTAAGGGGTTTGGGGCCCTCATGTGCATATGGTCATATTTAATGCTTGGAGGCCTAAACTCATGATCGTGGATTATTATGGATCTATTAGTGAGTCATAGGAGAACTGGATGATATGGCCCAAATAGGCTGCTTAGGTGTCTAGTGAGGTGTCACAATGCACTACTAAATTTATGAAGGTATATGCAGGGACTGTAGTCAATTTTTGGAACTGATGTAGCATCACGCTTTTGCATTGATTTGGACCAAACTATGCGGGTGGCTCTTAAAATCGAGCCTAAATATGCTAGCAGATGGTTGGTTAAATCAGGAGTGTCCATGTATGAAAATACTTGGTGGAAAGTTGAGCAGAATTTTGATGTACGTCGACATGATAAGGAAATGAACACAATTCCCCATTGTCCGACAATTAAAGAAGCTGATAGGAGGAATACTGGTAAGAAACAAGTGGCCAACATGGAAGCCGAAGATTGTCAAATCGAAGGCAAAGGTAGATCAAATGTGACAACAAGGATTATGTTTTACCTGCAAGCAAAAATGAAAACCAGGGCATAAATGTGACAAAGCTAAATTTGCAGGTATTTCCTTGATTGTTGAAGATGACAGAGATGAAGTTAGTACAAGTCAAGAGCATGTTGATGATACTAAATCGTCATGAAATAATGAAAGAAATAAAGATACTTCGTCCGATGAGAAATCACCACATAATCAATCGGGGCCATGGATAGCAGGACGGATCTATTAGGAGGGATCAGAAAGTTGAGGTGTTGGGCATATCTTTAAATGCTTTTAATAGATCCCATTCAAACAAAATCTTCTGTGTGCAAGCATTAATTAATGGACGGAAACTGTTCTGTTTAATAGATAGTGGTAGTACACATACTTTCTTTAATAGTTGGTCACTTTGAAGTTGTGGTTTAGAATCTCTGGATCATTCTGATAAGATGAAAGTACAGATTGCCCAATGGAGTAACCATCCCGTGTAGTTTGCAAATTAGATATTATACTCTCAGAACAAAATTCCATATAGTGGAGCTGGGTCCAATCGATGTTATACTAGGAGTGGAATGGCTTAAAACTTTGGGAAATCTGACAATCAACTTTGATCAAGGATTGATGAGCTTTAGGCAAAGAAAACACCAATATGAACCTTCAAATTACATGGGATATTAAAAGAGATAGTGAGCGATAGAGATGGCAAATTTATTTCCACTTTCTAGAAGGCTTTAATGGACAAGTTGCGCACTAAACTGTGCTTAAGTACATCATTTTATCCAGAAACTGATGGACAGTCGGAAAGAGTCAAACCAGTGGTTGGAGTGCTATTTGCGACACTTCGTTTTAGATCACTAGAAAAGGTGGATGGATTGGTTGCATTTAGCTTAATTTTGTTATAATAACACTCCACACATGTCAATTGGCATATACTTTTTTTTGTACTATATGGCCATGAACCATTACAACCCATTAATGTGGATTTGTCAGAGGTTGTAATTCCAACATTTGTGGACCAAGTTTGTCACATGAATGATATTTTGAAAGCTAATCAAGAGCATATTAAAGTAGCACAAATACGAATGAAGCCATACGCTGATCAGAAAAGGACTTTTCGTGATTTTGTTGAAGGAGATTTTGTGTATTTAAGGTTACAACCTTATAGATACACTAAGCTGAAGAAACTCACAGCGAAAAGTTGGCTCCAAGATTTTATTAACCTTTCAAGATGGTTATGAAGATCGGGAAATTGAATTACGAATTGGATCTACCATCAACAACCCATATGCATCGAGTGTTTCATGTCTCTCTTTTGAAAAAGAGTTTGGGAGAAAACTCAACAACAACTGCTGCTCTACCACCTTTGGATCATGAGGGTAATATGTTTCTGGAACTAGCCAAAATTGTTGGATATTGGGACAAGGTATTGCAAAATGGCAAGATAATCAAAGAATATCTAATTCACTAGAAAAACCTCCCTGACAAAGACAATTCTTGGGTCAACAACTCATTTGTTCAACAACAATGGCCATGACTATTACCATGAACCTGTTGGATATGACATTCTCCATCGATACTACTTAATTGGAGCATTTGAGTTTACTAAGCAGACGTCTTTAGTTTTGAGGACAAAAATGTATAAGTAGGGGGAGTGTTATGTACTTTTAGTACATCAGAGCTTATCGACACATTAGAATATCGAATGCAAGCTTTGGAGGCCCAAAAGGAGCTATTAGCCTTAGAAACAAGGCGATTCTCTCTTTAGGCCCTCCAAAGTAATTAATAAGGATAAAAGGTCAATAAGGGCCCAAAGTACATTGAATAGCATTGTCTATAATGGTCTTGAAATGCCAAAAACATACATCTATGTGAACAACATGAGTAAAGCATGACATGAGACCTCTTGTGGATATAATGAAATCCCCATGTGAGCCTCATACAACATGGGTGCTGCCTTCATGTAGTATTTGATGTCAACATTGGTCACAAAAAGCGAATTCAGCATACTAAGTGTTCAGAGGACTTCTAGAGATAGGAAAGGCCCATTTACCATGTCTTCTGGCTAGTGGATAGAGAGAGATGCACCCTCGGGCTCATATACAAGGTCATGAAAAGAATCGGTTAGTCGACGATCTCTTTTGGATAAGATGAGTCTGCTGAAATATAATGCCTATTTTACCCCTAGTGACTCTAAGCACTTACGCAGTTTTATGGCCCATGCCAATCCAGCATGTTGGAGTCCCTAACTTTGGTTTCTTGTGGTGCTTAAGCTTTCCTTGTGTTATTGATGCTTCCATAGCTAGTTTCCTTCAAGCTTTCATCTACTGTGTATGTTATTGAGGTTAAGATTCATAGATAGACTTGTATGTTCATCAATAAGTCATTTCAGATTGTGCTATTGCATCCAATGTGATCTTCTAAGTTATGCCTATTATCTAATATGCACTCTAGAGTTTGAATCGTTCTTTTAAGTTTGTACTATGTACATGCAAGATGCAAGACATGTGGAGGGGTGGTTGAGATGTTGGAACTTCCTCCACAAACCTAACCTTGCAATTGCCTATCCACTTCATTCACCCTGGAGACCTTCTAATTAAGGCCTTGATGTTGAGCTTGATTTGGGAAGGAGCACATACACAGAGTCGGTTCATGTGTGGGAAGAGCACATCAAAGTTGCATTGGTTGGCCAAGAGGGTATTGGTCATAAAATTGTTAGCCTCCACATGCAAGCTGAATTTGCATGAGAGCTCCATAGAGAAACCAAAAATAGAACTAAGTATCATAAGAGAAATTCTTAGTTGCACAACTTGTTACTCAGCATTCTGGACTGTTGCCTCGTTTTTGTGCAAAATGTTTTAGGAACGTAGTTAAAGATAACTTGAAAAAAAAATTGTTTTGAAAGATAGGTTCTTTGGGAGGTGAAATATAGTGCTTAGAAAAGGATGTAATGTCAATGGTGTTGGCAGTCATAGCAAAGATTCAAGCAACCATCTTAATATAAAGAACCAATGCAATCTGTGAACAAAAAAGACACCATCCAAGAAGTAGAGAGAGACTGACATAATGCAGCAACACTTACTCAAAAAGGCTCTCAATCCAGGCCACTTGAAATTACATAATGATGCTCATATATATACACGGTGTTCTTGTGATGACAGTTAATTACAAGACTCATTATTCCTAATAACAGTTAATTACAAGACTCATTATTCCTAATCCAAACTGATTAAGTCACTACTCCAGCTTAGACCACTATGTGTACTATGTACATAGAATCCCATAAAGCATATACGTTTGGTTGCAACGGTCACAAATTCCAACAAATGGTTGTATATAGAACTCCAAAGTCTGGGCAGTACTAAACTCTGAAAAATGTCCAGTTTAACATGATGTAAGAGAGTTGAAATTTCACCTCAAGATTCTCAAAACAAAGTACAAGCTTGCAAACATTGATTTTGAACTGAAATAAACATTGCATGAGAGATCCATAGAGAAACCAAAAATAGAACTGAATATCATAAGAGACCAGGGCTCAAATCCATAACAATAGTGGCTCCACTAACGGTAGCCAATGTCCACAATACTCATGAATTGACAATAACTTATGAAAACTCTAAAAACCGTCAACATATCTATTCATCATTCTCAGCTTTGAGGAAACTAAATTGCTATTGGGCGAAGAGGAAGCAAAGGCCAAGCCCTCATCTCTCTCTAAAGAGGAAGTTCAGTGTGGACGTTCCCTCTCTTTTCCTCTACCCCCTCCCCCTCGTACCAAGAACTGGACCACCCCGATCTCTCATTTCGCGAGATTCCTGCCTCTAGGTCTGCGAATGAGTGGAAAAGCATTGGGCTATGTCTCTGCGTGTTGATCAACCTGCATGTTGGCATGCCTCTCATCGAAAAAAATGCCCCTCCTCAACGACATCTTCCCCCTTGTCCATCTCATCTGCCTCCGTCTCATCATCTCCAACAGACATCTCTCCTCTCTGGCCATGGCTCTAGTAAAAATGATCTCCTTCTTTCCTTGATCTCAAGATGAAGTGAAACAAAAATCTCGTTGTTTGTATTTGCCTCTGGCTGCTTCTGGTGCTAACCATGCAACTATTTGGGTTCACGACATGATTTTCCCCACCTCCATATGGCGAACAAGGTGCAAGCTGGTGTTCCAATACACCAACCACTCACATTGATTCACACTCAAATGGGTTTCTTCTCTTTTGATGGATGATGACTTGGAATCTCATTTTCAATGCGGTATTATTCACGAATAGGAATATAGCGTGACTTCGTTATGGTTCAATTAGCTAGGAATGCCATTCATGAAAAAATGGTTTTATTTTAATTCAAATTCAATGTTCACAAGCTTGTACTTTGTTTTGAGAATCTTGAGGTGGAATTTGAACTCTCTTATTTGTTGTTAAACTGCACATTTTTCAGAGTTTAGTACTGCACAGATTGCGCAGACTTTGGAGTTCTATATACAACCATTTACATTACAATTTGCAAGTTACATCCCCTCGCAAAGAACCCATCTTTTAAAACAGAATATTTTCCAAGCTATCTCTAACTATGTTTCTAAAACATTTTGCAAAAAACGAGGTAACAGTCCAGAATGCTCGGTAACAGAACGTTGTGCAACTAAGTATTTCGCATGCTTCAGTATAGCTTCAATTAACAACCTGCCATAGATCCCAGGCAATTTGAATTGACTTGAATTGGTCAAAAAAATAATCGAAGTTTGAATCGGGCTCCTGCCAAACAAGTGCAAAACCCCTTTCAAAATTTTCAAAATTTTTGACCAAAGATTGGAAAAGTAGGGAAATTCCAAAAATTCAAAACAACAAAATTTAAATCAAGAAAACAAATTCAATTTGAATCTATTCAAACAGCTTTGAAATTCAAAGAATTGAGATTTGATGAAACTGTGGATAATTCTATCTTGCCGTTAAGCATTTTGTGTAGACCATTACTATGTTATTATTCTACATTCTGACCGCTCTCTATGTCTACAATATTATCACGATCCATTTTTTGCTGTGAATTTGTTCAGTTGTAACTAAATCAAGTACCTGTTTTTCAATGTTGATGGCTATTTGCAATTCCATTCCGTATGGTATCACTATCTGCAGGGGCCATTTGAAACCAAGTAATGGCTTCAACAAGGCTTCACATGCCTCATTCTAGAAGGACAAAATTTTATTGGACACACAAACATGCAAGAAATTAGACTGCATATAAACTCCAACAAGTTCTGAGCCATGCCAGAAAATTCACTCATGAATAGACAGCTGTTTAGATGAGGCTCTCACAAACACTTGCATATACAGAATGTTTGTTTAGTAGCTTATAGATTATATCAGTTGCATGGAGAATAACTTTGAGTTTGAAACTGGCAGCAGACTTTTCACTATCTAACAATTGTGAATCTGAAAAGCTATCATTTTCAACAACACAGCAGGAATGACATAAAAAAACTTCGCATAAAAAAATTGGGATCGTGTGTCCTTGAAATTTATATTGAGGTACATAGACTAAAGACAGATTCTTCACCCAGGCCTCATTTGCAAGACTGGGGAGAACAAATTTGGGCATTGAAAAAACAAGATTATCGCTTTGAGAATCTTCATGGTTAAGGTCTTGCTTTTAGGCAACCACAGACAATATTCAGCTGAACTTTGCCAAATTTCTACTTGCAGTGATCAAGAAGGACTTACTTCACTTGCCACCTTAAAAATGAAAGGGTAAGAAGAATCTGTTACTTGCCTGAACTTTGGCCGCGTGTGAGTAGCATTGTGGTAAAGAGGTATTCTTTGGTTACCATGTCTAGCATCCCAGCTCTAGATATCAGCAAGCTGCCAATGTCAGCCAGGTTCCCTCCGTTATTTCAATATTGTGAAGATCCAAACATGGCAGCAAAAATTAGCTGGAGGGTCTCTTACAATCCTCCTTTCTTAGACATTTGATTTCAGCTCTTCAAAGAGCTTTAAAAGCGCAGAAGCCTTGCGCTTAGCTCGAATTGTCCCCCTGTGCAGAAGATCTATTGAATGCTCAAATGCACCTGCATTGTAAGCCAGCATGGCGATCTTCTTACTTGCTGAGCATATGGAATAGAGCACAGCTGCTGTGTTCTCTTTGGCTCTTGGTGATCCGGATCTCAGCAAACCCACTAGCAAAGGCATTGCAGACTCCCTGCCCACTGCCGTCCTGCCTTCTGCACTGGTTGCCAAAAGGTCGAGCAAGGCAAGAACACGCTCTGCTATATCGCCACCCTCACACGAAAGAATGGAAAGTAAGAGAGAAACCAGTCCTCCAGAAACTGCCTTTGATCTATTGTCAACATATATGCAGAGGCTGTAGAGCGCCGTTGTGGCCTCCTTCTTGCCTCTAGGGCTACCCTCAGCTAGCAACTTAATCAGAGCAGGAATAGCATCGGATCGACTCCCAATTGTGGCCTTGTTCACATCCACCATAGCCAAGCTTGTGATGGTGACTGCAGCGCTTGCACGGGTATCCGAGGATCCATTCTTCAAAGCATGAACAATTGCATCCACGGCTCCCTCCGCCACAAGCCCCACCTTGTTCTCATCATCCACACTCAGATTCAACAGCGCCACAACGCCATTCTCTTCCATCTGCGGATCCCCGCAAGACAGCTGCGGCAGAATATGGGCGATGGCTCCCCGCTCTGCGATACAAGTGCGAGTGTCCTTGCTCTCCTTGGCCAACACCCTCACACCCTTCATTGCATCCCGCCTTATCTGCAAGCTAGAGCTGGAAAGCGTCCTCAGCAAGGTGTCCACCACTCCCCTCAGCTGAGACAGCGCTTCCTTGTCTGACTTGTGCACAGATGCATGAAGATGTGTGTTCAAATCCGAGGGTTTTCTCAGATCCACCCCATTTGCCTGAGCCCATTGGCAGATCAGACTCCTGAGGGCATAATTCGGGATGAGTTTCACATCCTGCAGCTCCTGCTTTGTCTTGGGACATGTTCTGTGACCTGCATCTAACCAGCGCTGGATGGAAGGCCGATCATAGGTCTGCCCAGTTGCCAAAATCACAGGATCGCTCATCAGCTCCAAGGAAATGGGGCATTTGAAGTCTTCAGGAGGCACAGCAGCAGCAGCAGCAACAGCCATAGATATGTGTATATTCTTTCTACCCCTTTTGTTTCAGCCTTCCTCTGCACAGACCTGCTCAAGGCTTGCTTGCTGCTGTTCTTATTATTACTGACATTAACCTAAAAGTTGATTTTGCTCAGCCATCATTCAAATCCCTTTGATACCCACTGCACTAAAAACAATCACTGACCTGAAAAGCTTCCCATGTGTAGGCAAGAGCCAGCTTTCAAATGGGCTCCAAATAGGCCCCCCCACCCACATGTCCACACTCCAAGGGATACCACCTACCTTCCAAGTTCCAACCTTCCATGAGGCTGTAAGGAACTATTCCAATTTCCTATCACTAGCACAAGTTACAACCATCCCATAGCATTATTGGTCGTCTTCAACCAACCTCGAGATACGGGCGTCTGTCCACGTGTGTTGATGGTGCCTAGACACCTACCTACCTTCGAATGGGTGTCAAGGCACTACTGGTGGCCGGCCATTGCTTTTCCTTTGGTTGACACTTGCCTCTGATGAGGTGTCGAAGAACTATTGGTGCCCTTGATGGCAGTTGTTTCTGTTGGATGAAGGTTTGGACCATGACTCCCATCTTTGGATTGGATGAAGGGTGGGGGGCATGCCTACACCTTAATCAAGACGAGTTCCTTGTCTACCCCCATCATTTGTAGATATGTGCTTTGTGCTTTTTCACCCTTTCCGTCAATCCGTCTCCACCATCATTGAGTGTTTTGCCGTCACTAGGGCCCCGTGTGTTTGTTGTATTGTTTTGCCATAGCATTTACTCATTGTGTTTTTGTTGAACTCAATCATGGTTGGAACATTCTCTAAATTATATTGAGGCAACCATGTAGACTTTTTAGAAATCTTTTGGAGCTCATTTCTAGTAGTTGAGATCATTTTTGGAATGATCACCTTCAAGTCTTTTTGAGTTTAGGTGCCCATATTCAGGTCTTTTTCGTTTAATTGGGAGCTATTTAGGATGTCAAATCTTTTGAAGCTAATGTATTGGAAGCCACACTTGTTGACAAAGCTTTCTTGTTCGATTACAATCAGCAGATGATTTGTAAGGCTTACTGATGATCAGTGCTCGGGAAAACTGGCAACCTATAGGATTGGAATTGGCAAGTTTCCTCAAAAACCGGCATCATAAAATGTTTGACAATTTTTTATACAAGCACATATACCTTTCTATAAGTAAAAGTACTCAAAAAACTGAGAAGTTCTATAAAATGTAGGTTTTTTGAGTATACCTCAAAAGAGATTTCCCGAACATTGTTGAATCTTGATGATTATCCCTTGTCATTTGGAGAATGGTCAATGTCTTATATCATAAGACTTTTATTTTTGTCTTTAATTGTTGTGATCGTTAGTTTAATGGTTCAAAATAAAAGTTTTAGGTGCTCATAGTATTTGGATAGTTGTATGCGGATTCCAAATCCGAAAAAAAAAAAAAAAAAAAAAAAAAAAAAAAAAAAAAAACTATTACCTTTGTTTATTTGTTTTTTAACTTAAGCTAGTTTTCATATTCTTATGTTCACTTTGGTTTTGAGTAGCTCATCTTTTGTCTTTCAAAAATTTGAACTTTTGACAACTATGTATTTTCATGTTATATGATGTTAAATGATCATTAGTGCATAATACACAACCACTTGAAATTCGTTGCCACACCTAGAACCAACAAATAAACTAGAATCAACTTCATTCATGCTTTGGTGTTAAGTTAAAGTTATAAGCAACTAATGACCATTTGTGTAAATTGTATAACCACTCCAAGCTCTTTGCCACATTTTCCTTAATGCTTTGGTGTGAACTTATGATAGCTAGTACTTCCTAATGACCATTTTTGTACATATACAATCTATATTGATCATCAAAATTCTCATAAATAATTTAAAACTAGAACTTTTAGACTGATCAATCATATCATCTACTAGACAACCATGAATCTATATCTCATAATACATGTTCCAAGACATCTTGGAACTCCTCGAACATATAATGGTATTGGAGTCTCAAGCACATGTGCCTTGTGAGCAAGTCAATAAGCTCAATGTGAAAGATTGTCAACTAGATTGGTTGACTATTTTGGGTCAAATGGAGATGAAACTTGTACATATTGTTCATCAAATATATTCCACATGTGGATGATTAAATTAGTATTATTCATTACTTTTAGACAAGTCTTAGAAGTGGTAAACTTTAGGTCTGACAAACAGCCTTTATTTGGTGTAGTTTGGCCATATGGTCCAATATTAGTATTGTAGAGTTCATAAGTGTTATTTTTGGCTAATGGCTTTAGAGAGAAGAGAGAGTCATCTCTCATGTCTATAATTAAACTGAAATGCCTAGAGAAGAAGGTTGAGTCACCATCACTTTTGAAAATTGATCACTAAGTACATGGTAGATAGTTGTCAAATTCACGTGAAACAAATGAAAATCTATGAAATAAAATTATCTTTACGCATTCTCCCAAGTAAGCTGGTGCACTTGAGCCTCTCTCATATACTAGGTCTATAACACTTATTCACCTCATTCTCTTTGAGTAAAAATTAATTGCTGATTAAAGAATAACACATCACACTTTTCTCATTGTGTGAACTTGAGTTAAGTCTCTTATCACATGTCTTGACGTAGCATCTTAAACTCTCTAATTACTGCTTTGAGTTTGCTATTCCAGTTTCAAGTAAATTGGTTTTGAAGGTATGGCAGATGCATCTACGAAATTGAATATAATAATCTGATCAAATTTTTCCACAACGAATTTCACATCAATGACATTTTGTTAGAGCTTCAAGCTTATCATGATCCTCCTAATGGCAATTCTAGCGTAGCCTACCTTGTGGTTTGAGCACACAAATCATCAAAACTGTGGGCTGAAGGTCTCGAAGTAGTCGATGTTGGGAATTTGTGATAATTCCCTTGCCACAAGTCGAGCTTTCCTTTTGTCGATGCTCCCGTCTACTTTGTATTTGATCTTAAAGATCCATTTGCGGTCGATTATCTTTCTGTTTGTTGGCAGGTCAGTGACAATCTTAGTGTTGTTCCTTAGCAGTGAGTTGTACTCTTTGTCCATTGCTTCTTTCCAGAGATCTGAGTCGGCCTGTGACAAAGCTTCCTCAACAAAACAAAATTCATCAGTATATCGGACAGATCGAATTCTTGATTGTTAGCGGATTCCAGAGAATCCCCAGATGCCAAGCCAAGCTGACACAGAGTATCTCTCACCCATGACCGAGGAGGTCTCATAAGGAGGAGAGCAGAAGAAGCTGAGAGCCGAGCATGAGATCCAAGGATTACTAGCTAGGATAGTTATTATCTATGTGAGCCTACATGGTGTATCCCAGAGAAGGAACGACCATGTAAGAGCTAGTAATGTTTTCTAGGCAATGTAAATGAGTGTAGACCCCCTTAAATAATTTAGAGTGAGCCACCTTTTGATGGTGACCTCTAGTATAAGGGCTTTTTCCACTTGTAATTTCTAAATTAGTGGAATTGCAACTTGGGCGCAGCCTTCTTGCTTATTTAAGGGCCCCCCTCTCTTGTGAGGGAGCTTTTGATTGTATTGTCAAGTTCTCTTGAGTGAATAAAGAAGATCTTCCACGAGTTCTTGATAATTGTGAAACTCCTTGTTCATGGCAATCTTCTTGAGTGAAATTCCTATGAGCATGTTCTAATTTCCTTTGTAATTGTGGATTAGTTAGATCTCTTGCTTACTTTCTTGCTTGTGGAATGTAGATGTGGATTAACTTTCTTGTTTCTTGATTTTGTACCTTCAGCATGCAGGTAAACTATAGAGGCTGAGATTGTGGATCTGATTTGCATGTTCACTGACAATCCTATCCTTGATTGTTCTTGGGTATTCCAAGCATCAAGAAATGGGTGTTTCTTGATCCTTGGGCTGCTAAAATGCTATTAGGGAGTTAGATTTCTTGTTTCTTGTTTCTTGTTGAGTAGCTTAATCTTGTTTTTTGCATTATTCCCTAATTTTCCAAGATAGTTTGGTAGATAGATTGTAGATTTGCTCACTGTTCAAAACGTTGATCTATGTTGAGCTAGGACTGGTTGCATGGCTTGTAAATGCATGTAGCTGAGTGAACGTATCTGTTTCTTCCCACTGATAGGCTGGGAACACACATTGTAATATGAGAAATACTTCTGCTTGGAAACCTAAACAAGAAGATTAATATGTAAAGAACTGCAACCAACAGAAGTAACAGAGAAAAAGAACGAAAAAGAATTGTGTTCACAGATTCAGCTGGAATTTGAGAGAAAGCTTTGGTCGAGATCTAACAGGATGCTTCGGTCGAGATCTGAGAGAAAGCTCCGGTCGAGATCTGACAGGAATGCCTTTGGTTGAGTTTTAACAGGAATGCCTTCGGTTGAGATTTGTACGAAAGGCTCCGGTTGAGATTTGATAGATAGCTTCCGGTTGAGATCTTACAGAATGCCTTCGGTTGAGATTCGATAGAAGCTTCGATTGAGATTGTACAAGATGCCTCCGATTGAGAATTGACCGAACGGTCAAGAAGTAACGGAAAGGCACCGGTTGAGATGCGACAGACGGTCTAGTGTTGAGATGTCAACGGAAAGGCTCGGGTGAGATCTGATCGATGAGCATCGGTTGAGATTTAACTCAGGACTTGGCAGGATATTGTGAGTAGTTGTTCGGTCGAGAGTGAGTGTGTAGTTTCAATAGGTAAATAAAACAAGGTTTCATCTGGTCCAAACGAGAGTCGTGGAGCTCGGCTAGGGAAGGAGCATGAATCCTCGATCGAGAAATGGAACTGGACGTCGATCGAGACCAAAGTAACGAGCTCGGTATTGTTGTGTGTGTGAGACTTCAGAGCGATGGTTTGGCAGCACGGATCGGAAAGGTTTGGCTTAAATAAGTGTCTATGTAGTTGTGGGAATGGCGCCAAATGTTCACAGATTCTCGACCGGAGCTTTCTCTCTCGACCGAAGCATCCTATCAAATCTCGACCAGAGCTGTCTCTCAGATCTCAACCGGACTGTTCTATCAACTCTCAACCGGACTGTTCTATCAACTCTCAACTGGACCTTTCTATCAATTCTCAACCAAGGATTTCTATCAACTCTCAACCAAGAGTTCTAACTTCCAACCTAAACCAAGTCAGCTCAAAACAACATTAGCTTCTTGGATGGATTCAGCGGTTATTTCCTTGTTCAAATAGCCCCTGAACATAAACATAAAATGGCCTTTGCCACAGAGAATGGAGTTTATACTTATAATGCCATGCCTTTTGGCTTATGCAACACCACGGTTCAGCATGCAACTGGCCTTCCAAGACCTCTTACATCGGATAGTCGAGATTTATCTCGATGATTTGGGTGTACATTCCTCAGCCGCTATGCACCTTGACGCACTGGAGAAAGTCTTCATTCGTTGTCGTAGATTTGGAATTTCACTAAACCTTGATAAGTGTCAAATCTGGGTCACCCATGGGGTAGTACTTGGACATATAATTGCAAAGGATGGTATTTCTACCGATCCTTCAAAAATCAAGGTAATAGTTGAAATGCCCTTACTTGCAACAGTGAAGGAAGTTTACGTCTTCCTCGGTCACACAAATTATTATCGCATCTTTATAATGGATTATGCCAACAAGGCACGCCTCGTTTATTTAGTTGTGGTAGATTCTCGATGGACCGAAGAACGCATTAAAGCCTTTGAGGAGTTGAAAACAGCCCTTACCACGGCACCCAAACTCTGCTCGCCAGACTACATGAAAGAGTTCCATGTGCATACTGATGCAAGTAAGTATGCCATTGGAGGTCTTCTTGCACAATCGGACAAGTATGGCAGGGATTTCCCAGTACGTTTCTTGAGTAGGCAATTGGTGCTTGCTGAAGTTAACTATACAACCACCAAGCGAGAAGCATTGGCGATGGCCTATGCTCTTCAACAACTAAGACATTATTTACTAGGCCAGACTTTTGCCTTCTACACCGACCATCAAGCCCTGTTATATATTGTTAATAAATCCTGTAAAACGGGACGTATAGCTCGATGGCTGTTGATATGAGAGGAATTTAATTTTTGCGTAGTCGTTTGGAAAGGAACCCAACATTTCATGGCGGATCACCTTTCCCGGCTCCCTAATGCTGAAAAGACAACTGCACCGGTAAACGATGATCTCCCTGATGCATGTCTTTTTCAGATTGATGCTACACCCTTATGGGTTGAGGAGATCACTCAGTTCCTAACAACAAACAGACTCAAAGAAGGCCTAAATACAGCTGCAAAAATAATTTTTTTGTTTAAAGCAGCGCCCTTTCAGCTAATAGCCCGACAACTTTACAAAAGGGGCGTTGACGGTATTATCCGACGATGCGCTTATGAATCTGAGATGCGGCCTGTCATATCTCAGGCTCATGAGGGCAATGGCGGTGGTCACTTCTCTGCTGAAGCAACAATATCCTTCAAGCAGGTTTGTGGTGGCCCTCATTATTTAAGGACACAATTTCTGTCATTAAAACATGTGATGTCTGTCAGCGAGCCAAGAAAAATACAAAAGCAGACTTCACATCCTTAACTCCCATTATAGAAGGCGAAGCCTTCCATAAGTGGGGAATTGACTTTGTTGGACCAATCGGCCCAGCATCGAAACATACCCAAGCCTGTTATATCCTAATAGCTACCGATTACGCCACTAAATGGGTTGAGGCTCGGCCAACAAAGGACGTCAACGCAAAGACTATAGTGCGTTTTTCATTGATAATTTGCTACGCCATTACCTTGTAGTTCACCAAAAGAATACACCATACTATCCTAGATGTAATGGCCAGGCCGAATCAACTAACAAGACGATATGTAAAATATTGACAAAGAGAGTTGAAACCAGTCACTCTGATTGGGAAACAAAACTTTTCTCAGCTATCTGGGCTTACCGCACCACCCTGAAGAAAGCCACTAGATGGGTTACCCCATTCCATCTCGTGTATGGCCAAGAGACGGTAATGTTTGTAGAATTCTTAGTACCTTCTCTAAGAATCATGGAAGCCTTCTCTACAGATCTCTGTGAGAAAGCTACAATTGAGCAATAAGTCAAGACCAGACTATTTACGTTAGCTCAGTTGTGCGAGACCAAACTCATATCTTACCACGCACAACTGGTTAACAAACGATGCCAAAAGGCCTGGCATGACCGTCACTTATGCAACAAAGATTTACACTTGGGTGACTAGGTGCTTCTTTATACATCGAAGAAGCACCCCGACAAATTGAAATTCCGAAGTGAGGGCCCGTATGTTATCAATAAAATCTTTCCTAATGGTGCAGTCCAGCTACAAACACTTGACGGAATACTCCTAGACACTGTCGTCAACGGTGGTCGTCTACGGCAGTACTATGAGGAGTTGTTTTTTGCTGATCCAATCTAACACTTTTTCCCTGGTATATATTCCATTTTTTATTCTCTTATTTTCTTGCTTGTTATTCTCTTTTTGCATGCCTATTTTTGTACTCTTTTCTTATTTATAATTCATATTTACTTTCAATTTTCTTTTTCTATAAATACTCATTTGTCTTCTAGGTCAACATGATAGACTACACCATATGAAACAGATTTATCACACTTTAGGCCCATCTCATTTTTGTCTGTCTAGTATCTCAATATTCCCAATTAAGCATACAATCATTAATTGAGATACTTCTTTCCCATAAGAACTTCTACTTTGAGCCACAGTCATATTTCCCCCCTGAAGTTCTTCACTTGCATCACATAGCTCCATACCTCCATATAGGACTCTTGTCCAATCTCAACCAAAGGACTCCTGTCAAATCTCAACCGAAGGACTCCTGTCAAATCTTGACCGGAGCATCCTGTCAGATCTCGATCGGAGCACCCACTCAGATCTCAACCGGAGCACCTTGTCAGATCTTGACCGGAGCACCCACTCAGATCTCGACTGGCACACCCACTCAGATCTGTCATCGGTTACACTCCACCTCCAACGAGTCTCCACCATCGTCGTTTGATTACCATTCAGAGCGCCATCACCAAACCTTTCCAAACCTAGCATCGCCGGCAGAATACACATCAATTTGCAACTTTTCGCATGCTGATGGGTAGTGCCACGCGAGCATTCATCACGCTCCCATTACACTATTGGACATAACATCATCAGCATAAAACACTTGTTTTTTCTTCCAGTTCATTCACCACCTCCATACATCCATTTCCACAGATATCCACCTTCCCAGCATCTCCGTCCTTGACCAACATCTCCACATCTTCCACTTTCAGACATTTTACCTTCCATTTTTCTTTACCCAACCTCATTCCTTCACAACCCTTTCATTCTGCAACATACTTCGCTTTCCACACATCTTCCAATCCGTCCTTCCAAAAAAACAACTCCACATCTTCCACCTTCAGACATTTTTCCTTCCATTTTTCTTTACCCAGTCTCATTCCTTCACAACCCTTTCATTCTGCAACATACTTTGCTCTACACAAGTCTTCCAATCCCTTATCAACCAACGTTATCGCATGCCTTCTCACCCAACCCTCAGTTCCATCTCAACTGAAGCCTCCGTTCAATTCTCAACCGAAGCCTCCATCAATTCTCGACCGACGCCTACGTCCCATCTCAACCAAAGCCTCCATCAATTCTCAAAGCCTACAGACCATCTCGATCAAAGCCTCCGTCCCACCTCAACTGAACCCTCCATTCAAATCTCAACCAAAGCCTCCATCAAATCTCAACCAAAGCCTCCGTCAAATCTCAACCGACGCACCCTTAACCCTGTCTCAAATCTCAACCGACACCCTTTTTCCAGAACACTGTTTTCATCATGTCTTCCAACCCCAGTTCCAGTTCCGACGACCTCGATGCTAATAAGCTTGACATCCAGCTGTGCAAATTGGATATTACATAGATGCAGGCCTGGTACCAGCAGGCAGAATCATTTTTCAAGACAATTGAGTTCCAAATCCTTGTCTTGATGGGATATCAAAGTCCGTACCTGATACACATGGCATATGCAAATTATAATGCTACGGCAAGATCATGCCAACTCATAGTTCCCCCTGTCAGGAACTATGTTTATAAAATATATTTTGCGGCGGCCGACTTGCAACCCTTCGGGTTTCCTCGAGGACCAAATGTTGTCACCAGGACGCTCCAGAAGATTGAGCAGACAACCTATTTCAAATACATAGATCCCTTAGTGGACAAATGGAAGAATAAAGACGGGTACCGCATTGAGGCCATTAATGATCAACAGTTGCAAGCGGCATGTGCATACTTAACCAGGTGCACACAATGACCAAGGACCAAGGTGCTAAGGGTACCCATGTCCCTATTCCACATGATGGCAGATTCACGACTGCATGCCCAAAACTTTTATGATTGGGCACAATTTGCTTCAAATTGCCTTCATGAGTGTGTTAAGAACAAGCAGTCAATAACCATCCTAGGATATCTCACGATTGATATCACACTCCAACAAGTACAAAATGGGCCCAGACTCCAACAACACCTACAACTTATGGACAAAGCATGGGAAATCCTAATCGGGTCCAAACAATCCAAGCGTCCCCGCACCCGGGCTACTTCACCATCAAAACTTCCACCCAAAAGGGTGAACACCAGTATTATTCCGCTGGTACACAAGCCACCAAGCTCACAACCAAATCCACAAGTAACAACATCATCAGCAGCTCAACAGGCTGATACCTCCAAGGCCCAGTTGCCAGACACAAAGCAACAACGCATACGTAGGAAGCTTCAAGCCAGGAGGAAATCACCCGATGGAATATCATCAGAAGATTCAGCTTCAGATGATGGAAGCTCAAATGTGTGAAGATTATTAAAATACTTCCTATCTTGAGTTTGGGGCCATGTACATGGTTATTTTCACTATATTTCATGTTGTACATAAAAGGTATGTGAATTGAGCACATAACCTTCTAGTATAGGTTAGATTTGAGTTAGGTAGATTCAATTTTGATGACATGCAGAAGTATAGATAGCATGCAATGTCATACTGTATGCATGAAAGCCACATGCAATCAGTGCATGCAACATGCAAAGTGGTTTCTGTTATCTACACATGTCTAGGCAGTTTTATGAGTTGACATGCAGTACATGCAACGTCCATGCATGCAGTTATACATGTGGATCTCTGGTAGGTGAATTAGTTCAGTTAAGTGGACTTTCCATGCAACTCCACTATAGGAATTCGAGTCTCTCTCATGTAGGGAAATCTTGGCATGTTTTGCCATATTGTGGATAATGAGATTTTGGTGTGTTGGACTCATTCTCTCTCTACCCAAGTTTTCTATCATTGATTTTCTCTCTCTACTCGAGAGCAGGCTGTTTTTCCCATACTAAGCACTTAGAATTATTTCTGACATTCAATTGTCATAGTGAGAAGTTGGATTTTTTCATCAGATGTATGTCATTATGCTCTTGTCATAGATTTTTCAAGTATACTGTTCTCTGATCAATCTTGTGCAATCACAACACCTCAGTAAGATCTTGTAGGGTGTGTGGTGAAGTTCACATGTGCTAAAAACTTCACATGGTATCAAAGCTTCAAGAGGTGAGGGTGTATACATCAGATCTTTAGTGCTTTTGCTTGCAGGAACTCGGATTTGGGAGAGGGATGCAAACTCGCTGAGAGACAAGCTATATGTGATCATAAGTGGATCAAAACGAGCTTGATCTGCTCCAGCGAAACCCTGTATGGACAGAGATCTCACACGTGTGAAATTAGCCCTCATTAATGAGTGCTACTACTCAAGAAATGATCCAAATTTGATGCTCTATAGCTTGTTGAATAGGTATTGAAGAGTTAGCTTGAGATAGTAAGTAACATCCTTTCAACTCCATTTGTTATCATTACTATAATTTCTCATAGAGAAGATGTCTTCCTCTGGTTCACATTTCTTGGACCACAATGAGAGATTAACATCTTCCAATTATGCAATGTGGAAGATCAGAATGGAATCATTATTGATTCTACAAGATGTAATGGATATTGTGAGTGGAGCTGAAGAAGAACCTGCTGTACCTAATGAATCTGCAGCATTTCACAAAAGAACCAGAATTGCCCTTCATTTCATAAAAATGAATGTAAGCAATGAAGTGTTAAGAAAGATAAGTACATGCACCACTTCCAAGGAAGCTTGGGATAATCTAAAGACAATCTATGAGATCAAGAATACTTCTAGATTGCTTACACTTAGAAACCAAATATTTCTAAGTTATCAGAGAGTAGATGAGAGTGCTTCATCATATGTCATGAGAGTTAAGGATCTTCATCAAGAGTTAGCTGGTATTGGAGATGCCCTTAAGAACACTGAACTTGTACAAGTAGTCCTAAATGGAGTTAGAGATGAGTATGACAATATTGTGCAGACTTATGCTATCAGGGAGGATTTTCCATCCTTGGAGACACTGCAAGGTATTCTCATTGCTGAAGAAAATAGGCAAGAGAACAAGATGCTGAGGATCAACAGACTTTCACTAAAAGATGGTGGAGATGACAAAGCACTTTTCATCAGAGACAAGTCAAGAGGCAATGGCAAAGGACAACAACACTTCAAGAAGGACAAAGCCAAAGAAGGTGGTGAGGATCAGTCCTCACAAACTGCAACATCCAGTGGCAAGTAGAAGCTGTCAAAGATCAAGCGTTTTTTCTATGGCAAGAAAGGACACTATGCTTCAAACTGTTTCAAGAAGAAGAACCAATCTAGGCAAGCTAACCTTACTAATGAGGATGAGTGTGAGGGTGCTGAGAGTGAAAGAGAGGATTCATTAATGATGTCTACTTTTTAGTCTTTTCCTTTTAAGAATGAAGAAGTCTGGTGGATAGATAGTGGGGCTAGTTCCCATATGTCTAGTTCTAGGAATTCTTTCACTAATCTCATGCAATATCTAGGTGCAAAAGATCAATCTATACTGCTAATGATGTAGAGTGTAGAATTGAAGGAATAGGTAGTATTCCACTGCATGCATCATCATCAAAATCTTTCTACTTACATGATGTATTGTATGTACCTAGACTAACTAAGAATCTCATTAGTGTAGACCCTTTGTTTGATAGTGGATTGGATGTCAAGTTTCAAGTTGACAAGTATATAATCTCAAGAGAAAATGAAGTTATTGCTAGAGGATCTAGAATTGGTAAGTTGTACAAACTAGATTCTAGGGAGAGTGCTAACATTTCAGATATTGCTTATGAGACCAAGGTTCTTCAGGAGGATCTGTGGCACAAGAGATTGGGTCATCCCAATTTCAAAGCCATGCAATCTATGGTCAAGGAAGGAAAAGTTGTTGGACTACCGAAGACACTATCAAAGGAGCTTCTACCTTGTGAAGCTTGTGTGCTGGCAAAATCACACAGAAGGCCTTTTCCTAGATCAAGCATCAAAACAAAGCAACCATTTGAACTAGTGCACTCTGATGTTCATTTCTCATCAACTAAGAGCAAAGGAGGAGCAAACTGCTTTGTTTCCTTTGTAGATGATTATACAAGATATTCTTGGATCTATATGTTGTCTTCAAAAGCCATGGTCTATGATGTTTTTCTTACTTTCGAAGCTTATGTAGAAAAGCAGCTTTCTTTCAAGTTGAAAGCTTTGAGAAGTGATAGTGGAGGATAATACACTTCCAATAAGTTTAAAGACTTTTGTGAGGGAGAAGTCATTCAAAGAGAGTTTTCTTGTTCATACACTCCTCAGCAAAATGGAGTTGCTGAGAAAAAAAATAGAACTTTGTGTGAATGTGCAAAAGCCATTAGGCTAGAAGCTTCTCTGTCTGAAGAATTTTGGGGAGAGGCAGTTGCATGTGCAAACTATCTTTGTAATAGGCTTCCAAATCTTGCAATAGGAGGAAAAACACCTTTTACAATGTTGTATAAGAAAAATCCTAAGGTAGATCATCTTAGGATTGTTGGCTGTGTATGCTTTGTGCATGTGCCTCTAGAAACTAGGAAGAAGGAAGATCCTAGTGCAGTTAAAGGAATTTTTGTAGGATATGCATCCACTAAAAAAGCATACAAAGTATATCTTCCTTCTACTGACAAGAATGTTGTTAGTAGAGATGTGATCTTCCATGAAGATCAAAAGTTTAACTTGGATGATGCATAGATCAAGGAGTCTCATGCAAGATCAATTATCAATCTTGATGTTGTTCAAGAGTTGGTGAGGCCGAGGCTTGAGGAGGAGAAAATTCAAGCTACCACACCAAGAAGATCTACACGAACAAGATCTGAGCCAAGGAGGCTCACATATGATGACGAAGGAAGGCAAGTGGAAGGTGAAACTTCCTATCATGCTCTCTTCATATCAAATGAAGAGCTTAAAGATGTCCAAGAAGCTCTTCAATCCAAGATGTGGGTTGAAGCAATGACCCAAGAGTTTGAAGCCTTGATGTCAAATAACACATTGGAGCTTGTGGAGCCACCAAACAACATGCATGTGATTGGATGTAAGTGGGTTTTCATAATCAAGTATAATCATGATGGATCTATCAATAAGTATAAAGCAAGACTTTGTGCCAAAGGCTACTCACAAATCAAAGGTCTTGACTATGAAGATACGTTTGCACCAGTTGCAAAGATGGTAACAATCCGAATATTTATATCTCTTGCATGTTTTCACAATTGGAGTATGTTCCAGTTTGATGTTTCTAATGCATTTCTCAATGGTTACCTTGAGGAGGAGATCTACATGGAGCAACCTCCAGGTTTTGTGAAAGAAGGTGATGAAACAAAAGTTTGTCTTTTGTTCAAAAGTCTCTATGGATTGAAACAGGCACCAAGGTCTTGGTATGCAAGGCTCAACTCCTATCTCATATCACTCAAATTTTGTCTAAGTGAATATGACCCTTCTTTGTATTATAAGTTTGTAGATAACTTTGTAATCATTCTTCTCATCTATGTAGATGATAACATTCTTTGTGAACATAATGAGAAGCTAGTTGAAGAAACTAAGCATGCACTTGGTACTGAGTTTAAGATGTAGGACTTAGGAGTTCTTCACTATATTCTAGGCCTTAAAATAGATTTCTGGAAAGGTCATGCATTTATAAGCCAAAGTAGATATGCAATTTCCATGCTCAAGAAATTCCAGATGAAAAATTGTAAAGGGATAGATACACCTATGGAGCACACTGTAAAAGTTCCTATGAAAGATGATGAAAAATCCTTTGAGGACATCACTCTTTATAGGAGTCTTATTGGCTCACTTTTTTGGTTACCAGTGACTAGGCCTGATCTAAGCTTTTGTGTTCATAAGCTAAGTCAACACATGCAGGATCCAAAGTTATATCGCTGGAAGTTGGCTAAAAGAGTCTTGAGGTATATATCTTCTACCTTGGATTATGGACTATACTATGAAGGAGAAGATTTGAGTTTGATTGCTTTTTTAGATTCAGATATTGTAGGAGATAGGTTGAATAGGAGATCCACAATGCTTACACTATATTTCTTGGAGGGAACTTGGTTTCTTGGCTATCAAAGAAGCAGGTAGCTATTTCCTTATCATCCTGTGAAGCTAAGTACAAATCTCTTACAACCACAACAAAGGAGATTTTATGGATCAAAAGGCTACTTTTCGAGCTAAAGTGTTATGCAGATGAGGATCTTCCAATTATCAAGAATGAAAACATTTTTGCTCAAGCTCTTGCAAATAACCCAGTTTTCCATGAAAGGAGCAAACACATTGAAGTAGCTCATCATTTTGTAAGAGAAAAAGTCATTGGGAGAGAGATCTCACTGGAGCATATTGATTCTACAAATTGTGTTGCAGATCTTCTCACCAAGCCACTACTCAAGAATGTCTTTATCAAGATGAGGTCTAACCTTGGCCTAATTTTGAAGTCTATGTTGATAGGAACATAAATTTTGAGGAGTGTGAAGATTATTAAAATATTATCTTCCTATCTCGAGTTTGGGGCCATGTCCATGGTTATATTCACTATATTTCATGTTGTACATAAAAGGTATGTGAATTGAGCACATAACCTTTCAGTATAGGTCGGATTTGAGTTAGGTAGATTCAATTTTGATGACATGCAGAAGTTTAGATAGCATGCAATGTCATACTGTATGCATGCAAGCCACATGCAAAGTGGTTTCTAATCTACACATGTCTAGGCAGTTTTACGAGCTGACATGCTATACATGCAACATCCATGCATGTAGTTATACATGTGGATCTCTGGTAGGTGAATTAGTTCAGTTAAGTGGACATTCCATGCAACTCCACTATAGGAATTCGAGTCTCTCTCATGTAGGAAAATCTTGGCATGTTTTCCCATATTGTGGATAATGAGATTTTGGTGTTTTGGACTCATTCTCTTTCTACCCAAGTTTTCTATGTATGGTTTTCTCTCTCTCTACCTGAGAGCAGGCTGTTTTTCCCATACTGAGCACTTAGAATTATTTCTGACATTCAATTCTCATAGTGAGAAGTTAGATTTTTTCATCAGATGTATGCCATTATGTTCTTCTCATAGATTTTTCAAGTATACTGTTCTCTGATCAATCTTGTGCAATCCCAACACCTCAGTAAGATCTTGTAGGGTGTGTGGTGAAGTTCACATGTGCTAAAAACTTCACAAAATGCAGCCTCTCCGACACACTCCTCACCCTTACACACTATCGACGGGGGTGATGGAGTAGCTACATCATCAGCAGCAGCAGACACGGGCACAACCCACGTTGTGCCACCAGATGAAGTCACCACCCCACCCATGCTAATAACCATGCCAACGCCGCCAATGTCACCACCGACACTTTCTTCGGGGGGGGAGAAGAGTGGAGAGTTCCATTCCCCAAGACACGGAAGCGGCCCAACAATTGCAAGCCCAACATCTACAGGCCCAACAAATCCACACCTTGGATACTTCACAATATTTTGATGTTGCGGACCTGATGGAGATAAGTGATGATGAACCAGAAAAAGAAGATTAGTCAGGAGGAAGTCAGACCCCCCAATATCCACCACCACCACCACAACAACAACCACCATTGCTACTAATATTATTTCTCCACTCCCTCCACCTCCATCTTCATTCCCTCCACAATGTCTATTTTTTGGATTAGCTTCACCATCTCACACCCCTGATCAGTACCCAACCCTCACTAACCCTGAGAAGCTCTCCGAGGCAACTAAGCGCTCAATGATCGACCTAGTTCAGTTCAGACTCAGTTCATATATCCAAGGGCTTGCTTGACCTTGTACACAGCGACATTTGTGACCCGATGTAGAATGCTTCTACAGGGGGAACTCTCTATTTCCTAACCTTCATCGACGACTTTTCTCAACTACTTTATGAAGAACAAATCCAAAGCGTTCAAGTTCTTCAAGCAGTTCAAGGCATATGCAGAAAACCAAACCCAGAGGAAGATCAAGACTCTACACACAGATGAAGGGGGAGAGTACATCTCCACAGAATTCATGGAGTTCTGCAAGGCCAATGGGATACTTCAACAATTCACAACCAGCTACTCACCTCAGTCCAATGGTGTAGCTGAGTGAAAGAACCGGACACTCATCAAAAGTGCCAAGAGCATGATGGCCCATGCCTCTCTTCCAAAGAAGTTCTGGACAGAATCGATCCATCACCAAAGCCCTGAATGGCAAGATTGTTCGGGTCTTCATATCCTTAAGGCTGCTTCATGAAAATTTCTTCGTCTAGGTCTTTGTGGAGAAAGTATGTCTTTATATCAATTTGGTGTACATCCAGATTATACTTCGTTGCATAAGTGAGGAGTAGTTGGATGCTCTCGACATTTTGACCATCAAGGAGTATGTATCGAAGTAGTCATTACCATACCTCTGAGTGTAGCCTTTAGCGACAAGTCGAGCTTTGTATTTTTCGATGCTTCCATCTGATCTCAATTTCTTTTTGTATACCCATTTATGATTCTACTTCATCGATTCGATCTCCTCCGACATTGCTTACTTCCAAAATTCTCCTTTTGGATTTTGGATTGCTTTCATATATGTCGTCGATTACTCTGAAGTTGCAGAATTCGACTTTTGTGTCCTCGCTCGATGAATTTGTCAGGGGGTCTTCTAATTCTTGTCGACCTTCTTGGTTGGATTTGTCGTTGTTGGTGTGTTTGCTCTTCGAATTCTTCGACAAGGTGATCTTCCGCTTCCTATTCTGGAGTTTATGCACATTTTGATTTGATGTCTGGCCTTGAACTCCTTCTTCAATCAACAATATTGTGAAGATTTTGTGGCCTCTTGATTCTTTGACTCTTGGAAACATCGATTCGTCGAACTTCACGTCTCTGCTCATCACCACCCTCTTTGAGGTTGGATTATAGAGTCAATAGATCTACAAGCCATTCGAATATCTAACCATTACCAGCTACACCGACTTTTCGTCGAGTTTTCTTCTCTTTTCCTTTGGTATGTGCATGTATGTTGCACATCCGAATACTCGTGCGTACGATAGATCGGGCTTCTCATCCGTCCACATTTCGTACGACGTCTTGTTCTCCAGCATTGTCGTTATCAATCGGTTTTGTAAGTGTACAACAGCTGCAATTGCTTCAGCCCAAAACTGACCTGGCAATTGTGCCTCAATTAGTTTTATGGACTTTATACCTTTTACATGTATTACTATGTATTCCGTTTGATTTTCCCCATCTTTTATCAATGAAAACAACAAGTTTTTTTTTCTTTATGAAAACAAGAACAAAATGTTAGAGGTATGATGTGGCTAGGGTTGACATTTAGCTATGGTGAGTGCACCCACTTATACATGACCTTAACACTTGTCCACATCATACTCCCGAAAGGAGAAATTAATCGTTTTCTAATAGATAATATCTAACACGTAGACAAAAATAAGGAGTGCAAATGGGTGATTTTTGTAGCCAACAATCCTATCGAGGTAAGATGTAGCCAGCGTTGACATTTATAGTTTAGCTAAAGTTAGAGGCAACAACTTATGATAGATGGAGGTTAGATGCATAGATGGAGGCTAGATGGATGCATAGATGGAGGTTAGATGCTCAGATGTTTACGCGTTACTGATCCATAGAGCCTTGTGTAGGAGGCGTGGACGGTATGATGATTGATCTCACTGCTGAGAGTTCTTATCAATATACACTCATCACTATACTGCACGTGTACACAATGCAGGCGTACACATTGCACAACAGCGTGCCCCCGTGTTATACGGTATAATATAATCCCTTCAAGGTCGCTCACACATCGTCTTTGAATCAGTCATGCAGATCAAAGCGGAGTTAAAATGATGCCGTAGAAATAGATCGTCTTCAGGAGGTGAGAGCAATCTTAAGTGCCGAAGCCGGACTTATTGACATTCCCAATTGATGTATATGTGATCTTATCCTAGTATTCTGAAATAAACTGTTCTTACATAATGTTTGATTGGTCATTGATGGCTTCTATAGTATAGAAGCTTGCACTTGCGACTTCCAAGTCAAAAATTCTTCAACCAACTCTTTTACTCTGATGCTTCCTCGCAAGTGTAATATAGAGGATAGATGGGACTACCCATGTTGTGGATGGTTATGCAATATTTCTATGCAAACAGTTGGCACTTGACAAAAGCGTTGTTCATACTAATGTGCATTGTTGGATGTGTAGGTGGCATACCACCAGAATTGGGAATGTTAACTAGGCTTTGGTATATGGATTTGAGTCAAAACAATCTCACAGGGAGTATCCCACCTTCTTTGACGATTGCACATCTCTTTTGGGTATATGGCTTGGCAGTAACCAACTCACAGGTAGGCTTTTGGTTGCAAATCGTGTGGTGTATCTTGGTCTCAACAATGTAACGGGTTTGAATCTCTTTGCAGAACTATTGCCTATCTTTAGATCCCCAATCATATATCTTCATCATGTAGTTGGATACAGGATTTGCTTGGTAAATATTACCATCTAATCTCCCTTATATGTACTTGCACTTCTTACTAGAGTTGGAATATCCCTCACGACCTAGCACAAAACATTCCTAATTATTGGTAGCTAACTAAAAATGTGATATACAAGTAGAAATACAAAGTGCAAGACACCGATATTGATAATTTATATAGTGTGTTTTTGGAAAGAAAGTGTCATGACCTTAAATCAAGAATACGATACACAATTCCAAGAAAAGTCTATGTCTAATTGGCAACTCTATAAACAATTTTTATATTTGACATTAATGCTCATGTACCACACTACAAGTCACTACGAATCAAAATCTCATTGTACTCTATATAATTACATATACATACATATCCAAGCATCATTATTCACTGGCAGACGATTAATAACTAGGAAGTCAATCAAAATACACAAACTAGTACAAATAGATTTCCATTTGTTTCCTTTGATTAGTTTTCCAAAGCTTTTTGCAATGTCTACTTCATCTTGCCTTGGGCTACCTCTAGTAGAAGGTAGATTGTTGTTTGAAACTATTGTTTATTGCTACATTTTGGTGGTCCTTTGTCAATCTCCAATGTAATCATTTCAGCTATGAATATTGTATTGGTCTAGAGTTATACTTGTTTGAACCTCACATCTTGTTCATTCAATGATCATTTTTTGTAGCATTCACAATTCAATACTTGTCAATTTGATTTTCATTGATTCATGAGGATATTACCTACAAACTTTGAAATTTGTAAGATATATATCTAATTCTAACATCATGTTCTGTTTGAACAGATAGCATAGCCTCTGAATTTGGAATGTCAAAACAACTACAATATATTAATTTGCATGGAAACAATTTGACAGGTAAGATCTCCTCTTCTTGAATATTACATCATTGCGTTTGCAAATTATTAGATTATAAATCTATTGTGTCAAGATGTAGACTAATTTGTAGCTGGGGTTGATCACATTAGATCACCTTCTTTGACAAATTGCACATCCCTTTTGGGTGTATGGCTTGGCAACAACTAGCTCACTAATAGGCTCATGGTATTGAATAGTTGGTTGTACCTTGGACTAAAAAGTATAATGAGTTTAAATTAGTTTGTGTACCACTACCCATTGTTAGATCTCAAACCATATGATTCATCGAGCATCTGAGATATAACTTTTTGCTTGCTTAGCTCTTGTAATCAAACCATATAGTTGTACATTTTACTAGAGCTAGTGTATCTCCCACTACCTCACGACCTTACATGAGCTAGGTAGTGTGATATAGAAGTTAAAACTAGACAATGCAAACACTTGTTTTGATAATATATTTCATGTATTCCTGTAAAAAAAATGTTATAACCTTAAATCAAGAATATGATTGACAATTCTAAGAAAGATGTCTATATTTGCCAAAGCTCATGCACCACATTACATGATGATACAAATTTAAATCTTAGTGTATTCTATTTAATTAAATAGAATCAAATTTTCACAATTGCCATATCTGATTGTACATTTTGATCATACTTTGCAAAAGGACGCGTTACATGATCAAGAAGCAAATTTCAATATGCAATTTAGGACAAATAATGTTTGTACTATCATTTTGTAGTCTTCCTATATAATTTTGTTTAGCTACTTCTCATTGCATTGGGCCATTTCCACTGGATTTGTTGTTGGACATCATTGTTGATTGTCACATGTGGGTGGTCATTGTCATCTCCTAACATTTGAGTTATGAGTTTGTACTGGCCTTTGTACATCTTCTTTGGACCTCACATTCTCATCGACGCATTCATCAATTGGTATAACATGCACAATTTCCACCTTACTAAATTTGAATTTATTGTTTTGTGTAGAACTTCAGTAAAAGTAAACTTTCATGTGATCCTAATGATAAATTCCTATAGACTCTGAAGTTTTTAGAACATATATATGAAATTCTAGTAATGTATGTGATGTTTGAATAGACAACATACCCATCGAATTTGGAATGTTAAAAAACCTACAATACATGGATTTGGGGGAAAACAACCTAACAGGTAAGATCCCATTCTCTTGAAATGCATGTCATCATCAAGATCACTCGAGTTGGATTCAATTACACTCATAAAAAGTAAACATCGCTCTTGAACCCAAATTGTAGTTGACTTTCTTCATGTTCTAGAGTTCCAATATATATTCTATTCTCAATCTTTAAACTTGTGTCATTGTTGTCGAATGGATGAAAAGGTAATAATTTGATGCCAATTTAAAATTCCATGAAATTTTCTTTCATACCTTAACTTTCATAAAATTTTGCATTGTTCATGAATTTATAATAGATTTTTTTGTATGTGCAGGTAACATACCAATCGAATTGGGAATGATGAGCCAATTATTATCCTTTAATGTGGGCGCAAATGATTTGATAGGCAACATTCCATCTTCTTTGGCCAATTGCACGTTAGTTTGGAATTTGCAATTTGGCAACAACCAATTGGCAGGTAGCTAATTGGATCTCATGTCAAACTTCTTACTAATATATCAATAACACAATTTGATAAATTGCATGTTATGTTTTGGTGAATGGCTATACAATATGTGATTGGATTACCTCTGATAGTATACATATTTTATGTTTGGTCTTTCCTCACATCAATAATATTTTGATACAATCTAAATTGGAAATGTGAAAACTATTGCACTATTAATCACATACAATGGTCATGATGTTGGACTATGAGATTAAACAGCTAATGACTTTGATCAAATGATATTGCGTTAAGGGATTGTGATGAGCTAGTGTTAACGTGCTAAATATTAAGTGCTAATGATAATTTGTATCGAGTTTTTCGAAGACATAATATAAATATAGTTGTGATGAGCTAGTGTTAACGTGCTAAATATTAAGTGCTAATGATAATGTATTGTATTTAGGTTTTCAAAGACATAATATAAATATAGTTGTTCAAATTTCAAATGTATAATGTGTCATACTAATATGCAATGGTTGATGTTCAGGTCCTATACCTATTGAATTGACAACAATGAAGAACTTGGAATATTTGGATTTGAGTAGGAATAATCTTACAAACAACATCCCCTCCTCATTGACAAATTGCACTTCTCTAGTGGGTTTGTGGCTTAACAACAACAAACTGATAGGTAAGATACTATTTGAAGCTGAAATTGAATGAAATAGTATCTATAATTGAACAAATAGAGCCCACTCTTGAAAGAGGGGCAATACCATTATTGAAAGAGGACTTTATCCAACTCCAATCGTGTCTTTTGAGATGTAGAGATTTTTATCTAGATTAATAGGCAAAGATCATGGTCACTTTATGTAGAGAAGCATAACGTTGGCCTCTACTCTTCCATAATGTCGAGGTAAAAAAAAATATGAAAAGGAAAAAAATTGGGTTGAGTCATCAGAACAACAAATCAAGCTGGGGATGCAAATGACAACAAATTGGTTGAAAGAGAAAAGACAAATATAATATAAATCAATTTTTTGTGTCATTGTGAATGTTAGTCGACAAGGCCAAATGAATCAACTTGAAGATGTGATATTAACCAGGAAAATTATGAGATTTTTAGAATTTCGAGAAGGAGAAAGTTATCAAAATCTTTTTCTTATCAAAACAAAAGAGAGGGGCTCATTTTCTTTTTTTTGATTCAACCAATGATTTTGACATTGAATCTAGTTCTTCATCTAGCTCAGATTCTTAATCAGATTCTTTAGATGATTAAAGAATTAAAAAAACTACCAAGTCTTTTGAAGAACATAAGAAGTCAAATTCGAAATTATATTCGAAAGCTTGACAATCAAAATCATATGGAAGAAAGATATGGTAGACTTAAATAAGAAAATGGATGATGTCATTATCCATCTTTCAAGCCACAAAATAAAGATTGCCACAATAATTGAAAAGTCAAACGTTTGGTGTACCCAATGTCAACAAGAAGTACATCACCATTTGGATGGTCCAAATAAGATTTAGATTTTTTACATTCAAGAATGTGCAGAAGAAATATATGATAATGAAGTATTATAATTATTGGAGCTTGAACAAAGTGAATAAGTATATGAAGTCCAGATGACAAATCCAAAGACCAATTAATTTTTTGATATGATTCAACACCCCAATCCCTTAAACTTCAAAACTAGACCTCTTTCAAAAAACGCTTTCAAAAACACGTTCAAAGAAATCTCGTGCAAAATCAAACCAACACAATTGCAAACTTTCAATCACTTAAGATTCTCCAATGAATATCCAAAACAAACCACAATAGTTTGCCCTGTAGGCCCTCGTAATCCCTAGCACCCTAACTTCTCCATTATGCTCTTTGCATTGGAGAGTCTTCTACACATTCAAGAAATTCATGCAAAACAACAAGAACAAAGTAGCAAACTTTCAATCGATAATGATGTTTAAATGAATATCATGAACACTTCACAATACATTGTCAGGCAGGCCTCCTATTAGGAACTGATCTACTACTTCAGATTTGAAAACTAATCCACACTTTCCTCATCAAAACTTCATTGTATCAACTACAAAACCTTGGTGGCCTTGTAGGTGAGTTGGTGTATCATGCTTGCCCCCATCCATGTTCGATTATCTGCATTCCCAAGGGTTGGTAATACCAAAAGACATTATTATATGCCAATAATATCAATCAATAGGTAGGTTCTCCATCTTAAGCTTCTATATATTGTAGTTAGAGCCTTCCAATCTGAATGAACTAATAGAAGGATCATCAATGTTTAGACTGGTTGCCTTAAATGTCTCGAAGAATATTGCTTCAAAATGTCTTGAGCCATGAAACTTCAATGACCACCTAGGGTTGGATATATCTCAAAAACAAAAAGGGACTTCGTCCCATGGTCACAATAGCTAATATGGTGAATTAAGACCTTTGAAATGATTGGTATGGCTATTATAGCTCCAATAACCCAAATATGTACCTCTAGGGTTTCATAAACCTAGGTGTGCCGCCACAATCAAAATACTCAAGTAGGCACTTTCTAAATGGCTTTTTGCTTGCACTTCACATTAGCATGTATGTCGTTAGGCTAATTAAATTGTAGATTTTTGTCGCTAATAATTTTTGGTTGTCTTGTAATTATATTGATAATATTGAGGTACACATATGACAATTTCAATTTGTGGGGACTAGTCCATATATTGTCAACAACACATTGGATGTTGAAACCATGAGAAAGTGTTTGAAAGTATTGTTTTGTTATTCAACATCTAATTGGAAGGTCCCATTGTAGAGAAACAATACAATTTAAAGAAAGTCAAATGTTGTGTGTTACTCATGGTCTAAAATAAACTAATTGCTAACCCTTTTTCTACTTGGTATGGCTCATTGCATACATGTCCATTGCTCAACATGTCAAGATCCATGCGTGTCCTCTCAAGTGAGCGAGGAAATCATTGATGGTTTTCCTACCCATGCCCATGTGGATGCCTCTCATAACTCATAATTAATAACCTTGAGGAGACTCAAGCACTCAAATAATCTTCTACATCATCACTTGTGTAGCTTTGCCTTCACTTGCATTGTCGTGATCGAGTTTGCCAATGTGACATTTTTTTTGTGACCTTATTGAACTATCTAGATGTGGCTATCCAAGATAATTGTTTGAACACAATGCTATAAATGTCATTGAGTCACTATAGTACATTTTTTATGGTCTTTGATGTTCTCCACTATCAAAAATAGTACCACACCATCAACAAAATATCATCTCCTCAAAGTTCATTAGGTCCCTCCCACATAATAGAGAGGAGAGTTGTCATGCGCTTCTACTCCCAATAAGAGCATATGTGATGAACATGTGTGTTAAGACAAAAGGAAGAAATAACATAAAAATGAGTCTAATACGAATTACTCTATTAACAAAAAAAAAAAAAGGATAAAAGTGAACCGCAACTTGTAAAAATTGCATGTCTTCTTCTAAGTTATTTTTTTATTTGACTTCATAAGCCTTATTCGATTTCTCTAAGGTGAGATGCAACTACAAATAGATGGCAATGAGTAAAAAGTATTTTCCTACTCATGTCTTACCTTCCCAGCTTCCACTCAAGAAGTCAAGATGAATCAATTGTGAAGATATTAGAATATTTTTCAAAAAATATATTCACATCGTACATGGAATTGATTCTTCTAGATTTATTAGACCTTATTTTGACTATCCATTTACACATTAATGCTTAGAAAACTAACACATACAAAAACAAGTCTTCTCCAACATTCCATAATTGTGTTCTATTGGATTTACCTCCTCTACTCTCCTAAATCCTATTTTAATCTGCCTCCATTCATGTTGCATTTTTACTCATGTTGTCGCATAATCTGCATATTTACATGTAAAATAAGACGGGCGAAAAACTCGACTGTCTACATAAATACAAGTAATTTTCCACAGGCAAAAAAGGCGAAAAATGCGACACTGTGTTTTTCCACATGATTTGTGACAGGCAAAAAAGGCAACACTACCTTACAAAATGCCGAAGGTGCCCTAGGAAAAACGAAGCCACCGTGTAAATCAAATCCTAAGGCATTTGACAGAGTGTCGCACTTTTCGCATGTTCACCAACGTTCATTTCAGCAAAGGCTGACGTCGCGGCCTTCTCACTCTCATTCCATGCAACTATGCTAACAAATTTGACAACGACAGCAGCCACCCACAATCTCCTACAGACAGCACATCCACTTTGTACTTTCTTCAGCACACTTGTAAAATTGTGTATATATTGAATACCACTTGCATATTCAGTAGTGTCTATGAAAATAATAGCATCAGAAACTTATTAGAGATAGACGAAGTAGATGCCTTGCGCATTAATTCTTTTGTATTGTCAATAATAGGTTTATTTCTTTTATAGATGGAATTAGCTTTATAGAGCACGCGGTTTTGTCTGCTATTGTCTTGTGCTCCACAACATTATTGACATGTATATTTTGCTATACTTAATCTGATAACAACTCTATCTCATTTGCGTTCAGATTTGTGTCAATATTGCTATGCTTATCTATATTATGTCTGACTCTCTTATTGCTCAATCTGGTAATCTGTTCTTAGCGAATTATTATTAGTCTAGCTGTTGGTGACTAATATTCAGTCTTGCCTTTCGTGACTAATTCGCGTTGTTTCGAGTCCTATACACCTTACAATATCAAGAAATATGTTCACCTTGGCAACACTAGCACACAAGTTATTAAAGGTGAAGGTTGTCAGAAATGGTGAACTCCTGCAACTTTGTCGCAGCACGAACAAGACACAAAGGTTGAACAAGAACAATTTGCGACAGTCAATGTGTCTTTTACTCGAAGCGTGAACGATTTGCGAATCAAATGTGAATTGTAAACACACCTCCAGGACCGCAAATTGCAAAATGGGCGCAAAACGAAAACTACGAAAAGAAACGAAAAGAACAAAAATACATGAAGAGAAATCTTTCGCGCTGCCAACTGGCAGCTCAACGGGCTTCATGCCCAGCAGAAACAAATAGCAACGACGGAGACTAACTAACTAGTTGATTAGCGTTAACTAGTCTTGTGATTCTATGTTTAGCTATCTTGTAAACTCCACACAGTAGAGGTATAAACGATCCTCTCTGGATCATAACCAAAAAAGAGAGAAAAAGTGAAGAGAATTTTACAGAGATCTGTAAGAAACAGAGAGAGACATAGCGAATAGAGTAAGAAAGCAAAAATATCATAGCTGTGCATGAAAGTCTGCCAATGAGCAGAACACAACAAAAGAGCAAAAAGTCAATCCGCTAACGAGCGAGACACTGACGATCTTGCTCTAAAACCAAACTGACAATATAGTCGCTCTATTTCATGTATCTCTTGGCCTTGTGCTGTGTCTCTTGATTACTAGAATAAAATATGTTTTGTGATGCGTAGTCGAGTGTCTGGGATCTCGTAAGAGCTTCCGCATGAAAAGAAAATTCAAAGACAGAAAATTGTTTGTGAATCAGAAGAGAGAGGACGAACACAAAACGAAAAAGCTTTCGCGACATGGTATCAGAGCCTACAAGTTATCACTACTGATATCCCAACAATGATTCTTCCAGACAACACAATATGGCTACAACAATCCAGACCAAAGTAGCAATCAATCTTGATGGTGCAAATTACAAAATTTGGAGATTCAAAATCAAAACACTCCTGAAGGGTGAAGGCATCTGGTTGGTGACCGAGCTCTCAGAGGTGCAGCCTCTACAAGGAGACCCGAGGAGAGTTGAATGGATCAGAAAGGATCAGTGCGCAATGGCGATCATCGTTTCACCCATAAATGAAGATCTACTCATGTAGATTGAAGACTGCGAAAGCAGCCATGCAGCATGGGAAAGATTAAAGCAGAAGTATGAAGTGAGGACTGCAGCTTCAGTCATGCACGTTCACAATCGACTGCAATCCATACGGTGGGATGGCAACCAGTTAGAATGATCTTTGCTCAACTCGCTGCATCAGGACAGGAGCACCAGGTCCCAGCACCATAGCAGCTGATGTACTTCATGAAATCTCTACCGACATCCTATCAGTTGTTGAGAATGCTCATACTGACTCTACTAGATATGACATTCGACAAAGCAGTCAGTCTTGTCGCTGATGAGAGACTGATCAGAGACGAAGGAGAGAGAACAGTGATCAAGAGAAGGCTCTCTTCACGAGCGGAAAGAAGAAGAATAAAAACAAGCCAAGATTCGAGAATACATTGCATGCACTGCAAGAAGAAAGGGCATTCTGCATACTACTGTAGATTCAACCCAAAAAGGAGTATTTGATTCTTTCAAGAAGTTCATGGCATTTGCAAAGCAACACACCTTGAAAAAGATACAGATCCTTAGATCTGACAATGGAGGTGAATACAAAAGCACAGAATTCTCAAGATTCTGCGAAGAACAGGGGATCGAACACCAGTTCACTCCTGCATACACACCAGAATACAACGGTGTGGCAGAAAGAAGAAACAGGGCACTAGTCGAAAGAGCCAGATGCATGATGGCACATGCTCAATTGCCAGGTCAATTCTGGGCCGAGGCAATAGCTGCAACTGTACACCTGCAGAATAGATCTATAATGACAGCGCTAGAGAACAAAACACCATATGAAATGTGGATAGGCAGAAAGCCTGATCTATCATACATACGAGTGTTTGGATGTGCAGCATACAAGCACATTCCAAAGAAAAAGAGAATCAAGTTCGATAACAAATACGGACAAGCAATCATGGTCGGCTACTCGAACGAAACACATGTGTACAGACTCTACGATCCAACCACGAAGAAGGTTGTTTCGAACAGAGATGTGAAGTTCGACAAGTCCACATTTTCTGGACTGAAAGACGAAAGAGGCCATGAGATCTTCACAATACTGCCTATTCAAGAGGGAGATCGAGGACATACTTCAAATCAGAATGCAGAGCCCCAGATTCTAGAGCAGCAAGAAGCAGAGGATCGACCCCACGAACAAGAAATGTTCGAGCAGCAACAAAATGAACCTCGAAGGTCAACAAGACAAAAAAGAGCTCCAGACCGCTATTTTGACAATCTTTAATGGAGTGAAGACACGCAGTTTGAGTACTGCAGCTTCACAGAAGAGCCAGCAACATACCAAGAAGCTATCTACAGTCCAGAGGGAGAATTCTGGAAGCAAGCAATGTCAGAGGAGATATAGTCGATGAAGCAAAACAAGGCATGGACATTAGAGCCATGCCAGAGAACAGAAAAATAGTTGACTGCAAGTGGGTGTACAAGAAAAAGCTAAAATTAGATGGCACTATTGGCCGCTACAAGGCAAGGCTTGTCGCAAAGGGCTACACGCAGAGATATGGTGTCGACTATTTCGACACATATTCGCCCATGGTGAAGATGACAAGCATAAGGCTACTTCTTGCATACGCCACACAGTACAATCTGAAAATTCACCAGATTGACGTGAAAACAACCTTTCTCCACAGAGATCTAGAGGAGGAAATTTTCATGAAGCAACCTGAAGGCTATGAAGACCCCGACAATAGACAATATGTCTGTCGATTGTAGAAATGCATCTACGGTCTAAAACAGGCATCACGGGCCTGGAACAAAAAGCTTGATGGTCTAATGAAGTCTCTAGACTTCAACCCTAGTCAACTAGACTGTAATGTCTACATCAAAAGAGTAGGAAAGGATTTTGTGATACTAACCATTTTTGTGGATGATTCGCTGATGATAAGAAATTCCTTGATGTTGATCAAAGACACAAAGAGTCAAATTTTTGAAAGCTACTAAATCACAAATCTTGGAGAAGCAACAAAATGCCTAGGGCTGGAGATCAGAAGAGATCGAACAAATGGCGAAATGCACTTGAGTCAGTCAGAATACGCCAAAAAAGTGTTGAAGCAGTACAACATGATGGACTGCAAAGAGAAAGCCACACCAATGATAGCTGGAGCCAAGCTCACGAAACAGGATTGCCCAAAAACAAAAGAGGAAGAACAGAAGATGACAGGTATATCCTACCAGAACTTAATTGGGAGTCTGATGTACTTGACAACCTGTATCAGACCGGATCTGGCCTTCTCTGTCTATGCATTGAGCCAATTCTGTTCCAATCCTAGTCTAGCACATTGGAAAATGGCCAAACAAATCCTACAGTATTTGAAGGGTACCCAGAATATTGGATTAACCTACAGAGCTAGAAACGAGGAGAAAGGATTCCAGCTACATCACTGTAGTGATGCGAGCTAGGCGAGCTGCAAGGATGTCAACAAGTCCATTACTGGAGGATGTACAATAGCGTGCGGAGCTACAATCATTTGGATATGCAAAAAGCAAACCCTGGTAGCTCAATCCTCTTGCGAAGTTGAGTATGTCACAACCTCAAAAGTGGCGAATGAGGTAGTGTGGCTATGGATGATGTTGGAGGCAATCGGGATACCACAAAAGGGGCCAAGCACGATGATGATGGACTCCCAGATTGTCATCTATCTGTCCTAGGATCCTGTCTTCCATTCAAAGATGAAACACATTCCTCTGAAGTACCATCACATTCAAGATTTGATCTCGAAAGGAGAGCTCCAGGTCCAGTTCATAAAATCAGAAAGTATGATTGCAGATCTCCTCACGAAACCGCTCAACAAGCCACTCTTTACCAAGCAAAAAGAGGCAATTGGATTGAACGTACAAGAACAATGTATGGACACTTGCACCTATACCTGATGGCAGAAAACTAGTCAGGTGCAAGTGGATTTATAAGGTCAAAACAGGTCCTGATGGAGAAAACATCAGATACAAGGCAAGGTTGGTTGCTAAAGGATTTTCACAGAAGTATGGGATTGACTACACTAATACTTTCTCACTGGTAGTCAAACATATATCAATTCGTTTGTTATTCACGTATGCAGTGGGTCATGATCTGAAAATCCATATTGTGGATGAGAAAACTACTTTCCTGCATGCAGAATTGGAAGAAGACTTATTCATGGACCAACCACTTGGTTTTGTAAGCCAAGAATATCTAGAATACACATGTCACATGAATAAAAGCATTTATGGTCTGAAACAAATAGTGAGACAAGGGTATAGAAAGAAGGACGATGTGCTACGTTCCATAGGCTTCAAACCTCTATTTGCTAAATCAAATGTCTATATCAAGCATGTCCAAAATGAAATACTCATTCTAGCTGTTTATGTTGATGACACGCTTATCTTCTCAAGAAGAGATAAGCTAATTTCAGATGTCAAAAGAGACATTTCTGAAATATTTGAGATCGTTGACCTAGGAGAAGCTAAAATCTATCTAGGCTTGCAGATCGTGAGAGACTTTAAAGGTGGTAAGTTGTATCTTCACCAACAAAAGTACACTCAAAAGATCATTGAAGACTTCAACATGCTCGAATGCAAAGGTGTGCATACTCCCATGATACCTAGAACAATACTGAACAAGGCAGATTGTCCACAGACTCTCGAGGAAGAGGAACAAATGGCCAAAACACCCTATCGTAGGCTGATTGGATCATTGTTATATCTAGCAGACAACACCAAATCTGATATAGCATTTGTAGCATACAGACTGAGCCAATATAATCAGAACCCAAGAGTGTTGCATTGGAAGTTGGCAAAGAGAGTACTACAATATCTCCAAGAAACAAAAGACTATGGATTGTGTTATTCGAAGGAAGCTGGATTTCACATCAAATCTTACAGTGACGCAAGCTGGG
Organism: Diphasiastrum complanatum; assembly: GCA_029204225.1. Taxonomy (NCBI): domain Eukaryota; kingdom Viridiplantae; phylum Streptophyta; class Lycopodiopsida; order Lycopodiales; family Lycopodiaceae; genus Diphasiastrum; species Diphasiastrum complanatum. Next base: position 36,124,124 of record CM055101.1, read on the forward strand.
CATCCATGAAGGATGATAGCAAAAGTATTTCAGGAGGTTGTACTCTAGCATCTGGCGCAACCATACTCTGGATTAGCAAGAAGCAAATAGCAGTAGCTCAATCTTCCTATGAATCGGAATATGTAGCATCAGCCAGATGGCAAACGAGCTGACTGGATTAAACAAATACTGGAAAGATTTGATGAATCTAGTTTTGAACCTTGTCTTGTTAATAGATAACACTTAGGCAATCTATCTTATGAAAGATTTTGTATTTCACTCGAAAACGAAGCACATAGCTATCAAGTATCATGTGATTCGGGACTTAGTCGAGAAGAAGATACTGAAGACAATCTTCATACCCACAGAGGAAATGACAACTGATATCTTTACAAAGCCACTAAGAAAGGCTTTGTTCAAGAAGTAGCAAAGAAGATTGGGATTAATCCAACTACCACTTTGAGATGGAGCTGTAGAACAACTGATCAAATAGATCTTGATTCTACTAACAAAGTGCGCAGTTCACTTGACAAAGAATGAGAAAAAAATGAACACGAACTCGAAACATATCTATTCGTGACCAACTCGAAAAGATTCGCAAAATTTGTCTTGTAGTCAACTCGAAAGATTTGTGAAACGGCTTCTTGTAGAAGCTCGTGGCTTTCTTGTTGAAGCTCGAAAGATTCGCGAACAAAATCTTGTCGCGAAATATTCTATTTTTTGTTCAAGCCTCAAATGTCGCAAAATTGTTGCGAACAATTCGGAAATCTTTTGGACTGTTCTTCAAGCTCACCTGTCGTGAAACTATCTCGAACAATTTATGAAATATTCTAGATTTTTTCTTCAAAGCTCAAGAATTGTCATCTGTCGTGAACAATTCACGAAAGACAAAAATGTTGCGAAGAGACAAGTGTCGCGAACAATACGCGAAACACGAAGCTGAGATGAACTATCACGAATTATTCGTGAAACAGATTTTATTTGAGTCTAGAAACAGAGCATCTAAATGAATATCAAATGTCATAAACGGTTAGATATCTACTGTTATAGCATTGAAAGACCAAAAGACCTGTAATTAAAAGGCCAAAAGACCTGTCCTGTAGCAATATCAATACATGTGCGTTACTCGTTGTAACTCACTCACTCAATCAGAGACACAACAGCGAGATAAGACAGCAAGAGATGTATATTGATGAATCATTTTCAGAGTTATAAAAATTCATTTTTGATCAATAGTTTCTTATTGTCTAAATAGTCTTGAGTTGTCTCTTACTTCCGCATATAATTTCCACACACATATTCAATCAGAACTAATACTGTTCTATTAGTACATAGATCAGATAAAATCGTGATTGAAGACACTGATATTAGTTTGATTTATTCAAACTTGCATTGTGTTCTCTGTGGAAGAATAATTACTATTTTTCCTACATATGCTTCACACGTGCGATCAGTAAATGGCCAAAAAACAAGTAGGAGGGCGCACTTTGGGAAGGTGGTATCATCAGAAATTGTACTCTAGTCCAATAAGCCTTGGATCATAGGTTACAAGCACTCTACTAAGGTTCATTAGAGAGGCATAGAAGCTTCTAACAGGTCCAGCAAGCAATCATAAGCTCAGATCATGCAAAAAATGCATTTTTAGCCTCCTTCAACAAGCAAAATTTCAACATGATGGTGTCCAATGCTCATTTATCCAAATTGGATGCATGATGGCTCAAAACAGACGCAATCCATCATATCTTTAAGCTTGTAATAATAATCAACAGATTCAAACCCGCATTTGATAGGTATTCATGCCCTAAAATCACCAAAAACACACTATTTTTTGATGTTTTGAGCCCCCTAATGGTGTCCAATCCCAACCAAACTTCATGAAAGCCTTAGGACAGCTTCATTACATCTTTGAAAATGTGCTTACCAACTATTGGCTAAGAATTTTGAGATATACCACAAAATTAGTCCAAAATTCATCAAAAAGACCTTGTTTTTTGACCAATTTTGACCAAAATTTGTGGGGCAAATTCACAAATAAGTGCAATCTGATCCTAATCCCTATAATTCCATTGCATGCAAGTACTGAAAGTTTTGATTCTAGTCAAATATGGATTCTATAGCCCATTTCTAGTCCAAAAACCCCAAATTTTGGTCCAAAATCACTATCTAGTCATCATTTTGACTATTCAAACATTATGCAATCATTAGATCCTGTTAGAATTAAGCAATTTTCACATGGTTTCTGATGTATTTTGACATCTATGTGGATCCACACGTGTGAAATGACACTTTTAATATTCAGATACATTTTGAGTAGCTTTCATTTGAGTCTAATATGACATCTCCTAGATTATAGGAGTTAGGTCTCAGATTGTAGGAATCTAGAAGGGCAACACAAATCACCAATGGATGATGTGGCAAACTTGATAGATCTTATCCAAAGTGGATATGGATGAGTACAATGAGCTATCCCACACGTGCTGGATGCAGCTTAGAGAGAGAGTATTGTGATTTTGTACTTGATCCATGATGGATCCATTATTGAGCTAATGATGAGAAATCTTGGTTTGTGAGGCAATCTTTGTGTTTTGACTTTCTTAAGCACTTTCTTTGTGGATGAATGCTTAGTAAATGATAAGTAAACTATTTCTCTGTTATCAGGCCGTACAGTAGCTATACTTCACACGTGTGAAGCCGTGGATCATATTTTTTTATTGTTCTTGCTTGGAATCACAAAGATTGTCAAGTAAAAGCTATATTTGGAAGCTAGTCTTGATATAGGTCAAGATCCCAAGCTACCAATCACTCTTTGTGATCATTTGTAGATCAATTTCAGTCCTTAAACTCTGAAATTTGACATGGTATCAGAGCCAAGTCAAAGAGCTTAGTTGATGATCCAAAAATCTTCATTTTGGTGAAAGCATTGGTGCTAGATTCACTTTGAAGGAGGGTGACCTTTTCTAATAGTTTACTTGTGATGTTGAGGTTCAGATTAGTGTGTAAAGTTCAGATGTACTTCTCACACGTGTGAGAGGCTGCTGGAGTTGTACTTTCACCAAAACTTTGTGTTTTTTCAATATTTGAGCTTCAAACAAGTTGTGTAAAGTGAAACTAGTGATGTGCTTATGAAAAACCATTGTTTCCATTATAGATTTGATGAGTGAATGGTGTTAGAATCTTATTAAACCTACAAATCCTTGAGAGAGAGTTTGAGGCTTATGTTTTTAGTTCAAGAGTAAAACTAAAACCAATTCTAAACACCATAGGAAGGCATTGGCACTTCAAAAAAAATCAAATCCAAGGTTCTATGTGAATAGATTGTGTAGTATACACTTTCTCAAATCTTTTAGAGTTCAAGATCATTATAGATCTTGCTTCTTGAGTCTAGTGAGATTCAAGAGAGTAGCATTTTAGCTAAATTCTGAGAAAGGAAGAAGGGAGAGCCTTTGAATAGTACATTTGTTATACTTGTTACTAGATAGAATGGGTTCAATTGGAGCCTATCTTCTTGAGACTTGTGAAAGGCTAAATTCTAATAATTATTCAACTTGGAAAGTAAGAATGGAGTCACTACTTGTGCTCCAAGATATGTTTGATCTTGTCATAGGAGAGGAAGAAGAGACTCAAGGAGGGCAAGATCAAGTGAGGTACAAAAAGAGAGCTAGACTAGCATTACATTGCTTGAAAATGAATGCTAGTAATGAACTTCTAAAGGAAGTGGCATCTTGTACCTCGGCCAAGGAGGCATGGAACTACCTCAAAGGGATTTATGAATCCAAAAACAACTCTAGAGTTCTTATGATTAGAAACAAAGTCCTTCAAAGCATTAGAGGGAGTGATGAGAGTGCTCAAGAGTATGTCTTGAGAATAAAATCTCTCAACAAAGAACTTTCCATCATTAGTGAGGGTATTCATGATGATGAACTTGTTCAAATCATTTTGAATGGTCTTGGAGATGAGTTCTCCAATCTTGTACAAAGCTTTGCTATTCAAGATGCACTACCTTCCATTGACAAGCTCCATAGTGTGCTTGTGGCCGAGAAGAGTAGGATCCTTCATGTCAAGCAAAGGATTGGATCCTTAAAGTTGCATGATGGTGATGAGAAGGCCAACTTCTCAAGCAAGGGAAAGGCAAAGTCAAAGAAGAAGATCCAACACAAGGAGACCAAGAATGATGATCAACCATCAAGCTCCAAAGGTGGAAAGAAGAACAAAGCTAAACTCAAGTGCTTCTTTTGTGGAAAGAAGGGGCACTTTGCATATGAGTGTTTCAAGAAGAAGAATGCACAAGGAGAGAGCAAACAAGGCAACCTCACTCTTGAGGAAGATGAGGATGAAGTGGATTCATCCTCGATGGCTTCTACATCAACATCAAAGAGCTACTCCAATGACACATTGTGGATTGATATTGGGGCCAGTTCTCACATGACATTCCAAAAGGATTTTTTCTCAACTCTTGTACTTTTTGTAGGTTGTAAAAAGTCTATTCTGATAGCAAGTGTTCAAGAATGTAGAATAGATGGAGTGGAAACTATTCCCTTAAGTCTTGGATCCTCTAAAAGAGTAGATCTTGATAATGTACTCTATGTTCCTACACTCACTAAGAATATGTTAAGTGTAGGACAATTGATGGATGATGGCTTAGATGTCCATTTTAAGCAAGGTGTTTGCTCCATAATGATGAATAATACTTGCATTGTAAAGGGATTCAAACAAGGAAGGCCTTTTATGCTTGATGCTAATGTTTTTCTTGGAAGTGTGGACATGGTGAAGGAGGAGCTCAATCAAGTGGAGCTTTGGCATAAGAGGTTGAGTCACCCCAACTTCAAATCTATGGAGATGCTATGCACCAAGGATCTTGCTCTCGGCCTTCCAAAGACACTCTCAAAGTGTGGAAAAAGTTGTGAAGCTTGTAGCCTCTCAAAGGCACAGAAGCTACCTTTTGATATCTCTTCCACTAGATCTACAAAAGCATTAGATCTTATTCATAGTGATGTGCACTCTTTTTCTCAAGAATCTAATGGAGATGCATCTATGTATGTATCTTTTATTGATGATTACTCTAGATACACTTGGATTGAACTTTTTGATTCCAAAAGTAAAGTGTTTGAAGCCTTTGTCAAGTTCAAAATGCTAGTTGAAAATCAACTTGATGCTAGAATTAAAGTATTGAGAAGTGATAATGGTGGAGAGTATATCTCCACCAAGATGATAGAGTTTTGTATATCCAATGGCATTAAGAGAGAACTTACATGTACTTATAGTCCTCAACAAAATGTTATAGCCGAGAGGATGAATAGAACACTATGTGAGTGTGCTAAGGCTTTAAGGTTAGATGCATCTCTACCTAAGTCCTTTTGGGGAGAGGCTATTATCTGTGCGACTTATTTGTGTAATAGATTGCCATGTAAGCCCATTGGAGGCATAACATCTTATGAGGTTCTATATTGTAAGAAGCCGAATCTTAAAGATCTAAGAATTTTTGGATGTACTTGCTATGTTTTTCAAGCATTAGATACAAGAAAAAAGGATGATCCTACTGATATTAAAGGGATCTTTGTTGGTTATGCTGAAAATAGCAAGGGATATAGAGTCTATAATCCAATCACTAAGAAGATTTTAGTGAGTAGAGATGTTACTTTTGATGAAGGTAACTACTACAAGTTGAATGAGAAAGCTTCTAATCCATCTTATGTCAAGGATCTTGTAAGGTTTGAGGAATACCTATTTAAGAGGTTTGGCATAAAAGGATGGGACACCTCAACTTCAAGTCATTGGAGGCAATGACTAGGAAGCAAGTTGTGATAGGTCTTCCAAGTTCCTTAAAGAGTATCAATCATGTTTGTGAGTCTTGTGCTTTGTCAAAGTCACAAAGACAACCTTATGCTAGATTTACATCTAGATCTACAAAGCCTTTTCAAACTGTACATTCGGATATTCATAAAATTACTACAATTAACAATAGTGGATCTAAGATGTGACAAAATTTCTAGAATTCACACGTGTGGGGAATGTCCACAAGAGTGACTGATCTTAATTAAGCTTTGTGATTGGCACTATAACCTGATTCTAGATTGATCAACAAAATCTAGTTCAGAAGAAATGGCTAATCCACAATCTAGCATGCTAATCAACAGAATATAATAGCAAAGAATCAAAGAATGAATAAAAATACAAGATTTCAATGTATGAGCATTAGCCTCAACACGAGTTAGAGAGAGAGAGAGAGCTAGAGAGATAACAAGCAATATTTGTTTAGATCCAAAATGGTATGAGATAGCTACAAAAATTTGGTTCTTCATCATCGATTGTGTCGAGAGCTACACATATTTATGGAGTCTGAGGTAGCTCGAGGTAGAACCATATCTATCCACTCCAATCTAAAGTGACATCTAGAGTCTATGTGACATTTGTCACTTGTCATGCATGAGATTCTACCAACTTTTTACAAGTGTACAAGTTCTAACTAGAAATGTCCAAATCATCATGCATGTGTCCATTAAACTTTGTGCATGCCTTGCATGTCACTATGGATCACTTACAATCAATGCATGTGAGTTGTCACGAGTTTCTACATGCATAATTCTATGTCTACAAACTATATGCAAGTTGCATATAGTTTGTAGACATAGAATAATACATAACCATGTAGCTCAAGCTCTATGTAGGCCAAACTTGGCATTTTGCACTAATAAGCTACATACTTGCATGGTACAACATTTGTAGCAAGCCAAGAAATCAATATGGATTGTTTTTCAATTTTAACAAGATGTATGTAACATTCATTGATGATTTTAGTAGATTTTGTTGGATCTATCAACTAAAGAGCAATGATGAATGTATGATGTCTTTGTTAAGTTCAAGAATGCAAGGGAGAACTAATTTTCCACAAGGGATCAAGTGCTTAAGGAGTGACAATGGTGGTGAGTACATACCTACCAAGTTCAAGGCCTTTTGTGATGAGCATGGGATCAAGAGGGAGTATACAACACCAAGAACCCTACAACAAAATGGAGTGACCAAAAGGAAGAATAGGACTTTATGTGAAAGTGCTAAAGCCATGAGGTTAAGTGCTAATCTTGATAAATCATTTTGGGATTAAGCTTTGTTGTGTGCCAATTTCTTGTGCAATAGGTGGCCGAGTGCTATTTTGGATGGAAGGACATCTTTTGAGATGTTATTCAAGAAGAGGCCGAGTGTCAGCTTTCTAACAACTTTTGGATGCACATGCTATGTCAACATTACTCTTGATGATAGCATCAAGGAGGATCCATCTTCAAGGAAAGGTATTTTCATTGGATCATTAGAGGAGTTCTCAATATCAAAAAGACCCTTTAAGGAATGCCATGTAGGATATACAAAAATATCAAAATAAAAAAAACAATATTGTTTATTTGCTTGCCCACACCACTCCCAAGGCCTCCCCAACTCCCAATGATCTAACCACAGTGTCTATAGTCACATTTAAGAACTATTAACAGTTCGCAGTATAACTTGACTAAATTCAAAAATATTTCCTCCATTGGTTACAAAAAGGGCAATTTCTTCACTAGATCTAGAATATGACCGCCATCCCCAAATTCGAATCAGAAAAAATTGCAAAATGTTTACATATGCATTCCTTCCACAAGAATGAAAATATGAGCGCCAACTACCTATTGGAATGAAAAAATGAGCGGCAATTCCAAATTTGAATCAAGCATACAAGCATGGAGATTGGATTGATCATACATAGTATATAATATAATCAAAGATGAGTATTTTGTTTTGCTTCATAGAATCTGGTCATAGTACTTTGATGCAACTGATTACTCTATTATTTTTTTGGTGATGACATTATATCATCTACATGTGGATATCCCTATTGATTTGGCACCTTTGCAGAGAAGAAGAGGCAAAGGAGTTCAAATATCTGCTGAAGATCGTTCTTGTTACAGGGCAGAAGGAAAGAAAAACTTGGATTTGTGGACAGATGGAACATTATATCCACAAGATCCAAGCACTTTGACACATCCCACATTCTCTTCAATAACTCATTTAGTTACATGGATATGCAATGGGCATAGTGGATTACTAGGATATTGTGAAAGATTGCAAAACCATGGAAAACAACTTTATATGAATAAAGTTTACTTTTTAGAAGGTGAGTTAATTCGAATATCCTCTTATTGTCAAAATAGAGATTGTCATCTCCAAAAGACGTTAGAAGAAAATGAACAACTTAAAAAAAAAAATGAATCATTATAGAAGATAACAATCAATATCAAATCAGAACTAGAGCAAATGCAATCAGTCTTACAGTGTATTCATATTGAAAACTTATGATTACTGAAGGATGTGGATTTGGCAAAGAAGAAGGCTGAAAGTAAGAAGCGAAAGCGACAAAGTTGCAAGGATATTCAAACGCTTTCAAAAGGAGGTTATCGAAATAGAAGGATCCAAAAGTAAGCATATTTTGAATTTTTTAAGTTTTTCAATGACATTTGGATTTAATTTCAGCTATGGTGATATTCTGTTAACTATCTGTTTTTTTTTGCAGATCTGCATTAGTAGCTCCTCGGAATATTAAAGACAATGCTTCACTAGGAATGTCATTGGGCACAATATTGACTTGCAAATCAACTGAGCATATCATGATGAACAATAGGATTTCAAATGTAAAGTGTAAAATAGTAGAGTCTTTGATGGTGGACATTCAAAATATTTTAGATAAGACTATAGTTCAGGGTGCTTGTGATTTTGTAGGTATTAGTAGGGAAGCATATGCAACAATATTTAAACTAATTAGAGAAGCTTTTAAGCAAGTTTAAATTAGAAAAGTCCCAATCCCTAGGACATATCACTTGAAGAAAGAGAGGGATACATTAAACATAGGTATGCATAAGATCACTGGAACTCCATCTCATATTGAGGAGGTGTATGAAACTGATGGAAGATCGATATTCTATAATTCATCAAACAATTTATTTGTTGATCTAAATTACTTGCTGAGATACATCGTCACATTCTATGATATAACCTATGAAAAGGTGAATGGAAAAATAATCATAGTACTTAAGTTAGATGAGTCAGAAATTGTGAAAGGACATGATCACAGGGGCATCACTCAAGAGAACCATCATGATCAAGGAGCTTAGTGTAGTATCAAACTCATGGAAAATCTTCTTATTAAGCATGGAGTAGATACAATGCAAAAAGCTCCTCTTCACAAAGAGGGTGTCTCTTAAATAAGCAAGAGAGCTCCTTAGGTGGCATCCTAGTGGAATTTCCACATTTCACAGATTACAAGTGGAATATTGCTCTCCACTAGAGGTCACCATCAAAAGGTGGCTCACTCTACTTTCTTTAAGAGGGGTCCACTACATTTATTGCATTTGCTTAGAAATACTAGTTCCTACATGGTCATTCCATCTTCCGGGATTCACCATGAGGCTTACACAGTTCTTACTTGTTTTTCCTAGCTAGTATTTCTCAGCTTTCATACTCGGCTCTCAGTCTTCATTAGTCTCATCTTCTCAGAGACCTCCTCGGTCTAAGGTGAGAGGTGCTCTTGAGTTGCTCTGTCTGACTATCTTGGGGATTCGTCAGAATCAGCCAACATTATCCCACCCCTAATGTGTTGCAGGACCCACTGCAACTCATATTGGATGATGTCGCTCTGCTTTGTATTGGCATCTTCGATCGTCACTTGGAAAAGCGTAGATCCTAGTTCGCTTACATAAAACGAAGTGCTTATTGTCGCCAGTCTTTATCACAAAAACTTTCTTTCACGAATTTCCACGATTGGATTAGAATGTCTTATTGCTATAGGTGGTTGACATTCTCAAAATTGGAGAGCTCCTAGCAACTTCATAACTTGCATGCTCGAGTGCTTTTCATGTGTCTCTTTGTTTAGTCACTTGTATCTGCCATTGACGGTTTCATCTTTGGTTTCTTGGCAGATTCCAACTTTGGTTTCTTCTGGGAGGTCTGTATCCTCCATTTGCCTCTGGGTGTTTCCGTGGTTCTTCTCTTAGTTGAAGTTCCAGTCTCAAGGAAAACCTTTGATCTGCAGGTTGCACAAACTTTGATTGTCAGTCTCAAGGGGATGGATTCATCAAAAACTGGTGGTAGGAACAGATTTGGATGGACAGTTTGATAACGGTAAGGAAACATGATGAAGGTTTGGTGAAAGGATGAAGGAACTGATAGTTCTACAGTTGTAGCCTTGGACCCTTGCAATGTCGAGCTTTGACCACCACTTGCTGGGTGAGGAGCTTGCTTTATTTGCAGGTTCACGGATGTCTTCATCTTTCATTTTCTGCAGCTCTTTCTTTTGATCCGTTACTTTTGGATCTCTTTGGGCTTCATAAGAGGGGATTCAACTATCATTAGTCCAGAGAGTTTCTTTTGATCAAGATTGATCTGACTCATCTGTTGTTTAAGTTTTGTCCTTTCCTCCTCATCTTCCTGGATCTTTCTTTTTATTTCTTCTAGCTGTTTCGTCTGCTTTTGTAGGTCTTTTTCGGCTGAACAACCAATATAGGTGGTAGTTGGTCTCCACTAGACACTTGCAATGATCTATCAGCTGCTTCGGTAAGACTATCAAAAACTGGAAATTTCACAGAAGAACAGTAAACTGATGATAAAAAAACAGATGGAAGGGAGGGTGGTGGTGACAACGGTAGATGGTGTGGACGATAGACATGAGAATGGGCGCAGAAGTATGGCAAGAGGTTGGTTGAAGAAGGAGACTGATTTTCCAATGCTTGTGTTTCCCTTTCTGAAGGATCTTCGTCGTGACTAGGGTACTTCTTCTGATCGAGTCGCTTTGGATTGCCCATTTGTCTTCTTAGCCTTGTCATTGTCGACTTTGGGTTTGTGACCTTGGCTGTCAATCTTGCTGGTGTTGTTGCTGGCAGCGTAACTGCTCCAGTGGATCCGAGCAAATCCACTCTCCCCCCCCCCCCCCCAAAAAAAAAAAAATCTGTTGGTGGGGATGTTGTTGCCGGTGACTGTTCATGCTCAAGATTGGATCGGCGTGTGGAACACATAGTTGAAACTCGTTGAACATGTGACTGGACTAAAGATTGAACAAGTTTTAACTAAATTTGTTTCGATCTTGTTGTAGTTGACTCAAAGAATAATATGGCAATGAGTGCAGGAATCAACTCTAACGTGTCATGGATTTCTCATAGTTTTCAAAAATTTGAAACTGTTGTTCATGGTAATCTGAAGATAGATAGATGAATGAAATGTGTTCTGGAGATGCTCTATAGAAGACTCTCATGCAGTAGCTATTTCTCATGCAAAAATCAATCACACAAAATAGGTGAAGAGAAACAAGAAAATAAACAAACATTACAGAGAGTGAGAACTGTATAGCACTTCTTGAACAAAACTTGCATTCATCAACATTGATAATGTACCTTGATAGTTGCAATATTTCAGTTTTTTTGTAGAGTAATGTGACTAACTCTGACATGCCCTTGTCAAAACAAGACAGGGTTGGTTACACCAAATCTACCATCATTGATAGCAGATGTTGTAAGGTATAGCTTGAGATGTAGGTATGGTCGAGGTACTATGTCCTGAGGACCTCTTTGAACAAGAGATTCAGAACCGAATCTTTATCTGGATTTTTTAATCCAAAAAATATTGTGTATTGGCACATTGGAAATCTTATCAGCATGTGGACTTTACCGAAATCTATATCATGTTATAAAAGAAAAATTAAACTGCATTGATATAGTAAAACATGCAAATTTTCTAACATGGCTTCCTACATTGCAAATACCGCTTTCTGATTATATAAAAGCAATACACAGCAATTTGAAAAAACCTACAATATTTGTACAACGCCATCCAAAAGACATATACAAAAACAATTTCAATCCATCCATAAGTCAACTTTGGAATGCAAATATGGATTTGCAATATATTCTTCATCCATATGCAGCTGCAAGTTATTACACATCGTATTTAACAAAAAATGATACTACTCTTTCACAATCTTTAAAATACGCATTTACAGAATCTTTACATCAAAATGTAAATACATTTATACGATTAAAAGCATGGGCAATGCATTTTTTAATGCACAATAGATGAGTGCACAACTTGCAGCATTTATTGTATTATCATTATGTTTACATGCTTCCATGAGAACATTCACATTCATTAATACAAATCCTGAACCAACACGAGCATTTGTTCTTAAAAACAAACAAAGTTTGCAATGTCTTCATCCCGATTCAACAGACATCCGGTATGCAACAAAACTTGAAAAATACCTTACTTCTATATAAACCGTTCAAAGTATCAGAATACATGATTCTAGAATCACATTCATCGTACGAAGTCACGTACCATGCACACTATGACATAATACAACACAACAAACAAAAACTACATTTTAATCAAGAACTTGACAAATACACACGCTGCAATTGGGAAGACTCTGAAAACAAATCATCAAACGCTGAAATATCAAATCAAAACTTGAATACCTGTAACATCAATAATTATGATCTACAAACTGAATTTTCAACTCATGCAAAATGCAACCCCAAAAAACAAATAGATACAACTCCAACAAGTAAGGTGTGTTATTTCTCGTAGCTATTAGGGTACCTCCATACCATTCTGACCCCTAAGACCAATGAGCTTGATGTGCAAAGAATTGATGGTGTGAGGCTTTATGGATTCCATAGCATAAAGCTAGGGATTCAATCCGAGTTCTTACTAGAAAATGCAACACCTTTAAAAGTTAACAAGGGGTCTCAACTTCTATATATCTTGGCATAGTTTGTCAAATTGTCAACTAGTTATAAGAACTCAGATTGAACCCCTTTTTGCTCAACATGTACAATATCTTTGTGTAAGGAATCCAACAATCACAGTTCCATATTCAAGTATACATACAAACTATTTCTATTGCAAACATTTGGAATAATACTTAGATAGCCTACACATATTGATCACTTATAATTAGTATAATGAGATATTCTATACCTCGAACTAGTGGATTTTAACAAACGCAGACAATTTTTTCATGCTTAGCATTCTCTCTCTCTCTCTCTCTCTCTCTCTCTCTCTCTCTCTCTCTCTCTCTCTCTCTCTCTCTCTCTCTCTCTCTCTCTCTCTCTCTCTCTCTCTCTCTCTCTCTCTCTCTCTCTCTCTCTCTCTCTCTCTCTCTCTCTCTCTCTCTCTCTCTCTCTCTCTCTCTCTCTCTCAATCCATATCATAGTCCTAAAATTCAATAACACTTAACAACAGATGACTAACTATACAAATTTGCACTTACTAGAGAAATTTGTTTAGAAGTGCCCACCTTCAAGCATAAAGTTGTCTCTCTACTTCTCTTAGAATTGACAATTTTTCGCTAATCCATTTCGCAAGTGGTATGCAAAAGTTTTGAATATCATCGTAACTGAAAATTTGTGGATTAAGCTAAAAACAAAGCAAATCTCAAATTCATTAGTTGGATAAGTGACACACGAGCCCAAATCATAACAAAAAAACAATAAATCAAAGGTTAACTTATTGAATGCATAAACTTACATGGGCCACTTGTGAATCAAAACTTTCGATATTTTGGACCATCAGGTTGAACAAATATAACATGAACCAAGTGCAACTATTATAGTCTCCCTGTTGCGGCACCTACAGAATGCGCAAGAACAACTTTTTAGTTATATGCAAAATAAAAGGATCATTCTATAAAATACAAAAAATAAAATTACTTGAGATTGCTTCAATGCTCACTTGTCTCCAAAAGCTTTGTTTCAAAAGTTTACCCCAAGAAACTTTACTCCAAACTGAGGATACTATGATAAAAGTGAGAAAAAAGAGTGTCAATGAGAGAGAGAGAGAGAGAGAGAGAGAGAGAGAGAGAGAGAGAGAGAGAGAGAGAGAGAGAGAGAGAGAGAGAGAGAGAGAGAGAGAGAGAGAGAGAGAGAGAGAGCTTTACTCAAACTGCTTTAACTCTAATGAAAGGAAAACAAAAGAGTGTCAATGAGAGAGATAAAAGGATAGAGAGTCATCAAGGTTTTCAAAAAACTTACTTTACTCCAAGCCCTACTGCAAGCTTTACACCCTTTTAAATAGCTTTGAAGAAACAGAACATTTCTAATTACAAAGCCTTGCTAGCTTTTAGCCCTCAGCCCGACGAAGACATTCGTGAATTCGAAGATCTGGAGACACGAAGCACGAAAAGTTTCACGAACACGAAAGTCAAAGGAAACGAAAACAAACGGTTCGCAAACACGAAAGTCAAAAGAGACGAACACGAACACGAAAGATCCACGAACGAGATTCCTTTGCGATCCAGTACAAGGGAAAGGCATACGAACAAAACAAAACTCTTTTTGCCCTCACGCTCCAAAGAGTACCAACTAAGATCATGCAAGTACCCAGAAGTACAGATATCTGATGTGATGGTATGACGTCAACAGATACATTTTAGGTCATGGCTAATCTGCCACTCTTGTAATTCCCTTATTAGTTGTAGATGTTTAATCACTCTAATCTTAGATTCACATAGAGCGACCATACTTACTGGATGATACTTGACATATAGATCAACAGAATACACATACAATGTAATGTAATAATCTGATGCTAGTAAGCAATCAAGACGAAAAATACAGAATACTTGTCCGCCTGCGTACGAAGACAATTCTGTCTAGGATCAGAAGATCCAACTGTCCGCTAGTCAAGCGAGATGATTACTCGTGAGAGAACCGTGTTTCTCTCACACCAATGCACTGCGTGGATATGCACGTAGTGCTTAAGGAATCAGAGAAAAAAAATCAATAGATGATATTGTAGCCTTCGCGCACATATCGATTTGTGTTGTGTCTGATCTCGAATGCAAATGTTTCTACTGTTAATCGTGTGTCTGAGTTTCTTCTTGTTCATTTTGAATTCTGCACTTTGGTTGAAACTATGTTGAATGTTGTATTAATGTTATGAACGTAGGCCAGTAGTGACTGACTACACTCTAGAGGACTGTCGGAGCGATTCAGCTGGCAGTGTCCAATGATCGCATCCGAACTCCATCCGAGATGAAGAGAGTCGTGCTTGATTCGCCTTCGCGAAAGTTTCACGAATCTAACGAATTCATCAGTCATCATTCTCAACAAGCCCTTTGAGAAGCTTTCTCATGTTCTCTTTGAGAATGTTTACAAGCTTTTAGATAGCTTTACCTCAAGCTTTTGAAAAGCTTTAACTCTAATGAAAAAAAAAAACAAAAGAGTGTCAATGAGAGAGATAAACAACAATAAACACAAATGTAACAAAGCAAAACAAGTAAATTTTTGAATGCTAGCTATGGTGCTTACCTTTGTGTCCAATGCTCAGCTTTTTGCTCAAGCCCTAGCTATGGTGAGAAGGTAAAGAGCTTTGGTTGTGACAAAAGAACATAAACAACAATAAACACAAATGTATCAAAGAAAAACTAGTAAACTTTTGAATGCTGGCTATGGTGCTCACTTTTTTGTCCAATGCTCAACTTTTTCTCCAAGCCCTGGTTATGGTGAAAAGGTAGAGAGCTCTGGATATGACAAAAAAGCATAAGAAGAATAGAGAGTAGCAGCACTACTAGGCGCAAAAATATCCTCCTCCTCACGCTCAAAAACCGAAAATCAAAATGGGAAGAAATCGCGATGCGCCACATGATTTGTCTTCTGGTAATCGACTCTATGGTCGACGCAAGCAACGACGACCATAGCATCAATTACTAGAACTTAATAAACGCTATGGTCGATGCTTACATGGTGAGGGCCTCTGTGATGGTACAGGTGACTGTGCACTAGTGGAGGGCCTTTGAGGACTACCCTGCTGTGAGGCCATTGGAGAGTTTAACATGGACCTATACTGCTGGAGAACAACATCCATTTGTTCTCTCTGCCTAGCAGACGCACTACTTAACTAGTTCATACACTCTTCATGAGATGGAAAAAGACCGCACCCAAGAGATGGATTCTCCGTCCTCACTCGAGTCTTGAACTTACACCCTTGGCCAAGTCCAAACACTTCATCACTGGACCGAGCCGAGTACCCAACTCACACCTCAAACGAGTCCCAGTATAACCATTCTAGTCCAACTGACTCCTATACGTGAGTTCTCGATCGAACTTGACTTACCATCTCGACCGGGTCCTGCTCATCAAATCTCGACAGAGTCCAGACCTTGAAATCTCGACCGAGACCTACCATCAAATCTCGACTGGGTCCTGACATCAAATCGATCGAGTCCTTATCTCAAATCTCGACTGAGTTCAAATCTTGAAATCTTGACCGAGTCCTGGCATCAACTCTCTGATTATATTGAAATATTTTTTCCTATAGTCAACATACATCCATACATCTATTGATTGCATATGCAGTAGCCTACAGTCTAAAAATCCACATTGTAGATGAGAAGATAGCTTTCCTGCATGGTGGACTCAAAGAAGAGCTCTATATGGATCACCCACTAGGATCTACCTATACATCATTTGTTGATTATGCCTGCAGGATGCATAAAAGCATCTACAGACTAAAACAGTCTGCCAGGTAGTGGTACAAAAAGAAGGATCAAGCTCTCAGATCCTTGGGTTTCCAACCCCTAATGGTTGATTATAATGTCTATATGAAAGTCATAGATGGAGAAATCATCATCATCAGTGTCTATGTAGAAGACAGATTGATCCTATCAAGAAGTGATAAGCTGATTGCACAAGTGAAGGAAGATATTTCCAAGCACTATGAAATATCAGACCTAGGAGAAGCAAAATGCTACCTAGGATTACAGATTGACAGAGACCTTGAGAGTGGTAGACTGTATCTACACCAATCAAGGTACATTCAAAAAATTATTGATGATTTATAGATGGCAGATTGCAAAGGAGTAAATACTCCAATGGTTCTTGGTACAATCCTGACCAACCAGGACTGTCCAAAAAATCAAGAAGTACATAAAACAATGCTCAATAAGCCTTATAAAAGGCTAATTGGTTCTTTGATGTACTTGGCAGATAATACAAGGCCGGACATTGCCTACGCAGTGTTCAAACTGAGCCAGTTCAATATTAATCCAGGACTTGTACACTAGAAAATTGCCAAGAAAATCCTATAGTACCTTCAACACACAAAGGACTATGGGCTTTGCTATTCTTGAGAAGCAAGATTTCAGGTGAAGTCCTACAACAATGCAAGTTGGTCATCCATGAAAGATGACTACAAAAGAGTTTCAGGAGAATGTACTATAGCAGCAGATGCAGCTGTTCTTTGGGTCAGTAAGAAACAGACCATAACTGCCCAATCATCTTGTGAGGCGGAATACATTGCTGCAGCCAAGATGGCTAATGAGTTGACCTGGCTCAAACAATTTCTAGATGGGGACTGGGAGAGAACACTGATGAGTCGTTGATTCTTTACATGGATAATACATCCGCTATACATCTGACGAAAGATCATGTGTTTCATTCCAAAACAAAACACATTGCAATTCTGTATCATCTAATCAAGGATCTTGTTGAGAGAGATAGGTTGAAGGCCATGTTCATTCCAACTAAGTAGATGGTAGCTGACATTTTCACAAAGCCTTTGGATAAGACAATGTTTGAAAGGCAGAGAACAAGTCGGGGAATCACAAAAATATCCGCTTTTAGAAGGAGCTAAAGAAACTTAAGGTTTCTTATGTCAAAGCGCCCATATTTTGTGTTCCAACAGAAACATGATGAAAAGATAAGCATTCGAAGTCTTTCTTTGGCTTTCTCGCATTCTTTTCATTTTTTGCAAAAGTCAAAATGTGGCATTGAGCATGTTTTTTACTGACCTTTGCATAGTTTGCATTTTTCAAATTTTATGACTTAGTAAAAAATGTGCCTTAGCACATGTTTTTGCAGTCCCTCGGCTTCTTCGCATTTTGGAACCGGCACATGAATGGGCAGTGCAAGCAACGGAACACAAGAGAGGCACGGAGGACAATGACTGTAAATCGAAAGTAGTTAGAATTAAGATAATACATTCTTCTAATTACTACAGATTAGATTAATCATCTCTCTATTTGTTTATATATAGGATCAACGAGAGAGAAAAGAGATATGATACAGAGCTAGTATACATGTTACTAGTTACTCGTAAGAGAGCATATCTTTCTTGTGGTGCTGCACTGTTTGGGTCCAGATAGCACTCAAAGTTCTGGTGTAGAACTTAATTCTGATAATAGATGATTTTTGCATTTCTGTTCGACGTGTGCAATCTGTGAATTCTATGATGCTTGCTTACCGAGTAGTTATAAATTTCGCTATTTTTCAGTTGTTGTATCCTTTTGATATGTCATGTGGGAGCTAGCCCCACTTGGATGATGGTGGTGTATTAGAAACCATCAAGGATGATTCTTCTTAATCCTGCTCCTCTTGATGTGCAAGGTTGCTTTGCTTTCTCTCTTGTGTCTTCTTCGTCTTGAGACATTCTGATGCAAAATGCTCTTTCTTTTCACAGAAAAAGCACTTGAACTTGGATTTGTCTTTGATCTTGCCCTTTGAGCTTGATGCATCATCCTCTTCATTGGCCTCCTTAGAATGCTTCTTCTTTCAATTGGTCTTCTTCTTGCCCTTGAATGAGAAATTGGCTTTCTCATCACCATCCTACAAAGGCAATGAGTTCACTCTTTCTTTGATGTGCAACATCCACCTACACTCTTCAGCCACTAATACATTATAAATATTTTCTATAGTGGGCAAAGTGTCTTGGGTTGCAAAACCTTTGGACCAAATTTGAAAAATCACTTCCTAGACCATTAAGAACAATTTGTACAAGCTCTTTATATCGAATCTTCTCTCCAATGGAAGCCAACTCCCTATTTAGCGACTTGATTCTAAACACATAATCCTATGCACTCTCCTCACTTCTCCTCATGCTTTGCAAAATTTGATTTCTAAGCATAAGTACTCTAGAACTGTTGCTAGATTCATCATTGATTTTCAAGAATTCCAAGCCTCTTTAGCACTTGTACATGATGATACTTCTCTCAAAAGATCATTGCTCACATTCATCTTCACACAATGAAGTGCAAGTCTAGGTCTCTTCTTGTATCTCACTAACTCATCTACACTTAGAGGTTCATCTTCATCTTCAATCAGAAACTCATAAATGTCTTGGAGCACCATGAGTGACTCCATACTAACCTTCCAAATAGCATAATTAGTAGAATTCAATATCTCACTAGCCTCTAGAAGTTATGCACCAATAGATCCCATCTTACTAGTGAATTATACACACAAGAAATGGATTTGATTGACTTTGAAACTCACAAAGGTTTCACACTTGTAGTATTTCACTCAAATTAGATTTCTAATCCAACAAATGGACTTCTAATCTCAGTTCTATCACTCCCTCACAAAGTTGGAATGAAGATAAGATGACGTGAAATATACTTTCAAACAAATCTTGCCAATCTTGGCTATTTTTGGACAAAGAAATGACTTAATCTCCCTCACATCTTGATGTACTTTCAAGACCTATAAATGACTTTAATAGGATTTTATTTCAGACTAGATCAATTAGATTTCATGAATCAAATTCAAATCTAATCAATGGCACTCAATCTTGGTAGCTTGTCCTTGGATTTCCACCAATAATCACATCAAGATCTCTCAAATTGAATTTTTAATGATCAAACAAATACCATGCATTAAATGCAGGTTCAGAGGTGCCCACACATGTGAACAGTATAGATTTTGATCCCTACCAGGTTTGGAATCAAATCTCCTCGCCAAAACTTAGCTTCTAGCTCGCCCTCACAAGACTAGTTTTTAGCACCAAAACTTGCTAAAAATGGATTTGCATTAGATCAATGGCTTATGCTCTTGTACTCGGCTCTGATACCATGTGAAAGTACTGTACTTTAGGACCATAAATGGATCTACAAAAGATCCACAAGAGTGATTGGATGCTTGCTTAACAATCTATCAAAAAACTAGACACAAAAAAGTTGATCTAGATTGGCAATTTGACAAACAACAAGCATTAACAATCAAAAGCATTGATAAACATTGAAATCCGAGACCACACGTGTGTACTACAGGCTGTAGTACGGCCTTCAACCTGAGAAACAAGTAGAAATTGATTTGGTTTCATTTGGATCACAAAAACTCAATGTACATAGTGAACTAGCTTGAGATTGCCAATGAGCTCCAAAAATTTTCTTTTTTCTCACTATGGAGAGAGGGAATACATAGCAAATTCGACTTCCTTCTTGAAGTTAGGTGGATTTCCAGCATGTAATAAGGAAGTTAACTCACTCTCCTTGACCTAAAATGAAACCCTAGTCTATTTCCTAGAGTTATGCTTGGTAGGTAGCTAGTTGGTCAAATTTTCACCTTAAACTTAGGTGTAGGTCCTATAAAGTAGGGATGACCACCAAATAGACATGACCAACTCTCTTGACTTGACCTAACCTACATTAGGATGGGTTTCCCATGTGGCATCATGGCCTCACATGTGTGGGACCCACTTGTGTACACAATTTACACTATTCTACATGGTTTTTGATCAAGCTAGATTTGCCAATTTTTGGCAATTCTTCACACTCCTCCTCAAATTTAGCTTGATCTATTTACATCTCTCTTGATAGATCAATGAAAGCTTTTAGAAGTGTCTAAAAAATCCAGCTACAAAGAAGGAACTTTTGAGACTCCAATAGAGAATGATGTCCATGAAGGATCTTTCACCACCTCTTAGAGGATCCCTTACAAGATGTTCCATAAATGTGTCTATATACATGTAGCACACTTCAAAACTAAACATCATGCCAAGCCATGGATTCCAAGGCATTTTGTGCACTTGAAGATACATCAATTAAAATATTAAGTGCATAAATAATGTTGCCAAAGACAACTTGTCTTGCTTGATCCATATGATTGAGCCTAGATGGCTCCATCTTGATACTCAAGGTTCTTCTTGGAGTCCTCGGGTCTTGAGCTTGCTCCTCCACTTGACTTGACTCCAAACCATCAATGAATTGAATAAGGTGTTGATCCAAAGGTGCTTCTTCAAGTTTACAAATCTTCCACTCTTGAAAGATCACATTTCCACCATTGACAAATTCTTTGGCTGAAAACAAGTAGATTCTACAATCTCTACTTGAAGAGCAAAACACTACCATTATTCCTATCATTGAAATAGGATAATCTTTGGTCCTTACATTGGAATGATCATGTTAAAAGCATGTGGACCCAAAGATTTCCAATACAAATGATGTTTCATCTTTTATGACACTATTCAAACTATTACAAAAATAGTTATCCAATGAAATTGCTTTATCAACAACAAATGTAGATTTCAAAGCATCCCATTTCATTGTCTTGTCATACAAAGTAATAAACACCATGAATCTTAAAGGTAATAAACAAGTCACCTCATGTCTACTAATACTTTCCAAAAAGTATTCAAAAATAGTAGACTCTCCAATGCTCACCACCCTTGCAAGATGCACACTTGAATGGACAATTTGCATGCAATTTGATGACTTGGACATTGTCATTAAGGACTCCCTTGGAACTCTCATGCTTTGAGGCTGATCCTCAAGATCTTCCTCCTTTTGATGCTCCTCCTCAATGCAAGCAAGATCACACTTTGCCAAGATCTCCTCTTGAGTGATCTCCTCCTTTGCCAAGCTCATTCTTTTAAAAGCAACACTAGCTTCCAACTTAAACAATCTTCCATGTTTAAATCCCTTTGCAATGCAAACATCATTCTTCAAGATGAAGCAAACACCATGCTTAAAGTGGACATCCAAGCCACTTTCTAAGAGTAGACCAACACTAAGCATATTCTTGGTGATTGATGGTACATAAAGGACATTTTCTAGATCCATGTATTTTGAGGATTCTAGACACAAAGAGATGGTGCCAACACCATCTATCCTACACTCTTCATCATTTGCAGTAAAGACAAACTTTTTAGCATCATTGAAAGAGTGTAAGGTTGAGAAAAAGTCCTTTTCACAAGACATGTGGGAGCTAGCCCCACTGTTGATCCACCAATTGTCTCTTGAATTGCTATTGCTTGTTGGTGAGGATGTAGATGCCATCAAGAATACATCTACTTCATCCTCCTCCTCCTCCTTTGCAAGGTTTCCTTGTTTGTCCTCCTCCACTTGTGCTCTTAGCCTCTTGTAGCATTCAGATGCATAATGCCCCTTCTTTCCACAAAAGAAGCATTTTTGCTTTGACTTGTCCTTTGAGCTTGATGCATCATCCTCTTCTTTGGCCTCCTTTGGATGCTTCTTCTTTCCATTGGTCTTCTTTTTGCCCTTGAATGAGAAATTGGCTTTCTCATCACCATCCTGCAACGACAAGGAACTCATCCTAGATTTTGCATGGAGCATCCTACACTCTTCAGCCACTAATACACTGTGAAGTTTTTCTATAGTTGGCAAAGTGTCTTGGATGGCAAAACTTTGGACCAAATTTGCAAAGTCATCTCCTAGACCATTAAGGACAATTTGTACAAGCTCTCCATCATGAATCTTCTCTCCAATGGAAGCCAACTCCCTATTTAGAGACTTGATTCTGAGTACATAATCTTGTGCACTCTCCTCACTTCTCCTCATGCTTTGCAAAATTTGATTTCTAAGCATAAGAACTCTAGAAGTGTTGCTAGACTCATAGATTGATTTTAAAGACTCCCAAGCCTCTTTAGCATTAGTACAAGCTGATACTTCTCTCAAAAAATCATTGCTCACATTCATCTTCACACAATGAAGTGCAGGCCTAGATCTCTTCTTGTATCTAGCTAACTCCTGTGCACCTAGAGGTTCATCTTCATCTTCAATCAAGAACTCATAAAGGTCTTGGAGCACCAATAGTGACTCCATTCTAACCTTCCAAATAGCATAATTTGTAGAATTCAACCTCTCACTAGCTTCTAGAAGGTATGCTCCAGCAGATCCCATCTTACTAGTGACTTCTACAAACAAGAAATAGATTTGATTGACTTGAAACTCACAAAGGTCTCACACTTGCAGTGTTTCACTCAAATTTGATTTCTAATCCAACAAATGGACTTATAATCACAGTTCTATCACTCCCTCACAAAGCTGGAATGAAGATAAGATGAAGTGAAAACTACTTTCAAACAAATCTTGCCAAGAAATGGATTTGATTGTCTCTAGAAACTCACTAAGGTCTCTCTCTTGTAGTTTTTCACTCAAATTAGATTTCTAATCCAACAAATGGACTTATAATCTCAGTTCTAGCACTCTCTCACAAAGTTGGAATGAAGATAAGATGATGTGAAATCTACTTACAATCAAATCTTGCCAATTTTGGCTATTTTTGGACAAAAAAATGACTTAATCTCTTTCTTCCTTCTTGGTGTACTTTCAAGACCTGTTTTTAGCCTTAATAAGACTTGAACTCAGCCTAGATTAATTAGATTCCATGAAACAAATTCAAATCTAATCAATGGCAAATGATCTTGGTAGATTATCCTAGGATCTCCGCCAAAAATTACACCAATAGCTCACAAATTGAATTTTTTTGGATCAAATGAATACCATGCATTAAATGCAGGTTCAGAGGTGCCCACACATGTGGACAGTACGGATTTGGACCCCTACCAAGTTTGGGATCAAATCTCCTCACCAAAATCAAGATTCTAGCTTGCCCTCTCAAGACTAGTTTTTAGCACCAAAACTTGCTAAAAATGGATTTGCATTAGATCAATGGCTTATGCTCTTGTACTTGGCTCTGATACCATGTGAAAGTACTGTACTTTAGGACCATAAATGGATCTACAAAAGATCCACAAGAGTGATTGGATGCTTGCTTAACAATCTATCAAAAAACTAGACACAAAAAAGTTGATCTAGATTGGCAATTTGACAAACAACAAGCATTAACAATCAAAAGCATTGATAAACATTGAAATAAGAGCCCACACGTGTGTACTACAGGCTGTAGTACGGCCTTCAACCTGAAAAACAAGTAGAAATTGATTTGGTTTCATTTGGATCACAAAAACTCAATGTACATAGTGAACTAGCTTGAGATTGCCAGTGAGCTCCAAAAATTTTCTTTTTTCTCACTATGGAGAGAGGGAATACATAGCAAATTCGACTTTCTTCTTGAAGTTAGGTGGATTTCCAGCATGTAATAAGGAAGTTAACTCACTCTCCTTGACCTAAACTGAAACCCTAGTCTATTTCCTAGAGTTATGCTTGGTAGGTAGCTAGTTGGTCAAATTTTCACCTTAAACTTATGTGTAGGTCCTATAAAGTAGGGATGACCACCAAATAGACATGACCAACTCTCTTGACTTGACCTAACCTACATTAGGATGGGTTTCCCATGTGGCATCATGGCCTCACATGTGTGGGACCCACTTGTGTACACAATTTACACTATTCTACATGGTTTTTTATCAAGCTAGATTTGCCAATTTTTGGCAATTCTTCACATGTACTTGGCTCTGATACCATGTGAAAGTACTGTACTTTTTGGACCATAAATGGATCTTCAAAGATCCACAAGAGTGATTATCTACTTGCTTAACAATCTATCAAAAAACTAGTCAACAAAACCTTGATCTAGATTGGCAATTTGACAAATAACAAGCATTCATAATCAAATCATTGAGCAAGAACATAGATCCGTGCACACACGTGTGAAGAGCAGCCTGTTGTACAGCTTGTAGACAGTGTTTGAAGTGTACTAAGTGTTGGCTTCATTTGGATCAAAGAAAATCAATGTACATAGAGAGCCAATCCGAGATTGTCAATGTGCTCCAAAAACAATCTATCTTCTCACTATGGAGAGATGGAATACATAGCAAAACTCACTTCCCTTGTAAAGTTAGGTGAATTTCCAGCATGTAATAAGGAAGTTAACGTAGCCTTTTTGCCCTAAAATGAAACCCTAGCCTATTTCCTAGCGTCATGCTTGGTAGATAGCTAGTTGTTCAAAATCTCATCTCAAATCAAGGTCTAGACCCTATTTTGTAGGGATGTCTACCAAATAGACACAACCACTATTTTTGACTCAAGGTAACCCACTTTAGGAGTAGATTGCCACATGGCACTTGTGAAAATTGTCAACATTTCCTAGCTAGTTTGAGGCCTAAATTGGCTAAAATTGTAAATAGTTTTGGTTCTGGAGTTTTGCACGTGTGAACCAGGCCACAATGTTTTTATTTACTGTATTTTTTCAGTATGATGAAGTGTCAAACTTCATACCCTTCAAAATGAGACCATTTTGATGTATTTTGGTCATATAAGCCATTTTTAGCTATTTTTCCTATATAAGGAATATCTAGGGTCAAGTACCTTCTAGAGAGAGGAGAGAGAGTCATCTTCCTCATCCATAAATAGTAGGGAAGTCGTGGAGAACAGGTTGGAGAAACCTTTTGTATGCTTCATTGAGATCAATAGATCATTGTCATTGTTTCTTCCTCCATTGAGAGCATTGTTGTGTGTATTGTCTTCAAGCTATTGTGTATGATCTTAGGTGCTTTCCAAAAGTGATAGGCTGATGTATTATGGACTGTATAATGCTATTTTGGGCTGCACTTGATGTTTATGGAAGTTTCCATTTGTGATAAATGCTTTTTGATCAAGTTCTTTGCATTCTAGGTAGCATAGAATGTGTTGCCAATTCCTAGCTTATGTAGTTTGGAGTGCAAGCATTCAAGCCAATGATCTTGGAGTTTAGATCCACTTAGGATCTGTATTTTTCACATGGTATCAGAGCTGGTTGGCTTCTATTTACAGTAAGTATTCCATTTTTGGTGATATTTGGATGTTTGATCAAGTTCTAGCATGATTTTGCATTGCTTTGTTGATCAAATCTTACTAACCTTTGTTTTGTGAGTTGAACTTGTGGATCAAAAGCATATTTCAGGTCTATTGAAGATCAGAGGCTGAAAAGAAACTATTTTGGATCAGATCATAACACCTAATCATTTGTGATTGTGAGGCTTGTGCATATTCAATACTAACAATGTTCTTTTCAATCCTATTGTTGACAATCTCCATTCTTGGATGAACACTCTCCTTAAGTGGATGAAACTTCTCCTTAAGTGGATGACAAATGCTCTTTTGAGTGAGTTGTAATTCTCCTAAAGGCTGAGCAAAGCTCCCATTTGGATGAAAGATCCCCTTTTTTGGGTGAACATATTGTAAGCTCCATTGTGAAGAGCATATTGTAAAGATTGTCATCAATTTTGGCATAAATTTTGGTGTACTTTGTTGAGCATGTAAGTAACTCTCCTTATGTAATTTGATTGGAGCATTTGCTGGAAGGTGTTAACCATTATGCAAGTGTGTTTTCAGGTTCTTAACAGGTTGAGGAACATTCTCATGTGAAGTGATCTTAGATCTACATCTAAACACCAAGATTTGACAAGATAGTGAAGCTAGTCTTGTGATTCACTAAGTGTGCTCATTCATTCACCTCTAAATCTTGTATTTATCACTTGCTGGAGTTTATAAACTTTTAGAAGTGTGGTTTACATGTGGTTTTACAGGTTGAATCAATATCTTAGTGTGTTGATCATATGTTGATCAAGTTTGTTCATTACTAGGTAATCTTGGCATCCTAGTTTTGGGTATTTTCTAAGAATGCAAGTAACTCTTCACACCATAACTTGATTTGGTCACTTGCTGGAAAGTTTGAGAGCTTAAGCAAGAGTGTGTTCAGGTTGGTTTGATTTTGTAATCCATTCTTAGTGTGTGCAAAGTGTTGCATGTGTTTCAATCTTCCTTTCTATGCTTGGAAACCATCTAGGTTCAAGATAGAAGTGTTTTAGGGTCCTAAATCTTCATAGATCTCTTTATCTATCATTTGTTGAGAGAAAAGTGAGTGCTAAGTGCTTTAGGACAGAACCTAAAAGTTGAAGAAACATTAGAATCATGGCTTCCAATGGTGGGATCATGCTAGAGTCTAGTGAAAGGTTGAGTTCATCAAACTACTCTACTTGGAAAGTGAGGATGGAGTCCTTACTTGAGTTGAATGAACTCATGGACATAGTTGCAGAAATTGAAGAGAGACCTCTCACACTTCAAGAGCAACAAAGGTTTGATAAGAAGGCCAAAAGGGCTCTTCATATCATTAAAATGAATGTTACAAATGAACTTCTCAAGGAAGTTGGAAAGTGTCAAAGTGCAAGTGAGGCATGGAATGCCTTAAAGAAGCTCTTTGAATCAAAGTCCACATCTAGGGTATTGACCCTAAGGAGACAAATATTTTCTAGTAGGCAAAGAGAGGGTGAAAGTGCTCATGCATTTATCTTGAGAGTTAAGTCCCTAAGTGATGATTTAGCATGCATTGATGAGAACATAAAAGATGGTGAAATAGTCCAAGTTATGTTGAATGGTTTGCTAAATGAACATGCTAACCTTGTGCAAAGTTTTGCCATTCAAAGAGTCTTGCCAAGTGTGGTTGACTTGCAAGAAATCTTATTGGCTGAAGAACATAGGTTGCAATCAAAGCTTGATGGTGCATCCTTGCAAGGTGGAGGTGAAGAGGCTTTCTTCACAAAAGGCAAATTCAAGGGCAAAGGTAAAGGCAAAGGGAAATGGTCCAAAGGTGGTAACTTTGATCATGATGATCACTCTTCCTCTTCCTCTTCTACTAAGAACAATAAGTCAAAGTTCAAGTGCTTTTATTGTGGGATAAAAGGTCATTTTGCAAATGAATGTTATAAGAAGAAAAGAGAGCAAGGAGAGAGGCAAGGAAATCTTACAATAGATGAGGAAGAACATAACACATGTGAATCACTTGTTATGACTTCAAGTTTGTTAGCCAACATAGATGATAATGATCCTTGGTGGATTGATAGTGGAGCCTCATCTCACATGACAAGACATAAGGAATACTTTACATCCTTATTGTCTTATGAGGGAGAAGGTAACATCATCTACACTGCAAATGATGGTCAATGTGACATCAAAGGCATAGGCACTATTCCTATTTCCCTTTCAACAAATAGGAAAGCAAATCTTGAAAATGTCTTGTACATTCCTTCAATCACTAAGAATTTGCTTAGTGTAAGTCAAATGATTGACAAAGGACTTGATGTGGAGTTCATTGGAGATGCATGTTTGATAAGTAAATGTGGATCCTTGATTGCTCAAGGTAGGAGGCATGGTAAACTTTTCAAGCTTGATGCATGTGTGATCTCTAATCATGAAGGATGTATGGCTAGGGAGCAATTGACAAACCAAGAAGTTTGGCACAAGAGGTTGGGCCATCCCAACTTCAAATCTTTGGAGGTAATGGCAAAGAAAGAGCTTGTTCTTGGTCTCCCTAAAAGTCTTGTTGCAAACAATAGTGTTTGTGAACATTGTGCCTTGTCCAAATCTCATAGACTTGCTTATTCTAGATCTACTTCTAGATCTAAAGAAGCTTTTCAACTTGTGCATTCTGATATTCATTCTTCTAGTACAACTAGCAATGGTGGGGCAAAGATGTATGCAACTTTCATTGATGACTTTAGTAGGTATACTTGGATCTATCTTCTTAAAAGTAAGGATGAAGTGTTTGCTGCATTTGTCAAGTTCAAGAATGAAATGGAAAACCAATTCAATACAAAGATCAAATGCTTAAGATCTGATAATGGAGGGGAATACACCTCAAATAGGTTCAAAGACTTCTGTATAGCACATGGGATTAAGAGGGAGATGTCTAGTCCTAGGACTCCACAACAGAATGGAGTGGCCGAGAGGAAGAATAGAACCCTTTGTGAATGTGCCAAGGCAATGAGACTACATGCTAATCTTGCTAAGTCTTTTTGGGGGGAAGCTTTAGCATGTGCTAACTATCTATGTAATAGATGGACAAGTGCTTCCTTGGATGGTAAAACTCCTCATGAGGTTCTTTATGGTAGAAGGCCGAGTGTCAAGCATTGTAGGATCTTTGGATGTACATGTTTTGTCAATATCACACTTGATGATAGAACTAAAGAAGATCCTTCATCAAAGAAGGGTGTGTTTGTTGGCTATAGTGAAGTAAGCAAGGCTTACAAAGTGTACATTCCTTCTACAAAGAAAGTTGTCATAAGTAGGGATGTCATCTTTCATGAAGAGAATGTTTCCAATGTTGTTGATGTTGATGTTGATGTGCCTACTAATCATCATGATGTGCAAGATGTCTTGGATGAAGATGGAGATGCCACTCCAAAGCAAACTTCAAGGAAGACTCAAAGGCAAAGGGCTAAGCCATCAAGGCTAACCTATGATGAAAAAGGAAAGCAAGTGGTGGACAACTCTAACTTTGCTTTTCTTACCTCTTTTGATGAACCAACTTGTGTAGGTGAAGCAATTCAAAAGAAGGAATGGATCCAAGCCATGGATCATGAGCATCAAGCACTCATCAAAAGCAACACATGGAGGTTGGTAAAGCTTCCAAAGGACAAGAAGGCAATTGGTTGTAAGTGGATCTTCAAGATCAAGACAAATCAAGATGGATCAATCAACAAGTACAAGGCAAGGTTGGTGGCAAAGGGGTATGCTCAAGAATATGGTATTGACTATGATGAGACCTTTGCACCCGTGGCAAAGATGGTAACTATTCGAATCCTAATCTCTCTTGCAACTCTTTATGATTGGGATATGTGGCAAATGGATGTTACTAATGCCTTCTTGAATGGTGATCTTGAAGAAGATATTTACATGGAGCAACCCGAGGGCTATGTTTCACATGATGAGCCTAATCATGTGTGCTATCTCCAAAAGAGTTTGTATGGGCTAAAGCAAGCACCAAGGAGTTGGTATGCTAAGCTCAATTCCTTCTTACTTTCTCAAAACTTTGTTATGAGTGAGTATGATCATTCTCTCTACTTTAGATTGAATGAAAATGATATCACTTTACTTTTGATCTATGTTGATGACATTATCTTAAGTGGTGGTAACAATCTAGATATAGATGAACTCAAGATGGCACTCAAAAGAGAGTTTGAAATTCAAGATCTTGGTAAACTTCATTATATCTTAGGAATAGAGATTATTAGAACTTCTAAATCTACATTCATATGTCAAGAAAAGTATGTTAACTCTATTCTAAAAAGGTTTCATATGGAAGATTGTAAAGTTGTTTCTACTCCTATGGAATCAAATGTAAAGCTAACTACAAGAAGTAATGAAAGATCCTTCAAGGACATTACTCTCTATAGAAAGCTAATAGGATCTCTTATATGGTTAACCATCACAAGACCTGATCTAAGCTTTGTGGTTGGTAAACTAAGTCAATTTATGCAAGATCCTAGTGAGGCTCATTGGAAGCTAGGAAAGAGAGTACTTAGATACATCTCGGGATCTAGAGATTTTGGCATCTTGTATGGAGGTACTACACCTAACCTTTGTGGATTTTCAGATTCAGATTTTGCAGGTGATCAAATGGATAGGAAGTCAACAAGTGCCTTTGCAATCTATCTTGGAGATGGAGTGGTCTCATGGCTATCAAAGAAGCAACCAACTATCTCTCTATCTTCCACCGAAGCCGAGTACAAGGCATTAACAACATGCACCAAGGAGATTCTTTGGATCAAGAGGATGTTATTGGATCTTCACTTGCTGGAACAAGAGAAGACTCCAATCATACTTTGTGATAACCTTTCAGCCCAAATCTTGGCAAGCAATCCTGTTTTTCATGCAAGGAGCAAGCACATTGAGATTGCTCACCATTTTGTGAGAGATCAAGTCATTGCCAAAGAGGTGGAGCTTCAACATGTCTCTTCAAAGGAGTGTGTGGCTGATATCTTCACCAAACCATTGGGAAAGGACCTATATTTAATGCATAGATCTAATCTTGGAATGTGCTCAAAGACTATGTTGAAACTAGCATCCAATGTTGAAGAGGGAGTGTGAAAATTGTCAACATTTCCTAGCTAGTTTGAGGCCTAAATTGGCTAAAATTGTAAATAGTTTTGGTTCTGGAGTTTTGCACGTGTGAACCAGGCCACAATGTTTTTATTTACTGTATTTTTTCAGTATGATGAAGTGTCAAACTTCATACCCTTCAAAATGAGACCATTTTGATGTATTTTGGTCATATAAGCCATTTTTAGCTATTTTTCCTATATAGGGAATATCTAGGGTCAAGTACCTTCTAGAGAGAGGAGAGAGAGTCATCTTCCTCATCCATAAATAGTAGGGAAGTCGTGGAGAACAGGTTGGAGAAACCTTTTGTATGCTTCATTGAGATCAATAGATCATTGTCATTGTTTCTTCCTCCATTGAGAGCATTGTTGTGTGTATTGTCTTCAAGCTATTGTGTATGATCTTAGGTGCTTTCCAAAAGTGATAGGCTGATGTATTATGGACTGTATAATGCTATTTTGGGCCGCACTTGATGTTTATGGAAGTTTCCATTTGTGATAAATGCTTTTTGATCAAGTTCTTTGCATTCTAGGTAGCATAGAATGTGTTGCCAATTCCTAGCTTATGTAGTTTGGAGTGCAAGCATTCAAGACAATGATCTTGGAGTTTAGATCCACTTAGGATCTGTATTTTTCACAGCACTTTGGCCATACATGTGTAGAAACAAACTATACACAAAGATGTACAATATGCTACATGGCTAGATTTGCCAATGTTGGCAATTTTTCACATATATTTCGTCCATAGTTGGGTCAATGCATAGTGGTATTTTTTTCATCTACAGTGAATGGTTCAAGGAGCATGCGAGAAGTTGATCTTTAGAAGTATCTCTTAAAATTGGTTGTAAATCGAATGATAGCCAGTTGATCTTTTTGATTTTTTGGTAAATACATCTAGTGGTATGGGACATTAGTGATTCCAAAGGATATTTCTTGTGTGAGAGTGATCTATAGACCAATCCTTGGTAATTCTTGTAATAGTAATACTAATAGGTAAATCCATTGGTTATCTATTTTTGGGTATTTTGGAAAATTGTGAGATATAGATCTAGATCCCAAAAGGAGTCTCATTATTTATAAAATTTGAAGGCCCTTAATCTACCTTAAATCTATTTTTCCTATATTTGAACCCATACGTTTTACAAATTTCTTGAAAATGAGATAGTTGGTCCAATGGTGAACTATGTTCTGAAGTATTGATCATTGTTATTTGAAATTCTACTTCCATATGGATGTGCATACAAATTAGAATGTATTGAAGTTATCAATTGGTTTTGATTCAATAAAGGAATGATTGAACTTATGGAATCTAGACTTCTTGAACCCAAATGATTATCTATATTCTTCTCCATGGAATTTATTTCTTCTGCCATGGCTTTTATCCACTTGTCCTTGTCTAGACTGTCAATGGCTTCCTCATATGTCTGAGATTCACCTCCAAAGCCACACAATTCTTCTATTGTAGAAGATGAGTTGTCTGCTCCATATCTGACAAGTGCTTTTCTTTTCTTGCATTCCTCCTCAGAGATTGTGCTGGTAGCATAATTGCTTTGCCTTTGTCCTTTTGGTGGCCTATAGAACCATTGTGTGTTGCAGGCATTGTAGATACAGGCTGCTCTATGATTTGTTCATCGTTTGAACTATCACTCAGTTCATTTGATATATATATATGAACATCTTGATCCAGATGTTCATGGTCTGCTCTCTCTATCTGTGTGGGTAGGTCATAGTATTTCTTGCTAAGAATCTCATAACCAACTGGATCTCCGTCAGCCATTGATCTTGCTTCATCGAATTTCACATCTTTAACAGTTTTGATTTCTCTAGTCTTAGGCATGTAATCCTATATTAATACGAGGAATGTGCATCATAGCCTACAATAAAACCCCACTCCACCTTTTCATCTAATTTCTTTTTTAATTGATCTGGTATGTGCATATGTTACACACCCAAAGATGAGTACATGAGCCAGATTTGGCATGTTGCCCCACCATACTTTATGTGGAGTAGTATATGGAATGCCAAATTTCTCTATCATGTTTTGTAGGTAGTTCGTTGTAGCTACTACCTTAGGCCATAGTCATTTAGATGTCTTTGAATAGGCCATCATGCATCTTGCAGCTTCCATGAGAGTTCGATTTCTCCTTTCTGCAACACCATTATGTTGTGGTGTATATGTTGTTGTCTTCAAATGTAGGATACCCCAATTGGTACAAAATTTTGCAAACCATTTGGAGATGTACTCTCCACCTCTGTCTATCCTTAGATGTTTGACTTTCTTGTCACTCCACTTCTCAGCCCAATTTACAAACTTTGTAAATTTGTCCAATGCTTATGAATTGTTATGAATGAAGTACACAGCTGCAAACTTGTTGAAGTCATCTATGAAGGTGATGTAATATCTTGAACCTCCCAAAGAGACTACTTCAAAGGGTCCACAGATGTCCGAGTGTACTAACTCCATGAGTTCTTTAGTCTTAAATGAGTCCTTGGTAAAAGGTGTACGTGACATCTTGCCTTTGTTGCATGCATCACAAGACTTCAGACCTGTTACATTCTTGATGCTAACGCCTGTGAACACTCCATTCTAGCTAATGTTGTACAAAGCTACTGCTTTCATATGACACAGTATCCTATGCCATATAATGTCCATTATCTCATGGATCTGATGAGCTTGCTTAGTGGGAACTCATATCTTTAGGTGATACAGATTGTCCTTGCGCTTGTCTTCTCTAATAAAATGAGTGATTTTAGATTCAACCACTGTACATGAGTCACTTGTGAATGTGGTAGACATGCCTTCATCTACAATCTTTGCCACATATAACAGATCTTTCTGAAGTGTAGGCATATAGGACATCATCAAGTATCATGTCTTTGTCATTGGTGTTCAGCAACAGTACTCCTGTTCCACTGACTTGATGTCTAGAACCATCTCCTAGAATTATATATTTGGAGGAATCTGTTTCTTGAAAAGCAGCAATCATTTGCTTTGTTGTCACAAAATGTGATGTAGCTCCTGAATCAAGAATTACTTCTTGTATATCAGCTTGTGATGTGGCACACACATCGGCGCACAAATAAGCAGCTGGATTTTTGTTGACTCTTTCTTCAGCCATATTTGAGAATTCTGGTTCCTCTACGTAGGATGAGTTGTTCGAGTTGTGTCTTCTATTTTGTGCTTGCTTGTTTCTTGGATTTTGGTAGCAGTCTACAACTGCATGACCCTTCTTATGACAATGTATGCACTTTATCTTGGGATCTAGCCAGCATGTGTCAACTGTGTGACCACATCACGGCTGCATCGTATGCAAGATTTCTTCTCACCACCTTGTTGTAGTATAACGCAATCAATGACTAGTGAATTTTTTCCTTTTGAACACTAGTGGCCTCTAATTTTGTAATAGAACTACTCCAATTGTAGTATCACTTGTGTCAGGTTTTAGAACATAAGGTAAATATGGATCTGCAATCTGTAAAATGGGAGCTGAAACAATCAAAGTCTTACGTTTCTCAAAATATCGATTCATTTTTTTCATTCCATACAACATGCAGACTAGGTTGATTCATATTTTTCTTTCTGTTAACCATCCCCTTTGTCAGATTATTGAACAGTATTGCTACTTTAGCATAATCTTCAATAAATCTCCAAAAGAAAACTATGAATTTAAAAAATGAGTTAACTTGCCTGACAATTTGTGGAATTGGCCAACCACCCACTATCTTGCTTTTATCCTCGTTAACCATAAGTAATGATCTTATGACCGAGATATACTAGCTCATGCTTAAAAAATTCACACTTGGATTCCTTAGCGTAGAGTAACTCTTGCCATAGTTTCATCAAGACAATTCTCAAGTGCTGTATTTGTTCGTCAAAGGTCTTATTGTAGAAGAGAATATCATCTTAGAATACTTCCACAAACTTCCCCAAATGTGAAAGAAAATAAATTGTTCATCATTTGCTGGATTGTCACTAGAAGCAACACTAAGAACTCATAATAGCCAGATATAGTACGAAATCCAATCTTTTGGAGATCTTTCAATTTAATTCTTATCTGATGGTACCCTATCTTGAGATCCATCTTAGTGAAGTATTTACCCTTACCAAAGTGATCTACATGGTCATCCATCCTAGGTAATGAATATTTATTCTTAATAGTCACTTTGTTCAACCCCTTGTAATCCACGCACATCTGGAAACCTCCATCCTTTTTCGCTTTTAGAAGAACAAGAGCACCCCATGGTGACTTTCTAGGTTGGATATGAACCATCTTGAGATAGTTTTCTATTCTATTTTTGAGAGAACCTATAAGGTTGTCTAAAGATAGGTTGAATTTCTAAAATTAATTGTGTTCTATGGTCTACTAACCTAGATGGCGGTATAAACCTTGAGGTTACTTTGATGGAAAAACATACTTAAATTCATTTGTCATCTGATTTTTCATTGCTTGTTCGTGATCTAAATTTACAAAGTTACCAAAAACATATCTAAAACTATAAATCATAAAAAGAACTAGCATGCATCATTAATTTCATCATTAATGATTCTTAGAATGAAAGTAAACTTGTTGGAATTTCAGATCTACCAAAGATTTGAGCTACATAAGCAAAAACTCCAAAAAAATCATCATAGATTGGCTCCATGGACATCCTTCCACAACATCCTAGAGAAAGTCAAGAGAAATGGATCTTCACAATATGCAAATGGAAACTAGGAGAATTCATTCACTTGTAATTTTGTTCAATTGATCGGCACCAAATATTTGATGAAAAGATTCACCACTCCAAGTTCTCCGATCTTTGTAAGCCTAATTCTGATACCAATGTAAGGGAAAGCACCTCAAAGTCCTATTTCGAATAAAAATACAAGAGAATACACTATGGAGCAAAACTACCCAACCAAGTAGAAGCAACCGATAAATATCTAGTAGCTTCACTCCCAAACCAAGAAATAAGAAACAAGAGTAGAGAGAGAGAGAGAGAGAGAGAGAGAGAGAGAGAGAGAGAGAGAGAGAGAGAGAGAGAGAGAGAGAGAGAGAGAGAGAGAGAGAGAGAGAGAGAGAGAGAGAGAGAGAGAGAGAGAGAGAGACTAGCAATGAATCACCAAAACAATGATTGGGTAGGGTGAGTTTTCACAAGCTATATAGACTCAAGTCCCCTCTATTGTGAAGATTATTAAAATATTATCTTCCTATCTCAAGTTTGGGGTCATGTCCATGATAATTTCCACTAGATTTCATGTTGTACATATAAGGAGTGTGAATTGAGCACATATCCTTCTAGTGTAGCTCAAATTTGAGTTAGATAAGTTCAATTATGATGACATGCAGATGTTTAGATAGCATGCAAAGTCTTACTGTATGCATGCAAGCCACATGCAATCAGTGCATGCAACATGCAAAGTAGTTTTTGTGATCTACACATGTCTAGGCAATTTTATGAGTTGACATGTAGTACATGCACCATACATGCATGCAGTTACACATGTGGATCTCTGGTAGGTGAATTAGTTCAGATAAGTGGACTTTCCATGCAACTCCACTGTAGGAATTCGAGTCTCTCTCATGTAGGAAAAGCTGGGCATGTTTTGCCATATTGTGAATATTGATATTTTGGTGTTTTGGACTCATTATCTCTCTACCTGAGTTTTCTATGTAGAATTTTCTCTCTCTACTTGAGAGTAGCCTCCTTTTTGCATACTGAACACTTAGAATTATTTCTGACATTCATTTCTCATAGTAAAGAGTTAGATTTTTTCATCAGATGTATGTCATTGTGCTCTTGCCTTAGATTTTTCAAGCATACTGTTCTTTGATCAATCTTGTGCAATCACAACACCTCAGTAAGATCCTGTAGGGTGTGTGGTGAAGTTCACACGTGCTAAAGCTTCACATGGTATCAGAGCTTCATGCTTTGAAGAGGTGAGAATGTATACATCAGATCATCAGTGTTTTTGCTTGCAGGAACTCAGATTTTGGAGAAGGATTCAAACTTGCTGAGAAACAAGCAATATGTGAATCATAAGTGGATCAAATCAAGGCTGATCTGATCCAGCGGAGCTCTATACGGAGAGAGAGCTCACACATGTGAAATCAGCCCTCATTAATGAGTGCTACTTCTCATGGAATGATCCAAATTTGATGTTCTATAGCTTGTTGGATAGATATTGGAGAGTAGAATGTGTTGCTCTTGTTTCTAAATCAATTTCATTTGTTTTTAGAAGAGTTTTAGGCAATCAGAGAGTTTGAGAGGGTACTCAACTCGTGGGATATGCCAAAGTGAGCACACATCTGTCTTTTTCACCATTTTCATCAATTTTCACTATCAATCAAGTAGGATTGGATAGAACTGAGTGTTTTGAGGTCTTAGAC
Source organism: Diphasiastrum complanatum (assembly GCA_029204225.1). Taxonomy (NCBI): domain Eukaryota; kingdom Viridiplantae; phylum Streptophyta; class Lycopodiopsida; order Lycopodiales; family Lycopodiaceae; genus Diphasiastrum; species Diphasiastrum complanatum. The sequence goes on from CM055101.1 coordinate 36,161,317, forward strand.
CTCTCATTTCACACATATTACTATGTTTGAGTTGAAAGTAAGTTCCTAGAGAGTTTATCAATACATTGAAATTCGTGGGAGAGATAGACTTCTTGCTTGCATGTGCTTCTTCTTTTGTGACTGAAGCAAGATCCAAATTCAAGATAGATTGATTTTCTGTATTGAAAATTTGTTCTCACATCTGTTGCTAGATTTCATAGGGTGGATCAACATCTATGTTAGATCCTAGATTGAGATAGCAAGCAACATCCTTTCAACTCCATTTTTTTATCATTACTAGAATTTCTCATCTGGTTCACATTTCTTAGAGCACAGTGAGATATTAACATCTTCCAATTATGCAATGTGGAAGATCAAAATGGAATCATTGTTGATTCTACAGGATGTAATGGATATTGTGAGTGGAGTTGAAGAAGAACAGGCTGCACCTAATGAAGCTACAACATTCCACAAAAGAACCAGAATTGCCCTTCATTTTATAAAAATGAATGCTACCAATGAAGTGTTAAGAGAGATCAGTACATGCACCACTGCCAAGGAAGCTTGGGATACTCTAAAGACAATCTATTAAATCAAAAATACTTCTAGATTGCTTACATTTAGAAACCAAATATTTCTAAGTTATCAGAGAGTAGATGAGAGTGATTCATCATATGTCATGAGAGTTAAGGATATTCATCAAGAGTTAGTTGGTATTAGTGATGCTCTTAAGAGCACTGAACTTGTTCAAGTATTCCTAAATGGACTTAGAGATGAGTATGACAATATTGTGCAGACTTATGCTGTCAGAGAGGATCTTCCATCCTTGGAGACACTGCAAGGCTAACATTTCAGATATTGCTTATGAGACCAAGGTTTTATAGGAGGATCTGTGGCATATGAGATTGGGTCATCCCAATTTCAAAGCCATGCAATCTATGGTCAAAGAAGGAAAAGTTGTTGGTCTACCAAAAACACTGTCAAAGGAGCTTCTACCTTGTGAAGCTTGTGTGCTGGCAAAGTCACACAAAAGGCCTTTTCCTAGATCAAGTATCAAGACAGAATAACCATTTGAACTTGTACACTCGGATGTTCATTTCTCATCAACTAAGAGCAAAGGAGGAGCCAACTGCTTTGTCTCTTTTGTAGATGATTATACAAGACATTCTTGGATCTATATGCTGTCTTCAAAAGCCATAGTTTATGATGTTTTTCTTACTTTTAAAGCTTATGTAGAAAAGCAGTTTCCTTTCAAGATAAAAGCTTTAAGAAGTGATAGTGGAGGGGAACACACTTCCAATAAGTTTAAAGACTTTTGTGAGAGAGAGGGTATTCAAAGAGAGTTCTCTTTTTCATATACTCCTCAACAAAATGGAGTTGTTGAGAGAAAAAATAGAACTTTGTGTGAATGTGCAAAAGCCATTAGGCTGGAAGCTTCTCTGTCTAAAGAATTTTTGGGAGAGGCAGTTGCATGTGCAAACTATCTTTGTAATAGGCTTTCAAATCTTGCAATAGGAGGAAAGACACCATTTGAGATGTTGTATAAGAAAAAGCCTAAGGTAGATCATCTTAGGATTTCTGGTTGTGTATGCTTTGTGCATGTACCTCTAGAAGCTAGGAAGAAGGAAGATCCTAGTGCAGTAAAAGGAATTTTTGTAGGTTATGCATCTACTAAAAATGCCTACAATATTTATTTGCCCTCTAGTGACAAAAATGTTGTTAGTAGAGATGTGGTCTTCCATGAAGATCAGAAATTTAACTTGGATGATGTTCAGATCAAAGAGACTCATGCAAGATCAATCATCAACCTTGATGCTATTCAAGAAGAGGGAGGCCGAGGCTTGAGGAGGAGTAGATTCAAGCTACCACACCAAGAAGATCTACACGAGCAAGATCTGAGCCAAGGAGGCTCACATATGATGAAGAAGGAAGGCACTTGTGGAAGGTGAAACTTTCTATCATGCACTTTTTATATCAGATGAAGAGCCTAAGGATGTCCAAGAAGTTGTTCAATCCAAGGAGTGGGTTGAATCAATGAGCCAAGAATTTGAAGCCTTGATGTCAAATAACACATGGGAGCTTGTGGAGCCACCAAACAACATGCATGTGATCGGATGTAAGTGGGTATTTAGAATCAAGTATAATCAGGGTTCTATCAATAAGTATAAAGCAAGACTTTGTGCTAAAGGCTACTCACAGATTAAAGGTCTTGATTATGAAGATACCTTTGCACCAGTTGCAAAGATGGTAACAATTCGAATACTCATATCTCTTACATATTTTCACAGATGGAGTATGTTCCCATTAGATGTTTCTAATGCATTTCTCAATGGTTACCTTGAGGAGGAGATTTATATGGAGCAACCTCCAGGTTTTTTGAAGGAAGGTAATGAATCAAAAGTTTGTCTTTTGTTCAAAAGTCTGTATGGACTGAAACAAGCACCAAGGTCTTGGTATGCAAGGCTCAATTCTTATCTCATATCACTCGGATTTTGTCTAAGTGAATATGACCCTTCTCTATATTATAAGTTTGTAGATAACTTTGTAATTAATCTTCTCATCTATGTAGATGATATCATTCTTTGTGAAAATAGTGAGAAGTTAGTTGAAGAAACTAAGCTTGCACTTGGTACTGAGTTTAAAATGGAGTTATTCACTATATACTAGGCCTTGAAATAGATTTTTGGAAAGGTCATGCAATTGTAAGCCAAAGTAGATATGCACTTTCCATGCTCGGGAAATTTCATATGGAGAACTGTAAAGGCATAGATACACCTATGGAGCACATTGTAAAAGTTCCTATTAAAGATGATGAAAAATCCTTTGAGGACATCACTCTTTATAGGAGTCTTATTGGCTCACTTTTTTGGTTACCAGTGACTAGGCCTGATCTAAGCTTTTGTGTTCATAAGCTAAGTCAACACATGCAGGATCCAAAGTTATATCATTGGAAGTTGGCTAAAAGAGTCTTGAGGTATATATCTTCTACCTTGGATTATGGACTATACTATGAAGGAGAAGATTTGAGTTTGATTGCTTTTTTAGATTCAGATATTGTAGGAGATAGGTTGAATAGGAGATCCACAATTGCTTACACTATATTTCTTGGAGGAAATTTGGTTTCTTGGCTGTCAAAGAAGCAGGCAACTATTTCCTTATCATCTTGTGAAGCTGAATACAAATCTCTTACAACCACAACAAAGGAGGTTTTATGGATCAAAAGGCTACTTTTGGAGCTTAAGTATTACGCAGATGAAGATTTACCAATTATCAAGAATGATAACATTTCTACTCAGGCTCTTGCAAATAATCCAGTCTTTCATACAAGGAGCAAGCATATTGAAGTGGCTCATCATTTTGTAAGAGAAAAAGTCATTGGAAGAGAGATCTCATTGGAGCATGCTTCATCTTCAGATTGTGTTGCAGATCTTCTCACCAAGCCTCTACTCAAGAATGTCTTTATGAAGATGAGGTCTAACCTTGGCCTAATTTCAAAATCTATGTTGATAGGAACATAAATTTTAAGGAGGAGTGTGAAGATTATCAAAATACTATCTTCCTATCTCGAGTTTGGGGTCATGTCCATGATAATTTCCACTAGATTTCGTGTTGTACATATAAGGAGTGTGAATTGAGCACATATCCTTCTAGTGTAGCTCAGATTTGAGTTAGATAGATTCAATTATGATGACATGTAGATGTTTAGATAGCATGCAAAGTCTTACTGCATGCATGCAAGCCACATGCAATCAGTGCATGCAACATGCAAAGTAGTTTCTGTGATCTACACATGTCTAGGCAATTTTATGAGTTGACATGCTATACATGCACCATACATGCATGCAGTTACACATGTGGATCTCTGGTAGGTGAATTAGTTCAATTAAGTGGACTTTCCATGCAACTCCCCTATAGGAATTCGAGTCTCTCTCATGTAGGAAAAGCTGAGCATGTTTTGCCATATTGTGAATATTGAGATTTTGGTGTTTTGGACTCATTCTCTCTCTACCCGAGTTTTCTATGTATGATTTTCTTTCTCTCTACCCGAGAGTAGCCTCTTTTTCCCATGCTGAACACTTAGAATTATTTCTGACATTCATTTCTCATAGTGAAGAGTTAGATTTTTTCATCAGATGTATGCCATTGTGCTCTTGCCTTAGATTTTTCAAGCAAATTGTTCTTTGATCAATCTTGTGCAATCACAACACCTCAGTAAGATCCTGTAGAGTGTGTGTCGAAGTTCACACGTGCTAAACACTTCACATCTATGAATGTGTCCATACAAGGAATAAACTTCCCAAAAGCACTTTTCATTGCTATTAATACTTTACACATGCATTGACTGTCCTAAATGATGTACTAATTCCAATTAGTGTGTCTGGGCCTCACAAGGTTATTAATTACGTTACTGGCCTCATCCAAAATAACGTGGCATAACCAATAATCTCAAGCACTAGAGTATCTTGTATCCAAGCCTAGGAATATGTTGAATTCTATATGTAGGACGTGGGATGTAACACTATCTATCTCCGTGCAACATGCATCATCAGTTCACCACCAACTACACTCCATAGCATAACGCAATAGCCAAAAGGAAGAACCCAATATTACTAGATGCAGCATGAATAATGAGATCAAAAGCTCAGCTGTGGGCTAAAGCTATTATATCTACCACCTACTATCTACAAAATTATTCGAACAACAAAATTGTCGAATCGAAGAATCCCTTTGAAGCCCACTATGATTGCAAGCCGAGTCTGAAGCACCTTTGAGTGTTCAAATGTCTATTCTATGTGAAAATCTTTTCTGACCTAAGAAAGAAGCTTGATGTTGTTAGCTCCAAGAATATCCAGATGGAAAGCTCGAGTAGTGGTAAAAGGCTATGAACAAATCCATGCGATAGATTACACTAAGACCTTCAGTCTAGTGGTAAGACATCAATCTATTCAAATGTTACTGGCTATCGAATTTGTAGAAGATATGGACATTGATCAGATATATGTTCATAAGACAGATATCAGGTTCCCTAATCTTGGGAGGTGGTTCATCTGGGGATCTCACTCTAAGCCTAGTACATCCCTCAATTTTGCATCTTCATATATTGATGTTTCAGAACTGGTATCACTATCAGTGAGTTCCTCCCATTCAGTTGATGCAATTGGCACTCGTTCAGATTGAGGTACTTCTGGGTATCCATCAGCCACTACTCTTTCTTTTTCTCTTCCAAAAACTAATACTCCAGCTGGGATATTGACTATACACTTACGTAGTCGAAGCCAGGGATGACGTAGTAGGATGAAATATCCCCTACTACCAGGATGCATTTTCATAATGTAAAAATCGATGTAGGTGGTCTTTCTTGCTACAGTAATTGGAGTATGTTTCAATTCTCCATCAGGTCTTATAACAGAGTTATTGGCTAACTTCAATGCTGTTAAAGTGACAGCTTCAAGTTCAAATCCCAAGCGATCAGCCAATTCTAAACTAAGCATGTTAACTGCGGATCCAGCATCTACTATAGCTCCTACAATAACTGATCCATCAATGGTCACATCTACTTTTGGATAGGCTCTATCCAAGGTACTTGCACTTATATGTCCAACACTAGGAGGCTCTATTGTCCGTAACGTGGATGGTTTCATCATGTGCTTTGCTTTTCTCCTCACTAATGGGGACAGCTTAAGGAGTTGCCATAAGCTGACTTCTACACTCAAGTTGTTTAACGCTTCTTGTAAATCTTGGGTTCCCAAACTTTTCCCTAGATCTATATCCTTTTTAATACGGTGCATTCTAGTTTTGTTCTTCATGGATCTGGGTAATGATCTGGTTTTGGCAATTTTTTTGATGAGAGAGATTCTTGAAGGTTTCTCCCTATCAACTCATGTACTCGTTCCTCATCAATGTGCTTATGGTTCGCATGATCTTTCTATTGTTCAAGTAGTATTTGGAGAGATTTTCTGTGACTATTTTTGGGTTTTCTGGACTTTGTCTAGTATTTCTTTCACTTGTCCACTACGGGTTACTACCAGCACTTCTTCTTTCGTGAGCGGTTCAATATCAATCAAGTTGACGTGAGGTTTCTCTACCTCTACTTTGGTTTTTCCTTTCTAAGAAGGAATGTATCTAGTGTCTTTCTGGAGAAACATTGTTTGTCTTGAAGGTCCTCCTCCATTGCTTTCAGGAGGTCTGTGATTGACAAGGCCAGGGATATGATTTCCGATGTTCAATGCCTCTCTTCGACTCCAACATCTATCTTCTAGATGTCTCATTTTCTTGCAATATGCACAAACTAAATTCGGACAATTTTTATTGAGGTGGTTTCCTTGACAATGTCGGCATACTAGCGGTGGGAGCATATCTGTAATAGATCCTAACACCACAGTAGGGCAAACACTAACTGATCCACCCAACCTTGCCTACTCCCTGATATAGAGTAAGCCCCTCCTAGCCCAGTGTGAGGACTGGTAGCATGCTACTGCCAAGTGTCGGCCACGTGGCACTGACGTGGCCGACTGCACGTCGGGACCCAACTGGGGGCCCTATCCTGCTGACAGGGTCCCTAGGCTGTGTTAGGCCCGCCATGGCTATGGACCGTGCTGGGGCACACTACTCACACTGTCTTGCCCTGTTGGTCATGTACGCTGGACACGACCCTGACTGTGGTATCTGACCTATCTGTGTTCTCTAGGGTTCGGCACTGGTTACGAGCTCGTAACACTCCCTCCCCCTTAAGAACCGTCTTGGTCCTCTAAGACAAAGTCTGGAAAAATCTTGCGAAGGACGCTGCCTCTTTCCCAAGTGGCATTCTCAACAGGCTGATCATTCCACTTAACCAGATATTCTCGGTATAGAGTATGACGAGTCTGCGTCTCTCTACTATCAAGAATTTCCTCTGGTTCATGTGGAGGTTGTTGAGGATCCAATGGGAGAACTAGAACACTGTCCCCTACCAGATTATCTGATCTGGTTAAGGCTTTTCGTAACTGACTTACATGAAAAACTGGAAAAACCTTACTGCTGTGTGGGAGTTCTAGTTCATAGGTGACCTCGCCTAGTCTCCTACTGATGGTAAAGGGACCACAATACCTTGGAGACAACTTAGCACACACTCCTGATTTGAGGGTTTTAGAGTCAACTGGGACTCTCAAGTAGACTTTCTCACCAGTGGAGAACTGCACATCCCGTCTGTGTGGATCTGCATAATGCCTGGCTCGATCCTGGGATTGTCTAATGCTATGCTTAGCATGTTCTATCATCTGGTTTAGGTCTTCTAAAAAGTTTCTGGCTACTTCAACTTTTTCTTGTTTAAACCCTACAGCTGTGGGTGAGCGTGGCTAAAAACCGTACATCAGCATAAATGGGCTGTATCCCGTAGCTGAATATTTGGTACTGTTGTAAGCAAACTCTAATATTGAGAGATACTCCTCCCAATTAGTCTGCCTCTTGCTGACGTATGCACGAAGCATATCCTCCAGCACTTGATTTACCCTTTCTGTTTGACCGTCCGTCTGTGGATGGTCAGTGGTACTCATATTAAGTTTAGTATGGAGATGATGGAATACTGCCTTCCAAAAATTTCCAGTAAACTTACTGTCCCGGTCGCTGACTATGCTGGAAGGTAGACCGTACAATTTAAATAGCCCGTCTACAAACAACCTCGCTAACTCTGGAGCTCTAACGGTTGTTTTGGTCGGAATAAAATGAGCCATTTTGGTCAGACGGTCAACTGTGACCCATATAGCGTCATTACCCTTTTGGGTTTTAGGCAGGCCTACTATAAAATCCATGGAGATACTCTCCCATTTACCAGCTGGTATTTCTAAGGGATGCAACAACCCTCCTGCCTTTAAACGCTCTGCTTTATTTACTTGACATTTCTGGCAACTGGTTACATACTGGTGGACGTCCTTTTTCATACTGGGCCAGAAAAATTGCCTACGAAGAAGCTCATAGGTCTTCTGTATGCCTGGGTGTCCCGCACTAGGATTGTCATGACATTCATATAGGACCTGCTGCCTATAATCCTCTGAATTGGGGACACATACTCTATCTCTATAGAGCAAGTACTCATCCTGAATGGAATACTGTTTCCATTTGAATCCTTGAGTCAACTGACCCTCAACCACTAGGGTTTGCTTGGGTAATACAGGCTCAGAATCCTCAACGTCATCTGACGACGTATACTCGGACTCATCATCATCCTCAACGGAAGCTGCCGTATTCTTGGATGAACTGGCACCAGCCCCGGGAACTGGTTCTGGAGTCTGTAACTGTCTGTTCTGGACTGAGTTCCAGATAATAGAGAAGAATGCATCATGCTGGCATTTCCCTCTCAAGGACTCGAGTAACTCATTACGAATCTGAGTAAAACTCAGCTCGTTTATCATAGGCATTCTGCTAAGGGCATCTGCTACTGTATTGAATTTTCCACGCCTATATCTGATAGACATGTCAAACTCTTGCATCAACTCTGCCCAACGAGCTTTCCGACCTCTAAGCTCAGGTTGATTGCAAAGGTATCTGAGACTCTCATGGTCTGTCAGGACCTCAAAGTTGGCACCATACAAATAATGCCTCCAAGTCTTAAGGGCATGGACTATAGAAAAGAGTTCCTTTTCATAGGCACTGTACCTAGTCTGAGCTGGCTCGAGTTTTTTACTCTCGAACGCAACTGGTCGTCCACCCTGAGTTAGCACAGCGCCTACTGCAAAGTCGCTAGCATCTGTTTCGACCACAAATGGCTGATTGGGGTCGACGACTTTTAAGACTGGTGCTGTAGCTAAGGCTGTTTTGAGAGCATCAAAGCTCTCCTGTTGTGCAGACTCCCAAATGAACTCCTTTCCCTTCCCCTTAAGAAGATTTGTCATAGGGACTGCTATCTGAGCATATTCCTTGACAAATCGTCTGTAATATCCCGCCAGACCAAGAAAGATTTGAAGTTCCAAAATATTCTGAGGTCTCAGCCAACTGAGTATGGCTTTAACCTTATTTGGGTCCATCTTAATCCCATCTGAAGAGATAATGTGACCCAAATATGCTACTTCTTCAACGAAGAATTCACACTTGGATTGTTTAGCATAAAGCTTATGCTTTCTGAGCAGTCGAAACACCTTTCTGAGGTGTTTTAGATGCTCCTTCCTCGTTTTGCTGTAGACGAGGATGTCATCTAAAAATACGACTACAAACTTACCCAAGTATGGTCTGAGGACACTGTTCATCAAGGTCATAAAGGTAGCTGGAGCATTTGTGAGCCCAAATGGCATCACCTTAAACTCATAATGACCGTGACGAGTCCTAAAAGCTGTTTTCGAGACATCTTCCGATTTTATACGGACTTGATGATATCCCGATCTAAGGTCTATTTTACTGAAAAACTTAGCCCCGTCGAGTTGATCAAACAACTCGTCTGCCCGAGGCATAGGGTATTTATTCTTAATTGTGACTTTATTGAGGGCTCTGTAATCTACGCAAAGACGCATAGACCCCTCTTTCTTTTTCACCAATAGGACTGGTGAGGCCCATGGTGAACTACTGGTCTGAATTTGGCCTTTCCCAAGATAGTCTGTTAACTGCCTAGTTATTTCTTCATCCTCTGTTCGGCTGACCCGATACGGAGGTTTAGAAACAGGTGCTGTACCTGGTACTAGGTTTATTACATGATCTACCTCTCTGCTAGGTGGTAAACCATGTGGCAAATCTTCAGGAAAAACATCTTTAAATTTAGACAATAAAGTTTCTAATTTACTGATTTTCTGCTGAATAGAACTGGAAATAGAAACTTCAGGAATAAACTGAAAGTCACATAAGAATACCTGATGGTCTTCGTCTCCGATTAGTTGACAGAGCTCTGAACTGCAGACCATAGGGCTGTTGGAAACATCATGCTCCCCATGCAACTGGATCTCTCGGCCTTTATACTGAAAGCTGAGGGTGTTCTCCTGATAGTTTCTGTGGAGGGAAGGTCCTAAACTGTAGAGCCAATCTCTCCCGAGAACAATGTCTGTTCGATCCAGGTGCATTATCTGAAAGTTTATTTGATCTTGGTACCCCTGAATACCAAGATTTAACTTACTTACCATAGTTTCTCATATTTTTTTATCTTCACCCTTAGCTAATGAAAATATGTACCTATGCTGACTAGGTACTTCTGGTAGTTTAAGCTTTTTAACCAGGGTGTGGTTGATGAAATTATGGGTTGCCCCATCATCAACCATGACTCTTACTGACTGGTTACCAACTTTCCCATGCATACGTACTAGGTCATGCGGCCCAAAGCTGAAGGGTCTCGCTAGCATTGCAGAGGTCAGCTGGCAACAGTGTTCATGATCTTCATGATACACTTTGATCTCGGAAGCTGCCGAGTCACTGGGGAAACATACAGTCTGAACAAGATGAACTTGTTTTTTATCTTTCTTATCTTTTTTAGTGAAAGGCCCCTTGGGACACTGTCTGACTGTGTGTCCCTTGCCCATACACACAAAGCACAAACGTTCTTGTTTGGCTTTCTCAAAATCATCTGGTTTTAAGGGCTGTATGTGTGAAGGGCGTTTCTGAGGAGCTTCACCTTTAAATTTATCTTCTTTCTTTCTTTTTAAAAATTTCTTTTTAAATTGAAAGTCTTTCTGAGGAAGCTGCTCAGAAAGTGGTTGCTGTCTCGCTCTCTTCCTACCCACTGAATCATCATAGATTTGAGCATATCTGAGAGCTTGCTCAAGGGTAGTAGGCGAGTTTCTCTGGACCTCTACTTTATATTCATCTTTGAGGCCACGGACAAATCCCCTGATTTTTTGATAGTCATCCATATTTTTAATCTTTAAAATTGCCTCTCGATACTGCGAGATATATTGGATGAGGGACTTGTCCATTACTGTTCTTTCCCAGGCTTCCCAGGCTCTATCAAGTTCATTCTCTGGTAGAAATTCTCTTAGGAAAGCTTCTTCAAAAGCTTTCCATGACCGGGGAGTCTGCCCAGTCTCCTGGAGATTTAACCACCACTTATAGGCCATAGGCCCTAAAGAAAGACTGGCCTCAATTGCTTGCAAATGGTCAGGGGTCTGTTTAAGAGCATGAATGTTCTTCCATTTGCTGAGGAAGATTTGTAGAATATCTGCATTTCTATCCTTCTCTTCCCCATTAAAAGTAGGAGGCTTTAAATCTTTAAAAACACTGGGGTGAGACCGTAAAGTCTCACCCGAAACTGATGGAAGTGGAGAAGGGGATAACTGAGAAGTGGAGGGAAGGCTTCCTTTCGCGGAGCTCAAAATCAAGTTTTTGAGTTCAGCGAACGAGTCGTCCACACTGGACTTGAAATTGGCTAATGCCAGCTTCAGTTCATCCACTTCTGTTACCAATTGGAGGAACTGCTCCTTGGTAACCAGTTCGTCGAGTTCTTCGGCGAACTGTTCCTGTTCTTCTACTTCCATGGGTTCCTTCCCTTTTCTGTAAGCCAAGGCTTCTGTTTCAAGTTCGTCGAAGCCTCTCTCCTGGGGTTGATCAGGTCCCTGAGGAGTGGTCATCTTCGAAACTGAAAGAGAGCTACCTTAACTTCTGAAGGAAAAAAGTCTAAAAGACTAATTTACAACTGTACAAGGGAAAGGAAAGATGACTTAGCTGTTTCTGAGGACTGTACTTCCAAAGAAAGAATCAAGAAAAGCCCTTTCAGCTCTTCCTCCACTGCTTTCAGATCTGCTGTCCGGAAAAATCAGAGATCAAGGTACCAAGAAAAAGAAACAAACTTCTGATCGTCTTGGCCCCTTCCCTCGCTGTCTGAGGTGTATACTTTTTGCTCCAAAATTCTCGTTTTAGGACCCAAAACAGTTGCAAACTTGTGGTTCCTGCCAAAGACCTTCAGCGCTGGACCTGCACCCACGATTCTGTCTCAGATCCGCTCCAAATTCTAGAAAATTTCACTCCAAATTCGAAGTTTCCACCCAATTTGGCAGCGCTGGACCTGCTCCACGTTTTCTATATAAAATGTGCTCAAAAATCCACAACTGATACATAAAAATCAAGGGTAAATCCCTGATTTTTCAGCGCTGAGCTTCTACAAGGGATTGTGCCTCAAACAACTGTAAATTCCCAACAAATTTCAAGGATTTGAAAGCTGTTCCTACAGCGATTTTCCTCCTCAATTCTTTCCTGAGAATCTGAGAAATCTTTCCTATCTTCTGATAGCTTTCTCTACTGCTGTCCTGAACTCCCTAGGATGGAGATGGCTCTGATACCAGTGTAATAGATCCTAACACCACAGTAGGGCAAACACTAACTGATCCACCCAACCTTGCCTACTCCCTGATATAGAGTAAGCCCCTCCTAGCCCAGTGTGAGGACTGGTAGCATGCTACTGCCAAGTGTCGGCCACGTGGCACTGACGTGGCCGACTGCACGTCGGGACCCAACTGGGGGCCCTATCCTGCTGACAGGGTCCCTAGGCTGTGTTAGGCCCGCCATGGCTATAGACCGTGCTGGGGCACACTACTCACACTGTCTTGCCCTGTTGGTCATGTACGCTGGACACGACCCTGACTGTGGTATCTGACCTATCTGTGTTCTCTAGGGTTCGGCACTGGTTACGAGCTCGTAACAATATCCGTTTACATCTTTGTCCAATCATATTCTACTGTCGTTTAAGAAAATTCACGTCTGAAGCTAGGGTAGAAATATTTTCGTTCATCACATCCATGTACCCTTTGGCTTTTACATCATCAATCCATGAGTTAGATCTAGTGCTCTCATATTTCCTCTCCACTAGTACATTTCTAGCAATTGTTGCTTGGATTTGTATTCCCTCTGACTTTCTCGGTTGGTTTCTAGAAGGATTATTTCTACTTTGAATTGGTTGATATGGTTCTATAGTCTGTAGTGGTACTAGCATAACGGTGTTATAAGAACTTCTTCCAAGCATACTCCTCCTTGATCATAGCCTCCATGGAACCCGAGTTGACATGTCCAAGTCTTTTGTGCCATAAAGTAAAGGTAGATATCTTGCTCTTCTCGGCCAACATGACAACATTAGTATCCACAAATGCATCCAACTTATAAAGTTTGCCAAGTCTAGTGCCCTTAGCCACTATCTTACCCTTCTTCTTGATGAAACATTCATTTGAAGCAAAGTCAACATTGAAACCATTGTCTACCATTTGGCCAACACTTAGTAGATTCTTTGTTATTGTAGAAATGTACAAAACACCTTCTATGTTGATCTGTTTGGAAGATCCTAAGCAAAGGGGAATGCTACCAACTCCTTCAATCTTACAAGCCTCATTATTTGCTGTATAGATAGACTTTATAGGTCCATCATAAGATAAGAGAGAAGAGAAAAACTCCCTTTTACTAGTCATGTGTGAACTAGCACCCGAGTCAATCCACCAAGGATCTTCTCCTTTGAAGCTTGTTGAAGAAAATATGGACATCATGAGAGAGTCCTCATGTGAACCCTCCTCCTCCTCCTCTTTGCTCATGTTGGCTTGGCTTTGATCTTGCTTCCTCTTGAAGCATTCCGAGGCATAATGCCCCATCTTGCTACAATAGTAGCACTTCACCTTTGATTTATCCTTCTTGACTTTGGTGGTTGATGGAGATGCCTTTGAGGGTCCTTTTTTATCCTCAAGCTCTGTAGATTTCTTGAATGTTGATCCTTTGTCTTTGGACTTGCCTTTGCCTTTGGTGAAGAGAGCTTGGTCATCTCCACCTTGGATGGAAAGCCTATCCATCCTCTCTTGCATTTGGCTCCTTCTTGATTCCTCGGCCATGAGTATGCCTTGGAGTTCTTCAAGTATGGGTAGCTTACCCATAATTGCATATCCCTGAACCAAATTGTCAAATTCAAAGTTTAGTCCATTCAATATGAGTTGAACAAGCTCTTCATCCTTGATAGGATCACCTATGAAGGCTAGCTCTTTGTTCAATTCCTTTACTCTTAGGACAAAAGTATATGCACTCTCTCCTTTCTTTTGATAGCTTCTATAGATTTGATTCTTCAAAGCTAACATTCTAGTTTGGTTCTTGGATTCATAGACCTTTTGCAAAGTCTCCCAAGCATCTTGAGCTGAAGTGCAATCTCCTACCTCTCTTAAGAGTTCATTTGCAACATTCATTTTTATGTAATGTAGTGCAACATTGCACCTCTTGATGTATTTGGCTTTTTCTTGAGGATGAATAGGTTCACCCTCCTTACCATTTCTATCAGATCTTGCAAGATCATGATGGATTCCATTCTAACTTTCCATATGGAATAGTTAGTTTTGTTGAGCCTTTCATTAGTATCCAAAAGATATGCATTTATAGATGCCATCTAGTCTCCTAATCAAGGACTTGACACAAATGAAGGTTACTTCTATTGATTTGATTGAAGGTCTACCTTATCCCACTTCTTAGGGACTTGAAAAGATCAGTAATAGACTTCCTATAAAGATCTAAGAATGATCTCTAGCAAAATCAAATCATAGAATACTAGAAACAATGCACTTGCTTGATTGAAGTAGACAATACTAGTAGAATTGCCCCTCTTTCTATAAAGAACATTAAAGCTTCCAAATGATCTGATCAAGAGTGAATTTCAGCAACCTAATATACTTCCAAAATCACTTGTAAAAGATCTAAATGGAACTTAATGAGGATGCAACACAATCTATTATCCAATCACAAGCAAAAAATGATCAAAATTGATGAAAAATTGATCTAATTTGGTGCATAAGTCAAGCAATGGTTGGACTGAACCTAAATCACTTTAGGAGGTGCCTACTACACCTTAGAACAGCCTTGAAGAGTCCCCAAAACTCTGATCTTCCCTCTCCTTGAATGCTAGAAAGCCTCCTCTATGAAATCACCTCCAAAACTCGCTTAGAAATCAATGCTTGGAGCAAGCAAAACTTGCTATCTTGGTAATGTGAATTGAATTCAACTTTGCCTCTGGTTTTAGACACCTAAACACCTGCAAATGAAGTCACACAACACCAATCTCCAATGTATTTGACTCACTTAGTTCTAGAATCAATACTAGATGCTAAGATCCAATCTACACAAGCTTTAGATAAAAAATTGTGATCAAATTGAATGAAAACCAAGGATTTAGCTCATTTCAGCCTTTAGGCTCTGATACCATGTAAAAATTACAGCAAATAAGGATCCTAAAACACTTGAAATGATGAGGGAAACAATAGATTATGATTTCATAAGATTAGCACAAGTTGATCCATCAAAATCCATCAAAAATCTATGCTTGAACCTCACTAAATGGCCCAAATCCTTAAAGAAGGCTTCACACGTGTGAAAGTACGGCCTCCCACAGTCTGAGTAATGTACACCAGACCTACATTCAATCCTATAATCATTAGTAATCACAAGTACTCAAACAATTATGAACATAGAGAGCAATTGCACCATTATGAGAGAAAAATCATGAAATTGCTTGATTGATTTTGGTGAGATATCATCACCTATATATACATGATCCATCACGGTTTTGGGCAGGTATGAGTAGTCCTAAACCTATCCCTAATGCTAATTTTGGTGGATCTTTCATCCCTACCAAGTTAGGGTTGGAATCTTGGAGATCCTTCAACAATGCAAAAATTACCAAAAATAGCTCCTATTTTTTCTCCCTTATATCTAAGCATAATTTGGACTCATTCCAAAGGTTCTAACACTTAGGTTTACTTGAGAACATCCTTATGAATGGAATCCTATGCTATTTGGCACGTGTGACAAGCCACATCATGACCATCTAACTATTTACAAGTCATATGACCAAAACTAGTCAAGCTAGAATTGTGAATTTTTAACACATTGTTTGATTTCCTTTTCTAATTTAAGTTTAAATAAGATTTTGAGTTTAATTGCTGCCCTCTTGAATGGAAATTTGACCTACATGATAGATTAAAGTGTATGTTGTATCGTTGTTATGCTTGCACAATTTCTCATCTTCATGTGGGCAATTTCTCATCTTTTTAAAAGAATATTCCCTAAATGTTCTATTGTTACGTATCAAAATGGACTAAACCGACAATCTCCAATATTCATTAAAAAAAACTCGCAAAAGTCATACAAATTCACTTGCATTATGCAAACTCCCTTTGATTACAGCATACATCTTTTGTTTTCAAATATTTACCACCAACACCTCTAGAAATTGATTTTCTCTGTTAGATTATGTGGAGGTCATTTTGAAATGGATTACAGAAAACCTGAACCCCTAGAGCCATTTACTAGTCGAAAGAGTCAAAAGAACTGTGGCTGGTCAATGATTCAAAGTAACTCTACCTTCCCAAATGGAACTTGTCCAGTTGCAAAAAGACACCCTTTTCCCTGATACTTTCAAACTTATTTCAGGCAAGTCTTGTCTATGCTCATCACTCCCAATCATCTCTAAACCAAGCATGCACCTTTCATGTGCAAATAAATTTGGCACTCTAAAAACTAGGAACGTTCTTTTCAACCGATCCACCTTCCCAAGTGGAACTTGGGCAAGTTGCCAAAAAGGCACTCTTTTTCCCTGATACTTTCATACTTATTTCAGGCATGTTTTCTCCATGCTCATCACTCCCAACATCTCTAAACCAGACAAGAGCCTTTATGTGCAATTGGATCTGGAACTTTTACAGCTAGACAATTTTTTTTCAATCGATACAGCTTTGGTCAAAAATAAGTGCAAGTTTCGCACCCTCAAATTCAACAAAGTTAAGAATCTGCAATATCTGTTCTTAGGTACCTTTGAACACATAGATGTGCATATAGCATCACAGCATGTGACACAAACTTTATCATTCCTAAGAGAAAGTCCATCAGAACAGCAATTTTGTCACAGTACCATAGCATTCAATTTCATTGATCTTGGTAACTTACACTCCAGAAATTTTTGCAAAAGTACAAATTCAATCTGCAATATGCAGCAGACGCACTTATAAATTGACATGATCTTCAAAGCCGATCATACATATTACAAATCATATGGAATCTCAGTAAAACTCAAATAGTTTCCTTGGCAGTTCTGCTGAGGTTAAAATCCTCTTCTAACCTAAAGTCAGATTCTTACTTTGATTCAGACCATAGTTGCCCAGAAACACATTTCTGGGCAAAAACGTTCCCAGAAACGCATTTCTGGGAGCAGAATCGTGCCAAAAAAAAAACAAATTATATTTTTTTGCCCTAAACTAGACCTAAACAAGGATTGCCGCAACTAAACTGGACCCAACTGTAACCAAAACACCCGGCAACCCATAAAAATGCAATACCCTTGATCAAAGCTTTAATCTGATACCCATATTGCCCACAAAAATCCAAAAAAATTAAAAAGAAAACAAAAAATAAATAAAAACATTTCTGAGAAACGCTCCTTCATTCCAGAAACGCGGTTTCTGACCACATTTCTGAACGCGTTTCTGAAACGAGGGTGCAACTATGATTCAGACCATCTAACATTTTTGACCCTCTAGCAAGTAATACGAATGCAACTTTTGTTTTGATATGCTATTGTATAACTACTGGTGTTAATGCAAAGCTGAAGATCAAGCCTACTCTCGGTGAAATACTTATTTCACTATCACAGGCTTTTCAGCAATCATTGAGTAACCACTAACTTTTGAAAAACATAGCGCTTAATCTTTAAAGTTTCAGCTCCACCAGACTTTACATGCACATATATGATGGACTAGAAATAAATGCAGATCCATACACGTAAGGTAGGCCCAATAAATGCATAATTTAGAACACAGCCCTCCAAAACGTACTTAACAGGAACAATAGTCAAATTGTCACTTGGCTATTTTCCCAGTGAAGACCAGCAAAAATTTCACCCCATATATTTTAACTCTGCATCAAGCAAAGTTTCACAAATAAGCCCACAATTCAAATTTGCAAAAGCAAAAGTGCTTTTGTATGATGAGTGTTTTAGTGCTGTTAAGAGAATAATGTCTCGAGATTGACTGAAGCAGCTGATCCCAATGCTCGGAACATTTTGGACCTAAAATAAATGCCCTGGAACATTATGGATTAAAAGGTATTATCATTCAAATAGTAGTAGTTAAACAAGTAGATGTGCTTTTCGAGGAACATCATGTGGATAATGCCAGCTGACAACTCATTCAAGAAGTAGTTGGATTAGCCAGACCTGGTCAACTTCATAAAAGAAACAAAATATACCCTCAAATCCGCCTCAGAAAATACATGTAATACAGACATAGATACAGCACAAAAGAATCATAAATCTGAAGCCTGATTTGACATTTGATTCTCATCAAGATGAACAGCAGATTGCAATTGTGAAGCTGTCGAATTTTCAAAGGAAAAGTATTTGTAGACAACTGCAACGGATGCTCCAAAGCATAAGCCGGCAGCTAAACAGCCTAATGTCCAATTCAACATCTTCTGGTGTCTTCTCCTCTGTCTTCTTGCATGTTCTGCAAAAAGTACCTGGCAAAAGTGAGACAAAGATAGCAGCATAAAAAGAGAATTAAATTGCAGTTCACGTCCAAACAAGCTACCGCAATCACCAACAATCGCTACAGACTTGGAGTTACATTTCAACAGCATACATAGTTCCTGTGAGGAAGTTCCTACTTTTAAAAATGCTACCCCATTAACAACCAGCTGGGTCAAAGTTGCCTATATTAAAAAATGCTCAACAAGCTGAAGTTGGTAAAGGAAAGGAGATAAACTTTGAATGGGACAATGCATGACATTTTAACACCTCAAAAGGAATGAGAGCAATTCATCCACATTTAAACATTAGTTGCATCAGAACTGTCTCGTGTCCTCAAAGTTCTGGAACCCAAAACAGAGTTCTGAGAAGTCTTTTTTTTAATAACAATATATTGACAGAAATTGACCCATTTGGTGCTGTTTTGATATGACTTTCAAAACAAATGTTTTCATACATTTTGGAACAAGATGTGACTATGTCAGAAAATACAACCAGTTGGAGTGCTATGATACTAGTTTGCAGGTTGGATACCTTGAATTGTCTAACAGGGCTGTGGAGGTAAATTCAGATGAGTGAGAGGTGCTTCCACACCCTACAGCTACTCCCAACGTCCTCACAGGTGCAGAACCAATGCAGAGATTTG
Source organism: Diphasiastrum complanatum (assembly GCA_029204225.1). NCBI lineage: Eukaryota > Viridiplantae > Streptophyta > Lycopodiopsida > Lycopodiales > Lycopodiaceae > Diphasiastrum > Diphasiastrum complanatum. Next base: position 36,180,357 of record CM055101.1, read on the forward strand.
GGATCTTGCCCTGTGTCCTGAAAAATGGTCTTAGAAGACATCACAGGACTACCAGGGCTATAGCACGTATTGACAGGCAAACAGCGGGGACATAAGGACCTCCAGGGAAACGTCAAAGAAGAGCAAAACGGAGAGGGAGAGCAAAGCATAAGGGGATTAGGATGGCGATGAAAGAAGCAACAGTGTTATTGTGGAGGCCGAGGGGAAGGAGCCCGTTGATTTGTAATTTAAGAAAAAGCTGAGCCAAAAATTGTGCTTCATGGAGGAAGAAACAAAGCCCAGGCCCCAGAGGTAAACTCACAATTATGGGCCCAAGATGTTGATGCAGCGGAGGCAATAGCAACTCTAGCAACAACATTAGCAAAGTTGGTAATGGCAGCAGATATTAGCAGAGAAATGGACAGCCTAGAGGAACACAGGCACACAGGAGGTTGCTCTCTAGTCAAGACTTCATTGATTTCATCTGTAAAAAGTCTCAAAGGAGGTTGACAAACAATCATGAACAAGTGGTGGATGAGGTCAAGTTTTTGTATATCAGCCCTTATCTACTAGCCAAGTGTGCATACCACATGGTACTAAGCATCAATCAGCCTCATCAGCCTCAATGAATGTGAAGAAAGTTGCAGGACAGGTGAATGTTGACAATCTGTAGCCCAGTGATTGGTGCTCTTTGTTGAAGAGTAATGCCTATTTTACCCCTTTGGCTGAGAACTAATGTTATTGCAACTTGTACATTACTCATGGGGCATGTTGTTTGTCCCCCTATTTGTAAGTAGTTACGAATGAAGCCACAATTGATCTGGAGCTAAGCTATGAAAGCATCACATAAGCAAGACTTAACCCTAGAAAGCATGAACGAGAAAGATTAAGGAGACTAAAGAGAGAGATCAATATCATCCACTGAGTAACAAATGACACAGATTCCTTATTATAGCCTAGAGGAAGCCCTAAAAGGAAGCTTCCAGTGATTAGGGCCCAACTGGGAGAGATAATAGTGCGCCCTCCAAGAAGGCCCTCACTCTCCAGTAATATGTCCAAATGTCCTAATAATGAATAATAAGGCCCATGGCCAACCACATAGTCTAAGTGTCAATAATGAATAAAAAAGGGCCCAAGGCCTGCTTATGCATGAAGTAAAGTAAATGTAAATGGACGTGGCGAATGTACTAAGCCGAGTCCATAACTCTCCACGAGACAAAAAATAAGACCCAACTACCGAAAAGAAACTGGATCAAACAGCAACAAGCCCTGGTGGATCAACGACTAGAACAACATCTAATGTAGAGGAATCAACAAGTGCAGCAAGAGCACGAGCCTGATCCGCAAGTTGATAGAATCTGAGTGATTCTGAAACTAGGAGTAGACTAATCTTATTAGTACTCACAAAACACCAAACACAAGAGGAAGAAGATGAATCACAAGAGCAATGAACCGAACTGATCTGTATTGAATTAATTAATGAAGGAGGGCGCCCATCTGCTCTTATAGAGACTTGACTAACTCTAAGGCAAAAGCTATTTGCCTAAAATACCGTATGGCAAAAGCAATTATGCTAATGACTAAATCTCAGAAATAGCAATCTAAGTTAGCATAAATATAAAATAGTATTCTACACTATTCTAGCAAAATTGGTACTAACTTAAGTACCTATACTAAAAATAGATAGTACCTATGCTAAAAATAGAAATAGGCCTTCTAGCACGTAGGCTGCCCTCTACAATTAATTAATTAACCATTAATTCCTAACACTCCCCCTTAATGGATAATTGATTATCAATAACACCTAGGAGTGTCCTGATTTTCATGACCAAGTCCTTTTGTGAAATATCTGCAACTTGATCATTGGTGTTGCGGTAGATCAACCAGCTTTATACTTATCTATAGAAGCCATAAACGCATAATGCGTTTCTTCACCATCTTCACAATAGTTGACACTTGAACGTGTCAATCTCGTAGCTCCTTGTTGACTCGATTCTCCCTCATCCAACATTTGACTATCTTTTTTAGTCTCAAAAGACCATCTTGGTAACTTCTTTGTAGGTGATGTAGAAGGAGAATAAGTATCAAATACTCTTGACCTTTCCTTTCATTTACCAAGATCCACCTGTGTACTCATCCTTGGTATAATTTGTGAAGAAGCTGTATCACATGGACCTGTATCTTTTCCTAAATATCATCTATGACAGGAGTTTTTGATGTAGGAGAAAATACATCCTCCTCATGATCTTCTAGGTTAGAAGACTCATTTTCTTCAAACACAACATCCCTGCTCATAATCACCTTCTACTAGTAAGATTATAAAGGCGATATGCCTTCTCATGCTCATCAAAACCAAGGAATAAACACTTGACTGCCTTTGAATCCAGTTTTTGACGATTATCTTTAGGAATATGAGTATATGCAATACAACCAAAAACTCGTAGATGATCCACTTTAGGTTTTATACCTATAAAACTTTCTTCTGGAGTTCGATTTAGAACAGCTTTTGTAGGACTTCTGTTAAGTAACCTGCTGTACTAACTGCTTCGCCCCACAAATGATTCTTGAGGTTCTTACCTCGTAGCATGCTTCAAGCACTCTCCACAATAGACCTGTTCTTTCTCTCTTATGTTGTGGTGTATCAGTCGAAGCAAATTGTCTCTTGATTCCATGCTCTTTGCAGAATTCTTGGAACTCTGTAGATATGAACTCGCCTCCCTTATCTGAACGTAGAATCTTGATTTGCTTTCATGTCTGCTTCTCAACAAGTGATTTGAACTGAGAAAAGAACTTAAAAGCTTGACTCTTATACTTAAGCAAGTATATCCATACTTTCCTGGAAAAATCATCCACAAATACCTTGAAGTAGAATGCTCCCCCTATAGACTCAGTCTGCATGGGACCACATAAGTCTGTATGAACAAGCTCCAAGATCTCCTTGGCTCTATATGCTCCATCCTTAGGAAACTGCATACGATGATGCTTGCCCATAACACATCCTTCACAGATTTTTTCCGAAGATACAATATTAGGTAATCCTATTACCATATTATTGTCTTTTAAAATGAGTTGCCCAACCACATGCATATAAAGTACAACCTTGAATGGTAGACTACTCCATAGTGCATGCATAAATGGATTGCACTTCAACCCTTGAAATTTCGTAGTTGCAGTTGCAAACCACGAATCGCGGTTTGAATCACGATTCACCACCATGATTCGCGGTTCTATTTAAGGTTTAGAGGATCGTTTTTTTTTTGGTAGTCTATGTATGTTATTTTTTCAAGAGGCATAATTGCAACTAGAGCAGGCTACAATGAGAAATGGCTGATGCTTTGCTGCCAACATTCTTGGTTTCACCATTAATCGAGATGTAGCCTTGAAATCTTGTTTAGATCAGCCATGTTGCCTATTTTGGTGCATTAAAAAGCTGCATGAAGGGACCATTCATCAGTGAGTAGCAACAATCTCAAATGAAGGATGAGCTTGATGATAGATCGAGAGGCCGATGGGAGAAGTTGCCATGATATCATGTTGCATGAAGAAACTTTAACATGGAGATCACCAATTCCCTCTCTCTCTCTCCCAAGCGCGCCGCCCACTAGTGACAAAAACCAGTTTAAAGCAAAAAAAAATAGAACCACTTGCATGCAGGGCTCTCCGATTCATTTTTTATCTCAATCAAGGATTTCATTATGAACATGAAAACATAAAAATTGTGCTTATTTTGACCAATACAAATCACGAATGAACATTAAAAAAAAAAGACAACATAAATTGGAATCAACTAAGCAACTAGCAGGTAAGTCCAAGGACTTTTCTTAGGACGGGCTTATGTAGTTTTAGGGTTGCATAATCAGTTCGGCATCCTATGAAAGTATTTTGAAGATTTCACAATACACAGTAAGTTCATGTTTCTATTTTCACAAACCACGCCGCCTCCTCCATTGCCAATTAGCAGATTTTTACAATAATTTTGATCTCAATCAACGATATCACCAAAGGCATGAATACATGCGTTGCACTACTAAGATCAAATAAGATAACGAACAACCTTAATGACCGTTTGAAGAACCAGAATGATTTGAAAATCCTGGCATGGACATAAATGATAGGCATCCAAGTCAGTACTTTTGCTCAAGTAACCGTACATATTTTAAGGTTTGGAACTTTGAATATAGCTGGGTAAAAGTCTACCCAGCTACTTATCTTACTATACATGGAGTAACAAGGTTGACATTGGATTATTTTTTTACTTGAGAATAGCAACTTCATATGGGTCCGGAACATGGGATCTCATATCTCCACTATTCACTAAACATGTTAGGATAATAACCATGAAAAAGCACCAATATATAGAAATGCAGTAGAGACACATTGTGAACAACCTTACCAGTTGCTTCCTGATTTCTTTGGGACATTTCATGCTTAACAATCTCATAGTACTGCAACTTATCTCGAAGCCTTGAAATTTCACGATTTTTTGTTGTGACCGTGATCTCTATGTCTTCTTGCATCTCTGCCTTTGTAACTCCTTTTGCAATGGCACTGGCTACCAATTTTGCAACTTCTAACTTCTGCTCCATCTGCTCCACCACATTCCATCCCTGCACTTGATCCAGTTTTTGTACTAAAGAGCTTTGTATGTGATGCTCAACAGTAAAAGCTCTTTTATCAGATTCTTCTTGTTGCCCTTGGAACAAAACCGATGTCTTTTCTGCTCTTCCACGTCTTTTGGCATCAGTGTGCAGACCTTCAAAACTATTCGCGGTAATTCTGCTGTCTGAACTGCATTTCCATTCAGCTAAATGCCCCGCATTTTCTGAAACATCATCATTGCATGCTACATCATCATTGCTGGAAGAATCTGCAACATGAAATTGAAACAATTTAGCCCAAAAAACGTAGACAACTTAGCACACCCCTCTAAAAGGCAACCAGAAGGTTGAAACAAGAAGCCGAGGATACTTGCTTGATAGACAAACAGAGCAGCCTATGCTCTAACCTTTCAGAGCAAAATGCACTAAAGGACTAAAAGTTCGGGGGGAATACCATAAAGAGGAGCTTCTGGAGCGTCAAAGAACTCATCGAAAGCTTGAGAAGACTCGTCATTTGATGTTTCCCTATCGCAATACAAACCCTGACTTACCTCGTCACCGTTACAAGAAGGTTCTGTACGAGTGATAACTACTTGATCTGATGCAGCTGTTCTTGTATTAATCCCGTTCTCAGAATATGCACTTGGGATTTCCCACCTGCCCGGTGGACGTCCTTTGTAATTAACAATGAACGGAGATAGGGAAAACGAAGAAGGGGAAGGCGAACGGGGTTGATATCTATTAACAGGTGCTGGAGTATAGACATGGTAAGTGTATACAGGCCTCTTTTCATTGATATCGTCTTTTCTTGTACCTGGAGATTGCCTCGAGTTCTGATCTGAAGGCTCAATAAAGCTATCAAGCGTTGTGACTGATATGACAGACATCGTTGTTTGATAGACACAGAAACTAAGTGACGTGTTGGTGAAGGTATTCTTTTTGCTCCTTAAGGTTGAATTTCACCTTCAGTCAACTGCACATGAGGACATAATACAAGAGAAATAAACATAGAAACACCAAAGCATATGATAATGGATTTTCAGCGTGAATAAATTGCAGCTTCAGCGAAGACAATCTGCAGACTGCCAGATTTCGAGCCTCTTTCAATAGCATCAGCCACATCACAGAACTGCAGCTTCATTCGAGAAAATCTACAGACTACATAATGTCTAGCATCATTCAACCAACGTGAGCCAGAGAAAACCTGTGAAGCGTTTCACATTGCTGATATGATGTTTCAAAAACCATGAAATACCCTGACAATATAAATCTAATTTCCTTCAACCAACGAGGCTAGCAATGTCAAAGAAAAAGGAAAGCTCTCTCTATCTACGCAAATCTGCTAAAATCAAAAAGAAAACAAAACAAAAAATCTCATACCATTGAGGAAATAGGTCTGATTTCCTTGATCCAACGAAAGCTGTTCCTGCTAGCAATGTCAAAGGAAGATGATTAATCCACGCAAATCCGCAAACGCCATGAAACAATCGAAAGCTCCTTCCTCTTTTGGAGCCTTCAGCATATGAGTCACCTTCATCGTGACAAACAAACGCATGCGCTCCCCCCGATCGATCAAAAAGGCAAAGATTCAATCCTCTCGCTTCATTCTCGAATTATCATTATCATTTATGCATAAGGACATCGTTTAGGAAGCCCTCCCTGAAGGTGCCTTAAAACAAAGATATGAACTCAGTCGTCTTCACGCCTAAGGGTGCATTCATAGTATGTATGGTGCCAAAATATGAGTAATGCTTTTCGGTTTTATCAACCATGGTGGAATCATGGACTCACCTACCTAGGATGCTATCCCACGGTGTAGCATAGTCATAAAGTGGGAGAATAACCAATACTCACAATTTGAAGTGCTTTCCCTTGATTTCAGCACCCTTGCAATCCCTGCACCATGTCAGAGAGTGCATCTATGGCTGAAAACTGACAAAAAGTTTAGACTGAGGATTGAAAGGTGATGATTGCGCGACTGCACTCTTGACATGGTGCAAGCCATTGCAAGGAGTGCACAAGGTGCTAAGGGTGGTTTCAGACTAGCGGCAAGTACCTTTGAGCTTGCCCTTTGACTTGTCGCCTATTTTTTGAATGTTGGCAAGTGAGTTGACGGGCAATGGACCACCCCCCCTTTCAAACTTCTGTGGCAAGTGCTAAATGAAAGGCCACAAGTTGATTGGCCAATTTGAATCCCTACCATCTGATTGGTCCATTTTTGCCCAAAAAATGTGCATGAGTTGCCCCTACATGGCATGGGTCCCATGCCACCTCATCTGCCACATGGTGGCAACTAGAAGGAAGTATAAAATTTGTAATATGGGGAGGGATGGAGGGGGGTAAGTGTAACTCGGCATCACTTTTGCCCCCCACCCCCCATGTGTGAAGACATTCTAAATATGAGTTTTTAATGTAAATTTTGCCAGAGGGAAATATGAGCATGATTGCTTATATAAGCATAATTGGTTATGAAGTAAATTATGCTCATAATGCCCTCTCATTTACACAAGTTCATGCGAGAAGGGAAATTATGTTAAATAAAGCAATACAAAAATCAACACAAGTCTTTACAGGGGGTGGAAGGCACTGCCATGAGGGTGGAAACCCAAAGGCTTTGTCAGAACAGGGCGGAAGGCCTGAGAGGGATGGAACCTTCCATGACGTAAATGTAGATGTGAAATATTTCTTGTGATTTTAGATTAAATGTGTGTGTGTGTGTCCAACGTTAGGTGCCACATAGGGATTCATGGCCAATAGAACGTGCATGTGTTGTGTGTTAATTTCTCATTGGTTGTTCACATGAGAGTTGTGTTATAGTGGTAGGTATAAATTCTTAAAATGACATATAACTCTAATTTTGAAGGTAGCTCCAAAATACAAAGAAAATTAAGCATCTGGCATTACAAACTTGTAGCATGTTCAATGACAACTACCACTTTTTTTTTAATGTATTTTTGGTTGATGAGTCGAATTCAAGACCAACTGTAAGTGAAAGCTCCTCAAGATCTTGCTTAGAAGTCAAACACACAAGAACACACTATGGATCAAAACCACCCACCCAGCTGACCAGAAGTGACATGTGAACTTAGGATCTCTATCACTAATAATGTCACTCGACAATCCATACAGCCAAAATAATTTTTAAACAAAGGGCTGATTCCGAAGCTTTCTAAGTGCTTTGGTGAAGATATTAGCCACACATTCCTTTGAAGAGACATGTTGAAGCTCCATCTCCTTTGCCATGATTTGTTCCCTCACAAAATGATATGTCAACCTCAATATGCTTGCTTCTTGCATGAAAGATAGGATTGATTGCCAATCTTTGGACTGGACTCTCTAAAACTCCCAGCAAGTGAAGATCTTTCACCATCCTCTTGATCCATAACATCCCCTTTGTGCATGATGCAAGTGCTTTGTACTTGGCCTCACTAGATGACAATGAGATTGTAGCTTGTTTCTTTGACATCCAAGAGATAGCTCCATCACCTATAAAATAGCATGTGCACTTATGGAATTCCTATCCATTTGATCTACAACAAAGTCCGAATCTGAAAATTAAACAAGTTAGGTGATGATCCCTCATAAAGAATGTCATAATCTTTAGATCCCAAGATGTACCTCAATACTCTCTTGCCTAGCTTCCAATTCTGCACACTAGGATTTTGCATAAATTGGCTTAATCTACCAACACAATAACTAAGTTCAGATCTTGTGATGGTTAGATATATGAGTGAACCAACTAGATTCCTATAGAGAGTAATGTCCTCGAAGGATCTTTCATTACCTCTTATAGTGAGCTTTACATTTGACTCCATAGGTGTATCACAAGACTTAGTATCTATCATATGAAATCTCTTTAGAATAAAATTATTTGCCATAGATCCCAACCAGAAAGAGTAGCAAGAGATATGATGACCCGATGCTTACCATCTTCGCCACAGGTGCAAAGGTCTCATCATAGTCAATACCATGTTCTTGTGCATATCTTTTAGCCACCAATCTTGCCTTGTGTTTGTTGATCGATCCATCTTGATTTGTCTTCACCTTGAAGATCCACTTGCATCCAATAGCCTTCTTGTCCTTAGGAAGTTCCACCAACCTCCATGTGTTGTTCTTCATAAGAGCTTGGTACTCAAGGTCTGTTGCTTTGATCCACTACTCTTTTTTCCTTGCATCATCTAAACAAGTAGGTCTTCCACTGAATCAGAGTATATCGCAGCCTCTCAAGCTACAAAGGAAGCAATTTGGTTGAGGAACTTACTCTCAAATATCGATCTAAATCAATATGCTCCAACGATTATCAAAGTGCCATTGTCTTATCGGCCAACCCTAGGTTTCATTCCAAGAGTAAATGATAAAATTCCAAGAAGCTCACACATGTGGGAAATGATCCTCAAGGGTGAATGATCTTGTTAAGCTTTGTGTTTATCACATAAATTGATTCTAGATTGAATGCCAAGATCTAGTATAGAATTTTATGGCTAAATCACAATCTAGCATGCTAAGAATCAAAGAATGATTGCCTTGAAAAAACAAAAGAGAAGAAGTACAAGAATTTAATGCATTAGCATAAGCCTCTACTCGAGTTAGAGAGAGAAAGAGAGAGCAAAATTCAAGCAACCAATAGTATAGATCCAAATTGACAATGAATAGCTTCAAAGCTTGGTTCTTCATAAAAAATTATGAGAGAGCCTTCACATATTTATGGAGATTGGAGTAGCTCGAGGTAGAACCATCTCTCATCAACTTTCATCCACATCTAAAAGTGAGAACTAGAGAACTAGTGACATTTGTCACTTTACATGCATGCATTTCTACCTACTTTTACCAAGTGTCAAATTTTCAACTAGAATTGTACAAATCATCATGCATGTGTCCAATTCACTTTGTGCATGCATTGCATGTCACTATGAAACACTTGCAACCATTGCATGTGATGTGCCACGAGTTTCTACAAGCCTATTATTGGCATTTCTATGTCTACATTTTATATGCAAGTTGTATATTACCAACTAGACTTCAAGAAACCATGTAGCTCAAGTTTCTTCTAGGCCAAATTTGGCATTTACAATATGAAACATCATATACACATAGAAAAAACTTTGCCAAAAGCCTAAAGTCAAGATAGATAATTTTTCATTTTTCAACACTCCTCCTAAAAATTAATCTATGTTGACGTGAACATGGATCTTGGAATTATTCCAAGATTGGCTCTATGCTTGATGAAGGAATTTTTGCTCTAAGGTTTGGTGAGCAAATCTGCAATACAAGATGATGTGTCGATGTGCTCCAAGTAGATTTCCCCTCCAATGAGCTCCTCTCTCACAAAGTGATGTGCAACTTCGATGTGTTTGCTCCTTGCATATTGGATTGTTGGCAAGGGCTTGTGCTGAAATATTGTCACACATGATCAATGGTAGATCATCTTCCTTGATAATCTTTAGCTCCACAAGCAACCTCTTGATCCAAAGCACTTCTTTTGTTGTAGTAGTAAGTGCCTTATATTCAGCTTCACAAGATGAGAGTGATATGGTATCTTGCTTTCTGGAAAGCCAAGATATTAGCTTTCCTCCAAGATATATGACTTGCACTTGTAGATTTTCGATCTACTTTATCACTAGCAAAATCCGAGTCAGAATAGCCAACAATAGAAAGATTTTCACTTCTGTATAACAAACCATAATCATAGGTTGAAGACATATACCTAAGTACCCTTTTGGCCATTTTCCAATGATGAATAGCAGGATTTTGCATAGCTTGGCTCAACTTATGAACACTAAAATTTATATCAGGCCTAGTTATAGTGAGCCAGATTAAGGAGCCTATAAGACTCCTAAAAAGAGTGATGTCCACAAAGGATCTTTCATCACTTTTGTTAGGGTCTTTTACAATTTGCTCCATAGGAGTATCAATACTCTTACAATCTAGCATATTGAACTTTTTTAACATTGAAAGAGCATACTCGAATTGACAAACAAAAGCTTTCTCATTATGGAAGTCAATCTCTAATCCTAAGATGTAATGAATTTTTCCAAGATCTTGCATCTTGAATTCTCTTCCAAGTGCAATTTTGGTTTCTTGAACTAAACTAATACAACTTCTTGTTAGGATAATATCATCAACATAAATTAGAAGAATGACAATATCACTATCATAAAACTTGACATACAAGGAATGATCATAGTTACTAAGATTGAATCCTAGTGAGACAAGAAAAGTGTTAAGTCAAGAATACCACGATTTTGGTGCTTGTTTTAGTCCATAGAGACTTTTGAAGAGAAAGCAAACTTTGGTCTTGTCTTGGATGAACCCAAGGGGTTGATCCATATAAATTTCTTCTTCTAGATATCCATTTAAAAATGCATTTGAGACATCTAGTTGAAAAACTTGCCATTTGAAAAAACAAGCAATAGCAATGATGATTCTAATTGATACCATCTTTGCAACTGGAGCAAAAGTCTCCTCATAATCAAGTCCATAAACTTAAGCAAAACCATTTGCACAAAGTCTTGCCTTGTACTTTTTGATTGTGCCATCTTGATTATATTTGACTCGAAAAACCCATTTGCAACCAATAGTGTGCTTGTTGGATGGAAGATCCACAAGCTCCCATGTCTTGTTGGCAATCAATGCATCATATTCCTCCTTCATGGCTAGAAACCATTCTCTTGAGTTGAGTGCATCATATATGTCCTTTAGCTCTTCATGTGAAACAAAATATGCATCATTAGTGGAGTTGAGTTCCACTTGTTTGCATTTATCTCCATATGTAAGCCTCTTAGGCTCGGATCTTTCTCTTTGTGATCTCCTTGGTGAAAAATTCGAGGTGACTCCTCCTCAATTCTTGGCCTCATCTCTCCATGATAATCTTCAAGAGTGATGATAGGAGAATCCTTTTGAGAATCTTTGATCTCGGCCTCATCAAAGATGTATTTTTTATTCTCATGAAAAATAACATCTCTACTCTCAATTGTAATTGAGGTAGAGGGAACATAAATTCTATATGCCTTCTTGTTGGATGAGTATCCAGCCATGATCCCTTTGACTGAATTTGGATCATCTCTTTTCCTTGTTTCCAAGGGTACATGAACAAAGCAAGCACATCCAAAAACTCTATGGTAATCAACCTTAGGTTTCTTCTTAAACAGGACTTCATATGGTGATCTTCCTGCAAGTGCATTGTGAGATAATCTATTGCACAAATAATTTGCACAGTTAATTGCTTCTCCCCAATATTCAATAGGCAAAGAAGCTTCAACTCGAATTGCTATAGCACATTCACATAGAGATCGATTTTTTCTTTCGGCAACTCCATTTTGAGATGGAGAATTAGCACAATAAAACTCTCTCTTAATCCCCTCAACCTCACAATAATCATAGAACTTGTTGGAGATGTATTCGCCTCCTCCATCACATCTCAAAGCTTTAACTTTGAAAGAAAACTGTTTCTCAACATAAGCTTTGAAAACTAGGAAGTGTTCAAACACCATAGCTTTTGAAGAAAGAAGGTACAACCAAGTATATCTTGTAAAATCATCAATGAAGGTAACAAAACAAGCTGCACGACCAATACTTTTGGAGGAAAAAAAAAATGAACATCTGAGTGAATAAATTCCAAAGGATGAGAAGTCTTAATAGAAGACTTTTGATATGGCTTTCTATGTGATTTTGCAATAGCACAAGCCTCACATGGCTTGATAACTTTGGAAAGTGATCTTGGTAGGCCAATAACCTTATCATTCTTGATCATAGAAAGCATAGATTTATGGTTAGGATGCCCCAGCCTTCTATGCCATAACTCCTCTTTAGACATAAGAGCAATTTCACAATAGTTTGCTGTTAGGGCCATTTTTTACGGGGGGTTGGTCCAGCCAAAACGTCCTAAAAGGGACAACGGGTCTCACCTCTAATGGCTGTTCGGCCCTACGTGAGCAACAGAAGATTTGCCACTTCCAACCCTGATGGCCCTCTCTATTGCCCCATGCTCCCCAACGGATGAGAGTTTTCCAGGCTCTCAGAGATACGGTTGCAAGGAGGGGGTGCTAGCACTTTTGGTGCAATGATTCAGTAGCTTTCTAGGGTTACGATTTCATAAAAACTTCTGATCACTAATTCGCATTAGGATCTTGCTAATATCTCTTTCCCCATTGAATTCGGCTTACAGTTAGTAGAAATCTTACATGGGTTGGAAACCGATTTAAGGTCTATGATGTGCTCGAGGGGTGCAAGTTATACGCACCGCTTTGTTTGCTAAGCGGCGGTATTTTCGCCGACCGTCGGGTCTAGGTATTTCGCTAGACAGTACTGACGACGTGTGTGACTAGTGTGACGCTTAACCAAGGCGTGTATTTCAACCGCGGATGGTGGACGGCCTGCTCTGGTGTTTCATAGAGGTCGGGTCCAATTAATACGCTTCATAATGGAAAAAATGTAAGAAACACTTCAAAAAAGTGACGATTCCATATAGCCGTTTAATAAATCTAACTCAGCAAGATGTTAGCTACCCAGCTTACGGTTCTTTCTGTACAACACATTCTAAATCAGTACGAGACAAAGTTATTTACTTAACACTTTCACTAAATGAGTTGGAAATAGGCACTCGTTGTTCTAATTAGCCATACCGCATTTGTTTATAAAATATTACGATTACGGAGTGAATTCGAATTTGTGCTAAAACGATTCACTATAATGCACAATCGATCCATACTCTACGACAATCCATTCACTAGTTAGGTAATTGCAATTACTGAACTCAAGCAAACAACATTCTCATTGCAAGCAAGTGATTCTGAGTTCATACTACCGGTAAACCCACAAATATGCATAGACTTGATACTTCAATGTCTACTTGTTCAAGAAAAAGATCACAATCATTTAGGTCCCGATAGGGACATGGCAAATGTGAAATTATTGAAATATTAGGTCCTCATACAGTTACACAATGAATTCTCAGTATCCTATCATTCATTCAATGAGCGAAAACAAGTACGGACGTCAAACACCCACATTCCAATTGAAAGCAAGTAGCGAAAACAAGTACGGACGTCAAACACCCACATTCCAATTGAAAGCAAGTAAACACGAGAATAAAAATCGATGTGAGGTAAACCATACCTCAGTGTGAGTATAGGTGACCGGTAATCAGAGAAGTACTAGTCATGAATGTCGCTATTCATACCGCATTTCGCATTTACTTTGCCTTTGTGTCCATGAACTCGTTTGACACTTGTTGTTTGCCTTGGCTTTCAAAAACTCGCTGATCAGCAAGGTAGAACCTTCCGGAATTCTACTGTGACAATGAGCTATGAATTTGCCGGTGAAATAGGCCGCAAGTAGGTCTGATTTTTCTCAGGCAACGATATGGAACTGCAACAGGGTTCTAGCTCGCTGGCAGGCTATCACAGGTTGATTTTTTACTGCAACCAGCCATCGGAAATCCGCAAACGGCTGGTATTGGCTGCAGGTGGCCACAGACAGATTGTAGAAGTCTGATTTTTTCACAGGTAGGCAGGTGCAGGTCCACAACAAGCCACAGACAGAGTGTGGCAGGTCACAAATGGGTCACAGTAAGCCACAGACAGGCAGGGCAGGTCAAAAAATCTGCAGACAAGTAGGGCACAAGCCGCAGATTATGCACACATAGGCCGTAGGCAGAGGCCGTAGGTTGCAGGTAGGCTGTGGAATCCCTGGCAGGCTGCTAACTCATACTTTGTACCAATACAGAATGGTTTGATCTAAAAACTTGCATAGATGGCCGCAAACACATTAGGCAAATGGCAAGTTCAACGAGGAGATGTTGAGCCAGGTAGGGCTCCATATCTTCGGCAAACTCTAATGCATTGTAGGCAGTAGCAATGCACTCAGATAGGCTTAACAATGTGCTGTGGAAATCTGGTTTACTGTGGAATGAGACCTCTTGAATGGAGTGTTGTGATAGTATCAAAGTTTCACCCTTAAAATTCAATCACTCAATTCATGTAAGTAAAGCACTTGCACGTTTCTACTCACCACTAGGCAACACAACTCAAAATGCCCATCATTCCACAAACAGTGTCATATGTTCTCTTTATCATGAGCTTACTCTTCAAATAACATACTCACTGCTTGAAGCAACCACCCAACAATCGACAATGCCTAAAACATCCCACAATCTGATCCCACAGACAGTCAATCATTCAACCAACCTCACAACATGTACATCTTCACACTTTCACCAAAATCGTAATGCATCACAAAGGCTATGCCAATCATTTCAAAACCACAATACTATCATGAAGCAAAGCATTGTTCTCAAAGATAACAAAAATTCCCCAAGGCCATCAACACACACTTCTATGACAATCCCACAACTTTCAACTAACACTCAACCATCTCTCTTAATCAACCAACAAAACAAGCAACTGATAAGAACCCTAACATCAACAACCTCACAAGTAACTCTTCCCATTACAAACAATGCATTGAAGACATTGTTACTCACAATATTACACACTCAACCCACCAAAAAGTATCAATGAAACCACACATTTAGACAACCTCCAAGCAATTACTATTCTCAAGCAAGCAATCTACATGAGAGTGGACTACCATCCATCCCCTCAAACAATTTACTCATTAAGCTCACCATCCTAACAACAATGCAAGGCTTCATTTCCTAAACTCAAACCAACACCATACCTTGCAAACCACAAGGCCTTTCAAGAATACAAGACTCCACAATACAACACTATCCAAGAACAAGACAATTACAACAAGACAACAACATTCCAAATCACTATCTCCAAGCAACTCACAAAAATACTCCACTTTGTACATGGTGAGATTTTAGCACGGTCATACCGGCTATTTTTTTACAACTGGCCATTTTTTTGAAAAGCCATAATATATTTATCGGCCATTTCTAAGGTCGCAAAATTTGCTCTAGCCTCATTTAGGGCAGGCTGGGACCCAGTTCTAGGTGGACCGGCACTCTTGGCTCGGTCTTACAAAACTTGACCACAAAATATTTTTGACGAATTTTTGAAAAGTCAATTTCTTACTTTTAAACTGTGTCTAGCCACTTTAGGGGCGGGCTCGGACCAGACCTAAGGCAAATTTGTACCAATTTTTCTCTAATAACCGGGTTTTACATGCCGGTTTTTTCAATTATTGCAAACTTAAACTTCAATATTAGCCCGATTTTTCGTGCGGAAATATCGGCTAACATTTGCATTCTCATAAGAATTTAACTTGAAGATGCCACCATATCTAGATCCATTAGCTAGGATCTCATCACCTTTCTTAATAAAGCAAGTGTTGGAACTGAATTGTGACATCACAACCACAATCAAGCAACTTTCCAACACTTATCAAGTTCTTTGTAAGCTTAGGAACAAAAAGAACATTGGAAAGTGATAGAACTTTAGAAGAAGCAATTTTTAATGGAATGTTGCCAATTCTTTCAATAGAGCATTCATGATCATTTTCTGTATAAATAGATTTTTTAAGTCCTTTATAAGATACAATAGAGTCAATAGACTCCTTTGAACAACACATATGTGATGAGGCACCACTATCGATGTACCGTGCTCCATCCTTCTTGAAGGGTGTTGAAGAAAAGCTTGACACCATGAGGGATCCTTCTCCATCACTTGCAATAAAGTCTTCTTCTTTCTCATTAGAGAGATTTGCTTGTTTGAGTTGATTTTTCTTTTTGAAGCAATTAGAGGCATAATGCCCCTTCTTGCCACAAAAGAAACACTTGACTTTCTTCTTCTTGGTCTTGGAAGTAGAAGGATGAGTTGAGTCATCGTCTTCTCCATCTTTGTCTTTGTCCTTGGCTTTGTCTTTGTTGAAAGCTTGAGAAAACTGGTTCTTGCTCCTCCCTTTATGCTTGTCCTTGACAAAGAGAGATTTGTCACTCCCAATGTGCTCAAGTTTGTTCATCCTTGAAAGCTTGTAACTTTGCCTTGCTTCTTTAGAGATGAAAATTCCTTGAAGCGTCTCCAAATTGGGCAACTCCTCCTTTATGGCAAAGGATCGAACAAGATTATCATAGTCTTCTTTTAAGCCATTAAGAATGACTTGTACTAGCTCATCTTGATTGATTATGACACCAACACAGGCAAGCTCCCTATGAAGACCTTTCACTCTTAGAACATAATTTGATGCACTCTCCTCACTTCTTTGAAAACTTTGAAAAATCTGATTTCTAAGAGTGAGTATTCTAGAAGTGTTCTTAGCTTCATAGATAAACTTAAGTGCATCCCAATCTTCTTTAGCAATGGAACAAGATCCTATTTGTCTTAGAATCTCATTAGAGACATTCATTTTAATGAAGTGTAGAGCCATTCTAGCTCTCTTCCTATACTTTGGTATTTCAAGTTGTGCTTGAGACTCCTCTTCAATACCAAGTACTATGTACATAACATCCTGGAGTATAAGAACAGACTCCATCCTAACCTTCCATATTGAATAATTGGAGGTACTTAGTCTTTCACTTGGTTCTAAGAGATATCCTCCTACAGGTGCCATATTGTGAAGACTTCTTGTTATTGACAATGGATTGTGAATCAAGCTAAATTGAATCAAATCAAAAAATGGTCACTCAGATTTTGGACCTCTCCCTACCCTCTTTAAGAGCTTATAATTCTTGATAGACATATCAGATTGATTCGAGATCAATTGCAATGGAAAGTACACCTTATAAGCTTTCCATCAAGCTATAAGATTAATATCTTTGGAATAATGATGAAGGAAATAAAGAGGTCTGAAAATCACTGATTTTCACACGTACAATGTCAATTCTGATATGAAAATCTTGATTCTATCCTCTTTAGTCCAAAAACTTTTCTAGGAAAGGTAAAAAAAAGTGATAAACAGCTTCTTTGCTCGAATTGGGCTCACAAATTCTTGCACAAATAGAGATAATAGCATGCAAAGCTTAATTTGGCTCTGATACCATGATAAAATTCCAGCAAGCTCACACGTGTGGGAAATGATCCTCAGTGTGATTGATCTTGTTAAGCTTTTGTTTAGCACATAGATTGATTCTAGATTGAATGCCAAGATCTAGTACAAAATTTTATGGCTAAATCACAATCTAGCATGCTAAGAATCAAAGAATGAGTGCTTTGAAAAACTTTGATCCGCAATTCCTTTGTGCTCATTTCATTCTGATTTGTTTTTTTTATTGAATCAATTTATCTTTTATTGCATTTAGTATCATATCAGTATGCATGCATCTCTATAATTCTTTTGTAACTGATAATATCTTATTATTTGTCTGGTAATTCAATGTTTTATGTTTGGCTACATAATCGCTTAGTTGCTAGCGATTTCAAAGTTAGTTGCCAAAGATTGAACGTGATTTCTATCACTACTTTTTGTTCAAAATTGATAAGCGTAGTCATGTACAGGAAAGAAGGTTTCTTCCGTCGCACTCAATTCAGTCGTTTACCTACTTTGACTTTGTTGAATTATTGTCTTTCATCTTATCACTCTTTCCAACAATGCCTGCATCCGCACTCTCGGCAAAAGGGTGTATACATGCCCTTGTGAGGACATTCAACAATTCTGCATCCTTCACCGCATCCATAACAACTGTAGATTCTCCCACCGTGTCTTTGAGGTTGGGCATCATAGGTCACATAATACTCGTTTATAGTTGGATCGACAAAAATCTCGTCCAGACATATCATTCCTGCTGTTCAGGTTGGGGTGGTGCTTAATGCTCTGCTGCCGTCAAGTTCACATGGGCTACTTGATTGTTAGCTGGCCCCAATGGTGTAGGTAAGGCCATGCATTGCTGATTCATTGGTGCTCCATACCGCGGTGCTGCATTCGGTGCTCCTTGGTGATAAGAATAAGAGGTTTGATATTGATTCCTCTTCTGTTGTATTATCTTGGGATTGAATGGACAAAATGTCGAGTGGAAGGACCTTACTTGTCCTATTGAGAATTTGACATTGATTAGACTCGAACTCTACCCTATGACCTAAATCAATAATTCTCTTATCGTCGCCAAGACGAACGTATTTCTTTGTATCATAAGACATATAGGAGTGAAAATGCTCACGATGACTGGTCATATGTTGAGTAGCTCCAGAATCTAGAAATCAAGAATTCTCTAATAGTGTCTTTTGGTCTTTGACCATAAATGCTCATTCGTCCATGTCGGGGTCGGGAGATGCTGTGATTGCATTCGCCTGTTGATCTGGTTGCTTGTTGACGTTCTCCGCTTTGAGCACCCTGCAATCCTGGATCTCATGATTAGTGTGCTTGCAATACTTACAGAACATCTTCCTCTTCGACTGCGGATTTGATAATTGTTCTTGACTTTGCGTCGGTTTCTGATTTGATGTGGACTGCTTAGAGCTTTTCTGGTTCTGTCGTTTTGAGCCTTTGTTGACATATAGAGCATGAGATGATGAAGTTTACGAAGTGTCTTGACTTCTTCGATTATCTTCTTGTAGCAACATAGTGATAACTCTATTGAGAGTTAAATCTGAACATGTCGATATGATCATCTCTCAATTCTCATATGTGGAGGACAAGCTTAAAAGCAATGTCATAATTGCATCGATCATCAAAATGTCGTAACACTTTTCGTGGCACTTTATCCCCTTGTACGTCATCTCGAAAACGTAAAGCGTTACACACTGGACATTGAAGCTTTTCTGAATGCTCACCTCTATAGAACATGGTCTTCAGGACATGCATGTATTGTGTCGTAATCCATTCCAAGCATGGTTATTATCTTTCGTGCTTCTTTTCGTGTTTTAGGTATATCATTTTCTTTCGGAAGTATTCGATGCAACAACCTAAAAAAAGAGCAATGTGAGTTATTAGAAAAGAAAAAAAATTAACTTAATGTAAATATGCTATAAAGTATAATAGTTGTGTTATGCATTAAGTACCCAAATAAAGATGTCACGCTACGATCACTCCATTTGTATGTTGCTTGAAGGTTTAGAATAAGAATTGATGTAGCTAGTCTCGAAATGGATGCTCCAAGATATAGAGGAGTGTCTGCCTCCTTGCGCAATAGAATCTCATCTTCATCCATCTCAAATTGTTCGTGATCTCCGTTTTCATTAGAAGATGCATGCATATCATCATTCTCATTTGTTTCAAAGTAAGATTCAAACATGTTGTGCATTGCTTCATCGTGTTGCACCTCATCATCATAATCATTAGAATCAAGTTGATTATTCTCTTTTCCAATTGTGTTTGCCTCTTCAATTTGTTTCATTCTTTGTTTTCTCATGTCTATCAAAACTTGACGTTGATTGTAACTAAACACGGATGGATCAACTCCGTGGAATGGCATTCGATGTATTGGCTACACACATGAAACAAATTTCATAAGTGACATATATAGATTGACAAAGATTATAATAAAAAACAATCATATAAAATTAACAAACCTCAACGTCTTCCAAATTCGATGTTGACCTTCTTCTTTTCGTCCAAACTTCCACAAATAATTTTCAACAATGCGTCTTTCACGTATCTTTTGTCCATCACACTTGAGGCATGTGCACCATATTTTATTTTGAAATAATTTCTCTACGAGAAACAAAAATCAAGTACATGTCACTTTAGCACAATATTTTAAATTATAATAACAAACTTTTTATGAACAAGAACACATGCATGTTTATTACTTACCATGTTAACTTGAGTACTATCTTCATCGCTAGACTGATCTGAATGTAAATCATCTCGTTGTGATAAACTGCATATATGCACAAGTACAAAACACAAATAACATAAAATTATTGCATGATTCTAATGTTTTAATTTTTAGATGTACCTATTCTTATACATTGTCGCTTACATGATTCTTATGCCAATCTTGGTGCAAGTTCGAGCTCTACACGCATATCTCTCTTCTTTTGTTAACACAAGTATGAAAGTCCCACTCCAATATGCATTCAAGTTTTGTAATCGATTTTCTTTTCAATTTTATTTCAATATATTCGGGTTTATTGTAATGTATTGTATGTTTATGAATGTAGTAATCATGTCGGGGTCAGGTAGTGGTGAAAGCTTGAGAGACTTTGTAAAAAATTTATATGAATCATTAACTCCCGAGCAGAAAACACAACTGCAAAATATGCTTAGCCAAGATAAGGGTGGTCCCTCACAAGAGGCCGTGGCTCCTGCCCCCACCGAAGACTCATCCACAAATCCTTATTATGACGTGGATCCTCAAGGCAATATAATTGCCAATAGAAAAGGGAGGGTGGTTTTGGATCGACTCTATTCTTTGTGCCAACGTCATTTTGGCGATAGATTATTTAGTAAATGGTCCGAACAACCTGCCACCGATAAACGACAAGTTATTGGTACCTTTCGTGACGAATTCCAACAAGAAGAGGAATTCGAGTAGAAGGAAATTCATAAGCATATGAGCTTATGGATTAGACATCGTCGTGATATGGCACGACGAGCTTATAGGGACGGGCAATCCAAGCCTTCCTGGTGTCCAAGAAATGATTGGAACCGTGTAAAAGCGGTTGAACGAACACCAGATAAATATAAGATTCAGAAAGATGTTGTGGCCACTAGGATGCATGGGATACGCAATCCTAGGTTGGGATCGAGCGGAAAGGCGGGGTTGCAAGCAAGCATGGTAAGTGAACTTACACTACTCTTATAGTTTATCTTTGATTTTATATGCTTTTATTTTTTAATATGCATTATGACTAGCTGCTTCAACGTAGCCCTAAATTAATTTCAACTTCAATTGAATGCATGGATAGTTGGCGGACCATGGATGTTTGCCAATTAAGGAGGAGTACGAATTTGCCTTCAGGGAATCGTACGACGCATTAGTCGACAAACTAAAGAGCGAGAATCATCCTCCAAATGTAAGTACTAGTTTTTGTATTTATACTAATGTGGTTTGTATTTCGACGTCAATTTTATTTTATTTAATACGATCAAGCATTAAATATTAATGTAGTTTGTTTGCTTGTGTTCATGCAGACTGGACGTCATGACGACGACGAGTAGATTAGGTTTACAAGTTTTAGTTGATGTTAGATCTAGAAAGACTCGTGCGACATTAAAGCACCAATTTTGTAATACATTAATTCATATCATGAAAAGTATTATTATTGCAAATGATTGTGCTATATTGCCATTGCTTTTATATGTGCAATGTTTTTCTTTTCAAAAATTGCAATGTCAAATTTAGGGATGTGGATTGACGTAATAATCAACTAAGAAATTAAAACCGTGTGCAATGTCGGATTTCAAAACAACAATCAATATTATATCTAAAAATCTAAATGAAATTTATGATGTGCACAAAGCAATGCAATAAAGTATTGTCATTCATAATGAACATGAAGTAATGCAATAAAATATAAAATGAAAAGTAATATAAGAATGAAAAGTACCTCATGCTCAGTTTGTTGTTTGATCCAAATGTTGAATGCAACTCAAAAATATTGTTTTGCGTCGGATAGACATCGGACATATTTTTTGATCATTCTGTTAACAAATGTCGGAATCCGACAACTTTATGGAACGTTGGATTTCGACGTCCAAGCATACGTCGGATGGACGTCGAACATCCGTCGGTGAAATTTTGGCATCATTCTGTGTTTACAAACGTCGAAATCCGACTGAGTTCCGAGACGTCGCAATGCGACATCCACGTCAGAGCGTTTGCGACGTCTTTGGACGTCGCAATGCGATGTCCACGTCAGACGTGCATTGCGACGTCCATGTCAGATCGAGTTTTCGCGATCGGGAAAATACGTTCCAGAATCCGGCACGTTGTGCCTGTCGTAAGGCGACATTTTTGAAAGTCGTCGGATTTTGACGACTTTATAGCGACGTGTTTTTCTGACGTCCGCGACGAATTAAAAAAAAATTAAGCTCGCGATTCACGTCACAAAACACGTCGCAAATCGCGGCGGATGTTGTTATGAAGTTGTAACAAATCAGAAATGACATGCTATGTTCACTATGGCGGTCTCCCAACTAGTGATTTCCTACTTAAGAAGTAAGCAACACAACTCCACAAAGGGAAATAAAGACGAGGTGAGAGAAAGAGAATAATCCCACAAGCACATTCACCATAAAACATAAACCAATGGGAAGGCCTAGTGGGGCTCGAGCACCTACCACAAGGTATTCTATCACCAATGGTGAACACAAGTAAGCAAGGCAAGATGACAAAAAAAGTGTTTCTATTAATTCAATAGCTTGTACAAGTGTTGATGAAGGCATTCATCCACTTCCATATATGGCAAAAGTGTGGGCCTATGCTCTAACATGCTTATGGGACTAAGTCCAAGCTTAATGCTAATTAACTTGTGCACTTACAATAACTTAGAATTAAACTTAACTTGAACTTAGGAATTAAATCTTAAACTTAGACTTTCTAAGTTGAATCATTACAAATGATTGTTTGTAATAATTAAACTTTAATAGTAAAAGGTCTAAGTGTAATGTTTTCCTAATCTGAATTTACTTGTGGACTTACAAAACACATGCCACAATAAATTCCTATGTTGGGCTAACATAAGGGACAACAAAGTGTCTGATATATTGAGAATAATAAGCGCGAAAGCTTTACCATCCTTCGACTTCCACTTTGAGTCGTCTATGTCGTCTTCAAGCTTCAGTTCGATACTTGTGACAACATCCCACAACTCATTGGCAATTAGCAAGGTCTTCACCTTAAATTTCCACAAGTAATAATTGGATCCATTCAGCTGCGAAAAGATCGGCCTTACTTTGAGAATCCATTCTGGAACTTTAGTCTGTCGATAAATCGATGATATTAAGAATGATGTTGTGTTGTGCTACAATTGGAAATCAACTATCTGATACTGAAATTTGATACCAGAAATTGAAGAATATGATACTGTGAAAAATATCTAATGATATCGCGATATCAAGTATTAGAGCTTCTGGTATGACAAATCGCTCTGATATCATGAAGGTATGCTCTGATACTATGTATTAGAGCTCTAATACCATGTTGGAAAGAGGAAATGCAATAACGACAAGTCGAAGACTGTGGTGACTTATCGAGCGCAACAAAATAAAGCCTTCTTTCCTAATGCATGACTACGCCTATCAATATTGAACAAAACATAATGACAGAAGTCATGTTCAATCTTTTAGCAACTAACTTTGAAATCGCTAGCACTAAAGTGATTACGTAGCCGATAAGAGATTATCAGTTACAAACAATCACAGAGATGCATACATTTTGACATAATGCTGAACGCAATAAAAGAGTAGATTGATTCAGCATGTAGCATGTACATTGCTTAAACTTTTTTCTCAACTCGGAAGTTTACATTCTTTCCATTGGATTGAGCAATGATTGCATTGTAGGTATGCCATTCAATCTTGTGTCTTAGCAAGCTTCATGTAGTTATATATATCCATTTCAGATATATTACATTTTGTGGTTCATAATAGGCATAAAGTAAGTAGAACAAAGACAGTTTCGTTGCAAAACCTTCTTGCAAGATACAATGTTTATTTTACATTTAAGGGAGTAATGAACTTAAGGCGTATCTTTGAGACTAAGATGTTGTCGCTTTTGAATAGCTAAGAAAATGTACTATTTGAGAACACCATGACATCATCACAAGAAAGCACGGAGACACATATCCAGGCAAGAGAAACAAGCTGATTCTTAGTAAATTTATGTGGATTTCGTCTGAACAACTTTGGGTTATAGAATCACTAAAGCTTTTGTTGCTTTGGATCTTGCTATACAATACATTAACTTGACTTTTTAGAGATTTTTGCAAAAACTCACTTATGCTTTGCTACTTTTTCTCTACCATAATCTAGAATGAAGTTCGAACATTACCATGCCTTTACGTGTGTTGCTGGGTTCCGTAAGTCTTGTTAGTACACTAATTAGGGTTGTGGCTTGAACATTTTTGAAACACATGGATTTGTGCAAAAATGACGACATCCAGCTTCGACATACAAGTTAGAACGTCATGGAGTTGCCCTAACACCGTTTTGGATGTCCTTGCCTGCTCTAGTAGTAATTTATATTGTCAATGTTTGCTACAACATACTGTTTTATGTAAGTTCTATTGGGTTTTAGAGAGGTTAAATTAGAGATACAACCTGTTTTTCCTAGAAGCATGGATTTGCTTAGGAAATATGACATTGGGTCATGACTTGCCATTTTCACTCGGAGATTGATTAGTATGGTGTGGATTTGTCCTAATGCCTAGCCATTTGTCCAAGCCTCCGTCCTGTTCATTTTGCAAGTAGTAAATGTGGTTTACTTTGAATACGTAGAACTGTTATGATTTAACTGATATGGACCGGTAGTAACCTATGAACTGGTCAGTATGGCTTATGCCCTGATAGGGTATAGACAAGGTTCGGCCTATCGCCACCTATTGTACATGAATGATAAGATTGGACTATAATTCTGTATAAAAATGCATAGTATGATGTTAAGATGTTAAACTTGTTTTGTACATGGATAACAACTGACGTCTAGCACTGACACCCGTCTTCCTCAATGTGCTAACCTTCGCGGTTTTGTGTCGTGGGATGGTGACAAATACCAACTTACTTTACAGTGTGTGCTTTTTGGAGTACTGTATGATCTTTTCATTTTTATTTTTACTTGTCAGTTTATGAATAAATGTCTCAAAAAATTTGGTATTGACTTGTCCTAGTAACTATGTGAAGTTTTGTAATCTCTCTTTCCCTTCCTCTTTTCAATTCCAATTCCTTAGGAGATAACTCTGAATTTGCAAAGAAAAATCTAGTGACATGGCCTGTTTGAAACATTGCACCACCATACAAATATCCTTAATCCACGAAACCCAATGCTTACATTCTATAAATATTATCTCTCTGTCGAACACCTCACTTCATGGCTATTTTAGATCCCTAAACCCTAAAAAAAACCCTAAAACTTAAAAATCTATCACCTCTCGCGCTCTCCCAGCTCTCTCTCCTGTTCTCTCGGCTCACTCACACACTTCTCTCTCTCTCTCTCTCTCTCTCTCTCTCTCGTTTTGTTACTTGCTACAAAACGACTATCGATCTTTTTCACGCGTTCTGGTAAACCACATATCAAACCCCTTTCAATTCAAAGAAAGCGCCATTGATCTACGAGCAAAGAAGTCACGATCCAGCACTAAAGAAAACAAACGAGAAATCCAACAACAATCGCATCATCTCTCAATCTCATCTCAGATCATGCTCTCTCAGCAGTATATGAAACTCTCTCTCCCCATCGTCTCACTGTCTCTCTCTCTACCATCGGGCTCTCTACCTCTCGAAATTTCTCTTTCCAGAAGTTTCCAAAAGCACGTTCTCTCTCTAAAATGAGCGTGGTTGCCCTTCAACTCCACTTCTAACGTGCCCTTCAACTTTTCTCTACAACAGCCTACATTCAACAGCCTACATTCTCTCTCTCTCTCGCTGCACAGCGTTTAGAACACATACTCGTGCAAATCTGAGGAAAAGCAAGGAAGGATAAATCCTATAAATATAGTGGGTTTTTGCAAAAACCTTCTGTGGAGAATTCAGGTGCGTGATGAGGCATTGCAGATCTGCTTTCCAAAGCTTGTGAAAAGACAACCAACCTTACTTTCCCCTTTGGAGTTTAAGTTAAGAGCATTCATTCATGTATTCATTGAGACTAGTTGCAAATGTAAGCCAATTATGAGCGACTTTTTAGTTTGCTTTCAGAGCTCTTGTAGGACCTTTCTGCATGTATCGCTATTTGAAAGGACGCTTTCGTTTGGATTTGAGACAGTATATTATCTCTTTATCAAAACTGAAGAGACGGTCATTAAAGTGCTGCTTTATGTTGAAAGCTTTTTGTTGAATATTTAGTTTAGTGCCATAGAAGTGTTGTAAGTTTATTTTGCCTGATTAATATCAACTTTGTCCTTTGACTGTTTATTGAGAGGGTTCTTGTTTGATGTGGTGTTATTCATAAGCCAGCACGTATTGAGTCTTCAAAAGCTAGACTCGTCTTATTGACACTTGTTGTGGGCTTAGGGTTTAGGGTTTAGAGTTTAAGGGTTTATTAGTACCATTCCCGCTTGGGCATGTGTAATAGATCCTAACACCACAGTAGGGCAAACACTAACTGATCCACCCAACCTTGCCTACTCCCTGATATAGAGTAAGTCCCTCCTAGCCCAGTGTGAGGACTGGTAGCATGCAACTGCCAAGTGTCGGCCACGTGTCACTGACGTGGCCGACTGCACGTCGGGACCCAACTGGGAGCCCTATCCTGCTGACAGGGTCCCTAGGCTGTGTTAGGCCCGCCATGGCTATGGACCGTGCTGGGGCACACTACTCACACTGTCTTGCCCTGTTGGTCATGTACGCTGGACACGACCCTGACTGGTATATGACCTATCTGTGTTCTCTAGGGTTCGACACTGGTCACGAGCTCGTAACACTCCCTCCCCCTTAAGAACCGTCTTGGTCCTCTAAGACAAAGTCTGGAAAAATCTTGCAAAGGACGCTGCCTCTTTCCCAAGTGGCATTCTCAACAGGCTGATCATTCCACTTAACCAGATATTCTCGGTATAGAGTATGACGAGTCTGCGTCTCTCTACTATCAAGAATCTCCTCTGGTTCATGTGGAGGTTGCTGAGGATCCAATGGGAGAACTAGAACACTGTCCCCTACCAGATTGTCTGATCTGGTTAAGGCTTTTCGTAACTGACTTACATGAAAGACTGGAAAAACCTTATTGCTGTGTGGGAGTTCTAGTTCATAGGTGACCTCGCCTACTCTCCTACTGATGGTAAAGGGACCATAATACCTTGGAGACAACTTAGCACACACTCCTGATTTGAGGGTTTTAGAGTTGACTGGGACTCTCAAGTAGACTTTCTCACCAGTGAGAACTGCACATCCCGTCTGTGTGGATCTGCATAATGCCTGGCTCGATCCTGGGACTGCCTAATGCTATGCTTAGCATGTTCTATCATTTGGTTTAGGTCCTCTAAAAAGTTTCTGGTTGCTTCAACATTTTCTTGTTTAAACCCTATAGCTGTGGGTGAGCGTGGCTGAAAACCGTACATCAGCATAAATGGGTTGTATCCCGTAGCTGAATGTTTGGTACTGTTGTAAGCAAACTCTAATATCGAGAGATACTCCTCCCAATTAGTCTGTTTTTTGCTGACGTATGCACGAAGCATATCCTCCAACACCTGATTTACCCTCTCTGTTTGACCGTCCGTCTGTGGATGGTTGGTAGTACTCATATTAAGTTTAGTATGGAGATGATGGAATACTGTCCTCCAAAAATTTCCAGTAAACTTACTGTCCCGGTCGCTGACTATGCCGGAAGGTAGACCGTACAATTTAAATAGCCCGTCTACAAACAACCTCGCTAACTCTGGAGCTCTAATGGTTGTTTTGGTCGGAATGAAATGAGCCATTTTGGTCAGACGGTCAACTGTGACCCATATAGCGTCATTACCCTTTTGGGTTTTAGGCAGGCCTACTAGAAAATCCATGGAGATACTCTCCCATTTACTAGCTGGTATTTCTAAGGGATGTAACAACCCTCCTCCCTTTAAACGCTCTCCTTTGTTTCCTTGACATTTCTGGCAACTGGTCACATACTGTTGGACGCCCTTTTTCATACTGGGCCAGAAAAATTGCCTACGAAGAAGCTCATAGATCTTCTGTATGCCTGGGTGTCCCGCACTAGGGTTGTCATGACATTCATATAGGACCTGCTGCCTATAATCCTCTGAATTGGGGACACATACTCTATCTCTATAAAGCAAGTACTCATCCTGAATGGAATACTGTTTCCATTTGAATCCTTGAGTCAACTGACCCTCAACCACTGGGGTTTGCTTGGGTAATACAGGCTCAGAATCCTCAACGTCATCTGACGACGTGTACTCGGACTCATCATCATCCTCAACGGAAGCTGCCGTATTCTTGGATGAACTGGCACCAGCCCCGGGAACTGGTTCTGGAGTCTGTAACTGCCTGCTCTGGACTGAGTTCTAGATAGTAGAGAAGAATGCATCATGCTGGCATTTCCCTCTCAAGGACTCGAGTAACTCATTACGAATTCGAGTAAAACTCAGCTCGTTTATCATAGGCATTCTACTAAGGGCATCTGCTACTGTATTGAATTTTTCACGTCTATATCTGATAGACATGTCAAACTCTTGCATCAACTCTGCCCAACGAGCTTTCCGACCTCTAAGCTCAGGTTGATTGCAAAGGTATCTGAGACTCTCATGGTCTGTCAGGACCTCAAAGTTGGCACCATAAAAATAATGCCTCCAATTCTTAAGGGCATGGACTATAGAAAAGAGTTCCTTTTCTTAGGCATTGTACCTAGTTTGAGCTGGCTCGAGTTTTTTACTCTCGAACGCAACTGGTCGTCCACTATGAGTTAGTACAACACCTACTGCAAAGTCGCTAGCATCTGTTTCGACCACAAATGGCTAATTGGGGTCGACGACCTTTAGAATTGGTGCTGTAGCTAGGGCTGTTATATTTTTTTATCTTCACCCTTAGCTGATGAAACTATGTACCTATGCTGACTAGGTACTTCTGGTAGTTTAAGTTTTTTAACCAGGGTGTAGTTGATGAAATTATGGGTTGCCCCATCATCAACCATAACTCTTACTGACTGATTACCAACTTTCCCATGCATACGTACTAGGTCATGCGGCCCAAAGCTGAAGGGTCTCGCTAGCATTGCAGAGGTCAGTTGGCAACTGTGTTCATGATCTTCATGATACACTTGATCTCGGAAGCTGCCGAGTCACTGGGGAAACATACAGTCTGAACAAGATGAACTTGTTTTTTTATCTTTCTTATCTTTTTTAGTGAAAGGTCCCTTGGGACACTGTCTGACTGTGTGTCCCTTGCCCATATACACAAAGCACAAACGTTCTTGTTTGGCTTTTTCAAAATCATCTGGTTTTAAGGGCTGTATGAGTGAAGAGCGTTTCTGAGGAGCTTCACTTTTAAATTTATCTTGATTCTTTCTTTTTAAAAATTTCTTTTTAAATTGAAAGTCTTTCTGAGGAGGCTGCTCAGAAAGTGGCTGCTGTCTCGCCCTCTTCCTACCCACTGAATCATCATAGATTTGAGCATATTTGAGAGCTTGCTCAAGGGTAGTAGGCGAGTTTCTCTGGACCTCTACTTTATATTCATCTTTGAGGCCACGGACAAATCCCCTGATTTTCTGATAATCGTCCATATTTTTAATCTTTAAAATTGCTTCTCGATACTGCGAGATATATTGGATGAGGGACTTGTCCATTACTGTTCTTTCCCAGGCTTCCCAGGCTCTATCAAGTTCATTTTCAGGTAGGAATTCTCTTAGGAAGGCGTCTTCAAAAGCTTTCCATGACCAGGGAGTCTGCCCAGTCTCCTGGAGATTTAACCACCACTTATAGGCCATAGGCCCTAAGGAAAGACTAGCCTCAATAGCTTGCAAATGGTCAAGGGTCTGTTTAAGAGCATGAATGTTCTTCCATTTGCTGAGGAAGGTTTGTAGAATGTCTGCATTTCTATCTTTCTCTTCCCCATTAAAAGTAGGAGGCTTTAAATCTTTAAAAACACTGGGGTGAGACCGTAAAGTCTCACCCGAAACTGATGGAAGTGGAGAAGGGGATAACTGAGAAATGGAGGGAAGGCTTCCTTTCGCGGAACTCAAAATCAAGCTTTTGAGTTCAGCGAATGAGTCGTCCACACTGGACTTGAAATTGGCTAATGCCAACTTCAGTTCATCCACTTCTGTTACCAACTGGAGAAACTACTCCTTGGTAACCAGTTTGTCGAGTTCTTCGGCGAACTGTTCCTGTTCTTCCAATTCCATGGGTTCTTTCCCTTTACTATAAGCCAAGGCTTCTGTTTCAAGTTCGTCGAAGCCTCTCTCCGAGGGTTGATCAGGTCCCTGAGGAGTGGTCATCTTCGGAATTGAAAGAGAGGTACCTTAACTTCTGATGAAAAAGAGTCAGAAAGACTAATTTACAACTGTACAAGGGAAGGAAAGATGACTTAGCTGTTTCTGAGAACTGTACTTCCACAGAGAGAATCAAGAAAAGCCCTTTCAACTCTTCTTCAATTGCTTTCAGATCTGCTGTCCGGAAAAATCAGAGATCAGGGTACCAAGAAAAAAAAACAAACTTCTGATTGTCTTGACCCCTTCCCTCGCTGTCTGAGGTGTATACTTTTTGCTCCAAAATTTCCGTTTTAGAACCCGAAAACAGCTGCAAACTTGTGGTTTCTGCCAAAGACCTTCCTCGCTGCTAGGGTAGCGGTCAATCTGTCTTCAAAAACAGATTTGAAGAGTTGAAAACGGTGGAAAAAATCTGATTTGGGTCTTTGAGGACCCTCGCTGTCTGTCTTCCAGAACTGTGGCTCCAATAAATCGGGATTTGGGGCCTAACTTCCCTGGAAAATTCTGATTTGAAGTGTGCTCCTCCCTCGCTGCCAGGCAAGTAGCCTCCTTGCTCAAAATCCCTACGATTTGAGGCTCACCTCTCTTGCAAAATGTCAGATTCTTCAAGAACCCACAACGCTGGATTTGTATATGTCTCCCTCTCCAGATTCCGCTCAGATCTTAGTAATTTCCTCTTGTGAATCAGAACTAGATCATCTATACTACAACGATGGATCTATGCTACAATAGAGTTCTGATTTTTTCCTCAGATGGCTTGGAATTACACTGAAATTTCCAGGTTAGATAGCTGTCTCTACAGCGATTTCTAGAGTAAGCCCCTCCTAGCTAAGTGTGAGGACTGGTAGCATGCAACTGCCAAGTGTTGGCCACGTGTCACTGACGTGGCCGACTGCACGTCGGGACCCAACTGGGAGCCCTATCTTGCTGACAGGGTCCCTAGGCTGTGTTAGGCCCGCCATGGCTATGGACCGTGCTGGGGCAGACTACTCACACTGTCTTGCCCTGTTGGTCATGTACGCTGGACATGACCCTGACTGTGGTATCTGACCTATCTGTGTTCTCTAGGGTTCGGCATTGGTCATGAGCTCGTAACAGCATGCTTGTGTTTGAAATTTAAACCACTGGTAAGAAAGACGTTTGTTCTCGATTCTTGAAGTCCAACAAAATAACATGTCAGTGAAGTTATCTCAAGTAACTTTTCAGCTTACGACACTCACCTTTTTTCCAATCAATCGACAGGCTTTGCCATACATCATGATTTTTTTGCTTTTGCTTCTATACTTGCTAATTTCACTGTTCAAACTGAGGCCTGGAACATTTTCAAAACATCTGACAGTGTTGTAAAGAGTTGCTGGCACAGTGCAGAAATACAAACTTCTTTGCAATTAGTCTATTTGATGAAAAAGCTTTTAGTAGTTTCTATCAGCATCTCTTTGAATTGTGCACTCTAAGAAGATTTGTTTCAAAGTTTTTATTGGTGATGGCAGTCATCTCTTTGCTTTTAGTACAAACTTGTCCAAATTCGTTCCAAACATGTCATCTGTGTGAAAGCCATTTGCTTTTACTACGATTGTGAGTTCTCATGAAGACTCCATAAGGCCAGGGATTGCATTGATTTTCTCTTTTAGTCTTGGAATCATGTGATAAATCAAGCCTTGACATACTTTTCCCATGCTCACTGGCATTTCTGGGCATTATGCGATAAATTCTCGCAGCAACTTTTTTTTTTGGAGAACTTGCCTACTTCCTGGTGCAGACACTTAGTGGCTACCGTGAGATGTTGTCAATGGTGGCATGACCATCAAAATGCCTAAATTTGAGGTTAACGACACTGCCGCACGTGGGATAAGTGTCTGTGAACTGACTGGGTAATCCCAATCGCAGTATGCTATGGATCTAAGAGACTTGGTCGAATCACAAATGAGATGATTATAAGGTCTTCCTCTTTAGCGCATGGCACTTCTTAGAATGAAACTTATCTGACTAGTATCCTCAGCATAGGATAGTTACAAGAGAATGAGTGTGCAGATGTCATTATGATACCTCCTTTTTAGAGTAATTTGTTCCAGAATCAGAGCTTCTATGTGCATGCTTCAACCGGTGATATTATGTGTGCATCATAGAATGTTAACATAGTATGCTTTCAACTAATGAATCCACTTGATACAATCACAAACCATAATTAGTTAATATACAGATAAATTAACCAATATTTAAAAATGGCAGAACCTTGTGGCTTGCCACAATTTCTTGTTTAGTATATGAATACATAGATCAATCTAGAAAGCCCTTCATGCCTATAAATGCATTGGATTGAATCAACTCAATATGATGGGGGAGCTTAGAAAGAAGAGTGAAGTATATTGCTGCCGTGATAACATTTTTCATTTGCACGAGGTTTGCTCGTCAATCTTATGTTCTTTTGATACAACTTCTTGGAGGATTGTAGTTTGCACAAATATCAAACTCAATGCCTATTTCCGTGTTTGGGAAGGTAGTCTTGGAAATTCGTTCTATGAGGTTTTCCTTCTTAAAAATATATGACCCTTTGAGGTTCTAATCATTGATTGTGCAAATGAGTGTAACCACAACCAAAACCTATCTTGTAGCTCCAGCTCCAGAGGTGTTATGAATTGTCGCTCGATTTCAGGTTATTTTTCAAGATTGGCTAAGTCTTTTCTATTTGAAAATAAGGTTGTTGGGTTCCAACAAAGGTTGGATGCTTTATTGCAATCCTATTCTTCAATGTTGCTCTTTTAATGTGAGATGTTGTGGATGGTTAGAACTATACAACTTGTTGTTTTTTTAAAGTGTAGATTATGTATGTGCATGAAAAGGATACAATATGCAGTTTTTAGTAACTTTTAGTGATGTATTTCGTTGCAGAAGGTTGGTTATGAGTACATAAGCAGTCAAACATAGAATGTTGAACAGACGTGGACTTAAAGAATGGTATCTTAACATTTCAAGTCTCTTTTTTGTAAGGGCCTAACAGGTTTAATTCAGAGATCCAAAATACTTAGTCATTCTAAGAAAAATAGGCCAAAAACTATCTATAGTAGCCTGCCAAATCTCACGTGTTACTTTCTTGAGAGTGTTCAATTGATAGTATTTCTTTTCCAGGCTCGTTGCTAATTTCCCTTCAAGGGATTTGTTTTGTGTAGTACTTATCCTAATGCATAAAAGATGTTGTGCAAAGATGCTGTTCATTTATTCTTGGCATTTGCTTACATATGACCCTACAAAATTAAATGCTTGAATCCACCAAAAAAGGTTAAAAAAAATTTAACATTTTGAAAGATTCTTTTAAACGGAGGTTTCAAAGTTTTGTTGGTACCTTGATGTTGATTAGCAGTATCTCAAACAAGAAATACGCAACTAAATTGCTTGTTCAAGTTGTCCTTATTGTTCAAAATGAAGTGCAAGTTGTCTCATGGCTAAAAATGACATGCTTACTATGTTGTGGAATGCTGAAGTAGAAAGGTTGATTTGACATAGATATTAAGGTATATGCTCATTTCTAGTCATGACCTCTTCCTCGATCATGTTTTGTGTCATCAAACTGAGCGTACATAGTTTTGAGAGGCCTTACCTACTAGGAATAAATATTGTGGTTAATTTTTCGTGTTGCCTTTGTAGAAGTGAAGCTATGTCCAGATCAAGTGCACATACTTGGCTATTTTGTGAGCTTTGTGGGACTATGCTTTCTTTCGATTCTCCAACATACGCTTCTTGTTCTTTTTGTAATGCTCAACATGATGTCAAGGGTATGTCTTTTTCTCCTAGTTTTAGGACATTTTATCATATGTATGAGGATATATTTTATATTGATGCTTACTAATGTGACTTGTACCAAACCAACAAATATTGCAAGTAGATCATGAAGATATGTGTAGGTGTCATTTTCAAATTTTTTGCATCCACTTGAACATTTTCTTGTTGATATTATATAGTCTAAGCTTAAGCTAAGATGTCATTGCGTGTGTTTGTCTGTGTAGATTTTCAAGGCAGAGAGATTTGGTACACACTTGGAGCAGAGGTTAGGTTTCACTTTGTGTTTCTTTTAGGCACTTTAGAATATCGTCCATAGACTTTTAGAGGTTTTTAAGCTCATTGCAAATTTTAGTTTATGTCATGATGTTTACAAGGGAGAACAAGCTTTTCATTCAAGCTCCCTAGTGATACTTTAGGTCATTATGATCCAAAAGGAACCATATATGGTAATTCTTCAAGCCTTGAAATACACTTTTTGAATGGACAACTATGGTCTAGATTCTAGAGTAACTAATGAAAATAGAAAGCAAGTGTTTTGAGTCTTATAAGAGAAAAAGAAACCACCCCACATCTACTGGTGCACTGATGTGAAGATATTGTTAGAAAAGTCATTGGCTGCAAATGAATTTTCAAAACTAACTATCAAATCAATGGTTTTATTGAAAGATGAAAATCCCCGACTAGTGACAAAAGGTTATAGTCAGATTCCGGTGTGACTATCGTGAAACTTTCAGTCCCCATTTATCAAATTAGCTTTTGTCCATACTCTCCCGGCCATTGCTGCTGCTAAAGTTTCAGACGTACACAAAATGGATGTACAAATTGCCTTTTCAAATGGAAATTTCAAGGAAGAAATCTATTTGGAGTAGTTCGAAGGTTTTGTGCAAAAGGAAAATTTTTGTAAACTTTTGAAAGCTTTACATGGTTTGAAATAGTCACCAAGGGCTTGTTCCATTGCATCAATCAATTTTTCCTTTTGAATGGATTAAAGGCTTGTATTGCAGATTCGAATGTTTATTACAAGGAGGTTATAAGGAGGAAGGCACATTTTTTACCATGATCGCTTTGTTTGTCGGTCATGCACTTCTGCTGAACAATAATCTAAAGTCTCCTACTAAGATCAAGTTGCCACTCTCATGAGAATTTGACTTGGCATTCAAATTTCGAGACCATAGTTGCAGCGCTCTCTCTCTACAACCATAAACCATAAAACCGAAATTACTGAACTAAAACCATAAAGAACAGGACCATGACACTGCTGTGAATAGGATCATCATAATATATAACATCGGGCCACATGGTTTCGATGGTTTCACTCCCCACGAAGCTCAGACCCCCCTGGCACTGTGTGCACCACCTCCGTATCGCTGTGAGCAAATGCCTATCGACTATTCACACGCGAAGATCTGACTTCGATAGCCCACTGTAAAAAAATTTGCCTCCTCCACGGCTGGCTCGTTTCTGGCGGCAAGGAGTGGGCAAAAAAATTATATATTCTGGTTTTTTTTTGTAGAACGTTTCGGGTTCAAAAACGCGTTTCTGAGAGAGAGAGAGAGAGAGAGAGAGAGAGAGAGAGAGAGAGAGAGAGAGAGTATGGTTGAAAAAGGATTCTATATGGTTGAAAAATGTTTCAGTAAAGTTCAGTACGATGCAGTATGGTTCAGCATGGTTTCTTGTGGTTTTTGTTGAGTTTGTTGTGATCTGAGAGAGAGAGAGAGAGAGAGAGAGAGAGAGAGAGAGAGAGAGAGAATCCTATTGTGAACACGTTGGGGCATTCTCATTTTTTTATTAATTTTTAATATTAAAAGGAGCTAAAGTAAACCTAGGAGTTAATGCACCTAAACTGGACCATCCTGTACCCGAAACATTCGGCAAACTACACAGTCATAATGCTCTTAATTAGAGCTTTCATCTGATACCCATATTGCCCGCAAAAAAAAAAAAACACGTTTCTGAGCGTTTCTGGACCGTGTTTCTGCACACGTTTTGAGAATCGTAGTACAACTATGTCCGAGACATTAAGAGAGAAAAGTTATATTTTATAGTTAGCATAAATATTTTGAAGCCATCCTTTCAAACTTCAAGATGCAAGATTGTAAGCCAATCAAATCTCCCATGGATCCAGGTTGCAAACTTTCCAAAGATGTGTTCCATGAATCGAAAATGGAATTAATTCCACTTCAATCGCTTCTGGGATGTTTAATGTATGCTATGGTTGGCTTAGCAAGAAGCCAACTTCGATTGCTTTGTCATTAGCAAAAACGGAGTTTGTGGCAACATCATTGGTAGCTTGTGAAGCTATTTGAGACTTTTGACCTCGAAATCTGGTCACAGATTTGCACATTTTTCAAATTGGTCCAATCACTCAATTTTGTTACAATAGAAGCTGCATTTCACTATCTTTGAACCCACATTTTCACTTCAGGTCCAAGCACATCAAAATTTGTCAACACATTGTCAGGGAGAAAGTGAGCGACGGCACAATCAGTCTCGAATTCTGCAATATAGAATCAATGCCAGCTGACATACGAAGGCATTGAACAAAGCAGAACATACTAAGTTCTTTCGAAAGCTAAATTCAAGCAACTATGATGTTTAAATTTTATCATGTTCTCTGGATTCTCATTAAGGGGTAGTGTTGGAAATGTATCGGGACTCCATCCATGAACGTCGACTATTTCGTCCCAAATTGCTTTAAATTTTGACTGTTCTATAAACCCGAATTTTTTCAAAGTTTTCGAATTCAACCGGTTTCAAGAATCAATATCCATCAAAATCGATAATGGTCGATATCAGTTTGTCAAGTATCAAACCAAAGACAAAATTTGGATATGTTCTACACACTTTCAAATCGGACCAAATTGGTTCTAATTTGATAGGCTTGGAAAGTCTGCTAACAGAAAATTAGATTGACAAAATGCGATTCACTCACTACTCACAAACTTAGGGACTGGTTACAGATCTACGTTAACACTAGAACAACTTGTACATGATAGATAGGATAAGAGTGAGTAGTGATTAGCTCATCTCTCCAACTTCGTAATACAACATTGTTTAAAGTTTGATCTATGGTTGCGCTATCTGATACTACCTCATTCTTATTTTTTTCTAATGTTGTTCTTGTTTACTCACCAGTAGGTTATTACATGACTTTGATATGCATCAATCCGCTCTTCTTTATTAAGATGCACATCCATGCCAAAGCTAGATAGGCATTTCATAACCATTTGCACTAAGTTAGAAGTTAGAACTTCCACAGACTAACACTGTTAAATTGGTTTCGCGAACTTCTTGTCTTCTCTAAAGGTCTTACATGTTGATGGAAGTACCAGGTGGTTGCAAGAGGTTACCGCACAAACAAGCAATTAAAAGGAGGGGGTGATAGTTGTTAATCACACTGCTTAGATTTTGGTCTGCACAACGGTTTGCATACAAAAGCCTCATTTCGATCATCAAATACTGGCTGACACGTCGCTGAATCTGGATGCTCATTGAAAATCCTGCAGTGGCCGCCTAGAATAGTCTTAATGTTATGAAAAGATGGTCCAAGGGAATTTAGGATAAGGTCCACAGGGGATGGGAGGGGTGAGGGGAAGCACATTATGTTCATGTATAAGTTTTTACATCACATTACTGAAGCTCCTTTGATAGAGAGAAATAGTCAGTTGTTATGACTTCAGTCTCTTTGATATAGGAAGTTTCTTTACCTTGGCGATCAATTGTAAATTGCATATGCAGGACATGATCAGACGGCTGGGGATAGAGCCTCTCATAAAGCCAGAGAGCGATCCAAAGGTAGTAAAGTCCTCGGAAGAAATCCAACAAAGAGCAATGGTGAGCCTTTTTATATGCACTGATTGTCCTAGTTTCATATTTGTATACTACATATTCTTGTATGCTTGTACTGAAAAGCAGCTTAGGTAAATCTGTGTGAACTGAGAACCAGTTTGGCTTAGAGGTCTACTTTCGTTCTCTAGATGATTGTTTCACCATGATTTTGTTTTCAGTGTTTGTTTTCTTTTATTAGTTCCGACGAGCTAATCTTAAAATTGTGATATGTTTGTGTGAATGTAGAAACACTTGAATCTTATTCATCACTCCACCCCTTCTCTCCATGACTGGAAGGAGACAATTTGTTTAGATTATGAATATTCTATCCTAGATTTGTTGGACTGAGCACCTGTAGATTGAAATGTGAGTTGTTTGAATGATAAATTTCTCTACTATAAAGAGATTTGCTACTTTCATGGATCTTTGACAGAATCACAACCCACATTATTAATGCATTCAACCGTTATAGAATGCCCCTCCTAGTCATGCTGCATGCATGGATCACTGATGCATGAGGAGTCCCAATCCACTGCTGAAGGACTACATGGCCCTCAACTGTCATGCATGTGTCTACATGGGCATTACTGGCCCTCATACCTATTGCATGGTATGTATGCATGCCACTGACTCACATTGTCCTCTGCCCTCCGGTGGTTAGCTGCACCTAGAAGTACTATTGGGTTGGTACCGTTATGGTCTCATAACACTTCCCAACACCCTTGATCTCGTAAGTATAATTGTCTCCCAACTTTACATTTTTACCATCATCTAGTTGTTGAAAACTAGATAACCAATGCCGTCGTGCTCTCATATGCGTTGCTGCACTTGAATCGATAAACCAACATTCTTCTTTCTCTTGAGAAATCACATGAAGATGTTGAATCTTGATGCTGAAACAATTGCCAAGATTCAAAGCGCTTAACTTGTATAAAGTCCTCCTTCAGCAAAATTTCCTGCCTGTTTCTTCTTATTGAACTTGTTTTTCCAGCATTCTTTTGCATAATGACTCAGCTTATTGCAAATAAAGCCATTTCCTTTTTTGGTAGAATTTGTCTTTTTTTCACCTTCCTATTGGTTCAATTTATTGCTTTGGTCTCAATTCCCTTGCTGCTCTTTTTTCTCTTTGTTCTTCTTCTACTTTTCACCTTTTTCGAACTTTGCCCCTGCTTCTTTGCTATGAATGCTTGTTCTTTAAAATCATCCCCGTTCATGAGATTATTTCAATTTTCATCTCATTTTCTTTTGTAACAAAATAGCATTCAATTCATCGAAAGTAGGT
Source organism: Diphasiastrum complanatum (assembly GCA_029204225.1). Lineage (NCBI taxonomy): Eukaryota > Viridiplantae > Streptophyta > Lycopodiopsida > Lycopodiales > Lycopodiaceae > Diphasiastrum > Diphasiastrum complanatum. The sequence goes on from CM055101.1 coordinate 36,219,730, forward strand.
TTGGTTTCCCGTGAAGATAACATCATGACAAAATTTTGGTAGAAATCCTTGAGAATATCCCAAGCTTCCTTGGGTCCAGCATCATCTCTGATATGTGGAATAATCATATCTTCAATTCAAAGTTGCAATGGGTGTTTTGGAACGCATTTCGGGTTTTTGACCTGGAAAGTTTTTTTTTTTTTTGATATTTGGTGGTATTTTGTGCAAATTTTTTATGCATTGTATAAGCCTACTTTTCCCAAATACAATCGTATCTATTGCTGATGCACTGATTTTGGGAGCCATACTGAACCACCTAAAATCATAACAAACTGTACTGAACCATAGCAACTCACAACAAACCATCAGAAGGAACCATATTGCACCATTTGAAATCAGTATGGGAATCCATAGGATATCGTATTGAAGCTATCTCTTTCTCTCTCTCTCTCTCTCTCTCTCTCTCTCTCAAACCATCCAAAAGCATGAGCCTTACTGGTTCAACCATAGCAACTCATAGCAAATCATTAGTTCCTTACCATATTAGACCCATTTGAAATCAGCATGCAAACCACAACAAATTATATTGAACCTCTCTCTCTCTCTCTCTCTCTCTCTCTCTCTCTCTCTCTCTCTCTCTCTCTCAGCTGGGCCAATGACGGAGGCTGCCACTGGTGGTTGCCTTTGGTGGCAGCCTCCAAAAATGTGGGGGCAGGCCACGTCGGAGGTAGAGTGCTACCTCCAACCTACATGTCATCATCTCATTGGACATGTTCGTGCCAGCTGGCAGAGGCTGCCTCCAGAGGCTGGCCTACCTCCGGAGGTTGACCTTTTTCACCTCCGGAGGCAGAGCTAACCTCATGAGGTAGGAGGGAATATTCTTAGAATATTGCCTCCTACCTCCATGTGGCCCTGCCTTCTCTCTCTCTCTCTCTCTCAAACCATGCAAAAATACAACAAGCCATATTGAACCACCACAACTCGTAGCAAGTGGCATCAACATCGGATTCAAACATAATCTCTACAAAGATAAGACATATATGGTAAAATGTACGAATAATATTCAATGTTGGGCCTCAAGGCACCAAAATGGTCAAGTACAGTGAAATGATCAAACAGGAAAATCATTGAGACAATGACTCTTCCTCCGATTGGTAGTCAGGGTCATCTGAAGTCGTGCTACTATAAAACAATGCCTCTCTCTCTCACACAACGAGGGTGATGTTGATGGCTAGTCTGTCTCTCACCTCTCCCTACGTCGCGTTCAGTCCCCCCCCTCCTATTGCTACCTCTAGGCCGTCCTGTAGCCCCCGATGTTCCTGTGTAGGCCCTATGAATTGAGAGGGTGCCTGATGTGCAATTGCTTGTGATGCCCCGCTCCTCTCTACATACAATGAACCCAACCCCCCATTTCAAGACCTCTAGGTCGCCTCCTAGGCCCTAGGCCTATCTGAAGGAGGAAGTGGCTCCATCTGTGTCTTCGCGTCGGGGTCCACTAGCAATTGCTCTATATCATCCCACCCCTCGTGTCATATCATAATCTTGAAGCTACAATGGAATATGGAGGAGGGCGCAGCTCCTCTTTCTATATTATTTGCCTATCTCTAACTTAGGCAAAAGCTTAAAGCTAAAGCATAAAGCTTATTCCTAAATCTAGCTCCTATAGTTGATAAATGACCAAGTTAATTACTAAATTAAAAGTGTAATTCCTTTGATAGTCTTCTAGCGCCCTACTACATGCATAGAATCATAACTAACCTAATAAAAACTAGAATCGAAGGCCAGCCCCGTACGATGATAGCCAAATTTCAAAAGATGATCCAATTTTTGCAATGCGAATGAGACGTGAACCTATTCATCATTAGGCTAAAATCTATCAAAATATAATTGTGTTTCAAGAGTCTCAACAGATCATGACATTGCAAAAATCTGATCCAATCCTTATCTTCAATCACCAACTCAAGCTAATTAACTTACATAGAAATACCCAAGAAAAAATCGTTGACGAATCCCTACTTTAAACCATAGTTGCAGCGAATCTCGATTCGCTGGGTCTGCGATTCGCGGGATTCGCGACCCAGAATCGCAAAAAAAAAAAAAAAAAAATTTTCTTTTTTTTTGGAAAAATAGCTTATTGCTGAAATTTTTTTTAGGGGATCAATGGTCAAACCAGCGTTTTGCCTCTCAGAAGTGCAGTAGATGAGGCACAAACAGATCTTATTTTCAGTAGCTATCCGGTTGTCATTTGCTCTGGTTTTCAGTAAATGTTAATGCTACAGTTTGGACTATCAACTGTATGGATGATGATCACTTTTGCAATTGGTTCACTGGAGATGTGAGTGCAATGTACATACAGTTGGGGGCATAAATATTGGGCCCTTCTCGGTGCGCATTTGGATCCCATTTTTATCTACAGGGGGGCGGTGGCATTTTTATCTACAGTATCTATATAGCAAGAAGCTCTAGGGGGTTTGGGGGGACGGGGGGTTCGGGGGGCGGTAGCCCCTCGAGAAACGGGGTCTTCGGGGGGCAATAGCCCCCCGGTAGGGGGTTTGGGGGGCAACGCCCCCCAGCGGCAGGGTTCGGGGGCTGCCGGTAGACCCCGGCCCCGACGGTAAGGCCTCTTCATGATTTGGCCTTCCAACTGCCCGAGTGAAAACACACACCTGAAACAGTCGGCAAACTACACAATCATAATCCCCTTTGATCAGAGCTTTCATCTGATACCCATATTGCCTAAAAAAATTTCAAAAAAAAAAATCGATTCTACACGATTCTGGGAAAATCTTGAATCGCGAATCGGAATCGCGATTCAGATCGCGATTCGGAATCGCGATTCGGGAATCGCGCTGCAACTATGCTTGAAACATAGTTGCCAAAAGGCCTCCTCATAACACGGTCATGACAATGTGATGAGCACAGACCCTAAACCCTAAATTAGTGAAACATTGAATCAATTCGTCAGGACTCAGTGAATCAACAATACCTATATATTATCACGGATTTGTACGCTCTTGCATTAAATAAAAAAATTTGCAATCCCCCATCCCAAGAGCTATTTTTTGACACCATATTGCTATGACAGATATGTAAGATGTTATTGTAAGATTGGTTACTTAGATATTGGTATCAGATTTGTTGTATTACTGTTTAGATAGATCTATGTAGATGCAACACATCCAATTTAAATTGAAATATCAAGTTATTGAGCTAATATTGGGCAAATTGAAGACAAAGATTGTGAAGATGGTTAGAGTGCTTAGTGTTTCAACTTGTAGGGCTTTTCAAGGATTGTTTAAACATATTTTAGAATATTTTTGAAGGAAACAACAAAATTAAAGAAGAAAATTTAACATGAAAGAATTTTGCACTTGGTTTAGTAGTACGGATCGAGTAGTTTGAAATGCCTGAGTTGTCAGAGAGTAGGCTTGGCAGGAACCATGATTTTGCATAAGAGGCTATTATGATGCCATAGTTTCATTGAAACACGTTTCATTCATTGGAACTTTGTTTCGAATGGGTCCGTTTCAAACAAACCATACACAACGGATTTTTATTGAATGAAACCAAAAAAGAAAAAATCTCATGTTTTTTTGGGTTTTAAACAAATGTACAGCTCTGTTTAGTGATGCTTTTTTTTGTGAACCTTGGGGGAGATTATTTAGAATTTAGTGTAGTGTCAAAACTTAGATTACTGTGTTTTTGCAATTAGAAATAATACCCCCGTTGGAGGATGCAGGCCACGCATATGGCGGCTGCTTCCATAAAGGCACCAAAAGAGTGCATTTGTCCCATAATTAAATGGAGACTGAAACATCACCCACATATAAGCTCATAGTAGACATTATACTCTAGTCCCTTGGTACCAGCCCTTTTGGAGTCAAGTGGGTGGCTAGGCGGTGGGGATGAGATCCCACGCGTGGCCCGCAGGTGCACACAATGCGCGACGTCGTCTACTAGATCGGATTGTTGCCGCTTTCCGCTGTCGACAAACTCTGAGAATTGTCAGAATTCGATTTACAAATTCTAGATAGGAGTTATCTAGTCATACTAGCACTCACACACACCAAGATCAACATAAGAGATGAAGAGAGCTTAGATTATGGAAGAGTGAGCCAAGCTCTATACAAAATGGAATGAATGTGGTTGGGCGCCAGCCTCTCTTATATAGATTCTCTAATCTAGCTAAAAGCAAAAGCAAAAGCTAAGGCAAAATACTAATCGCTATTATTACTACCTATATGTATTTCTAAGTACTAAAATCAAGTCCTATTCTAGTAGTAGTGCACCCACCTATATGCATGACAAATAAAAAATGATTGACTATAAATAGAAATGGCTCCTATAACAACACGTAGGCATGAACAAACTAACATATAGGGGTACAAAATAAACATTAATCTCTAACACTCCCCCTTAATGTATATTTTGTTATCTATTACTCCTAGAAGTTTTCTAAACTTCTGAAACTTTTCTTTGCCAAGTTCTTCGGTAAAGATATCGGCAACTTGCTCTTCTATAGGCTCCCCGTCCCCTGAAAGTAGATGGATCCTTGGTTTCCAACATTGTAGCCATGTAAGCAAAGTGTACATCCCCATCCTCATGATGATCCTCCTGTTCATCCTGATCTTCATGTCGCTTTTCAAGCCTAGCTGATCTCCTAGTCCCTTGTGTACTGGACTCTCCCTGTTCCAAAATGACACTATCCTCGATATTCTCATAGTACCAACTAGGCAATCTTCTAGTATTTGATGTAAGATGCTTCATGCCTAGTGAAGTAGGAGGTGAATAAGTATCCCATATACTTGATCTCTCCTTTCTCTTTCCTTGCTCAACCAAGGTCACTATAGGTACTTGAATTGGTGTGGGTGATACATGTGTCGATTCAGGCTCCTGTAATGACTTGTCACACAAGATAGAAACTTTGTATCTTATGAGTTCCATTCTCATCAAAGATGACTCTCTTACCCTATGGTGTGAGTGCTAGTATGACTAGTTAACTATGATACCACTTGGCTCTGATACCATCTTAGAATTTGATCTCCAAATTCTAGATTGAAGTTATCTAGTCATACTAGCACTCACACACACCAAGATCGACATAAGAGATGAAGAGAGCTTAGATTATGGAAGTGTGAGCAAAGCTCTATACAAAATGGAATGCATGTGGTTGGGCGCCAACCTCTCTTATATAGATTCTCTAGTCTAGCTAAAAGCAAAAGCAAAAGCTAAGGCAAAAAACTAATTGCTATTATTACTATCGATTTTGGATAAAGACCCAAGATGTATTTCTAAGTACTAAAATCAAGTAGTTGTGCGCCCGACTTTATGCATGACAAATAAAAAACGACTTATTATAAATAAAAATGGCCCTTGTAATAGCACACAGGCATGGCCAAACTAACATTTAGGGGTACAAAATAAACATTAATCTTCCCCCCTCTTCAATCCCCCCCTTACACACACACACAGAGTGCACACACACACAAAAGACCTAAAATTGTTTCATCGATTTTTTCTTGGGGATTGTCGATCCTTTCTCGCTTCAAACCATGAATGTATGTACTATATAGTATGGATCATGACAATAGTATTAGGTGGGGCTTCGGAGTCCCTCAACGCTCGAGTAAGAATTCAAGATTCATCGTTACATGATCCCATAAAACATTGTAACAAATTACAATCTAGATCATGTGTAATAGCATTGTTTGGAGGTGATTGCAAATGCTATTGGGATGAATCTAAGATGCAAACAATCAAGGACATCGAACACTTTCAAATTTGGAAAATAGTGGACAACAATAGAACAACAATCCTCAAGAGAGAGGAAGCTAAAATTGAGAGAGAAAACTTAAATCTTGTATTGCACAAATGAATCTCTCACAATTTTGATTATAGTAGCATACATGAGGCTACCATTTAGTTGCCTATACAAGGACTTGTGAACTTTTTTTTCTTCATTTGTATCTAGTGTGGACATCCTAATCTCTGCTGGAGTTTCAGCAGGTTTGCAGTCCATAAGATTGAATTTCTCAAGCATGTTGTATATGTATTTGCTTTGTGTGAAAAAGAGTGAGTGTGGGAGTCTCCACGTCTCTAAACCAAGATAGTAATGGACTTGTCCCAAGTCCTTCATTTCAAATTCTTGAGATAAAGTCTTTTCACCTTTGACAATTTGCTTAGGATTACTTCATGTGATTATCATATCATCAATATAGAGTGTTAATAAGAGGATTTCACCTTCTTTATTCAAGATCCTTGTTGGCTAGATTCGGCTTTATCGATTATCTCTCTTTCAATTGTGGTCAAGTACCATCGAGGGAGTTTCTTGGGTTGAGGAGGAGGACTAGGCTGAGGATTACCCGTTGCAGGTTGCTGGAAATCGCCAATATGAGGGCTGTTTTGATGTCGGATCGTCTTGAGCAACACCTTCCTCTTCTTTTAGATCAAGGGGAAGAAAATCCAGGTTGCTGTCCATTTGGCTGTCCACAGGTTTCAGATTTGCACTAGCTACACCAGCCATCTTATTTTCATTGAAATAGACATCTCGACTTATTTGTATCTTCTTGGTTGAAGGATTATAGATTTTGTATCCTTCCTCATGCAAAGGATACCCAATAAACTCGCATTTCTCCGTCCTTGAACCAACAATCTACTTCTTTTTCATAACACAAATAGAACAATTAAAATTGTTAGAAGCATTAGAACCTGTTTCTTTTTATTCTTTGGATTTTTCTTGTTGTTGTATGCAACAAGAGCTTGAGATTGTGCATCAACCTTGCTGTCCCAAAACTTTGGGATCTTAATTCTTCTTGAAAAAGAATTCTAGCCACATCAGCGTAGCTTGGTGGTTTCTCGCTAACATTTAATGTGGTGACAAGATGCTGGAATTTTGGAGGAAGCCCATTGAGGGTGACACTAAGCATGTCTAGGTCATCTACATCCTTCCCTACGTCCTTCAATTGATTTACCACATTTTTGATTCTCATCAAGTATGGTGTCATGGGCTCCCTCACTCATCTTCAAGGTATGAAACTTTTGCTTGAGGGAGAGGATCCTAGTGGTGGAAGATATCTCAAACATTTGTTGGAATTTCTCCCAAGCCTCCCTAGGTGATTTGACATCAGTGACACGTGGAATAAGGCTATCCTTAGTAACATATTGATTATGGCTAGTTATCTACTAGCCCTTTTATCAAAAACCTTTTTCCTCTTGAAAGTTGCATCCTCCTCATGAGATGTATCATTTTCAGTAGGAGGAGATTCTTCTTCTCCAATTGTCAAATCCCATAGATCTCACATAACCAAAATATTCTTGATTTTAAATTTCCAAACCATGTAATTTTTACCATCTACTTTGGAACTTTCACCAAGGTAAATAAATTCTCCCTTTTCAGCCATGAAGTATATGTAAAGATCTTGCTAGAAACCACACAAAAAAGATTAGAAAAGACCTTGTAGGCAAAATCTGATCAAAAAACCAGATTTGCCCTTGCTCTTTTTGCTCCCTCTAGAGAGAGAAAATCTCCATAACTTGCTAAAATATCAGTTTCAGCATACAAATTATAGATCAAACTTTGCCCCTTTGAGTAGCTAAGAGCCCTACATAATACTTTTGATAGAAATCTGCACCAAAAATGTGATATGAACAAAGATACCTTTCAAGGATGCTGAATACTCTCAAATCTGGAAAATAGTCGACAACCATAGAACAACAATCCTCTAAAAGGAGGAATCTAAAATTAAGAGAGAAAACTCAAAGCTTGTATTGCACAAATGAATCCCTCACAATTCTCCTAATGTGGAGAGATACAAATGGATGAGACATGGTAGATGTAAAGGCTCAAGAATGGAGAGCCAAACTGAGCTTGTTGATTGAGAACTAGGAGTAATATCAATATTACTTGTTAGAGTCCAATGACAAAAGTTGACATTAGAAGTAAATAGCGAAAGTGGAACTCTGAAATATGTACCTTAATGAGAACTACTGATATGGTGATAAACAGTATCTACAGGGGGGCGGTGGCATTTTTATCTACAATGTCTATATAGCAAGAAGCTCTAGGGGGTTCGGGGGACAGTAGCCCCCCGGGAAACGTGGGGTTCGGGGGGTGGAAGCCCCCCGAGAAACGTGGGGGTTCGGGGGGCGGTAGCCCCCTGGTGGGGGGTTTGGGGGGGAACGCCCCCCAACGGCGGGGTCCGGGGGCTGCCGGTAAACCCCGGCCCCGATGGTAAGGCCTCTTCATGATTTGGCCTTCCAACTCCCCGAGTGAAAACACACTTTTTGGTGTTTCGCACCCGAAACAGTCGGCAAACTACACAATCATAATCCCCTGGATCAGAGCTTTCATCTGATACCCATATTGCCTAAAAAAATTTCAAAAAAAAAAAAAAAATCGATTCTACACGATTCTGGGAAAATCCCGAATCGCGAATCGGAATCGTGATTCTGATCGCGATTCTGAATCGCGATTCGGGAATCGCGCCGCAACTAGCACTAAAAAAACTTAATAATTGTAGAAGGATTGAAAAAACTAGGACAAACTCAATTGGCGAAGCAAAAATCTAGAAAGTTGTGACTAACAAACAAATCAAAAGAACTTGTTTTCTCATTAAATGTTTGTCGTAGCTTTTACAAATATGTCTAAGAAGCAGAAGAAAGCTTAATTTGCATGGGTCTTAAACGCATGCTCTTGTAGTCCCAAAGATACTCGACAATTTGAGCTTGTATCCAACGATGAGCTACACAAGATAAACAAACTTTGTTTGACATACTTTTTGCCTGTTGGTTAACAGAATCATCTGATTAACATCTATAATACACACTAACAAGAAGAGACATATTTTTCAGTTCAATAACAAAATTTGGACTTGAACTCTTCGCTTTGTATTATGTTAAACTTGAATCCATGATAGAGCAGCTAAAAGAATGGCGTTTCTTGCCCGTTGCTAACTTCACAAACTCCTCCAATAGCTTGTTTGCTAAATACATACCTGCTAGCAACAGATTTGAAAGCGATGAGGTTGAGGAGGAGCGATTGAATAAAGGTTTTCATAACATCCGCAGCCCTTGAAGATCAGGCTATCTAATTTTGAAGCTTTAAATATTTACATTACGATGAATTCAAATTAAAGTTTCTAATTCCAAATGTTTTAGTTCCACGAGAGTTATTTGTGGTACCAAAACATTTGGAATATTTGTGTTCTTGTGTGTTTATTATCTCTTATGAAAGAAGATACTTGCTGTTTTAGTTATAATAAGGAAATTTTTACAAATAACTTTGCCACTACTTTAGAGCAAAATAACTTGTGCACTCAAAAGTAAAATTTTCTGGCAGCATTTCCTGCACAATATATCCTCATGAAATTGTTTTTCCAAATTATTGTATCAAGCCGTTCTCAAAAGTTAAGCAAAAAGGACATTAAAATGAGGCCGCTTCTTACAACTCTAGTGTTAACACCTTTGCAGGTGAATGACGAATGTCCTAAATGCAAGCATCCACATCTTGAGTATTATACGAGGCAGGTATGTCTTTCTCATTTCTGACATATTCTGTCTCAAATTTGATGCTTGTGCTAAAAGCTGAAGGTCTTGTCATGCCAGTTTGTGTTTTACAGCCTCTTTCTTTTGTTGCATCATGTTTGATTGAGATAAATTGTATGACTGGTTCTCTTGGTTGATGGTGTAATTGCAGTTGCGGTCTGCAGATGAAGGCCAGACTGTATTTTATGAATGCCCGAACTGCCACTACAAATTTTCTCAAAACATGTAGCTGTGCTGCGGCAATAGTCCTTTACTTAGATTTCTGATCTGTACAGATCTTTCATAGTATTTTTTGACATCTTGATTAATTTTCACATAACTGACAAGTTTTTTCCTTAACAATCTGTTTTTCATCCATTTGATGACCAGCTGGTTTGTGCTAATCCTTTCCATCATTAGTGGTGCATTTTGCCTACCAGCTATACTTTCCAGTTAGGTTTCGAGCAAGCTGAAGCGATGAATTGTAAATTTTTCTTAATTCGACTTCTACATCTGTTGCGTACATTATCAACAAAAATAAATGTAGTGCTTCTCTCCCCGAAGAGTGTGTTACGGTTGATTCACCTGCTCTTTCTAATGTTGATCAGTCCACTCGTCAATGATCATGCATATCTTTATGCATGGGCTGTCTAGTAGACCCTCATATGTATGCCAATCTCTCTCTCTCTCTCTCTCTCTCTCTCTCTCTCTCTCTCTCTCTCACACACACACACACACACACACACACACACACACACACACACACAAAAGATACCATACATGTTCACAATAGAGTTGTTCCAAACATTTCATGATTCCTTCAACGATATCGTCAAATGCACATAACTCATACAAAAAATCGTCACAAACGAGTACTTGATACAACTTGAAAACATCCTTGTTGAGACAATATATATCGATCCTATGTTTAAGACTCGACATAACAAAGGAGACGTGCAATCTTCAACCATAAGCACAAAGTCTTAAACCATCAACTTGATGATGAACCTGGTGGAAAACCGACTCGCTCATACAAGTTACCCAAGACAAGATCCCTATTGTTAGACAATAGTCGTACACATGAGAGAGAACACAAACAACAATGATGATGACATGTACTCCAACTATGTCCTTTTGCAAATGATCTAGAATGTATTACATACTTATAGACTTTGATCTATGCCTAAAAGCAGAGCTCATGTAAGTTTCGTTTCGTATAGTTTTGTTTCGTCTCGTTATAGAGTCTGATTGATCTTTTCGTGAATTCTTCTCTTTCGTCTAGTTTCGTTTCGTTTCGTTTCGTTGCAGAGCTTGACTGGATCGCGAATTCTTCTCGAGCAGAAATTATTCGTGATTAGAATAGTTTCACGAATCGTTCGAGAGACTCCTATCAGTTTGTTACCAAAATTTTACTGGAATTTTGAATTTGCACAATTTGCACACATTTAGATTTTCATCAAGATCAACGATCAATAAACGTGCAGGAAGAATCTTGAAATAGAAATTAGTCATTCACCAAAGAGACAACTGTGGACTTAATTTTCAACAAACCTTGTGCTCGAGGAGGAGGATGAATGCAACTCATCGTTAATGACATCTATAACACCAACATCTAATTTTTTCACATGGGGGATTGATAGTGGGGCTACTCCCACATGACTCACCAAAAGGACTACTTCTCTGTCTTACAATAACTCTAAGAAGTTTATCTTTACAGCTAGTGATCAAGAATGTGAGATTGTAGAAATTGGATCCATTCCATTATGTCTTGGATCATCTAAGAGAGTAGATCTAGACAGTGTTCTTTATGTACCATCTATTACAAAGAACTTGTTGAGTGTTGGAAAACTTATGGATAGTGGATTAAATGTACATTTCAAGCATGGAGCATGTTCCATCTTGAAAGATGATAAATGTATTGCTAGTGGTCTTAAGCATGGAAGGTTATTCAAGTTGGATGCTAATGTGATGGTTGGAAGTGTGAACATGGCAAGGGAGGGGCTCACTCAAGTGGAATTGTGGCACAAGAGGTTAGGCCATCCTAACTTCAAAGCTATGGAGACCATGGTGACAAAGGAGCTTGCAATTGGACTACTCCAAGTGTATCAAGCTTTATGAAGCTTGTGGACTCTCCAAATCTCATAAGCAACCATTCAAGAGATCTTTGACAAGATCTAACTTGACCTTATATACTCAGATGTGCATTCATTTTCACATGAATCTAATAGTGGAGCTCTTATGTATGTCACATTTATTGATGATAAATAAAGATACTCTTGACTTTACCTCTTGTCTAAGAAAAGTGATGTATTTGAGTCATTTGTGAGGTTCAACTTAATGCTAGCATGAAAGTATTAAGATGTGATAATGGAGGGGAGTACATCTCCAATAGAATGAAAGAGTTTTGTGAAACTAATGGCATTAGAAGAGAGTTTACATGCACATACACTCCTCAACAAAATGGAGATGTCGAGAGGGAAACTAGAACACCATGTGAGTGTGCTAAAGCATTGAGGTTAGTTGCATATCTTCCTATTTCATTTTGGGGAGAAGCTATTTTATGTGCAAACTTTCTATGTAATAGAATGATTAATAGTGCCATTGAAGGACTCACACCTTTTGAAGCATTGTATGGCAAAAAGCCAAATCTTAGTGATTTGAAATTTTTTGGATGTACTTGTTATGTACACATTCCTTTAGAAGTAAGGAAGAAGGAAGATTCTACTCATTCAAAGGCATCTTTGTTGGTTATAGTGAAACTAGTAAAGCTTATAGGATATTTGATCCTATTATCAAGAAATTTGTTGTAAGTAGAGATGTACTTTTGAATCTCTCAATGTCAAAGAGAAGGTGCTTTCCAACAACTCTCATCTTGTCAATGATCATGCAATGGCTGAGGAGGAGCTTCAAGGAGTTGAAGACCAAGAGGATCTTGCTCAAGATCCAAAGGAGCCAAGAAGATCAACAAGGATGAGGGCCAAGCCATCAAGGCTCACTTACATTGACAAAGGGAAGCAAAGGGAAGATTCTCAACTACACACCTCTTATTCTTTCTTGACTACTATGCTTGAAGAACCAACTTGTTTTGAAGAAGCAATTAATTCTCAAAGTTGGAAGAATTCTATGCAAGTTGAGTTTGCTTTGTTGGAAAATCAAACTTGGGATCTTGATGATCTACCTTATGGAAAGAAGTCTCTTACTTGTAAATGGATTTATAATCAAGATGGTTCCATTCATAAGTATAAGACTAGACTTGTAGCAAACAGATTTTTGCAAGTCAAAGACATAGATTATGATGAAACCTTTGCTCCTGTTGCAAAGCTTGTTACCATTAGATCGATCATATGTCTTGCTACTTCTTTCAAATGGGAGCTCTTTCAACTTGATGTGACAAATGCTTTCTTGAATGGATTCTTGAACAAGGAAATTTACATGTGCCAACCAGAGGGCTTCATCAAAGATAGAGAAGAAGAAAAAGTGTGCTTTTTGAAGAAGAGTCTTTATGGACTCAAGCAAGCACCTAGAGCATGGTACTCTAGGTTGCACTCTTACCTTATTTCCATTGGATTTGTTGTAAGTTCTTATGAACCATCATTGTACTACAAATGTAATGATGGGAAGATCATTAGTTTGGTTTTATATATTGATGATATAATTCTCACAGGAAATGATCTTGATAACATTAGATGTAATAATTTCCTTGTCTAGTGAATTTAAGATGGTAGATCTAGGACTTCTAAAAGTTATACTTGGAATAGAAGTCACTAAAAGTAATGATTTTACTTTCATATGCAAACATGAAGTGGTTGGGTTCATAAATGACATTCTATTTGTATCATTGTTAAAGAGTGGTTGGAATGCAAACATGAAGTGTACATCTAGGGGGAGTAGTTCAGCTAAGTTCATCAAGTTCGTAATAAGTGGTAACTTATGAAAGTACCATGAGATTGGTCAACTTCTGGATGATTTTTGTGATCATTCAAGCAATAAATGACATGTACTCACGATTTGCCACAGGTCTAGACGCCCTACCTATGACTCTTCAAAAGCTTATAACTTCTGATTGGCTTATCCAACTGTCATGATTCAAATTGCATCAGATTCTACACACTTCTAGCTTTCTAGTGGGCTGATTTGCATGAAATTTGGATCTAAGGTGAGAGAGAACCACCAAACTGAAAATGGACAGATTTCACACGTGCCAGCACCTGAAATTTTGTACAGTACCTGACCTGGACCATTCAAAGTGGTTTGAAGCTCTAAATCATCAGAAAACTGCAAACTAGCTAGAAAGTAGAATATAGACAATTCTAGCTTGAAATCTGATCAAATTTGCAAACTTTTTGATTAGATTTGCTTGTAAATCTTAGGTAGGCTCTGATACCATGTTGAATTCACACGTGTGGGATGCCCTACACATGTACTTTTGATCTCCTAAGCCTAATAATACCATAAAGATCAGACTAGCATTGGTTGACAATAGAAAAGCTGATCATACAAGAAATATTATTGTGTTACAAGCAAGATCTGTCAACAAAACATGAAACTAAGCATAATAAAAGTCTCAACTCGGCTAGAGAGATAAAATGAAAGTACAAACTCGAGTAGAGAGAGAGAGAGAGAGGGCACAAAGAGCTTAGTCTCCAAATTTGCATTACACACAAATTTCATCATTTTCTCAATGAGAGTACATCACATATATATAGATCCATGGACTCTCCTCCTACTTTGAGTTGAATTGGAGTTATGAATCCACCTCTCAAGCTATCTAGACTTATTCAAGCCACCTCACTATGTCTAATTGTGCCACCTAGTCTTTTCATGCATTAAATGTGGCATGCAAAGTACAAATGGCAATTCCTATGGTAGCTCGAGTTTCTACTTCTACCTACCTTGAATATTTTATTCTAAGATGGGTATTTTCTAAGCCAAAAGAGCTCAATTCATCTTTGGCATGTTTAGGACCCCTACTTACACCATTAGATAGATTTTTCCAATATTTTGACATATCTAACAGATGCAACAATCCACCAGCCTTCAAGTTTTTCACATTATTCCATTGGCACTGATCACAGTGCGACACATAACATTCTATGAAAGGCTTTAACTCTGGCCAAAAGAAGTCCCTTCGTACCAAATCTATTCACCATGTGAGAAATTGCCATGAGACACTTCTCAACGATATGCCTATGTATACCTAACTAGTTTATGCATGCCAATAAACTCAGTCCAATGAACTCATAGTGGATCCACATGACTAAGAATTTGCGCAAAAAACACATGATCCCACTATGAATCACTACATTGCATATCTCCAAAGATCTTACCCAATTGCATATGTTATATCTAACTGTGACCCAGTTATCCTAAGATAAAACGTCTCCCAAAGAGTGCTATCTCATAGAATATGAAATTAATATTTTAATTTGAGACTTTTTTCCAAAAGAATATATCACTAACCAAGAATTTATTTCTTTGTATCAACTCTTAGTTCTCACTAAAATCAAGTTGATCAAATCCAATAAGGAGCCATCTAAACAACCCTTTCTTGTAAATGTGAAAGATTCAACTAGTTTGATCATATTTGCTACATTTTTATATTTGGCAAATTCAGGCCAACTTTATTTTAGACTTAGGGTTTGACTCTTTCAAAGTTCATTAGTCTAAATTTTATTTGAATAGACACTTTTTGAAAGTGTGGGAAAGTTAGAAGTCGAGTTTGAGTAGATTCAAATTTAAATGTTGGGTATATTAAATCTAGACCCAAAAATAGTAGGGTTTACATTCTGGTGGGAAAGCCAAGCGGCCAAATAGGGTTTGGACCTGTTATAAAAGGATGTAACTCATGGAAAGACATATCTTCTTTCTTCTATATCTCATTTAATGCTTATACATGGTTCTCTTGGGTTCTACTATCCATTGGTGCACTATACTTGTGATTGCTTGCAATTCTATGTGTAGAATGACCTATATTTGTTATTTTTGGATCACACGTGTGAAATAAAGTAGCTTGCTATACCAAAATCAAGTTTCTTGCATTTGTAGATTGGATCTTTTGTAGATCAAAACCTTATATAGGTTTATAAACTTGATCAATTCTGATTTTTGAATTCACATGTTGGATTTGGCCGATTTTTGGATTATTAGATCAGCCTAAGTGGTGGCTAATAGGTTGCATATCAAATTTTCAGCATTTGCATGTAGATTTTGAAATATTCAATTTTTTGTGATTTTGTCAAAACCCTAATTTTGATTGGATCTCTAGATAGTGAGGTTGTTGGACTTGTGGAGCAAGTTCACACATGACTTTTCACAAAGATTATTTCACTTCTTTGTTGGCATATGGAGATGACAAGAGGGTGATCTACACGGCCAATGATGGTGAGTGTGCAATCAAGGGGATTGGCACAATTCCTATTTCTCTCTCTACAAATAGGAATGTTCATTTGGAGGATGTCTTGTTTATTCCATCTATTACCAAGAATTTTCTTAGTGTGAGTCAAATGCTAAGTGAAGGCCTCAAGGTTGAGTTTGATGGAAATGCTTGCATGATCAAAATGAAGTATGTCTTGATTGGAAAAGGTAAAAGGCCATGGAAGTTGTTCAAACTAGATGCTTGTGTTATTGCTAACCAAGTTAGATGTGTTGCAAGAGAGCAAATACGTATTTCAAGAGGTTTGGCATAAAGGATGAGACACCTCAACTTCAAGTCATTGGAGGTAATGGCTAGAAAGAAGGTTTAGGGTTTAGGGTTTCCAAGTTTCTTAAGTGGCATCAACCATGTTTGTGAGTCTTGTGCTTTGTCTAAGTCACATAGAATACCTTATACTAGATCTACATCTAGATCTACAAGGCCTTTTCAACTTGTACATTTGGATATTCATGGATTTACTACAATTAGCAATAGTGGAGCTAAGATGTATGTAACATTCATTGATGGTTTTAGTAGATTTTGTTGGATCTATCTACTAAAGAGCAAAGATGAAGTGTATGATGTCTTTGTTAAGTTCAAGAATGCAAGGGAGAACAAATTTTTCACAAGGATCAAGTGCTTAAGGAGTAACAATGGTGGTGAGTACATATTTACCAAGTTCAAGGCCTTTTGTGATGAGCATGGGATCAAGAGGGAGTATACAACATCAAGGACCCCACAACAAAATGGAGTGGCTGAAAGAAAGAACACGACTTTACGTAAAAGTGCTAAAGCCATGAGGTTAAGTGCTAATCTTGATAAACCATTTTGGGATCAACCTTTGTTGTCTGCCAATAGGTGGCCGAGTGCTCTTTTGGATGGAAGGACACTTTTTGAGATGCTATTCAAGAGGAGGCCACGTGTCAACTTTCTAAGAACTTTTGGATGCACATGTTATGTCAACATTACTCTTGATGATAGGACCAAGGAGGAGGATCCATCTTCAAGAAGAGATACTTTTTTTTGGATATAGTGAGGTGAGTAAAGCCTACACGGTTTACATTCCTTCTACTAACAAAGTGATTGTTGGTAGAGAAGTCATTTTTGATGAGGGGAACATTCCAAAAGTGTCTTCAAGCATGATTGATGGTGACGTGGATGGATCTAACATTCTTGATGTTGATGTAAAGGATCCTACTTTAGATGGTGATGATGATGGACCTTCATCAAGTCAAAATCCAAGGAGAACATCAAGGAAAAGACAAGTACCTTCAAGGCTCACATATGATGAAAAGGGTAAGAAAATAGTTTCTAGAAATTATGTTGCTTTCCTAACTTCTTTTGATGAATCTTCAAGTGTAGATGAAGCAAGGAAGGAAGAGGAGTGGATCCAAGCAATGGATCTTGAGTATCAAGCTCTTATGAAGAATGGAACACAGATATTGGTGGAGTTACCTAAGGACAAGAAAGCTATTGGATGCAAATGAATATTCAAGGTGAAGACAAACCAAGATGGATCGGGCAAAAGGATATGCTCAAGAACAAGGGATTGACTATGATGAGACCTTTGCACCCATGGCAAAGATGGTAAGCATTCGAGTCATCATCTCACTTGCTACACTTTATGGATGGGATCTATGGCTAATGGATATTACAAATGCATTCTTGAATGGTTATCTTGAAGAGGAAGTGTACATGGAACAACTCGAGAGCTACATTTCATCAACAAAGCCAAATCATGTGTGTCTACTAGAAAAGACTTTGTATGACCTTAAGCAAGGAGTTGGTATGCTAAGCTTAACACTTTTTTACTCTCTCAAGGCTTTGTTATGAGTGAGTATGATTATTCACTTTATTATAGATTTGCTAGAAATAATGTTACCATCTTGCTAATCTATGTGGATGATATCATCTTGAGTGGCGGAGACAATCAAGATGTGGAGGATATCAAGAGTGCTCTTACGGAGGAGTTTGAGGTGCATGATCTTGGTAACTTGCATTACAATTTGGAAATAGAAGTGATTAGGACTTCTCAGTCTACTTTCATTTGTCAAGAGAAGTATGCTAATTCTATTCTAGAAAGATTTCATATGGTAGATGCAAAAGCTAGTGATACATCTATGGAGTCTCATGTAAAGCTAACTATGAGAGGTAGTGAAAGATCCTTCAAGGACATTACTCTCTATAGGAATCTAGTTGGTTCACTCATCTATCTAACCATTACTAGACCTGATCTAAGCTATTGTGTTGGAAGATTGAGTCAATTCATGCAAGATCCTAGTGAGGAGCATTGGAAGCTAGGAAAACGAGTTTTGAGGTACATCATTGGAACTTCAGATTTTGGCATATTGTAAGAGGGATCATCATCTAATCTTTTTGGATTTTCAGGTTTGGACTATGCAGAAAAACCACCAATTATCAAAATCCTAAAAAATACAAAAAAAGAACCTTCACCCAATTCACTGTGCTTAGATGTGATTCAGATCTATCTACTGCCAGGTCGGCAGAGAATAATAACAAAAATAGAAAGTTTTTCAGAGCATCAGCTGTCATATGTCATATTTTTGCCAAAAAAGTCACTTTTTTGCAAAATTACCAGTATTACTCTTGATCCTTCACCAGAACCTTCGCCGAGTTTTCAGAACATTCTATTTATAAGAAAATACTATTTTTGAGTTCGACGAAGATTTATCTTGATCAGATCACAAAAAATCTTGATTTTTACCCTCGCCAGATCACAAAAACTATATTTTCTTGTGTCAGAATCCTTCGTCCGGTTGTCCATAGTTTTATCTGTGTCAGATCTTACATCTGAGAAGTCGATGAAGGTTATTTCCCAAGAAATTGCCAGAAAAATGTTCAGAGAGTTTCTTATCCCAAAATAGCACTGTTGAACCTTCGTCGAGCCAACCTCCGCCCAGATAACCTTTGCCAGTCCTATTTTTAGTTTCTGATTTTTCAGATCAAGTCTCTGTCAAAATTTGGATCAGATCTGATATATTCTGAATTGGACTCTAAGAGAATTATCATTTTGGAGAAGTATTGATTGATTGAATTTTGGTTAGTTTTTCATCATATAGAATCAGATTCTTGAAAGTGGAATAGAGCTAGCAGATCTAATCTGAGATAGTTTTTGCCAAGCTCTCATCAAGCTCTTTCCAAAAAAAACCAAAAAAAAAAAGAAAAAAAAAAAAAATTGAAAACCCTAATATCGGATCAGCATGCGTCCTTAGGGTTTGACCAGGTCAAAGTGGTCAACCGTGCGCCGATCCGATATTAGGTTGACCGTTGATTGTTGACAATCCAAAACTTTGACTGAGAATATCTCTTTAACCGTAGCTCGGAACTGGGTCATGTTGGTGCCATTGAAAAGCTCTCGTCGAGGGCTTTTTAATGGCATTGTAATCGTCTCAATTCGAGCTGTCTTTCAAAAGTTATCATTTTTCAATATCAGTTCAACGCGCCTGACCCAATCGTGATATTCCTGTTCGAGACTCTCGCGCGCCCTTCTGATATCGTGTAGTTTTCGACTTTTTTATCTAATATCGGTTCGGCGCGCCTGACCTACATTCTGCAGCTGCTGACTTTCTACGCGCGCGCTGATCCAATATTGGGTCCGCGAATGGCTCGCACGAAGCAAACAACACAAAGGTGTCCCAGTGCAAGGAGGCCACCATGGAAATCCACCACCACCTCGTCCTCCACCACCGCCTCCTAGGCCAAGGGGCATGCCACATGACCCGCCATGACTGAAGTATATCCGAATGATCTGTGTGCGTGTTGAACCGATATTCGGGCGTGAAATTCAAACGTAAAGTTTTCTTTATTGTCATGTTTGTGCTTATGTAGGGCAGAGCTTCAAAAATGATTGCCCTCGTAAGTTTCCGTGAACGTATCATATCTCTAGGTACAGAATTCGATGGCCATTATTTTTTATTGATGGACCATTCATTACTTTTAGGCACAGGTACCATGTTGTAATATTATTATTGGTGGACGTTTACAGCCTCGGATTATATGACAAATGTATGGTTGTTATTACAAGCACGCTTAACTAATTAATGCATGAAGTTAGAGCTAGTTTTAACACAGTAGTTAGAATGCGGGCAGTACCGGAAACTCGAAAAACGGCAACCAAACGGTACCGGTTTCCATTCTCTCTCTACCTAGCCTCTTTGTAAAGGCAAATTTCTTAAAGGGCCCATTTTGAGCCCAAATTTCTCCTAATGATAGTGACATGCAAGGCATGCACAAAGTGAAATGGACACATGCATGATGATTTGTACAAATCTAGTTGAAAAAATGACACTTGGTAAAAGTAGGTACAAATGCATGCATGAGAAGTGACAAATGTCACTAATACTCTAGTTTTCACTTATAGATGTGGATGGAAGTTGGATGGATGTGGTTCTACCTCGAGCTACCTCAAACTCCATAAATATGTGTAGACATTCTCATAATCTTTAATGAAAAACCAAGCTTTGAAGCTATTCCATGCCATTTTGGATCTAAACTATCATTTGCTTGAATATTGCTCTCACTTTCTCTCTCTAACTCGAGTTGAGGCTTATGCTCATGCATTAAATTCTTGTACTTCTTCTCTCTTGTTTATCAAAACTATCATTCTTTGATTCTTAGCATGCTAGATTGTGACTAAGCCATGTACTAAATCTTGATATTCAATCTAGAATCAGTTTGTGTGCTAATCATAAGGTTAATAAGATCATTCACACTTGAGGAACATATCCAAACGTGTGAACTTGCTGGAAATTTTGTCATAAAATGCTTCAAGGACATCTGGAGAGTCCTGCTTTGGAGGATAGCCCACAAGGCTATATGGACAGGTGGGACAGCTTTGGCATGGGGCCACTCAAGAGGAGATTGTGACAAGTGCGGTTCTTCATTTGACAACATTCAACACACGCTTCTCTACTATGAGCACAATGAACCACTGAGGTCATTAGCGACAAATGTCACATGATTTGTTGGGCTCTTGTCCTTGGATGAGCTGCATGGCTTCTAGGTCATTCTAGTTCAGTAGACTCTATTCTTTGGTTCTCTTGTAGGGCAGCTCTACTTTGGTCTATTTGGAAATTTAAAAATTCTCAGGTTTTTCAGTCAGATTTAAATGTTAGTGTATTGTTATCTGGCTTATGGGACATGCTTAATTGCTACTTTAGATCAGTCCCAAAACTTGTTGTGTCGTCGATGTAAAATAGGGGTCCGTCACCGGGAGCGGCAACCTCGCCTTCACCTGCATAGCAAGAAGAGAGAGGGAGAGGAGAGAGAGGAGAAAGAGAGTGAAGAGAGAGAGAAGAGATAATGCCTAGGTCAAGAAAGGCTTTGGGGGCTCGAGCGCCTACCCAAAGCTATTTTATCCCAAGGTAGGGAGACAGGGAGAAGAGAGAGAGAGAAGAGAGAGAGAGGAGAGAGAGAGAGGGATGGAGATGGAGAAACCAAGAGAGTTTTATTATAAAAAAGATGGAAGATGCTACAATACAAAGGAAATGGCTCTCTCTTATAGATTTTAGAGGTGAGCCTCCTTCACTCTCATTGGCCACTTCATTGGGACAAGGATTCTAATGTGGATACGGTGTGCTCGTTTGACTACTTTGTCGATCTAGATAGTGACATGCTTGAACTTGATGACTTTCCTCTGCAGTCAATCTTACAAATTGAGGACAAGGTGTTGTCATTGTACACGCTGGTGCTTGCTGGACTGGAGGCCTAATGGGCTTGGATTCCCTAGATTTGGCCTTTGAAGAATGGATATACACGGATTTGGCGTTGGTTTGGGCTGCTGCATCATGGAACAATGAGACTTTGGTTGAATCTTGCTCGTTGAGAGACAATCATCAACTTTAGTATTCCCTTGGTCATTGCACTTCCCCATTGAAGGCGGCATGATGGCACTTTTCCTTGGATCTTGTGCTGAATTGCCTTCAAGTTGCCCTGTTGACGCTAGTCCCCTTTGTAGTTCATCACTAAGAATTCTTTGCAGTGATTGCGCCAAGAGACTTGGTAAAATGCGTTGGACTTCATCGGATGCCAATTTCTTGACTTCCTCAATTACCATTGACATGATGGATTCTACCATCTCTGTCTTCTGTGATGGTTTTACTTGTTTGCCCGAGGGTATTTTTGCTTACTTTGGGACTTTTGCCAGATTGTCCTCCATCACTCGTTTCATAATCAGGTGGCACCAAGATTTTTCTTTTATAGTGCGTTCGAGGCGGAAGGGTCACCACACGTGCATGTCGGTCTACATATGCCAAATGCCTCCTGGCTATTTGTGAATTTCTCATCAGGCAATCTCGGCATGGATGATTAACTCCGCATCACGAGGGAACAAATGTTGATGGATCCCCTCGATGTGGACATTCAGCACGACGATGTTTTCCTCCGCATCCATAGCACCTCACTGAGTGTAGTATGTCATCGCCTCTAAGTTGATAGGCATACACTGGTAACATATTCCCCTTAGGATCTTCCACAAAATATACTGGTAGGCTGTTATGGTCCTCCATTGAGTTCGGTGACATGCAAGAGGATATAACCAAAACTTCTATCTCGCCATTGTTTGTTGAAGAAACTCGTGATTTAGATGGATCAATCTGACATCCATCCTTCTGGTGAGCTCCTTGTTGGCTTGATTTTGCTTCTGACCGTTGAACCGCTGGATCTTGTTGTTGACGAACTTGTTGCTCTGTATTTTGTCCTTTTCATAAGCATGGATTCTTGATTGGACACCTGGTACTTGGATGATCTCCAAAGCAGAAGGTACATTCGTCCTTTTCAAGAAACTTAATAGAGCGAACATAAGCTTGCTGACAGCTTGAAGTGCAAGGTTCTTGGTCTTCCGCTGCACTTGATCTGCTTGACCTTGCTGCACTTTGTTGCCTTGCATGGGGTTCCATTCTTGTTCCTCTGATTCCCCATCTGGATAAGGAAAATCCTTCTACTCGAGTGAGATTTCCATCAAGGCATCATCCTTACAAAGTTGTGCAAGTGACGCATAGGATGCTAACTCTTCCGTACCAGATCTGATCCTTTTGGGCAGTCCGGCATAGTATTTTGCCATGATGATCTGTTGGGAAATTGGGGGATCACAATTTTTCACTAGATGATAGATCTGATAGGTGTAGTCTCGAATTGTTTCATTAGGGAACTTTTTTAATTTCGATAATCCTACAAGGGTGGTCTCCATAGTTCAGCACTGGAATGTCGCAAAGTAACTAGTTGGTGAATTGCTTCAAGGTTTGCTCAATCACTCTGATGTTCCAACCTTTTTTTTTTTTTTTTTTTTTTTCTGGGAGATGGAAAAGAAGAAGAAGAGAAGAGAATCGGTAAATGGTGGATCACTATGGATGAAAATAGATACAGAAATGGATTTATCTAACAGAGATGGAGATAGAAGATGGAATAGAGATGGGACAGAAGAATGATGGATGGATAGTGGTTGATGTGGAGGGACTGATCGGCTTGATCTGAGGTTCATTTACTTGATTTAGTCCCGGGATGTTGGATCTTGATGGATAATGTGAGTTTCAGTTGGCTAATAGTGTGATTTTAGCCCTTTTTCTTGGTTTTTTATGGTTTTTTTTTTTGTTGATATTTCTTCAGATATGAGTGAATCAAACCTTTAGACTTCCTACAGTAGCTGTATCTGGACCATTTCTAGACAATGTGAGTTTTGCAAGAGTTCTTGATGGACAGATTTGTCAGGATCTTGAAAAAACTCAGTGTTTTGGCACGTTTTCTTAGATATTTCAAACTCTAACCATTGGATCTTCACAAAAATTTCACAATAGCCAGATCTAGGTTAGATCTATCTATAAAACTCTTTGCCAAGGTTACTTCCTAGCATATCTCAAAAAATCATGGAAAAAGTGCATTTTTTTGAGGTTTTTTTGCAAAATTTTAAGAGTTTTTGGGAATAAACCCTCGCATACTGGTATGCACTTGTATCTGAGTCAGATTCACGTGCTCACCAAGCTACGAGAGCTACTTCTCAAGAAAACTCAGAAAATCTTGAAAAAAGTGTTTTTGGGGGGTTTTTTTTGCAAAATTTTAAGATTTTCTGGGAATAAACCCTTGCAGACTGGTATGCACTTGTATCTGAGTTAGTTCACCTGCTCACCTCAAGAAAACTCAAAAAATCTTAAAAAAGTGCATTTTTGGAGGGTTTTTCACAAAAATTTAAGATTTTTTTGGGAGTGGACCCTCGTAGACTGGTATGAACTTGTATTTGAGTCAGATTCACCTGCTCACCAAGCTACGAGAGTTACTTCTCAAGGAAACTCAAAAAATCTTGAAACAAGTGCATTTTTTGGGGTTTTTTTGGTCAAATTTTGAGATTTTCTTGGAACTAATCTTCGTAGGCTGGTATGTGCTCGTATCTAAGTCAGATCCACCTAATTACCAAGCTGCAAGAGTTACTTCCCATGAAATCTCAAAAATTTGCTATCTGAGAAGGTTCTAGGCCGCTTTTTGCTCTTGGGAACCTTCACAGGGGCACTTTCTTTGGGATCTAACTCTTGCAGACTTCTCTGTGTCCTTGTCTCAGTGAGACGGAACTTCAAAGAGCTTTGCGAAGGTTAGTTTTGAGTTTTGAAAAAAAAAATTGATTTTTACAAGGGATTTTTGAATTTTTATGGGGTTTTCTTTGTTTTTTCAAAATCTATTGGAAAGTAACCTTTGCAAGCTTCTATGTAGGTCTGGGACAGTACCCTAGAGCTGCTGCCAGTCATGCGAAGGTTAGTTCTTGCTGGTTCTTGAGAAATCAAAATATGATGAGATTTTGTCTCTCTTTTTCCCTCCAAAAATAGATTTTGAGTGTTTTTTTGAATTTTTATGGGGTTTTTTGGATTATTGAAAGGGATTGGGTGCTTGGATCTGATCCTCCCACCTCACAATCTCTTGCCACAATACATTCAAACAAAAAATCACAAAAAATGGCAAAAACTAACACTATTCCATGCTAACTACCCCAAAATTTTGATTTTTAGATGAAAAAGAATGGTGAGAGAGAAGAAGAGAGAGAGAAAAAAAAAGAGAGAAAGAGAGTAAGAAAGCTATGCGGTGAAACGAGTGTGTGGCGCTCCCCGACAATGGTGCCACTGTTGTGTCGTCGATGTAGCATAGGGGTCCGTCGCTAGGAGCGGCAACCTCGCCTTCACCTGCATAGCAAGAAGAGAGAGGGAGAGGAGAGAGAGGAGAAAGAGAGTGGAGAGAGAGAGAGAGAGAGAGAGAGAGAGAGAGAGAGAAGAGAGAACGCCTAGGTCGAGAAAGGCTTTGGGGGCTCGAGCGCCTACCCAAAGCTATTTTATCCCAAGGTAGGGAGAGAGGGAGAAGAGAGAGAGAGAGAGGAGAGAGAGAGAGAGGGATGGAGATGGAGAAATCAAGAGAGTTTTATTATGAAAAAGATGGAAGATGCTACAATACAAAGGAAATGGCTCTCTCTTATAGATTTTAGAGGTGAGCCTCCTTCACTCTCATTGGCCACTTGGTGAATGTCTAGCTTTATAGACTATAAAATATCAAACATTGTAGGGCTGGTGGGTGCCTTTTTGAGTGTTGTGTAGGGTTGGTGGTTGCCTTTTTGTGTGTTGTGTAGATCCTCTAGAAAGCTCAATTTCTTATGATATCGTGAATTCAATTGAGAGATTATTAGGAGAAATGCTTATAATCACAACCATCTCCATATGATGCTCACCGTATGAAGATTTTTCGAGGAATCTTGTGCTTAAATTTAATAAAAACCAGTATTCCATGAATATTTATCCACCTTTTCATGGCTATGAGAGGGAAAACATACATATATACAATTCATAAATTGAAGAGTGTGGTAGGAACATAAAAATCTCAAAAATACATGTATCATGTTCATGATAAGATACATAATAGAGCTTCATAAATGGAGCAATGGAATACTCCATAGTGCTAGATAATCCAAACTTGATATAACACTAGCATATTTAACTTTATGCTCTTACATGTTTCAAAATATGAAGTAATCTAATGTAGATATCATTTACCACCTAAGCCGTTTAGGATGGAAGACAAAGTTCCAAGCTTTATCCCAAAATATCAAGGTGAAGAGTACCGAGGAAAATCCAATAGCTAAACCCAAATAGAATCCAGGCATTGACACAACCTCAAAAAATTTATTGTCTTCATGTCACAAAGGGTTGGAGGGATGAATTGAAGTTGTGTTTTGAGAACATGAAATCTTCAAAGGAAATCCACAAAGATCGAAATTCCCTGGCAAATAAGAATTGTGAGAAATTGGCAAAAATCTAGCTTGGTATTTTTTATGATAGAAGTTTGTAAGTGAATCTCACATGTGTGGAGGATGTTCCCACGTGTGGAGAATTGTAAAGTAAATCAAAATGTTTGATATAGGGGTCTCATAGAATTTCATAGTCAAGCATTTAGGTGTAGGATGTTGATAGGGTCAAATTTGGCATAGATGGCAAATTATCCATTTCCACTTGTAATGCCACTATTGAGCCAAAATAGAGTAGGAGGCCAAACTTGTGCCAATTAGAGTGTAGACAAGTGTAGTGCTTTTGTTTGATGAAGTTTAAGAGGTCCAATAGGATTTAGAGGTGGAACCTTGTGAGGTCCAATAGGAAATTGAGGTGTGCTTGAATATAGTCCAATAGAATTTAGAGGTGCATGGATCAATGGTCCAATAGGATTAAGAGGTGGCAAAGTGTGATCCAATCATAGTTAATCATAGTGGTAGCTCATGAATCTATTAGTATCATTGTACTCCTCATTTTGGATCTAATTGATTTGGTGATTTCATGGATTTTGTGAGTTATTGGATTTCTAGCTTTCTCTCTCTACCCGAGAGCTCATGATGCATTTTCTCTCTCTACCCAAGGAGAGCAGCTTGTTTTTACTTAGATTATTTTTTGAATACTTCCTACACGTGTGAGTGAGAGTTGGAAGTGATTGAATGCATGTAGTAGTGTGTTTTTGCCATAGGATCTAAGATTGATCTTGAATCTCAATCTAGTCTTGATCTTGGTGCATCTACACACCTTAGGAGATCACAAGTACATGTAGTGGACAGTCCACACGTGTGAAATTCAACATGGTATCAGAGCCTACCTAAGGTTACCATGCATTTTGATCCATCTAAGTGAAAATTTTTTCATCAATCTTGAGCTAGAAGTTGTCAAGGCCCATTTTCCTAGCTATCTTGTTCAATTTTGGATCAAAAGAGATCAAAAGGACATTGATTGGGTCTGACCTGGTACTGTACGGAATCAGGTGCTCAGACACGTGTGAGGAACATCCAATTTCAGTTTGGGAGTTCTCTTTCATGTTTGATCCAAAAATCTTGCTAGATAGCTTGTTTTGAAGCTATTTTTGTCTAGTTTCTGATGCAACCAGTTTCATTCCATTTGGTTGAGCCAATCGAAAGTTATAAGCTTTTGAAAAGGGTTAGGTAGGGCACCTAGACCTGGGTGGACACATTTGGTTTGGTCAAGAGATTGCTTGTTTGATCCAAAATCACAATTGAATGCTTACCAATCTCATCTATATGTGATCTAGGCACTGTTTTGAGATCTTAGCCATTTTGTTTAATGCAATATCATTGTATTTGAGTCAAATTTGGTTTCTTAGTGTATTTCACACGTGCTAAGAGTGTTTGATCCTAACTTTGCCCATACTCCATCATTTGATGTGAAGTAGATCTAGTTTTGGAGAGATTGAGATAGCTAGTGAGAATCATCTCACAGTTTGTTGCAAGATCTTGCATAGGAGATGGTAGCACACCATTATTGGATCCTATAGTGAGAGAGAAGCAACATTTTTTATTCATCACTTTTATTTATCTCCACTTTACATGACTTCAATGAGTTCATACTTGTTGCAACCAAGTGACAGGTTGTCTACTTCCAATTATTCAATATGGAAGTTGAGGATGGAGTCCATCTTGATACTCCAAGATGTAATGGACATTGTACTTGGGATTGAGGAGGAGCCTCAAGTCCTTCAAGAAGTACAAAAATACAAGAAGAGGGCTAGGATGGCTCTCCACTACATTAAGATGAATGTCTCTAATGAGATATTGAGGGAGATTGGTGATTGTTCTACATCCAAGGAAGCTTGGGATTATCTCAAGTCCATCTATGAGGCTAAGAACACCTCTAGGCTCCTCACTCTTAGAAATCAAATATTCCAAAGTAGTCAAAAGAGTGATGAGAGTGCATCTAATTATGTTTTCAGAGTCAAGGATATTCATAGGGAGCTTGCATGTATTGGTGAATCAATCAATCAAAGTGAGCTAGTCCAAGTCATTCTCAATGGCTTGAGAGATGAATATGACAACCTTGTCCAATCCTACGCCATTAAGGAGGAGCTACCAAGTTTGGAGGCCCTTCAAATTGTGCTTATTTTTGAAGAATCAAGACAAGAGTACAAACTCTTGAGGATGGACAAGCTATCACTCAATCATGATGATGGCAAAGTTCTATTTGCCAAGCACAAAGAGAGGAGTAAGAAGCAACACCATCACTTCTCTAGTGACAAAGCTAAAGACCAAGATGAAGAGGAGGAGGAGGATACCTATCATGCTTCTACTTCAAATCTCAAGAAGAAGAAGATCAAGTGCTTTTATTGTGGCAAGAAAGGCCATTATGCCACCAATTGCTTCAAGAAGAAGAATCAACTCAATCAAGCCAACATCACCAATGAGAAAGAAGACTATATTGCAAGTGATGGATAAGGCTCTCTTATGGCATCAAGCTTCTTCTCTTCCACCTTCAACAAGGATGACTCATGGTATATTGATAGTGGAGCATCTTCACATATGTGTGGCTCCAAGCACTTTTTTTCATCTATTTTGCCTTATGATGGAGTCAAGAAGACCATATACTTTGCAAGTAAGCATGAGTGCAATATTGAAGGAGTAGGGATTATTCCCTTGAAGCTTGCATCTTCTAAAGATCTCTTTCTCAACAATGTCCTTTTTGTCCCAAAGCTTACAAAGAACATCTTAAGTGTTGGCCAACTTCTTGATAGTGGCTTTGATGTCAATTTCAATATTGACAATTGTGTGATTAAGAAGGATGGTGAGATCCTTGCATATGGATCAAGATTTGAAGGCATCTACAAATTGGATCCAAGTGAGAGTGCAAACTCTCTTGATGTTTCTTATATGTCCAATATCTCAAAGGAGGATGATCACACAAGATGCACATTTCTTCTCTCTTCAAGTATTATGGTGTATGATTATTCCTTATTATTCAAAGCATATGTTGAGAAGAAATTCTCATTGAAGATCAAAGCTTTGAGGAGTATTGGAGCTCTTGAAGGAATAGCACCATATGAAGTTTTATTCAAGATGAAGCCTAAGGTTGATCACCTTAGTGAACTTGGTAGTGCTTGCTTTGCACATATTTCCTTGGAAACAAGAAGGAAGGATGATCTAAGCTCATGGATCATGATTGGATACTCATCCATCAAGGAGGCCTTTAGTGTCTTTACACTCTCTATTTCAAAAGTGATTGTGAATAGAGATGTCACATTGCATGAAGATTCAATCTTGGAAGTGGCCGAGATCAAGGCTTCCCAAGAAGCATCACAAGTTATCCTTTTTGAAGGTATTTAAGCTATGATGGGGCCAATGTGTGAGGAGGAGTTTCTTCTTCATATGATTTCAAGAAGATCTTCAAGATGCATGGCCAAGTCTTTATGGCTCACCTTACATGGCAAAGAGGGGCATCTTTCATGTTGTATCTACTACAACACATTCATATATGCTTCTCTTCCTTTGCTTGAAATGTTATCTTGCTTCATTGAATTTTCTGGATCTCAAAGTTCAAGAAAAGCTATACTAGTTTTGTATGATGCTTATGGTATGGACATGTTTCTTGTCATTATTGACTTAGATGTGTTTCCAATACTTTTTGAAAGCAAGATATTGTATTGTCAAAAGTATGCTCTTGGTTCTAGTAAGAACAAGATTGAGCTTGGTACTCACTTTTTTGAAAATCATGTTTTCACATGTTTTGAGGCAAATTGTAAACTCCTCTTGAGATTAAGTGAAGCATCCAAAGTGGACACTTACATCCTTGAGAGAGTAACTATCCTAAAAAAGATCAAGATAGTCTTTGATATCAAGATTAGATCCATCATGGATATAGTTCATTATATGTGGACTAGTCAAGCTAGAAAGCATAATCTTGATAATCATCATTGTTTCACATCTTATGATCTTGATCTCCATGATCTTTATGAGGCTTGGAAGCCTCAAATTTCTCTATTTATGGTGCATCAATCATGCAAGTGGAACTTTCAAGGCAAAGATCATCATCAAGCATGGAGGAAGCCCATGATAATAGTGGCATATTGGTGGAGCACTCTTCAAAGGCATTGGCAAGAGATCTCTACCAAAGAGATCTTATCATGGATATGGTGAGGGTGCTGCTATGATGGATCCCTTGGCTGATCTTCACCTCTTATGCATACCAAAGGATCCACTCAAAAAGATTTACAAACTTCTCAAGTGATCTAGTACCTTTCCAAGCTATTTTTTGAGGAGGATTGCGAGAAATTGGCAAAAATCTAGCTTGGTATTTTTTATGATAGAAGTTTGTAAGTGAATCTCACATGTGTGGAGGATGTTCCCACGTGTGGAGAATTTTAAAGTAAATCAAAATGTTTGATATAGGGGTCTCATAGAATTTCATAGTCAAGCATTTAGGTGTAGGATGTTGATAGGGTCAAATTTGGCATAGATGGCAAATTATCCATTTCCACTTGTAATGCCACTATTGAGCCAAAATAGAGTAGGAGGCCAAACTTGTGCCAATTAGAGTGTAGACAAGTGTAATGCTTTTGTTTGATGAAGTTTAAGAGGTCCAATAGGATTTAGAGGTGGAACCTTGTGAGGTCCAATAGGAAATTGAGGTGTGCTTGAATATAGTCCAATAGAATTTAGAGGTGCATGGATCAATGGTCCAATAGGATTAAGAGGTGGCAAAGTGTGATCCAATCATAGTTAAGCATAGTGGTAGCTCATGAATCTATTAGTATCATTGTACTCCTCATTTTGGATCTAATTGATTTGGTGATTTCATGGATTTTGTGAGTTATTGGATTTCTAGCTTTTTCTCTCTACCCGAGAGCTCATGATGCATTTTCTCTCTCTACCCGAGGAGAGGAGCTTTTTTTTACTTCGATTATTTTTTGAATACTTCCTACATGTGTGAGTGAGAGTTGGAAGTGATTGAATGCATGTAGTAGTGTGTTTTTGCCATAGGATCTAAGATTGATCTTGAATCTCAATCTAGTCTTGATCTTGGTGCATCTACACACCTTAGGAGATCACAAGTACATGTAGTGGACAGTCCACACGTGTGAAATTCAACAAGAATCTATACCAAAGGAATCAAATTGAGAACTTCTAGGAATTGAACTTGATAAGTTGTTTCTCGAAAGAGACAATGTACCCAAATTATTCAATTGTGTAAGAGTTGTTGGAATTTCACCTGAAAGTTGATTGCTAGAAAGATATAATGATTCTAATTCTGATAGTTCTCCAAGATTTGGAGGTAACTCACCATGCAAAACATTGTGAGACAAAATCAAGTACTTCAAACCCACCAACTTACCAAGATTTGTAGGGATGGTTCCATTGAGATTGTTTTTTGATAAGTCAATGTAGGTCATTGTCTTTAAAATGTACGTATAGGATATACCATGATCTCCTCTAGGATATAAAATGATTTGGAATTGAAGTGTACTTGAACCTACCAGTAGTGAATTGTTTGAATTCTCCTTCACTTTGAAGCTTTGTAACCCAGTTAGGTTGTTAGGAATTTCGCCTGAGAAACTATTGTTTGACAAATCAAGTAGTTATAGTTGTTGTAGATTCCCAATCCAAGGTGGACTAAAACCTTTAATTTTATTGTTAGCCAAACGGAGTACACACAAGCTTTGCAAGCTTGAATAATTGACCAATTGAGTAGGTAAACTACCACTCAATTTATTGCTACTAAAATCCAAGAGAACAAGACTTGCGCAAGAAGCCAAAGATGATGAAATACCTCCAGTGAGTTCATCTTTGTGTATTGAAAATACCTGAAGGGAATTGAGCTGATCGAAATCAAGTAGTATGGGTCCAGAGATAGCAAATTGTTGCCTAGATCCAGATACTCCAAAAGTGTGCAATTAACCAACGTCAAAGGAATGTTACCACTCACATTGTTTGAGCTCATAAACAGATATCGTAGTTGCATTAACCTTCCCAAATGCATGGGTATGTCACCTGTACACATTGCACATAGGCATGTCAAAAAACACCATGATAATTCAAAGGAACCAATATCCTAAGTCACTCCTTCATGATCATTCATTATGTATTGACATGTTTCTTCACAACTTACAAAATTTCAAGGTAAATTAAAATTCAATTGGCACCATACCTAGTAGTTGGTTGTTGGCAAGATTAACATATTGCAAAGATGTGCAATTTTCCAAAGATTTTGGGATGTTTCCACTGAGATTGTTTTGACTCAA
Source organism: Diphasiastrum complanatum (assembly GCA_029204225.1). Taxonomy (NCBI): domain Eukaryota; kingdom Viridiplantae; phylum Streptophyta; class Lycopodiopsida; order Lycopodiales; family Lycopodiaceae; genus Diphasiastrum; species Diphasiastrum complanatum. The sequence continues at coordinate 36,252,185 of CM055101.1, forward strand.
ATCCAAAGTAACCAACTGGTACATCATTCCCAAGTTTAAGGGTATGTGACCTAAACATAACACACATGATTATAATTTTCAAAAGCAATCCATTGTAGTCTTATAAATGTTATAATCAAGAATAAAAACTCACCATTTTAAAAGATACATGTAATTTACAAAGCATAGATAAATTTTATTTGTGATTGTTGGTGTTAAATGACATACTTTTTGATTGACTAACATGGAACAATTTTACAAACCTATCATCATTTCTATACATTAACATCAATGTATTGAAATAAATATTTTTTTTACATTGATGTATCAAAGCCAATATATATTGGAATCTTAAGTTGCAATCATAACTACAACTTCACTTTACTTGTTTCCAAACAATAGATGCAAATGAAACATATAAAATATTCATTTATTTTCAAACTCAAATAGCATTCTACCTGTCAGTTTGTTGTTGTTAAGCCACAAACTCACCAAAGAAGTGCAATTCCCCAATGAGGTAGGGATGTTGTCTGTAAGGTTATTCCCATTCAAATCCAAATAGTTCAAGCTCTTCAATGTTTTCAAATTGATAGGTATGTGACCTGAACATCAACCATTGCACATTAGTAGTTGACATAATACATGTATAATTTTGAATGCCTATATTTTTAGAATGTGTACTTTGAATACAATATGTTGCCATTGGCACTTAGCTCGTAAAGGTTAATCCATCACATTCCAATGACACAATATCACATTGATCAAAATGATTAGTCATTTATCCTCGTAGTATAAACACCATCACTATTGTATGTGCTTAACATTGTAAGAGTTTTGGCATTTTTAATCTAAATCATATGAGAATTAGTGATGTAGCCAAAGCGTAAGAATAAATTACTCTGTTGGAGATAGTCCAATCACACATTTTTTTAATTGTATATTGTTAAGCCACAGAACAAAAAGTAGTATACAATCTAGCAAAGAAAAAAAAAACACAATAAAATTGTGATGCAAAATATATGAAAATGCATAATTTAATAAATTCGCTATTCAAATCCATGTCATCAAATGTGAAGTTTGTAGGTGATCTATATAAACATATGAAACTTAATTATCTCAAGACATCTCCCAAGGTTATATTTCTTTGGTTTTTGATCAATCCAATTTCTAGAGTATTTGTCCCTTGTTCTACACAATTTTTTATCTTTGCAATAATAAGGTATCAAATTGTGAATGCCACTTAGTTCATTAGAGAAAATCTGAGCCATGTATAAAATAGTCTATGGTTCATAAAAAAAAAGGGTGTAACTTTCTAACCGTAGCTCCGATTGGACAAATATAATGGCATTAGAAAGTGCTCAACCAGAACTTTCAATGACATCCAAGATGATATAGTTCTGAGCTATGATTAAAAAGTTATAGGGAGGCAATTTTTTTTGTCACCTTTGATATTGCTTTCGAAATTGCCCATAACTTTAACGATAGCTCAAATTGAGACGATTATAGTGCCATTAGAAAGCCCTTGCCAAGAGCTTTTCAATGGCACCTACATGACATAGTTTTGAGTTATAGTTAAAAAGTTACGGGCCGTCAAAAATTTTGGTCAACTTTGATATCGGTTTTGAGCACGGGTAACCAAAAATTTTGACTGCCCAAAATTTTGACTGACAATATCTTTTTAACCGTAACTCAAAACTAGGTCATGTTGGGCATCATTAGAAAGCTCTCATTGAGGGCTTTCTAATGGCATCATAATAATCTCAATAGGAGCTATGGTTAAAAAGTTACAATTTTACGGTTCATGAGCATTGTCAAATGTAGATTATATTTTTAAGATTGCCAAGCATATTCTTAATGTAAGGTTATCACATTTGTTTTCTAGTGATATGCTAATTAAATAATCAAATCTATTATCTTGTGTATCACACTCTTAATAAGTTAGCTTCATCAAGGTCATAAAAGGTCGTCGAAGATACTCTTGCTCTAGCAAGGAGTACGAATACTGATGCGAATCGAAGCGAAATGAAACGCGAATGAATTCGGATGGAGTTCAGATATGGTTGCTGGTCACTGCTTGCTGTATCATTCCTACAATCCTCTAGAATGTAGACAGACGCTGTTGACCTACGTTTAAATTAATTCAGCATTCAACAAGATTGAACTTATGTGCAGACAAGCGAATGAGATACACGAACAATAAGCAAACAATAATTCAATCGAGGTCAGACAAATTTAGAATGATATGTGCATACCAGCTACTATCTTGTCTTTATCTATTCTACTAGGTCTGGAACCATTTCGATTTACAGGTGTTGTAGTAGTAGGCTGGCTTGTGAATCTTTCTTCATTCGATTCGTCGCTTGATCGAGCTACGATTCGAACATCTTTGTCTGATTGTTGGTCCTTTGCTCCCTCTGTGACGATTGGCAGATCATAATGATGTCTTCCAAGAACTTCATTACTGACAAGATCATTGTTGGTCATTGTTCTGGTCTCATCGAGCTTGACATCTCTAACTGTCTTCACTATGTTTGTCTCTGGCATATAAATTCTGTAGTATGACGAATGATTGTCGTATCCTACAAGATATCCTTGTTCTACTTTCTCATCAATTTTCTTTTGACGCTTGTCAAAAACATGTGCAAATGCTGCATAGTCAAAGATATGAGTCGGATTGGGTTTTCTACCCCACCATAGTTCGTGTGGTGTTGTGTGAGGAACACCAGATTTTCCTATCCTGTTCTAAATGTAGGCAGCTATAGCTACTGCTTCAGCCCACAACACTCTTAGAACTTTCGAATGGGCCATCATGCACCTAGCGGCTTCCATGAGAGTCATGTTCTTTCTTTCTGCAATACCATTGTGCTGTGGTGTATAGGATGTTGTCCTTCTGTGAATGATTTCTCGATCATTGCAGAAATCAGTGAATCAGTTTGAGATGTATTCTCCACCTCAGTCTGTTCTGATCTGCTTCACCTTGTTTCTTATGCATCTTTCTGCCCAGTTCACATACTATGTGTACTTGTCGAATGCATCTGATTTATTGTGAATGAAGTAGACTCGGACGAGCTTACTGTAATCATCAATAAAGTAATATAGTATTTCGAGCCTCCTACTGAGATCACGTCGAAAGGTCCACAGATGTCCGAATGTACTAGCTCCAGAATCTTTGTCATTCTGTAAAAGTCCTTGACAAAAGGAGTACGTGACATCTTGCCTTTTATACATGCATCACATGTCATCGAACTGGTTGCATTCGAGATGCTCACCCCAGTGATTGCTCCACGATGGCTTGCTTGATACAATGTCGTTGACTTCATATGGCATAGTCTCTTGTGCCATAGAATATCTGTCCAATCATCATGGGTTTGATGTACTTGATCTGTAGGTAGGCGTACCTTCAAGTGATACAGGTTGGCTTTTCTTCTACCTTGTGTAATCAATGTACTGGTGCTTGCATCAACGACATTGCATGCTTTGTTTGAGAACGTCACACGCATCCCAACATCTACTATTCTTGCGACTGATAGCAAGTCTTGTTGTAGTGTAGGTACAAACAGAACGTCTTCGAGTCGTCTGTCTCTGCCGTTCGTGTTGAGCCATAACGAACCAATACCATTCACTTGATGTTTTGATCCGTCTCCAAGAATAATAAATCTTGATGGATCTACACTCCAAAAGTCATACATTATCCGTCTTGATGTAATGAAGTGTGAAGTTGCTCCTGAATCAATGATTACCTCCTGTGTGTTAGGTGTCGACACTGTACACATGTCTGCATAGATGTAGGCGGTCGAATTAACATGATTCGATCTTTCTTCACCCATCTTTGAGCTTTCTGGCTCTTTGACATAGGACGAACTATTATTGTTCTCCCGTATGCTTTAAGCTTGTTTGTTTCTTGGGGTCTGATAGAAGTCCATCGTTGCATGACCCTTCTTGTATCAATGGATACACTCAATCTTCAGATTTCATTTGTCTCTGTTGGCTCCCTCTACGTGCTTTCTCGATCTTGCTGACTCCCTCTTAGGCTTGAACTGCTTCTTGTCTTCTCCTTGTTGATTTAGAGAGCTTGATCAGAAGCATCCTTGTGATCAAGGTGCTCACGAGCTTCGACTTCTTCTCGAATCTTGATCACTACCTTTTTGAGTGTCATAGCTGGATCCTTTGCTAGCAATGTTCGGGTTGTTTGGAAGGATCTTGGTAAAGCTCTTAACAGATAGGTGAGCTGCTTCTCTGCTGATACTGCATTCTCTGCTCCGGAATTGTGTAATGAAAGGAACAGATCCTTCATCTTTCTGATAAAGGAGGTGAGGTATTTGCTATCCCATTGCAGGTTTGTCAGTTGATCTTCAAGAAGCATGATCTGGTTGCGTGATTTTGTCTGAAATCTTGTGAGTAAAGTATCCCACATCTCTCTTGTATTGGAGAGTGTAGCCAGGTCAAGCGTGAGACTATCTTCGATGGATGATAACAACACGACTACTGCCTTGTCGTCCTTTACTCTTCATTTGCGTAGCTCTTTGCCTATAGTTGTAGGCATCTCTTCGGTGCCATCTACCCAAGGAAATAGTCCTTTTCCCTTTAGTATAAGAGAGGTCTTAACCTTACATGCTAGGAAGTTAGACCCTGATGAGTCAAGGATTGTGCAGATATTTGATTATACACTGCTTATTGAAGCCGTTGCTGTGAACTGTGTTCTCAATTGTTACTGGTTCTTTGTCTTCAATGCTTTGCCTTCTGGATCTGATAGCTTGGTGGCTATATCAGACTATAAGAAGTTCTGACTACCGACTTTGCTACTCTGATACCACTGATGCAAATCAAAGCGAAATGAAATGCGAATGAACTTGGATGGAGTTCAGATATGATTGCTGGTCACTGCCTGCTGTAGAACATAGACAGACGCTGCTGACCTACGTTTAAATTGTCTTCAAACAATCTTTATTCGTCAAGATTGTTCCTGCAAGCATTGGAGTATTTGCTCCTTTGCAATTCATCATCCCGAAATCTTCTAGGATATTCTGGGTATATCTGGACTGATGAAGGTACAATCTCCCTTTTTCATAGTCTCTGTCAATCTGTAAGCCAAGATAGCATCTGGCTTCTTCTAGGTTTGCAATTTTGAAATGTTTTGAGATGTTGCACTTCACCTCAACAATAAGTTCTTCACTTTTGCAGAGTATCAAGGTGTCGTCCACATATACAACTACAATGATGATCTTCCCATCTGTGATTCTCACATAAACATTGGAATTAGCTATCAATGGCTCAAATCCTAAGGATCTCAGGGCTTGATCTTTATTCTTATACCATTGTCGCGCTAATTGCTTCAGACCGTAGATACTCTTGTGCATTATGCATGCATAAGTAGGAAGTGAGTTCGAAATGTACCCTAGAGATTGATCCATGTAGACTTCTTTGTCTAGCTCACCATGTAAGAATGCAGTCTTTTTGTCCACGATGTGAGTCCTTAGATCGTAAGCAGCTGCGTATGCAAACAATAGGCGTAGGGACGAATGTTTCATGACTGGAGAGAAGGTCTTAGCATAGTCGATACCATATTTATGAGAAAAACCGTTCGCTACAAGTCTGGTTTTATACTTTGAAATATTTCCATTCGGTCCATACTTCAGCTTGTATACCCACTTGCATTGTACAGTCTTTCGCTTATCTGGTAATGGCTGCAATGTCCATACCTCATTCTTCTTCATGGATTCCATCTCCTCATTCATGGCTTGGATCCATTTGTCCTTGTCTAGACATTAAATTGCTTTCTTGAATGTTTGTGGTTCTCCACTGAATCTAGAAAACTCTTCAGATGTAGAAGCTGAGCTACCTGGCACAAATCTTGCTAGCGCTCTTTGCTCTCTTGTTGATCTTCTGGGAGATCCTTCTGGTACTGCAATGCTCTTGCCTTTATCTATTCTGCTAGGTCCAAAACCATTTCGGTTTACAAGTGTTATAGCAGTAGGATGGCTTGCAAATCTTTCTTCATCTGATTCGTCGCTTGATCGAGGTGCGACTCAAACATCTTCATCTGATTGTTGGTCCTCTGCTCTCTCTGTCACAATTGGTAGATCATAATATTGTCTTCCAAGAATTTCATAACTGATAGGATCATTGTTGGCCATTGCTATGGTCTCATCAAACTTGACGTCTCTGACTGTCTTCACTGTGTTTGTCTCTGGCATATAAATTCTGTAGTATGATGATTGATTGTCGTATCCTACGAGATATCCTTATCTGCTTTCTCATCAATCTTCTTTCAAAGCTTGTCAGGAACATGTGCATATGCTGCACAGCCAAAGATTCGAATATGAGTCAGATTGGGTTTTCTACCCCACCATAGTTCGTGTGGTGTTGTGTGAGGAACACGAGATTTTCATGTCATGTTCTAAATGTAGGCAGATGTAGCTACTGCTTCAGCCCACAGCACTCTTGGATCCTTCAAATAGGCCATCATGCACCTAGCGACTTCTGTGAGAGTCTTGTTCTTTCTTTCTGCAATACCATTGTGTTGTGGTATATAGGATGTTGTCCTTCTATAAATGATTCCTTGATCATTGCAAAAATCAGTGAATCGGTTTGAGATGTATTCTCCACCTCGATCTGATCTGATTTGCTTCACCTTGTTTCCTGTGCATCTTTCTGCCCAGTTCACATACTCTGTGAACTTGTCAAATGCATCTGATTTATTGTGAATGAAGTAGACTTGGGTGAACTTACTGTAATCATCAATAAAGGTGATATAGTATGTCGAGCCTCCTACTGAGATCACGTCAAAAGGTCCATAGATGTCCGAATGTACTAGCTCCAGAATCTTTGTCGTTTTGTAGGAGTCCTTGACAAAAGGAGTACGTGACATCTTGCCTTTTATACATGCATCACAGGTCATCGAACTTGTTGCATTCGAGATGCTCACCCCCGTGATTGCTCCATGATGGCTTGCTTGATACAATGCCATTGAGTTCATATGGCATAGTCTCTTGTGTCATAGAATATTTGACAAATCATCATGGGTTTGATGTATTTGATCTACAGGTAGGCATACCTTCAAGTGATACAGGTTGGCTTTTCTTCTACCTTGTGTAATCAATGTACTGGTGCTTGCATCAATGGCATTGCATGCTTCATCTGAGAACGTCACATGTATCCCAGCATCTGCTATTCTTGCGACTGATAGCAAGTCCTGCTGTAGTGCAGGTACGAACAGAACGTCTTCGAGTCGTCTGTCTCTGCCGTTCGTGTTGAGCCATAGCGAACCAATACCATTCACTTGATGTTTCAATCCATCTCCAAGAATAATAAATCTTGATGGATCTACACTCCAAAAGTCAAACATTATCCATCTTGATGTAACGAAGTGTGAAGTTGCTCCTGAATCAAGGATTACCTCCTACGTGTCAGGTGTCGACACTGCACACATGTAGGCAGTCGAATTATCATGATTCGATGTCTTCAGAATGGGAAAAAGAAAACATGAAACCATACCTTAAGCTTTCAAATCTTACCCATGAATCATTGTTCTTAGTCTGATCTTTCCATTTGAATAAGTACTCAGAGATGCAACAATTCCTCAATTTCTTGTCCCTATTCATGAATACTAACTCAAATTCCATACACCAAGCTATAAATCTTTCAAATGGGTTGATCTTATCCAAAAAAAAAATTCATCACCTTCATGTAATCCCAATTACATGAAACATTGGGTGGGGTGATTTTACTTTATTTTAGAAATCAAATCCGAAAGCTGAAGGAATTCCATGTCAATTTTTCTTGCAGAAAATAAGGCTTCTTGGTACAAATATTCTTAGAATATTCAAATATTCTAAGATACCACAATTCAGTCATCTAAAATCTCTAGGAGATCCATCAAGTCTCAGATAATCATAACTCAAACCAGAGTACTACAGTTACTCTAATGAGTTAACAGCCCCATTTCTAGCATCATATGCAAGAAATCAGCAACTATCTGTATCTTAATAGATTTATCTATCTCCCATAAATCTGGAGATATAGCCTGAACTTTGCACAGTAGCACTTATAGACTACAATCTATAAGGTAAGGAAATTCCTCATAAGTAAACAATTACTTAATGAAAATGCCTGTGACATCCACACAATCTCAAGTATGTGCTGGAGTAAAGAAATTTAGAGTTCAACCAACAAATCTAAATCCTTGACTCACCCAATTGATCAAAAATTACTCATTATCTTAAGAATTCTCACATTTCCTTATAATCTTCTAATGATTTTTAAGTATCAATTTATGATTCGTCAATCATAAACCTTTAGAATCTTATGATTCGGCAATCATAAAAAAAAGTCAGTAATGAGTATCAAATACTATTACAACCCAGACTTTTTTCCTTAGAATCATAAAATATCTTATACCGAGCAATAGAAACATTACTCCCAATAATCAACTATCAAATAGAGATAACCAATTGGGCTTAGGAAGTCTAAATTCCACTTGATCAATTGAAAACATCAATTGATTCAATCCAATTGTCTTGTTTTTAAAAAATTTCTAAAAAGTAGAGGTTTAAATTAAAAGAGAAATAGCTTTTAAGGATTTCTGATTTGGAATTTATGAGATACCATTGAGGGATCCGGATCTATATCTCATAACCTCTCCAAATACCCTAAATGGGGAGGAGTAGGAGGGCGCATTTTCCTAGGTGTCCTTTGGATTTCAAGCCATATGGAAAAGTAGGTAAGTTACATATTGATAAGGATAGAAGGTAGGTAGCCTAACATTTAATGTTAGCCACTTTCAAGTTGCATTTTTCTTTGTTTACAACATTGGGATCCACCCAAGTGTTTTTCATGTTATGGGAAAGACTTTGTATATGTCCATATTACCTTGCATAATTTCCATCAATTCCTAGGCCCTTTTTTTCTAGGGGTTGCCCATCCCCAATCATAGTGGAGTGTGACACAAAGGGTGATCAGTCCTTTGGTTTCTTCAAGCTTTAAGAAGCTTCTTTAGATTCATTCTTCAGGTACTCTTCTTAGTAACCGCACATACTCTTAGAAAAAGGTTAGAAGTCATACCATCAAATGGTTCATCATTAGATTCTATTTCTAGAATCTGCATATCAAACTGTTAGCATTGCTCTACAGTTTCATTTCTTGTCTTCAGATAATGATACCTGCACTCATAATTCATCAGTTATAATAATAAAAATATGTTTTATACAAAAAGAATGGAAGACTGGATAGCCTTTATTTCTTGGTCAATTTGGTCTATACAATTTTACAGTATCACGGGATGCCAACGGTCCGTCGGGACCATTCGGTCCGGACGCCAGCGGTATGTTGTTGGGACCATTCAGTCCAGGAACTGGTTGTCTTCATATTTGTCATGGCTTGTGGCTCTGAGTGTTCCTTGCATGAACGTAAATGGGTTAAGCTCTTGGGGAACAGGCTGTAACTTGTCAGCTGAGTTGGATGGCTTGCTTGGGTGGAAGTTACCTGTTTATGGTTGTCCGGTCTGGCGTGGTGCCAAGTTGGCTTCCAATACTCGTGACGAAGCTTTGAGTTGGTTAAGTATGATGTAAGTCAGACAACGTGCTTGAAATGAATGTTACTCGTTTGTAATGAAGCTTCGAGTTAGTTAAGTTTGATGTATGTCGGGCAGCTTGCTTGGAGGGAAGTCACCCACATGGGGACCCTCGTTCTATGGCATGGCGCCAGGTTGGATCTCAATGTTGGTTTCTGAACTTCAAGTTGGTTAAGTCTAATAATTGTTGGCGAGTTGGATGCTTGTATGTCAAGTGGGTTTGGACGGCAAGATTTGAAAGCTAGAAAGCTAAGTCGTGGTTCTCGGCTCCCTTTGGGATCTTGCACTACAGTTTGTTACCTATTCCGTGACCAACTTTGGCAACGTTATCGGCCATGTACTTACAACTATGCAGAGTCTCTAATTGGATGGTTCATTCATCTAAATAAATGCTGAGTTGCTGAAAAATATCATACCTAGGAAGGGAATGCCTAAAGATTTTATTGTTGCAGCATTTGTTTATAACAGAACCTTCTTAAGGACATGTTTTGCTGATCTTGGCAACCATGTTGTCGGTCAATTCCATGAGGCCAAAAGAAGGAAAATTGAAAGACAAATTCAGCTTGATGAAAAGTTATCACAAAGGTTACAAAATGCTCCAGAATGATGTATACACATTGTATATATATTCAAGTAAAAGACTTTTTATCTTTTTTGAATATTCGTGATCCATTTTGGAAAGAAATATTTTTTCTCTGATATGTTGCTGATGTCAATTGTTCGCAAGGACGCTTCACATTTGAGCCGGGGGGGGTATGTAATACCCTATTACATTCATATTTTTTGTGAATTATTACTTTTTGATGCAAAACCCCAACGAACTTACTCAAGTCATGAAGATCACTATTTTATATGAAGAAATATCTAATGGAAGTGGCAAAGACAAGGTTATTCAACGACACATTGAAGATAAAGATATGTAAATAAATAAGTCTAAAGGAAGGACTATGTCCCAAAGGGCAGTTATGAAATGACATGAACCTTAATAAGAAGGATAGCCCTAAGAGCAGAACATTCCCAAAGATTCATTTATTGCGCCTCAAGCAAACATTGCAACCTTCCACGTGCTTGCTTCTTATTGGAGCAAAGTCATGTGACAAGGATGCCACGTAGATTTTGAACACTTGTAATTTTCTTATTGGTTACAATTATTTAATTGAATAGAAATAGAAGCGACATATCAGTTGCTAAAGAGTTGCGCACTTTCGCACTCGCTCCCTATATGTACTCCATCTACGCCTCAATACAATTACCGAGTTTTTCAGAAGATCACAAAGAGAGTTTGAGTCTTCAAGTTTTTCCTACCCTCTGCTTTCATAAGCTTTCTGCTTGCTGAGTTCTTCTGTTTCTAACAGTTGGTAAGCCTCATCTTGTCGGATGTGTTTGTGATTGTAACTCTAGTCAGACAATTCCTTAGCCTTGATACTGTCATATGCGAGCAACCATAAATTCATTGCTAAGATTGTCTTAAAACCCATTGGTTATTTGATTGTTTGTGTGATCGAATAATCGATTGCTTGGAACTTAAATGTGATGTTAACATTCGAAATCACTGTTCCATTACACTGACGTATATTTGTACTTATACATCCTAAAGCTTGCTCTGTGTTGTTGTGAATCAATACTTTGGAATTTTCATATGGACACTCGTGCAGTTTAATCCAGTAGTCAATCGTTCTTTTCAAGTATGGCCTTGTAGCTTCCGACAATGCCATCTGATTTCATTTTCTATTTATAAATCCATTTGTAGTCAATGATCTTTCTATCTTCGGGCAGTGGCTCTAGTGTTTGGCCTTGATCTCCATCTTGAGTTGGCAGCAGTGTGAAGATCTCATGGCCTTTTTCTTCCTTCAATCCTAGAAAAGTGGATTCATCGATCTTCACATCTCTACCGACACAATTTTCTCCGAGGTTGGATTGTAGAGCATGTACACGTGTGATCTATTCGAGTATCCGACCATGATTGTTTGCTCTGACTTTACATCAAGCTTGCTTTCTTTTTCCTTTAGTATGTGCTTGTATGTTGCACATCCAAACACACGCACGTATGACAGATTAGGCCTTTTGCATGTCCACATCTCATACAATGTCATGTTTTCAAGGGCTATCATTGTTGATTTGTTCTATAGGTGTACTGCTACAGCGATTGCCTCAGTCCAAAATTGACTTGAAAACTGAGCCTTCGGGGTGTGTTCAAGTTTTCAAGTCAATTGCATCTTTGTCCTTCGGGGTGTGTTCGACCTTCAGGGTGTCCTCGACCTTCGAGATCTCTTCATCCTTCGGGATTTCTTCGGCAAGGTTGCAAGAGTTCACCATTTCAGACAAAATAAAAGCAAATCCAAAAATGACATGCAAGCACAAGAAAATAACATGTGAAGGAGACACTGACAAAAGTGAATCACATAAAAAAGAAACAAGTTAACATACCATCTTTACAAAGAGTTGATATTTGCAAAGCACCATGTGAAACAAAAATTTCATTTATCAAGTTTGAGATTCCACCCTGAGCAGATGACTGAATAGCTATTTCACTTTCTTCCTGCAAGGACTTATTTCATATTGTGTAAGAACATCGTTGTTTCACTATCGATCTGGGTAATCATGTGGTAAGGTGGAAGTATTCAAGAAAGTTCCCGAGTGAGTAGTAGGTTAAGTGATTGGTTGCTATGGTGCTCGTGTTGTGCTGATGTTAGGATCCTAACCGGATTCGTAATGGACGTGGTGGACATGTTGAAGCTTGGTGGATTGTTTTGGACAGTTTTTGAAATTGTGTTTTCTAACACAATCAGGGCATTTGGGATGGTACTTTGTTCTGACCATACAATCAACCATAAAGTGGTCTATTTCACTACAGATGAAGCATATGTTGTTCATTGGCCCTTGTGTGATCGCATAGCCATGTGGTATGGCTAGGACGTCTGGATTTTTTGGATGGTGTTCGTGAAAAGACAAGGATTGTCTAGAGTTGGATGGTTGTTTGTTATTACTCAATTTGACAAAAGGACTCTCTATTAAATGAAAGGGCTTAAAACACTTGATGCAGGATTTTTTTAATGCAAACCAATCTGTCTTATCTTCACAATTGAGGTTAAAAAGCCAGTCATGTGCTTTAGCAATCATGGTCATTGAAAACAATTGAACCATGCCGTCATTGGATGTTTCACCATAAACGTCACACACATTCTCAAAGATTTGCAAGAATCTTTGCGGGTCCGAACTATCATCAAACTTGGGTAGATCTAACTTGGGTGTTGGCTTTTCAAGATGAGTTCCGTGAGTAGTAAACGTGCCCTGAATGTGTGTTTTGGCCTGTGAGGATTGTGCACCATGAAAATGGGCTTTGGTACATGAAGATTCGGCTCTATCAGGTTCTCGACTCTCGAATGGGTTTGTGGACAGCTTGTGTACGTGTGATTTCATTCGGGAGAACCTTTCATCAGACGTAGGGGACACTGTTTCTGGTGGATAATCGTCTGTGGGATCAGTATGGTGTTCCATTGGGTAAGATCGTATTTTTTTGGTTTTTTTGGTTTTTTTTTTGGGGGCTAGTAGCTCAATCTAGGTGGAGACTTAGGATGATAATGGTGTTCCACTGGTGTAAGGTGTAATGTTTTGGTGTTTTTCCTTATTTTTTGTTCTTTTTTTTCTTTTAGCTCTTGGCTCGGTCGAGGTGGAGACTCAGTCGAAATTGGGAGCAAAAGGCTCGGTCGAAATTTAAAAGGTCCTATCCTATCGAGATGGGACTGGAGTTATCTGGTCAAGATGGGATGTCGGGTTGAAGGGCATCCGATCGAGTTTAAAGGCATCTAAATGCAAGAAACAAGAATCAAGAAACTAAAACTAAACTAAACATGTCATGTACTACTAGTACATTAGTGCTTATCAATGCATCAGAATATCCATTGTAAGCTTTGTAGGCCCAAAAGGAGCTATTAGTTTTAAGAACAAGGCGGTTCTCTCTTTAGGCCCTCTAAAGTAATTAATAAGGATAATAGGCCAACAAGGGCCCAATCTAGTTTAAATAATACTTAACAAGGGCTAACTATCCCTCAAGATAGTTAAGTTAAGTTAAGTGAGAGCATTGTCTATAACTAGGCAAGAGACATCATTTTGTGAATCTTTTGGCTCATTTGCAAGTGAGAGCTTCTAGCTTCCTTGTGAATGTGAGCCATAGGGATCTCCATTGCTAGGTCTCATGTGCCCTATCTACATGAATCAATGCTCATTTACATTGCTTTATACTCTTCTTTTCATTGCTAATGTGATTCCATTAAGATCTCCATGTTTCTAGCTTTCTACTGATATGTTATCTTGAATGCTTTGTACTTTTCTTGCTCTTAGCTTTACTTCCATTGTAATTGCTATTTGCTTAGATTTGGCACATGACATTTCTTGGTATCAGAGCATAGATCCATGATTCATGATGATTCTATGAGAATTACATTATATTTGATAAGTTTATTATTTTTGTAACTTTCTTTTTGCTAATTTTTAACTTTGAATTTTTTAGTTCTGTTCAGACAAACTTTTGACATTCAATTTTGTTTTCGATTTCTAATTTGATTCAATAGATTTGTAGAGCTTTGTTTCAGCTTTAATTTTCACCAATTTGCAAGGCATTTGGATAAGAGATGCAAAAGTTATTGCACTTTTCCCAAAAGCTATCAAAATAGGTGACTAGAATTTTGCTTTCACTTGATTTGAATTTTTCAAATTTGATCTGAGCTTTTATTTGTAGTTTCTTTCCATAGGATTTTAGAGCATTGTCTTAGCTTTGATCTGATCCATATGGCAGGTCATTTGTATTAAAGTTATGACAAATCTTGATTTGTAGCTCTAGTTTTGTTAGATTTCTTTCTTCAAAATTTTCAGTGCTGTTCTGTTGTTAATTTGACCAGTCAAATCACATTCAATCATTGATCTTATACATAGCCTGAAAGAGCTTGTTGTTAGCATTTCAGAGGTACTAAGTTTGTTTCATTTAGATCAAAATTGAGAAAGTTATAATCAAATTTGTGAAGATGGGTCAGAATTGCCAGAATTTATAAAAAAAAAATTGTGAATTTTTTCCAAGTGAGAGAGAATCACTTCAATATTTCAGCTTTGAAGTTTTTTGTCTGTTATAAATTTTTTTCGAATTTTTCATTTTGAAGTTTTATGAAAAAAAACCAAACCTAACCCTAACTACCTACAGCCTTAACCCTAAACCCTACACTAACCTAAACCTAAACATACTTTACTTCCTACGCTACCCCCGCTCTGTCTCTACATCCCTCCCGAAATGAACGCACTCGTGTTTTGGAAGAATATCCTTCTTAGATGACTGAACAAATTCATCCAAATCAGAGAAAAGATCAACATCGCCCTGCTTATGTGATCCTCACTGTCCATAGGGCCACCAGTTGTAAACAATTCTTAAGCCACATCAAGAATCAGCATGCGTTGACTAACATCCACATGAGGAGAGAACAACTCTTTCATAAGAACCATTGCTGTGGCCAAAGGCGAACAGACTAGTAAAGTCACAAGAGCCTGTTGCCTCTTTTGTTCAGCTGATCCCTCAGAGAGATTAGCTCTTGAAGAAGATGATCCAGATGCTATTGTGAATCTGGCAGCAATCACCTACAACAGTGGATAGTATGGAGGCTACATTCTGCCATCCATCGCATTTCAGAGTCTTATTTTGAGCACCTAAGCGCAATACCTGTACTGTTTTCTGGTGGACCTGAGCGCATTTTCACACGTTCATTCACACTTCCTGTGGCACAACCAGGCGCGATCCTAGTGCCATCTCTCAACTCACAGCTGCTACCAATGAACCACTAATCTCAGAGGCAGAATGGATTTGCAGACCCTCGTACTTCTAGTTTGCAGGTAATTGCAATTTTTGTGGCAGTGGTCAACCGCACTTCTGCTGGTTCTGAAGGACAGTCCAGTGGCTACCATTAATTCATCATTATTCCTCTGAAGGTCCACTGATATACAAAGAATCTACAAGCGGTTCAAGCAGAATCATCGCCTTGTTTCTGAAAATCTTTACGCAATCCTCAGCCATCCTCCGTCAGTTGACATCCTCTCTCCTCTCTCTCTCCGTCGGTCACGTACCCGACGTCGGGTAGCCAACCCCCTTCCTCTCTCTCTCTCTCTCTCTCTCTCTCTCTCTCTCTCTCTCTCTCCGTCGGTCACATCCTCTTTCTCTCTAAATTCCGTCGGTTACACCAGAAGAGCAACCTATATATATAAAAAAATTTGCCAACAATTTTCAGATTTTTGACGGTTTTTTTATTCTTCTACGAGCACAGGAATGTTTCATGGATTCCAAAAAAATATTTTGATTTTTCTTTAACCCCTTTTTTTTTAAGTTGTTAAATTCAATTTTGTTTTTATATTCTATAACTCCACATAGTGTGAGCTCAGATCCCAGTGTTATAAAAACAAAAAGTGATCAGAAAGATGAGCCTAACACTGCTAAGTTATTAAAATTGTGTCATTATTACTTTTCAAATGTTTTTTTTCTTTTCTTGAGTCAATTTTTGTTGTGTTTTCATTAGAAATTTTTCAAATCTTCATATCATCTCCGTTTTAAATCGGATTCAAACGCTGTAAAAAGCAAAATTGTTTGTATTGACAAGTTGAACAAAACTGCTACTTCATTTTAATTTGTTACACTTTCCATTCACAGCCACTTTATTCTTCGAGGACTCAAAATCTTTAAGTTAGTGGAGAAGAGCAATTTTACCAGCTTGTAAAATATCATTCTGAATAAATCTCAGACGGTGAATTCATAGTCCGCAAGTCTTCACTAGTCATTAATGATAGACCGTTATAGTCAAAACATTCAATTTCCATCTATTGATGAAATACAATCTGAAATTGTACGTTACAGCCTTGTATTTGACGGACAACCAAGTTCAATCAGCATTGATGATTGGTTGATTGAATTAGAAGCTTATTTTTGTCATCGCCAATATTCTGAAGAAGATAAAATCTATTTCGCTTCATTGTGCTTTCAAGGACAAGTTAGAACATGGTGGGATACTCAAGCACATTTGAGCACAAAGCTTTGGAGTCAATTCAAAATTGCTTTCATCGATAGTATTACCTGGTTTTATGAGAAATGATTCGAATCTCTCAAACAAACTCGTTCTATACAACAATTTAATCAGCAATTCTTGGCATTGGTTCAGAAGACAAAATTTAAGTATAGAAAATGTTTGAACTACTATGTGGGTTTTTTTCAAACGCCTATAAAGAATGTGCTTCAACCATCTCTTTCCAAATCCATTTATGCCGCTAGTTTTATGGATTTGCGCAATATGATGGATCGTGCACTTGTTCTAAGCACTTATCTACAAACCATATCAATGAATGGTGGAAAGTCACCGCTCAACGGAAACCTTATTATTACAACCAACGACTGTCTGAATACGTTAGTCCTACCTTTGATGGAAGCATTCACTCCGTTAATGTAGACAGTTGGCTAGAAGGTTTGGATTATAACTTCTACTATAGTGGAGGTATTGATGACAGTAATATGGTTTTCTTTGCCTCATCGGGTTTCCAAGGACGTGTTCAGTCATGGTGGAACATCATTCACAACTTCCTTCCTGAGAACTGGTTAACTTTCAAAAGAGTTTGTAGACATATCTTCAATCGATCTAACTTCATCCAATGGTGTTCTTTGGACCAGACAACTACAGTTGCTGAGTACAATAGAGAATTCCAACAAATGGTCCCAGTATTCGATTATGGAGAAGAATATCGGAGCATTGTAGAAAACTATCTACAAACTACTTATCTCCAGCTTGGGTTCCGATTAAGGGAAACTATGGAATATGTTTTAAAGTATGAGCAACAAGAACAAAGGCTTAAGTTGGAAGCTGAAAGGAAAGAACAACAATTCAGATGGTTTGAGAAAATGAAGATGCGGACTCAGAAAGTGAGTGTATACACTAAAGCATCAATGGATCGACAACTGCATGTGAATGAAAGGGAAGAAACTTTTGAAGATGAAGATGATCCCATCAATGAGCCTGATGAGCAAAGTGAAAATGACGAAGTGGATGAGCAAAGCGAGGACAATGAGTCAGATGAGCAAAGCTGAAGCTAACAAAACGACTTCACTTCGACAGCTTTGGATTTGTAAAGAGACAATAATTATTTTTTGGACGACACATCCTCAATCATGACTACTTAACCAAGGCGATCAAATTGATCAGACAAGCGTCTCTATTTTTGAGGACAAAAATGTCTAAGTAGGGGGAGTGTCATGTACTTTTAGTACATCAGTGCTTTTCAAGGCAATATAATATCCATTGTAAGCTTTGTAGGCCGAAAAGGAGCTATTAGCCTTAAGTGTTGAATTTCACACGTGTGGATTGTCCACAACATGTACTTGTGATCTCCTAAGGTGTGTAGATGCACCAAGATTAAGATTAGATTGAGATTCAAGATCAATCTTAGATCCTATGGCAAAAACACACTACTACATGCATTCAAACACTTCCAACTCTCACTCACATGTGTGGGAAGTATTAAAAAAAATAATCTAAGTAAAAACAAGCTGCTCTCCTCGGGTAGAGAGAGAAAAAGCATCATGAGCTCTCGGGTAGAGAGAGAAAGCTAGAAATCCAATAACTCACAAAATCCATAAAATCACCAAATCAATTAGCTTCAAAATGAGGAGTACAATGATACTATTAGATCCACGAGCTACCACTATGCTTAACTATGATTGGACCATACTTTGTCACCTCTTGATTCTATTGGACCATTGATCCATGCACCTCTTAATTCTACTGGACTATATTCAAGCACACCTCAATTTCCTATTGGACCTCACAAGGTTCCACCTCTAAATCCTATTGGACCTCTCGAAATTCATCAAACAAAAGCATTACACTTGTCTACACTCTAATTGGCACGTGTTTAGCCTCTTACTCTATTTTGGCTCAATAGTGGCATTACAAATGGAAATGCATAATTTGCCATCTATGCCAAATTTATTCCTATCAACATCCTACACCTAGATGCTTGATGTAAAAAACATAAGACCCCTATATCTAGCATAGATAATCTTTTTCAATTCTTCACACTCCTCCTAAAAACTTATCTATGAAGATTTGAGCATTGATCTTGATATAACTCCAAGATTAGATCTATGCTTGATGAAAGCACTTTTGCTCAAAGGCTTGGTGAGTAGATTGGCAATACAAGAGGACAAGTTGACATGCTCCAAATAGATTTCTCCTCCAATAAGCTTTTCTCTCACAAAATGGTGTGCCACTTCTATGTGCTTGCTTCTTGCATGAAATATGGGATTATTGGCAAGAGCTTGGGGCAAGATGTTATCACACTTGATCATTGGTAGATCATCCTCCTTGATGCACTTTAGCTCCATTAATAACCTCTTGATCCAAAGCACCTCTTTGGTAGTTGTAGTGAGTGCTTTGTACTCGGCCTCACATGAAGAGAGAGATATAGTATCTTGCTTTTTGGAAAGCCAAGATATTAGATTGCCTCCAAGAAAGATAGTGTATGCACTAATAGACTTTCGATCCATCTTGTCACTTGCAAAGTCCGAATCCGAGTAGCCAACAATGGATAGATCTTCACTTTTATAGAGTAGACCATAATCACAAGATGAAGATACATATCTTACAATCCTCTTGGCCATCTTCCAATGATGGATCTTAGGATCTTGCATAACTTGACTCAATTTGTGCACACAAAAACTTAGATCGGGCCTAGTAATGGTAAGTCAAATCAAGGAGCCTACAAGACTCCTAAAAAGTGTGATGTCCTCAAAGGATATTTCATCACCTTTATTGGGATCTTTTACAATTTGCTCCATTGGAGTATCTATGCTCTTAGAATTTTCCATATGGAATTTTTTCAACATAGAGTGAGCATATCTAGATTGGCATATAAAGACATGATTTTCATAAAAATCAATTTCTAGGCCTCAAGATGTAATGTATCTCTCCTAGATCTTGCATTTTAAACTCACATCCAAGTGCTAGCTTGGTTTCATCAACTAGCTTGATACAACTTCCACAAAGAATAATGTCATCAACATAAATTAGAAGAATGACAATATTGCTATCAACAAACTTTAGATACATGGAAGGATCATAGTCACTAAGAGTAAATCCTAGTGAGATAAGAAAAGAATTAAGTCTTGAATACCATGATCTTGGTGCTTGCTTGAGTTCATAAAGACTTTTGAAGAGCAAGCACACTTTGGACTCATCCTTGATGAATCCTTGAGGTTGTTCCATATAGATCTCCTCCTCAAGATAACCATTTAGAAAAGCATTGGATACATCTAATTGGAACACCTTCCACTTGAAAAAACAAGCAAGAGAAATAAGAATTCTTATTGTCACCATCTTTGCAACGGGTGCAAAGGTCTCCTCATAATCGAGACCATGGATTTGAGCAAATCCTTTGGCACATAATCTTGCTTTATGCTTGTTGATGGTGCCATCATGATTGAACTTGATCCGAAATACCCACTTGCAACTAATCACATGCTTGTTGGATGGAGGATCCACAAGCTCCCAACTATTGTTGGTGATCAATGCATCATACTCTTGCTTCATGGCATCATACCACTCCTTGGTATTGAGGGCCTCTTGTACATTCTTTGGCTCTTCATGAGAGACATAAAAAACATAATTAGTGGAATCAAGATCCACTTGTTTGCCTTTTCAACATATGAGAGCCTCTTAGGCTCGGATCTATCTCTCATGGATCTTCTTGGTGAAAAAATCCGAGGAGAGTCTTCTTCAAATCTCGACCCCATCACATCATGATTGTCTTCAAAATCAATAATTGATGATGCATCCATAGATTTCTTGATCTCGGCCTCTTCAAAAGATGAGTGTTGATCTTCATGAAAGACGACATCTCTTCTTTCAATAACTTGAGAAGTAGAGAGTATAAAGACTCTATAGGCCTTCTTGGTGGATGAGTATCCAACCATGATCCCTTTGCATGCACTAGGATCTTCCTTCTTCCTTTTTTCCAAGGGAATATGGACAAAGCATAAGCATCCAAAAACTCTAAGGTGATCAACCTTAGGCTTCTTCAAAAATAAGATTTCATATGGTGACTTTCCTTCAAGAGTTATATGTGGGAGCCTATTGCAAAGATAATTTGCACAACTAATGGCTTCTCTCCAAAAATCTTTGGGCAAAGATGCCTCAATTCTCATAGATTTTGCACATTCACATAGATATCTATTCTTTCTCTCGGCCACTCCATTTTGAGATGGAGAGTAGGCACAAGAGAACTATCTTTTAATGCCTTCAAGCTAACAAAAATCTTGAAATTTATTGGAGATATATTCACCACCTCCATCACTTCTAAGAGCTTTAATTTTGAATGAGAATTGCTTCTCTACATAAGCTTTGAAAATAAGGAAATGATCAAACACCATAGATTTAGAAGCAAGAAGATATATCCAAGTGAATCTTGTGTAATCATCAATGAAAGTAACAAAACAAGTGGCTCCTCCCTTGCTTGTAGTTGATGAGAAATGCACATCCAAGTGGATTAACTCCAAAGGATTCTTGCTTTTGATAGAAGATCTTGTAAATGGATTTTTGTGAGATTTAGCAATAGCACAAACCTCACAAGGCTTGATCTTCTTGGAGAGTGACTTTGGCAAGCCAATAGCTTTGGCTTCTTTGATCATAGAGAGCATGGATCTGTAGTTGGGATGTCCCAACCTCCTATGCCATCATTCCTCCATAGAGAGCTTGTTCACAAGAGCAACATTACAAGCATTCACATACTCATTTGGATCTAGTTTATAGATGCCACCAAATCTAGATCCTAATGCAAGTATCTCATCATTCTTCTTGATAGTGCAAGTATCAACATTGAATTTTACATCAAGGCCATTATCAAGCAATTGGCCAACACTAATAAGATTCTTGGTAAGCTTAGGTACATAAAGAACTTTAGAGAGAGAAAAAACTTTAGAGGATGCAATCTTCAAGGGAATGTTCCCTATGCCTTCAATAGGACATTCAAAATCATTTGCAGTGTATATTGATTTCTTGACTCCATCATAAGGTGCAATAGAAGAGAAAGAGTCCTTGGAGCTACACATATGTGAAGAGGCTCCACTATCAATATACCATAGGCCGTCCTTCTTGAAAGGAGTAGATGAGAAACTAGAGACCATAAGAGATCCCTCTCCATCACTTGCAATAGTGTCTTCCTTCTCATTGGTAATGTTGGATTGCTTGAGTTGATTCTTCTTCTTGAAGCAATTGGTGGCATAATGACCTTTCTTGCCACAATTAAAGCACTTGATCTTCTTCTTCTTGAGCTTGGATGATGAAGCATTAGAGGAATCATCTTCCTCCTCATCTTTGTTTTTGGATTTGACTTTGTCCTTGCTTGAGGATTGGTGATGTTGGTTCTTGCTCCTCCCTTTGTGCTTATCCTTGGCAAAGAGAGCTTTGCCATCATTATGAGTGAGAGAAAGCTTGTCAAGAGCTTGTACTCTTGTCTTGATTATTTCGAAATTAGCACCCTTTGGAGAGCCTCCAAACTTGGTAGCTCCTCCTTAATGGCATAGGATTGGACAAGGTTATCAAATTTACTTCTCAAGCCATTGAGAATGACTTGAACTAGCTCATTTTGATTGATGGAATCACCAATACAAGCAAGTTCTCTATGAATATCTTTTACTCTCAAAACATAACTAGATGCACTCTCATCACTCTTTTGGCTACTTTGAAAGATTTGATTCCTAAGAGTGAGAAGCCTAGAGGTATTCTTAGACCTCATAGATAGTCTTGAGACAATCCAAGCTTCTTTGGCTGTTGTACAAGTACCTATCTCCCTCAATATCTCATTAGAGACATTCATCTTAATGTAGTGGAGAGCCATCCTAGCTCTCTTTTTGTATTTTTGAACCTCTTGAAGAACTTGTGGTTCTTCTTCAAGGCCAAGAACTATGTCCATCATGTCTTGAAGGATCAAGATGGACTCCATCCTCATTTTCCAATTTGAATAGTTTGAAGTGGACAACCTTTCACTTGGTTCCAACAAGGATGAACCCATTGAAGACATTTGAAGTGAAGAAAACTCAAATGATGAACAATAAATTTTGCTACACACTCTCAATAGGATCCAATAATAGAGTACTATCTCCTCCTATGAAAGATCTTGCAACTATTTGTGAATTGATTCTCACTAGCTACACAAATCTCTCTAAAACAAGATCTATTTCACATCAAATGATGGAGTATAGGCAAAGTTAGGATCAAAAACTCTTAGCACATGTGAAGTACTCTAAGAAACCAAATTTGACTCAAATACAATGATATTTCATGAAACAAAATGGCTAAGATCTCAAAATAGTGCCTAGATCAAATATAGATGAGATTGCCAAGCATACAACTGTGATTTTGGATCACCCAAGCAATCTCTTGACCAAACCAAATGTGTCCACCCAGGTCTAGGTGCCCTACCTAACCCTCTTCAAAAGCTTATAAATTTTGATTGGCTCAACCAAATGGAATGAAACTGATTGCATCAGAAACTAGACAAAAATAGCTTCAAAACAAGCTATCAAGCAAGATAAATGGATCAAGCATGAGAGAGAACTTCCAAACTAAATTTGGATGTTCCTCACACGTGTCTGAGCGCCTGATTCTGTACAGTACCAGGTCAGACCCAATCAATGTCCTTTTGATCTCTTTTGATCCAAAATTGAACAAGATAGCTAGGAAAATGGGCCTTGACAATTTCTAGCTCAAGATTGATGAAAACTTTTCACTTAGGTGGATCAAAATGCATGGTAACCTTAGGTAGGCTCTGATACCATGTTGAATTTCACACGTGTGGATTGTTCACAACATGTACTTGTGATCTCCTAAGGTGTGTAGATGCACCAAGATTAAGATTAGATTGAGATTCAAGATCAATCTTAGATCCTATGGCAAAAACACACTAGTACATGCATTCAAACACTTCCAACTCTCACTCACACGTGTGGGAAGTATTAAGAAAATAATCTAAGTAAAAACAAGCTGCTCTCCTCGGGTAGAGAGAGAAAAAGAGCATCATGAGCTCTCGGGTAGAGAGAGAAAGCTAGAAATCCAATAACTCACAAAATACATAAAATCACCAAATCAATTAGCTTCAAAATGAGGAGTACAATGATACTAGTAGATCCACGAGCTACCACTATGCTTAACTATGATTGGACCATACTTTGTCACTTCTTGATCCTATTGGACCATTGATCCATGCACCTCTTAATTCTATTGGACTATATTCAAGCACACCTCAATTTCCTATTGGGCCTCACAAGGTTCCACCTCTAAATCCTATTGGACCTCTCGAAATTCATCAAACAAAAGCATTACACTTGTCTACACTCTAATTGGCACGTGTTTAGCCTCTTACTCTATTTTGGCTCAATAGTGGCATTACAAGTGGAAATGCATAATTTGCCATCTATGCCAATTTTATTCCTATCAACATCCTACACCTAGATGCTTGATGTAAAAAACATAAGACCCCTATATCTAACATAGATAATCTTTTTTAGTTCTTCACATTAAGAACAAGGCGGTTCCCTCTTTAGGCCCTCCAAAGTAATTAATAAGGATAATAGGCCAACAAGGGCCCAACGTAGCCTAAATAATGCTTAACAAGGGCTAACTATCCCTCAAGATAGTTATGTTTAGTTAAGTAAGAGCATTGTCTATAACTAGGCAAGAGACATCATTTTGTGAATCTTTTGGCTCATTTGCAAGTGAGAGCTTCTAGCTTCCTTGTGAATGTGAGCCATAGGGATCTCCATTGCTAGGTCTCATGTGCCTTACCCACATGAATCAATGCTCCATTTCCATTGATTGTACTCTTTCTTTCATTGCTAATGTGATTCCATTGTGATCTCCATGTTTCTAGCTTTCTATCGATATGCTATCTTGAATGCTACGTACTTTTCTTGATAGTAGCTTTACTTCTTTTGTAATTGCTATTTGCTTGAGATTTGGCACATGACATAGATAATTGAACATCCTTTAAGTTTCACTTCGACCATCAAAGTCCGGAACTTGACCTACATCAATGCCTTAATCTGGTCAATGAACAAGCAACTATGGATCGTCAGATTGGAAATATTGATATGCTTGAAGAAAGTCAATCAAGGCATTCACCAAACTTTTAGATTGAGGACTATATGACACCAATATTCCATGATTTGAAATTGAGTGGTTATTATAAGGATCTGATCTACGAACCATGTCAAATTGATATGGGAGCTTTTGAGAATAATATTATTTTTGACAATGATCTAAGGGAGTATGAGGTATTCAACATGGATACTTGTAGAAATGAGGAGATTTCATTAATCCATGGAAATCGACTTGTATCAATACTTTGGATTATTGTTCAATGCCTCATGGATCCATTAGTCAAGAGTTTCAAGTGGCTTCCGTTGCTATGGATTCTCTAGAACTCAATTGCCAATATCTAATTCACGCACTTATCCTGAATGTATGGACTTGAATAATGATTGGAAATATTCTCTCAATCAACCAACACTCTATAGGAAACTGATTAAAAAATATGCCATCAATTTATATCAGTTTCTCTGGAGAGGTCTACATTGCTCAGTGGACTCTAATGTAATCAATCATCAATTGAGTAATGTCAACAATGATTGTTCATCAATGGTTATTTGGAACAAACAAGACATCAAATCCCTGGTTCAACTTTGGATTAGGATTGATGCTTCAACGATTTATATGGGCAACTGCAAATTGTATATTTCGAAACGAGAGTCCATTTTTGAGGTCAATCAGGTCAAATATTTACAACCACCTATGAATGAGGTATTGACCAAATTTGAAGAAATATATTTTGGTCAACAGTATGCCTAGAGATATGCTTCATCATACGACAAAGTGTCAATATTCATGTCGAGTAATTCATATGGAGCATTTATATATGAACAACAATTCATGACTACCATTGCTCATGGAAGAATTATAATGTTTTTCATCAAGTTGGTTAAACAACATGGATTGCCAGCTACGGTAGAAGAACCAGATGCAACACAAAACCAAGAATCCAAGGGAATTGGATAAGCATCCAATTTGTTATGATGTCGAGTAAGCAGACAAAAGAGGATATTGTGGTGATGCACTCTGTCCATTTCATACAGATTGGTTGCCAACAAGCAATATGGTGCTTCATCAAACTCTTCTTCGACCATCAATTTTCCTCCATGGGAACAAGGATTACAGTCTAAAGCTAACAAAATGGATTCAATTCAACAGCTTTGGATTTGTAATGAGACAATAATTTTGTGGACGGCACATTCTCATCAATCCTGACTACTTAACCAATGCGATCCAGCTGATCAGACAAACGTCTTCATTTTTTAGGACAAAAATGTTTAAGTAGGGGGAGTGTCATGTACTACTAGTACATTAGTGCTTATCAATGCATCAGAATATCCATTGTAAGCTATGTAGGCCCAAAAGGAGCTATTAGCCTTAAGAACAAGGTGGTTCTCTCTTTAGGCCCTCTAAAGTAATTAATAAGGATAATAGGCCAACAAGGGCCCAATCTAGTTTAAATAATATTTAACAAGGGCTAACTATCCCTCAAGATAGTTAAGTAAAGTTAAGTGAGAGCATTATCTATAACTAGGCAAGAGACATCATTTTGTGAATCTTTTGGCTCATTTGCAAGTGAGAGCTTCTAACTTCCTTGTGAATGTGAGCCATAGGGATCTCCATTGCTAGGTCTCATGTGCCCTATCTACATGAATCCATGCTCATTTACATTGCCTTGTACTCTTCTTTTTATTGCTAATGTGATTCCATTAAGATCTCCATGTTTTTAGCTTTCTATTGATATGTTATCTTGAATTGTTTGTACTTTTCTTGCTCTTAGCTTTACTTCCATTGTAATTGCTATTTGCTTAGATTTGACACATGACAAAACAACATTTCAGAATCCAAGAATCAAGAAACACACATTTCTTGATTCTTGGACACCCCAAGAACATCAAGAACTGGAATGTAAGAAAATATGCAAGATCTACACCACAAATCTAGCCTATTTAGTTTACTCGAATGCTAATTCCTACATTAATCCACAAAAGACAGGAAATCTAATCCACACTTCTTTAATCCACAACTACAATCCACAACCACACACAAAGGGATGGAAGGGCAAGATCATTAATGTATCACTCAAGAAACAAGAATGATCAAGGAGCTCAAGGATGCATCAAACTCGTGGAAGCTATTCTCATTTAAGCATGGAGTAGATACATTACACAAAAAGCTCCCATCTACAAAGGGGGAGTCTCTTAGATAAGCAAGAGAGCTCCTTAGGTGGCATCCTAGTGGCATTTCCACATTACACAAATTACAAGTGAAATTATCCTCTCCACTAGAGGTCACCATCAAGCTCACTCTACTTTTCTAAGAAATACTAGTTCCTACACGGTCATTCCATCTTTCAGGATTCACCATGAGCTCTCATACTCGGCTGTCAGCCTTCGTTCATCTCATCTTCTCAGATACCTCCTCGGTCTAAGGTGAGAAGTGCTCTTGGGTAGCTCTACCCAAGTATCTTGGGGATTCAACTAAATCAGCCAACAATACGTAAACTCATCCCTCTAAGTGTCATCTCCATTTTGATCTTCCTGCAAAATATGCCCGAATGTCAAAAAAGACTATGAAAGGATCCAAATTGTCAGCTCTCAAAATCATGCATCATAGGATGGAGGACAAAAAAAATTGTGATCTATGGGCTAATGGAAGTTTATATCCAATATATCCAAGCTCAATGCAATATCCTAACTTTGAATCAATCACACAACTCATAGTGTTTGTGTGAAAGACAAAATGGTCTAATGGTTATTGTGGGGTGTGATTTTTTGGCGATCATTTCTCGGCGAGCATTTCATGGTATAGTCTTACTATTTGGATTTAGAAACGAAGGTGTGGCATTTAGTTTGCTATCTGTCCTCGTCGTATTTAACACTTTTAAATATTATTTATTAATTTTGCTAATATGTTTAGGGGCAATGGTACCAAGGATTTTTATTAATGCTGAAAAGAAGAAGCCCTTTGGACTCTATCTTTTTGTTTATTACATAGCTAACCTCATAGGAAATTGCCATTTTACTAGCATGCAATGTCCTTTACTCTAGGATGATACTTCTTTCCACACTTTTACATTACAAAGGGATGTCTATTTGCCTCCACTTGAGAGCATAAATACGCTAGTTTCCAAAAATTGTCATCTAGTTTGTCAAAACATACAATCATAGAGCATATGTGATCCGTAGCGATCATATCAATGGTGATAATGAGATCATGGTACTTGGGAAAATCTTCTCTCCAAAGGCTTGATTTTGTTCATCAATATAGAATAGACTGTAGATTCATTCGTTCAAATGTAGGATCTCTAATCATCAAATGATGTGATTGTGTGAAACTATTGTCAGCTATTCTTTGTTCAATATACATTGAGGATGAGTACAATACATTGCTGTATGTCAATGTGGCAAATATCAAGCCAGGAAGGCCTTGAAAATTTCAAGCACCACCAATTGCTATTTCATCTAAACCCGCTAAACCACCAACTTTTTATAGACAATGAGCACACTGGGAAATGCCATTGTTAGAAGGGGGGGGTTTAAGAGCATGATCACATAATTGTATTGTTAGTTGGAGTCTTTGCAAGTACAAATTTTAGATTTAGCAATTGCTCCTTGAACCATTGCCTATGGTTTTGCAATTTGTCTCAATAGCTTCGATTGTTCTCGCATTTGTGTCAATTTATTCCACCCTTTCTGTTTTGGATTAGTAGTAATTTCATCTAATTGTACGCATCAAAAGAGAATGTCTACCACCATCAACCCATGCTCATGAATACAAAATGCCTAAAAGACCTCCTGGGGTTTGGTGTCGGCGCTAACCCCTAGAGGCCTTTCAGGCTTGAATTTCTTTTGCATTTTGGAGCTATCTTGGAATGTCGAAATGGGTCTAGTGCCGGCGTGTGGACCCAATCCGGCTTTCCAAGACAATGTCTAGCCTTCCAGATCCATTGTCTTTTTACAGACAATGCAAGTCTGAAAGGCGTCCAGGGGTCTAGCGCCTTTCAAATTTCAAAGACCCTGAACCCAGATTTTTTTTATGGGGCATGTAGGAGCAGTGTCTCATTGTAGCGCCCAAGCACTAGGAATAGCCAGCATTGCCCTTATGGATATAGTACTTTTCAAATAAAAAAAACTCAATGATTGTTGTATTGGACAAAAGTTGGAGAGAGGAACTTTGTGTTCTTGGACGTAGTGCTAGCAAAGAACTGCACAAACTTGGACATTGTTCTATTGTCTAAGGTATTTTTATCACGATGTTTGTGCAATGTGAGTCTATTCATCAAGCACCCGCTCTTCTATCTTTAGTTTGTTGAACTTTAATTTGCACATCTTTTTATTTATTGTTTGTACCCAAAAAAAAATCACCTAGACATGGTTGTTGCAATATCCACAATTTTTTCTATTCCAACTAGGACACCATGGGTGGGATTCAATATTAAATACAGTTCGTATTTTTATATATTGGTTGTGCTTGTAACGTTATAGATTGATCAGCAGGTCCAGCTCCAATATCTTGACTATGTGTTACCGCTAATACATAAATCTTGCTCTGGACTTATCAAAATGACCATGCAATACTTGTTGATGAGTCTATGTGTAAGGTACTCAGCATCTGTTGTTCATATAGTTGTATCAAAAAACACATCATACATACTAGATTCAAAGGATCAATTTTTTTGAAACTCGAAGTTATCTTCTGAATCAAGAACTGAGTATGCCTTGTATCAACTAATTAAAAAGGTAGCATATTAAAATCATAAAGTTTTGAATTGATCGAAGATATGTGTGATGTATATACAATTTCAAACTTATTCTTTTAATATGCCAATAATCAATCCTGGCAGTTTTATCCATCACTTCACCAAGTCTTGTCGCAAGTCAAAAACCCACATTAGGGGAGTTTTGAGCTCCAAAAAGACCCTTTAAGAATTTGTGCAAGATGTCTTTTATATTAATAAAATATTATAACACTAATACTTTTGACTTGCCATAACTTTTTAATCATATCTCAGAAGTATGTCATGTAACATATCATTGGAAAGCCCTTGTTGAGCGCTTTCCAATGCACCAAACTCCGCTAAATTTGGACTTGCCACTAAAAATTTATGCCATTTTTAGTGTGGAATCAAAATGGGGACTCAAAAAGTTACGTTACGTAGATTTCAAATTTGAGTGTTTTGATTGGTCCATGTGTAAGAAAAATTTAAGAAAAAATATAAAAAGAATCTTAACAAAGGGTCTTTTTTGGATTTAGAACTCCTCTAATGTTTTTTTTATTGAGAAAAGAGATTTGATATCGACGAATCATTTATAATTGCAATATTTGAAATATGAACAGTTTGTTACATCGTTAATATTGATAGTATTCAATCCCACCAAAAATAATATTCTGAAAGGATTTGTAATGAGGCTGCTAGTTGTTGATCAACCAAGTTTTTTCCCTTTGCCAGCGTTAATGAATTGGAAATATTCATATACCTGATGAGGACTAGCCAAATAACCCCACTGAACATCAATAGTTCTTCCGGGTCTTTGAAATTTGATATACACTAGGCAACATCACTTTTTGGACATCGAATCCATAAATAAATTCCACGTCATCATAACTATCAAAATAAGTTACGACATATAAAAAGAGTTGCACTGTAATATATGCACAATATTTCTTTTTTTTGGAAAGAACAAATTTGTTATAATATATAATTGTGTAGTCTTGTTTTCTTTGAATGGTCTATCTCTTTACAACAATACCTTCCAATTAAACTATGTCACAAAATGTTTTCTCATTCGTAGTTTGGTTGCTCTTACTTGGTCCTTTGGGTTGTTTTCTCTATTTAATTGACACACAATGTGTGACGGATGGAATTCTACTGCCTGTGCTTTGTTTGTAAAAAATATTCTCTTTTTCCCTCGAAAGGACTCCAAACTGAATGGGTTTACATATCTTCCTGGAATTGTTTTCTCATCAGCAAATATATATGACAAATCAAGGATCATCGACTACTATTTGGTATGGATGACATTCCATTCATATCATTATTTGAGAGTGTTGTCAGTTTTGTGATCATAACTACTTACATTAATCTGTACAACCTGATCAATCACTAGTGATATCTTGCATTACTGCATTCGAGTTGTTGATAATGCCTTGTAGTTATGAAACCGGGGTACTCCATGGCTCCATGGCTCAAGCTTGGTTTATTGCTATTGGATGATGTGGACCAGACAATCACGAGCACATTCTTGAAATTCAATACGAAACAAGTATTTCTTATTTATCATGAATAGCAATGCTTTATGTCCATTCAAATTGCAAAGATAAAGTTGTCCAGTTTTTTTTAAAATACTTTTTATGATCTTATTCCATAATATTGTAGATGTTATTTTGCCGCATTGTAGAATGTAGTTGTTTTTCAATGATGTCTCATGTCAGACAAAATGAAATGACATAATTAAATGTCATATTGTGGCAGACAAAATTGAAGCCCTGATTTCTTTTGACGGCACCATAACTCCTCCCTTAAGATTTCATTTTGTTAAGGGGAAGTTAAATGTGAACAAGAGGTTTATGGAATCAAAACTAGAAAGTGATTTATCCTTTACAGGCATTGGTGTAGTGATTGATTTCAACAATGAAAGCTCCTCCCGTGTCACATTGGCAAGTCATGTTGACATTGAGGGAAATGAACAATACATGTACAAAGAGTCATTGTCAACTCATTATGTGGTTACCATCAACAAAAAGGAGAATGTCAACAAGAGGCCAAGCATACTCAATGATGTAGCAGAGCACTTTTACAATATTGATGGAGATATTAGTCCAGACCCGTTTGAGCCAGAGGAAGAACTGGAGGCCAATTCAGAATTTCTAGAAACTATGGCCATATTTGGTCCAAACCTATGACAAGCAATGTATCATTGGAAGGAGTAGTACAAATTAGATATTGTGTATGCATGCTAGAATGCTCAAGAGTGACATGTCCTCATTTTCAGAACAATGGTACAAGGAACAACACATTCTTCAAAGGAACAATGAAAATAAAATGTCAAATTGAACTATTGGCTGATGGTGTCGGATCTCTTGCCTGTGCCTGTTGCAAGTGCTAGGAGTGGATGGAGAATGGTTTCTAGGCTTGCGGAGGTGCGATATGTATGGGTGGAGCGGCAATATCGGTCTTGTGCGAGCATAGAGGATCTTACAAAGTATTCCATTTGCTCTCTTAGTCAACCCGTTTGCTTTTGGATTATAAGGGGTTGTCTTTATGTGTTTAATCAGAAAATACATCGTCAGCAGCCGTATAGTGTCATTTAAGAAATGTGTACCATAGTCGCTTACTAGTTCAAGAGGACAACCATATCTTGTGATTATAGATTTGAATAAGAAGTTGCGACAGTTTTCACCTCATTTCATTTTGTCGCTTCTGCTTCAACGTTCTTTGTAGCATAATCCATTGCAACAAGAATATAATGACACTTAGTATGTCGAGTCATGGGTTTGATTGGACCGACAAAGTCAATCCTCCACTTTTCAAATGGTGCAAGAGGCAAGATTGGCGTCAACAGCCAATTCATTGCTTTTGTTGGCTTTCCAGATCTCTGGCATGGATCACACGAACGTATATAATTCGATACATCCTTGAACATAGTTGGCCACCAGTACTTGGCAGTTAATATTTTGTTAGCAGTGTTCTTTAAAGCAAAGTGTCCGCCATCATCCTCTGAATGTAAGGCTTGTACAACCATTTTAATATCTTCAGTTTCGAGACATCTTCTTAGTTGATGACCAAGATTGTACAAGACATTGTAAATAATAGTATAAGGTGCTACCTTATATTGAAAATTTGTCTTTTTTCTCCAAATCATATCCATCTGGATATATCTGATCCTTGAGATAAGTAATGATATCAGAATATAATGATTTTGTAGATGAGATTTGGAATAAATTTTTGTTTGGAAAATCATCATTAATTGGCTTTTCAACTTTTTTCGTGCTGAGTCGTAAGATATTTTTCTTGATGAAGTTCTACTTGATAAGTGAATTCTTGCAAAAGTAGAACCCATTGAGCAATTCATCCTAATAAATCTGGTTTATTCACGAGATACCTTAGAGCATAGTGATCAACATGAAAAATGAAAGCATATCCCAGCAAATAATGCCAAAATTTCTTAACATTAACATCATTCCAAGTGCTTCCCTTTCTGTAGCCGAATAATTCTTCGCTGAGGCACTGAGCTATCTACTTGCATAGTATATGGGATGTTCTTTCTTTTGATTGTCCTTCTAGCTCAGACAGATGCCAGTAGCAAATGCCGAAACATCAACATAACTATGAAATAGAATAGCCCACTTGGGTGGTCTCAGAATAGGAGCATTGATCAACCTCTACTTAAATTCTTTGAACGCTTCCTACTGTTCATTCGTCCACAAGTATTCCACTTGTTTCTTGAGTAGATGCAATAGAGCAGTAGCAATAGAGGCATGATTTTGGATAAATCTCCGATAGTAGCCGACATGTTCTAAGAAAGCTCTTAGTTCACATAGATTTGTTGGTATCAGGAGGTTCTTTATAAGCTCGACTTTATCTTTATCGACCTCTATTCCTCTGTTTGATATTCTGAGTCCAAGTAAAATTCCTTCTTTGATACCGAAAAAATATTTTTTTGGATGCAGAGATAGACGAGTATCTCGACATCGTTGCAATGTAAGTTTCAGCTTTTGTAGATGTGTTTTTATATCACTATACACACAAAAATCATCTATGAAAATTTCAAGAAAAGTTCTGAGGAAGGCAGCAAAAATTAACATCATGATTCATTGAGAAGTCATTGGTGCGTTGCAAAGACCAAAGGGCATTTTGTTGTAGGCATAAGTGCCCCAATCTGTGGTAAACGTAGTCTTTGAACAATCCTCCTTTCTTATGCCAACTTGATTATAACCAGAGAAGCCATCACAGAAATTGTAACGCTCTTGACCAGCAACCTAATCTAAGATAGAATCAGTGAAGGGTAAAGGACGATGATCCTTTTTTGTGGCAGCATTGAGCTTTCGGAAATCCTAGCATATTCGTATTTTGCCAGTCTTCTTCTTTGGAACAACAACGATGGGAGAAACCCATTCGCTGCTTAAGATGAGATAGATAATACCTGTCTTAAGGTGCTTGTTAAGTTTGTCTTTAACATGAGGGAGAACTTTGGATTGAGACGATATTGTCTCTATCGAACAGGTACAACATCTTCTTTAAGATCGATACGGTGCTCTCCAAATTCTACAGGTATTCCTTTCAAATCGTCGAGTGACCAAGCAAATACATCTTGGTATTTCTTCAGCAATTCCTTGAGTTCAACTAATTCCATCTCTCCAAGTGACTTTGAACACATGCACAAGTCTGCCAGGTGCAAGCTCAATTAGTTCAATAGAGTCTAGTAAAATGATACCTTCTGTCTATCAAGAATTAGATATGCAACATCAAGCAATTACCACAAGAAGGCAGAAGAAGAACACACACTATCACACTATCACACTAACTCATACAGAATGTAAAATGTACAAATAAACCTTGAACCCCTGATAGAGAGAGAAAACCTACGAGTAGACTAATAGGCTAGCCTATGGCTAATGATAGCTAGTCACAAGTATCAACATTAATGTACCTCATAAACAATAACAATGAAGTTTATCATTGATTTCTAACACTCTCCCTCAATGATAAAATTACATTCTTCTATTCCTAATAGAGTACGAACCCTCTCAAATTTACATCTACCTAATGACTTAGTAAAAATATCTGCCATTTGATCTTCAGATTTACAAAAAACAAGATCAGTGGCTCCATCAAGAATTTTCTCTCGAAATAATGGTAGTGTATTTCGATGTGCTTGGTTCGAGCATGTAAATCTGGATTTTTGGCAAGGTGAATGCAACTTTGATTATCGCAAGATATAGTAGTCGCATCCAACTGTGGTTGACCTAAATCCACAAGCAATCTTCGTAACCATACCGCTTCTTATGTAGCATTGTTGAGTGCTCTATATTCAGCTTCTGTCGATGATAAGGCTACTATAGGTTTCTTTTTGCTGCTCCATGAAATTGCAGCTGTACCATAATTGAATGTATGACCACTGGTAGATCTTCTGTCATCAATATTACCTGCCCAATTGGCATCTGTATAACCTACCAACATTGGCGCTTCAGGCTGATCATACTTCAAACCAAAATTCAATGTCCCTCGAATATATTTGAGAATACGTTTAGCAGACTTCCAGTGTGCTTGACTAGGATCTTGCATTAATTGACTAACAACACCAACAACATAAGAAATATGAGGTCATGTGTGTGTCAAATAAATCAAAATACCCACCAGTTGTCTATACAAGTAAGCATCCACTTTCTCAGATTCATCATATGCAGTAAGCTTCATTTGACATCCATAGGTGTATTCAAAGGCTTACAATCCTTCATATTGAACTTGTAAAACAAATCTTGTGCATATTTGCTTTGTGTAAGAAAGACCATGTCTTCCTTTTGCCATACTTCAATGCCAAGACAATAGTGCATCAATCCTAGATCACTCATGTCAAAAGCATTGAAAGATCTGATTTTATTTCATCAATTAAGCTCTCATTACTTCCTGTAATAATCAGATCATCCACGTACAACAAAATGAACATTATATCTAAATCTTGCCTTAGAATTTAAAGATTAGGATCAGCATCACTCTTTATCATTCCCCTTCGCTTGAAGTATTTATCGATGCAAGAGTACCATGCCCATGGTGCTTGCTTCAATCCATAAATGGCTTTGTTGGGCCTACAAACGAGATGCTCTCTCCGTGGCTCAACAAATCCTTGAGGTTGTACTAAGTACACGTCTTCATCCAGCACTCCATTTAGAAAAGCAGATTTAACGTCCATTTGCTGGATCTTCCAACCATAGAAAGTAAAAGTAGCAATGATAGAACGTATAGTTACCATCTTAGCTATGGATGCGAAGGTTTTTTCAAAATCAATAACTTCCTGCTGCTTAAATCCTCTCACAACCAACCGTGCTTTGTACTTGTTGAGTTGCCCATCAGCTCCATATTTGATCTTGTATATCCATTTGCAAGTGATAGGTGTCTTACCATCAGGTAGCTCAACCAAGTTCCACGTCCTATATAGCTTCCATTTCTGTTTCCAGAGTTTCATAGATTCATCTCTAATCTTGCAGGAGGTTTTTGATTTCTACTTGATCTTCTAAGCTCTCCTTGCTCACTTGATTCGGGAGTATCTCCCTTATTAGCATCACTTGTTACTGACAAGTATCACTTAGGCACTCTCCTAGGAATCTTATTATTCACCCTGTCTTTTTCAATTAGCTCTTCCATATCGACACCAAGTTACACTTTAGCCTTTATCATCAAAGGGATCAATTGTCAATTTTATCTGGTCATTTTGACCCATCTCATCAAAAGTAGCATCTCTGGAAATCATGATCTTTTGTGCATCTGTGTCATACATCATGTATGCCTTGGCTCTTTCATCATATCTAAGGAAAATACACTTAATAGCTTTTGCTTCTTTCGTTTTTCATTAGGCACATGAGCATAAGCATCACAACCAAATACTCGTAAATGAGAAACATTAGGTTTCTTTCCAGTAAAAGCTTCGTAAGGTGTCTCACCCTCCACGGACTTAGTAGGACACCGATTCAAGATATGAGTAGATGTGTTGCATGCTTCTGTCCAAAAAGTATTTGGCAAACCCTTGCTCTTAAGCATTGCCCTAGCCATCTCCACAATGGATCTATTTTTCCGTTCTACAACTCCATTATATTGTGGTGAATAGGATGTAGTAGTTTGTCTCTTGATCACCTGATCCTTGCAAAAATTTATAAACTCTATTGAAAAATACTCACCACCACCATCTGATCCGAGGGTCTTAATATAACAACCTGTTTGTTTTTCAACTAGAGCCTTGAACTCTCTAAACTTGGCAAAAGCATTAGATTTCTTGCTATGAAATAAATCCAAATATGTCTACTATAGTCATCAATAAATGTGATGAAATAGTAAAAACCACTAATGGACCTAGTTTGTATTGGTCCACACAGATCACTATGAACAAGATCAAGAATGCCATAGGCTCTTCTTGCTCCATCTTTGGGAAATCTCTCTCTATGCTGTTTTTCCAAAACGCAACCCTCACAAATTTTTCCTTCAAAAGAGATATCAGGCAATCCAACAACTAGATTACCTCTTTTAAGTATTTGCAAGCTTTGAGCACTAATATGACCAAACCTTTGATGCCAAAGGTCATTTCGACTATCAACAATGCTTACCATAGCCTGAGTAAAAGATCTCGCATTCAATTTGTAGAGTCGATTCCCGTTGACTCTAGCTCCTGTAGCAATCACTTTATAGTGATTCTTGATGTCCTTGACGAGACATTTGCCGTTGTGGTCAACCTTGAGTTGTTGATCAGCCATCATCCCAACAGATAGTAGATTGTTAGCTAAGCCAGGTACATATTGCAGCTTGCTTATCTGCTTTATCTTCCCACTGGCTAGCTTCACTTGTACCACTCCAACTCCTTTAACAGATATCAATTTGCCATCAGCTTGTCCAAGTTCATCACCATTGTCAGTTTCCTTGAGTTTCGAAAACCACTCTTTCCTTGAAGTCATGTGCTTGGATGCACCACTATCAATGTACCAGGTATCCTTGGCTTCATCACTTGTCATTAATGTTGTAATGAACAATTTTGAACTCTCATCTGT
The DNA here is from genome assembly GCA_029204225.1 of Diphasiastrum complanatum. NCBI lineage: Eukaryota > Viridiplantae > Streptophyta > Lycopodiopsida > Lycopodiales > Lycopodiaceae > Diphasiastrum > Diphasiastrum complanatum. The sequence goes on from CM055101.1 coordinate 36,289,646, forward strand.
ATCATCTTCATATTGATCATCATCATATTGATGTTGATCACTATAATTATCTTCATAATAATAGCCATCAAATTGATGTTGATCAACATAATTTTTCGCTTGCCATTTGTATTTTCTTTGTTCCATCTCCTTTTGTTTCTTGAAGCATTCACGCTCCCAGTGGCCAAGTTTGTTGTAGTACCTACAATTTCCAAGTTTATTTTGTCTTGAATAGTCGCGTCCTTGACCTCGGCCTTGATTCCAATTGTCTCGATTCGGTCTATCATTGACTTGCTCATGAAATTGTTGAAATGATCCCCAGCTTGAGTTCTCTCCTTTCGATTGATACCTTCCACGGCCAAATCTTCCACCTTGTCCTCTAACTGCAAGAGCTCGATCATAGCCCTTGTTACAATGATTCAAGTTCTCTTGACATTGCTCTTCTTGCAAAAGCAATCCACCTAGTTCTTCATAGGTTGGAAGATTTTTTCTTGTGGCTATACTTGTCACAAACATCTGATGTGACTCACTCAGACTATTCAATGTCAATTGCACAATTTCACGATCTTGTACTCGCTCTCCAACTGCTGCTAATTGGTCATGGATCTCTTTGATCTTCAGTATGTGATTGACAATAGTTGCACCATCATCCATCCGCAATGTATGCAACTTCATCTTTAAAAATAGTATTCGAGATGTATTTGTCATTTCAAACAATGCCTTCAATGTATCCCACGCTTCTTTTGGTCTTTTTGAATCTGAAACATAGGGAATAATTGCATCTCTAACTGATAAGTTGATGACATTCTAGACATTCCGTTTTCTCCTATCAAATGCCCGCTGATCTTCTTCAATCATTGGCCTTGTCTCTTCACCTCTCACAATCTCCCATAGCTCCTTTTCCATCAAAATGTTCTTCAGTTTGAATTTCTTGAACTGCATAGTTGTCGGCACCTTCCAATTTGCTTGACTCATTTAGGACACTCTCGCTTAGAGTTGGATAGATGAGTTTGGATCACAAAATTTATCACACCACAGAACTGTAAATTTTTTGTTGTACACTTGATATCGGTACGACGCGTGGGTGCATGACTGCTCGGGATTCTCTTTAGCTCACACCGTGGATCTGATATTGATACGGGTATGCGATATCGGTATGACGGGCGGATGTACGAATGTTCAGGATTTTTCTTACCTCTGGCACGTCGATCTGATATTGGTATGAAAAAGATGAAAAGTAGAGGGAATATAAGAACTTTTAGAGGCAATATTTTAGATTTTCCACTTCGGCGCGGCGGCTACGCCGCCTCCTCTTTGCAAAGATTTCGTTCAAAAGACAGAGATCAGTAATGTGAAAAGTATGAAGCCTCCTAACTCTGAATGGCAGTACTAGACATTGTCTAGTGTGATTTGCGGTACCCCAAATAGACAAATGAGAGATTTCTTGGCAAACCTCTCACACAAATGGCACTTTTCACAACAACTAGAAAGTATTGTATAAATTTTCTCCACTGAACAGATTTTCAATCTTTCTGATACTGCTCTAGCCTTTCTGATGCCTTCGGGACTGTGCTTTTCACAACAACTAGGAAGTATTGTAAAAAAAATCTCCCCACTCAATAGATTTTCAATCTGTCTGATGCTGCCCTGGCCTTTCTGATGCCTCTGGGACTGTGTCTTTGTTCCCCACTAATAATTTTGAGCTCCAAACCTACAAAATACACCAAAGAAGGATTTCTTCCAGCCGTTTTTGTCTCTCCAAGCTTTCGCCTCCCGTAAAGGACTTTCTCACTTCATTGTAGAGCCTGTGACAAGCTGTATCCACTGATCAGGCACGTAGGACTATCGCTGCTTTGATACCATGTCAAGAATTAGATATGCAACATCAAGCATTCACCATAAGTAATCACCACAGGAAGGCGGAAGAAGAACATGCACTATCACACTATCACACTAACTCATACAGAATGTAAAATGTACAAGTAAACCCTGAACCCATGATAGAGAGAGAAAACCTATGAGTAGACTAATAGGCTAGCCTATGGCTAATGACAGCTGGTCACAACTGTCAACGTTAATGTACCTCGTAAACAGTAACAATGAAGTTTATCATTGATTTCTAACACTGTCATACTGGCCTTGGTATGGCCATGAATTTCGCACATGGTTGACTCCATAGATATCTTCTTGTCGTCAATCTGGTTCTTATTACCAAATTTTTGTTCAAATTCATCACTTGAATCATCATCAAACTCTTTAGAGTTTGTGTCTGCAACTTTTATTTCCTTATGCGAAACATCCGCTTCAGCGTTGCAGGCATCAAGAATTCTTCTTCGTCAATATTCTCATAACATTCAAAATATTGCACTTCGATGTCAGATGTATTGGAAAAAATATTTAACACATAAGAAGAATCTTCTAAGGTAAAGCTGGTGTCAGACAAAGGAGTTTCACCTTCATATTTGTCACGACTTTAGGTAATTATTTGTTCTGCTGGCTTACCTCGATTATTGGTCTCACCAGTTTGAAATCTCAATTCTTTGGATTTCCAATGAATACTCAGGGCCGTCCAATTAGCATAGAATAAGATGGCAAACCAAGTGGTTTGATTACTATAAAATTCATTGTAAAAGACTTGTGGCTTGAATGTATACAATGACATCCCTCAATTCTCCAACAGACTTTCGGTGCGTCGAATTTGCTAACTTGATATTACGCTATGTTGGTTGAATGTCAGTCAGCCCCAAAGCATGAGCTGTGTATTCTGTTATTATATTCACACTTGAACTAGAGTCTATCGGCACTTTTTCAATCAAACATCCAGCAATGGTAACATCAATTTCAGGTGCGTCGAGATCTCCTAAATCAATAGACAATACACCAGCATCTGGGAAAGAAACTCTTTTCTTATTTTTAGGAGCCGAAAGACCTTTCAATTGCCTATGATAATTAGTGTTTTTTGCCAACAATTGCTTAAAAGTGATGTTTGGATGAAGAGATCCAATATCAGTCACTATATCATAGTCTTTCATCTTTGATTTCGAGATTGGTTTGTCAATAACGGCATCAGACAATTTGGTCTTTGATATTTCATCATCCCTTTCCTCGAACGTGACCACCTTCTCTGCAGCAGCTGACTGTAGTTCAGTACTGATAATTTCTTTTGCTTCTGTTGAGATGTCTTTTGCAAATAGTTTTGCAGCATTACGGTCATAGTTGGGATCATCTTTAAGATCTTCTTTGGTTGTAGATTTGTTCATCGACTTGGTCAAAGATTTCTTCTTCGATGAGTTTCTATGGAAAGTACAGATCATAAGCTTTCCATTAAGCTATAACACTGCTATCTTTAGGAGTTACTCTACGCTAAAGAGTTCATGTGTGAATTTTTAAGCAAGAGTTGGTTTATCTCGGTCATAAGATCACTATGAATGGGATCAAGATTGACGAGGATAAAATCAAGATAGTGATTGAATGGCCAATTTCGCAAATTGTGAGCCAACTTAAATCAATTTTGGGATTTACAATTTTCTTCAGAAGATTTATTGAGGATTATGCTAAGGTAGCAGCTCCTTTCAATAATCTGACAAAAGGGATTGTTAATAATAATAATAATAAAGGGAATCAACCTAGTCCTTCTGTTGTTTGAATCGAGGAATTGAATCAGTGTTTTGAAGAACTTTCAGCTTTCGTGTTACAAATTGCAAATCCAGACTTACCTTATGTCATGAGAACTGACGCAAGTGATATTGCAATTGGAGCAGTTCTATTATAAATGGATAGACCACTAGTATTTGAAAGCAAAAAATTCACTAGTCCTCAGTTGCGTTATACTACAAATAAAAAGGAATTGTTTGCAGTAATCCATGCACTTAACACCTGGAGACACTACTTGTATTAGTAAGTTTATAGTGTATATGGATCACCAGCCTCTTAAGTATTTTTGCAATCAACATGATCTTCGGGGGAGGAAAGCTCGATGGGCTGAGTTGATGCAAGAATTTGATCATGAAATCTGTTACATAAGAGACAACTCTAATCAAGTTGCAGATGCTCTTAGTCGGATTGGTGAATTGAATGAGTTGTCATTCACCCATATTTCTACGGATCTATATCTTTCATTGAGAGAAAAATATGAAACAGATTCCCATTTTCATCATATTTCGAACATTGTTCAGACCAAAAAAAATGTGGACAGTGTTGAGTCGAGTTCATAGGGGACTCAACTAACAAACAAAGATAAGAAGATTGTAGAACAGCTTACCATTCAAGATGGATTGCTATTTCAGAATGGAAAAGTTTGTATATCTGTAGAACAGTTTACCATTCGAGATGGATTGGATTTCGGAATGAGAAAGTTTGTATACCTGGGAATGAGGAGCTCAGACGCAAGATTTTGTTTGAATGTCATGGAATGCCCTATGCAAGACATCCCAATATACACAGGACTCTGGACTTGGTTAGAAGGAAGTTTTATTGGCCAAAACTCAAGCCACATGTCAAGTCATATGTGATAAAATACAAGCCTTGTCAACTAGCACAGGCTAAGCGCCATAAGGCTGGTGGTTTGTTGCATCCGTTAGATATCCCTGACAAGAGATGGAAAAGCATATCTATGGATTTTGTAGTTGGACTTTTGAGGACCCAACGACAAAATGATTCTATTTGGGTTGTAGTGGATCGGTTGACTAAGTTAGCTGCTTTTATACCAATTAAGTCAACTATAAAGGCTTTTGAATTAGCCCAAATCTTTGTTGAAAGATCATTTCGATTGTATGGTCTGTCAAGTGACATTGCTAGTGATAGAGATTGTAAGTTCATAGGTCACTCTGGTCAGCAGTATTTCATAAACTTGAGACTTCCCTTAGTTTTAGTGCTTCCGATCATCTTGAATAAGATGGCCAGACAGTTTGGACTAATTAGACTATGGCAGATATTTTGAGGACATATGTTTCTCACAGGCAATCTCATTGGGAAGATTACATCCCACTGGTTGAGTTTGCATAGAAAACATTATGCTACAGGTTACAGTACTTTTATGCTTATGTGCGGTTTTCAACCTAGATCTCTGTTTAATGTGAAGACGAAATCTGTTAAGATCCAAAAGGTTGCTGATTTTTTGCATGATACGTAAGAGATGTTGCAAGTGGCTAAGAATAGTATCCGAAGTGCTCAAGATAGAAATAAGCACTATGTTGATCTTAAGAGATCTCTCAAAGATTTTAAAGTTGATGACTGGGTATATCTTAGGATTCCAAAAAATTCTAAGACATTACGTACCTGGAAGCATCATAAATTGTCTACCCGTTTTTGTGGACCATTCAGGATTGTATGAAAAATTGATTCTTTGGCATATGAACTTGATCTTCAAGGAAAATCAGCTGCACACCCAATCTTTCATGTAAGTCGTCTGAAACTAAGCTTACATGCAGGTGATATAGTTGGATATGATGAGAATTTATCCCATTTGGAAGATTTGTCACTTAGTGTACCATTGGAACATGAGAAAGTGCTCAGAACCAGAGATAAACAACTAAGAAATTGTTCTATCTCTGAGTGTTTAATTCGGTGGAAAGGTCGTACTGAGGATGATGATTCGTGAGAGAGAGTTGATAGCATAAAGAAGAATTTTCCTTAGTTCAGCCTCTGAGGACAGGAGCAGATCAAGGGGAGAAGAATGTCATGTCTATTACAAGTACATAGAATTCAGTATACTCCTAGTCTTTGGTACATGGTACTCTAGTGAAACAAGCTATTAGTTATGCCATGTCATACTGGACGTGACCCGAAAGTAATTAATACCCTTGTGAGGCCCATAACACACTAAATGGAGTTAGTACAAGGTTTGGGACCGTATGTGCATGTGTAGAGTATCAATAGCAATTCTATGAATAGAGGATCCATACATAGAGACTCTATTCTAGTGGAATTTGTGTATAGGGGAGTTGAGACCTTGCATTACTAAATGCACAGGGGGTTCTAAGCCTTATATAAGGTGTTCAAACTCGTCCTACTACTCCATCTTATGGCTTATTCATTGTCAGACTCTCACTCTACTTTCATGCTTCCTATTCCTTGGCTTGGGGGTGAAGCTTCTAGAGTTGATTGGTTGCTTCTACTCGGTTGGGTGGTTTCTCCATAGTGCGTTTTCCATTGTGTTTGTCTTGTAAGTAGGATCTTGTGGAGCTTTATGTTGTGTCGTAAGTGTAGTATAGGGTCTGAACACTGGGAACGGCAACCTCGCCTTAACCTACATAGCACAATGTGAGAGAGAGAGAGAGAGAGAGAGAGAGAGAGAGAGAGAGAGAGAGAGAGAGAGAGAGAGAGAGAGAGAGAGAGAGAGAGAGAGAGAGAGAGAGAGAGAGAGAGAGAGAGAGAGAGAGAGAGAGAGAGAGAGAAATGAGAGAAAAAAAGAAATGAGAGAGAAGCCTTGGTTAAAAAAGGTTTGGGAGGTTCGAGCACCTTCCCCAAACTATTCGGTCCTAACCAAGGAAGGAAGGAGAGAGAGAGAGAGAGAGAGAGAGAGAGAGAGAGAGAGAGAGAGAGAGAGAGAGAGAGAGAGAGAGAGAGAGAGAGAGAGAGAGAGAGAGAGAGAGAGAGAGAGAGAGAGAGAGAGAGAGAGAGAGAGAGAGAGAGAGAGAGAGAGAGAACAACAGAGTTTTCTCCTTAGATTGAGAATGTCAAATGAGTACAAATGGTGCTCTTTTATTCATGGGGAGGCCCTTGTCCCATTCGTCCTATTGGCTACTTGACATGGCAAGGATTGCAATCCTAGCCCTTCCAAAGAAACACAAAAGATCTAGTGGTGCACAAAGAAACACACCCCATCTACCACCATTTGACTTTGACTCAACCTTGTAACTTAGACTTTGGGCCTTTAACTTATTTTGATTTATTTGCACCTAAGGCCCAAGTCACTAGAAAACAAGTTAAATTATTTAATTACTTGTGCTCATTGGTAGCTGGACTTATACATGCTAGAAGCCAGTGTCTTGCACTTATTTCTCTGCTGTACTATGGCGGGGCTCACTTGGTAAGGCTTGGCCAATCGTAATTTTAGTGGTGGGACCCACTAATTTATTATTGTACAGGAAATACCCAAAACAGGGTCCTCAGCCCCAAGTAGTGCCAGTCCCTCGGCACTATGCCTGCATTTGTCATGGAGGAGCGTTGTTGTCGGTTCGTTTATTGCTAGGACATGGATGCTTTAGGAAAAGCGTGGATAGAATTCACTTACGTAAAACCTAGGGCTTTATTTGATGATGGTGAGCAGCAAGAACTCGAACTTGCCAGATTTTCAATAGTACCCATAAGGGTTTGGTGGCCATTCCGAACAACCTTGTTCATTGATAATTGGGTAGTCGAGACATTCCATCAGAGTATCCCAAGATAAAACTTGTTGATACTGCTCCTCATAGATGGGCGCAACTGGTCCCAATGTCCTATACTCTCCCAATTCGTAATGTGAATATGACATGTTCGTTTGACCACTTTGTCTATCCAGGTATTCGTGGTATGCTTGAACCTAATGACTTTCCTCCGCAGTCAATCGTACAAATTGAGGACAAGGTTTTGTCATTGTGAGCACTGGTGCTTGCTGGACTGGAGGCCTATTTGGGCTTGGATTTCCTGGATTTGGCCTTTTGAGCATGGATATACCCGGGTTTGGTGTTGGTTTGGGCTGTTGCATTGTGGAACAATGAGACTTTGGTTGAATCTTGCTTGTTGAGGGGCAATCATCAACTTTAGTCTTCCCTTGGTTATTGCACTTCCCATTTGAAGGCTACGTGACTGTACTTTCCCTTGGATCTCATGTTGAACTGCCTTCAATTTGCTCTATTGACACTGGTCCCTTTGTAATTCATCATGAAGAAATCCTTGCAATGATTGCACTAAGAGCCCTAATAGAACCTGCCAAAATTCCTTGGTTGCCAATTTCTTGACTTCCTCAGCTATCACTGGCTTAATGGATTCTATCAGCTCTTGCTTCTGTGATGTTGTTGTCGGTTTGCTCGTGGGTGTGTCTGCATAACTTGGGACTTTGGTCAGATTGTGTTCTTCCTCACTAGTTTCATAACCCGGTGGCACTAGGATTTTTCTTTTATAGTGCAATTTATTGATAGGTGGGTAATCAACATGGGTACATGTCGGTTTACATAATCTGCCTCCTAGCTAATTGTGAATTTCTCATCGGGCAATCTCGGCATGGATGATTGACTCCGTATTATGCACAATAGGGTTCGAATGTTGATGGATCCCCTCGATGTGGACATTCGGCTCGACGATCTTTTCCTCCACATCCATAGTATCTTACCGAGTGCAATACATAATCGCCTCTAAGTTGATAGACATACACTACTAATAGATTTCCCTTAGGATCTTCCACAAAATAGACTGGGAGGCTATTGTGGTCAAATGGTACTTGTGCTAACACCAGATGTAATGGTTCATAATTTTGTTTAGTCGATTGAATTGCATGTTGACAAACATCACAAGATTGAATATACTTTTTTGTATTCCTATGAATGGACAACCACCAACAATCTAATTATAAAGTCTTGCAAACTATAATATCAGCTGCAAAGTGACCTCTTCCCATTGATTAAATCTAGTATTTCATATGGAAACATGCATCGTCGAAGAATATCATTAGTATTCCTTCGATACAACTGCCCTACGATCAATTGATAACGTTGGGCCTTCACAATTGATCTTTGTTGTTGAACTTTTTTCAATGACTCATTAGGTTGACCATGCATCAAATACTCAACAATATCGGCTGCCCACTCAAGTACCGCTTCTACATAAAAAAATGTGGCATTCATCATCCACTTCAGTATGAACCAGTGCTGATTGGATCATTGACACACGATTGGCAATATAGTGTTGTTTTTCCTTTCAAACCACAACAAAAAAATCAAATTATGATAACAATAGTAACCACCTTGCAATACGACAAGTATTTCATGTCTTGTTTACCAAATATAATAAGGGTTGATGTTCCATGTAAAATGTGAAATGTGTCGCCATCAAATAATTACGATATTTTTTTTATAGAAAAAACCATTGCTAAGGCTTCATGTTATGTTGTGGAGTAGTTTACTTCAACATCATTGAGTTGACAACTAGCAAACTATATTGGAAAATATTTCTTGTATTCCCTAGATTGTTTTAAGACTGATCCGATAGCATATTTGGAAGAGTCAGTATGCACATGAAATTTGATCCTTCCATAATGCTCTCATCAACGCAAGCCAACTCATCATTCAATGTTGTCAATCTCAATATAAAAGTATTTGGACTTTCTTCATTCTTTTGCAAACAAGAAAAGATTTGTCTTCTTAGAGTCAACACTCTAGAAGTAGAGTTGGATTCATAAACCTTCTTCAATCAATCCCAAGCATCCTTTGATGAAGTGCACTTACCAACTTCCTTGAGAAGCTCATTGGTAACATTCATTTTTATCATGTGTAGAGCCCTTTTGGTCCTCTTGTCATACCTCACTTGATCTTGTTGTATTGCTGGTCTCTCCTCCAAATCTACAACAATATCTAAAACATCATTCATCTCAAGAAGTGATTCCATCCGTGTTGCTTCTATATTTCAAAGAAAGCTTGAACAACACTGAATATGTTACAGCCAAAAATGGAGGCGTAACTTGGATGCCCGATATCATTCGCTCTGTTGGCGGAGCATCACATAGAGTGCGTGATGAAGATGTATTTATACACTACATCCATGTATTTAATTACAATAAATGCTTGTCATCTAACTAAGTACTTCGTTGTACTTAGGAAGTAGTTGACTTATAATGACATTTGTACAATGTGTACATAAGTTAATGATCTCCTTTGGGAGACTCATATAGTGGTGCTTGTCGCAACCGCATGCTGACTGCAACTGTAGTTGTTGCGATATTCTGCGGTGGCTAGGTGCAGAGTCTTGGCTGCCTTGCAATGCCTTACCAGTTGGTCTTCACATAATGACCATAGCGTTGACTCTGCGGTGCTTTGGCGGTTCCTTGCGGTGCCTTGGCGGTAGTTTCGGTCAAATGTCTCGAAGTCATCGGAATGCACAAGTTGTCACATTCCTCATATCTTTCGCATTTTGGAAAAATGCAACAATGAACTTGGAACTGCTATTTCGTCGAAGTAGACAGGCACTTTGCATTTTTCGCCTTTCGAAAAAATGCGAACTGTGTGAAAAACAGTTCAATTCTGCAGACTACTGTGAAGATAGTGTATTTTTGCAGACTTGTTCAAAATGGGGATTTGTTAAAGTTGTTGAAGATGGCCAGGTCATTAATGTCTTTCAAATGACTTGACTTAACATTGGAATGTGAAAAGAGAATAGGATTGATTACCCTTTAGTCTTTAATCCATGGACGGGTGAAGATCAACCGGTAGTCGTTCTTCGAATAGTTCGGTTGTCTGAGCTTTGTGATTTCTACAAGTATCAGATGAGCTGACATAGAACCAAAGTAGGTTTCATCTGACCCTAGATCAATGATAAAAAATGTGCAGGAAGAATCTTGAAAGAGAAACTATCACCAAGGAGGAAACTGTGGACTTAATTTTTAACACCTTTTGGAGCTCAAAACTTTCCTAATGAAGGAAGAACAAAGGCGGATCCCGAGTGATAGCCCTGTATGTTGATGACATGATTGTAGTAGAAAATGACATTCAGTCACTCAAAGCATGCAAGGAGGATTTGAGCAAGGAGTTCGAAATGAAGGACTTGGGGGAGCTACACTATTGTCTAGACATCCATGTAAAGAGGGACAAGAAATCAAAGGAGATGTGGCTATCTCAAGAGAGGTACATCAGCAACATAATTGAAAGGTATGGAATGTTTGAGTCAAATCCTTTGGGAGTATCTCTGGATCCAGGGATGAGATTAAGCACAAGGATGTCTGCATTGAGTAATGAGGAACAAAAACATATGGACAAATGCCCCTACAGAAACATGATAGGGTCAATTATGTTTGTGATGATATGTACAAGGCCTGATGTGGCTACATCAATTGGGAAACTAAGGAGATTTAGTGAAAATCCTGGGATCGAGCATTGGAGAGCATGCAAAAGGGTGATCAAGTACTTGAGGGGAGGATCAACTACACTCTACATTATACCACCTCGGGAAATGAAATATTAGGCTACACAAATTTTGATTGAGGGGGGAAGGGGTTGTCGATGATAGAAAATCGACCACTGGGTAGAATATATCAGTGGCGATGTCCTCGACCGAGGTAGAATATATCAGCTTGTGTGAGGGTGCAAAAGAGTATGTATGGATAAAGAACTTTTGCAGAGAGGTTGGCATCAGTACCAAGGGCATGGTCATGAAAAATGACAAACAAAGATGCATCTTCCTATGCAAAAATGGGGGATTTCACAAAAGGAGTAAACATATCAAAATGTAGTACCATTTTGTCAAGGATTTAGTGCAGAAGAATGCAACAAGCTTAGAGTATTGTCCTAACAAGGATATAGTTGCGGATATGATGACCAAAGCCCTAAACAAGGATAGATTTGTGATGATAAGAGATATGATAGGATTGCACATTCATGATCCACCGTGAATTGAGTTGGGGATTATTAGGAATCTTTGTAAATAGATTACAATTCAGGATGAAACATAGCGGTTATAGTTAGTTAAAAGGGGTCTTTTGTCATGTGAAACGGAAACCCTAAAGTAGTCTCTTCTTGGCATATAAGTAAATAGGTGTATATGTACATGTCCTATTTTTTGAAATGGTCACACGATTTTGTGAAAGTTTTTTCGTTCTGTGTTTTTCGTATAAGATGTTCATAATGAATGTTGTGTGATTCTTTGCTTTCATCATTTGCAAGTATAGTTGTCAATTGATGTATTGCTGCAGCAAGATTGATCTATCAAAAAGACCCAAGCTGGAATCCCGTATTACCAACTCCTCTAAAAAATGTCCATGTTTGTACACTCCATGGGGAGGTAAGGATTATAGAGAAATTGACATACCTTCATGTTTTATTTACTTGGAATACTAAGCATCATCCAAACAAGAAACAACTCGCTTAGAGGAAGTTTTGTCCAAAAAGTAGGTCTTCATAAGAAAAATGTTAAAATACAAAAAAAATGAAAAGCTTTTAGGCAAAATGGGAAAAATCCCTTGCAAACCAAGCATTGGAGGAACCAAAGCTCATCGCTTTTTATCAAACCATTCTGGGAAATCAACTTAGATCCAATACTCGGTTTGGAAAGATGTTATTTTTGCCACACAAGATTTTGAGGACAAAGGAACAACAAGTCTTATAAAGGCTGAAGTTTGGCGAAAGTTTGAAAACATGGTCAAATTGCTCAAAAAAAAAAAAAACTCTCTGATATTGTCTTGCTAATTGAGAAATCAAAAATTGAGTTTGTGGATGCCATTAAATAAGCTTGGGGTGCAGACCATATTACACACTACATGGTAAGCAAATCGAGAATGTGAATCTTTGAATTATAATTTCATTGCACTTGTACTGATTTTAAACTAAGTGATCATTATGCTAATGCCTGAATCTCTAATATTGCAACATATTTTACGACATCATGCATCATTCTTTGCAAAAACTTATGGCAGTCTAAGTATGTGGTCATCACAAGGAATGGAAAAATCACACTGACAAGCAAGAGCAACACTTCATCGAAATATACAACATGGTGGAACATCTTCGAAAAATAGTTACATCATACAACTATTTCAATGGTTCTATAGACGTGCTCAAATTCGATACACAAGTAGATCGACAGATTATTCATTATTGCCATTATCAATGTCACTACATTCACAAAAAAGTTGTTATGATGAATACAAATCTCAAAGCTCTTCAGGTACTGACACAGGGATGCATCCTTTGTCGCAATCTCTGCCTTTGTCTGACATAACCTGCTCTGGTTGCAAAGGCATCCACCTCCACAGTATCCTACAAAGTACAATCGGTGATCACATTTTTGAAAAAAAATTAAAATACTAGTTTTGAATAAGACTGTTTGTAAAAGAAATAAAATATATGTACTAGCAATATATAAGCTTTGCGCCCACAAATTTTTTACTTTTCTTTCAGCTTCTGTTTCGCTTTGACAGTCGATCTCACTTTGTCTCGCTCTCTCTGATCATCTGTCTTCTACTTGCACATTATGCCATCCAATATCGCAACGACACGAGTCCCACCTTAGAATTCCATAGTTTGGAGCCCGTCTCACGTCAATTTGATATCACCTCCCGATATCGACATCACGCGATTCTCGCCATACTTCCTGCGAGATCACATCCCTCTCTCACGTTGTTGTGATACCAATGGCTCAAACCAAGCAAACAACAAGGTTGTCTTTTATTCAGCCAATGTGTCCACCTCCCGAGCCTGTTAAGCATGGGCCAGGGAGAATAGACAGAAACGTGCTCCCTAGCTTAGGTTGTTGATTCCCAAAACAACTTTCTACCGAGTTGTGATGGAAATCACACAAGGTATGACCACTCATCTTCCATAAGGGGATCTCACTACATTGGAAGATGTGTATATAGATACATAATGATTTGTTTATAGAAAGCTCGCTTACAATTAAAAATCATCACACTGGATGATGCATAGAAGATATAGATATTATAGAAAAATACACAGAAAGGGTCGTTAGTGAAAGGCCACATATATTTTATTGATTTTGTGAACCATGTACATTCTAGAAATTATTTGATACTAAGTATCGAAGACAATTTTGAACTCATTTGAGACATTATATTCTAGCTTGTTGTTGAAAGTTTTGAAATTTCATTCTGGAAGAGATTTCTTCTTGAACCTGCATATCAGAACATTACACCACAATTTATGAGAATATAACCAATGTTGAGTATGAAAATGTAATTCAATAGATGCAAGCAAGCTATAGCATATCTATATCTCAATTTTGCAAATTCTAAATAAGCATCATACCTTAGTGCTAGTATTTATGATTTGTTGCATGTTTGTCATTCGAAGCTTTATGCAATTTCAACAACTTCTATGCCTGTCTTTAAATCCTTGCACTACAAACGATTCTCTTGTCTTGGTCTTACTTGTCAAAGCAACATGTCAGACCATACTGAAAAAGCACAATTAGAGAGAAAATGGCACAGAAATAGCAACAAATATTTTATGGTCACGTAAAATGTGTATTAACATTGAAGAGAGGATTAACATATATGTACTAATCTCCCATTGACTCAAAAGAAAAGAGAATATTTGTTTCTCTATATGGTATCTAAATGTCATTGACGACTTATTAATTATGTACTCGCGCCGATGTCGCCATTACTTCTTTAATCTCATTGATCATCTAGGATGTCTGATAACATGTCACCCGTTAAATCACTAGAAATAAACATTGTCGCTGTTCTTTGAACATCACAATTAGCAAAAAAATCTACAAATATTGCAAAAGGCAAAAACCAATGCAATCTATTGATTTTGGAACTTGTGTTATATTTCATGCAGTTCTGAATGTCCATAAAAAATCGTGATTGGAAGCTCTTTGCTATGGTAAAATATGGAGGAATCCATTCTTCACTTGAAAAAGAGGGTAGCAATATCACTCCAATCTTCCACGTGAACCATTTAAGGGTGGTATGTAAGATTAATCATAGACGAAAATACAAAAATCCAAAAGTGATCGCAAAGAATGACTTTTATATTGGAGAAGCCCAATATCATAATGAATAATATCTACGATGCCAGCAAGGGATTGTATTGGTTGCCATTCGACTACGTTTGATGGGTACAAAACCAAAAAAAAAAACAAAAACGTATATAAAGACATGTCACATTACTCGCATACACATTTGAGTAATCAAATGTAGAGCTCAAGGTCAAGAAAATTTCATAACTTACAATTGCATTTGAGTCTATCATTTGAACTTTTACTATCCACTTTGATTTCTTTATGTATATACATGCTAAACCAAGACCTCTGAAATGGATCGACTGCCAGATGAAACCTTGAAGTCTAAACGCATTGAAGTTTTCTATACACACATGGCATCCAAGAGCCATCAGAGTCTTTTCTATTATAGAAAAAACTGATGCAATATTACTTTGTGGTCTACGACTACAAGAAGCCATCACAAAAGTTATGCCAAGATGAATAGCAGAGTTTCAAACATAAAGAGGATCATATAAGTATGAGAATAAGATACCAACTTTTAATTCACAACACATTCAAGGTTAAAAACCTAAAAGGGTCTTCGTAGAAATGCATTAGTTTTTAACAATGGTATTGAGTGTGAAGTCCAGTTTAGCATCATGTGCGTGGTGAGGACATCTCTTGAAAACTACCCATATTCTACTCAGCACGCCCGTATTATTTACTATTGATTCAATCCGGAAAAACCAAGTTAAAATGTATACATTCCCTTTGAAGAATCCTTTCATAACAAAAAAGAGTTAACCTTAATTCCGTAGAATGATAACAAGCATAATCTTGTAGATTATTCATGGCAAGTCTCATATACTTATGTGCTATTCTAAGTAAGGCATTGTTCAAGCATTCTATCCCTCATGAAAGACATAAATGCGATATGTAAAAAACTATAGCTCATTCTTATACAAAGAGCATAACTCTTTTCTTCAAAAAATTCATACTAAGTTACTTTTGCAAAATTATATATGCAGAACCATCATAATGTCATAAAATTTGAGAAAATAAGCTTTGTGGTAGAGCGCACAACTTCCCCAATGGGAGTGCGCCCACATCCTCACATGAAATAGCATTTATGGAGCAGAAAATCGTGGCAATATGGCACATTTTGCCTCAGCAAAAGTGCAACAAGCTATGGCACAATCATCACTTCATTCAAGAAAAAAAAAACTACCCCAAAATTGGGTGCAAATTCATAGGACCTAGTGCTCTATAGCAGAGAGAAATAGGTTCCCAAAGAAGCTTCAGAAAGCTTTCTCACAAAGGTCATCATACCATTGGTTAAAATGCAAACAAGATCTGCATAGAAGAGTAGTAATTTCCATCATGAACCTAAACAAAAGACCCATAGAGGCAGATCGTTGTTCAACAGTCAAAGAAATACCTACAAGAAGCTTCAACAGTCAATGCAAATGTGAACAACAAAGATTTGATGTAGGAGAGCAGGAGCTAGTTGTTGTAGAGAGGGAGAGAAGAAAAGAAAGCAATGTTGTAAAAGCCAGAAGTGGAAACATGTTGTACAAGCATCTCCTATTTATAGTAGTGAGGCTACCCCAATGGCACTTGGACCAAATGAACTTGGCCACACACTCAATATGCAAATCAAACTCCTCCCTTGATCAAGATTAATGGTAATGAGCCAATTTTGGCTAGTTTCAAGGGTCTACGTTTCTCCCACACGTTAGGCCAATAATAGAAAAGGGTTCATGCCTCCCTTGACATTTATACACATGCTAAAAGTGTGGGAAACTTCGGATGAGTAACTAGAACTTGGCCTCCAACAATAAATCTCCACATAGTCAAGTTAAAAGTTACTTATCTTTCACGCGATCTAGCTCACTTCTAAAGGACAACAAAAGTGATGTCAATTCCATCTTTGGGTGCTTGTTAGGAATATATAGAGAGGGCAAAGATATACTCTAAACGAGCATCTTATTTTCTAGGTGTTGTTTGCTTCCTCTTCCTTTTTAAAGTCATGGACAAATTTGTTCTATCCAGAAAAAGATCTCGAGAGGTAGTTGCATGATTTACATGGACACTAAGATAACACTCTTTATCATTCAAAATAACAAAATCCTTTAACATTATGCTAACCCTCTTTCCATGCATAGCCAAAAGAACAAAACTTGAGCAAAATAGTCTTTTGCGACTCCTTGAAGAGTAGTGGTGATGAATCTAACGTACTAACCTAAAGACATTGTTATATTCAACAAAATATATAGGGATCAACAACGTTGTTGATCTCTACAATCTCTCGTTTTCACTCAACCACACTTGTCTCCTCCCTAGTCTACGACTTATACCATGAGGCAAATGCACTATTGAGGGTTGTTAAGTCTGCTGGCTTTAGACTTTATATGAGCCGTCATCGTGAATGTAAAAAATGTTTGCAAAGAAACAAAAAAAACACTATCAATTTTGACCACGAGAAAACAAGTGGCTTGAAGAAAAGATAAGTTTGCTTGAGGGTGAATTGAAAGCAAATTGCTAAAAAAACATGTGTACGTGAAAGCAACATTGCCCTAGTTTCACTTTCGAGAATGCTGAGGGTTTCTAGATAATATAAAAAAAAATTATAATTATTCTAGGGTGAATTGAAAGCAAATTGCTAAAAAATCATGTGTACGTGAAAGCAACATTGCCCTAGTTTCACTTTCAAGAATGCTGAGGGTTTCTAGATAATATGAAAATGAATAATGCACTTGAAAGTAGCGTAATTTTTTGGAGGGTTAAAATTTTTCGTAAAAAACTAGGTCAAGAAAAATTTGGCATTTATTAAAAATAATTGCATGTGCGAATTGCCACCATGGTGCCACATCTCTTGTCATCCTATTAGTCCTCGTGGCATATTTGTCCCATCATTAATATGATGTAGCAATTCACACAATGAAGTGACATGTGGCAAATGTTGATCGATACATGTGCAACAGCAAAGCAACACATTGCATATCACACAAGAACACTGCCACATTACATTGATGATGGGATATGGACACGACACAAATCCGATGAGAACACAAGGAACCAAGTGCACACATGCCAAAAAATAAATACCAAATTTTCCAAACATAATTTCCCACAAAATTTCAAAACTTCCAATATTACCTTCACTCTTACATTCAAATAGCCTCCTTATGTGAGAAAGAGGTATCTAAGGCTATTTGCAAGCGCAACATTCTTTTATCACAAAGTTCATTCCCCACACTTGAAATCAATATCACGTGTGCGATATCAATTTGGAGCACATTGTTCATTTCATCCTTACACCACCTATTCCCTTGGGCAAAAAAAACTAATACCATTGGATTTTTTTTAGTTCTACTATTATGGCAAATTTTGAATCACAATTGTTAGCTTTTTTTTCCAGATTTGGTATCACTGAAAATATTGAGTATTTTAAATTTGTTTGTTCTCCTTGTTTGCTCAATTTGCCTGCACTTACTCAAAGTCTAGGAGTAGAGGCCCATTCCTTAGATCTCAAAGTAAATATATGATTTATCATTTGGCTTTAATGAATGTTGACAAGAAAAAAATGAAAAGCAAAACTTGATAGAATGTTCACCAAACCACATGAAGATTTTCAAGTTTGTAGATTTTTGCCATTATTATTCTCATAAAAGAATTTCTTTCACATCTAAAGTTAGTTTTTCTTCCAACAATAGATTTGAGATATCCAAAACCGTAGATTTAGATACATACCTTCAAAATACAAATGTGCACCACAACGACTATATAGATTTTGATCCTACCCGATTACGACTTCATTTCTTGAATAGCCTTCTTCTTTTGAATATAATTCTAAATCTCTAATTAGTCAACCTTTCTGCTTATAGCATAATAAATCTTTTGTTATCTTATTTGATATTTCGACCTTGAATTTACAAAGGTTGAGGCTCTTTGTATTATAGCTAGAGACTTGGATGAGTTCTTTGACTTGACATTCTGGTTCCCCGACACCTTGGATAGAAAAATACTCAATTTCCATAACTATTACCATGATCTTTGACTTTGCTCAACCCTAACTTGTAGACTAATATGTTGCTCAATAGCAAATTCACTACTCTATGTTGGTGCCCTAACTTGTAGATCTCTATATGGCCTAACAACTTGTTAACACCATAATAGGATTGTGTTGTTGCAATAACAATCCAATGTCCAAAATAAGCTCTTTGGTACCTAACAACATTTTTGACCTCCACAAGCTGATTGTCTTGCACTTGTTATTACCCTTAAACCTTATGTAATACTACACAAACAACTTGACCATGTGTACCCTTGACCTTTGAATGTGTATCCTTCACAGATACTCGACTAGGTCAACTTTTGTTCCACCTTACTTTTAGGATTCTAATGCCCTAATTCATCTAATGACCTAATAAGTCCAATGCCTTCTTTTCCGTCATCAATAAACCATCGTATTGCCCTAACCACTTGTAACCAACTTTGACAAAAGAAAAAACTTTGTTCTTTTTCTTTGGAAAAGATTGCATGAGTCATATTCTTTATTATTTTGATTTCTATATGAGGTGTGCAAATATGAACATTTTTAACATTCATTCAAATTTAAACCAAATCACATTCCACATCATAATCACCGATTTCTAAAACATCAATTGAGATTCCATCCATATGATTCTTAATTATACTAGGATAATAATTTTGTCCACATCCATAGAAAATCATTATGAATTATTTTTAGAAACATAAATCTACAAATAGTTAAGATGTGAAAAGCATAAAATTTGTGTATTACTATAATATATGTGTATGGCATGATTGAAAAAGTATATAACCATTCAAAAACATAAATTTACAAAAACTTTAAACGTGAGGAGCATAGAATTTGTGTGTTGTTAATATAATGTGTGTGTGTGTGTGTGTGTGTGTGTGTGTGTGTGTTTATAAATATATATAGATTGCATGATAAAAAAAAGTATATCTGTATTTGAAAGCCCACTTGCTCCCACATTTTGTTTTCTTATTGTACGCTAAAGTTGAAATCTTGAAGGTAAAAACTTTTCTTTTAGGTTAAAAACTCTTCTAGGTTCGAACTTTTCTTGGAAAGAATCAAATTTCTGTTGAAAACTCAAATGTTAAATTGTTGCTACTGATACTAAATACAGAAACAATGGGAGATGGGAGATGCCCTGAACCTATGCAGATTCTACTCATTTTGAAAAATTTCGAAAAATATTTTTACAAGTTATACTAACGAAAAACTTCCACCCAGTGTTGGACTAAAGTTTCCCAAAAACAAAACAAAAGATTCATAATTTCAATGTGAACCTAGAATCCATTCAAGAACATTCTAATCACAATTTGTTGCGACTGTGCTTCAGAGACGATGGCCTTCTACGGAAAAACAAGTTTCTATTGTTCTTTGCAGTATCCCAGGCGATTTAATCTCTAAATATTTGAGTCTTATAAACGGCAGGGTCTTCTATTGTTCATTGGATTAAGCAACTCTTTACATGAGCCCAATTGCCAAATGTAGGTTACTAGATTTGAATGACTTTTGTAGTAATGGAAACTTGTACACTAGTGAAAGTAATATATTAGGTAGCATGCTCTTTGAAGTAGCATCAAAACAGCGTAGGTGCTGAGAATCAATAACGCATAGATGTCACCACTTTCTCTTATATGGAATAATGATTACTGTTAACCATACATGTATATGCAGAAATTCAAATGATCCTACACATCATACACGTAACTATTGTGACCTTAGAAGTCATGTGGGTGACTAAAGATGGCATGCATATGATAGTTAACAGTTCGCATGTATCGATGAAAAGGTGGAGAATAAAAATTATGAAAATTTCTCTTTACTAAAAAAGGCATTCACTTTGTTGTGGCTATTATATGTGTTGGCTAAGGCTTATATGAGATTTGATAGTATGGAACGATGTGCTCGCACAATCGATTGTACAGAATTGGTGTAATCTTGATTTCCTCTGTGCAAACAATTGTCCATGTCCTATCAAAGGATCCCATATTGAGATCAAAACCAATGATGGCATTATTAGCATTGAAAGATTAACATGAATGCAATGCAGATCACTTATGAGTCAGTAGCATCTAATAGGCATTATACGATTATATGTATACATCATATTATGGCTGAGAGGATTTAAAACACCAACCTACATGTTATTTTTCTAAAGCACTAGCAAAATTTAATCAGTAAGATGATAAAATGACATAACGAGAAGGCTTGTAGACAATTTGGAGGGGCCATGCAACGTAATAATTGTCCCAATTTATGCACATGCACAAGGAAAGACCAGTGTTGTAAAACGCAAGAGAGTAACAAACTGCACGACAAAATCATAGAACTACTGAACAAAATGGCAAGGATGAGATAAGGGAAAGTAGGCTGATAAGCTTCACATATGTCACCACAGAGACTACAGACAAATGAGACAGACAAATGACGCCGAATATTTGGTGATGACTAGGGTACAAAAATCTGCAATTAGTAAGATTAGTAAGCTGAGTAAATCCTCAATAAGTCTCTCCAATGAAGAGATCACACGCGTTTAAGGAACCCATTCCAATACCAAACAGCAATCATTCAAGAAACAGAACGGAAGATATTGTAACTAAGAAAGATAAGGTATCCAAAAAACCAATCAGAAATATTTAGAATTTCAAATAATGCAAGATTGTAGGCCCTTCAGACTCATTATCAAGTACCTCAATGGGGCCAAGGACAAAATAGATATGTTGCAGCTATTACACAAGTCCCTTGATGATTGAGAGAAGTGTTGTAGATGACGTATATAGACGCAGGTCAGTAAGTCGTTGGTGATGGAATTGAACCAAGCTGATTAAACACGAATGTTAAAGTTTATGGACAATTTGTCATGTGCCCTAGCAATACAGCGAGCAACTTGACAATCTCAAATCTGGCTAAAAAACTGGATTGGACTCCTCGGGCGAAAAGGATGCTAAGGTTAGCAGGTGATTGCAATGAAAGCTGAAGGCCTTGCAACTAGCAATTTTTTAATCTCAAATTTCATTTGTTTCAGACAGATAAAATAGGGACGTACATAATGTTGTTGGGAAGACCATAGAATGGGAGGAGGACGTTTGATTGCAGCTAACTATGGCAAGTAGTGGACAATGGTAAATCCTTATCCAGATACTCTCAAGAATGAGAACATCAATTCCAAATAACAAATCTAAGTTAAAATGACCACCGAGGACCAAGAGCTCCAAGTGGGACAGTTTTACAAAATAAGTCCATAACTGAAATTCAAGTAACTTGTGTGGAGTCGATGTTTTTGTTGAAGAGAGCCAATAAGATTATGAGGTTTGGCAGAAATAGAGAAGAGCAATAAGGGCAAAGCTTATAGACAGCTAATGTCGTCAGTCTGGATTTATCTGTCCACGATCCCATTACTTGAATTTTTTGTAATTCTATGCAGAAAAATCCCCCCAAGATCTGCCGACATTCCCAAGCCATCAATTTGGTGCTTGTCCTTTAAATGCTCATAAACCAAAAACTCAGAACTGAAGGCACGTGTGATTAGAGGGTATATGTCCATCAGAAGGAAGAGTTACGTAGAGAATTCAAAGCCAAAGAAAAAGAGGCCCTGCAAAAGCAAGAAAGGTAACAAGGGCACCAGGTGGTTGATGGCAAAGCAACTCACTGGTGAGACTGGTATTGAACGAACCTTTGAGTACAACAGCTCCAGAATTGTTTTATTATGTGTTATCAAATATTGGCAACCTATCTAGAGACTGATGTTGCTGTCATGATTGACCAAAGGGGCAATGAAGGAGGTCAAGTTGCAAGCCTTTCAGGTTCACGCTGAACCGTGACAAAGGGGAAGCTGATCTCTCATGCCCCAAGCTATGGACCACAAAAAACTCAATAGTGTTGGAAAATAAGCTATGCATGAGTCGATGTTATTCAACAGTGATTGTCGACTACAGTCAATAGTAACCGTGATAGTTAATGTGATAAAAAAATCAATTCACTACTATCACAAGTACAGCTATACTATCATTCACAAGTGCGAAAAATGAATGACGATTGGATTGTTATGCCGGTATTTAAAACCAGAAACTTAGATTATGATAAGCGGGAATAACAGAAACAATAGAATAAGACAAGTAGCGAAAGTAGTCTATATTGAAAATGATGAATTACAGATGCTTGATGCTTCTACTGTCTACTCTGATTGCACTATAATAATAGTGCATCTTATTCTGCTGTAATTTTCGCTCTTATACACAGACTGTAACCGCGCTAGCTTATTACTAATCAGTTTATGCCTATGGTGGAACAAAGAGGAGGAGAAGAAGAATGACTTCTGCAAAAAAAAACTTTCAACAACTTGATAAAACTAATCTGATCTACTGATCTATTTATAGTTTTTGATGGCATAGCCCTAACGGAATGCGTCGTTTATCCACGTAGTAGGTGCCACGTGGGGCTACGGGATTGGACCCAAAATGTAGTAGATAAGGCTCCACTATTCAATCTATTTAAGTCGAGTTTGGGCCCTCGACAGTCTATCGACTTTTGGTCGATTTGAACATTGTTCGATAATCCCTAGAAATTGTTTCGACAATATGTGTATTTCTATAAACGGTCTCGATACCTTTTCTACACCATCACAGCATGTAGTTACAATCACCAAAATCAAACATGCACTACTGGGAGACCTATGGGTATACTTATAC
The DNA here is from genome assembly GCA_029204225.1 of Diphasiastrum complanatum. Classification (NCBI taxonomy): domain Eukaryota; kingdom Viridiplantae; phylum Streptophyta; class Lycopodiopsida; order Lycopodiales; family Lycopodiaceae; genus Diphasiastrum; species Diphasiastrum complanatum. Next base: position 36,313,004 of record CM055101.1, read on the forward strand.
CCTCCAAGGCCCCTCCACCACTAGTAATGAACCTTCTCAGACTACCTTCCTGTTCCCAAGAGCCATCATCGTCTGTATAACCTCTTCATCAGACCAAATGCTCGGTAGTTATACGATTACGCAATCGTTTAGTTCTAGTATTCAAGATCTTTCCAGGTTCAAGTCATGTCACACCTAGTGATTCCTCTGACAAGTCCAATAGATCTCCAGAACCAGGATGATCCCCTTCACATAGACCTTTCTTAAGTCAATCTATGTGAAATATCGAGTGTACTTGAGTTCCTTCCGAAAGGTCTAATTGGTAAGCCAAAGATTCTATCCTTTTCAGGATTTTATCCGGTCCCCTATATCTAGCGGATAGTTTGTGATGCTTGCTAGTACGCATTATATTTGAATCCTTCGATATTTGCAAATATACCCAATCCCCTTATTGAAAATCTTGAGGTGATCTTTTCAAATTAGTATAATGTTTGTCCCTATCCTGAGCACATTGGACATTCTCGCATGCTATTTGTCGCATTTCTTGCATATCATGCAGGAAATCTACTACCTTTTGAAACTTGATCGTTCGAATTTCAACTGAAATGGGTGATCTAGGTTCATAATCGTATACCATCTGCCTTGTACTTGATTTTGTATACCCATTTAGAACCAATTGCCTTCTTCCCATGAGGAAGATCAACAAGAACCCAAATCTGGTTCTTCATGAGTGAATCATACTCATCTTGCATCGCATCCTCCCAACATTTTACTCCCTTGGCCTGCTCATAAAAATCAGGTTCTTCCGCAACGTCTCCATGAGATGTAAGAGCAAAATCTGAAAAATCAGCATAGTCCATTGATTTTGTAGAGGCGCGAGTCTTTCCATGATAAAATGAACTTACTTTGTTGTCCCGCAAAGTCGACAACAGCCACCGTGGCACTGTTTTAGGCTGTCCAACAGCCATGTCTCTTCTTGCAATTTGTTGTCCAAGATCTTCCGACACTGCACTTGGCTGTCCAAGATCTTCCAAAACTAGTCCTTGCTGTCCAACAATTCCTGCAGGCTGATTTTGAGCAACAATGGGCGTTTCTTGATGAACATTAGGCTCTATACTTTATGAGGTGTTGGGCAGTTCGAAACTAGTTGATTGCTGCCCCGTATCTCCAGAAATAGAGGATGGTACCAAATCTGGAAAAACTTCAACATTCACACTATGCGGGCTGTCCCCCTTCAAGATATGAGTTGGGGTCACATCTAATGAATTTTGTTCATCAAAATGCACATCATGACTAACAATAATCTTGTTAGTGCTCAAATTGAACAGCCTATAGCCTTTGCTTTCACTACTATAGCCAACAAAAATGCATTTAACTCCTTTATCTTCAAGCTTTGTACGAAGTTTATCCGAATAAAAGCTGTAGAAGTACTAGTAGAAGCAATATTAGACACAAAAGCATAGTCTTGGTTGAAGAGATCATCACTAGCTTCACTCTTGCTCCAAAGTAGCAAGTGAAGCACTAGTATCAATTCCTTTACTCTCCTCTTTTGCATCTTCTTACAATCCTTGATGAAGTGTCGATACCACTTGCAATAATGGCACATCCCTTTCTTCTTTTGAGTGTTGACATTTTGACCTCCAATGGGCTTTTTCCTTGGAAGCAGGCTTCCCCTTTCCTTTTGACTTGCCTTTGCCCTTGTCTTTCGTGAAGAAAGCTTGATCTTGTTGAGTGTCACCGCCAAAGTTTTGCCTCATTTGCTCCTCTTGAAGAAGCAACCCAACAAGTTCATCAAAGGAGAGTTGATGTCCCCTAAGAGAGATACTCAAAGATGAAACAAATGGAAGATAAGAGGAAGGTAATGAGTTGAGAGTAATGAAAACAAATTCAGCATCCTCGATTATCTCATCAATATTGAGAAGCTCCTCACCAAGATCCTTGATCTTCGTCAAGTGATTGGTCACTAGATCCCCTTCTTGCATCTTCGACATCGAAAGTTGATTTCGGAGATACACCACTCTTGCTGGATTTTTGACCCTATACATTGTATTAAGTGTTTCCCACGCACTTTTAGATGTCTTACAAGATCTAATATGAGGTAAGATAGATCTTTTCATGGCAAGAGCAACCATAGAATGTGCTTGTGCATCCCTTCTATCCCACTTCTTTTGTTCTTCCGAAGATGTAGAAGATGATGATGATGATGATCCACGAGGTGTAGTAAGTGCCAAAAAAGGAGGCCTTTCCTCATCACCATTTACCAAATCCCATAGCCCTTTCGCTACGAGAAGATTCTTCATCATGTAACTCCACAAGGAGTAGTTTGTGCCATCCAACCGATCTTCACTAAACAAAGAACCAATAGCTTCCGATTCTTTCACCATTACCTCCAACAAAATTTCATCTTGTAGTAGATAGGAAAGAGAGCCTTTCCGAAGCCAAATCTACTCACAAATTTGCAATAAACAATGAGCTGAAAATAAGAGCACAAGATGTCTACCAATCTGCAACCAAAGTGCCCAAAAGATAATGGATAGATGGTTGTTTTTCTGCACAAAAAAACCAGCTTCTTGAAAATTAGGTTAGCTTCGATTGAAGCCTACACCAAAACCCAAATAGGAAGCCTAATAGTGTGATCAACACACACTTCAATAGGGCTGTTGAAAGAGCCCTACTGCTTGCTGAAAATCTGCAATTTTCCAGCCACAAATTTGCCCTAACCCAAAATAGGGTTTGCTGAATTTTGAATGCCCTCCTCCAAATCTGCAAACCTGAAAAATCAGCAAAGTAAGAAGGCTCTAAAACCCAAATTAGAAGCAGAACGAGACTTGCTGAAAACTGGCTGCAAAAAATCAGATTTGAGATGTTGATTTTCGGGCGCCAAACATTGCTCCTCCAAGATCCATGATGGCGCCAACATACAAGCTTGCTGCAGATCCGGTTGCTCTGATACCATGTAGGAAAACAAGAGTCAAGGCACCAAGATCTAACTATCAATCAATCTCCACAAGACACAAGAGAGAAGAGGTCGGGCGCCCTCCTCTAAGAGAGAGAGAGAGAGAAAACGGCAACACAAGTAATGGAGAGCAATGCTTAGCCAAAACTGAAAAAATGTGACACAATAAGCCAATATGTACTCTACCTACTTACTGAATGTAGGGCACCCCAAAAGTCAAGATAGGGCCCCTAAACCAAATTAGACCTCTAAGGACCCATGAGTCAGTACATGACCAAAATTGGGTCCATCACAAATTAAGACAAACTTAACATGGCCTAAATAATTAAATACCCATGGTTACACAAATCTCGACCTTTTGGGTCAAAGTAACCTATGGATTAACTTTAGCATAGTCATTTATTTCTAACAGTGACAATTCACCAGCCTTAAAACAAGACAAGATTCCTATTGTTGTTAGACAATATCCATACAAATACATGGAACAGAACATATAGTGCACGCAACTAAGATGAAGGAATGATAAGATGTACTCCAACTATGTCCCATTGCAAATGGACTAGGGTGACATATTTATAGACAATAGTCTATGCCACCTATCTATAGCAAAACTTGTGCTCCAAATCAGGCAGATGACAACATTAGGAGTAACAATGTGAACATTAACTCTAACACCATGTTCACCATGAACTTACCATACAGGTAATGTCTCCATAATTTTAGAGCATGGATCACTACAAAAAGCTCTTTTTTCTGGGTAGTATATTTGACTTGCGCATCGAAAAGCTTTTTGCTCTCAGAAGTAATGGGCTGACCCTCTTAAAAGAACAGCTCCAATAGTCATATCACTCGCGTCGGTGTTCATGACAAAAGGGATATTTGGAGATGTTATTCTCAACATGGCAACTGCGAAAATTAGAAGCTTGAGTCTGCAAAACTCTCATCTAATTTTTCATTCCATTTTATCAAAGGCTCGACCTACCTTTCCGACTCTTTACTCCCTTTAAAACATTATTAAGGGGAGTGGCAATTTTTAAATACTCTTCAATAAGCTTTTGGAAGAACACAGTGAAACCCAAAAAAGACTTGAGTTCACGTACCGTTTTAGGAATTAGCCATTCCACTACCATATCTACTTCATCTTCATCAATCTTGATCCCCTAAGCAATGATCTTATGACCAAGATAAAAAAAATGTTTTTTTAAGAATTCACACTTAAATTCTTGAGCAAAAAGCTTCTCTTGTCTTAGAATCCTTAAGACAATACAGAGATGCTTTACATGCTCTTTTAGTGTTCTACTATAAATCAAAATATCATTCATAAACGCTACTACAAACTTTCCCAAAAGAAAACGAAATAAATAGTCCATCATTTGTTGGAAAGTTGCCGAAGCATTTGTAAAACCAAAAGATAAGACTAAGAGCTCATAATGGCCAAATCATGTTCCAAAACCAGTTTTAGATACATCATCAGGATGTATCTTGATCTGTGATATCTCGTTTGAAAATCGATTTTTGTGACGAATTTCACTTTACTTAACCAATCTATGAGATCACCCATTCTAGAAAGCGGGTAATTATTTCTTATAATAAGTTTATTTAGACCCTTGTAATCACAATTGCTCATTTGGCAGGTGATCAATGAATATGTCTGAGGTGATCAATGAATATGTCTGAGTCATCGACGACAACGAAGGCCTTTTAGAATTCCCCTAGAAATTTGGCCCAGGTTGCCAGTTTTGATGGAAGTTCCCTCCACCATGAGGAAGCCTTACCTTCCAGAAACAAGAGGACCGATGAAATTCATTTCTCCTCCAAGACATTATGCAAGCTGTTGACTTGACCAGTGACTCATGGACTTACATGGCTGCCACTTGTCATGATCTACGAAGTGTGCTTACCTTGGAGGTATACAAGGAGAGGACGTCTCACTTTACTTGAGTTGCAAAAGTACTGTGACGTTTGGTTCCATAAGGTGACCGACACCTGGCGGTTTGCAGTATAAAGGGATGTAACAGGAAGACCCTCTAGCAATTGTTCTAGGAAAACGTCACTAGATTCATGCCTAAGTTTTCTAAAGGTTTCTCCTTCTGGTGATTGCTCTACCCTTAGATTATTAGTCATAAATCTAAGATGCATGTTATACTTGTATAAATTGCATTCTTCCAGATAGGTAAAATCCTTTAACCACTATAAGTAAAAATCACAATCCATATCATTCATGCATTCAACTGTTTCCAAAGCAAAAAGCATATAAGGAGAAGAAATATCCACATTTGCATTAACTTCTATGCGTGAGCCGTTATGCAAGAACGTTGAGTTACATGGTTTTTCTTTAGCGACTCATTCCTTTTTAAAACCACTCTTTGCCAAGTATGATGTCTACTTTATCCAAATTCATTACATGGAAAATTAATCTATCTTTATATCCCTGAATTTGCAAAGGAAGACGTGGGACTATACGGTCCCCTTCTCTGCTCTTTGCTCCCGTGGCCATCTTTACCACATATCGATGGTCACTTTGCCTTGTTTCAACCTTTGGCTTCTGCAATAGCTTAGATTTAATAAAATTGTGTGTAGAGCCATCATCAAACAAAATTGTTACGGCTTGGCCACCTATGGTTTCATTCATTCGAATAAGATCGTGGGAGCCAAAAACTGTCGTATTAAAACAACAATGCTCACAACAAATTTTCAGCAAAGGTTAAATCAATGCTAGAAATATTGAAGTTACTTGGCGTCTTAAAAGAGGTCCCTTTAACATTCTTCCTTTTCTTAGGGCATTCCTTTGCGACATATCTTGGCTCCATGCAATTAAAGCACAAATTGTCACTCCTGGCCTTTGCGAAGGTTTCTTGGTCCATCGTGGATCGTTTCTTTGATCCACTAGGTCCAAAAGAAGTATCCTTCGTCTTTTCTTTTCCTTTCTTCGAAAAGAATGGTTTCTTGCCCTTTGCCTCGGGCTGTCATCGTATAGCTTGGCATAACGAACAGCATCCTCAAGGGTAAGTCCTTAAAGTATGCATCCAATGGCCAATTCCCCACATGAATCGTCACATACTGGTGATAGAATTCGAAGTCGTCCGAAATGGGTAAGAAAGCCACCTTGAAGGCCTTGCAAAATCCTCCCAAGTTTTGGGCACTTTGATCTTCCCTCATATATATCTCGCAAATACATGATAGCCATATTGATCTTATTGTCATCCATTGAATCATGGTTGGAAAAATCAGACCTCCACCAATCCAGCCACGGTATCACGACATCGGGAGATCTATCCTTCTTTTCCCCTGCAAAAAGGACGGGTGTGAAGAGGGGGTGGTGCAAAGCTTGTCTGGTTTGCACCAATTCCCTCCACTCTTGCTGCTCCCGGTTATATTTTGCTTGCATATCAAGAATCTGCTGCCGAAGATTGTTGACTGCCGACATAAGGATCTCAGCCTTATGAGTTGTAGAGGTACTCATAGGTTCATCTTCTTTTGACGATACCCACCAATCTTTCACAAAAAGTAGGTGCCTTAGCTGCACACGTGTCAAACCAATTTAAACAAGATGCCTCCAAAACTTTGAGTGTATCCATGAATGAACATTTCTACATGAAGGATAGATAGTAGATAGGTGCATAGCTCCAGCAATTGAATGGATGTCCTCTATCCTATCCATAGCCAGAGCTAGTGAGAGACTCGTACATCCCTCTGGTTTGAATATTGGTTCTATGGACCAACGATATTTATCTATCTTGAGGTAGGTTGAGAATGACCTTGTCCATTGCAAAAAGCACAAGAGGCAACTGGAGATGGTCTTGTCGTTGGGAGGTCAATCAATATTTCAGATGCAGAAGTGCAATTATTGAGATGCCCGAATCAATAATCCATGAATGCACTAGATGTTATGAGATTCTTACACCCGTCAATAACATGTATGTGCAGGTTGTGTGGATAAATATACGTCAACATCGATCTTCGCACATTGATAACAACTTGAGGAAACTCAAGCATGAAAACAATAGTACTAAATAGCAATGTCAATCAAATCAAATCTCCCTATCCTGAATCACAATGGAAATTCATAAGGCAGATCCTATTTTACCACTTCGGCTGGCTCAAAACGAAACTATTGAATGCCTTGAGACGGTAGTTTGCAGGCACATGGCACCACTAAATATTCCAACGAATTCTAAGAAAGTAGACTGCAATTTTAGCAAGGATCTCAAACAAGATACTGATGTTCTCCAATATGCTTGAAATATGTATTCTACAACCTGGAAAGCATCAACTGCAGTCTTCAGCTTCATGCAGTCTGCCCAGAAAGTATTGGAAGATCAACTCCAACACTTAGCACAATACACATGCTATGACATCCCTAACTCATGGGTTCAACACAGATACATCCAAAAGAACATTTCATACAAGATCATGTCAAGTTTCCTTCTTCAAAGGAGAAGGGCATACTCGGCCATGATGAAGGATAGCATTGTGTAGCAAAGCCCAATAAAATAAATTTCATTTCCCATTCATCCCCACATGCAAGCAGCAGGGCATTACATCACTTCTAACTTGATCCAAAACAAAACACAAATCACCTATACAAAGAAAACAGAGCGTAATGCTGAGAAACACAATTAACCGTGAATCAAAGACCATCATTATTATGCAATTATGCAGATACATCTCTTGAATATATGGTCAGCATTAAACCTCAAAATGATTATGAAAAGTCCTTTTGAGGAGTTTGCCCTTCTAACATCCAAATTTACAGATTGCATCGGCAGTTCCTTTTCACACAGGTAATACTAAATGTAGCAAAGATGAACTTCTTGTTTGTTACAAATTCAACACGTTCCATAACAAGGGCAATGAGTTTATTTTGAGATAAGTTGCAACTTGTCATTTCTAAGTTTGGATCCACTGAAATTTTGAGCTCTCCTTCTTGAGGTAGTGCTCAGTATAATACAGGATACAAAATATGCCACATTCCTAAACTATCATGCATTTAGCTCCACCACATCAAAAAAGCACTAACAAATTTAACAAAGAATAGTCATGTTACAATGGTATATTTTCTCCCTGATTTGATTTCACAACTATTTTCCAGGTCATTGGTACTTAAAAACAACAAATAGAGGCAAAGTAAAACCTGTTGGCAGAGTGAAATAGAACTCTTTGCACTGAAGATGTGCCCCGAATAACATTATCCAACCAGGGAAATTGTTCTGTCAGCTCACACATTGGTACAAAATAGTAAAAACTCACCAGTCTCTTAAATTCTAGTGGTCCAGACAGCATGGTTATACAGCTTGGTGTACACAAACTGACAAAACAAAAGGATGTTACCACTATGGCCATCAAAACTGTTCCAGAAAAATATCACAGGAAAAAAAGAAAAAAAAAACTAATTTTCGTACCTTCCCTGAAAGAAAAGAAATGTCCCTTTGATAGTTTGAAACTACTTTTGCAACACAAGTGAAAAGTCAGAAGAAGGTGAGGGATTAGTATTGAGCCACAAGCCATGGAACCAAACTGAAGACAATGCAAAAGCAAACCTTTCACAAGAATTTCAAATATATAAAATAGCCAAGCCTAAGGTATATTCTTTTCAGCAATGATCAGTAAACCTTTTTAAAAGATGCTTGTTATCTAGTCTACCTGTATTTAACAGTATAAGAAAGGATATCAATGTTAGGAGATCATCTTACACAGCTATCAGAATGCAGCTTAAAAGACTAGAATTTCTGAAGACTCAGCATGGAAGGAACTGTACTGAAAACAAGTAGCTTTATTCTCAGGACGAGCCTTCCCTATTGATACTAAACATATATACCCTCACCTTGAAAAGTCTCGTATTTCAATTGTGAGATGCCACTTGCTTTACATGCCTTTGTTCACCCTACAGAACATCCCTCCATTACCACAAACAACCCCCAAAGGGCACAGCCCACACCCATTCACGTTAAGATGCAAAAAGAACAGTGGTAAACTAGCAACAATTCACATTAAGATGCAAATAGAACAGTGGAAGACAAAATGGTGAAATGTAAAGTCTTGATTATGGCGATCTCAGTCAACAAAGACGTAACGTGTGAACAGATTATCATAACTCCTTAAGACATCAGCAATATCATGTACAAATAATTGCCCATCGCACAGATTATGGTTCGTAAATCTAGTTGATTGAATAGTCTGGCTACTACCTACAATGAAGACTGAAAGACCATGTTGGCCAATGAGGATCCTTTCAACGGCCCAATTTCCCTGCAAAAACAGACTGCCAGCAAAAAAAGAACCCGCCCACCCTTCCCTTTCCCATTCCCAGCCCCATAAGTCACATGTTCTGCAGCTTTAGCACCAATCAACACCCTCCTTTACTCCACCTGTCTTACTCCAAGAAGCCTGCAGGTGGAACACAGGACATGTATAGCTAGAAGTTACAAGAAAAATAAGGCAACGACACAAAGTGAAGAGAAGCACATAATACGCTTTGTATCATATTTCAGAGCCAGAACTGTGAGACGGTGATTTCGATGTTTCTTTACGCCTTTTCTTTTGCCGGCTTGAACTCTTCCTGTATGCAGTCGAAGTACCAATTTCAACTTTATGCTTGTCATCAAGCGAAAGAGATTGACTGCGTGAGCAAGAAATAGCTTTGACTCGATGTTTATGCCTCCTTTTCTTCCTCTCTTTCCTGTCTTCATCATCCTTTCTGTGCTTCCTTCTATGACGTTTCTTTCCTCTGCGACCTTCACCATCCATGTTGCTGTAATCATCACCATCCTGTTCAGTACTTGTTTCGCGTCTGTGCTTTCTTTTATGCTTTTTATGTCTATCCTTCCGTTTCTCATGCTCTTCATCAATTCTTTTCAAATCCTCCTTAGCTGCAGATCTTTCTCTTCCTCTCCGCTTGCGACTTACATGAGCATCAGCTGCTTCTTTAATGTGTTTAGACTGCTCTTCAAGGGTATCCCTGCCACTTGATGTCTTATACTGTCTTGTTGAATCATGATTATGGAAGTTATCCAGTTTGTATTCAGCATCCATGAGTTTTGGGCTTTTCTGTTGTAGGCTATACACATCTTCGTTAGCAGCAATTACCGGACCCTCGTAAATCAAGTCAGCCTCTCTATCCTCATATGCTGACTCATGGCTGTTTGCATCTTTACTGCCACCATCACTATTGTAACTCACATAAGCATTTTCCTCAGAATCATTTCTACCAATCTTATCAACTGGATGTATTGATTTCACTAGTGGATAAGGTACATGCCTAATGTCCCTATCTCCAACCTCTTCTGCCGCATAATTATTGTTGTGGGAACTGTTTTTAACATCAGAGAGTGACCCTATATCGTCAATTCCTTCACAATTTAGATCCTGACTCACTTCAATGCCCTCAGATGCTACTTGATGCATTTCTTTACCATTATCATTGGTTTCATCGAGACTAGTGTTTGTATACTGCTGAAAACTGCTCTCTTTATGACTTTTTGAATTCAAACGAACACCCTCAACTATCAAGTCATCCTCTTTCTTAGCAGCTTCCTTTCTACTCTCTTTACGCATAGCTTTCTCCTTTTCATAGGCTTTTATGTCATCGCGCCAATCATCAAGCTCTTTTCCATCCTCCATCTCATCCTCTGAGGACTCCACAATTTCAGTTTGCTCCCTTCTCTTGACCTTTTCTAGCCGACCAGCTGGTTCTCTTTGGTACTCCTTTGAAAAACTGAGTGATGTATCCCCTCTGTTGTGTCCATTTACACCTGAAGTCAATCCATCAGAGCTCGCAGTCTTAGGCTGAAGCGACATACGATCATGGACCTGCTCTTCCGTGCTGAGTGAAAGTTCATCACCTTCAATGTCAACATCCCTTTTATGTTGGTGACTAAGTTTTCTATTATATCTGGTGGAATTTACGTCCTCATCAAAATGCTCCTTCCCAATCCTGGAAGATGGATCCAGAGATACAGAAAAAGACCTGACTGGAGAATCTGACACCTTGTCATGTTTAATGCTGTTGACTTTCTCTTTTCTTTCAGCTCTGCTAGAATGTAGAGAACTTTTTTGACTCAGAGACCGTTCGTTATCAATAGAATCACTATGAACCTCCAGATGATCAGAATCATCCCCAACTTTTGGCTTGGACGTTAAACTGCCTTTGAGCAGAGCCTTGTTTTCTTTTCTTAGGCTTCCACTTTCTCTACTTACACTCAAACTCCTACTTGACCGACTGTGTTTTGTTTCTCTGGATCTTGAGCGCTTTGACCGACGGCCAGCTGAACGTTCTTCCCTATGATGTCTTGGCGAGAGGCTATGATCTCTACGGTATTTTGGTGATTGTGAGCGTGTTCTAGATCTCCTCCTTACCCTACTTCTACTCCTACTCCTGCGTGCCACATGAGAAAGGTAATCTCTGCCCCTGTCTCGATCCCATTCACGCCTATAGTAACTCCATGAATAATCTCCACGCCCCCCTCTGTAATAGCCTCTATATCTGCTGCGGCTGCGGTTGTGGTACCCATAGTAATCTCTGTAACGAGAAGGTGAGTAGCGATCACGCCGATATCGGATTGGGGAACCTGAGAGTGACCGGTCTCGACGATATCGGATGGGTGAGCGAGACCTTGACTGTGATCTTGAGTGTGACCTTGACCTTGACCGTGACCGTGACTGCGACCGCGAACTAGATCGTGATTTTGACCTACAACAAAGAAAAAATTATAGAGCATGTTCTTTTTTAAATTGAATGGGAAGACATGACAAAACTAATCTTACTCCAGAATTATATAGTAAAAATCACTGTTCAAATAGTGATTATTGCAATTTATAAATTAAATGATTTGAAAAATAGAAAGACACCAGGTTAATATATATTGAAGCTTTAACAAAGCTGACTATGTACTTGCATTTGCTATTGAATACAATCTTCACTAGATTATAGTGAATGCAAATGAGTAAACTACTGACTAATTTATCTCATCTCAGCACACATACAAGTTCTTGAAGAGCCATAAGGTGAGTTTGCCTCGATGCATAAGAAAGTCAGCCATATCGATAAATCTACATAATCGTAAAAATCAAATTCACAAATATATCTATTTGTGAGATTGAAATATATCTACATTCACAAATTTAATTTTGAGAAGTCAGTGATGTCATAAGGTAAAGCTTCAAAACAATTAGATTCAAAAAACAAATGAAATAAAAATCTTAGCCAACCAGCACCGCTTATGGATTCACACCGTTGCTGTGAATCAAACCTTACCCAAAAGCCTAAAGTACATGGAGCCTCATACACATGCATGTAAAAGAGCACATCCACCTTCACTGACATATACAAATAGACTTGAAAGTGATTGAGTCTGCTCGTATGCAAAGGTACTGTCACATTTTGAAATTAATGCAAGCAGCTACCTTGTCATCCTGATTCACATCATAGCCCAGTTCTCTTGCATAGTCCATAATATATAGTTATATAGCAATCTTGAACAGCACGCTTCAATTTTACTAGAAAAGACACGTTGTCAATGCTTCCTCAATATAAATGCACTCTTGTCATCTTTTACTGCATACAAAATGTCCATTCATTTGGCATCCCTCCAGCCCACATGGGAAAGCATTCAACATCCGCACCACTGTTCCCTAGTTCATTTTCCCACTTTTCTTTCAGATTCTCATGGACAAACATTATCTAAGATCAAAACTATAAAGAGCTACAGAAAAGAATTTGTGAATTTGCATGATTTTCCCAGATGAAAGCATTTTCCTGGGACAAAGATGTTCATATTGACTGCAAAATCATATTTTCAAGGTCTTCAAATGCTGGCAAAATATTTATAACATCTTTCAAAGTGTGAAAACCTAAACTTACGAAAACAGGATCCTCTTTAATGTAGGAAAAAAAGGTTCCAAGGCTCTAGAAACAAACTCTAGTGTTTGAACATATCAAGGTCACAACTTTCAATCAAAGTACAATCTGCATCATCAGTAAAAAGGAAGGTTGATGCCTTCCAAAGTTTTATTAATGTAGGGAAAGAGCCCTGAGACAAACCCAAATACAAACTCAGCTGGTTGAACAAGAGACAAGTACTCTGAGGATAGAACAACTAGCTGATCAAGAGAGAACCTTGTTACCACTGACAAACTAATCCCATAGTGCAACATCACATCATTGTGCTCACCTGCTTGCACTACGATCAGCAGTCTTCTCATTCTCTTCTTCCACATCGCTTCCTTTCAGCTGTTTGCTTATCTCAGCTGCTCGTGCAGCTGCCATCTCCGCTGCAGACTTGACCGTAGCTGCCCTAGCAGCAGCCTGTTGAGAAGCCATCACTTGCTGCATCAACAATGCTTGCTGAAATTGAAATTGCTGCATTGCAATGGCTTGCTGCATCATTACGGTGATAGGAGGCTGAATCTGGGGGGTGGGGAACGACGAACTTGAAACTGTTGGCTTTGTCTTAGCCTCAGTGACAGTCACAACATTTGGGCTGCTTCCCGAATCCATCAGAGCTTACAGACTGCGTGATTCCTGATTCCAAAGTTCCTGCTAACTACCTGGAAAAAGAAGGATTTAATGCCATCAAAACACACATACTTAAATATATCAATTATACCAGTCTGCACATTTGGACATTCTATTCGACATCTAGCATATCTTAGATTTTCCGTAAGGATCACAATCAAAATCTGACTCTGTCAAGAGAGCTTCTATCTCCAAGGTGCTACATACAATCGATTCAATGAATGTAAGGACACTGCTTGAGTTCAATCTGTATCATAAGTGACAGTGCATATATATTACAAACAAGCTGCCAAGAACCATGCCCGAGAGTATCACTTGAATTTTCCAACTGGCTAGTAAACAATCTAGTTGTTGAGCCTGAACTGAACCACCAGACGTTAAGGTATGGCAGCAAAAAATCCAGGAAGGGTTGAGTTTGGCACATGGCTGAAAAGCTAGCAACGATGACAGTTTCACAGGCCCCCGGAACAGTTGAAAGAGAATTTTACACACCACAAATTAGAGAGCGACTGGTTCTGGTGCTACAAAGCTGAGCTTTCACATCATCTTCTAACTATACCATCAGAGCAGCCATAGTTCATACTAACTGGTTACTGCTCTCTTCAGTATGAGCTCTGTATGCATTTATGATGCTTTGATCAACCAACTTAATAAGCAAAAGATTCTTGCAAGTATACTGCCAACATATTGCAGATCTCACTAAAAGTGGGGAATTCACCATCAATGGAAATTTTGAAACGACTCTCATTTAAACAATGGATAATGAACCAAACTGAGCCTTTTTTTTGCGTTGCCTAGTTGATCAATCCAACCCCAGATATTCCCGAGTTCTCAAAAAAAAAAGATACTGCTGCTACAGAGTTCTGAAAGAATCCAATCACCAAATTTACATGTTGCTCACAGGCAGAAGCAGAACAACAAATTATGCATCATTCACATAAGTCAGATTATGTTTGACTTATCACTTATGTTCGGACCATAGAATAGAACCCACGGTTCTCAGAACCGTGGGTCCAGGGAACCGTGGGGTGAACCGTACCACGGTTCATGAACAATGGTACGGTTCTTCTATTTAATTAATTATTTAATCACCAAATTCCCCCCAAAACCCCTCCCAAGGCATTTTTGGTCCTCATTTCACAGATTTCACAAATGGTCCTCAGATTTCACAAATGATTTCACAGATTTCACAGATTTTTGGTCCTCATTTCACAAATGCTATGGTCCTCCCCAAAAAAAAAATTAAACTCCCTAACAATTCTGGTCTTTTTGGCTTTTTTTGACCTTTTTTATGCATATTTTTGGGCTGTTTTTGGGGGTGGGAACAAAAAAAAAAATTAATTGATTAATTAGTACGGTTCACCCTTAAACTTTTTGTGAACCGTACGGTTCACTCTACGGTTTTGAGAACCGTGGTGAACCGTACACGGTTCTCAAATTCTATGGTTCGGACACTCTACAGTTTTGAGAACCGTGGTGAACCGTACACGGTTCTCAAATTCTATGGTTTGGACAGATGAAGCACTAAATACATGAGCTCATGTTATTTTCTGTGCAACTATAACCACAACAAGGCATTGAGCCGTGGATGTCAAAAACATGAGCAGATAGAACTCCAGTCACCTTGTTAAAGACAACAAGCAGCAACTGGACGAAACCTTGATCTGTCACATGCAACTCTTGAAACAGGTCAGAAAAAGAATAATAGACGCAATGGTCTATTCTGATGAGGATTAACCCTTGCATGGTTTCTCACCAAACTCCAGAAATATTACTTTAGAATAATGTCTCCCAAGTGAGAGAATGAATGCATTATCTGGTCTGATTAGATAGCTTACGCTTTCAATTATTAGACACGTCTCTTGAAAGCTAGGATCTATTTCATTATTTAGGAAACATTCACACAATCCCAGTAGTAGTTGATTTTATAGATGGATGCACTTCTTTCTTCTTTGTGCCATTTTTGGTCTGAAATACATTACAAAGAGCCTGCTGCTTCTTCACAATATTCACTGTTGAGCAAAAGTATTCTGTTTTTTATTTTTTATCCAACTGTCAAAGGAGATTAAGTATGTAATCTCTCAGTCTGCTTAATCTGAATCCACGTGTTAAGTTCTTATGAAACGAAGCTGGTTGGTAAAAATTGGTGCGAATGAATTCTACTTCTAAGAATGAAATCAACGCTAGGTACACCAAAAAAGTATTAGGACTGCAACCAATGGAAACTCTTGATCAACTATGCCTCAACGACAGCTTACCCTTACCTCCACAACAGCGTATTTAAAGTTCTGTGACCCCCTCCAAGAAGGTGTGCAAAACAGACAAAATACTCCAATCAAAACTTATGTCAGTAGATCAGCATCAACAAAGCTACACCAAGACACACTCACATGTCAAGTCCCAGCACAGCAGGCGTGTCAGACAAAATGTCTAGTATTTACTTTTTGCAAACTACATAGAATTTCAAAAAACTCATCATATGCAAGAACATTAAGAACCTAGATCGGAAATCCATTCTACTTCGTCAGAGAAAATTTCAAGAGTCATGTGTCGGCATTTATAATGTGCATCTCAACGTTCACCTTTACCTTTAAAATAGCAGAATTTGTAAGACGGGTAAGCCTGCTGACCAGTCAAATACCGAAACGTTGCGTGTTGGCAAGACGATCACACAAAACAACATCTAAGCTACTTCTTCGCTCAATTGCACTCGATTTTGGAGATGTAGAAAACAAAGACGAAAATGGGGTGTGAGGACATAAAGACCTACCATCCGAACATTCATTTAAATAAGGCAAAGAATGTAAATAATCTACTGCATCTATTGCTCGATCCAAAAATGGTTCGAAAATTAATAAGAGACATCCTCTGTGAGCATTCTACTGCCGAAACCCTAACGCGGACGTTCCACATCACTAGAAATATAATTCCAAAATCACTTTCATATTTGTAATTCAATAAAAGATTCTGATTCCACCGAATTTTTTAAACACGCACATCATAAAATCTTGACTCTGCTTCTGTGTCGAACAAATCACAAGCCACCGAAAATCAGAAGTGAAGTTTTGGACAGAAACCACCGAATTATGCAGTTTAGTCAGAACTGCCACAGTAAACTGCAGCGCACCATCATCCATGCATGGCAGAGGCAGAGAAACCACACAAACGGAAACAACACCAAAGCAAAGAATCTTAGAACTGAGACCGGATTCCAAAACTTGCCTTCCTCAAGACGGCATCCACCTCAACGCACTGCCACGCTTTGCCGTCACTTCAGAATCCGATGAGCAAATTCTCAAAAGTTTAGATCCACGCAAAAAATTGATGGAAACCTGACTTCCGCCATAGCCACCGGTACAGACGACGATAAGAGACGATCCAAACAAGAAGAAGCTGCGTTTCTTGCCAAAGCTTTTCTCAAAACAAGGAAGGTATTCTGGTAACCAGGAAGGTAGCGAACTTGGGTTAGTTTCAACTAACCCAAGTTAAAATTGTAGCCACATTTTCACACTTCATGGTGGTTTCAGCTTGCCCACACAAGTTTGATCCTTAGTCACATTGTTTTCTTTTATTGCATGGGCTACATGGGCGGATATTTTTGTATTGACACTTTTAAGGAGTGCTTGGGGTCCCTTCATATGCAACCCATTAAAATGTTACGTTGCGATACGTCATTGTATCTTTCTATCGTCAACGTATTTTTGTTGCATTGCAACATTTGCAAGCGCTTTCAATCTTCGACGAGCTCGATTTGCAGGAGCGACTGCTTCAAAGCTTCTTGCATTACCTATTAGTGACATTATTCTAGGTAGTGACTTACATCAAGCATTACGTTTTGAGTAATTATTTTCATATTTTATGTTCTATTAGGCTTTTTAGCTTAATTACTCTTTGTCATTGGACATTATCATTCTATGTACTTTCATATATTTGTACATTGACGGGTTTTCCCATTCTTCTAGAATAAAAGCAAGAGATTTTTTATGCAATCCCTTCCTTGGAGACCACTCCACTTCATAGGGTGCATTTCACCCATTCTTACCTGGTGAACCAATTCACCAGCTGCCATTAACCTACCATAACAGGTCTATTGGCCAAAGACCCTCTCCCAAATTTTGCATAACCTACTGAATAGGTCATGATGGGCCTGTTGGAGGCCGACCCGTTCTTTCTGTGTTGAGGACAGAAGAGAGATTGTTGGAGAGGCAGCCTCTCAATGAGTCCATGTGAAGGTAGTAGGCTGACCCGTTGACCCATTCTTGATGTCAAAAATAGGTCGAGACTAGAGACATGTGAAGAGCCTCTTAGCTTTTTTAGTTTGTTGGAGCATTCAACCAAATTAGCCATCTACACACAAAGGCCAACATGCAAGCTAGCATTAGTTTCAAAAGAAAAGTGCCATAAACTATATGTGACATGAGTTTTACATAGCTAATCCCAAGCCATTCAAGAAACCTAGCTAACACACTTAAC
The DNA here is from genome assembly GCA_029204225.1 of Diphasiastrum complanatum. NCBI lineage: Eukaryota > Viridiplantae > Streptophyta > Lycopodiopsida > Lycopodiales > Lycopodiaceae > Diphasiastrum > Diphasiastrum complanatum. The sequence goes on from CM055101.1 coordinate 36,330,925, forward strand.
ATATCATGAGTCTTCTTCATAAGCAACCAACATGTCTATTACCAAACTAAGAGAGCAAGTTCGAGACAATTCAACCAACTCACATGAAGACAACCACAAGCATAATGACACCCTTGTGCTTGTTATCACTAAAAGGTTGAATGATGGTCTTTCAACTTGGATCAAACACTAAGTTGAAATCAAGAATGACCATCATCCCCATTGCATCCATCTTCATTTACGAATATGAAAAGGCACATTGAAATCAACAATGACTGACCTTGAGGGCCACTAATATGAGCTGGGTGTGTTGCCTAGTAGCTCATGTTAGTAAGGGACATGAGATTTGAAGTTGATCATATCACTTGTCTAGGTTATCATTTTTTGGTTGCAAGTATTACCTCATAGTATTTTGATAATTTGGCACTTTCCCTCAATTTAGGAACACGTTGTTATTGGCAGTGCATGCTTTTTCAAAAATCTTCAGCCACAACTCATGGACATCTAGCCACAGTAGGGGCTCCGTTTTCGGATTTCTCTGTCGAGTCTGTCGCAACATCTCTACAATGTCTGCCTCTTGCTTCCGATGCCTTTCATTGTGCCTTCGGACATCTTGCTCGAGCTTCCTCCTAGCTTCGCCCTCGGACTTCGGTGGTATGTGCTCCGCCATCTCACGACGTCCTATTTCTCAAACTGACTCTCACAGCCTCTCACTGGCTCTCTCACAGCCTCTGAAAAAGCCTCTCACAATGGCCTTGTGAGTGCCTATTTAACACCATAGCCTGTTTCCCCATGTGCGGTTGTTCATGATCCCTCCATGGCCTACTCCCCCACAGTGCCCATGTACTATTGTACTTGCCCCCATGTGTAGCTCCCCCACGTCTCCGATTGGGCCCGTGGTCTGCTCTCCCACAGTGCCCATGTGACATTGTACCTGCCCCGATTTGTTGCCCATGTGACGTTGTACCTCCCAAAATTTAGGGATAGTTCTACATCTACAACAACATGACTACTTATTTGGTCAAACACGAAATCAGATCATATCTAACATGCTAGTTGATCCACAAGTCAAAGGCTTACCCGTATTCCTCTATACTTGCTTTGTGACCTTTCCTTGGGACATGAAAGAAAAGTCCTCAAAGAGTTTGACCAAGATGGATCCTTGGAGAGTGTTGTTCAAGTAAATCTATTGGGAGCATTTTACAACTCTCAAGCCATAGGCTTACAACATCCTCCCCACCTTAAAAAAAATGGTGCCATTATGAGAACCAATATTTTCTAAAACTTACAAGGCATAAGCTTCATTCACTCACTTATTTACAAAAAGTTAAAGCCTTAAGTTAATTGGATTTGAGCTTAAATCACCTACCCTTTCTATTAAATCATATAATTTATACCACTTTTGTATGGGTAAAAATTTCACTTACATAAAAGTCATGTCTTTATTGAATATGAGGTGAAGAAAATTGGAGCCTTCTAGACCCACGTATATTTTTGTCCCCTCTATTTGCATGAGGTTCCTAAGCTCCAAATCTATCATTGTCCAACGTAGCTTCTTGTTTGAGCTCCCCAAGCTCTGATTTGTCAATTTTCTACACTTCTTCTTGTTGAACTCCCTCAAGACTTGTCCTTGTCACACAAATTGTTGTGAGTTCCTTGAGCCCAAGGAGCTCAAGATACTGCTTTAAGGCATAGAACAATATACTTGATGCTTTCAATTTAATCATATCATGATCACACAACATCCAAAAGTCTTTAGCACTTTGACACCGCTGCAAAAGTATGCACGTTAGATGTGTCTTCAACTATTCCATTATATATTGTAGCCAACGGGGTTGGCTCAGTTGGTTGGCTTGGCATCCAAAGTTTCTTTGGTCCCAGGTTCGAGCCTCCCCTTGGAAACCAAGAAGCATTATATATTGTAACTTAGCATCATTGTCATTGAAAGTGTTCTTCTTTTTGCACTCTTGTTTTGTTTCTACTAGAGTATTAAAGGCCTTGTCTGGCACCTCTCAAGCACCAATCCTTATCCCTTGACAATGATGCCAAAATAGACACTAGTACCATATTGACAATTAGCCTCCTTTGGCAAAAATTGAGCATCCACCTTTCATCATACTTCTACTTGACTTTTGAAAAGGTGTTGTAAACTCGACAATTATAACCATAAACCCCACTTGAAGCTATTGAGAGACCCCATCCATTAATGCGTCATTCTTTCCTAGGCATCTATTGAGGTTTCTCATGTGAAAAAATCTTATGGTTCTTAATCAATAACCTTCCTCCCAACCATGTGCTGGTTATGAACCAAAAAAGCTACAATCCTAAAACTTTGGTAACACTTCCTATTTGAAACAAGTTTTTTTGGTAGCTACTTGGCAACAGCCTCTTCACTTGAAAAGCCAAAGTTGTTGTTGTCTACCCACATACTTAGAAAAGCAATAACTAATCATTTCTTTCACAATTACTTGCCAACTCCTTTACAATCACTTTCTCTCTCTAAGTTCTAGACAGTTGGGTGAATCTTCTTTGAGCCCTTAGCTACTACTTACACTTTCTTTTTACCTTGTTATTAATGTGAATATACAATTGGTGTGGAGCAATTTGTCTTGAAAGCACTTATCGGTGTGCATGCATGTGATTGAATCGATTTGTGTTAATTTGGTATCATAGCGAGTGATTGCAATCACTAGACAAATCAGATTTGTGCGAAATCTGAGGAGAATTCGTGTCAGTTTGAGTTAGCTTTGAAGAAGCTGGAGAGTAACAAAAGACTTCATTTGCGATCTTAAGCCGTTTGGAGATGGTGCATTTGAATGAGTCGATTTAGGCGACGCTAGCAAGTTGGATGGCATTTCCAACTACAATATTTGGAAATTCAAAATGAAGAGTATCTTTATGGAGAAGGAACTCTGAGATATTGTGACAAGGGTGGAACTGAGGCCGAATACGACTCATGTTGATATGAAGGCCTATGATCAAAAAGTGCAAAAGACATTGTCCTTGATCAATTTGGATAATAGGGTCAGATAGAGGGGGCGAATACAAATCAGGTGAATTTAAAGCATTTTGCAATAAGCATGGAATCAAGAAGCGGTTTAACAAGCTCATATGCCACATAGTAATGGGGTACTTGAGAGAAAGAATCGCACCATTATGGAGAGCACACAATCAATGAAGCAAATGGGATTGGCTAATTTCTATTGGTTGGAGGCTTGTAGCGCTGCATCCTTTTTGCAAAACATGAGTCCCATTATCATGATTTCCAATGTGACTCTCAAAGAGGCGTTCACATGTATGAAGCCAAAGATTGAAAAGTTTTGCATTTTTGGGTGCAATGACTATGTGCGCATGTCAAAGGAGGAGTGAAGCAAGCTTGATGCAAAGTCCATAAAGTGTGTTTTTGTTGGATATGATGAAAAGACAAAGGCATACAGATGTTTTGATCCTATAATTCGAAAAATCCATATTAGCGAAGATGTGATTTTTGATGAAATACATAGATTTGATGAGAATGGTGACGTTGATGGAGATGGTAAAATCAAGATGCTCTCCACCATCCTAGAAGAGAATGAAGAACTCATACCTCATGAAGTTGAGCAAGATGATCCTGATGAGTTTGAAGGCCACAGGTGGAACCCCTCTCATTAGTGAGCGAAGGGGATGATACTTGTCAATAAGAGCCAAGAAGGTCAATCATGCAAGTGACAAGAGAAAGATTCAAGACACTCATTGGGATACCTATTCGCCAAGAAGTGTTTCACCACAACAAAGTGTACCAGAAGCCATCATGAGAGATGTCAAAATGAATCCATCAAGGATGGAGAGATGATGAGATTAGATAGGAAAGCTTCAGATCACTACCAAGTCATTTATGCCCTTATGAGCGACATTCTCTAATGTCAAGAACCAACATCCTTTGAGGAGGCAAAAGACACAGTGATATGGCAAGGGGTAATGAGATAGCCCAATTTGTCCAGGAACTGCTTGAGCCAAATTATCTCGTTGGCCATCTTTGCTGATGCAACATATTTTGCTTCGCAGGAGACTCCATCAAGAGACAAGGTACTCGGGAGACCCACCTCCAAACAAGAGACCCAAGTGACAACAAATGGGAGTACAAAACAAAATTTCATGTGGATGGATCAATTGTGAAGAACAAGGCATGGTTGGTGGTCAAGGGCTATGAGCAAAGCAAAGGTATCGATTATGAAAAAAATATTTGCTCCGATGGACTACTTTGCGGTTACTTCACATTAGCTTCATATTTTAGAGAGAAAGTTGACCAAATGGATGTGAAATCGGTGTTTATGAATGACAACTTAGAATAGAAAGTTTATATGCTCCAACTGTAAGGCTATGCAATCAAGGGCCAAGAGGATAAAGTATGCAAGCTATGGAAGGCATTGTATGGTCTGAAGCAAGCGTCACGTGTGTGGTATGGTTGCATAGATAGGTACTTTTTCTCTAATAGCTTCGTGAGAATGAATTCTGATCCTAACCTTTATGTAATCACTAGTGGTGAGAGCATTGGTTTAATAGTATTGTATGTAGATGACATTATCATCACATGATCACTGTCAAAGTTGATCTATGCAAGCATTTTGAGATGACGGACTTAGATTTGATGCATCAATTTTTAAATTAAGTAAGCCCGAGTTTATTTTGCAGTTTCATGACTATTTCCAATTTTGGCAGTATTTAAAGTTTCTTGTTTATAAGACTGTGTGTGTGTGTGTGTGTGTGTGTGTGTGTGTGTGTGTGTGTGTGTGTGTGTGTGTGTGTGTGTGTGTGTGTGTGTGTGTGTGTGTGTGTGTGTGTTTAGAACCTAACAAAGCTAAACAACAATAATCGCTACTAATCATTACACAAATAACTCAAATCATAATGCTCTTGTATGGTCTCATAGCAAATCACATATGTTACGAGTCAACTTGAGGAGAATAGGCTCACCTACATCCATCCACAACAACATCCATGTTAGAACAAGGGCATTCTCGTGGGAACTACAGGTGTATTCTCGGTAGTTATCCATGTCGCAAGTCGCAGTAACATGAGTGACATATTTGCAATAAACTAAAAGTAAGAAGTTAAATACGAGCTTTTTTCAGACTATTTTAACATATCCTTACTTGTTCCTCTCTCTTTTTTAATCGAGAGGTTCCACACATATATATTTGCAGTAGTGATAAGCAAGAAGTGTAATAGCATTTAATCACAACTACGAGTACCCCCCTTAGAGCAGCTTGTGCATAAAATCATGTCATCATTATCAGAAATCAGTAAGTCAAGTTTTTTCTATTATCTTAAACAATTTATATATCATCAATAACACATGTATATAAAAAAATCAGCAGAGCCTCAATTTTGAGCAAATAAATCAATTTTACGAAATGCGTATGGTTTTTTATAAATCCATGCTATACTTGAATTTGTACGAACATGACTATTATTTTCTTAACTATCGAGGAAGATTACATATGCTCCACTCATCAACTAGTCAAAGAATTCAACATGTATCAGTTTCATAAACATAGTCATCGGTAAATTCATGTTTATGAGCCATCAACAAACCAGAAAACATAGCCTCAAAATATTCCATTATCCTTTAAACTCTTCAAAAGGGCAACTGAATAAGAGGGAACATAAGAAATTTCATACAACAAAGAAAAACTTGCTTCAATGAAACCTTAAAGAGGTCGAAACTTTTGGAGTCTAAAAGTTCGTCCAATTTGACGAAAAACTAGCAAAGGATAAGTTCTAACTTAGAAAAGTATTGTATGTAGTTTAGCACTTAACAAGAGGCTAACAGTGGTTGCCATGAATTAGAAATGCTAGCCAATAAGCAAACATGTACCAAGACTGCCGTACTCTATCATTGGTACACATAAATGATCATAATCATTGGTACTTTTTTTTCCATTCAAAAAAGTTTTTTTTTTAATTACTTGGACATACTTTTTACGTAAAACAGTCCAATCGTAATAATGTCAAATTAATGATCGTTAAATCCTGAAGTATCAATTAAGTACAATGTTGCTTCACCATCAACCATATATTTTATAGCTATAGCATAAGTAAAATGTACATTCAATTCTTTCATAACAATGCTCTTTTGTAGCAAAGACCAATAGCATTAATTACAGGCAGCCATGACAATGTACTGCTGACAATCATCAACAATAAATGAGACAAGAGAACCAAAGGAAGAACTTCGTATCCCAACAAAGGAACTATGACTTGGGTATACGTTTTCATAATTCTATGCTCACTTCACATTAATACCAGAATGTATACCTCTTATTGCAGCGAGGTAGCTAGGAATCCATTTCTAGTACAACCATAGAATTTAGTTCATTCCAAAAGAGATTTATTATCACAACAAAAGGTTGAAAATCTTGGCAGAAAGTATGAATAAAGTTGCGAAGATTTTTTATTGTACACAAATCATTAGTAATGCTAGAGTATATTAACGTCAACAAAGAGGGAGCATATCAGAATCAACCAGAGCACAAAACAAATAAGTACCAGAAGGTTCACAACCACGACACACAAGAAAAAATAACAACCAATCAAAGAAAAAACAAGAAAAACAGAACATACATAAAACGTCATTAAATGATAGAGTTAAACCCAACAGCAAAGAGCAGAGCAACCAACCCACAATGCAAAGGAACTAACCTTCTCAGAAGCCATTGTAGAACCAAAGCAGCAGAACGTAGGAAGCTCCACACACCAGCACGAACAAACACCAGAAGAAAACAGCCAAGTGAAGCTCCACAAGCATCACAACACCAAAATGTAAAAGAAAGCAAAGGGCCAGCTCCCCAGTGAAGCGAAAATAGAAGCAAGTGAGAAGGATGTAGCATGCCAAAACTAGAAGAAATAGCCATTAAAGCAAAAATGGCCAATAGAGGCAAACATCTTAATCATGTGTAGGGCCCTTTCGGCCCTCTTATCATACCTCATTGATCTTGTTGTGTTGCTGGTCTCTCCTCCAAACCTACAACAATATCCAAAACATCATTCATCTCTAGAAGTGATTCCATCCTCACTTTCTAGAATGAATAGTTCCCTTGAACAACAACAAATGTTTTCAAAGAGAAATCACAAAGATTTGAAACTACTCAATTCTCTTCTAGCACTTATACCAAGCAAATCGACATATAGAATCATGAAATCTTGATCAACCTTTGATCTATCCTCAATCCAATGACTCTTGCCACTTCTTAAGATTGAAACACACTCAAATGAAGTCCAAAAACCTCACTATCTAGAGATCCAATCGAAATTAGGGTTTTGACAAAATCACAAAAAATTGAATATTTCAAGATCTACATGCAAATGCTGAAAATTTAATATGCAATTTAATAGCCACCACTTAGGCTGATCTAATGATCCAAAAATCGGCTAAATCCAACATGTGAATTCAAAAATTGGAATTGGTCAATTTTATAAACCTATATAGGAGTTTGACCTACAAAAGATCCACTCTACAAATGCAAGAAACTCGATTTTGGTGTAGAATCCTCTCTAGCATGCTCTAGTCTTGATATCTTCACCAAATCATTGATGGATATGATTTCCTCCTTCATAACCTGAAACACAAGCTCTGATACCATGTGAAATATTTGGGATCAATTCAGATCCAAATCATCTAAGGATCTTTGGTTACAAAGCAAGCTACTCCACCAATCTTGCCAATGTAGAAAAATCAGCATTTACACACAAAATAGAATGCAAACTCTAATAGAACTTGATCAAACATGTATTAAAATATAAAGTACTATTGTTGTCCATACAAAACCAGCAAGCTATTGTATTTCACACATGTGAACCTGAAAATAACAAATATAGATTATTTAACACATAGAATTGCAAGCAATCACAAGTATAGTGCACCAATGGATAGTAGAGCCCAAGAGAACCATGTATAAGCATGAAATGAGATAGAGAAGAGAGAGGATCTGCTTCTTCATGAGTTACATCCTTTTATAGCATGTCCAAATCCTATTTGGCCACTTGGCTTTCCCTCCAAAATGTAAACCCTACTATTTTTGGGTCCAATGTACCCAACATTCAAATTTGAATCTACTCAAACTCAACTACCAACTTTCCCACACTTTCAAAAAGTGTTTATTCAAATGAAATTTAGACTAATTAACATTGAAAAGTCAAACTCTAAGTCTAATATAAAATTGGCCTCAATTTGCCAAATATAGAAATGTAGCAAATATGATTAAACTAGTTGAATTTCTTACAAAAATTATATATTCAATGTGAATCTTTATATTGTGCTAGATTTGAAGAGTCAAATGAGATTCTCAATATATGAGTAGCGTGCAAAAGTAAGCAACGGAATATCACTCTGCCAATTCAACATAAACATTTTGATCGAGAGGCAGCCGTGATAGATGGAAGATCTAGAGTCAATCTGATTTCTTTCAACTTGTGTGCAAAATGGGGACTTAGAAAGCTGAAATCTAAGAACTTTGCATTCAAATTGGCAAATCAATCAAGTGTCAAGCCAAAAGGTATAGTGGAAAATATACTAGTAAAAATCGCGGGAGTACAATTTGTCATTACTTTTGTGGTAATGGACTTATTTGACTTATCTGATGTGCCATCAGTTTATCAGATTTAATTGGACGCCCTTGGTTACGAGTTTCTCAAGTAATTCATAACTAAAAAAATGGGAAAAATCACTTTTGAGAATTAAAAATGCGCCATTAAAGTGGATTCATTAACTCGGACAATTAAACTAGCTCTTTGAAAAGAAGATGATGATTTATCAAAAACAAATCACACCATCGATCGGGTAGATAAAGAGTTGGGAATTCATTATGATTCTCAAACTAATAATGTCAATTGGAATCAAGCATTCGTGATGATTGATTGAATAGCCAAAAAAATATGTGTCGTCATGATGATAGATCAAAAGTGAGTATTATATCTACGAACGATCAAACTCTTGATATTGCTTGCCATTACATATGTTGCTAATAAAATGGGCGTGGCTTGAATTTCAATTAATCTGATTCTAGATCCGGTTGAAATGAACTTATTCTAGTTAGCCATGCTTTATCTTACAACGAGAATGAGGAGCTAACAAATGAGCATATCTTAAGGAATATGGATCCAACTAGATTTAGATTGCGATGGATTCTAGTGTTGGATTTCAATGCTCAAGCCCAAATCCATTCGATAATGAGCATCCAAAAACCTGTATAGACTTATACTAGAAAACCAAAAAAGAAGGAGGGTGACTCGAACTTTTAAGCAGAAGATCGAAATTCAAAAATCAGACTTTCTCGATACTAGATCGACTCGACTCGACTTGACTCGTATGTTTTAGAATTTCTCAATACAGGATCAACTCGACTCGACTCATATTTTCTGAGTCAGTCCCATAATTTCTCTAGTCATTGTATATTTTCGATATGTGGTATTTTTCTGATACTATCAACCAGAAATCTGACCCACGTCGTGACATTGACAGTCCACCTACTCTATACATACATTTATAGTTAGAATGACAGCTACCTACTATAGGACAGATCTAGTAAATTAAGTAGATTAATGTCATGCTTTCAATGTACTAATCACTGACATGCAATCATCAATGTATAGAGTTAGCTCCTGGTCAGATTAAAACAACAATATTATTGTGTAGATGGAGGCCAATTAGTTTTTGTCAACAACATTCAGCTGAAGCTTATTCTTCGATACACAGCCTCATGCGTTGCTTCAAGCTATTGTACTCATTTTTTCAATCAATAAGAGTGAAAGTTTTTGTCTACACTACTGCTTTGTTCTATTGCGCATTGCTACTGTTCATTCATCTTGATTTTTTTGTTGGTAATTGACGCACTTCCGATCTGCAACCATCCATTGCTAAAGCTTCCACTGATATTACTCATTTTCGATTTTCTGTTTCTATCAGATCTCTACTATTCCGATATCAGTAAATCATTCTCATCATTTTTACAACATGGTATCAGAACTCGTTTCTGATAACCTACCATTTTTCGACATGGTATCATAGCGGTGGTTTAGTAATCTACATTTGTATTGCGGGTTATCAGTCTTGTTTCTACCAAGACATCGTTTCAACAAAAGTGCACAATCAATAATATTTTGATATCGTTGTTTCTATCAATGATCTCGCCCTCTATGCCAGAATGGATCTGTCTTCTAGTTCATCTCTGATTGACAAACTCGATGGAGAGGACTACTATCTTTGGAAGTTCAAGATGAAGGTAGTACTACTTTCCAAATAACTGTGGGACATCCGTGATGGCACAAAAGTCAAACCTGAGGGTGATGTAGCCATCATCACCAAATGGAGACAACGAGATGGCAAGGCATTTGTCTTAATCACACTCAATATCAAAGACTCCCAAATCAGTCATATTCGAGCTTTTCAGATTGCTAACAATGCTTGGGACATCCTAGAAACTCTCTATGATATCAAGAATGTCACTTCCAAACTTTATTTGTGCTGGAAATGATGTTACCAACTTGCTAATCTATGTGGATGATATCATCTTGAGTGGTGGAAACAATCAAGATGTTGATGAGATCAAGATTGCTCTCAAAAGGGAGTTTGAGTTGCATGATTTTTGTTGGTCATTTGCATTACATTTTAGGAATAGAAGTGACTAGATATTCTCAATCTACTTTCATTTGTCAAGAGAAGTATGCTAGTTCTATTCTAAAAAGATTTCATATTGTAGATGCATCATAGGTGATGGAGCTATATCATGGATAACAAAGAATCAAGCCACTATCTCATTGAGGCCGAGTACAAAGCGCTTACTCATTGCACAAAAGAGATGGTATGGATCAAGAGGATGATCAAGGATATTCACTTGCTAATTTTTCAGAGAGACCAATCATATTTTGTGACAACCCATCAGGCCAAAAGTTGGCAAGCAATCCTATCTTTCATGCTAGGAGTAAGCATATTGAGGTGGCATATCACTTTGTGAAGGAGCAAGTCACTGGCAAAGGAGGTGGAGCTTCAACATGTTTTTTCAAGGGAATGTGTAGCTGATATCTTCACCAAAGCATTGGGAAATGACATGTTTATGAAGCATAGGACTTCAATATCTGTTTATTTGGCAATTGAAGCCAATTTTCATATTAGACTTAAAGATTGTCATTTCAAAGTTATTTTAGCTCAAATATATTTGAATTACCACTTTTAGAAAGTGAGGGAAATAGTAGGAGGTCAATTTTGGTAGATTCAAATTTGAATGTTGGAGACATTAAATCTAGTCCACATTACTGGTAGGATTTTAAATATGGAGGGAAACCAAGATCATTAATGAGATATGGATCTGTTATATATAGTTGTACACACGTGGGAAGATAAGCTCTTTCTCTCTCTCTCTCTCTCTCTCTCTCTCTCTCTCTCTCTCTCTCTCTCTCTCTCTCTCTCTCTCTCTCTCTCTCTCATCTCATTTCATGCTTATACATGAGTTCTCTTGGGTTCATCTATCCATTGGTGCACTATATTGGTGATATCTTGCAATCTTGTGTTTAGAATGCTCATATTATGCTATATTCGGATCCACACGTGTGAAATACAAGAGCTTCCTGTTTTTGTACAGACAACAACTTCATTTTGTCTTATGTTTGATGTTTGATCAAGTTCTTATTGAGTTTGTATCTCTTTCATTAAGTAAATGCTGATTTTTCTATGATGCAAATGTTGTAGATTGTGTTGACTTTCATACCAAAGATCAAGAGGATGATTTTGGATCTTAGTGATTCATATTTCTTCACACGAAGTGGACGCGAACTGCAGCTTACGCCGAGGCACTGCCAGGACACCGCAAGTCAATGCTTGCAGTCAACATGCGGCTACGACTGCATCACAATATCACTCTCTCGCACACATGCGAAGGAGATTTTGTACAAGCTGTTTACGTCTTCACGCTCCACCAATAATCAATCTATGGATCTACTACTAGAACAATTAAATGATCTTGTAATGTAAAAATTAGAATAATACAAGATCATCCAACAACTATATAAAGAATTGGGCGAGTAGAGACAAGAGATCGATGGTCGAAGTGATCATCCATGATACGGACATAGATCAAATGACCAAAACTGGTTTCTATTGTATCCGACTCCTAAGAGTAAGAGATCATAGAGAGAAAGTAAAAGTATTCAGAATTATGGCAATTGTCTTGTTTCTGTAAGTAGGATCACTGTTTTATTGTCAATGACTATTCTAGAAGAACTGTTGAATCATGTTTGGAAGTATTCCTAAATCCAGTATTTTCTTAATAGAAAGATTTTGGAATGACTCTTACTTTTCTTGAGTTATGTTAGACATATACTCCAATACCTGTAAATGATTAAGTATGATTTTGGATTCCAGTGAATTGTGATTGACGAATCATATGAATCTAAATATTTATGGTTGACGAATCATAAATAGATACTTAATTGTTGTCAAAGGATTATAAGGAATTGTAATGATTTTTAAGTGTGACAATTAAAGTCTTGGTATGTTAATTGAGTAAGAATTCAGATCAATGCTTTGAATCTCTTTACTCCAGTATTTTAATTGAGAACCTATGGATCTCATAGACATTATCTTATTTATCTAGTGGATGCTATTCTACTATAGTATATGGTCTGCAGATGCTTGAGTACAGTTCTTCATTTGATTGGATCTCCAGTTATCGTAGGAGACAGAAAAATTTATTAAGATGAATGAATGCTATTTTCTTGCATTTGGTGCTAGAAATAGGAGCATTTAACTCAAAAGAGTATCCAGGATACTCAGGGTTGAGTTTTATCATTCTATATCTTAATGATTCTCCTAGAGATTTTAGTTGAATGAATTATCATATCTTAGAATTGGATTCTAAGGATAGTTGTACTTGGAAGTTTTTTATGAATTGTCTGCCAGAGTTTGTGGATAATTTCATACTATAATTATCATTTTTTCTTTGACTTTAATCTCCTAAGTTAGGGAATATTTCACTCAGTGGTTCATGTAAGTGTTTTACATGAAGGTGATGTTACTAACTTATGTTGAGTATAACCCTGATGAGAAAATATATCTCTTAGTATACTTTTCAAACCAGAGTTGGTACTCCAGAACAGAGATTAACGATTGGAAATAGGTTTATCTCTGAGTACTTATTTGATATGAAAGTCAGATTAAGGATAATGATTTTCTCGGTTAATATTGAAAGTTAAAGGAACTGTAATTCTTTCCTGTTTTTTGGAGCTTCTAAGGATAGAAGCAATTTACGGAGGGAAGAATGTTATGGCCATATTCGGTTAAGGACCTGGAATAGTTCTAATATGGTAGACCGGCCCTCCAGTACTCGAGATTATTGGTCACGCCGAGGTTTAATTCCATGTCGAGGCCTGTTTGTGACTTATTACCTTGAGAGGACCCAGACACTCTAATTGAGACATATGGAGTATTGCATGTCTGTGTGACAGATATAGGCAGGAGGACTGCATGCAGAGATGTGATCTATTTATAGTTGACCTGCATGGGGGTTGCATGGTTTATGCACAGGACTCTACTCTCTATATAATGAGGTAGGGATTCTCCCGTCGACATATTGGGTTTAGGTTACCAATTTCTCTCTTCTCCTCTAGCTTCACAGGGCATGGCTTGGGGCCTAGATCTAGTTTGGATCTAGGATTGGTTGGGCGGTTTGGCTCCATAGTCTCTCTTGTTGTGTTCTTCTATCCTCATCTTAGGGGCAATCTTTTAGGGTCTTCACAGTGGTATCAGAGCCCGGCTAAGATGTGGTCTTGGATAGGTTGGAGACAAGCTTACATCGATTTGGAAGTTAAAGCACTTGGATTATATCCCGGATGGAGTGTTGGTTTTTCAAGAAGAATCGGTGTTGGACTCACTAATTCTGGAATGAAGCATGGTTGGCCAAAAGTGGTGGTAGAGTGACTTTCCACTAGTTCATTTTTTTTGGTTATAAATATTGCTTCTATTTGGTGTTTGTTTCATTTCCATTCTCTGGTTTTGCTTGAGATTTGGATGTGGAATGGTTAGCTTGTAGCAGGATTTTGCTTATTTGATAGAGGTTTTAATGACATGCAAAAATCCAGAATGTCATAGTGGGGATTCATGTTGTTTCAGCTTGGTTTATGGATAATTTGATTGGGTATTACTTTATCCAGATGCATAAATGAATCATAGCTGAGAATATATGAATCTGACAAACTGCAGGTTGAGGGTGGTAAATTTATTTACACTAATCCTCCGGTGAAACCTGCAGTCTGTAAACATAGGATGTATTTTGCATAAGAAATTCTCTATTAATAAGTAGGATCAGTTAAAGCTCCATCTTCCAAGACCTATTGTTCCCTGCAAAACAGTTTTTATGTTGTTTTGTGAAAGCATGGAAGGTTCTTGGTTGAAGAAACCTAGTAGAAGAACAGCTTGGATTGAGGAAACCGCAGGATTGAACATGCAATACGTTCTTTCTTGTATTCTCTGAAGCTTTGTGTTTCTGTGAAGGGGAATAGAGTGGGGTTAGGAAACTCAACAACGATCTCTTATGTTGGTCTTCATTACAAGACTTCTGGCCGTCGAACAGCTGAGGTGCACTTAGGTGCAGAGATCGCTGGTTTGATGGGTGAAAACATCTGTAGCGGACTGTGCAGTAGGCCGTTGGAGTATCCATAAAGCAGAACGGGGTCTCTGTTTTGATCCGCAGCTGTATTGATCCATCTCCATGATTCTGACTGATAACAGACGAGATTCAGTTAATCTGTTGTGGAACCTGGAGTTGTAGAGGGTCGATGGATGGTGCATAAGCAGTGCAGCCATGAGAAAGACCAAAAGGGGTCTGTAACGTTCCTCTTGGAGGGTGTAACTATCCCGATGGAATCGGAATCATATGGAGAGGTGGAGCAAAGATAACATCGTGCTTTTCTGGTGGGGAGACGATGTGGGCAAGGAAATGAATCGAACAATCCATTGCGGCTGTAGCCGCCAGTTTATATTTTGTTTTTCCTCTCTTGTTTGAGAGACTTTAGGGTTTTAGGGGCGGGCCATCCTCATTTCCCTAGAGTTATGCAAAAAAAAAAATCCCATGTGAGGACTTAAATTTTTTTTTTTTTTGCATAGTGAGGATATGGCAGGGTTAGCTCAAGCTATAAATGTAATTGACTCTTTTTTTTGCAAGCGCGACATTTGGGTTGTCTGCATGATGGTTTGGAAATGTCATGATGATTTGGAATTATCCGAGTTTTGCATGGCAATGGACCTAGTATGGAACTATCTCGGAATGGTTAGTAACTTAATGGTGAAAGCTATGGATGGTTGGACATTTTTTCCAATTCGAAGGGTCTAATTACCAATTTATTAACAATGTTTTCTTACTCTAGGAATAAAGATTTATTCCCAGTTAAAGAGCTAAGCTATATTCTATTTATCTTTTCCTTTCCTATCAGTAATTCGTTATGACCCACTTTATGATTGTACGTCTCTGATTGATGTGAATCAAGTGGAAGTTTTATCAAAGTACTTATTGAAGGTGAATTTAAGTTGTGGTTAAGTTGAAATCGCCAGTAGAATGAATAGTAATGAAAACGTCTTATTCAACAGAAATGTTTTGGTTGAACAATATGGTGAGAGTATTGAAATCTGGTGGATTTCCTATTCATGTGATTTCATCTTTTACAACTTAAATAATAAACTTTAACGGAGTAATGATAAAACCAGTGAAGTGAATAGGAAATGGTTCGTCATTTGCTCTGTCTAAGGAAATTTCTCGTGCCTTAGCAATAGTTTTCGAGTGACCGAAAAATAAAATAAAATAAAAAATAAGGGTAAAAGAGAAAAGGACACCCGAAATAGTAAATGAGTTCGTGTTATGTAATCGAAATTTCTTTGAAATTTTTGTAGGTTTGCATAATACCAGTTATGGAGTAATTCCATAAAGAAATTGTAATAATAGAAATTAATAAAACACTGATTTTATTTCCAGTTAAATCCTATGATGAATTATATTCAAAAAATCAGACTAGTAGTGTTTTCATACTAGTAGGTGATTTTTGGTATAGCAATTATTCAACCCAGGTATAGGATAGAAATGAAATTGTTTCAGATTTTTTCCTACAACAACTAATTTTTAAACATTTACTAGTGTCAATATGTCTTCTTAGTACCTTAGCTGAAATTGATTTTCAGGGGATTGAAAATTCTAAGGAGGGAAGAAGAGTAGACATCAGAGGTAGTAAGTGTGATCGGAAAATGTATTTCGCAGTTAGGATTTTAGGTAAATCCCAGTAAATAATTGCTTAATACCGGTTATTGATTTCCTAAATAGAATTCATTTAGTTGAATTCATAACTTATATCTTTGTAACCATTGAGTTATCCGCAGTTTTGGATGTCTATCGCGATGTTAGAAGTAGAATTTGATACGTGGATTACAATGGATTTGTTAGTTGACAGAGGCTTGTCCCTAGATTTGATGCATCGGTAGGGAATTGAGCTTATCATTAACCAAAAAGGATCAGAATGTAGTGTTAAACCATGTTAATTCTTCTGTCTAAATCATAGAATCAGGTGTGGATTTGTGGTATCCATCTGATAGACATGCCAACCATCCAAATAAATAGATTCTCCAGTATTTGGGAACAAGACATAATATCCTATAGTGATTATAGGACAACTAGAAGATCAGTGGATCTCTAGAATGTCAGATAAGGCGGTTAAGAATTTTCTGGAAGGAAAAGTTGATGGTAATTTTGGAAAGGGAATTCTAGGACTGTAAAGATCTGATGATCAATGGTGTGTTTGAGTACCTAGTCGCGATATGGAAAAAAAGAAAACCATTCAATCAAATGTGGGTTATTTTGGAAAATTTTGAGGTTTAATCTAGATTCCAATGTGGTATCTCATTATTTACAGAATCAGAGGCCCTCAAATCTATTTCTCACTTTCTTAATCAATCCTTTACTTCTTAGTAATTTCTCGAATATAGGATATCAGACCGATTTATATGATTCTTTCCAGCATGAAGTTATTCTTCTGAAAGACTATTATGTCATATAAATTACTACTTGTGTGAATAGACTTGGAATTCAGATAAATCTCAAATGTTTCAATTTCTTAAACCATAGAATTTCTTTGTTGCATAAATGGATTTCAATAATATGGTAGTTTCTATCACTCGGGTTGAAAATATTTGAAGGAAAAGTCATGTTTGTAATAGAGTGAATCTTTTAGTGGATGCACTTATTACTGACTTTTTCATGTGTTTAGATATTTTCATATATCATCTTTCTAGTTAAATTTTATTGAAATTTATAATTTCATTAAAAGGAGGGGTGAAGTGGTGGGATAAAATTCTATTTTGGAATCTATAGATTGCATAGTTTTCGGAAGAGATCCAGATGTGGTATAGAAATGAGATTTGGTCTAAAAGTAATTTTGGATAGATTCATAGTAAGATACCTAATTGGAACTTTTCAAATAAGAGGAAATCTCTAGGAATGGGTGTGGACAATCTGGATCTAGAACAGGTTTGATATTTGAATCATTATGTTTCAAGAAAAATTTGATAAACTAAAACGTACGACATCAACTGAGTTGGCCAAGGCAAAAGCAATTATCAAAGATTATGAAAAGGCGGCCGCTCAAGTGTTAGAATCAAATCCCCAGCTTCAATTTCCGGTTATGCCACAGTTCTCGCCTTAGCAACAAGATCAAGGAGGATTGGATACAGACATGGACCAAGGGGGAGATGTCGGTACTCAAGAACACGTAGCACCAGATGCTCAGGCCATGAAAGAAGGTCCAAGGACCATGCCATTATTCCAAAACCAATCACCATCGAGGACCAGATCCAAGTATTTTTACAACAACATTTGCATGAGTCCTCGAGGGTTCTGATACTCTTCTGATTATCTTGAATGAATACGCAGATGGTATTCAATATATACATAATTTTTATAGGTGTGCAGATGAAGAAAGTACAAAAGTGGTTGTGCTGTCTGAGGGAGATCATGGGTGGCTGTTGTTGTTGTCAAATCTGATTGCATAGTGCATGGGATGAGCGTGAGAAGGCTGCGATGTCAGCCTTTGCTGGTGAAAATGCGAAAAACGCGACACTCCATCAAAATGCCTTAGAAAATAATTTACAGTGTACCTTCGTCTTTCCATAAGGGCACCTTTGGCTTTTGTAGGGCACCTTTGGCATTTGTAGGGTAGTGTCGCCTTTTTCGCCTTACTCGCCTTTTTCGTCTATTCAAATTTGCTTGTACTTATGTAGATTGCCACTTTTCTGGAAGTGTCGCCAACACTTAGTTGCTCAGGGTGGCCCGAAGGTGAGGAAGCGACAGTGTTGCATTTTTTGCCTGTGGAATTTCTCGAGTAAAAACACAGACAGTCACATTTTTTGCCTGTCTTATTTTACATGTAAATTTGCAAATTGTGCGACAACACATGTAAAATACAGCAAGGAGGCAGATTAACATAGGATTTAGGAGAGTAGAGGAGATAAATCCAACACCCCCCCTTAATCTGGATCCGTGAATGTCTTGATCTTCAAACTAAGCAATGCACAAAATTTGTTGTGTGCATTAACACTTAATGACTTTGTAAATATATCTGCAACCATGTCCTGCGTTCTATAGTACGTTAAGCTTACTTCCTTGTAAAGAACCTTACTCCTAATATAGTGATATCGGATTTTGATGTGCTTACTCCTAGAGTGAAATCTAGGGTTGGTCGATAAGGCAATAACACTCTAATTATCACTGAATATGATTGTAGGGCTGTACTGATACAAACTAATGTTTGACAGTAGATTTCTCAACCAAAATGTTTTTTTAATAGATTGAGAAGCAACAATGTATTCTGCTTATGTAGAAGAAAGAGAGAAAGTCAACATTGGGGATCTGAGTGAATCCTCGTGCTACCAGTCTTGCCTTCCTTCGATCAATCGCTCCATTGGCATTGTACTTGATCTTGAAGATCCATTTGCAATCAATGATATATTAGCCAATAGGAGCTTCGACTAATGACCATGTCTGGTTCTTGATCAGAGAGGAATACTCTCTATCCATGGCTTCTCTCCAGAGATCAGAGTCTGATTGGCTAAGTGCCTCTTCGATTGTTGTCGGTTCCCGACTGATGAACCATTCTTGGGACTTGTTGTTGGGTAGTAGCAACGTCTTCGTCTGATTCGCTGTCAAATAGTGGATCGACAATGGACATGCTTGAGCTTGAAGCTCGGATAGTCGTGTCAATGGCAGGTGATGAAGGTTTTCCAGGAACAATATCTTTGCCTTTGATGTCGACGAACTGATCCTCGATAAAGATTGTATCCCGACTGTACAAGATTTGCTGGGTATCAGGATCATACAGCTTGTATGTATTATTAGATGAAGTGTATCCAATCAGGATGGTCTTGAGACCTTGGAAGTCGAATTTCTTCCTCGTGTCTTTTGGGATCTACGCGTAGGCAATGCATCCGAATACTCTTAGGTTCTTTATAGAAGACTTAGAGCCTGTCCACACCTCATGGGGTGTTTTGCCTGAGAGAGCCTTGGTTGAACATCTGTTCTGGCCATAAGCTGCAGTGGAGACAACTTTGGCCCAAAAGCTCTTGGGCAGCGATGCATGCGCCAACATATGTTTACGGATTCTCCTCAGCCTCAGATGCTCTACTATGCAGCCTAGCTTCTGAGCCTAAGAAAAATATAAATACTAACTTCATTTTCCTTTTTAGACATACACAGATCTGACGGGTCTGAACCTGCACACAGATTCAGATTTGCATGTCTACGGGCACAAACGTTGTAGTATAATCATTCAACCTGTCAGAGGATGACTGCAGGGTCTCGACACTTTGTTGTTTATGAATAAGCACTTGCCAAAGAGTTCATTCGCCGAGTGGGGCACCTTAATTTGACTCAGGGTGTTACGAATGTTAGAAACAAGATTGCTTTCAACAGTATTAGATGATATTTGCAACTTCCGAAAAGTTGGTTGCAGAAGTAGTTCCTAGAATATCTCCCTCGGAATAC
Organism: Diphasiastrum complanatum; assembly: GCA_029204225.1. Lineage (NCBI taxonomy): Eukaryota > Viridiplantae > Streptophyta > Lycopodiopsida > Lycopodiales > Lycopodiaceae > Diphasiastrum > Diphasiastrum complanatum. Next base: position 36,350,949 of record CM055101.1, read on the forward strand.
CTATTGAAAATTGTTGTGTATGTCTGCGCCAATATTTTGCCGTAGCTAAACAGATTAATTTTCTTGTTTTGACGTCATCTACTGAAGGTTGACTTCCAAGCCTCCTAATTTTTTTTTTGTCATTCTTTATTCCCATTTCTTACCAACCCAATAGTCCCTCATTGTAGCTTTGTCGACGTAGTGACGAGGTTCCATGCTGGGATCACTTGCGTACGTCTCATACATTGTAGCAAAAACTGCTGGAATATCCGGAATTGAATCTATGAAATATATATTATTGCCCTGAAAACTATCCATGCTAATATCGTCTGCTATTATGCGCACAGACTAATCAATCAGACAAAGAGTTCGATCAGACAGATCATGATAAGCAAGAATGACCTGGATCAGCCACATCGCGATCAGAAAGAGCACGATTTCAGCAAGAAAGAGGTATATCAGACCAATACTGAGAGATCTTGTGAACACAATCAGAGCGAGAGAGCTAGAGCGGGAGATCTTTTGAACGTGAGGAGAGAGAGAGCGAGCTAGATAACGGGAGAGCGAGAGTGAGAGCGAGAGAGCGAGAGAGAGAAGCTGGCAGCCTGTTGTCCCACAACAGAAGTAATTATTAAGCAATTATTAGAATTACACACCTGCAAATCTTATTACAAACAGTCATAGTCTCTTCAAATCTCTAGTGGACCCAGTTTAGAATGTTAAACAATAAACATTTTTTTGAGTGCATTTGTATCCAAAAAAGGTAGTGTCCTTGACAGTCCATGTGGTACCACCAAACCATGCTTTTGAAAAGTCAACCTCTAAGTCTAAAACAAGTTTTGGCCTCAATATGCCAAATATGGAAATATAGCAAAATGTGATGAAACTAGTTGAATCTTTCACACTCCCTCTTCAACTAGTTTTAGCATAGACTTTGATAACACTCCAAGTGAAGTCCTATGCTTCATGAACAAGTCTTTTCCCAATGCTTTGGTGAAGATATCAGCTACACATTCCCTTGAAGACACATGTTGAAGCTCCACCTCCTTTGTAATGACTTGCTCCAACACAAAATGATATTGCATCTCAATATGCTTGCTCTTAGCATAGTTTTTGACAATAGAACTTTGATCCATCATAAGAATGATCTTCTTCCTAAGAATAGATCTTCTTTCAATGATCATGTAATGCTCAAAATAGAAACAACCATAGTTGATATAGAGAATAGTGTCCTCTTGGGATGCTTCACTATTTCTTACATCAATTTTACATGTCAAAATGTGACTAGTACGTGAAGAATCAAATAGAATGTAAATGAGATGATTCCACCATGCTTCCAACTCTGAACTCTCTGGAAAAATACAGCAAACAAACAATAAATGTGAGTGATCAACATTTGCTTGCATGTCTCCTCCTTCTTTGTCCTTTGTTGCCATGTATCCACCATGATACTCCATGATTGAGCCTCCATCTCCATCTTGCCATAACATATCATCAACACTTGATGACTTGGACATGAATGAGTGACATTATGAACCTCCAATAGCTTCATTTCCATCAGCAAAACCAGCCAAGAATGCTAGTATAAACCCAACATCAAAACAATGTTCACCAATGTAGCTAGTTTTACCATATCTTGACAATTTGCACACATCCACATGAAATTGCTCAAACATGAGATGGAACAAGTAAAGTAGACTTGAAAAACACTTCCTTGCTACTCTTTTGACCTTACTTGAGTCTTCAATATGCTGCAAAAATAGATCCATAACATCTTTGCCAATTACCTCTCCTTTGATGCTCTTGACTAGTTCCAAATTGCCAACTTCCCTTTTGACTAGTTGAAGCGCTTTGAGATCAACCTCTTGATCTTCAACTTGACCATCAAAGTCATTGAAAAAACATTGTTTTCCAAATCCATTACTTGATTTTACAGCAAGATAACATCCATCCACTTGCATAGCACCATCTACACAAGAAGATCCTCCAAAAGATGTTTCACTCTTCATAAGAGATCAATACTCGAGATCCATTGCTTGGATCCACTCCTGTTCTTTCCTTGCTTGATCTACACTTGTAGGCTCATCCAAAGAGGTTAGGAAAGCAACATAATTTTCAAAAACTACTTGCTTAACCTTTTGATCATATGTGAGCCTTGAAGGTACTTGTCTTTCTCTTGATGTTCTCCTTGGCTTTTGACTCTTTGAAGGTCCATCATCACCACCATCCAAAGTAGGATCCTTTTCATCAATATCAAGAATGTTAGATCCACTCACTCTACCATAAATCATGCTTGAAGACACCTTTGGAATGTTCCCCTCATAAAAAATGACATCTCTACCAACAATCACTTTGTTAGTAGAAGGAATGTAAACCTTGTAGGCTTTACTCACCTCACTATATCCAACAAAAATACCTCTTCTTGAAGATGGATCCTCCTTGGTCCTATCATAAAGAGTAATGTTGACATAGTATGTGCATCCAAAGGTTCTTAGAAAGTTGACACTCGGCCTCCTCTTGAATAGCATCTCAAAAGGTGTCCTTCCATCCAAACACTCGGCCACCTATTGCACAAGAAATTGGCACACAACAAAGCTTGATCCCAAAATGGTTTGTCAAGATTAGCACTTAATCTGATAGCTATAGCACTTTCACATAAAGTCCTATTCTTCCTTTTAGCCACTCCATTTTGTTGTGGGGTCCTAGATGTTGTATACTCCCTCTTGATCCCATGCTCATCACAAAAGGCCTTGAACTTGTTAGATATGTACTCACCACCATTGTCATCTCTCAAGCACTTGATCTTTGTGGAAAATTGGTTCTCCCTTGCATTCTTGAACTTGACAAAGACATCATACACTTCATCCTTGTTCTTTAGTAGATAGATCCAACAAAATCTACTAAAATCATCAATGAATGTTACATACATTTTAGCTCCACTATTGCTAATTGTAGTAAATCCATGAATATCCGAATGTACAAGTTGAAAAGGTTTTGTAGATCTAGTATAAGGTAGTCTATGTGACTTAGACAAAGCACAAGAGTCACAAACACGCTTGACATCACTTAAGGAACTTGGAAGACCAATCACAACCTTCTTCCTTGCCATTACCTCCAATGACTTGAAGTTGAGGTGTCCCATCCTTTTGTGCCAAACTTCTTGAATAGAAATTTGCTCCCTTGCAACACATCCAACTTGGTTAGAAATAACACAAGCATCTAGTTTGAACTTTTCCAATCAAGACATCCTTCCTTTTGATCAAACAAACATCTCCATCAAACTCCACCTTGAGGCCTTTACTTAGCATTTGGCTCACACTAAGCAAATTCTTGGTAATAGATGGAATAAACAAGACATCCTCCAAATGAACATTCCTATTTGTAGAGAGAGAAATAGGAATTGTGCCAATCCCTTTGATTGCACACTCACCATCATTGGCCGTGTAGATCGCCCTCTTGTCATCTCCATATGCCAACAAAGAAGTGAGGTACTCTTTGTGAAAAGTCATGTGTGAACTTGCTCCACTATCAATCCACCAAGGATCTAGATCTCCATCATTAGCAAGCATACATGAAGACATCACAAAAGCATCATCATTTGCATCTTGAACATCCAAACCATCCTCATCAAGAGTAAGATTACCTTGCTTGTCTCCTTGATCTCTTTTCTTCTTGTAGCACTCACTTGCAAAGTGTCCTTTGATGCCACAATAGAAGCACTTGAGCTTTGATCTATCCTTCTTTTTTCCACTTGAAGAAGCATCCACTTGATCTTGCCCTTTAGACAACTTACTTTTGGTTTTGCTCTTGAATTTGCCCTTTGTGAACATATCATCGTCTTGGAGTGTCGATGTAGATCCACCTCTTGCTTGAAGCCTATATTCCTCATTGATCAAGATCTCTCGAAGATCCATCAAACTTGGCAAAGTCTTTTGAATATCAATACTTAGCATGAGCATCCAACAATCCATTAAGAATCACTTGAATAAGCTCTCCTTCCTTAATACTTTCATCTATGCAAGCTAACTCATCATTCAATGCTTTCATTCTCAAAACCAAAGTACTTGGACTTTCTTCATTCTTTTGCAAACAAGAAAAGATTTGTCTTCTTAGAGTCAGCACTCTAGAAGTAGACTTGGATTCATAAAGCTTCTTCAATGAATTCCAAGCTTCCAAAGATGATGTGCACTTACCAACTTCCTTGAGAAGTTCATTGGTAACATTCATCTTTATCATGTGTAGAGCCTTCTTGGCCCTCTTGTCATACCTCACTTGATCTTGTTGTGTTGCTGGTCTCTCCTCCAAACCTACAACAATATCCAAAACATCATTCATATCAAGAAGTGACTCGATCCTCACTTTCCACAATGAATAGTTAGTTGAGGTAAGCCTATCATTGGCTTCCAACATGACTCCAATTGAGGTTGCCATGTAGCAATGACTTGATCTTCTCTTTCAACCTGTTTCAATGCACAGAGCACTCCTTTGAACAACAACAAATGCTTTCAAAAGAAATCACCAAGATTTGAAAGTATCTCACAAATTCTCTTCTAGCACTTATCTAAGCAAATCAACACATAGAATCATGGAATCTTGATCAACCTATGATCTATCCTCAATCTAATGACTTTTGCCACTTCCTAAGATTGAAACACACTCAAATGAAGTCCAAAGATCATTCAAGTAGATTGGATCTTAAGGATCTAAAAATCCGTCACATGGTATCAGAGCTTGTGTTTCAGGTTATGAAGAAGAAAATCAGATCTATCCATGATTTGGTGAAGATATCAAGTCTAGAGCATGCTAGAGAGGATTCTACACCAAAATCGAATTTTTTGCTTTTGTAGATTGGATCTTTTGTAGATCAAAACGCTATATAGGTCAATATACTTGATCAATTCCGATTTTTGAATTCACATACTGGATTTTGTTGAAATTACACGTGTGGGACGCCCTACACATGTATTTTTGATCTCCTAAGCCCAATAACACCATAAAGATCAGACTAGCATTGGTTGTCAATAGGAAAGTTGATCATACAAGCAATATTATTGTGTTACAAGCAAGATCTGTTAACAAAACATTAGGAGAGTTTTGAGCTTCAAAAAGACCCTTTAAAAATTCGTGCAAGATGTCTTTTATATTATTAAAATATTATGACACTAATACTTTTGACTTGCTAAAATTTTTTAATCATGTCTCTGAAATATGTCATGTAACATATCATTGGAAAGCCCTTGTTGAGCGCTTTCCAATGCACCAAACTCCGTTAAATTTGGACTTACCACTAAAAAGTTATGCCATTTTTAGTGTGGAATCAAAATGTGGACTCAAAAAGTTACGTTACGTAGATTTCAAATTTGAGTGTTTTAATTGGTCCATGTGTAAGAAAAATTTAAGAAAAAAATATAAAAAGAATCTTTACAAAGGGTCTTTTTTGGATTTAGAACTCCTCTAATGCATAAGACTAAGCATCATAAATGCCTTAACTCAACTAGAGAGAGAAAATAAGAAGTACAAAACTCGTGGAGAGAGAAAGGGCACAAAGAGCTTGTCTCCAAATTTGCATTACACACAAATTTCATCATTTTCTCAATGAGAGTACATCACATATATATAGATCCATGGACTCTTCTCCTACTTTGAGTTGAATTGGAGTTGTGAATCCACCTCTCAAGCTATCTAGACTTATTCAAGCCGCCTCACTATGACTAAATGTGCCACCTGATCTTTTCATGCATTAAATGTGGCATGTAAAGTACAAATGACAATTCCTATGGTAGCTCGAGTTTCTACTTCTACCTACCTTGAATATTTTATTCTAAGATGGGTCTTTACTAAGCCAAAAGAGCCCAATTCATCTTTGGCATTTTTAGGACCCACACTCACAACATTAGATAGATTTTTCAATATTTTGACACTCCTCCTAAAAATGTATCTAATGTGGATCAAGCATTGATCTTGAGATAAGACCAAGATTAGACCTATGCTTTGAGAAGGCACTTTTGCAAAGTGGCTTTGTGAGAAAATCAGCAATACATGAAGATGTGTCGACATGTTCTAAGTTGATTTCACCTCCAATGAGCTTTTCCCTTACAAAATGATGTGTCACTTCTATATGCTTGCTTCTTGCATGAAAAATAGGATTGTTGCAAGAGCTTGTGCCGATATGTTGTCACATTTGATCAAGGGAAGATCATCCTCTTTGATGCACTTTAGCTCCATGATTAACCTCTTGATCCAAAGCACCTCTTTAGTTGTTGTAGTGAGTGCTTTGTACTCGGCCTCACAAGATGATAGAGATATGATATCTTGCTTCTTTGAAAGCCAAGACACAAGATTGCCTCCAAGAAAGATAGTATATGCATTAATGGACTTCCGATCCATTTTATCACTTGCAAAATCGGAATCTGAATAGCCAACAATGGTTAGATCTTCATTCTTGTACAATAAACCATAATATTGAGTAGAAGATACATATCTTAGAACTCTCTTGGCTATCTTCCAATGTTAGATCTTGGGATCTTGCATAAATTGACTCAATTTGTGCACACAATAGCTCAAATCGGGTCTAATGATAGTAAGCCAAATTAAAGAGCCTATAAGACTCCTATAAAGTGTGATGTCCTCGAAGGATCTTTCATCACTTTTAATAGGATCTTTTACATGTTGCTCCATAAGAGTATCTATGCCTTTATAATTTTGCATATTGAATTTTCTCAACATAGAAAGACATATCTAGATTGACAAATAAAAGCACACTCTTCATGAAAATCAATCTCAAGGCCCAAAATGTAATGGATCTCTCCTAGATCTTGCATTTTAAATTCTTTTCCTAATGCATCTTTGGTTTCTTGAACTAGCATCAAACAACTTCCACTAAGAATAATGTCATCTACATAGATTAGGAGAATGACAATATTACTACCATCAAATTTTAAGTACGTAGAAGGATCATAGTCACTAAGCACAAATCCTAATGAAAGTAGAAAGTTGTTGAGTCTTGAATACCATGATCTAGGTGCTTGCTTTAAGCCATAAAGACTTCTTAATAGCAAACACACCTTAGATTTATCTTTGATAAATCCTTGAGGCTGTTCCATGTATATCTCCTCCTCAAGGTAGCCATTCAAAAAAGCGTTGGAGACATCAAGTTGAAACAGTTTCCACTTACAAAATAAGGCAAGAGAGATTATGATTCTTATTGTCACCATCTTTGCTACAGGAGCAAAGGTTTCTTCATAGTCAAGGCCATATATTTGTGCAAAGCCTTTAGCACATAATCTTGCCTTGTACTTGTTGATGGAGCCATCATGATTGTACTTGATCTTGAACACCCACTTGCATCCAATGATATGCATATAAGGTGGTGGATCCACTAGCTCCCATGTGTGGTTGGTGATCAAGGCATCATATTCAATCTTCATTTCCTCATACCACTCCTTGGTATTGAGGGCTTCTTGGACATCTTTGGGCTCCTCGTGAGAAACAAAATAAGCATAAGTGGAATCAAGATCCACTTGTTTTCCTTTGTTATGATAAGTGAGCCTCTTAGGCTCGGATCTCTCCCTCATGGATCTTCTAGAAGTGAAAATCCAAGGACTTCCATCTTCAAATCTCGACTCCTCCATATGTTGATTGTCCTCAATAACAAAAGGTGATAGATTTTGTGGTTGCTTGATCTCGGCCCCTCCAAGATTGGACTTTTCTTCTTCATGAAAAACTACATCTCTACTATCAATTACTTTAGAAGTAGAGAGCATGTAGATTCTATAGGCTTTCTTGTTGGATGAATATCCAACCATTACACCTTTGCTTGCACAAGGATCATCCTTCTTTCTCGTTTCCAAGGGAATATGGACAAAGCATATGCATCCAAATACTCTAAGGTGATCAACCTTAGGTTTCTCCAAATAAAGTGCTTCATATGGTGACTTTCCTCCAAGTGCAACATGAGGGAGTCTATTGCAAAGATAGTTTGAACAATTGATAGCCTCACCCCAGAATTCTTTTGGCAAGGATGCCTCAATTCTGATGGTTTTGGCACATTCACACAATGTTCTATTCTTTCTTTCAGCCACCCCATTTTGAGATGGTGTATATGCACAAGAAAACTCCCTTTTAATGCCTTCAAGCTCACAATAATCATGAAATTGATTGGAAGTGTACTCACCACCTCCATCACTTCTAAGAATCTTGATTTTGTAAGAAAATTGCTTTTCAACTAGAGCTTTGAACTTTAGGAAATAGTCAAACACCATAGACTTTGAAGGTAGAAGATATACCCAAGTAAATCTAGTGAAATCATCAATGAAAGTCACAAAGCAAGTAGCACCACCCTTGCTCTTTGAAGATGAGAAGTGCACATCCGAGTGTATGAGCTCCAATGGATGTGTAGTCTTGAGAGATGACTTTGAAAAAGGCTTCTTATGAGACTTAGATATGGCACAAGCTTCACATGGCTTGAAATTCTTGGAGATAAGATTAGGCAAGCCAATAGCTTTGGCTTTCTTGACCATGGACACCATAGAATTATAGTTAGGAGGTCCCAACCTTCTATGCCATAGTCCTTCCAAAGACATATGAGTAGCAAAAGCACTATCACAAGAGTTAGCATACTCTTTGGGATCAAGCTTGTAGATTCCACCATATCTAGACCCAAATGCAAGGATCTCATCATGCTTCTTGATTGTACATGTATCAACATTGAAATTCACATCTAGTCCACTATCAAACAATTGCCCCACACTAATAAGATTTACAGAGAAAGAACTTTTGATGAAGAAAGCTTTAAGGGAATGGTCCCTATGCCTTCAATAGCACACTATGATCATTTGCTGTGTAGATGGATTTCTTGGCTCCTTTATAAGGGGACATGGATGAAAAAGAATACTTGGAGCTACACATATGTGAGGAAACTCCACTGTCGATATACCACGAACCATCCTTCTTGAAAGGTGATGAAGAAAATCTCGAGACCATAAGAGATCCCTCTCCATCACTTGCACGAGCATCTTCCTTCTCTTCATTAGAAATGTTGGCTTGCTTGAATTGACTCTTCTTCTTGAAGCAATTGGTGGCATAATGCCCCTTCTTGCCACAAAAGAAACACTTGATGTTTTTCTTTTTCTTCTTGGATGTGGAAGCTTGAGAGGACTCATCCTCATCTCCTTTCTCCTTGGAAATAAGATTGTTCTTAATTGAAGAGAATTGGTGTTGATTCTTACTTCTTGTCTTGTGCTGGTCTTTGGTAAAGAGAGCTTTACCATCAATGTTGAGAGACAGTCTCTCTTCAAGAGTTTACACTCTTGTCTTGATTCTTCAGAAATGGGCACACTTTGGAGTGCTTCCAAACTTGGTAGCTCCTCCTTAATGGCATAACTCTGAACAAGGTTGTCATATTCATGCTTTAACCCATTAAGTATGACTCGAACAAGTTCATTTTGGTTGATGGAGTCTCCTATGCATGACAATTCTCTATGGAGGTCTTTAACTCTCATTACATAAGCTGAAGCACATTCATCACTTCTCTGTACACTTTGAAAAATTTGGTTTCTTAGTGTTAGAAGTCTAGAAGTATTCTTTGCCTCATAGATAGACTTGAGAGTATCCCAAGCATCTTTGGCATTAGTACAAGCACCAATTTCTCTTAAGATGTCATTTGAGACATTCATCTTAATATAATGCAGAGCCATCCTGGCTCTCTTTTTGTACTTTGGAATTTCTTGAGGAATTTGTGGTTCTTCTTCAATGCCAAGTACAATATCCATTACATCTTGTAGTATTAAGACAGATTCCATTCTAACCTTCCAAATTGAGTAATTGGAGGTTGACAATCTTTCACTTGCTTCTAATAGAAAGACACCCATTGATGGAAATAAAAAAAGATGGATAAAAGAATGGCTTATCTTCTCACTATAGGAACCAATCAAGGGTACAGAACCAAATCCTATGTAAGACCAAGCAAAAAACTGTGAGATAGATCTCACTAGCTTGACAATTTCTCTAAAACAAGATTTGAATCATCAAAAAAGATGAAGTATGGCAAAAGTTATGGTTCTCTTTATTTCACATGTGTGAAATATTCCAAAAATGTCAAATTGGCTCAAATACAATCTATTTGTATGAAACAATTTGTCTAGAACCTATAAATCTTGTCTACATCACATATAGATGAGATTGGTCAACTTCTGGATGATTTTTGTGATCATTTAAGCAATAAATGACATGTACGCATGATTTGCCACAGGTCTAGGCGCCCTACCTACGACTCTTCAAAAGCTTATAACTTTTGATTGGCTTATCTAACTGTCATGATTCAAATTGCATCAGATTCTACACATTTCTAGCTTTCTAGTGGGCTAATTTGCTTGAAATTTCTCAAGTGAGAGAGAACCACCAAACTGAAAATGTGTGGATTTCACACGTGTCAGCACCTAAAATTCTGTACAGTACCTGATCTGGCCCATTCAATGTGGTTTGAAGTTCAGAATCTTCCTTCTCTTCATTACTAATGTTGGCTTGCTTGAATGGACTCTTCTTTTTGAACCAATTGGTGGTATAATGCCCCTTTTTGGCACAAAAAAAACACGATGTTTTTTTTCTTCTTCTTGGATGTGGAAGCTTGAGAGGACTCATCCTCTTCTCCTTTCTCGTTGGAAATAAGATTGTTCTTGCCTGAAGAAAATTGGTGTTGATTCTTACTTCTTGTCTTGTGCTTGTCTTTGGTAAAGAGAGCTTTATCATCAATGTTGAGAGACAGTCTCTCCATTTTCAAGTGTTTATACTCTTGTCTTGATTCTTCATAAATGAGCACACTTTGGAGTGCTTCCAAATTTGGTAGCTCCTCCTTAATGGCATAACTGTGAACAAGGTTGTCATATTCCTCCTTTAACCCATTAAGTATGACTTGAACAAGTTCATTTTGGTTGATGGAGTCTCCTATGCATGACAATTCTCTATGGAGGTCTTTAACTCTCATTACATAAGCTGAAGCACATTCATCACTCCTCTGTACACTTTGAAAAATTTGATTTCTTAGTGTTAGAAGTCTAGAAGTATTCTTTGCCTCATAGATAGACTTGAGAGTATCCCAAGCATCTTTGGCATTAGTACAAGCACCAATCTTAAGATGTCATTTGAGACATTCATCTTAATATAATGCAAAGCTATCCTGGCTCTCATTTTGTACTTTGGAATTTCTTGAGGAATTTGTGGTTCTTCTTCAATGCCAAGTACAATATCCATCACGTCTTGTAGTATTAAGACAAATTCCATTCTAACCTTCCAAATTGAGTAATTGGAGGTTGACAATCTTTCACTTGCTTCTAATAGAAAGACACCCATTGATGTCATAAAGAATGATGGAAATAAAAAAAGATGGATGAAAGAATCGCTTATCTTCTCACTATAGGAACCAATCAAGGGTACAAAACCAAATCCTATGTAAGACTAAGCAAAAAACTGTGAGATGGATCTCTCTAGCTTGACATTCTCTCTAAAACAAGATTTGAATCATCAAAAAAGATGAAGTATGGCAAAAGTTATGGTTCTCTGAATTTCACACGTGTGAAATATTCCAAAAATGTCAAATTGACTCAAATACAATCTATTTGTATGAAACAATTTGCCTAGAACCTATAAATTTTGTCTAAATCACATATAGATGAGATTGTGTAGCGTCTGGATGATTTTTGTGATCATTCAAGCAATAAATGATGTACACACGATTTGCCACAGGTCTAGGCGCCCTACCTATGACTCTTCAAAAGCTTATAACTTTTGATTGGCTTATCCAACTGTCATGATTAAAATTGCATCAGATTCTACACATTTCTAGCTTTCTAGTGGGCTAATTTGCACTAAAAGTTTGAATTTAAGGTGAGAGAGAACCACCAATCTGAAAATGGGTGGATTTCACACGTGCCAGCACCTGAAATTCTGTACAGTACCTGATCTGGCTCATTCAATGTGGTTTGAAGCTCTAAATCACCAGAAAACTACAAACTAGCTAGAAGGTAGAATCTAGACAATTCCTAGCTTGAAATCTGATCAGACCTGCAAACTTTTTTATTAGATTTGCTTTTAAAACTTAGGTAGGCTCTGATACCATGCTGAAATCACACGTGTGAGACGCCCTACACATGTATTTTTGATCTCCTAAGCCCAATAACACCATAAAGATCAGACTAGCATTGGTTGTCAATAGGAAAGCTGATCATACAAGCAATATTATTGTGTTACAAGCAAGATCTGTTAACAAAACATGACTAAGCATCATAAATGCCTCTACTCGGCTAGAGAGAGAAAATAAGAAGTATAAAACTCGTGGAGAGAGAGAGAGGGCACAAAGAGCTTGTCTCCAAATTTGCATTACACACAAATTTCATCATTTTCTCAATGAGAGTACATCACATATATATAGATCCATGGACTCTTCTCCTACTTTGAGTTGAATTGGAGTTGTGAATCCACCTCTCAAGCTATCTAGACTTATTCAAGCCACCTCACTATGACTAAATGTGCCACCTAGTCTTTTCATGCATTAAATGTGGCATGTAAAGTACAAATGGCAATTCCTATGGTAGCTCAAGTTTCTACTGTGAAAAACTCAGATCCAAAAGATGCTAAAGTTTCATAAAGATCTTGGCCATGGAAGTTATGCACATCTAGATTGAAAAAATGATAGAAATTGTGATGTTAAGCATACTAAACATCAACTAAACATCAAGATCTGATCATAAGCTTCCACAAACAGAAACTTGCTGTCCCTGTCCGTACTTCAGAGCCTACAACCTGCATTTCACACGTGTGAAGCCATAGCAACAAAGAAATCACAATTCTAGTGGCTAGAATGCAAGATATGAACAAAAAAGTGAGAGAGAAGAAGATGGATCTTCAAAGAGCATAACATTCATTCAATAGAATGAAAATGAGATGTGTACATACTCGTGGAGATGGCTATTTATAGCAGCCATAGTGCCTCTTGGCCACTTGTCTTATGATAGGCTAAAATTGGGGTCCAATAGGATTCACCCATCTACCTAGAAATTTGGTCAAATAGGAATGCACCAAATTATGAGCCAATAGAAGAGCTCCACACTCGACCTCCTCTAATTAATGTGACCTCAAAAGTAGTGTACACATACTTTGGGCCTCTACATACATGTATGAACCTATCTCTAACTTTTATTTGGCCATAGGCCTACAAAATCTCAAGTTAGAAAAATACTACTAGTTGACAATTTTTCACACTCCCTCTTCAACTAGTTTTAGCATAGATTTAGAAAGTACACCAAGACTTGTTCTATGCTTGAAAAATAAGTCCTTTCCCAATGCTTTGGTAAAGATATCAGCCACACATTCCTTTGATGGGACATGTTCAAGCTTGATCTCTTTTGCCAACACTTGTTCTCTCACAAAATGGTAAGCCACCTCGATATGTTTGCTCCTTGCATGGAAAACCGGATTGCTTGCTAGACTTTGGGCTGAAAGGTTGTCACAAAAGATGATTGGACTCTCTGAAAAATCCAGCAAATGAAGCTCCATAATCATCCTCTTGATCCACACCATCTCCTTTGTGCATGATGTCAAAGCTTTGTACTCGGCCTCACTAGAAGAAAGTGATATAGTTGCTTGTTTCTTCGACATCCATGAGATAGCTCCATCACCTATGAAAATAGCATGTGCATTTATGGATTTTCTATCCATAAGGTCTCCTGCAAAATCTGAATCTGAAAAACCAAATAAGTTAGGTGATGAGCCTCTATAAACAATGCCAAAATCTTTTGTTCCCGAGATGTATCTCAAGATCCTCTTTCCTAGTTTCCAATGTTCTATGCTAGGATCTTGCATGAATTGGCTTAATCTACCAACACAATAAGATAAATCAGGTCTTGTGATGGTTAGATATATAAGAGAACCTATTAGCTTCCTATAGAGAGTAATGTCCTCGAAGGATCTTTCATTACCTCTTATAGTTAGCTTTACATGTGATTCCATAGGTGTATCAATAGGATTTGCATCTACCATATGAAATCTATTGAGAATAGAAATAGCATACTTCTCTTGTGAAATAAAAGTGATTTGAGAAGTTCTAATTACTTCTATTCCTAAGATATAGCTCAAAAGACCAAGATCATGCACTTCAAATTCCTTTTTTAGTGCTTTCTTGATATCTTCTATATCTTCCTTGTTCCCTCCACTTAAAATAATGTCATCCACATAAATTAGAAGGATTGTAACATCATTAGCACTAATTCTAAAGTAAAGTGAATGATCATACTCACTCATAGTGAAGTTTTGAGAAAGTAGAAAAGAGTTAAGCCTAGCATACCAACTCCTTGGTGCTTGCTTAAGACCATACAAACTTTTTTGTAGAAAACACACATGATTAGGCTTGCTATGAGAAACATAGCTCTCGGGTTGCTCCATGTAGACTTCCTCTTCAAGATCACCATTCAAGAAAGCATTAGAAATGTCTAATTGCCAAAGATCCCATCCATAAAGAGTTGCAAGGGAAATGATTACTCTTATGCTCACCATCTTTGCCACGGGTGCAAAGGTTTCCTCATAGTCAATGCCATGCTCTTGAGCATAACCTTTAGCCACCAACCTTGCCTTCAACTTGTTGATAGATCCATCTTGATTTGTCTTTACCTTGAAGATCCATTTGCATCCAATTGCACTTTTGCCCTTTGGAAGCTCCACCAATCTCCATGTGTTGTTCTTCATAAGTGCTTCAAACTCAAGATCCATTGCTTGGATCCATTCCTCTTTTTGCCTTGCTTCATCTACACATGAAGGTACATCAAAAGAAGTTAGGAAAGCATAGTTGGATCCATCCACCACTTGCTTACCTTTGCCATCATAAGTGAGCCTTGAGGGTTTCACTTTATGCCTTGGAGTTCTCCTTGGAATTTGACTTGAAGAGGCTTCTTCAACATCCACATCCAATGTGTCATCAACTCCATTGTCATCAAGCACATTAGTTGCAACAACACCATCATCACTTGAAACAACTTTTGGAATGTTACTTTCATCAAAAATGACATCCCTACTTGTGAACACTTTCTTGATTGAAGGAACATAAATCCTATATGCTTTGCTTACTTCACTATAACCAACAAAAATGCCCTTTCTTGAAGATGGATCCTCCTTAGTTCTATCATCAAGAGTAATGTTGAAGTAGCAAATGCATCCAAAAGTTCTTAGAAACTTGACATTAGGCTTCATACCAAACAAAGCTTCAAAAGGGGTTTTTCCTTCCAATACAACACTTGGCCATCTATTGCATAGGAAATTTGCACACAACAAAGCATCACTCCAAAAAGGTTTAGGAAGATTAGCATTCAATCTCATTGCCTTTGCACTCTCACACAAGGTTCTATTCTTCCTCTCGGCCACTCCATTTTGTTGTGGTGTTCTTGGACATGTGTACTCCCTCTTGATCCCATGCTCATCGCAAAAGGCTTTGAATTTGTTAGAAATGTATTCACCACCATTGTCGCTCCTCAAGCATTTGATTTTGGTTGTAAATTGAGTCTCAATAGCAACTTTGAACTTGACAAACACATCAAACACCTCATCCTTGCTCTTTAGTAGATAAACCCAACAAAATCTACTAAAATCATCAATGAAAGTTACATACATCTTAGCACCTCCATTGCTAATTGTAGTAACACCATGAATATCCGAATGCAAGAGAGAAAAAGGCATCTTAGATCTAGATATAGATCTAGTATATGGCAATCTATGTGATTTAGACAAAGCACATTCTTCACAAACATGATTCAAGCAAGTAAGAGACTTGGGAAGTCCCCTTACTACCTCCTTTTTGGCTATTACCTCCAAGGCCTTGTAGTTGAGATGTCCCATCCTTTTATGCCATACCTCTTGAATTGACATTTGTTCATTTGCCATGCATCCAACTTGGTTAGCAACAACACATGCATCAAGCTTGAACAATTTCCCTTGCCTTTTCCCTTTTGCAATGATACTACACCCCTTTTTGATCAAGCAAGCATCACCATCAAACTCAACTTTGAATCCTTTGTCAAGCATTTGGCTTACACTAAGTAAGTTCTTGGTAATGGATGGAATGAGCAAAACATCTTTCAATTCTATATTCCTATTTGTAGAAAGTGAAATAGGAATTGTGCCAATCCCCTTGATTGCACACTCACCATCATTTGCGGTATAGATTACCTTCCTATCACCATCAAATGCCATTAAAGATGAAAAATACTCTTTATGATATGTCATATGAGAAGTGGCTCCACTATCAATCCACCAAGGATCAATGTCTCCATGATTAGCCAACAAGCAAGATGACATAACAAAAGCATCATTTGAAAGAAGCTCATCCCCACCCTCATCAATAGTTAGATTGGTTTGCTTTTCCCCTTGATCCCTCTTTTTCTTAAAACAATCACTAGCAAAATGCCCTTTGACTCCACAATAGAAACATTTTAGCTTAGATCTATCCTTCTTTTTGCCAAAAGTAGAGTGCTCACCTTGGTCTTGCCCTTTAGACCAATTGCTTTTACCTTTGCCCTTGAACTTGCCTTTAGAGAACATTGCCTCCTCTTCTCCTCCTTGAGATGTAGAAGATGCTCCCACTCTTGCTTGCAACCTGAATTCTTCAGCCAACAAGACCTCTTGCAAGTCTCCAACACTTGGTAAACATTTTTGGATAGCATAACTTTGAACAAGATTAGCATGATCATCCAACAAGCCATTGAGAATCACTTGAACAAGCTCCTCATTATTTATGCCATCATTAATGCATGCTAACTCATCATTCAATGCTTTAACTCTCAAAACAAAAGCATGTCCACTCTCACTCTTCTTTTGCATACAAGAAAAGATTTGCCTTCTTAAAGTCAACACTCTAGAAGTAGACTTGGATTCATAAACCTTCTTCAAGGCTTCCCAAGCTTCACTAGATGATGTGCACTTACCAACCTCTTTGATAAGCTCATTTGTCACATTCATCTTGATCATGTGAAGGGCTTTCTTTGCCCTCTTGTCATACCTCAATTGTTCTTGAGGTGCCAAAGGTCTCTCCTCCACACCTACAACAATATCCATCAACTCATTCATCTCAAGCAAAGACTCCATCCTTACTTTCCAAGTAGAATAGTTGAGGGAGGTAAGCCTATCATTGCTTTCCAACATGTAGCCTCCATTTGTAGCCATGTTGCAATGATTGATCTCTGATCTTTGACCTGTTCCAATGCACTAAGCACTCTCTTGAATCAACAAATGAAACACAAGAAGAAATCACAAAGATTTGGAACCTAAAACCTTACTTTTTCTCTCTTTTCCTCACTTTTTCCTCAATTTTAGCCACTAGTTTTATGATTTCTTGATCAAACCAAGACCAAACCTCAATATACTTGTTTTTCCCTCACTCCTAAGATTGAAATACACTCTTGAATCATTCAGCAAACTGAAAATCAGAGGGTTACATCAATTTTGAAGTTTTTGACATGAAGAAGCAAGAAATTGAATCAAAAAACTATATGCTAGAATGGAAAACTAATAGGATCTTGTTGGATCTTGCATCTCCCTCTTTCCAAAACAAATTTTGTCTCCTTATTCTGATAAGTACAGAGGGAATTCGCCCTACTTCAATTGAAATGCATACAAATGATGTTTTGATCACAAAGATCCAATTTCTACACATAAATCAACAAGATTTTTAGCTAGAAACTTGATTGGAATGCTACAAAAGCAAACTCGCCCACAAATCTCTTCTAAATCTGGCAAAACCTGCACATTTGGCCGCCTAATGCTCTGATACCATGTGAAAAACTCAGATCCAAAAGATGCTAAAGTTTCATAAAGATCTTGGCCATGGAAGTTATGCACATCTAGATTGAAAAAATGATAGAAATTGTGATGTTAAGCATACTAAACATCAACTAAACATCAAGATCTGATC
The DNA here is from genome assembly GCA_029204225.1 of Diphasiastrum complanatum. Classification (NCBI taxonomy): domain Eukaryota; kingdom Viridiplantae; phylum Streptophyta; class Lycopodiopsida; order Lycopodiales; family Lycopodiaceae; genus Diphasiastrum; species Diphasiastrum complanatum. The sequence continues at coordinate 36,368,875 of CM055101.1, forward strand.
ATAAGCTTCCACAAACAGAAACTTGCTGTCCCTGTCCGTACTTCAGAGCCTACAACCTGCATTTCACACGTGTGAAGCCATAGCAACAAAGAAATCACAATTCTAGTGGCTAGAATGCAAGATATGAACAAAAAAGTGAGAGAGAAGAAGATGGATCTTCAAAGAGCATAACATTCATTCAATAGAATGAAAATGAGATGTGTACATACTCGTGGAGATGGCTATTTATAGCAGCCATAGTGCCTCTTGGCCACTTGTCTTATGATAGGCTAAAATTGGGGTCCAATAGGATTCACCCATCTACCTAGAAATTTGGTCAAATAGGAATGCACCAAATTATGAGCCAATAGAAGAGCTCCACACTCGACCTCCTCTAATTAATGTGACCTCAAAAGTAGTGTACACATACTTTGGGCCTCTACATACATGTATGAACCTATCTCTAACTTTTATTTGGCCATAGGCCTACAAAATCTCAAGTTAGGAAAATACTACTAGTTGACAATTTTTCACATCTACTTCTACCTACCTTGAATATTTTATTCTAAGATGGGTCTTTACTAAGCCAAAAGAACTCAATTCATCTTTGGCATTTTTAGAACCCATACTCACAACATTAAATAGATTTTTCAATATTTTGACAGATTTGGCCGATTTTTGGATCATTGGATCAGCTTAAGTGGTGGCTTATAGATTGCATATCAAATTTTCAGCATTTGCATGTAGATTTGGAATAGTCAATTTTTTTGTGATTTTGTCAAAACCCTAATTTTGATTGGATCTCTAGATAGTGAAGTTAGAAAGAGAAATACACTATCAATCTCACCAATGTAGAAAAATCAGCATCTACACACTATTCAAATTGAATCTACTCAAACTCACATTCTAACTTTTCCACACTTTCAAAAAGTGTTTATTCAAATGAAATTTAGACTAATGAACTTTGAAAAGTCAACCTCTAAGTCTAAAACAAGTTTTGGCCTCAATATGCCAAATATGGAAATATAGCAAAATGTGATGAAACTAGTTGAATCTTTCACACTTGGTGTACTTTTTTATTTTATATTTATTGACTAGAAACTCAAGACATAAAATGAATTAAATATGTTGCAGATGGATTTGTTCAAAAGAAATTCATGAGCTAGATCTTCGTAAGAGACATGAAGATATGGTGGAGATTGTGTGCATGTTTGAGAGATATTTTTCTACTTCCATCATGGACTCACAAGTGCATCTATTAGTGCACTTGGTTGAAGAAGGTTCTATTGCAGGTCCAGTGTACATGAATATCTCTTTTATGTTAGTGAAATTTTACACCAAAAACTACATGTTGGATTTCTATATTCTCCATTTTTTTATCTCGTTGCTAATCTAGATCCTTCCATTCTATATGTAAATATTTGTACAAACGTATAGTCTGCAAAAATATTATATGTCTAAAAATATGTTTTTGAAGTCAGGCGCCGCAAAAGTCCCTTCTTGTGGTTTGTTATGGCCCTTCAACAAAGTTCATTATGTCTCACAAAGGCCCTGCAAGAAAGTCGCTTGTGATTAGTTGCGAGCGCGGTTCCTAAAGTCCTACAAGAGGGAGACCGCAAAGGTCCCATAAAAGCAACGCTTGGTATATCTAGCGGTTGCTAGTTGCAAGGCCCCGAAATGAATGACCATAAGGTCTCACAAGAGGCTTCACTTGCAATCTGCAGCGCTGGATCTAAATGGTCATCACGACTTGTAGTAGTTGTGTTTCCAAGGGAGCTCCTACCTCCCTTTACTTTCAAATTCAAATATTTGGTGGGAAAGGACCCTCCAATCACTAACTTGACTTTTAAGCCTCTAAACTTATTTTCTTGCATAAATAGCCTTAATGTCTCTTTATTGTTATCTATTAGATCAAATAACAACGTGATCACTAGCTTGGACTTACACACTCAGGGTGCCAAATCCCTCTCACTTATTAACTAGGATTAGGATTGTCTTGAGATCCGCAAACCCTCCACCAGTATCCCCCGCCAAAATTGGTGGCGGTCCCACGACACTTGCCTCAACGCTTGAATGTTGCAAAATGTTGTGTGGTGACAAAGTTGAAAAAAGGTAATAATTCATTTGCAAAAATAAAAATTGCTTGCTACAAGAAAAGCATAGATATTGATTCGCTTACGTAAAACCTGATGCTTTATTTGTTGATGACTAGCGAGAACTTGGACTTGCCAAATTTTCAATAATAACCATATGGTAACCTTGTTCATGACAAATGAGTAGTCAACACTATCCAGAAAAGGATCCCAAGATAATGCTTATCGTAGATAGGTGCAACTACTAGCAATGACATTGTTGAAGCTAATGGCAAGGTTACAGCATTTTTTTCTTTGACAAGTTCAAAAATTTGTAATTTGCTCAATACTTGATTATATGAAAAAAAAAAATATATATATATATAATTCTAAAAAGGGCTTTTATTGCTCTACAATTCTACTTACTCAAATCAAATTATAGAGAACAAAAGTTTAGGTGAAAAATGAATCAAACAGGGCAAAAAAATAAAAAATTTGGACAGCATTTTGTTGCCAATTTCAAAAATTTGTAACTTACTCAATACTTAATGAAATGAAAAAAAAAAATTATATCTCCAGAGAACCCTTTAAATATTCTGCAACCCTACTTATTCAGATTGAATTACAGAGAACAGAAAATCGGGCGAAAATTGAATCAACAAGAGCAAAAAAATAAAAAACAGAATTTTTGGTTTTTGACAAGTTTACAAAATTTTGTTGCCAATCTCAAAAATTTGTAACTTGTTCAATCCTTAACGAAATCCAAAAAACATTATATGTCTATAAAGCCCTTTTAATGCTCTACAATCCTAGCTATTCAAGTTGAATTACAAAAACCGAAAACTGGGAAAAAATTGAATCAAAATTGACAGAAAACTTAAAAAATCGAAAATACAGTCCCCACTTAGTTTTTGACCATGTTTGGACATAACTCTTACAAATCACATCCGTAATCTGACATGCCAAAACCAAGATGCCTAAATGCATTCTAACCACAAAATATGAAAGAAAATGCTAACAAACAAGATGAGAGTGCATTGCTCCCCGGCAACAGCTCCAAAATTGTAGCTAGTATTTCCTATCCACCAACCCTAGATGCTAGCACGCAAGCATCAAAGAGATGAAGAGGATTAACTAGTTGTCACGTGGAGATTCATTCCCATGAGAACAAACCAGCAAATGCATATGATCCATGTCTAGCACAACATTAACACTAAGATCCATTAACACTAGCAATTAACACTACATCCACAACAATGATAGAGACTTACTCTTCTCTCTCATTCTCTCTCACAAAAAGTATAACAACAATCAATCCCAATAACCATCAAATCCAACAATTAGCAATCAAAAGAAAACATGAGAGATAGAGGAGGGAAGAAGAAGAGCATGGACATTCCATATCCATTCCATAAGAGGGCCAACCTCCTTGTATTGAAATGATGAGAGAAAGTTTCTACAATAATTCGAAACTACCACTATATATAGTGGATTTTAGGGCTTTGGCCTCAAATCCTATTGGCCAATTTCTACCCTGACTATTTGAAATTCAAAAACTGAAGGAAACCCATTCGAAAATTGGTGGGAACCAATTCAAAAATTGGGGGGAAACTTTTTTTATTCAGTAACTTGACTAGTAGGCCTTGCGACATTAAAAGTCTCGCAAAAAGGCCTAAAGTCCTTTTCTTAAATTTTAGCTAATCAATTAACTATGTGATCATCGGGTTGGACTTACACATGAAGGGTGCCAAATTTCTCCCACTTTTTAACCAAACCCCTCAAACAATATACCCCACCAAAACTGGTTGCAATCCCACAACACCTTGCGAGATTTATTTCAGACCTTGGTTAAAATTTATTTTAGATTTATTAGATGGTACTAGACTTTTTCCATAAACTCCAAGCACTCCATATTGAAATCGGTCTTGTGCGGAAAAAAGCACTTATTCGTGCCGGATATCCAGTTTGACATGGTCCACGCAATAAATTTTGATTTCCAACATCCACCTAGCATCGTGGCACAATAGTACAACCTGGACCTTATCGGACGCCATTGAAATATTTGGATCAAAGCATAGGGCTGGTAGACAATTGTTACATCTTGTCTGAACTGACGCCAATTTAGTCAAATCCTTTGCAAAAATAGCTTATTGTCTAACTGTCAGATCTGGTGAAAACATGTACTCCTATGAATAAGCCTCTAGGGCTCGATTGAAATCCACTCCAATTGTCCAACTAAATTGTTGATAAATTATGGGCCAATTTGGGGTATGTATTGTGATTTTATCCGTTGGTACGCTCAAATCTTTCCGTTTATCTCTTCACGACATTGAAACATAGTATGGATCCACACTGAGCTGGCGAGGGCTCGTTACATACCTCGTAATTGAGTCTGGAGTCTTTTCAAAAAGAACTTGTCGCCATGGTGGTTCTCACCCAAGGTGGGTAGCTTATCCAATTTTTTTCCAACTTCAATCTCTGAAGTCTTGAACCTAATGACCCAGCCACCCCTCGAGGATTCATACGGATGTTGTTGTAGAAACTTTTGTATCTCCTCCTTGATGTTGACTGGTCTTTGAAACAATGGTACAACCGTAGATGTTGATGGCCTTGTTGCAGTAGTTGGCGGAATAGCGGTGGTTGCTTCTTCTTCTACCATTTGATCTATGCCCATATCTTCTTGACCCTGATCTTGTTGTGGTGGCCAAAAGGGTGGCATAACCAACACGACGATCTGGGGGGTAGTCTCCAATATCTGAACGATAGCTTTCCTTTAATCTTTGATTATTGCTTTAGCCTATGCCAACTCAGAGGATGTATGCCTTTGAATCGATCAAACTTGCCCTAGAAGCCAAACAATGATTGACGATAGGTCTCGACCTTCCAAAAAAGATAACTGATCTCCTCTTTAGAGGCAGGATGATGATCTGGAGCTTGCGCATAAAGAAGATTGTCGCGCTCAGTGGCTGTAATATCCAATCCACTCAAAATTCTCTCTTTTTTCAAGTTGTGCCATGTCCAATTGTCCTTGCAGTAAGAGAACTTGTTGTTTAGAATCCTAAACGGCTTCATCAACCTAGCCTTGAGCATTTGTTAGCACATTCTGGAGATTTGACTCCAAGGCATCTGCATGTTGTTGTGCCAAAAGTTGGCAAGCAATCCTATAATTCATGTTAGGAGCAAGCAAATTGAGGTGACATATCACTTTGTCAGGGAGCAAATCATGGCAAAGGAGGTGGAGCTTCAACATGTACCTTCAAAGGAATGTGTAGTTGATATCCTCCTAGTCTTTGGTTTTGCAGATATGTTAGAATTTAGCAATTTTCACATGGTTTTTGATGTATTTTTGACATCTATGTGGATCCACACATGTGAGGACCTGTCCACACGTGTGAAATGACACTTGTAATATTTAGATCCATTTTGATTAGCTTTCACTTGAGTCTAATATGACATCTCCTAAATTATAGGAGTTAGGTCCTAGCTTGTAGGAATCTAGAAGGTCAACACAAACCACCAATGGATGATGTGGCAAACTTGATAGATCTTATCCAAAGTGGATATGGATAAGTACAATGATCTATCCCACACATGCTGGATGTAGCTTAGAGAGAGATTATGATGATTATATACTTGATCCATGATGGATCCATTATTGAGCTAATGATGAGAAATCTTGGTTTGTGAGGCTATCTTGGTGTTTACACTCTCTTAAGCACTTTCTTTGTGGATGAATGCTTAGTAAAATTTTTCTCTGTTATCAGGCCGTACAATAGCTGTACTTCACACGTGTGAAGCCATGGATCATCATTTTTTATTGTTCTTGCTTGGAATCACAAAGATTGTCAAGTAGAAGCTAGATTTGGAAGCTAGTCTTGATATAGATCAAGATCTCAAGCTACCAATCACTCTTTGTGATCATTTGTAGATCAAATCCAGTCCTTAAACTCTAAAATTTGACATGGTATCAGAGCCAAGTCAAAGAGCTTAGTTGATGATCCAAAAATCTTCATTTTGGTGAAAGCATTGGTGCTAGATTCATTTTGAAGTAGGGCGACCTTTACTAATAGTTTACTTGTGTTGTTGAGGTTCAGATTAGTGTGTATAGTTCAGATGTACTTCTCACACGTGTGAAGCCTGCTGGAGTTGTACTTTCACCAAAACTTTGTGTTTTTTCAATATTTGAGCTTCAAAACAAGTTGTGAAGAGTGAAACTAGTGATGTGCTTATGAAAATCCATTGTTTCCATTATAGATTCAATGATTGAAAGGTGTTAGAAACTTATTAAACCTTCAAATCATTGAGAGTGAGTTTGAGGCTTATGTTTTTTAGTTCAAAAGTGAAACTAAAACCATTCTAAGCACCATAGGAAGGCATTGGCACTTCCAAGAGTCAAATCCAAGCTTCTAAATTGAATAGATTGTGTAGAATTCATTTTCCCAAGTCTTTTTGAGTTTAAGATCATTATAGATCTTGCTTCTTGAGTCTTGTGAGATTCAAGAGAGTAGCATTGTAGCTAAATTCTGAGAAAGAGAGAAGGGAGAGCCTTTGAATAGTACATTTGTTGTACTTGTTACTAGATAGAATGGATTCAATTGGAGCCTATCTTCTTGAGGCTAGTGAAAGACTAAATTCTAATAATTACTCAACTTGAAAAGTAAGAATGGAGTCACTACTTGTGCTCCAAGATATGTATGATCTTGTCATAGGAGAGGAAGAAGAACTTCAAGGAGGGTAAGATCTAGTGAGGTACAAAAAGAGAGCTAGACTAGCATTACATTGCCTAAAAATGAATGTTAGTAATGAACTTCTAAAGGAAGTGGCATCTTGTACCTCGACCAAAGAGGCATGAAACTATCTAAGAGGGATTTATGAATCCAAAAATACCTCTAGAGTGCTTATGTTAAGAAATAAAGTTCTTCAAAGCATTAGAGAGAGTGATGAGAGTGCTCAAGAGTATGTCTTGAGAATAAAATCTCTCAATATAGAACTTTCCATCATTAGTGAGGGTATTCATGATGATGAACTTGTTCAAATCATTTTGAATGGTCTTGGATATGAGTTCTCCAATCTTGTACAAAGCTTTGCTATTCAAGATGCACTACCTTCCATTGACAAGCTCCATAGTGTCTTGTGGCCGAGGAGAGTAGAATCCTTCATGTCAAGCAAAGGATTGGATCCTTGAAGTTGCATGATGGTGATGAGAAGGCCAACTTCTCAAGCAAGGGAAAGGCAAAGTCAAAGAAGAAGATCCAACACAAGGAGACCAAGAGTGATGATCAACCATCAAGCTCCAAAGGTGGAAAGAAGAACAAAGCCAAACTCAAGTGCTTCTTTTGTGGAAAGAAGGGCACTTTGCAGCCGAGTGTTACAAGAAAAAGAATGCACAAGGAGAGAGAAAACAAGGCAACTTTACTCTTGAGGAAGATGAGGATGAAGTGAATTCATCCTTGATGGCTTCTACATCAACATCCAAGAGCTACTCCAATGACACATGGTGGATTGATAGTGGGGCTAGTTCCCACATGACATTCCAAAAGGATTTTTTCTCAACTCTTGTACCTTTTGTAGGTTTTAAAAAGTCTATTCTAATAGCAAGAAATCAAGAATGTAGAATAGATGGAGTGGGAACTATTCCCTTAAGTCTTGGATCCTCTAAAAGAGTAGATCTTGATAATGTACTCTATGTTCCTACACTCACTAAGAATTTGTTAAGTGTAGGACAATTGATGGATGATGGCTTAGACGTCCATTTTAAGCAAGGTGTTTGCTCCATAATGATGAATGATACTTGCATTGTAAATGGATTCAAGCAAGGAAGACTTTTTAAGCTAGATGCTAATGTTTTTCTTGGAAGTGTGAACATGGTGAAGGAGGAGCTCAATCAATTGGAGCTTTGGCATAAGAGGTTGGGCCATGTGTGGAAAAAGATGTGAAGCTTGTAGCCTTTCAAAGGCACACAAGCTACCTTTTGATAACTCTTCTTCATCAAGGAAGATCAAGAGGAAAAAGTGTGTTTATTGCTAAGAAGCCTTTATGGGCTTAAGCAAGCACCTAGAGCTTGGTACTCTAGGTTGAATACTTTCTTGAACTCTATTAAATTTGTTGTAAGTGCTTATGATCCTTCTTTGTATTAAGATTCAATGATGGTAAAATCATCATTATCATTTTTTATGTAGATGACATTATCCTTAGTGGAAATGATCATGATGGTATACAAGAAGTGAAAGTAGCATTGTTTAAAGAGTTTAAGATGGTGGATCTTGGTAATCTTCATTTCATATTAGGAATAGAAGTTTCAAGAGGCAAGGATTTGAGTTTTATTTGTCAATCCAAATATGCTTCTTCTATTTTAGAAAAGTTTGAAATGAAATATTTTAAAGGAGTAGAAACTCCTATGGAGCAAAATGTAAAGTTTCTAATAGTGATGATGAAGCATCCTTTGAGGACATCACACTATATAGAAGACTTGTAGGCTCCTTGATCTATCTTACTATAAGTAGGCCTGATCTAAGTTATAGTGTGGGTAAACTAAGCCAATCTATGCAAAATCCATTAGTTTGTCATTGGAAAAATGCAAAAAGGGTGTTGAGGTACATCTCGGCCACCAAGAACTTTGGCATTTTATATGATGGATCTAATCTTGCCTTAAGGGCATATTTGGATGCTGATTTTGCAGGTGATAAGGTGTATAGGAGGTCCACAAGTGCTTTTGTTACCTTCCTTTGCAATGGCATAGTGTCTTGGCTTTCCAAAAAGCAAGATACTATTTCTCTATCTTCAACCGAATCTGAATACAAGGCACTAACGTCGACAACAAATGAGATCTTGTGGTTGAAGAGGCTTTTGGTGGAGTTGCAAGTCATGGAGGCCGAGGAGCAGCCAATAATATCGTGACAACCAATCAAGCCAAGCATTAGCAACCAATCCCACATTCCATGCCAGGAGCAAGCACATAGAGATTGCTCACCATTTTGTGAGGGAAAAGGTTCAAGCAAAGGAGATCAAGCTACATCATGTGTCTTCTTCAAATTGCCTTGCTGATCTACTCACAAAAGCCTTGCCAAAGGCTTCATTTATCAAGTTAAGATCAGCTATAGGAGTTGTAGATAGATGTACTATAGTTGTATCATGTAAAAATTGTGGAGTGTATAGCAATTTTCACATGGTTTTTGATGTATTTTTGACATCTATGTGGATCCAGTTAAGAAAACAGTTTAAAACCCCGACCGATTGAATTACCACAACACAACGTCAAGTGCAATAAGACAAGACAACATAATTGCTCTCCACAAACTATTCAACTGATAAGCAAGTACACAGATGAAGTTGCTTAAAAGCACTCAAAGGGCTCGTAAAAGAAAGACGGCCCGATGATTCTAGAACTGGGCACACGTGGTGCTATCGAAATAAGAAAGCATTGTATAAGTCGATCATTGTTATTTTAACTCTCTCCCTCAATGATCAACGTTTCTCTTTATTTTAAAGTTTACTCTATTCATGGAACATACCTCCATGATAGTATTACAAGTAAAAGCTTTTTACATAACCAGATCTAAGCCAAGTTTGGCTCTAAAAGTTTCAAACTTCTCTTTACTTAAAGCTTTCATAAGTATATCAGCAGCTTGTAACAACGTAGAACAGTGTACAACACTTATATCTTCAGATTGCAGCTTCTCACGCACAAAGAGATATTTTACCTCAATATGTTTTCTCCTTGCATGAAAGACAAAATTCTTGGCCAATTGTATTCCACTTTGGCTGTCACAGAAAATAACAGTAGGGCCTGCTTCATACCAATCTCACATAACAACTTACGCAGCCAAATAGCTTCCTGGGTGGCAGAACTTAACGCTTTATATTCGGCTTCTGTAGAAGAAAGAGAAATAGTATCTTGTTTCTTGATAGACCATGAAAAACAACCGCTACCAAAATTGAAGGCATAACTTGTTGTTGACTTTCTATCATCTACATCGACCTTGCCCATTGCCCAAAATAGAAAGCAGGAGAAACTGACTCTGTTCAGAGAACCTGGCCCCACGACCAAAAAATTGTAAAACTAGTCCATTTTCCATGCCCTAATAGGGTTCTTTCTGGTACAAACGCCGTTTCTGGATAATCGACGTCGAAACGAGCAGCAATGGATCCATTCGATTCATATGGGGTTCACGAACCTGTGACCACCATATCTTCGGACATTATCGATTGAATCCGACCCGACCATCTTGCCTTCCCTGAAGCCATTTTCAGGACTGGACTTCACATGGAGGTTTCGGGCTCCATACCTGGCCATTCAATGTCCCGTCTATGCCTGTTAGTTCCCCTCGACCTTTCCCACTTTTCAAATAGAAAGCACGAGAAATCGACTCTATTTGGAGAAACTGGACCCACAACCGAAAAATTGTAAAACTAGTCCATTTTCCATGCCCTAATAGGGTTCTTTCTGACACAAAGGGAGTTTTTGGGCAAATGACAAGTTGCCACGTGGCAAGCCACATAGGTCTCTATCTCTCATGTTTTCTTTATATTTGCTAATTGTTGGATTTGATTGTTGTTGGAGTTTATATTTATTATACTTTTTGTGAGAGAGAGAGAGAGAGAGAGAGAGAGAGAGAGAGAGAGAGAGAGAGAGAGAGAGAGAGAGAGAGAGAGAGAGAGAGAGAGAGAGAGTAAGATCTATCATTGCTTGAGTAGTGTTAATTGCTAGTGTTAATGGATCATAGTGTTAATGGTTATTAGTATTAGATGTGGATCATAAGCATGTGCTTGATTATGAACTATGCTATTGCTCTCATGGGAATGAATCTTCACGTGACAACATGTTAATCCTCTTCATCTCCTTTGATGCTTGATGTGCTTGGATCTAGGGTTGAAGGTGGATAGGAAATACCTGCTACAACTTCAGGTTGAATTATAATTTGAATGAAAAATTTGTCATACTTGACCCATGTTCATAGGCAATGCTCATAAAAACCAACAATGAATCACAACTTATTGTTGCAATTAACATTTCACCTATTAGATTTCAAAGGTTTGTAGATTCTATCCTTAAATAATAAATTAATCTTAGTCATGAATTTCAAATTTAGGTCATCTATGCCTACCTTTGTAGTGTTGTAGGCTTTTTATGAGGGTGATTAAAGGAACCTTGATCATGACTTGTTAATGAAGCCCAATTCATAAAGCTCCAATGAGATTAATTTTCATCATGACTAAGGGTGTATATAGGTCGCATGACCTCACCTTCATGCAACCATCTTAAGAGATAATATCAAAGATTCAATGTGATGATATTAGGGTGTTTTCACACACATGCCTAAGGCATGTCTATTTGTCAATAAACTCAATGCTCATTGGAGATAAAAGATAGGAAGGCCATCTCACATAAGAATCATCAGATGACTTGGAACTCAATTTGAAGGGTGCTACAACATTTTTGAAATAATAAACTTTCAACTAGAAAGGCTAAAATAAAATTGTCCTTCATGTGGCCATGCTCTCTTCATCTCCTTCAAGTTTATCATCTTCTTCAGAGGTGTTCTCCACGTTATCATCCTCAGTTGTATGATGTTTAGTAGCGGAGACGCTCTCATTGTCTAGTAGCTTGGTAGATGGATATGACTCATCCTGGTTACGTACTTTGTTGTGAACCTTCTGAATATGCTTCTCTTGTCCCATCCGGCCTTGTCTTCTTGAGGAACAAATTCATGAGCATGAGGAAAGTGATTCCCAAAAAAGGAACCATAATTCCAGGAAAGCAGAGCAAGCATGAGCAATGTGCCACATACAAGCACCACGAGCCTCCTGCTCTTGACAATATCATTTCGTTCTCTTATTTTCATTGAGCTATTCCGGCTGAGCATTAACCTCGCCCGTCTTCGTTTGTTTGTATGAAATAATCGTCCGAAGCTATACTATTCTTCTTCCATTTTCATCAATCAAATATTTTCGCTTCTTAAAACGCTTTTTTTTCCTGCAATCGGCACCAAATTTAGAAGCCAAGATCTAGCAGCACTGAGGAGCTATATTTATAAGAGCTCATTGACTTCATCACATACCTAGCTTATAAAACAGTGATGCCACTCCCTCTTTCTGTAGTCCTAAAAAAACACACTGACATCTCAACTAGTCGATGCAACGGATCAGTAAGCTCATCTGCATATGAAGGCCATGCAAGAGAGAGAGAGAGAGAGAGAGAGAGAGAGAGAGAGGAAAGAAAGGCGCTTGATGTGCGAGAGAGATTGTTGTGAGCGTGACAGATAACCCTGAGAGAGAGAGAGAGAGAGAGAGAGAGAGAGAGAGAGAGAGAGAGAGAGAGAGAGAGAGAGAATCAGGCGACCGTCAATTATGTGAGGTAATGACCAATTGGCGGGCCATTTCACACATCCGGTCCCCGAGCCTCGTGGCTTCCACCAATCGGTGCCCCAAGTCCAGGACTATTTGTGGTAATGGCTCTCCCAATGGCCATTACCTGCTACTTCTTGGATGTTGTCTCCTACATTCATTCTTGGATGAGGTGGGATGAGGTGGGTGCAAGCTCATCCATGGTGAGATTTAAGAAAACACTGAAGAGTGCAGGAAGTCACCTCTCTTGTCGTGACTGGTGGCAATCTATTCCTGACTACGATGTATACGCCGGGCATACAACAAACCTCGTGTGCTCTACCAAGCAGTGAGCACTATTAGCACAAGTGAACGAAAAGGAAAGACTGCAACGCAGGAGGAGGATGGGCCATTATCTCTGAGTTTTGGGCTGCTCAGGATATGAAGATGCTCGATAGCATCGCACTGTTTTCTTTTTGCCTTTTGCTTGTGCAGGCCACAGAATCGAGACATGGTATTAGGACAGAAATGAAAACAAGGTTTGGAAGTAGAAGAGTCTATGATGATTTTGATCTTCGGAGCAACGTGTTGGGAATGTCACAGCAGAGGTTGCTTGTTCAGAGCTTGCAGCTGAACAAACAGCAGGAAAGTGCTACTTTACTGGAAGCTCACACATTCTTCAACCTTACAAAGGAGGCATTAGCGCTACAGGACTTCAGAAGAGGATTAGATATGAACTCACAAGCTCGGTTGTGGGATTGGAATGTTCAGCGCTTGTATCCGTGTAGATGGACGGGAATCGAATGTGACCAACAAAACCTGTATGTGATCAAACTCAGTCTCTCGGTCATGCAGCTAAGCGGTTTTATCTCTCCACGCCTTTCAGAACTCAAATACCTCTCGACTCTTGATCTGTCTTTCAACAATCTGAGTGGGAGCATTCCTCCCGAGCTGGGTCAGTGCTCTGAGCTGATCCACCTTCATCTGGGAGGAAATTTTCTTAGTGGGACACTACCTGCGAGCCTCAGATTGCTCCAGAGTTTAGAATCTCTGATCTGTTCGTACAATTTGCTGACGGGTGGCATCCCAAAGGAGTTGGGTTATCTGCATAATCTGAAGAACCTTGTCTTGTCTAACAATAGCTTGGAGGGTAGCATTCCTGCTGCGCTGGGAAACTGTTCATCGCTTGTAAACTTGATGCTCTCTAACAACACCCTTTCTGGTAATATTCCTCATGAATTGGGAGCTCTGCAGAACCTTCAGCAGCTTTGGTTGGATGGGAATAGCTTCTCTGGGAGTGGCATACCTTCATCGTTTTCGAACTGTACCTCCCTCGCATTACTAGCTCTTAACAGCAGTAAACTAGCTGGCTTTATACCTTCTGAGTTGGGCTATTTGAAGCAACTTCAGATGCTCTTTTTAGACAGCAATTCGCTCCAAGAATTCATCCCCGCATCACTGAGCAACTGCACGTCGCTTACTGCCCTTTCTCTTTCTCAAAATACTCTAACAGGTAATATTCCCCCAGAATTTGGTAATTTACAGCGCTTGCAGTTCCTAGAGCTTTTCAGTAATGATCTCACAGGGACGATCCCTTCATCCCTCTCCAATTGCTCAGAGATTCTAGAACTTCAACTTCATAAAAATTACCTGAGTGGGAATGTACCTCCAGAATTCAGCTCTCTGAAACACCTGCAAGTCTTGAACCTGTACAGGAACAATTTTTCAGGAAGCATTCCACCAACATTGAGGAATTGTTCATACTTAAAACTACTTTCTGTGGGCATGAATCAGCTCACAGGTGAAATACCTTCTGAGCTAGGCTTTCTTGTCAACCTTGAAATATTGGAGCTCTATCAAAACCTCTTGACAGGAACCATCCCCGCATCGATTGCGAACTGCTCCAAGCTGTTTGGGATCTCATTTGCGTGGAATCAGCTCACTGGCAGTGTACCTCCCCAACTGGGCTCGTTGCCCCGTTTGAAGATTATTTTGTTGAGTAACAACAGTTTATCAGGGACTATTCCAACGTCTTTAACCAATCTGTCACGGTTGACGGATTTAGAGCTTGCCATGAACGAACTGATAGGAGAAATTCCAGATGAAATTGGTAGTAAAGGACTGTTACAGTACCTTTTCTTGTTCAACAATCATTTAACGGGTTCTATTCCAGCGTCCCTTGCTAACTGTTCCAATCTAGTTGATTTGGAACTTTACGGAAATCAACTTGCAGGGCCTCTGCCAGAAGTGCTCGGTTCTCTGCAAAATTTGCAATACCTTTACTTGGCCGCTAATCGTTTGACAGGTACCATTCCACAGTGGATTGGAAACCTTAGTGGAATTATCACGTTTGATATCAGTAATAATCATTTTTACGGAAGAATACCCCCTGTATTTGGAGAATTTCAGCAAGTGCAATTCCTTTTACTGAATGATAATAGATTGGTGGGTGGTATCCCTCCAGAGCTGGCAAATTGCACTTCTCTTGGTGAATTGTATCTAAGGACAAACTCGCTGGATGGATCTATACCATCTCCGTTTGGAAAACTTCATAATTTGGTGGATTTTGATGTGTCCCATGCGATGCTAACTGGCAGCATTCCGGATAGCCTTGGAAACTGTACAAGACTGCAATATTTGTCTCTATCTTATAACCAATTTACAGGTAGCATACCGCCAGCCGTTGCAGGTTTACCAAATATGCTGACAATTAACCTGTCACATAATCAACTAACTGGACCAATACCTCCCACAGTTGGAAAGATGACTCTAGTCCAGACTATCGATCTTTCATCAAATAATTTGTCAGGCAATATTCCAGGTAGCTTAAGCAAGTGTGCTGGTCTTATTGTACTAGACCTTTCAAACAATAAAATCGCAGGAAACATTCCAGAATCTTTAGACAACCTGCAGAGCCTCCAAAATCTGGATCTTTCTCACAATCTGCTGGGAGGCTTCATACCAGATGCTATAGAAAAATTGGCGTTTCTTCAGAGGCTTGATCTTTCTGAAAACAAGTTGTCAGGACCAATACCCAGTACCTTTGCAAATTTATCACATCTAAGTTATCTTAATCTGTCTTACAATCAATTGATCAGTCAAATTCCAATCGGAGGTATCTTTGTCAATATTTCAGCAATGTCCTTTCTAGGTAATAGTGATTTATGCGGACCAATTGTGCAAAGGCACTGTGAAGGTTCAATGAGCTCCAAATTGAGTCTCTGGAAAGTAGTAGCAATAGCAGCTTCAGTTGGCATTTTTGCTACAGTGGCTAGCATTGCTATAATTTGGCTGTCTCGACAAAGCAAGCCAACAGATGGAGAGGATTTGGGAACCTTCATGGTGCTATCCAACAGACTAGTAAAGTTAACAGCAGAAGATATCCTTTTGGCAACCAAAGGGTTTAGTGAAAGTAACATTATTGGAGCTGGAGGAATTAGTACTGTATACAGAGCTGAGCTTGAAGATGGTCGAATTGTGGCCGTGAAAAAGCTAAACATAACAAATCAAATTAGTGCCCAAAGAAACTTTGCTGTAGAATGTGAAACTTTGGGTCAGGTTCGGCACCGCAATCTTGTTAGGATTCTGGGTTTCTGTTCCAATGTAGATATGGAGGTTTTGATTCTTGAGTACATGCCCAATGGATCTCTAGAAAAATATCTGCATCACCGTGAAGGTGAAAGTTTAGGTTGGGAAGTGCTTTATCGCATCATCTGTGGTGTTGCAGAAGCAATGACATATCTACACCATGAGTGCCTCAACCCAGTGATACATTGTGACTTAAAGCCAAGTAATATTCTTCTTGATTTGAATTTTGAACCACATGTCAGTGACTTTGGGATAGCACGGATGCTGAATTCAGATATACCTATCGTTTCTTTAAGCAGAATCATCGGTTCAATTGGTTATATTGCACCGGGTAGGATGTCCATTCTTATGCTTTCAAATTTCTACCTGTCTATTGTTTTTATTTATGATGATGTTTGCATTGTAGTATGTTCTTATGGATGTTAAAGAGATGACCTCAAGCTATTTGTTTACAGAATATGCCTTCTCACCTATTCCTACGGAAAAAGGAGATGTTTACAGCTATGGAATATTGTTACTGGAGATTCTTACTGGAAGGCGTCCGACAGATGACCTGTTTACGAATGAGCTAACCTTATATGGATGGGTATTGTCGTCAACCAAGGAAAAAAACATTCACAAAATCTTAAATACTACTTTAGTTCTTGATGATAAAACTGAAACAGAAGCCATTTCTGTTGTAAAGGTAGCTCTTTTATGTTCAAGAGAGCCTCCTGAAGGTCGTCCATCTATGCGAGAAGTTCGAGAAATGTTTTACCAGATTAAGGACTCCAGAAAGATTGATGAGCCTGGATCATACAAAACCATTGAAGACCTTATTTTCGGCCACTTGGAATAGCAGATCCACAAATATTGGCGATAAAGGTTACTGCTTCTCAACCTGGAACCAAATTATTACAGAATTTCATGTTTTTCATAGATATGCTGCTAGTCTCAGCTCAAAACTCTGATTTACTTGTGCATCAGTTTGATTTTGGCATTTTTGCATATGTGGAACAGTGAACTACAGGAATAAAAGATTCATGATTCTTGCATTTGCACAACAAAAATTGGGTCTTTGACTCGTAACTGTGTTAAAATTCTCATCTAAATTTTTCTTCTAATGAGAACTAGACAAATTTGCAAAAATACTCGAGTAATCTAACACTTTGCATAAATACATGGAGATTGACACAATCTGCAGATCAAATACACTAAGTTTTGCACAGCCTGGACAAATGCCGATTTTTGACGTTGGTCGGTGAAAATCCCGAGTCCGCAGAACGAAGTTTTGAGCGACTGAAGAATGCGTAGGCAAAATGCCGAAAGGCCTAAGTAGGGAAAATGCAGATCGTCATAAATCTCAAAGAATGCTGATCGATATAAAATGCGACTCAGTGTAAAAAGCATTTTTGGGTGTCTATATAGGGTCCCGGCTGATATCACTAATGGGTATCAACATGGTATCAAAAAACTTATTCGATTGAGACCTATTGCCTCGCTCTGCCTTCACACTAGGAGAAGCGGCATGCGTGGCAGCACAAGAGAAGGAAAAAAACTACTCCGATAGGCACTCCACTGATGCTTTCCTTCCCCTGGCAATTGAGACTTATGACACCTTGCATCGACGCTTTGAGGATTTTCTTCGCATGTGTTCTCATCAGGCGGCAGAGCGTCAAGGTATTCCTGGTTCTATTCTCGTGGCTTCTTTCAAACAATGTATTTCCATCTCCCTTCATTAGCCGACTCACCACCTCTTCACTTTTCTGATATGCTGCAGTAAGTTGGCAGACTCCCACTGACATCATCATAGTTTATGCACTTTTATTTTTAATGCCAAGATCTAGATTAATCTTAACTTTACTGCAAGCTTCGCTCTTGTTTGAGCTTACTTTCATTTAAACTTCCCCTTCGGGGTGTATATATCTTTTTCATCAATGTACCTACTACTTTTTCCTATGAATAAATGCACCAGGGTTATCCGATTGGTATATGAATTTCTAATACCAGGGTCTAGAACCGGACACCCAGTATTAACTATCTTACTATTCATATTGATACCCAGGTTTGGGAGATTTTGTGAATTTTTGCCATGGTATCAATAGTAGTACTATTTTCAGTAAAAAAAAAAAAATTATATTTCAAATTTTTTACATCTTAAATTATGATATTACTCTTTAAAAATCATATTTTTAGCAATTCGTACAAGTTCATACCCGGATTGATAACCGGCTGGTATCAACCTTGTGATACCAGTCCAGTTATACTAGTCTACAACTCCTATACCTCCTTATATTGATATCGGTAGATTGACATACCAAGTACTAACTCAAACTTATTGTACTTCTTACAAACAACAATAGATATTTGACATAGCTGATTATATGTGAGTTTTGCCGTTAGTGAGTTGAATCTCCACTTTCATGATCTTGTGTATTCTGGTAGTTTTTCTTTTGCTTGTTTCTATAAACGGTCTCAAGTTAAGGGTTACCGTAGTCCTTAAAAAATTTAGGCTGTGGAGGAGAAGAATTTTGAGTGGCACTATAAAAATGCAGATCGGCATTTTCGGTGGTGAAATTTTTGTTGACTGGTCAAAGGTCAGCATTTCCATCGAATGGGCTTTTTACCAGTGTTGGGTGGGTATCAAAATCTTTGGTATTGCAGCTTTGTAAAAAATGTTCAGTATCAAGTATGTATCCTGGCAACAATCATAAATCTCCAGGCACCTATGCTCTATATTTGTACATGTATAGAATCAAAGCGAGAAGCAAGTATGGAATGTAATGCATGATAATTTGAGTATGAGAATAAAGATACATGCAATTAGATCTATCAAACATGAAGAGACAACGCGAATAGTGCTGAGTGTCTGCGTAATAGCTTTGGTCATCTCAATATTGTATTATTTGTCTTTGACCTGATCCAAAAAGTCCACACAAAACTTGCATGCTTTCTATCTGTGTAATACTGCAATTTTGTGAAGAGAACCTTTAGATGAATTGAGAGTGCAAAGTGATACAGAACAACAACCATCTGGAATGACATCATTCAAATCACTTTCAAGTGGTTTGAATGACATCATTCAAACCACTTTCAAGTGAGCTACAAGTTCAAGATCAAGTAGGAAAGGCATTTGATGCAAAAGGAGCAATTATGTTTGCAAAGTCACGTCAACTTGCAACAAGAAAGAATAAAAGTATAGAATACTGGTGTCGAGAGGACTAAAATGAAGAGCAAGTTGAGATGGATGGTTCAAGTGACTCAAGTCAAATGGTTGCATCAACAAAAGAAGAAATGAAAAAGCCTATTCAACAAATGAATCAACCAGCTACGTTAGCAAGCAAGTCTTGCTCTCCAAGAACTATTGAGTCCACAAAAAATAAACATTTTAGCATTCATGTAGATATAAAAAGTGTTCACAATATTTGCAACACCCACGTAATTTCCAATTTTGGAGCAAATGAAAAAAAAAAGTCAAAGACAGAATAGAGCATTAACGCCAAACACAAAAAATCAACAAAGGAAAGAGGAATCCATGGGAAGAATTCTAAGGGCAATATGCTTATCTTGAGCATTCAATTCCAGAAGAGCAATTTAAAAGCGTTTAAGGACTACATCTTCCTTAAGATCATAACTGCGCCATCACATTCATAAAAAAAAATAAAAAATTCCAAGACTTCTTGTAAAATGGAATCAATAGACAATGGTGAAACTGGCATCTATGTGTACTTTATATTCACCACAAGGTGTATTGTTGATTGTGATGAAACTAGTGATGTACAAGTTCAAAACTGTCCTAGCACTGATAGATATCCTATTTTTGAAAATTCCCAATTTGTGGGTCTTAATACATTAGAAATAGCAGTATTTTTAATGTGATTGTGTGTCCTATGAAAATTTTATTGTAGAAACTCTGCATGAGAAACATATTAACACTTTTTGCAAACTTATTTACTTTAGTTTATTAGAAATGAATGCTCATTCAGAATATCATTCAATGCATCTTCAAAGTTGATCAACCCAAACTTATTGGTTTCTATATTGGATCATGATCGTGCTGACATTTTTTTCATATGTGATCTCAATATTTCAAATGCAAAACTCATGGTTATTATTGAAGCATTTGGACTGAACAACAAAGTGGTTACTCAACGATAGGAAAAAAAAAATCAAGTCAGAAGAACGAAATGCAAGCAAAAACATGAATCCAAAGGAATTGGATAAATTATCCAAAATGGCATGATGCCAAAGAAGCAACACTAAGAAGGATATAGCTTTTTGCTTTCAAATGCAACTAGTCTACCATTTTGATAAAGGACCGCTCCTATAGCAAAGTCGCTAGCATCTGTTTCTACCAAAAATGGTCTATTAGGATCGACTATGATTAAAATTGGAGCCGTAGAAACACAGTGCTTGGGAGTTTCAAAACTCTCTTTCATTTCATCAGTCTAGACTATAGGGGACTTTTTATGCGGCTACACTATTTCTTCAACCCCTTAAGAAAATTCATTAAGGGCAATGTTATAATAGCATAGTCCATAATGGATTTGTGAAGCCAAGAAATGATTTCACGTCAAGAATTGTTTGCGGAATTGGCCATTCACAGATCTTAAGAGTCGTAAAACGTGGGGATGACCGGCAGCGGAAGCTTGAAGCTTTGAGCGTAGGCGAGTAGGAATTGAAATACAACAAGTAGCAGCAGAAATATTCAAGAAGAATGATTCATACAGAATTTGTGCAAATGAACAATACAGTAGTGAGACAAAAATTGCACTCTGATTAATATCAACAGTGAGTACAATGGCTTGAAGTAATAACTTCAGCTTGTTGAGCGTGATAACGTTGGCTACGTATAGCTTTAATTGTGTTGAAACAACACTTTGATTAACTCTTACATAGCTTGATTCAGCTAGTATATATTTACAAGTGTCCTCAAAAATATCTTACGAGCATTGAATGCTATTTACGCCAGTCTTTGTATATGTACAAAGTTGGTAACCGCCCTTGGGATATTTGTCTATCCAACTGTTGTTAGGGTTGATGATAAGTTGGCGACGTCGGTTTGCCACTATTGAACAACCCGAAGGTGCCTTTAAATTGTTTAAGGCAGGTCCAAAATGGAATTTGGTCATTGTCTTGCCTTTTTCGCAAAAGTGCAAAAAATGCAAAAAAGGAGAAGGTGCCTTAAAATGATTAAGGCACAAAAATCCCTAAGGTGTGAAAAAGGCCAAAAAGGCGAAGGTGTCTTAAAACGAAAATGTTTTAAAGAATAACGAAGTTTTGGAAAATTGCGAAGGTCCGAAATATGTTGTTGGCCTTCTGCTGTTTTCAGGATGCTCATTACTTGAACGATTTGTTAAGGCTGAGCATAAGAAATCTAACACTCCCCCTTAATGTGGATCCTGAAAGACCTTGATCTTCAAATTAACATATCGTTAAATCTGAGATGTTGTTCCTTTGATACAGCCGTTGTGAAGTAATCTACTACCATGTAGTTTGTTATGCAGAAAACCAATGCTACTTCCTTGCTATGCACTTTCTCTCTAAGGCAGTGATACCTTATTTCGATATGTTTGCTTCGAGAGTGAAATCTTGGAATGAGAGATAATGCTATTGTGCTTTGAATGTCACAATAGATTGTTGTAGGAAGTGGTTGTGCAAGGTTGATGTTTGCAAGCAGTTGCCTTAGCCAAATCGCCTCCTTGGTTGCATTTCGGATTCCGTTGATGATAATGCAACTGAGGCCTGCTTCCAGTTGTTCGATGAGATTGGGCCTTGGTTGTATAAATACAAATCCAGAAGTTGATTTTCTGGTGTCGACATCTCCTGCCCAATCCGCATCTGTATAGGCTTCAAGGATGTTGGCAGTTTGGTTGCCTCCGTAGCAAATGCTGAGAGTTTTCGTTGCTTGGATGTACTTCATGACCTTTGTAAGTGCTTTCCAATGATTCAAGCTTGGATTTTACAAGAACTAGCTAAGTGTACTGATCGAATTGCATACATCAGTGAGCCGATGATGGATTGAAATTTGAAACTTTTACATCTTGCTCCATTGGTGTGTCAACACTTTTGCACTCTTCCATCTGAGTTTTGCCTTCAATTGCTTTGCAAGACACGCTATTCATCAAGTAGTTTGCACATACAAGAGATTCACCCCAAAAATATTTGGGCAAACAAGCATCCAATGTTAAAGCCTTAGAGCATTCACATAATGTTTCAGCAACTCCATTTTGTTGAGGGTTGTAAGGACAAGAAGTTTCTTTCTTGATCCCTTCCTCCTCACAAAAGGCCTTGAACTCATTGGAGATGAATTCTCCACCATTGTCACTTATAAGAATCTTGATGCTATGATTATGATGCTTTTCCACAAACAACTTGAACTTTACAAAAGTATCAAATACTTGAGATTTGAAGGAAAGTAAGAACAACCAACAATATCTTGAGTAGTCATCAATGAAGGTTGAAAACATGGATGAACCTCCATTAGATTTGGTGCTAGCCGCATATGCATATCCGAGTGTATGAGTTCAAGAGGATGAGATGACTTTGTGATGGAGTTAGGAAACACCTTCTTATGTGACTTAAATAAAGAACATGCTTCACAAACCTTGTCTTCCTTCCCAATAGACCTTGGTAGGCCTAAAGCATACTCCTCCTTGATCATAGCTTCCATGGAACCCGAGTTGACATGTCCAAGTCTTTTGTGCCATAAAGTGAAGGTAGATATCTTGATCTTCTCGGCCAACATGACAACATTGGCATCCACAAATGCATCCAACTTATAAAGTTTACCAAGTCTACTGCCCTTAGCCACTATCTTACCCTTCTTCTTGATAAAACAATTATTTGAAGCAAAATCAACATTGAAAGCATTTTCTACCATTTGGCCAACACTTAGTAGATTCTTTGTTATTGTAGGAATGTACAAAACACCTTCTATGTTGATCTTTTTGGAAGATTTTAAGCAAAGGGGAACGCTACCAACTCCTTAAATCTTACAAGCTTCATCATTTGCTGTATAGATAGACTTTATAGGTCCATCATAAGATAAGAGAGAAGAGAAAAACTCCCTTTTGCTAGTCATGTGTGAACTAGCACCCGAGTCAATCCACCAAGGATCTTCTCCTTTGAAGCTTGTTGAAGAAAATATGGACATCATGAGAGAGTCCTCATGTGAACTCTCTTCCTCCTCCTCCTTGCTCATGTTGGCTTTCCTTTGATCTTGCTTCCTCTTGAAGCATTCTGAGGCATAATTCCCCATACAATAGTAGCACTTCAACTTGGATTTGTCCTTCTTGACTTTGGTGGTTGATGGAGATGCCTTTGAGGGTCCTTCTTGATCCTCAAGCTTTGTTGAAGTCTTCTTGAATGTTGATCCTTTGCCTTTGGACTTCCTTTGCCTTTGTGAAGAGAGTTTGGTCATCTCCACCTTGGATGGAAAGTCTATCCATCCTCTCTTGCAATTGGCTTCTTCTTGACTCCTCGGCCATGAGTGTGCCTTGGAGCTCTTCAAGTATGGGTAGCTTATCCATAATTACATATCTCTGAACCAAATTGTCAAATTCAAAGCTTAGTCCATTCAATATGAGTTGAACAAGCTCTTCATCCTTGATAGGATCACCTATGAAGGCTAGCTCTTTGTTCAATTCCTTCACTCTTAAGACAAAAGTATGTGCACTCTCTCCTTTCTTTTGATAGCTTCTATAGATTTGATTCTTCAAGGCTAACATCCTAGTTGGTTCTTGGATTCATAGACCTTTTGCAAAGTCTCCCAGAATCTTTAGCCGAAGTGCAATCTCCTACCTCTCTTAAGAGTTCATTGGCAACATTCATTTTTATACAATGTAGTGCAATATTGCGCCTCTTGTTGTATTTGGCTTTTTCTTGAGGATGAATAGGTTCATCCTCCTTACCATTTACAATCTCCATTAGATATTGCATGATCATGATGGATTCCATTCTAACTTTCCATATGGAATAGTTAGTTTTGTTGAGCCTCTTATTAGTATCCAAAAGACATGCATTTAAAGATGCCATCTCTTCTCTTAATCAAGGACTTGACACAAATGAAGGTTATTTCTATTGATTTGATTGAAGATCTACCTTATCCCACTTCTTAGGGACCTAAAAATATCATTAATAGACTTCCTATGAAGATCTAAGAATGATCTTGAATAAAATCAAATCATAGAATACTAGAAACAATGCACTTGCTTGATTGAAGTAGACAAAACTAGTAGAATTGCCCCTCTTTATATAAAGAACATAAAAGCTTCCAAATGATCTGATCAAGAGTGAATTTCAGCAACCTAATATCCTTCCAAAATCACGTGCAAAAGATCTAAATGGAACTTAATGAGGATGCAACACAATCTACTATCCAATCACAAGCAAAAATTGATCAAATTCGATGAGAAATTGATCTAATTTGATGCATAAGTCAAGCAATGCTTGGAATGAACCTAAGTAAATTTAGGAGGTGTCCTCTACACCTTAGAACAGCCTTGAAGAGTCCCCAAATCTCCGATCTTCCCTCTCCTTGAATGCTAGAAAGCCTCCTCTATGAAATCACCTCCAAAACTCGCTTAGAAATCAATGCTTGGAGCAAGCAAACTTGCTATCTTGGTAATGTGGATTGAATTCAACTTTGCCTCTGGATTTAGACACCTAAATACCTAAAAATGAAGTCACACAACACCAATCTCCAACGGATTTGACTTACTTTGAGTTCTGGAATCAATGCTAGATGCTAAGATCCAATCTACACAAGATTTAGATAAAAAATTGTGAGCAAATTGAATGAAAAGCAAGGACTTAGCTCATTTAAACATTTAGGCTTTGATACCATGCGAAAATTACAGAAAATAAGGATCCTATAACACTTAAAATGATGAGGAAAACAATAACTATTTACAAGCCATATGACCAAAACTAGTCAAGCTAGAATTGTGAATATTTAACAATTGCCAATAAGCTCTCAAAAATATTCTAAGTGTTTAATATGGAGGCTCTACTACATAGAAAAGCCTCTTCCTTTGCAAAGTTAGGTGAATTTCTAGCATGTAATAAGGAAGTTGATTTGGCTTTCTTGCCCTAATTTGCCATTCTAGCCTCATTCCTAGAGTCATGCCAAGTAGGTGGCTAGTTGGTCAATTTTTCCCATAAGGATTTTGGTCCTATAAAGTAGGAATCACTACCAAATTGACTTGACCCACTTTTTAGACTTGATCTAGCCTACACTAGGATAGGTTTCCCACATGGCTCCATGGCCTCACATGTGTGGGACCCACTTATGTACATAATTTACATTATTTGACATCGCCAGATTTGCCAACATAGGTAATTTTTCACATAGAATATTTGGTATGATGGAGCAATGGATTGCTATTGCTATAGAATGAACATCATCAACAATTAGGATTAAAAAATGACGAAATTTTGGTGTTTAAAAATACATTGATTAACTCTATTTAATAGACAAAATAAGTTTACAAGATTGTAGACTTTGTGTTCTTAGAATGTTAGTTCTAGGTTGGTAGATGAGTCCTATTGAATGATAATAATAAAAAAAAGAAAAATGTGCATTTGCTATAACATTGAATCCTTTGTCGCAATAGTGGCTTACAAAGTACTTGAAAAAGAGCTTTTCTTAACACTAGAGTTGTAGCAAAATGCACACAAAAGTGTGCATTTTAGACTTCGCTATCTTTTTGAATGACTATTTTAATTCGTTGTTTGTCATGAAGCGATTGCATTAGAGGAGTTCTTAATCTAGAAGGACCCTTTGTAAAGATTATCTTTAGATTTTTTCTCTAATTTTTCTTACACATGGACCAATGGTTTGGTGGTACAAGGACACTACATTTTTTTTGTAAAAATACACTTTTGTATTTTTTGGACAGAAAATGAATTTACTTCAATCTACGTGGTGGGTCTAATCACTAATTCATCATTGCATAATATCTACTAAATATCATTCTTATTCATAGCTTTTGAAACACCATTATCTTCTGAGAACATACAATCAAAATACGTTTAGAGCCCACACCTGAATGGTCATCTGTTGTAAAGCTGACTCAGGTGCACCCAACGTGCCCTGTAAGACTCTAAGGGGTGACACTCCCTAAGGTCCCAGAGCAAGTTAGAACGTCAAGGACTGAGCCTCCGACCTGTGGTGAGCCAGTCAAGTAGTCACAAGTCATGAGCTAGCTCTGGAGCTCGAGTCATGGCCTAGTCAGGAAGCAAGTTGATTCTGCCACCGGAACGGCTCCCGGGACCCATGTCCGGGAGCCAGACTGATTCTGCCAGGCTTGCCAGGCTTAATCAGCAAAATAAAAACTAAGTCCCAAAAAGCGTGCTTTACCAGAAAGCACTATGTTTCAGAACAGAGGGGATGCGCCGAATCACAGCAGAACTATAGGGGGAGTCCGGCAGACAGAAACTTGGGCAGCTCAACCAGCGCCAGGAATCCAGTCACCAGGTCTCAGCTCCCTCTACCAGCACGAGCCAGGCACAATGCCCAGCACGTGTTGGTGGCCCCGAGACCGGTCAGTCTATGTATGAATGTAACCTCTTCCAAATCTAATAAAGTTGATCCTTGGGGATGATTACCATTTCGGTTTCGCCTCCGGGACTGGTCCAAGTGGAAGGACCCTTACTACAACCTTTTTGCGTCGCTGGTGCCTAAGGGTCCCTGTCATCGACATGGGGCTTGCCGCTATGCCAATTGGTCAGTTTGGCGACCACTATGCCTTGGGTTTCATGTGTGGCTTGTCTTTGCCTTTGGTTACCTTTTGGGGACGGATTCTGAGTTAGCTTTCGGGTTGGTTGGGATTCCAGTTTTCTTAAGTCTGAATGGTTAAGCTTGTTACGTTTCTGAGTTGGCTTTTACGTAAGTGCATGATGGATGAATGTTAGACTTAAGCGCGTGTTGGGGAAACCGCTCAAGTTCCAGCGCCCTTTGAGGCGCCGGCGCAACATGTGGTATCAGAGCCGACTAGCCGGTCAGCTACGCAAGTCTCACAGGGATGGCCACGTTTTGGGATTTGTCAGGACAACCGTTGCTCAAGGTGCTGCCCACAGTGTAAGCACGGGTGCGTCCACGGTCGGGGTGGTTGGCAGAACGGGGGACTTGATGAGTCAAAGTGCTGCCCTCGAGGTGTAAGCACGGTCAGTTCTCGCGGTTCGGGGCTGGCGCTGTCTGCACGTAGGACGGATGAGGCAAAGTGCTGCCTAGGTAGGTGAAAGCACGGTCTGTACCTTGTGGGGTGCGGGGCGACATATTCGAACTGTACGGGTTAACCATTGATACAGAGATGCTGCTCGAATTCGGGTGTAAAGCACGGGTGGTTAGCTGCCGGTGCGGGATAGCTGCCGATCGTTTAGCTATAAGGGCTATCGACCAAAAAGTGGTGGGGCGTGACTGAGGCAATGTGCTGCTTAATGGTGAAAGCACGGATGGTTGGATGGATGTTTCCCCGTGGACTAATTCTGTGATAGATTTGTGTGGGCGCGGCTAGGCAAAGATCCTACGTCCGGTCTCAAGGGGAATGTGACTTGAGAGGGATCCTCTGTTTAGCTTTGGTTGGTATGTTCGTTTGTGGTGTGCTTGCCTGGACCTGAATTATCCCTGACTACTTCTTTTGATCCAGGTGATCTGATCTAGTTGGGAGTTGTGAGAGGAGCTTACATTTATGAGTGGACGACGCACAAGTATGGAAAGGAACTTCCATGGGGCAACCCCCAAGATTGGTTCAAGATTGTTATTCTTATCAGGAAAGATCGCGGGGAGGAAGTCAGATTTCATGATCGACTCCGGAGCTTCACATAACTATATCTCAAGGAGCGTAGTGGAACAATTCAGCTTGCCGACCAGGAATGTTACATCTACTCTCAAGGTAGAAACAGCGAAGGGAGCACTAGATGCAGACAAAGCGACATTGAACATCCCGGTGCAGATTGGAAGATGGAAGGCTAAACTTAGCTTTGTGATTTTAGAGATGGATGCCTTTGATGTGATTTTGGGCCTCCCTTGGTTAAATGAACACTGTATCGCAGTTTTGGGTAGGAGCTCAAACTTGGTCCTCTTGGATTATAAGGGACAAATCTGCGTGACAAAAGCTTTGCCCGGAGGAAATGCTAAGGATACCGATATTGAACAAAATCTGGTTGCAGCATTAGTGATGAAAAGAATGGCGAAAGGGAAAAGGTCAAAGTGCTTTCTTTGCATCTGTCGAGAAGTCCCAGAAGGGAAAAGCGTGCGACAAGAAAACTTGCCAAAAGAAGTGGCAGATCTGTTAGAAGAATTTAGCGATGTGTTCCCGGAGGAACTCCCAGCTAAGCTACCTCCTCGAAGACCAGTGGACCATAAAATTGAGTTGGTACCAGGAACAGAGCCAACTTCACGAGCACCCTACAGAATGTCACAAGAAGAGTTGGCGGAACTGAAACGACAACTTGGTGAATTTATAGACAAAGGTTTTATTAGACCTAGCGCTTCACCTTTTGGAGCCCCAGTGTTGTTCGTGGAAAAGACAGACAAAACTCTTCGAATGTGTGTGGATTATCGCATGCTTAACAAGAGTACCATCAAGAACAAGTACCCCATGCCTAGAATTGATGACCTATTTGACCAACTCAAACATGGCAAATACTTTAGCCGAATAGATCTCAGATCTGGATATCATCAAATTCGAATAGCTAAAGGTGATGAGCACAAAACGGCGTTTCGAACGCGGTACGGAAGTCACGAGTTCCTGGTGATGCCATTCGGTCTAACAAACGCACCAGCCACTTTTTGCACGTTGATGAACAATATATTTCAAGACTGCCTGGATGAATTCGTCATTGTGTACATTGATGACATATTAGTATTTAGCCGGAACCTTAAAGATCACATTCAACATTTAAGGACAGTTCTCCAACGACTGAGGAGGAACTGCTTGTTCGCGAAAAGAGAGAAATGTGAGTTTGTGGTGGAGGAAGTTGACTTCCTTGGACATGTTATAGGCCACGGACGGATTCGAATGGATCCTAAGAAGATCAAGGCTATCTTGGATTGGCTAGCACCTAAAACTATTCATGGCATCAAATCCTTTGTGGGCTTATGTAACTTTTACAGGAGATTCATTGAGGCATTTAGCAAAATTGTGGCACCACTGTTGGAGCAGACCAAGACTCATCTGAAGATGACATGGACACCGGAATGTGAAGCAGCGTTCCAAGAACTAAAATGACGGATCACTCAAGAACCCATCCTTGCCTTACCGGACTTTAGCAAACCTTTTGAAATACATACAGATGCGTCGAACTTTGCTATTGGGGCCGTGCTGATGCAAGACGGAAAACCTGTTGCATATTTTTCAAAGAAATTGAGTGACGTAGAGCGACGATGGCCAACTCATGAAAAAGAAATGGTCGCAGTAGTCCAAGCAGTGGAGCATTGGAGACATTAGGAAAACCCTTTAAGGCGTTCACTGATAATGTATCACTCAAGTACTTCTCATCCCAAGGTATGCTCACGCCAAAGCAAATGCGATGGCAAAACTTTCTCTCAAAATTCAATATAGACATTTTACACACGGCGGGAAAGAACAATGTGGTGGCGGACGCACTAAGTAGACAGGAACACTTGATGGCAACACTGACAACTCAGGTGACTGGCCTACTCCAAGAAATCAGGGAGAATTATGGTGTAGATGCGTTGGCGAAGGACTTAATGATCGAATTCCAGCTGGGAAAGCCTCATAAACATTTCACTTGGAAAGATCAAATGGTTGTTTATAAACAACGCAGAGTATATGTCCCGGACAACATCAACCTGAGGAAGAAAGTCTTGCGAGAACATCATGACGTACTAGCCGCCGGGCATCCAGGGGTGAATCGCATGTATGAACTTCTCAAAAGAGGCTTCTATTGGCCAAGTATGTGGGCAGACGTTGAATCCTATGTGCAAACATGCCCGACATGTCAACAAGTGAAGGTGGAACCGCTAGCTCCGGCTGGACTACTCCAACCATTACCGGTACCAGCATACCCATGGGATTCGGTGAGCATGGATTTTATTGTTCAACTACCACGGTGCCAAGGATTCGACTCAATTTATGTGGTGGTTGACCGCTTTTCAAAGCAAGTTCATCTAGTACCAACTAAAAGTTCAGTGACAGCTGAAGAAGTGGCAAGGTTATTTTTCAAATGTGTTTTCAAATACCACGGCCTGCCTAGAACGATTATTTCTGACCGAGACACCAAGTTCGTCGGAAAGTTTTGGACTTGTCTATTTCGCCTCGTGGGAACCGGATTGAATTTCAGTACTGCATATCATCCTCAGACAGATGGGCAAACAGAGCGAGTCAATCGACAGATTGAACAATATTTACGAAATTATGTCGCTTGGGACCAATCCGATTGGGTCAACTACTTGGATATTCTCGAGTTTGCACATAACAACCAAGTTAACAGATCTACTGGAAGGGCACCCTTCGAGATAAGCAATGGTCGGCTACCGATTGTTCCAAGCACTTTTCTTACAGGCGTGCAGGAAACACCAGTACCCACTGTAGAGGAATTCATCAATGAGTGGCACACAAAGCTGACCGAGGTGAAGGCGTTTTTAGAGCAGTCACAAAGGAGTATGGCAGCTGACGTAAACCCACATCGACGAGAACTGGAATTTGAGGAAGGTGATCAAGTATGGCTGAACACAAAGAACATTGCGTTACCAAAAGGTTTTTCTCATAAGTTTGCTCGACCTTATGCGGGACCGTATTATGTCACCAAGAAGATCAACCCAGTGGCTTATCATTAGCGCTGCCATCCAGCTTGGATATACACAATGTGTTTCATATCTCATTACTCAAACGGTACAAACCAGATGAGCGATTTGATCGACAACACGAACTCCGTCACCCACCAACGACACTTGATGATACGAAGAGGCAGCTTGTACCAGAACAAATATTGACACATAGAAAGCGAACTGGCGTTCAACGTGAATATCTAGTGAAGTGGCTACGGGCTCCACTTATTGAGGCTTCTTGGGAGTACGAAGACAAACTTAAGGAGGGAGCACCTGAAGTACTAGCAGATTATCTGCAGAAGAACCAACGCAATAGCCGTTTTCCCAGATCGGCACACAAAGCACTACCTGGCGGCATGCCTCTTACATAAACATTCATGGCCATTCTGAAGTTCAAGGAACTTTTCGGTATTTTTCTTAAGTTTGCCAATAAATCACTTGCAGCTTTACACAGGTTTTACGTAAGTGAACTTTATCTACACTTTTCCTGTGCTACTGCCAATGTATTTTGTAATTCAAAGTTGCTAAGGCCGGTGAATTAAGCCCGTGCCATACGTCCTAGGTCTAGTTTGGCCCTGATGAGGACATTAGCTTTTTCAAACGAGGGGAGGATGTTGTAAAGCTGACTCAGGTGCACCCAACGTGCCCTGTAAGACTCTAAGGGGTGACACTCCCTAAGGTCCCAGAGCAAGTTAGAACGTCAAGGACTGAGCCTCCGACCTGTGGTGAGCCAGTCAAGTAGTCACAAGTCATGAGCTAGCTCTGGAGCTCGAGTCATGGCCTAGTCAGGAAGCAAGTTGATTCTGCCACCGGAACGACTCCCGGGACCCATGTCCGGGAGCCAGACTGATTCTGCCAGGCTTGCCAGGCTTAATCAGCAAAATAAAAACTAAGTCCCAAAAAACGTGCTTTACCAGAAAGCACTATGTTTCAGAACAGAGGGGGTGCGCCGAATCACAGCAGAACTATAGGGGGAGTCCGGCAGACAGAAACTTGGGCAGCTCAACCAGCGCTAGGAATCCAGTCGCCAGGTCTCAGCTCCCTCTACCAGCACGAGCCAGGCACAATGCCCAGCACGTGTTGGTGGCCCCGAGACCGGTCAGTCTATGTATGAATGTAACCTCTTCCAAATCTAATAAAGTTGATCCTTGGGGATGATTACCATTTCGGTTTCGCCTCCGGGACTGGTCCAAGTGGAAGGACCCTTACTACAACCTTTTTGCGTCGCTGGTGCCTAAGGGTCCCTGTCATTGACATGGGGCTTGCCGCTATGCCAATTGGTCAGTTTGGCGACCACTATGCCTTGGGTTTCATGTGTGGCTTGTCTTTGCCTTTGGTTACCTTTTGGGGACGGATTCTGAGTTAGCTTTCGGGTTGGTTGGGATTCCAGTTTTCTTAAGTCTGAATGGTTAAGCTTGTTACGTTTCTGAGTTGGCTTTTACGTAAGTGCATGATGGATGAATGTTAGACTTAAGCGCGTGTTGGGGAAACCGCTCAAGTCCCAGCGCCCTTTGAGGCGCCGGCGCAACATCATCGTAAGGGATTCTTGTGACAAAATCATGATTTTACCAAAACGCATGCTTCTTCTCACTATACACGACATGTAGCAAATCTAGCTCTATATTAAGAGACGAGTTTCAACAAGCTCTAAATGAGTGTTAAACATTGCATATAGAATAACATCACCTTTTGAACCCTATTTGTCATTAAGAATGATCTATGCATATTGAGATAGCTTAAAAGCAAAACATTTTATATTGTTGTCCTTAGTATACTTAAAGAAGCATAGACCCGTTGTATACATACATGAGTCAACAAATTTCAAACTTCGGTTCAAGCATAAGAAGTAATGCCGAATTTTCAAGTGCCAAGAATGAGCAAGAAACTAGTTGTAAAGGACATAGATCTATTTTTCAATTGTTATGTAGAGACAACACTATAATTATGCATATGCCTTTATTGAAGGCATTCATAGCTCAAAATATGAATGAGAGGTTAATAGTTCATCGTTGTCCCATTACCAATGGACCACTATAAAGTGTGTGCAATTCATAAAAATCAGAAACCCAATTAGCTACTAATGTCTCTTACTTCCAACCGGTTTCTCCTTTATTGCTCTTATTGGCAAGTACCTTCCCCTAGGCTCTTGAACTTAGTGTATCACCTGAATCTAAGATACCAAAATGGTATGAAAAGATCATGAAGGATGCAAAGCTAAATCAACCAGGATCTAGCACACAAGGAGAAGTGAGAAGATCAACGCGGTAAAAGAAGTCTCCCGATCGTTATCATGTGAACTATGTCCTAATGAGTGACATTTTGAAGTGTCGAGAGCCATCAACCTTTGATGAAACAAAAGATCACAAAGAGTAACAAAGGGCAATGGAAGAGGAGATGGAATTGACAACAAATGGGTGTTTAGAACAAAGTTTCATGCGGATGGCACGATAGCAAAGCATAAGGCATGCCTAGTAGTGAAGGGCTATGAGCAAAATAAAGGAATTGACTATGAAGAGACATTTGCTCTAGTGGCTAAGTGGACTACGATAGGCTTTATCGTTGCCCTAGCATCTCATTTTGGGTGGAAGATCCATCAAATGGATCTGAAGTTCGCATTTTTGAATAGTGACTTAGAGGAAGAAGTTTACATGGTCCAACCGCAGGGCTTCATGGCAAAAGGACAAGAACAGAAGGTATGTAAGCTACGCAAAGCACTTTATGGCCTTAAGCAAGCACCACACGCATGGTATGGACGCATTGACAATTACTTTCTTTCTCATGGGTTTGTAAGAACAAATTCAGATCCAAATCTTTATGTTCTTATAAATGAAGATAGCATTGTCTTGATTGTACTTTATGTTGATGATATCATTATCACGGGCAATGATGAAAACCTCACTCATTCTATCAAAGCCAACTTATGCAAGCAATTTGAGATGACAAATTTAGATCTTATGCACTATTGCTTGGGTGTCAAAGTATGGCAATGCATAGGCTAATCAAAACACTCCATAATTTGTCGCAAGTCATGATGCTTTCTTAATGTTGTAAACAAGCAGCATGAGATTCTTTAAAAGCTTGAATAAAGAAGCATCAAGAGAATTCTTCACCTCCTTTCTGGCTCAATCCTCCTCTGCTGCTTCCTGGCTCATTACCTGCTCCCTGCCATGCTCTTGAATGCTTTGCCTCCTGGATCTGATAGCTTTATGGCTATGTCAGACTATGACAAGCTCTGATACCACTGATGGCAAAAATTGGGCAATCAGTCAGGCTCTGTAATGAAATGAAATGAAATGAACCGAAGCAAAACTTGAATGAGCTCTGATATTGCTTAAGTGAAGTAATCACTATGCGAAACGAAATGCAAAGCAAAAACAATTGTGAACGAAATTAATTCGGATGGAGTTTGGATACGATTGCTAGTCACTACTTGCTATATCATTTCTATCCAAAATGAAATAATCATTCTAGTTGTTTATGTTGATGACACACTTATCTTCTCAAAAAAAGATCAATTAATTTCAGATGTCAAAAGAGACATTTCTGGAATATTTGAAATTGCTGACCTAGGAGAAGCAAAAATCTATGTGGGCTTATAGATTGAAAGACTTTGAAGGTGGTAAGTTGTATCTTCACCAACAAAAGTACACTCAGAAAATCATTGAAGACTTCAGCATGCTCGAATGCAAAGGTGTGCATACTCCCATGATACCTGGAACAATACTGAACAAGAAAGATTGTCCGCAGACTTTTGAGGAAGAGAAGAAAATGGCCAATACACCCTATCGTAGGCTGATTGGATCATTATTGTATCTTACAGACAACATCAGACCTGATATACCATTTTCAGTATACAGGCTGAGCCAATTTAATCAGAATCCAAGATCATTGCATTGGAAGTTAGCAAAGAGAGTAGTACAATATCTCCATAAAACGAAAGACTATGGATTGTGTTATTTGAAGAAAGCTGGATTTTGGATCAAATCTTACAATGACGCAAGCTGGGCATCCATGAAGGATGATAGTAAAAGTTTTTCAGGAGGTTGTACTCTAATATGTGGCATAGCCATACTCTGGATAAGCAAGAAGCCAAACATCAGTAGCTCAATCTTCCTATGAAGCCAAATATGTAGCAGCAGCCAAGATGGCAAACGAGCTGATATGGATCAAACAGATGTTGGAAGGATTTGATGATACTATTTTTGAGCCTTATGTCTTGTTAATGTATAACACTTCAGCAATCTATCTTACAAAAGATCTTGTATTTCATTCAAAAACAAAGCACATAGCTATCAAGTATTATGTTATTCGGGACTTAGCCAAAAAGAAGATACTAAAGATAGTCTTCATACCTACAGAGAAAATGACAGTTGATATCTCTGTAAAGCTTTGTTCAAGAAGCAGCGAAGAAGATTGGATTTAATCCAACTGCAAGCTGTAGAACAATTGATCAGACAGATCTCGATTCTACTAACAAAGTGCACAATTTACTTGACAAAGGATGAGAAATGAGCTCGAACTCAAAACATATCTATTCGTGATCAACCTCGAAAGATTCACAAAATTTAACTTGCTTGAAACTCGAAAGATTCATGAAAGATTCACAAAACAGTTTCTTGTTGAAGCTCGAAAGGTTCGCGAACAGTATCTTGTCGCGAAATATTCTGTTTCTTGTTCAAACCTCATGCAAGCACACATTTATGCAAACCAACACGAATATGTCAAATACATGACCAAGCTTGTGCAAACTATAGTATCCTGTCATACCAGCACCTGTCACATGTAGATCTGCTGCTACACCACTGGTCACCAAATCAGGTCCTCAACCATGGCCTACACCTGTACCAAGATGCCCTCACATCCAAGCATATCCAACTATCCAATAAGTCTTGAAAGTTGATCCCCATCCATTCCCCATGCTAAGCACAAGAGTCTACCAAGGACATCGACTCAATGAATGAATGTACACAAACCTCACCATAGGCTATACCTGAGTAGCTTGCCTATCTCCCAGAGACACTGATGATGATCTGACTCTCCTACATTCCATGTAGGCTCAACTTCCCATGCTTGACGTTGCCAACTCTGCTTTGACCAATACATAGGCCTCCCACCAAGGAGCCTATCTCACCAATACTGTATCCATCATGTCAACCAAACCAAAGCAAAACTGATCCACTATCGTGATGAGCAACTCACTCATGATCCATAGCATATCAGGGAGGATAGCTCCGGAACCCTATACCCTGTACCATCTGATCACTAAGTATCCATTACCCGCTGATAGCTCCTCAAAAATCTATCCAACTATAGTGCAACTAGACTCCAACTGGATCTAACCAAATAATTGCATCTACTTACCAAATAATGATGGATAGAAAACCACATGTGATGCCAACCTAGAGACTATCGTGCATATAACCATGCAGCTCACCTGATCACTCGCCAAAGTATCAGTTGTCACTCCCTGAACAACCATCCCCATCTCTGTCAGCTCACAACCATGGGCATGTTGGATCTACATCATCCCGTAATGCACTCCATGCCCTCAGAATATGTACCACCTCATGTACACTCCATGCCACCTACCTCCAAGTAGGCTTGACCCATCTCTAGGTCACCACATGATGCACTAGCTGAAGATCATCATCCATACATCAAATGATGTCATACCTGAGCAATTGTAGCATCTCCCTGAGTGCCACCCCAATGGACTCATCATCCACATACTATGCTCACCTGATGTCTTCCAATTCTGGTCACCATCCTGCTAGACAAGCCGAACTCCAAAGCATCACCTACTCCACCTAGCACCAAACCGCTCTTCAACCGGTGTTCGATTGGATTCAAACCAATCGCAAATGCCAAGAAATCCTCTAGAAAAATTTTCAGCTTTAATCTTTGCTTGCCTTCTGATTCAGCCTACAATTCCTTGTCTTTGAATCCTTTTTACAGTTTCAACCGTTCCACGAATCTCCACAGACTCAGTTTTGTGCTTCCTAGCCAACAAGCCGTCATGAATTCGTAGCTCTATGTTCTTGTCCAGTGATTGTAGCCACCAAGGGCTCTGATACCAAGTTAAGAAAACAGTTTAAAAACCCGACCGGATTAATCACCACAGCACAACGTCAAGTGCAATAAGACAAGACAACCGAATTGCTCTCCACAAACTGTATATTCAACTGATAAGCAAGTACAAAGATAAAGTTGCTTAAAAGCACTCAAAGGGCTCGTAAAAGAAAGACAGCCCGATGATTCTAGAACTGGGCACACGTGGTGCCGTCGAAATAAGAAAGCACTGTATAAGTTGATCATTGTTATTTTAACTTATCCACACATGTGAGGACATGTCCACATGTGTGAAATGACACTTGTAATATTCACATCCATTTTGATTAGCTTTCATTTGAGTCTAATATGACATCTTCTAAATTATAGGGGCTAGGTCCTAGATTGTAGGAATCTAGAAGGTCAACACAAACCACCAATGGATGACATGGCAAACTTGATAGATCTTATCCAAAGTGGATATGGATAAGTACAATGAGTTGTCCCACATGTGATGGATACAGCTTAGAGAGAGATTATGATGATTATGTACTTGATCCATGATGGATCCATTATTGAGCTAATGATGAGAAATCTTGGTTTGTGCTTAAGGAGTTTTTCGGCTACTAATAAGGGATATGCTTCTACTTGCCAGATTTTCCCTATAAAATCTCAAATTTATCATGTAAAGAATCTTGCAAAATTTTGTAAGTGTCGGTTTTCGGGAAAAGATGGCGGTTCCATTCCTTAAGAATGTCGGCTTTCCCGAACACTGTTCTTAAGCACTTTCTTTGTGGATGAATGCTTAGTAAATGTTTAGTAAACTATTTCTATGTTATCAGGCCGTACAGTAGCTGTACTTCACACGTGTGAAGCCATGGATCATCATTTTTTATTGTTCTTGCTTGGAATCACAAAGATTGTCAAGTAGAAGCTAGATTTGGAAGCTAGTCTTGATATAGATCAAGATCTCAAGCTGACAATCACTCTTTGTGATCATTTGTAGATCAAATTCAGTCCTTAAACTCTGAAATTTGACAAGATACACACTCCACCTCTTGTTGTTTAAAACTATTTTGTGATTTTTACTCAATTGATATTCTGCTCTTTTGGACTTTTGGGACTATTGGTACTTGTAGAAGCTTATAAATAGCTATTTATTTTCTATTTGGTACTTATGAAAACTTGTATAAGATATATTTTTGGTATTCTACATTCTTTTCAAATAACTTGTCTTTTTGCTATTTGGACCTCATGGAACATTTTGTACTTCTGGTGTGCAGAAAGTACTGTTGTTTGCTGCTCTTTGGTGCTTTTGATAGTTTTGGTAGTTTTTAAATGTTTTTTCAATTTGTTGTTTGCAACAATTTGGTACTTTTTGATCTACTAGCATTTAGCTGTTTGGTGCTTTTTAATATTTTGGAACTTTTGGGTATTGAATGTTTGTGTTGGTACTATTGGAACTTATCGTGTAACAATTTTTGATACAACAGACTACCAAAATAGGTTCTTTCAATCTTTTGTGGTCTTTTTGGTACTATTTAGTGTTGTTTACCAATTGGTGGAATCTAAGGTTTAGTTACTACCAATTTTACAAGATTTGTACTATTTTTGTAATGTTTACGTGTTCTTGAAACTTTTGAGTACCAAAGATTGGTACTATTTGAACCTATCATGTAATAATTTTGATCCTCTAGACTACCAATTAAGATTCTTGCACTTTCTACAAGTTTAGTTCTTTGGTACTATAAGATGCTTTGGTACTTTGGTACTACCTGTATATGATGCTTTGGTACTACCTGTAGGTACTTTCTATTTTTTTGGTACTACCTGTGTATGATACTTTGGTACTACTTATTGGTACTTTCTACCTATAATACGATAAGACTTCTTGAATATAGATCAGTGGTAACGAGAACACTCCTCAAGTTCACTTTGAAGATGTTAACAATGAGTTTAATGCAGAAGGAATCTTTAAGAAGTTTCGAGTGAACCAACATTGTATTGAGCTGCACCAGTGTCAAATACTAATTTACAAATTTTGTATCATTTTGGTACTATTTTTGTGTTGGTAAAACTCTTTAATATGAAAGATTCGTACTACAAGAACTTATTGTGAACCAATTCTGATCCTACTGACTACCAAATTAGGTCTTGTATACTAAGTGTCTCATTTTTACTTAAAACCTACCAAATAGGTACTATTTAGACTTCTCGTGACCATATTTTACGCATCAAACTACAAAAATTAAGTACTTTTTAAAAAAAAAATTAGTTGTGTTTGCAGTTCGCATACAATCCTTTGTGGTCTTTTTGGTACTATTTTGTGTTGTTTACCAATTTGTGGAATCTAAGCTTTAGTTACTACCAATTTTACAAGATTTGTACTATTTTTGTAATGTTAACGTGTTCCTGAAACTTTTGAATACCAAGATTGGTCCTATTTGAACCTATCGAGTAACAATTTTGATCTTCTAGACTACCAATTAAGGTTCTTGTACTTTCTGCATGTTTAGTACTTTTGTACTATAGAATGCTTTGGTACTATTAGATGTTTTTGCACTTTGGTACTATAAGATGCTTTGGTACTTTGGTCCTACCTGTTGATACTTTCTACCGCTCTGGCACTATAAGATGCTTTGTAACTTTGGTGTTATAAGAAGCTTTTAAACAACTCTTTGATGCATAGTGTGCTTTGGTAATTGTAATGTGCAGCAACAAAAGAAATTTGGTGAGAATTTTATTGCAATGTGCAGAAAGATACTGAAATGTTAAATGTTGGCGAAACCCTCGAGCACCAAAGCTTTTTGAAACTCTATAGTACCAATGCTTCTTTCAATTGGTACATATTAATTTTTAATTTAGATAGTTCAGACTACCAAATTTGGTTATATTTTACTTCAAACTTGTTACTGTCGCATATTACATATTTTGGTACTTTGGTTACTATTTTTTCAAGGGAAACAATAAAACCCATTGCGCATGTGTATGTGTGCACCATGCATCCTCCTCCCCTCACCCATGCATGCACTTTTTCTAACTAAAAAACTTCGGGAGGAGGATGCATGTATGGGGAAAAGGATGCATGACCCTCCTCTCCATGCATGCATCTAAGGGGCCCACTCCAAATTCAAATTATCCTTTACCAACACACATAGTGTTTTGAAGTGATGTACACACTTTCATGGTGAAAGGTGTTAAACAAATGAGACTTTCATTATCAAAAATTTGAAGGGTGCTCTAAGGATTTTTTAAATTATCAAAGTTTCCACGGGAAAGGCTGAAATAAAAATACATTTCTATGAAGGAAAAATCGACTGTAAAGGATTGGGAAGGCTTCAAAACGCAGGCATGGTGGGTCTCTGTGTGTGTGTGTGTGTGTGTGTGTGTGTGTGTGTGTGTGTAGTTGCACTCAAGCTTGCATGGCAGACCTACGTGCTGCATAGCTTAGTTAGCTTGCCACACAAGCCTATGTCAAGCCTATGTGGCAGACTGCAACATGCCTGAATCACAGACATCAAGCCTATGTCATGCCTATATGACCTGCCACACAAGCCTATGATAGGCCTATGTGGCTTGCCACATGGCAAGTCCCAAGCCTGTGTGGTTTGTCTCATGACATCTCCTCTAATGAGATGGAAAGTAAAGCACTGGTGCTTGGTTTCTAGTTTATAGAGGCTTGCCAAGCTCAGTAGAGGGCTTACTAGCCTGTGCATAGCATCAAATGGGGAAAAATTTGGTGGAAAATTGACAATTTTGAAGCCAGTTGAAGATTGAAACCGGTTTAGGGTTACGGTTTTCTACACATAACTGGCCATTTCTTTGCTGTTTGTGCACTGTTTTGGATGCCGTAAAGACAGGAAGGAAGCTAATTATATTGTCAACCAGCCATGGAGAGATTCTGAGCTTTGTATCAGAGATTTGTTTGCAGAAAGATAACCTAGCAGATTTGTAGTAAAAGATAAAAGAAAGCCACTTTTTCAAGTTGAGCTAAAATCACCGTTTCTCCACGAATTTTCATGTTTGAATACTCTGTAATCTTGGAATCAGTAGGGCGACCCTACTCTGGGCCTCAGATTGTGCTCAAATTGATCAAAAAATGAGTTTGATCAGGCCAAAATCGAATTGAGATCCATAGACAGGGACGAGGAGTCAGCTCGCGCACGTCCAACGGGAGGAGTGCTATAGTGGCTCGAAGCGGTTAGCATCTCCAGGGAAAGAATTCAGCTTGCGGACAGGCTGGTGACCACAAGATAAGCTCCTTTGTAGATCGACGGTGGTGATCTGGAAAAGGGAACACCATCAGATCAAAATTGATCGTTGGATCTCCTTAAATCCACTTGAACTTCAATGGAAGGGGCCTGAAGTGCAATTCACAATACAACTTCATTAAAAATTTTCAAACTGAAGTAAACGTTGGGTCCCAAGTTTATGAAAGGTGAAGTTTCTTCACTCTGAAGAAACAGTTCAAAAACTAGAAAAGTCTCTATTTTTTGCTATAACCTCCAAACGAAGGGCACCTCGACTGTACCTGCAAGTACGGTACCACAAAACAGAGTGATTGCAGTAGAGAAAGTGTTCAGAGTGCGCCAAAAGAGATTTCACCATTCCATTGGGCACGTAGTTGGGAGTTGGTGACAAGGAGCATTTCGGAAGGCGACGCCAATTTGGCTTTCAATTTGGCAGAAAAGCGACGGGTGGCCTGGTAAAGAAAAAATTGCAGGTCATTGTTTTCAACTTCTCACATCACAGTTGGCCTCTGCATACAATTTATAGCCTACGGTTGCAATTTCAAGCAGTTTTGAGATGGCAAACATGGGAGAGTCCATTTTGAGTGAAAGTAGCAAATTGGACGGGATTTCCAACTATGTAGTGTGGAAATTCAAAATGAAAAACATATTGATGGAAAAGGATGTGTGGGATGTCGTCACAGGTGATGAGAGAAGACCGCCAAATGAAGCAGACATTCAAAGTGTTCGACAAGAAGGTGAGGAAAGCTTTGACCTTCATTAACTTGTCAGTGAAGGATCATATATTACCCACATTTGTGATGCTGTTACACCCAGACAGACATGAGATGTGCTAAAGGAGCAGTTCGAGACGTCAAATCTGTGAAGAATCATATTTCTGAAGTCAAAACTGAATAGTGTCCGCATGGAACAAGGAGAGCACATTCAGATTTATATGACCAGAATTAAGACAATGAGGGATGAACTGCACTCTATTGGTGAGCGCATACGTGATGTGGAGCTGGTGCACAATGCATTTTGCGGCATTGCAGAACCCTATCAGATGTTTGTGAGCGGAATAACATCAAGAGAAAGATTACCAACCTTTGACGAGCTCATAGGAATCTTGATGCAGGAAGAGCAACGACGAGAAATGGTGAAAGCTAGACGTCAAAATATTGACGATCAAGCACTTGCGACACGTCAAAAACAAGGCAAGGGCACGGTCAAGAAGAAGTCTAAACAACAATTTGCCAAGACTCTGGAGGATGAGGGATCTTCCAGCAAGACCAAGAAGAAAGACAAGTGCTTCCATTGCGTTAAAAAGGGGCATTGGAAGAGTGAATGTCGGAAAACAAGATGATCAAGCGTGGTATATTGACTCGGGAGCCACAAGACACATGATACGTAACAAGGATTGGTTCAGTATCTTGAAAGTGTTGGATAATGGAACGTCTGTTTCACAAGCAAATTGTGATGTGTGCAAGATCAAGGGGATATGCATTGTTTCAATCCAACTACCTGATGACAAAAGCAAGATGATCAGGGAGGTACTTTACGAACCAGATTTGTAGAAAAATCTATTTTTTGTTGGAGTCATTACTGATCAAAAGTTGAAAGTAGAATTTGCCCATGATCGTTGCTTTGTAAAGGATGTGAACCAAAAGTTTGATATTATTGCGGATGGTATAAGGGAGCCCAATACAAAATTGTATAGGTTGAATGCTACAATCAAGGGGCAACATGGACTTGTCTCGTCCATTCCATCGTAAACTGAACTGTGGCATAAGAGGCTTGGTCACTTGAACTTAGGAAGCCTCAGTTTGATGAGAAAATTGGAAATGGTGAGAGGATTGCCTACGATAGAAGACCACTTGAAATCGATGTGCGAATCATGTGTGTATGGGAAGCAATATCGAGAGAAGTTCATTAAAGGTGGTATTGCAAGGGCAAAGAACATCTTGGATTTGATCCACACTGATTTATGCGGGCCTATGAGGACTATGTCCTTTGGTAAAGCCTTCTAATTCATGACCTTTATTGATGATATGTCACGTAAGATGTGAATTTACTTCTTGAAGAAGAAATCGGATGCATTTGACAATTTCAAGAGCTTCAAAGCATTGGTCGAAAATCAGATAGGTAGGAAGATCAAAGTTCTAAGATCAGATAGTGGAGGTGAGTACAAGTGTAACGACTTCAATGATCTTTGGGATCAATGTGGGAACCAAAGACAATTTACGCAAGCTCATACTCCTGCTCTCAATGGTGTAGCTGAGCACAAGAATCATATGATTGTGGAAAGTGCTAGCCAAGATGAAACTACCAAAAGATTTTTGGTCAAAAGCATGCAGTATGGCAGTCTATCTTCAAAATAGAAGTCCTACCGTTGCCATATCAAAGATAACACATGAGGAGACATTCACGAAAAAGAAGCCAAAGGTGAACCACTTGCGAATCTTTGGATGTAAGGCCTTTGTACACATTCCTAGGGAAGAGAGACGTAAACTTTAATTGAAGTGTATATTCCTAGGATATGATGATCGTGTGAAGGGCTATAGATGTCTTGATCTAGTAGAAAAAAAAATCCATGTAAGTCGTGATGTCATCTTTGATGAATCCAAGATGTATGAGGACGAGGATGATGAAAAGATAGACACATCCAGTGGGAAAGATGATATAGTTGCTCTATCTCCTGCATCTCCATGTTTTCCAATGTCTTGATTGCTAGAATGAAATCTATTCTGTGATCTGTAGTCGCGTGTCTAGGCTCTTGTGAGATTTCGCACAAAAGAAAATTCAAAGAAACAAAATCATTCGCGACAACGAAACAAGACCGTTCGCGACATGGTATCAAAGATGCAGGTTGTCACTACTGATATCTAAGTAGTGATTTTCTAGACAACACAATATGGCTACAACAATCTAGACAAGAGTAGCAATCAGTCCAGATGGCGCAAACTACAGGATATGGAAATTCAAAATCAAAACACTTCTGAAGGACGAAGGCATCTGGTCAATGACCAAACTCTCAGAGGTGCAGCCTCTAGAGGGAGACTTGAGAAGAGCTGAATGGATCAGAAAGGATGAGCATGCAATGGCAATCATCGTTTCGTCCATTAACAAGGATTTACTCATGCAGATTGAAGACTGTGAAAGCA
This sequence comes from Diphasiastrum complanatum, assembly GCA_029204225.1. Taxonomy (NCBI): domain Eukaryota; kingdom Viridiplantae; phylum Streptophyta; class Lycopodiopsida; order Lycopodiales; family Lycopodiaceae; genus Diphasiastrum; species Diphasiastrum complanatum. The sequence goes on from CM055101.1 coordinate 36,413,051, forward strand.
ACCATGCAACACGAAAAAGATTAAAATAGAAGTATGAAGTGAGGACTACAGCTTCATTGATGCATCTTCACAACCAGCTACAATCCATACGATGGGATGGCAACCAGTTAGACCAGCACGTTGAGAAGATCAGAACGATCTTTGCTCAACTCGCTGCATCAGGACAGAAGCACTAGGTCCCAGCACCACAACAGCTGATGTACTTCATGGAGTCTCTACCTACGTTCTATCTGTCATTGAGAATGCTCATACTGAGTCTACATATATGACATTCGACAAATCAATCAGTCTTGTCACTGATGAGAGACTGATGAGGGATGAAGGAGAAGGAAGCAGTGATCAACAAAATGCCCTCTTCATGAAAGGAAGGAAGAAAAACAAGAACAAACGCAGATTCAACAAGATGAAGTCCTTGAATCAACAATCTTCTTCTTGTGATCATTGTCACAAACCAGGCCATACAACCAATAAATATTGGTTCAATCTAGCAATACCTTGCATGCACTGCAAGAGGAAGGGGCATTCTGCATACGATTGCAGATTCAACCCAAAAAGAAAGAACAAGACTGAGAAAGCAAATGTCGTAGAGTCATCCAATGATGCAGATAGAGGTGATGAAGCCTTCACAATACTTGATGAAGTTTCAACGAGCTACACTGAACGGGACTACGATGTAGTCATTGATTCAGGAGCAACATCACACATCACCTGCAACAAGAAAATCTTGATCAACTTTAGAGAACTCAAAAATAACAGAGCAGTGATTCTAGGTGATGGGAGCAGACACGATGTCAAAGGCATTGGGACTCTACAGCTGTGAACACTGTCAAGACAAGCAGAGCTGCTAGGAGCACTCTAGGTGCCTTCATTGAGAAAAGATCTGCTATCAGTCTCCAAGATGGCAGATCTTGGAATTCGAGTTTTTTTTTATGGCAATACACACCGCATGATCAAGAACACTACAATCAAATTTCTAACGGTTGGATGCAGAGAAGGAAACCTCTACCAAGCCAAAATAATCAACAACTTTGATAGCACATTAAATGCATCAGAGAATGAAGATTAGCTCTGGCACAGGAGAATGTATCATCTGAACATGAGGAGCCTGTATGACATGTGTAAGAAAGACATAGTCACAGGTCTAAAGATATCAAGACCCAATACTGAGTTCTGCGAAGCCTGTCAGAAAGGCAAACAACATCGAAATCCATTCACACATGAGGGAAGAAGAGCCAAAGAGGTTCTTGAGCTCATCTACTCAGATGTCTGTGGACCGATGAAAATGGATTCGCTCTCAGGATCGAGGTATTTCTTGACGTTCATAGATGACTACAACCGGATGACTACGATCTACTACCTCATTAGAGGAGTTCTAAATCCAAAAAAAACCCTTTGTGAAGATTCTTTTTTATAATTTTTCTCAATTTTTTCTTACACATGGACCAATCAAAACACTCAAATTTGAAATCTACGTAACGTAACTTTTTGAGTCCACATTTTGATTTCACACTAAAAATGGCATAACTTTTTAGTGGTAAGTCCGACTTTAGCGAAGTTTGATGCATTGGAAAGCGCTCGACAAGGGCTTTCCAATGATATTTATATGTCATACTTTTGATCTACGATCAAAAGGTTATTGCAAGTCAAAAGTATTAGTGTTATAATATTTTAATAATATAAACTACATCTTGCACGAATTCTTAAATGGTCCTTTTGGAGCTCAAAACATTAGAGGAGTTCTAAATCCAAAAAAGACCCTTTGTAAAGATTCTTTTTATATTTTTTCTAGATTTTTTCTTACATATGGACCAATCAAAACACTCAAATTTGAAATCTATGTAACGTAGCTTTTTGAGTCCACATTCTGATTCCACACTAAAAATGGCATAACTTCTTAGTAATAGGTCCGAATTTAGCGAAGTTTGGTGCAATGGAAAGTGCTCAAAAAGGGCTTTCCAATGATATGTTAGATGACATACTTTTGAGCTACGATTAAAAGTTATGGCAAGTCAAAAGTATTAGTGCTATAATATTCTAAACTACATCTTGCACGAATCCTTAAAGGGTCTTTTTGGAGCTCAAAACTCCTCTAATGCTCCTCTAATGAAAGAAGAAATATGAAGTGTTTGATTCCTTCAAGAAGTTTGTGGCATTTGCAAGCAACACACCTCAAGGCTTGTCGCGAAGGGCTACACACAAAGGTGCTGATTATTTTGACACTGATATTCGCCGATGGTCAAGATGAGAAGCATATGACTACTCCTTGCATACGCCACACAACAAAATCTGGAAATTCACCAGATTGATGTGAAGACAGCTTTTCTTCACAAAGATCTAGAGGAAGAAATTTTCATGAAGCAGCCTAAAAGATTTGAAGACCCCGACAATCAACAATATGTCTGTCGGTTGCAGAGATGCATGTATGGTCTAAAACAGGCATCACGAGCTTGGTACAAGAAGTTTGATAGTCTTTTGAAGTCTCTAGACTTCAATCCTACACAACCGGACTGTAATGTTTACATAAAAAGAATAGCAATGGATTTTGTGATATTGACTATTTTCGTGGATGATTCCCTGATGATAGAAAATTCTTTGATGCTGATCAAAGACACGAAGAGTCAAATTTCTGAAAATTATGAATTCACAGATCTAGGAGGAGCAATGAAATGCCTTGGGCTGGAGATCAGAAGAGATCGAATAAAAGATGAAAGGCACTTGAGTCAGTCTGAATATGCCAGAAAGGTGCTCAAGTAGTAGACACGAAGCGAAGCGAAACTCGAAGGTCGAATGATTTGCAAAAGTCAAACATGCCTCTAGGACCAGAAAGACAAAGACATGACACGAAACGAAAGAAAATCTTTCGCGTTGCCAGCTGCCAGCTCAACGAGTGTGGAGTCTTAAACTTCACGCCCAGCTGAAACGACTAGCAGTAACAAAGAGTAACTGATTAGTTGATTAGCATTAACTACTCTTGTAATTCTCTGTTTAGCTATCTTGTAAACTCCACACAATGGAGATATAAATTATTTTTCTGGATCAAAACACACATAGAGAATGTGTTTGAGAAAGCAGAAAAGAAAAAGAATAGAAACGAAATTGTTGTGCATGAAAGTATGCCCACGAGCAGAACACAACGAAAAAGTAGAGCGTCAGGCTGCCAACGAGCGAGACACTGACCATCTTTCCCTGAAAAATTAAACTGGTAATATAGTTGCTCTATCTCCTGCATCTCCTTGTCTTCCGTTGTCTTGATTGCTAGAATGAAATCTATTTTGTGATCTGTAGTCGTGTGCCTAGGCTCCTGTGAGCTTCCGCACAAAAGAAAATTCAAAGAGACAAAATCGTTCGCAACAAGAAACAAGACTGTTCGCAACACCTTCGTCCTCTCATCATAATCGACAAAGATACACTTGATTGCTTTGGCATCAAGTTTTCTTCGCTCCTCCTTTGGCACATGTACATAGGCCCTACATCCAATGACAGAAAACTTGTCTATTTTTGGCTTTATTCCTATAAATGCCTCTTCAGGAGTCACATTTGGAACCGCAACTGTAGGACTCCTATTTTGTAAGAACGTTGCCGCACTGCAAGCTTCCGACCAAAGTGAATTGGTTAAGTCCATTTTCTTCTTCTTCATCATGGAGCATGCACTCTCCATAATAGTCCCATTTTTTCTTTCAGCTACACCATTACTATGTGGTGTTGTGATGTGTGTGAATTGTCTTTTCATGTCGTGTTCCTTGCAAAAGTCCTCAAAATCATCAGATTTGTATTCGTCCCCTCTATCTGATCTTAGCACTTTGATGTGTGCATCAAGTTGGTTCTCTACTAAAGCCTTAAACTTCTTGAAGCGAGCAAAAGCTTTAGATTTCTTCTTCAAGAAATAAATCCATGTCCGCTGCGAAGTTCCTTGTTGTTCTATCTTCTGCTGCTCTGGAGCATTCTACTTTGTCTTCGACATAATTTGAATCTAATGGTTTGCTTCGATTTTGCTCCTTTTTGTTTCTGAGATAAAAAAAGTTCAGTAATCTCACAAACTAGAGATCCAATCAAAATTAGGGTTTTGACAAAATCACAAAAATTGAATATCTCAAATTCTATATGCAATTTCTAAAAACTTGATATATCATCTTGTAGCCTCCAATGAGAGCTTTCTAATGAACAAAAAATTGGCTAGTTTCAATAAACCAACACGTGTTCCTTCTCCACTCCTCCACACGTGCAAATTTTTTTATATAAATAGGTCTTTTTCGGTTTGAATTTTCACGCAAATTTACAATTGCTTTGCCGGATATCGATTTCAAATGCGCCGCTTCCTCTCATTACGTCTCGTTGACTATTATGCGCCTGGATCCGATACTGCATCCTCCAGTATCGCATTCAAGCGCGTTTCATATCCCTTTTCTTTCCTGCTCGTTGTTATTGCGCTCGGATCCGATACTCCAGCTTCCAATATCTCTCTCGAGCGCACATTGCCTTGACGTGCTTGTCTGACCTGGGGTTTGCGCCTGAGAGAGATATTTGAAATTTTAGTTCTATTATTTTTGTTTAAAATGTCTAATTTTGAATCCAGTTTATTTTCTTTTTTTAATGGATTTGGTATTACTGATAGGTTGGACTATTTCAAATCTCTTTTTTCTTCTTTTCTTTTTATTCTACCTTCTATAACTGAGGGCCCTGGTGTGGAGGCATTTTCTGGGATATATCTCAGATTTAAGTCCCTTCTCAGTACTCCGTTATTCAGGTCTCATAATAAAGACATGATTCATTATCAGGATCTGGTGGCACTCGACAAGCATATCTACAAAGCTAAGCTTGACAGAATGTTTATTAAGTTACATAATGATTTCAAGTCTGTAGATGAGTGCCCAATTCACAATAAAAAATGTAAATTTGTTGATTTTCAGTCTGCTTTTGTTTTTTTTCCTTTTGTTAAATATTTCTGACAATTCAGACTCTGTGCCCTCTACTTCTGAAGCAGCTTCTTCTAGTGGTACAAAGTCTGAAAAGTCAAAGATTGTAGATATAGATACCTTTTTTATTGACACGAGTGTTCATTTAGATGATTGTTCTGATTTTGATCCTGCTCGAAATAGGGCTACTTTCCACTACCCTTTCTCCTTCTGATAAATCTTTGATCACTTTGCCTACTTATATTATAGATAATAATTCCTTTTTGACAATATCGGATATATCGAATCTTTTTTACTTCACTGAAGTTGAGACTCTTTGCATTTTGAGCAAAGAGCTTGATGAATTTTCGGATATAATTGATTTTGATGTTGATGATCTTCTCCCTAGTGTTGACGATGTACATAATGATAACTTTTATTCAGGGAAAGATAGTTTGAAAATGGCTGTGGAGGAAATGCGCAACAAAGAAGATGATCAACCTTCTAAGGAGGAGTTTCTTAGATTCCAAAGTCAACTTTGTTTTCCACAACACCAATTAGTTGGTAAGGTTAGGACATGGTTAATGGGTAAGTTAGTGTTTTTTTTTTTTTTAACACCAGTGGGTAAGCTAGGTGTCGGTTCTGTTAGGACTCAACTTGGTCGAAAAGTCGTTAGAACTTGGTTCGGTCGAGATGTCGTGAGAACTTGGCTCAGTCAAAATGTCGTTAGCTTGGCTTGGTCGAAATGTCGTTAGCTTGGGCTCGGTCGAGATTGGAGGCGTTCGGTTTGGTCGAGATGGGAGTGTAGGAGGTCCGGTCGAGATTTGGTATGCAGGGTCCTGTTAAGATTTTGGTAGGAGGTGTTCGGTCGAGTTTTTGGTAGGCAGGGTCGAGATTTGGTATGTAGGGTCTAGTCGAGGTTTTTTGGAGAGGGTCCGAGAGGAGGGTCCGGTCAAGTTTTGGTAGAGGAGGGTCCCGTCGAGTTTTGAGAGGGAAGCTTCCAATCGAGATGGTGAGGGAGTGGCGTCCGGTTGAGATTTTGAACACGGCAGTATCGATTGAGATTTTGAGAGAGTGGCATCCGGTCGAGATGTCGAGGGAGGAGGGTCCGGTCGAGTTTTGGAAGGAAGGGTGTTCGGTCGAGTTTGTAAGCAGGTATCGGGTCGAGATGTGAATGGAGGGTACTTTCGGTCGAGTTTTGGAAGGGAGGGTCCGGTCGAGTTTTGAGAGGGAAGCTTCTGGTCGAGATGGTAAGGGAGGGGCGGTCGAGATTGGAAGGGAGGCCGTTCGGTCGAGTTTGGTAGAGGAGGGTCCGGTCGAGTTTTGAGAGGGAAGCTTGGTCGAGATGGTAAGGGAGGGGCGGTCGAGATTGGGAGGGAGGTCGTTCGGTCGAGTTTGTAGCGTGAAGGGGAGGCTGAAGCAAGGGGGCTCGGTCAGCGAGGGACATGGGCGTGGCTTCTACAGGTGCGACTCTGTCAGGAAAGAATGTCTGGAGTTTGATCAATGAGCCAATCATTCCAGGGTGTCAAGTATTTTTTAGTGAGCGATCCAGTCCATGGTGCTGTCAATGAGCTATGCATTCCACGGCATGGGCGGTTAGGAAGGTGGTTTGTAGGTGTAGTGCAGATCGGAAGCGTTGCAGGAGCGTGAGGATTTGTGGGCAGGTTTTGTGTGCTTGCAGGGCTTGTAGGGAACGTGTGCAAGTCTGTTCAGTCAGCGGGGGATGAAGGGTGTGTGTGTTAGTATTCTGCTTTTGTAGGAAAGGATGCGTGTAAGCAAGTGAGTAGTAGGATCAGAATAAGGGACACTTGTGAGGGTGAAGCGGTGGAGAGCAGGATCTAAAGCGATCTGGTTTTTTATTGTGTGGTGTTTTTTTTCATGAATCGAAACACCAGGTCTGCTGTGAGGTCGTGATGCGCTGGTTTGAGTGTTGCTGTACATGTTTCTTTATTGAATAGAGCTGCCTTACATTCTGTTCTTCACGAGGGGTAACAGAGAATAAAAACAGAGTGTTGAAGAACGGGCAGACAGGAGGTTGCGAAATTACAGTTCCGGAGTGTTCAAAAACGGGCAGGCAGGAGGTCGCGAACTTACAGGTCTGGAGAGTTCAGGCAGGCAGGAAGTTGCAAGCTTACATTTCCAGAGTGTTCAAGAATAGGGCAGACTGTAGGTTACAAACTTAAGATAATGGTAGATCTAGATAGGTAGAACGTTTTGTATGGATCTAGTGGAGAAGAACGTTGCAGCAGGTATGGAGTAAAGATGTGGATGTGTTCAAGCGGCAATTGGCGTCAAATGTACACAGACAGATTCTATGCTTTAGAATCTATTGACTAGCTTCTTCTTCTTTAACATCTGTCTATAGTTTACAGAACTGTTTTGCCTCTTACCAAGCTTCTTGGGCACTTCTTGATGATTAACGTTCTTGTTCAAAGCCCAGATCAGACAGCAAGGTCTGAAAACCTTTGTAGTATGTCTTGCCTGTCAAAGGGGAGGTCACTCTTGAACTGAATGCACATGCATAAACAGCCAATCATGCAAGCCAAATCGTTCAACCAAGAAATCAACGTGTAGTTTCGTTGAACAAACATTGAAATCCTATTCTCAGGCTGCAAAATCGAACTGGACAGGTTTTTGAAATCTGAAAACTAAGCTAACATACATTCTACCTAAATACAAGAAACAACATTAGACAACATTTTGAAAGTCCAAGAATCAAGAAACACACATTTTTTGATTCTTGGACATCCCAAGAACATCAAGAATTAGAAAGTAGAGGAATTTGCAAGATCTAAACCACGTTTCTAGCCTATATGGTTTACTTGAATGTTGATTCCTACATTAATCCACAAAAGCAATAAATCTAATCCACAACTAGTTTCACAAAAGTAGTAAAACTAATCCACCACTAAATCCACAAACACACACTAAGGGATGGAAGGGCAAGATCATTAATGCATCACTCAAGAAAACAAGAATGATCAAGGAGTTCAAGGATGCACCAAACTCGTGGAGGCTATTCTCATTAGGACATGGAGTAGATGCATTCACAAAAAGCTCTCTTCTACAAAAGGGGAGTCTCTTAAATAAGCAAGAGAGCTCCTTAGGTGGCATCCTAGTGGCATTTTCACATTACACAAATTACAAGTGGAATTATTCTCTCCACTAGAGGTCACCATCAAAAGACAACTCACTTTACTTTTCTAAGAGGGGCCTACTTGCATTTATTACATTTGCCTAGAAATACTAGTTCCTATATGGTCATTCCATCTTTCGGGATTCACCATGAGGCTCACACAGCTTCTACTTGTCATGCTTAACTAGTACTTCTCGGTTCTCATTCTTTGTTCATCTCGTCTTCTCATAGACCTCCTCGGTCTAAGGTGAGAAGTGCTCTTGGATAGCTCTGGCCGAGTATCTTGGAAATTCGTCAAAATCAGCCAACATGATTAGGCCAAAAGTAGTTTTGACTTAGCTTGAAGAAGTGTAGGCCTTTGACATTTGGCATGATGATAGAGGGCTAGTGACATGTCTTTTGATGTTGTAACATTGTCATGTGACCAATCACAAGAGAGAGATGCATAGTAAATGGTCCAATCAATGTAGGAGATGACAACTCAATGGACCAATCAAATTTAGAGGAGCTCTCTCTTTGTACATACAATCAAGTTGAATGCACTTTTTGGTCTATTCTCTCTCTACTTGAGTGTGTGCACATTTTCTCTCTCTACACAAGAGCAACATGCTTGGTTTTGCCTCTCAAAGTGAATTTTATTTTGTTTTTTCATGTGGATGTGAAAAACTAGCTTCTCTTTGGATGATCATAACTTTGTTGTAGATGAGCTCTTGCCTTGATTCAAAGCTTGATAGATAGCCCTTGAAAATCTGATTTGATCTATCATAGATGCATCTTGTGCAACCTCACATGGATGGAGGTCGTTGTAGATCTTTGCATGGTCCTCAAATCTCAATTTTTGACATTATGCTCCATATTAGCTATGTCTATCTAAGTGATTAACTTGGTGTAATTTGTCATTATTGTATTTCATGATGCTGGTTAATGGAAGAAATTTGAAAAAGGAAAACTTATGGTGACTCATGCATATGTAGCATAGAGTAACTATCACAATATGCTTCTTATGTTTTATTGTTAAGAATCATTGATATCAATGAATATAGATAGTATTAACAGCATAGACATTATTGACGAGTGTAGACAATATCCTTTTTATAATGTCAGTAACATAACACTTTATTGATCCAACTAAAAATTTTGAACAAACCTATAGTGACACACCATGTACGGAACAAAATCTTAAAACACATTCTAAAACACAAAAAGTGAGAAAAAACAGAACTAGAACTGGGAAAACGATTCATTGACACACTAAATAGCGAGGCCAAAACTATACACATTCATGATCAAGAGATGTGAAAGGGAGTTAGTCACAAAACAATGCATTGTGCTAGGATTTAGAGTATGAAGAAATGATAATGATTAGTTACATATACTTGTAGTGAACAGGAAGAAAATCAACGTCTAAGAAACTTGCACATGCAAAAAAGAAGCAATCCATAAGAATCAACATATTTCAAAACTCAACAAATAACAATCAATCATGAGAGAACAAAAAATGAAGCAAGTTGAAGTGGCAATTACAATTGATAAATAAATAAAAAAAGGTAATGAGTCTAATTCTATTGATGATGAGGCACAACTTGATGAAGCAATGCACAATATGTCCAAATCTTATTTTGAAACAAAAAGTGCACGCACGCACGCGTTCTAATGAAGATTAGGACCACTAATATCTTATGTGGATGTGGACAAGATTTTTCAATGCGAAGAGGCATATATCTTTTTATACTCAAGAACATCTATTTCTGGATTAGCTATTTTGATTCTTATTCTAAACCAATAAAGGAATCTATAAATGGAGTGACCATAGTGTCACATCATTATACGGGTACCTAACATGCAACATGACATAGTTAAGTAGTGTTTGTATCATGTAACTTATTTAAAAGTTTTCTTTTCTTTTTTTTCACACGCAAATTGTTTGGTTTTTTAGCCTATTGCCTATGAAAAAACAATGTGATACCTAAATCATGAAAAGAAGTGTGAAAGATGATGAGCATGCTCACAGACAATCTATCCAACAACTCAAGAATGTGACTATTGATTCTCTTGATGTTCATCTTGAGTTACCTTGACTACTCAAAATCTTCCACAAAAGCTTATTCAAGATCTTGATCTTGATTTTGACTTTGACTCAAAGTTCTAGCTCAACATTGTCTGTGGCTTCTTTTTCCAAAAGCTTGATCTTGAGTCAAAGCCATTGGCGCTACTTCCTTTGGGACATCCAATAATTTAAGGGTTTCTAAATCTGGGTCAAGCTCTTAAATTGATGTCTTCCATGGTGATTACTGAATATCTCAAAATCTTCAAGCGATCTTAAGTAAATACCGAGTTGGCCCCAATTGGCCTTAATGTTGACCTATTCATGATCTCCACATGCACAAACATGTTTTAGGAGGATCATGACCATTTCACGACTTGTTGCGATGGTTTAGTAACATTTTTAGAGGCTAATCAAGATGCAATAATTTTTTCTAACAATTGTGTAGTTTGATTACAAGGCTGATCAACTTCACAAAGATCTTGTAACTGCAATTTTTTAACATCTCTTTGTAAGATAAATAATGAGCACAACTTGTGCAAAAACCATGACACGGACAAGAGAGAATGGACTACATTAGATAGAGCTTCTCATTCATAACAAAATAGACTATATTATGCGACCATCTATCTAAGGAAATACCTCTTGCAAATAATCAATGTATTCTCTCATCATGATTTCTTATAAATCTATCAATTGTTTTTACTTTATTAGTCTTTCAAAATTAATATGACCACAAGAATTGTCTAGTGTTTGTGAAACTGCTTTCTTTAACTAAAGTTGATTATTGAATTTAATCATTGATCACATGGTTGTCAGAGACGCCTCAAAGATCAATGATATGGCCATCATTGACTCCTAATTTGAACTAATAATTTTAACATCTTTCGTCTAGTTGAACTTGCTATTTGCAGGATCCTATAATATTATGAAAAGTGATTTTCTTTATTTTCTCGAAATTAGCCCTTACTCCCATCTAGAAATCCCAACATGGTATCTAAGCCATATTGACTCCAAAATATTCAAAGCCATGTGGATCCAAAATTCCCAACACCAAAACTTAGAAAAGAAGAAAGCTAGCTAGCTAAACCCAAACAATATTAGAAAAGATTAATGAAATAGAAAGGAAAGACTAGGCCAACAAACATGATTGTGCATGAAATACATCTCGCAATTAACTTACAAATGAAATAAGTAGAGCAAAAAAAGTAAAAGAAGAAACAAAACCTCTACAAGAAGCAAGAAGCTAAAGAGGATAACAAATACCACAAAAACCTAAAAGCTAGTAGGCACACCCAGCAAAAAAAAAAAGCATAAAAACAATAAAGACAAAAGAGAACTGTCAAATCCTCTTAGGACAAGTACGAAGGAGAGAAAATAAAAACAAAACAAGATAAAATGCAAGTTAACGAGAAAGTAAGCAAAAAATATTAGAAGCAGTTAAACCACGAAACACCCAAAGGGACGGAAAAGAACCCAACCACCAAGAAGGGTGAGCAAAGAGAAAGTAAAGAGCACAATATGAAGTACCTTATAGATACCATAGCAAAAGGGGGAGAAGAACCTAGTCCTCACAATGACCACAACAAAGAAGAGCAAATATAGAAGTTCACACAATTGTGCACAAAGAACACCACAACTACATGTAATCGAAGGCAATAGAGGCAATATATTGCAAAAACAAAATAGATAGAAAATGAGTAACATGAGAGGTGGAAGAGAACACTACATACGAACACAACCTATAGAGGGTACCCCATGTGCAGTAGGAACAAGATGTCTTATACAAGTCCAAATAAATCATAGCAAGGAAGAGGCATACAAGATCATAGGGTAGAATGACCACCATGGGGCACGGTGAGAAGAGGCAAGGGATTAAGGTGGAATATAACTAAAAGGGAATGCAAAGGAGGCAGCACCAGCCTTTCACGAAGCGAAGTAAATGAGCAGACAATGTAATTAATGCAAAGAAATGGAAGCCGCCAAAGGGTAAGAGAAGGGAAGCAGAAAACCATGGAGTCTAGGTGCGTAAAGAGTCTAGGTGTCTCAATTTAGGAAGAAAGGTGGCCTGAACAAAAGCAAAACAAAACCAAAAAAGGCATAAACAAAACCAAAGAGACCAAAACTAGAAAGGACAAAGATCAAACAAATTAACAAAAAGTGGCCATTAAAATACAAAGCAAACCTTGAAAGAGCATTGATTTTCCTCTAAAGAAATACGAAAAAAAAAGTCAATAACAGTTATCCAATCCAGACATAAATACAATAACAAGAAAATAACAAAGCAATCCAGAAATAAGTTTTAATTAGGAACTATAGATCAAAAAGATAGAATGCCTAACATAACAAAAAAATGTACAAATCAAAAAAAAAATTGAAAGTGGTCACTTAAAGTAAAATATACTTTATAAAGATCAATGAATGTCCTCTTGTAATCGACCTCCTAGTTAAGGTCCATGGTGGGTCTTTACAATGGTATGAGAGCTTCAGCTAGAAGTGTATATTGAATGGTTGCAAGAGATGGAGCCAAGGATTTGGAGAGGATCTTGTATGTTGTGGGTCCTGGGTTCCTTAGTGGGAGCTTTCATGCTTGGAGATTTTCGAATTTGTGAATTTTCATAAAGAAAGCTCGTGATCACAAGAAAGGTGTACTGCCCAAAATTGCGATAGAGAAAATTGCTTATGAAATTGAATTTGAATTCTTTAGTGTGCCACAATTTTTTTATTTTTTATTATTATCAATTTTTGAACATTTATAACTTCTTTGTTTGACCTCAGATCTCACGGCAGTTCAATAAAATAGAAGCAACATTGTGCTATGAATTGTCAATGTCTTTTAAAGTTACAAGTCCCAGATTTTGAGGTAGAGAAGAGCAAATTTGTTATTGGCGAATTTATTATTTTACGAGTGAAATTTAGTTTTGTCCAAATTCTTTTCACATCTTACAGTATGCTAGATGTGTCTTCACATAAGTATTGAAGGAATAATTGTCGGTAGTGACGATTCAAAATTTTCATTAATGAACTTGCTGAAATTTCTTGTTGAGGCTTCCTATTATGCTTACCAAAGAAGGGAAATTTGAGCTTATGAAAATAGTTGATTTCTTGTTGGATTGTATAATGTATCTACAGTAGATTTTCAACATAGTTATGGTTGGAAACCCCAAAACCATGTTGGTATCTCTTGAAACTGAGCATGATTGGCTTGAGAGGGGCTACAACAAAGGGGTTTTCTTGCTGAGATTGAGGCGACAGGAGTCGGCCTCTAGAATCACCACCAGGCAGCAGTCTTCATGCTGATTTGCTGGGTGCCAATTCTAGATAAAATTTGAAAAAAAAAAAAACAAACTCTGGGAAACTTGTAGATCGTAGTTAGAATACAGTGAGGTTGATGTCGAAAGCAGTTCTGAACCGCGGACGGTTCACCACAATTTTGAAAACCGTACGGTTCTCAAAATTTTTTGGGGGGAACCATGGTGAACTGTACAATTAATTAATTGATTAATTTTTTTTTTAGTTTCCCACCCCAAGAATAGCCCAAAAAAATTAGGGAGTGGGTACAAAATTAATACAGTTTACTACAGCACAATACAGTAGCATACAATAGCAAACAAAGTACAGTAGCCAAAAATAGAAAACAAGTACAGTATGCCTTGGGAGGGGTTTTGAGAGGAAATGGGTAGTTAATTAATTAATTAATTAAATATAGGAACCGTACCATGTTTCATGAACCGTGGTACGGTTCATCCCCCGGTTCCCAGGACCCACGGTTCTGAGAACCGTGGGTTCTATGGCAGCAAGGAAACATCAAAATTGAAGACAGCAGCAGAGTTAGCACTACTAGGCCAGCGATGTCGGGCTGAAGACTGTTGGCCTACATGAGGTGGGAGAGCTTCTCTCTCTCTTTCTCTCTCTCTCTCTCTCTCTCTCTCTCTCTCTCTCTCTCTCTTATACCTTCTCTCTTTCTAGAAATTTCTTTTTCTAGGAGTTTCTAAAGCCACATGATTTTTCTCTAGAAATCTCTAAATGCACATGTCATTTTCAACCCATTTTCATTGCACTTCAAATCGCACTCCCATCCCAATATAAATATCCACAAGTCCATACAACACTTGACATTGATGCATAGCGTCGTGGGATTTCAGTTAATCTTGTCTCGATTGAGTGTCGGACACTTCATGATAAGAAGAGACCATAACTATAATATGATCTTGCCTCATCATATATATATTATAAAAAAGAAACCTAGCTAGGGGTTTTATCGAAAATAACTAATAAACTATTAGTCACATTCATACTAAACAAAATGTAAGTTTACCATTGCCTTCTAGCACCTCTTCTTTATTAAATTCTGGAGTTTTTCAAACCTACTGTTACTTAGAGCTACAGAAAATGTATCAATATGTGATCTTCATTATTAAACAGACAAGATCTATAAACTTCTCATTTGATTTCTCTTACACAAAATGGTGACATACTTCTAAATGATTTGTTCAAGCATGCCATACTGAATTATTGGAAATTTTCGCATGTATTTACAATAGCAACTATGTCTGGTTTTGATCATTCATTTTGAAAATGTTTTTATTATCAAAAAGTAAAGCAATAGGAAAAATATATAAAGAATCGTTTCTTTCCAGGAGCAACTACATCTACAAGGGAAGTGTTACAATGAATCTCTTTATTAGTTTACAACATGTCATGATATAATTTGGACAAGAAGGAAATTACCCCCTGGCCCCATGTTTTACATGGCCAAAGCATCTCAAAGCAACATAATCATTTCTTTGTTTTGTGTTTATCCATCTTTGATACATCAGCCAATGATTAAGCTATTCAGGAGCCGGCCTCCTGAAAGACTGTCAATTTCCAGATATGAGCGTTTCGCAATCAGACAATTTAACATAATGCTCTAAAATCTTATATTTGATTTGATGAGCTCTCTTCGATGAGATTTACCGGTTTGGGCAGTGTTGTGTGGCAGTAAGTGTTGGCAAAGGAATTAATGCCGCTACAGGACAGCATTAAGAGGTTGATGATGTTATCAGCATACACTTAGCTTCTTCAGTAGGTTGATGATGATTTTTTATTTTGCAACATAGGAGGTGCAAACCATTCAAGAGCATCCATTTGGCCAAGGTACCATGATAACCCTTGCTTTAATGTCTCCGTATCTGAAAATTTCACAAACAAACTGAGTGCATCAGGTAGACAACAAAAGATTGACAGAACTTTAGATCTAAGGCTGTGAGGAAGCCACTTTCATTTTTCCAGATTAGCAAGCTGACACTGCCTTGACTTTATTCAGTCTTGGCCCTCAGCAAGCAGTTTTTCATCCTTGCTTTTTCCAGAGAAGACGATCAATTCAAACGCTATGTGGTCAAGACACTATTAAGATATGAAATATTTCAGGCAAATGGTTGATTCACTTCCAGTGTAGCTCCTAGAAATTCATTAACAACAAGAGTTCAAATTGCAGCAAACAAACTTTATGGCAATAAACCAGTACCTACCTGAAGGGATCAGGAGTTTGAAAAGTTTAATAATTTTGGCATGCAAAAGTTTAAAGTACATTAAAGGCTGGACCAGAGTAAAACTCCAACAACCCATAGATAAAATATAGTATCACTGCGTAAGAAAGAACAACACCTTGCAAAGTGAGCTTGATTCTCAGTAGAAGTTCGATGAGACCTTTACAAGAGTCAACTAAATCATCATAAACTTGGCGCAGAAGTTCCTGAAATACTCAGTGGGAAATGGAATATGTCATTGCATGACAGCAAATATCTCAATTTCACATTTCATGAATAAACTGAGGAATGTGTCTTAAATTTCAAATCATAATTGTGACTAAATCCACGCTTTCTGGAATACAGAAAGGTCATAATCCAGATTGATCCATTTACAGCCTTACATGACTACGATATAGCCCTGATAGAGTAGGATGATCAGTCACAATATTCATCACAAGATAGGAATTAAAAACACAGAACAACAACGTTATATTCAAAAGCCTCAAGGACTTACAATCTCTTTTGGGCCACCCATGTTTCCATAGAGAGGATCATCAATGTCTTCAATCTATATACATGATACAAAAAGCAAAACAAATTACTCTACTAAAAACAATGCTCACCGGTAAGATGCAGCTTCAACTTTGAAAGTGCAAAATTCTATAATCATACCAATCTGGATGAAGAGAACTCGCCAAGACGGTGAACTTTGTAGGCATATCGAGTTCTCTTGTCTATGGCTTCATGCAAGGTAACTTCCTTCATTAAGTCGGATGCATTAAACTGCCATTGTTTAAAATATATCGATCTCAGCAGCATGATGTGAACGATGCAATCTTAATGGCAGAGCACTATGAGAAAGTAGTAATTGACACCGGTTTATCTACACAAGACTAGCAGCGTTGTGAGTTTTTCAACAGCAGTACACAAGTGAAGTGTGATAAGTTACATGACATACAGAAAATGTTTTATACAAGGCACCTAGATTCAGGCAACTGCTAGATGATCATTTTTACCATTTACGATTAATGTGCAGATGAAATGAGTTCCTGTTTAGGTTTTCCAAAAAAGGGAATTTTACCCTATCCATTACTAGCAAAAGGTCATAATCAACAATATCATTTGCAGAATCAACCACTCGAGCAACAGTGCCTTCACGCAATTTGAGTCCATATTCTTCAGCTACTTGCACAGCCCTATAATCAGGTGGTTCCCCTATGTTGTAGTTTGTAGTTGCCTGCACATCAGGCAGAGTATATCAATGAATTTAGGGTATTGGAAAGATAGTGTTGCTATAGGGTACATTTGACGAGCTGTGCTGGGCATAACAGATGATACAATCTGATGATCATTGATAAAGTGACTCAATTGAAGCTTTACCCTGGATGGAAAGGAGTCAATTGGATAAGCAAGATTCCCAAGTGCCAGACCAGAAAAGCTCATAATCATACTAGTTTCAAAGGTAAGAGAAACCAAATGGCCATAAATTTGCAAAAATTCTACCCATTCAATGTCCTGCAACTGCAGAATAATCATCCACAAAACTCGAGAACGAACAAAATGCGTGTAATTATTTTGATCAAGTTTGAACATTTGCCTGTATTATGGAGACCTTAAATCTTCCGCTAGAACTCACTAGAAAGATAATCAGACATTTATCTATCTCAAACCCAGATAAACTCCTAGGTACCAGAAACTTACATGAAAAAAAAATTTGTATGGAAGGTCTATTTCGTTCAACCAACTATTTGAAATGTGCATTCTTGCCTTTCACGAGCATACGAACTTTGTAATTAAATTCTATTTCATATATTAGAAATCGAATATCCAATGGGATGAATTTCATTGGCCAATCATCGGATACATGCATTATTGAAGAGAAAACCATGGACGTCTAAGAAACAGCTGAAAGAAAAAGAAAATCCATAAACTTCACATAAATGATCCCAAAAACCATGACATTCTATCAAAAGGATCTGAATCATAGTACAATGATTGCCAAATAAGAAGAGTTTGACAACCCTTTTGGGAGGATGGCACAAGAACCAACAACGCTCAAAACTCAAAGTACAACACATGAATGATAGACTCAACATTGAACCCGACCTTATATATAGCTGGTTCAATGTGTACCCAAAATTAATGAAGACTTTCAGATAGTATTGCTTCTGTTGTTTTACCTTTAATATGATCTACAAAGAACATCTAGAATGATCCAAAGTAACATAATTGGAAAACAAAAAGCAACGTACCTTAGAACTACATTCAACAATATCACTTAGTCCAGATTCTCTGACAAGCTGCGTGAAGATTGCCTCTGCATAAACAGATCGGCAAACATTTCCTTCACTCAAAAACAAAACTCGAACGAGTTTGTCATTGATTGATTCCTGCATATAGGTGGATAATATCAGGGCGAGCAAGAATTTCTACAATCCTTAAAAACGTTCTAGTACATCTTTTACGGCATTATAAGCGGTAATTGTCCTCCTTTTCAGCTTTACACAATAAGCCCATGGGCTTTGAAGTATAAAGGGCATCATGCACATATTGCCTTGGGCTTTGAAGCATCAACCAATCCGTAGATGAATAGTTCCCAAAAAATAGTCAGCAAAAGCATTTGCTTGTAATTATTGCACCAGATGACAGCCTAAGTGTGAGACCGTACACCTTTTCGGGCCCTGCCTTCGGGCTACCACTCTTAGACAAGGGCCCATAAAAGTGTACACCCCTCCCCACAGACCTTCACCACTCACTCTGGGCTGGAGCCCCCGCCCTTGGGAAGGGAGTGATGATGCTGAAAATGCCCCTCCCCAGGGGCTAATCCGACATGAAGCAGGAAACCCTAAATCTAATATGAGAGAGAAAAAGTTCCACAAACCTGAAAAGCAGGATTGAAATGAGAAACTGAATGCAGTGCAATTGCAGGCAGAGGGATAATCTCACAGAAGGACTTCGAAGAAGTGTAGATGAGCGATACACTGGGTTGATGCAGGCGTTGCTCACATCCCAGTTTCTCCTATCTTCATCTTCATCCATATCTTGTCGTGTGTCCACTCCATTTCCACTCTGCCGCTCCTCCGCCATGGAACTGGCTGTCAGATTGCACCATGATGCTGCGGAGCGCTTCGAGCCGCGCAAATGCAGAGAAGAGGTAAAAGAAGCAGGGCAGCGAGAGAGATAAGCTGAGGTGATGAACGCGGGAGGAGGAGGCGGCGGCGGCGGAGATGGAGCTCCAAGAGCACGCACTGCATCCATGCCCATCGCTACAGCAGCCATCTCTCTCTCTCTCTCTCATTCTCATCTCATTATGCTACGATCTATCCATACATGAAACACACACAAGGCAATCACCCTGGTGCATTTATTCATAGGAAAAAGTACAAAGAACATAAAAAGATATATACACCTCAAGGGGAAGTTTAAAGAAAAGTAGCTCAAACGAGATCTAACCTTGCTGATCGAAGAAGCTTGCAGTAAAGTTAAGATTAACTAAATCCTGGCATTAAAAATATAAGTGCATAAACTATGATGATGTTCGTGGGAGTTTGCCAACTGACTGCAGCAGATCAGAAAAGTGAAGAGGTGGTGAGTCGGCTAATGAAAGGAGATGAGATGTAGTAGACCCAGTCATCGTCGCCTGTTGCAGAATAGATAGGGCCTAAGCACGTTGCAGGGCAATGAAAACACGTTGTTTGAAAGAAGCCACGAGAATAGAATCAGGAATACCTTGACGCTCTGCCGCCTAATGAAAACACATGCGAAGAAAATCCTCAAAGCGTCGATGCAAGGTGCTATAAGTCTCAATAGCCAAGGGAAGAAAAGCATCAGTGGGGTGCCTGTCGGAGTAGTTTTTTTCTTTCTCTTGTGCTGCCATGCCTGCCGCTTCTCATGGTGTGAAGGCAGAGCGAGGCAATAGGTCACCACGCGTGGGACAGCAACAACAACATCTGCCAAAGTACGAGCCCATCCCGAGAGAGGACAATGTCAACACGCCTACGGGAAGAGTGGGACGCGGAAGAAGGAAGTACATGAGACTGCTCTCTGAGGACATGGAATCCTCCATCTTTGGCTATAGCGGCCGCTGCATCTCTGACAACATCATGCGTAGCTGTGCGCTCACTCCCAGAAGGACAGTGGAGGTGGTGGATAGCAAGAGCATCAATAGGGTGACCACAAACACACCTAGAGAGACCCAAGACTGAAGGATGAGGAGGCCCCAAGCGAAGACGAAGAGCAGTGGTGAAGCTGGCCAAAGACAACCGCAAGGAAGGAATAACAGGCCGAGTTGACAGCCAAGCCCCGGCACCAGGACCCGCACAAGAAAGAAGTCGAGCTCGATGCAACCCCGAAGGAGCCTCAGAGAGCATGTTGGAAAGGGTATGCTTGTGCACGCGCTCCAAGAGGGTCTCTTGCATAGAGACTTGAATAGAGACTCAAATGGGAGTGCATGTGTGTTCCCCACAACAATACCTTATTAAAATAAAGAAGATGTGGGCAAGTCTTTGCATGGGGACGGAATCATGCTTTTTGGCCAACATCTTGGGAAGAAGAGCTTATTCTTAAACTGTACAATCCAAGGTGAAGGTAGGTTCCCAACCTCATCCAAGGATCCATGAGTTCTATGTTTTACCATCCATTACGATTATGGATCGATGATTTTGCATTGTTTGATGAGGCTCAGGCCCTACCTACACCTTAGTCTAACTCAGAGCGCTCAGACAATTAAAGTCAACAATTGGTGGGCAATTAGTGTTGGCCTACATTTTTAATAATGACATCATTATACCTAGGAGGTAGGTTTTGGAATGAGGCTATAAAGTCAAAAATTCAATGCACTATGTTGTCATTGGATGTTAGTGTTTTGTTGTGAATATAAGTCAATACCAAGAGATTTTAGGATTTAAGTTTTTGAGATGGGGCAAGTTGATATGGGACACAGTGACTAGAAGTTATGGATTTGAGAGTGCCAATGTAGCTCTCATAACAGAGGGTGAGTATGGATTCTCTATGGATTGTTTGATGTCTCACTAATGTTTTTTTAGTATGGATTTGCTCTAGGTTGGATTATGAGGGGTACAACAATGGCATCCAATCTAGCCCTATGTAATAAAAATATTAACTAGAGTTTATGCATGAAGCAATGTATGAAATAAATTGTAGATCTTACGAACTAGTAGTCTAGAGAAGTATCATATATCTTTGACCTAAACAAATGGAAAAATTGCCACATGGCTTTGAGGTAGCAAAATGATATTTCTACTAGAAACCAAGATTTTGATTTTCATATTTAGTTATTGATGGGAAGCAATTTCGAGTTGTCAATACAATCACCTATGTGTGTTTTATAATGAATGTGATTTCCTCCTTGTCTTTCTTTGATCGTAAAGAAGATATAGGCGTTAGAGTAGTTTCAAACTAGAGAAAGACCCTATAAGAAATGCCAGATAGGATGAGAAAAAAAGTTTAAATAAATAAAACAACATTGTTTATTTGCTTGCCCACACGACTCCTAGAGCTTATACCACTCTCAATGTTATAACCAACTCGTCTACAGTTATGGGTAAGCAAACCAACTATTGTTATGGTTGCGCTTTGTTTAACCACAGTTTAACAAATATGCTTTTGAATGTATATTCTCTCTTGACATTTGAAATCAAAATATGAGCACCATCTCCATATTTGAATATGGAGGGAATCACCATTACAGAACGTTTCATCATAAATTAATTATCTTGCATTTTGTTTAACCACAATTTAACAAATATGATTTTGAATGTATATTCTCTCTTGACATTTGAAATCAAAATATGATCGCCATCTTGTGAGGGAAATCGAAATATGAGTGCCATCTCCACATTTGAAAATGAATGGGATAACCATTATAGAGCATTCATCAAAAATTGGTTATCTTGCATTAGGTAAGAACATATTTGCATTCAAATATTTTGTAGTATTTACATTTTGAATACTTTGAAGCTTGCCACTGGTTTTGTACTTTTTATAATCACGGTTTTGTATCATCTTCATTTGGACATTCCTATTGACTTGGCACCTTTACAGAAAAGAGGAGTCAAAAGATCATCAATATCTGCTGAGGACCATCTACGCTATAGGACTGAAAGAAAAAAGAATTTGGACCTTTGGACAGATGGGTCTTTGTATCCTGAAGGTCCTAATACCCTAAAATATCATGTCTTCTCCTCAATAACTCAGCTAGTTATATGGATGTACAGTGAGCATAATGGTTTATTGGGATATTGTGACATATTGAAAATTCATGGAAATATATTTTCAATGCAAAGGATTCGGTTTTTGAAGAGTCAAGTCAAATCTATGTCTTCTTACTATCGAGAGAGAGAGAGAGAGAGAGAGAGAGAGAGAGAGAGAGAGAGAGAGAGAGAGAGAGAGAGAGAGAGAGAGAGAGAGAGAGAGAGAGAGAGAGAGTGTTGTACAAAAGTTGCTGCAAGAAAATGCAGATCTTTGAACAAATCATGAGTCATTGAAAAAAGTTATTGCAAATATTATAATAGAATCTGAGCAAATGCAAGTAACATTACATTCTATTCGTTCTGAGAATTTACAATTATTGAAAGATGTGGAAATATTAATAAAGAAAGCTAAAAACAAAAAATGAAAGCATCAATCTTGCAGGGATATTCATAATCTCTCAAGAGGAGGTTACCGAAACATAAGGATTCATGCATTCAAATAAGTATTTTGTAATTTTTGTCAGTTGATTTATTGAATGTGTTTATTTTCTAATTTGTTTTCTTTCTATGCAAGTCTGCATTGGTTGCAAATCAAAATATAAGAGATAATGGTTCAATCGGAAAGACATTGGGTTGTATATTAACAGGTAAATAAACTAAATCTATGTTGATGAATTGATGAATAATAAAAGTTCACGTATAAAGTCTAAAATTGTAGAGGGCTTGATGATGGACATACAAAAATTCTTAGATAAAACTATAATTCAAGGTGCCTATGATTTTGCTGGAATAAGTAGGAAAGCATATGGTACAATTTTCAAACTTATCAGAGAAGCATTTAAGCAAGTTTGCATTAAGGAGCTTCCTCTTCCAACTTCATATTATTTGAAGCATGAGAGAAGTAGCTTAAACATAGAAATGCATAAAATTATAGGCACTCCATTTCATATCGTTGAGACATATCAGACTGAAGGAAGATTCCATTTCCTACAATGCATCAAACAACCTATTTGTGGATGTAAATCAAGAGAGACATATGATTGCTTTTTATGATATCACAGTGGAAAAAGTAACTGGTAAAATAATCATAGTACTTAAGTTAGATGAGTCAGAAATAGTTAAAGGGCAAAAGATGGAGAGGGTTAGTATAACTTTCATGAACGGGGCACTTGGACAATCGATCTGGACAATCAATCGATTAGGGAGATTTTAGCTTCAGTGTCCAATTAGAAAACGATATCTGGTAGTTGGCAGCTTTCCAGATATATTTGCTCATTCAATAATGAAATATAATTGAAATATTAAGTCAAACTAACTAGCTATTTGAATCTAATGGTACATTTCTGTTGATAGATTCTGGAAGAGGATCGTGATATGTTATCATGGATATTCTGTAGAATATCTTATCTTTGGATTATCAAAAAGCATATGGATGAAATAAAGCTAAATGTACCCGAAAAAAAAGATTTCAATGTGGAATGGCATTTGGCAGGCGATTTGAAAACTTCAAAATGCATGTACAATGTTTTTGACGGAGTGACATTTCAACATCCTTGTATATATTGCATGAAAATGGTGAAAAATATTACAAGAAGTACATGTATAACAAGAGAAAATTTAGATCCAAACTGAAAACCTGTATTGTCGATTCTTTTCAAAAATGTACATATTTAAACTCTTCATGCAGAGGTAAGGATAATAGAGAAATCTGTTTATCTTCAACCTTGGGTCCAGCAGCATCTCTGATGTGAGGAATAATGATATCTCTAACGGACAAGTTAATGATATTATGAGCTTTTCTTCTACGTCTCTGATACTCCCGCAACTCCTTGTCAGTATTAGGAGGTACCTCAACTCCTGTGACGATTTCCCAACATTCTTGATCCTGGAGAAGATTTTGCATCTTGAACTTCCATATATTGTAGTTAGTTCCATCTAGCTTGCTAGACTCCGGCAACACAACATCGTTCAATCCTGCCATTATTCTGATCCGTAACAATTCTTAGCAACCTGAATTTCTAGCAAACAGTATCACCAATTCTTTAAATCTGCAGCCTTGCCTGTGAACTTACCAGAATTCTCCTCTTCTAGCGAACAACTCAGCAGTTCTGTGAACTACTCAGATGGCAACAACTAGGTTCAAGTATGATCCTAGCTCAGTTGTGAACAAATTTTGATCCAATGATCTAATTTAGCTATTTTCTATCTCTGCAAAATAGTCAGCGATTTGGTTCAGATCTTATTCCAGCGAACAGATTTGGGTTGCAGAATAGTCCAGTGATCTAATTTAGATCTTAGTCCAGCGCAACAGCTCCTTCAATCTACTTCTTGCAACCTTGCAAAAAGTAATCTCTCTCTCTCTCACCAAAAAGTCTGCTCTGATACTATGTCAAAATTTGTCATACAAATTCTAGATGGAGTTACTAGACCTACTAGCACTCACAGCAGCATTCCATCGAAACACTCAACATGGGAGAACTAATACAAAAAGAAGCAAATTTGTTCAATTGTTTCAATGGTTTTATAAAAGAGTTCAAATTAGACAAATCACCAAAACTTCAGATTATGACAAGTTCAAAAAGCTTGCAAATTCATAGAGCAAGAGAGCCTGCTCTCCTAATAGGCATAACAAAAAGTTCTGTAATCAAATTGACTATATTAATTGAGAATACAAAGTTTTTATTCATTATCATAAGATTTTGTATCTTTTTCAATGGTTGTATTGTCATGGAAAAATTCTCTGCTTGAGTACGCATCTAGGAGATGTGCATCATCCTTGTTTTCACTAAGTTCTATATATGTAGCATACGATGAATAATGAGAGCTCCTTAAAGGAACATTCTCATCTGTGAATCCTAGAATGTCCAAAACATAAGATCTCTTAACAAAAATGATCTTATTTCTCTTAATAAATTTATGTCCTCCTAGATAATAAGATAAAGCTTTAACAACCATTATGAGAGTCTCCCCAATTGGACTGAACGTAGGATGAGCAATACAAATCTCATTCATCTGGAAATGCCTCAAGTAGTGGCCAAGTCCACTATCCATGTGGAATGAAGAAGAATGATGTTTGATGTCGCCTCAACGTGTAGCAAAGTCATCAATTACAAGTGCAGTCTACAAAAGGAAATAGGAGTTACAAAGATATATAATTCACATTGAAAAAACAATGAAATTCTTACACATTAAAGTAACAAAACTTACACATTCTTCATCATCTACTACTATCAGATCCGGATGATCTACGTTGTGACCCCCTATTAAAGAAGAGTCATCTGTGAACTGCATTGATGATGGACGAGGGAAGTCCATATGCGCCTGAAAGGCCATAAATTATTATTTAGATGGCAAACTTTGTCCATGCTCACGAAATTTGACAAAGCCATCATCATACATTCGTCCTCTGGGAGAAGGCCATCCTCATCATCATAATCAACACCCGACACCAAGTCTTTGGTTTCAAAATCTATAATATCCGAGAACTCAAATATGGTGCCGGATAATAAACGGAGAATCTCATCCTCCTGATAGTAAAAAAAAGATCACACAAATCTACCGTAGTAATGTATACATCCTCGTTTATATAGTATGTTGAAAAATTAAAAAAAGCATCTAGATTCAACATCAGATGTTGTTTCCTCAAAAGTGGAGCACGAGCCAATGAAGGCATCTCTGAGCTTGTCTGTATCAACATTCAAGAAATCACTATCCTTATCAAGGGCGTCAACAAGAAAGTCATTGATATCTTTGATGGAATTTAAGACGTGGAGGATGAGGGGCTCTGAGATTCAGAAGTTGTGGCCTCTTCCGCATCTAGGATATGAACTAACAAGAAACATACAAATCTGGTCTGGTATTCAAGAAAACAACATTTCCTTTTGCAAACATTACACATTGTAGAACTTCTAAATTGCTCAAACAGCCTAGTATACATCCTATCCAATCTCTGCTTAAACTATGGAAAGCAATGGACAAGGTCAGTAATGTGCATAAAAGACAGAGGACCTATAGAGATAACAGAGATATTGACTGTATCTCTAAATCTAACACAATGGTGATAAAACACCTCAAAATTTTGTTGTGTTGCGCGAAATACATGCAGAAAAGGATGGAAGAGGGATTTAAAGTACTCGAAATCTTTGGTTATTCCAAATTCTATCAAAAATGCCGTTAGGGGGCTATTTTTTGAGGATTCCTTTTTGCTAGCTATTCATGCCAAGTGGGTAACTATAATGCCCAAGGATTTTCAACTACTTTATGAAATGAGAGATAGATACTATAGACTCCATAAAGGTGAGCCACTTGCACCCAGAGATGAGCCCCTAGATAGGACAAACCTTCTTTGAGGCCTCGAACACAAAAAGACCCTAAAAGGGCTGTGAAGAGCAAAACTGATGCTTCCAAAAAGTAAGGCGCATGAATTTGCAGGCTTCATCTTCTGAACATGTTGTGAATAATGTGGCCCTTGATGCTATTGTAGATACAGCCACAACTAAATCTTGTAAATACTATTAGTCCTCCTCATTCTTTAGATAATAATATTCCTCCTCCTCCTCTTAATTTTGCTTCCTATATAGATTTTGAAGATAATTTAAAATTTGAGAAAGATATATTTGATTTCGTTGATAGAATAGGAATGCCATTTTGTTTTAGATTAGAAGAAATTGATTTTAGCGTCAATTATATAATCCTCGATTGTCTGGATTTCAAGATTATAAGGGCTTCTATCAGTGATCCTATGATAGAGTCTAGTCTTCAGCTCCGAATTTGACATTGCAAGAGACTCAAGAAGAGAAGTTCATCTTCTCAACAATTATTTCTTGTAGTCCATCAAGGATCACAATGACACCTTGGCACTGTGTCTATTTAGTGGATGCACACCAATTGTCAAATTACTACTTGTGCCATAATATACCAAGTAAGTTAGTTTATTTGTCTCTTGCTATTAGTAGCTTTATCAGTAGCATCTCACTTTAAGATAATTTTGCTATCATATATCTAATGAACTGTTTGTTTTATTTTGTAATGATCATTGGAGCTCGAACCTACTCTCTTTTAAGAGAACTGTAAATAATGTTACAAATCTTTTGTGTGAAGATTAATTCGGGCATTAATACACATAAGGATATTGATTCATTGATGCCGACAATATGTAAAGACTTTCCATTAGAGAATGCCATGGAAGGAGAATGTAAAATGATCAGTTTGGAGGTAATGCTTTCTCATGACTTGTGTATACTTCATGGGAACTACGAGTTGAAAAGGCAATAATTAACATATATTAGTATGCCGATTACTTGCCATATTTGATGGATACTTTCTCTCTCTCTCTCTCTCTCTCTATTGTTTTAGACAGTAGGCCAATCTTTCTTGAGCCCTTTAGGTGCTATACAGTTAGCCTCTCTTGTACTGGGTATAATATAGTGTGAATATATAGTTTATGGAGGGCAATTAGTTTGTGTTCTTGTCTAGAAGCACTTGATGATGGGTACTGGTGATTGCATCGATCAATTACTTTGTTGTTAACTTGGTATCAGAGCAAGAGGATATCAATCATCGGACAAGGACAAAAGTCAGATTCGTGAGAAATCTATGGTGAACCTGTATCAGTTTGAGCTTGGCTTGAAGAAGGTTAGAGAATGACAAAAAACCTTCTTTTGGAAGCCATGATGCATAAAAGTGGATAGCTGAAGATTTAGAGAATTGCTCTTAAGGCAAGTGAGAGCCTATCACTATATCGAAGAATGTTAAATTTTGCTTAGGATTTGAGCATGGTGAGCTTTCTGTGAAAGGCGATCCTTTGGAGCAAGTGCTCTCAGTTGGTGTGCACTCAATAAGCCACTGTGCCTAGAATGTTGTAGAAACCCTGGATTGGGTTTTGGAAGCAAGAACTCCAAAAAACTTGCAAGTCAAAGCTGTTTTTTGAGTTGTAAAGCAATGTGGAGGGGCACCCTAATGCAAATAAGATTGTCTCCAATAGCCACAGATAGTCATGGCTTGGTGGCCGTGTAAGGCTGAATTCATTTGCTTTCTTTCTCCCTTTCTCCATAGCGAGCGAGAGAGAGAGAGAGAGAGAGAGAGAGAGAGAGAGAGAGAGAGAGAGAGAGAGAGAGAGAGAGAGAGTATAGAAATATGAGAAGAGAGTGGGCACGGATCGTGCGCGCAGCCAGTGCAAGAGTAGGGTTTGCGGCTCATAGTGATTGGTTGATGGCAGACCGACCCGGGGAAGCTGAGAGAGCAAGAAGGAGGGCAATGGTAGGAAGATCGACCCGACGGACGGATCACGGGTTTGGAATGAGCACAATAGAAGTTTGATGAGCACCTAATTCCCTATTTTCACATCAAGAATGAGGCTTGCATTGGAAGAGGCCCTTAGGGGATATTTCCATGCTCACCCCCTCACTCATGTGCTGCATCACCTTCCGTGATGTTTCCAGATGACCCATCTTGCGTCAATCTGCTAGGGTGAGGCGGTGAGAGGCGCTCTTAGAGACCTACCTTTCCCCATTTTTGAGCATACATAGAAAAGATACATTCAACTTGAAGAAGCTTTGAGGATGAAGATGGTGAAGCCCTTGTATTTTGGAAGAAAAATTGTACCATTCAAAAATAAAGAAACATATTTCTAATGGATACCTGCTCAATATTATGCCCATTTTCAGACAAATTAAAAAGCAGAAAATGTTGGATTTTTTTCAAAGGCATCTGCTGTTTTTTTTTTTTGCATGTTTGTGCCCGTCCTTACGGCGTCCGTACAACTACCACGTGGTGCATTTTCAATGGTCAGTCAAAATCAAACTTCCCATTATGCTCCGTAATTGGCATGTGAAAAAATCCCAAGTATCCATTACGCAATGGAAGGCGCCCGGGCACAGGCCATTCTGCCCGGTTCAACTTTTTAAAAATATCTAGGCTCGTCCCCTCCCGGCGTCCCCCGAATTTTTTTGGAAATCCTTAAGAGCAGAATGGTCTGTGCCCGCCCGGCTCGTTCCATAATACGTGAAAGCCAGTCAAGGGCGTTGGCTCAATTGGTTATCTTGACATCCAAAGTTTCTTTGGTCTCAAGTTCGAGTCTCTCCTTGGAAACCAAGAGGCATAATACGTGAAAGCCAAAACATTAGTTTATGTAATGAATAACGATGACGCTACATAAAGGACGGAGTTTGTACATAAATGTTGATATTTAAACGAGTTTAGAACATACAAATGATAGCGATGTTAGCTTAGACATAATCAAGTTGATTGATGATAAAATTTGATAATCAGATCAGCACGTTGTTGGAAATTAATGCTCTGTTAAAGCAAATTTGTTTAGGTTATCAGATAATTTGCGATACGAATGCGGCCATTCGTTTGTTTCTTGGATCAAGAACACAATCAACGAGGGAGCTGTTTGAAGATGGATTAAACATAAGCAAATTGCTTAAAGATGGAAAGCTAAGTGAGTATATTGTGTTGTTCCATAACCGGATCAAAGGTCGCATTGGCCTGGAAGGCCTTCAAATGAGATGATGTGACGCTGCTGAATGAAATTGTTTTCATGTTCTGGATTAGATGGCTGGATCTTTTGGCAAGCTCATGCAACCACAACTGTAATGCGTTGATACTACTGTTCTCATTGCCAGGCTTTGATTTTGCTGAGCATCGACATTATATATTTTGCTAGCTGAAATCTTTAGTTTGAGTGTGGAAGCAGGAATGCCACTGTTGAGGTGCAGGCATGCCTCTTCACATGTACAAAGCTTGTTGCATTTCCATTGGTCTCAAAGACATGTCCGCGGAGTTGATTTAGGCCTTTGAATGGTTGGCGCCTCTCATTTTTAGGCTTATAAACGAGTGTTTGAAACTTGAGCACACACTTTATGGTTCAATGATCATGGTCTCTTGTTCAGGAGGATCACAGCCCCACTGCTCAGCTCCGGCAAGTCGTCCATTGAATTTTTATCCATGGGGAGGATGCAATAAATGTAGTGTAGTCATGGTTGCCTCAACCTCAAACCTTCCTTCCTATATTTGCAGTGCTCCTTATCAGCGTAGGGCAAAAGTGATTGAAAATAAATTGGATACTGCGGTTGCCTATTCACCTGCAAGGTTGAGACTAAGATGGAAAACTGCGAATGGAAACGCAAGGGGAGCAGTGCGGCCTATATATAAAGATTTGGGGCAGAGTTCGTATATTCAACAGGAGGGTTGTGCAGGTCTAGCTCTTGACAGTCCAGAGTATGATTTAGGTAGCGATCTCTTAGTTACACAAGGTCTCGATGACGACACAAGCAGTATGTCGAAGTATCTTGATGACATCTCAAATGATGAGGAGATAGTCCAAGGTGAAGAGGGCAAGAACTTACCTGTGAATGATGGGGATTGCCAGTGTTGTGGAGAAGGAAAGTTTGTGGAGCTTGTAAACGATGTTGCGGCAGAAGACAACCAACCGTCCATTGCATCATCTCAGGATGAGTTTGAAGCTCATAACAAAGAAGAAAAGCTTCTGGAGGAAGTTGGAAGTTCATTTGATGGAAAACAAGGTGGCCCCGAACAGACAGTAACACAAAAAGTTACATCGATGCACAGTTTCAAGCGCAAATATGTTAGCAGTGATGGAATTCTGATAGTGCAGGTTATGAAGAAGGAGCACTTGAAAGCTACAGAAGAGCTCCTTGTAGACTCATTTGCAGAGTTAATGTGGGGACCTTTAGTCTACAGACCTTTGTTAGCCATAACTGTCAGAGGATATCTTCGTGAAAAAGTGAAATTATTCCCAAACACTCTGACACTTGTAGCCTTTTATGCCCCCGCAGAAGATAATATGATTATTGGTCCCCTTATTAACTCTGTGCCAAGTAATTGGCTGCTGGCAGGAACTGTGGAGGTGTCTTTCTCTGATGCAGACAAAATCCCCACTGTTCCTCCTCTGGGTTTTCCATACCTCTGCAATATGGCTGTCGATAAACGCTATCGAAGGTATGATCTTATATTATTCTCTTGAAATTACACTTTCTTATCGTTGACAACTGAAGACGAAGGACTTACGTTATCCTAGGAGGCTAGAACTTCAACTAGAGATAAATGAAAATATTTCAATAACAATTTTCCAATTTTTCCGGGCGTGCTTGTGAGTAGCAGCTATGGCTTTTGTAAATTAGCAGGATATTCAACTTTCACATATCCTACGCAAGCTTGCTATTGAAAATAAGCCTTAGCCGTGCACTAAGAATCGCATTTCACAATAATCTTCCTTAAAATGGGCCATATTATGTTCTCAAGAAAACATATTGACACGGATGCCATTGCAAAGTCAGAGTTTTACACCCTACAAGATGCACAACTGATTATTGCAAAATCATTCTCTATGATGGAGAAAGAGATCATAGTTAGTATGCACACTTTTCCTCAAATCAGGCCTTGAATAATCTTATAGGTTCATGATGAAATACACTTTTTGAATGCAAAGTTTTGCATTAAACGATTGGTATCTACAAATTGCCAAATGTCTAGTACACAGGGTACGTAATGACTCAAATGAACTTCTGATCGCTTACCAATTCTTGACCTTTCAACGTACAAACAGTCGCATTTCCTTTCAGCAAGTGATTTTTGGTTGGTCTCATAACACGTTTTGACCAAATGAGGGTGGATGGGCCACGTGGGTGCTATTATCTGGATTCTGTATATATCAGATCCATCTTAAGAGTGGGTACTATTTTGCTTCAGAGAAGTGCTTTTGGGGAAAACCCTGACTTTCATGTTTTGGCTGCACATCCCTCCAGAGTGTCTAGAGTGTAAATCTGACAATTGCCTTCCAGTTCTTCTCATCAAACTGCTTAGAGGAGGGGTTTGTTTTTGTGCAGATTCACTGACCAGAAGAAACTTGATCGTTTCTAGTTTTTTAGGTATTTGCCACTTTCATCTTTTTTTTCAACGATTTTTGTGGATTGTATTGTGATCTTTACTTCAGCGAGGAGATTATATTGCAATTCATAGCTCAACAATGGGAGTTCCATAAGTCAAGCGCCTTAACACTGTCCGGAACGAATATTTTTTTGCTTAAAATTTGCAAATTTTTTTGCATTTGGTCCGCGTGCGCTGGAGGAGAGAAAATGCTGTAAATTTTTTCTATGCGTGTCGGCGGATCGAGGCCTGTGAGCAATCTACGAGCATCTAGTTGACAGTTGAGACGTGGTGGGCACAGTGTCAGGCACAGGAAACGAGCGTGGAGCTCAAAATCATCAGATCCAGGTTTTTCTTGCCTACACATATGACTTTTGAAATGTGCATAGAACTAGCTGTGGGCGTCGGATTGGGGTGATGTAAAGTGCTAGACTGTGTTTCCTCATGCCTGCAAGAATGCCTAGAGTGTCTGTTCTGGCCATTACAGCATGTACTTCAAGTTATGAATGCGTTGCTCTAATTGGTGTTTTTTCTAGCCCTCTCTGTGAAATAAGCTGTAGGTATCAGATTGAGGGCCCGAAAGATGCTAGATTGTATTTCCTAGTGCCTACAAGAATGCCAGGAGTGTTGGTTTAGGGTTTTACGGCCCACACGTCGAGTTATGAATGTGGCTGTGGCGCCCACTTTTTGTGTCGTTTTTTGCCCTAATTTGTGAACTGATCATTAGGGTTTAGGGTTGAGGTGCTATAAGAAGTTATGCTATGCTTCTTAATGCCTAAAAGATTGCCAGTAGTGTCGGTTTTCACCCTTACAGCACGTATCTCAAGTTCTGAACGTTATGCTCATTTTTCCATGTCGTTTTTTGCCGTAATTTGGGAAATGGCATGTATTTACATGTGGGCAGAGGTTGACCTTGTATAGGGGGATGTGGCTACGTCCCACGGTTCAGGTGTCCGCAGACGGAGATGCTACCATTGAGGTTTGCTATTCACAGGGTCACTCACCAGAGTCAAGGCCCATTTATTGTGATTGACCAGACCAGATGGGTGGGGGGTGGGCATAGCAGCTTGCAATGCCATTCCAGATGCTGAGGTAGAGAGGCTGTGATAGACATAGGGCCATGATGGGTCATCCACCGAGCCACTTGGACCAGCACAAAGTTTTTTTGGGCAGGCAGCAAGAGAGGTCTCGCAGAGCCAGGTTGCAGGGGGACTATCTTTTTCGTGTTGCTGCACGTACTGCTCAAATTCAGAATCCCGATTGGATAATCTTATTTTCTACAGTGGGGCACTATAGAAACTTGTTTTAGATTGTTAGGAGAGCACTACATGCTACTTTTGTACCGTTGTTTGTTGTTTTCTTTCCTGGGTTATAATTTCATGCTAATGGTGTCAGTCCAAGGGCTGAATCCCCTATAGTTGCTGAAACTTGTTTACTACCATAAAGCTTATGCAACATCTGAGCGCGAAATATTTTTTATCTCATTTCTACAAGTAATAAAACCATATCAGTAAGTAATCAATGTCGGAAGTCGAGGCACTGAGATATCATCATCAACAAGAACTGGAGTATCAACAACAGGAGCATTGGGACCATCAATAGCAGGTACATCATCATCGGGAGAAGTAGCAATAGAACTAGGATGTACATCAACAACAAGAAGATAAGCAATCGGAATGTCAATATCAACAATAGGAAGATCAGCAACGGGTACATCAACAACAAGAATATCAATATTAACAAAATGAGGATTGTGTACAAGAGCGTGAAGAGTGCAAGCTTGTTCCTGTAATAAAGGTGCATGTGCAAAACATTGAAAGACTTCCAAGTAGCTTCATCAATAGGTCGACCATTCCCTTGGACAAGGAATTGGACTATTCGACGATGACCCTGGAGAACGAATCGAACTTGCAATATAGCAGCAGACAAAAAGGAAACAACTCAGGGTGTGAAGGAAAAGAGGGATCATAAGGTTCTCCAAGGAAAAGAGAAGAGTGAAGTAGACTGGCATGATAGATATCACAAGCACAAGCAGTGTTAGGCAACAACTATAACTGATTCGTGATAGGATTAAGCTTTTCCAAAATCTGAGGACCATAGTAATGTGCATAGTATCTTTATGCTTTCCAGGATGAGTTTACTGTAGTTACTTTTGAGGCTCTCCATTCTTGGGCTTTCTGGATACCTTGGCGAGTTCCCCACATGCTCTTGGATACTGTTTCACATTTTTGGGCATTGCAGCTACCTTGGGACGTTGTACCGGTGTCTGTTCCGCTTGTTGTTGGTTCCTTGGTATTCCTGGTGTACTCATGCTTTCCTTGCGGTTCCTTGGCATTCATGGTTGCTACATATCACTTGGCCTTCCTTGATTTTGCCCTGGTGCTGTGTGTGGTATTATTGGGCCATTCAACTGGCTTTCGATATCTCCGTTGGTCGGGTCCAGCATAGTGCCATGTCTCCCTGGCATGCTTGGGCTATTAGAGTACCTTGAGAGAGTTCCTTTTCTCTCTTGGATTTCTTTTTGCCTGTACATCAGTTTATAGTAATTGTTCTCCGCTTTCATAGATATCTTGGAGATACATTTATTTGCACTTACATTTTCTGCCATGGAGGGCCATATGTTACAGTACCTGTATTATGCTTAGTGGATTTTTTGTGTGTGTTGAGTGGTGCTGTAAGTTTCATTGGATGAAGATATTAAAATAACATCTTCAATGTAAGGGATACCTTACTTGGTCTACTACCGGTAATTAGCATGCTATGTAATCGATGTCTATATGAAGACCAAAGTGTTACACCTTGGATCATTTTGATGTTATTATTTGTCTACATTTTAATTTTGGCAATAGATAAAGTTTTTGTCTATGTCTGGTTGCCAAAATCATTTTAGCACTTCTTTCCATGCTATCAAATGTAGACATTAACTTCAAAATGATATTTAATGTAAGGACTTTCATGTAAGTAGTTGGCTAACTCATCCACTGGGTGTGTAAGTAATTGAAGGACTGTATTACTTATTATAGTCAAAGTATCCGGATGGTGGACAAACCAACCCAACCAAACCTAGATCGAACGGATCTAAGCCCCCAAGCTATAAATCAATCTCAAAGAGGAGTGAGGCATCACACCAGCAGCATACGACTACTAGTCTCACGAACAAGGATGCACTAGTGAGAGCCCAATAGGTATACTTATGTCCTCCAAGGCTCATGCACCACTAGTAGTGCACTGTGATACCTCACTGGACACCTCTGCAGCCTATCTGGGCCACATCATCCAGTTCCTCAATGACTCACTGATAAACCCATACAAATCCACCATCATGAGTTTAGGCCTACAACCATTAATTATGACCTTGTACATGTGAGGGCCCCAATTTCCTTATAGTCATAACTAACTTACGGGTTGTTGGTCTGTAGACACGCTACCTGAGACCAGTCGTGGGCATGACATTCTTCCCCCCTTATTTAAGTTCTGTCCTCGGAACTTAAAAGTAGGGAAGTTCCTCCTTAAGCTCCCTTCCTATTCCCAGGAATGATCATCGTCTGTACGTCCCTTCCATCGAACTAGATGCTCGGTAACTATACGATTCCTTAATCGTTTAGTTCTTGTATCCAAGATCTTTTCGGGTTCAAGTCGAGACACACCCGATGATTTATCCAACAGGTCCAATTGATCTCCAGATCCAAAATGCTCTCCTTCATGTGGACTCTTCTTGAGTCGGCTTACGTGAAATATTGGATGCAGTTGTGATCCTTCCGGGAGTTCTAATTGGTAAGCTAAGGATCCGATCTTTTTCAAGATCTAATACGGTCCTCTGTTTTTAGGGGACAGTTTGTAATGCTTGCCGGTACGCATTACACTAAAATCCTTCGGGATTCTTAAATACACCCAAACCCCCATTTGAAAGTCTCGAGGCGATCATTTCAGATTAGCATGATGCCGGTGCCTATCCTGGGTACACTAGACATTCTCACGTCACGTCATCTAGTTCCTCAATGACTCATTGATAGACCCAACAAATCCACCATCATGAGTTTAGGCCTACAACCATTAATTATGACCTTGTACACATAAGGGCCCCAATTCCCTTATAGTCATAACTAACTTACGGGTTGTTGGTCTATTGATCCCTAGCGTGGACACACTACCTGAGACCAGTCGTGGGCATGACAGGTGAGGTTCATCAACTCATGGTAGTATGGTGCAACTGGTAGGCAACTTTGTGTGTCTTGCTTTTTTTCTTGTTTTTGGTTTTCTGTGATCTCTTCTTGCTAGTTCTGTTGTAGGATTGCAGGAACTATAGCAAGATGATTCTTTTTCTCTCCTTGCCAAAATTTCTTGCATAAGGATGTAGGAAGATGAAGATTTGATGGATATAGTTCTCTAAATTGTGGAGTGTAGTATCTGACCATGGCCTTTTGCTTCATATTTCTCTCTTCTCCTATATTTTGGTATAATCTCTAGGTCCTCTACATTAAGATAAAAGGGAGTCGGGGAGAGGACATCTTTGCTTCATGTGCATGGTGCTATGAACTGCTATAAATAGGCCTCTGTTAAGTCCAAAACAACCAACCACTCGCTCAAAGAATGCCATCATTGCAACAGTTAGTTTCGGCCAATGTTTCATGGATTGTCGATTTGAGGACCATCAAATCGCAATCTTGATTTGACCAATTTGAATCAGATTTTGGTTCGAATTGGATTGATGGAAAAACTCAAACTTTTGGAAGTATTGCCTGTTTTTTTTTTTTTTTGCTTTATTGTGTAGAGAACATCGAGAGGGAGTTTGAGAGGAGAGAAGGGGAATTGAGAGAAGAGGAGAGCAGGGTGAGGAGAAGGTGAGAGAGGAGTGCTAACGAGAGAGAAAGGGGGGGGTGGGACAGGTATGTATAGGAATTGAGAGGTATATCTAGTATGCTTTATGGACATTGGAGAGGTATGGCAAGGAATTTGGATTTTTATCTAATGTTATTTATGAATATTGGAGAGGTATGTTTCAGAATTAGGATGATGGGCCTTAGAAGTTAGAGCTTGCTAATAATTACAACTTACTAGTGAGTACTACCGTCTAAGTTAGAAGAATAATTCCCAGTTCTTGATTGTCAAGCTTGGTTCTTGATTTTTGAATTTCATAGGCTCCACGAGATACGAGATAGATGGTAATGGTTCATCACCTATTATGTCACAAACTTGTCTCTCCAAGCTCGTGAAACTAAGATGGCCGATGTGTAGAATGAACCTCCCAACCATGGGCACCCACTCTATGAGTCTTGCTACTTATTCCTATCACCTGGCACATGGCATCCAACCGTGGGTGATAGTCCACTTGGCTGGCATTCATGCTACCTGTGATAGAGTTAAGCCAGGCTTGGGTCCTAGGTAGACCAACAATAAAACCCATAGAAAGGCTTTCCCACCTTCCTGTAGGTATTTCAAGGAGATGTTGCAAGCCCATAGGACTTACTCTCTCGGCCTTATTCACATGACAAGCTGGGCAACGCTGGGACGTACTCTCTTACGTCCCGCTAAAGTCGTGGCCAGAGATAATGCCTTCTTACAAGCTCACTGGTCTTATCAATATCAACGTGCTCCTGCGCAGGGACTATCATGGCATTCATGAGTATCTTACAACAAAGATCCTTCATGTTTGGCACGAATACCTTTTCATTTCTCAAAAACATACCTTCATTCATGGTGTATGTTAGATATGTACTGGTGTGTGCCTCTATGAAAGCGACATGCGAAGAT
This sequence comes from Diphasiastrum complanatum, assembly GCA_029204225.1. NCBI lineage: Eukaryota > Viridiplantae > Streptophyta > Lycopodiopsida > Lycopodiales > Lycopodiaceae > Diphasiastrum > Diphasiastrum complanatum. The sequence goes on from CM055101.1 coordinate 36,450,490, forward strand.
GACTCTTTCATTTGGTCGACTCTCTTGCGTGCATCAGGCCACACACATTGACAATGTGGTTCCTTTTGTTGGGCCCTCTTGATCTCCTCCATGAGATCACTGTCAGCTACAGTAAAGCTCATTCAATGCAGTATTCGTGATTATGTGTGCATAAGCTCTTTGGTTTTTCTATGTTAGTGCTTGAGTTGATTTCTTCTGTGCAAATCTGTGATCCTGTTTGCTAGAATGTTAACTCCCTCCCATTTTCACCTTACATTAAAAAATAAGTATTATGATGGGAGGGGGAAGGTGTAAACCCTCCCCTGCCGCCTCTTCACAAGCAAGAGTGTAATGGCCCCCCTTTGCACCTGCCTATGCAGGTAGGCAAGGTGCTATAAGGTCGCCACACGGGCCCGTACACTCTCGTAAAGGGGCTGGGGGCTTGGGAATGGTCATATGGTTTGGAGGTGACCTTGAATTTGGGGGATAAGCTTGACCCAAGGTCACTAGGGTGAGGTGGCTTATGGATGGTGGTGACCAAGTGACCTAGGGGTGAGGTGGAGCCCACAAGGGCTGCCACATATAATTGTGGCCATGCACATGCTAGGTGGCGCCCTTTGGCCCACCATCTAGAAGGGCTTAAGGAGGTGGAAAAATAGGTGACTAAAGGGGGTATAGGTGCCACTACCACCATTCACTTGCTTCACTTTTCCAATTTGGCTTAGCTTTGTTGACTAGCTCTCGGGTTTCCTAAGCCTTTTCTTCTACTGAATTCTTGTCAAATTGTTTAGTGAGCCTCCACCTTAGTGCAAAATGGACCCCGTGGTATCCTTTGGTGAAGGAACTTCCTCATCGTGTTATATCTGTCACTTCGGGATCTTTGTTGGACTGATGGGTATTTTGGTCCCATCTGGTCTCACAAAGCTATCTGAATCAATGATGAGGAATGCCTCTCTCTAGGCTCACTTATAAATAATCCTCAAGCAACCACTTAACCTCGATCCTTTCCTAACGTCGACAGATGGTGAGCCCCATGCACAATCGACACTTGCCACTTGGCAGTAGGCAAGCAAGTAGGAGGACCGTCCGACCCATGTCACTCATGCACTGGACCAAGTGTCCCAATGAGCATATGACACATGTCTGGTTGACTGGGTCACTCATACTTTTTAGGAGGTCAGTCCAGCAACCTCTAAATTAAGACCCAGTACCCTATACCAAATACAAAACACATCAACAAGTTACCAAAAACATACTATTTACATTTTCTTACAAAACATCACAAGCCGGTGTGAGCCAGTAGTAATTGATTGCCAAATTTCAAATCTAGGATTGGCTGAAAGTAGACAAAGTAGAGACACACTAACTTCTTCAACTTTTGGTTTTGTTATGAATATGCAGGCAAGGAATAGGCTGGCAACTACTGAGGGCAGCAGAGGAATTGGCTACAATAAAAGGTTATAAACAAATGCATCTACATTGTCGAGTGATTGACTCTGTACCTCTGCGTATGTATAAGAAAGCTGGGTATAAAATCATAGCAACTGACAGTATCTGGATTCTTCTATCCTTTCAACGTCGTCGTCATCTTATGGTGAAGAGTCTGGAAACCTTACAATTAGCAGGTGTGGATTTAAATCGGTTATAGGTGAAAAGCTTTGAGTCCAAGAAATGAATGCCTCCTGCATAAAACTATATGACCTCAGACATATCACATGCATAAAACAGTAGACACTGCCAATCCGAAGTTTCTGCTTCTCAATGAAATTTGACTGGGAACCTTTTGAATATAGCAAGTGTAAATTTGAGGTTCAGGGATTGTGACCAGATTCAGGGCCAAATGTAATCTTTTAAGAGCCATAGTTATATATATAACTATGCTTTCAAGAAGGTTAACTTTAAGAAGTTTAATTTATTGGTGATTTCAACCCTCTGTTAGAAGATGGCTGCTGTAGGTAACAGAGTACTTGGATGGGCCTGCTTCATAGACTGAAAAGTTCTTGATCTGGAGATTGATGGCAATTGAGCTTGCAGATATGAAGTGAGAATTCTTATGCATGTTCTTGTCCCTCGAACAAAATCAGGCTCTGTGATATTTGGCCACACCAACTTTGGTTATCTTTGATGCTTGAGCTTTTGATGTGCTTTGTTGAAGATGCTTATTTTGAGATCATCTACAAGCAGAGAAGTGCAGGAACATAGTTAATGGGCTTTGAAGTCGCATTTGGACTTTTGGCCACTTATATGGCCTGATCTAAGTTCAGGGCCACAATAGTGTGCAATTTAGAGGCATTTGTGGAATCTGGATGGTGGCACTTCCATTTGGAAGCATTCTGAGAGAGAGAGAGAGAGAGAGAGAGAGAGAGAGACAGAGAGAGAGAGAGAGAGAGTCTTGATCTGTCTTTGGTATGAGGAACAATACATACAAGATATACACAACTAATAAGAGCTACTGGGAGCTGAAATTCATATCCTGAGAAAAAGTTATAGAAATCCTAAGACAGCCTGTGTTTAATGTCTTCTCAATTATAGACAAACTATTTGACAATAAAAACCATAGGTGATCATATTCACATTGGCTAAAAATGTATACAAAATGAATATCAATGTGCTGAAAATCCTGCTGAATGGTCAATCTTGGCCTTACGGTTGCCTGTTAGTGTGCCATGTACATGAAAATGCATGACAATATTGCAAATGTGGCCATTATGATCTCTGGAAGACATCTGGGTCTTCAACGAGGTGAGTGGGTATCTCTGATGTGTGCCTGAATCATCATCATAGTCATCTGAAATGTAGTGCATTTCACTCTCTACCAGTAGTTGTCCATCCAAATCCAATATAGCCAATTTTTCTAAGCATCTCTTACAACTTGGCTATCACAATCTCAAGCTAACAAAGACCCATAAAGAATTGTAGGCATGTGCCATTTGTGGATAGATTCTTGGTGGGCTTTGCTGTGCATCACAAATCGATGCTCTCTGTAAAAGATAGCGTTGATGTCTGTATAAGTCGACCTAATCTTGGTAGGAGTACGAAGCTCTGTTGTAAGTTGATTGAGTTGAAGAATGACTCAGTTCTGAGGTCAACATTGTTGTAAGTTGATTGAGTTGAAGAATGACTCAGTTCTGAGTTCATGTTGACCTGAGGAATGTGGGTATCATTTGCAAATGAGTAGTACGGAAAGAATTGAACTTTTAATTGATCGTGGCATCCCATGGATGAAGACATGATTGCTCGAGATGTTCTCAAATCTAGAGCTTTCTGGAATGCTCATTCCAAAATGAGAGCATTATGTTGCATGTTGTGATCTAGAGAAGACTGTCTTTTTGTTTTTGATAAAAAGGGGTTCGAGTTTTTTTTTTTTAAATGGTTTCCTAACTACATCCCAAACAAAAACATAGTAAATTTACCCTATGCACTTTGAAACACTGCACACCTATGATTTGTACATATTGGAATTATATCTGGTCAATAGTCAAGTTTATTATTGGTCTAACATACAAACGATTTTGACGTTGGTTATGTTCCCACCATTAAAGATGGCCACTTTTTACTCATTGTGAACCCTTTTTCCTTTAAAAGTTCCAATTTAACTGTGTTATTTTTATTTTTGGCATTTCACCAATTCATGTAATTTGTTATACCATTTTGGTGTCTATAATCCTAGATAGCAAATCAATGATACATTGAGAATTTTCAACATGCAAGAGCACTTTTTGAGATTGTGATCAAAATCTCAGACTTATTGGCAACATGTAGAATATAAAAATCTATTTAGTAGAGATTTACATTTTCAAAAGGATATTTTGAAAATATGTGATCTTTTTTAGCTTTGGTGCAATAGTGGTAAGCTATCGTGACTGTTTGCTAAAAGTTGACGTGTCATTCCTAGTGAGTTTTTGCATTAAAATAAGTCTTTATTATGTTTTTTAATTCTAATAAAAACACTCTATATCCGACGACACACACACACGTCCAACTACTTCACTCTATATCTGACGACACACACGTCGACGCCGGTCCCTCACTTCCATTTCCCTCCCACATCCGACATTCTCCCTCCCTGCCTACAGCGCAGACCACCCCCCCCCCCCCCCCCCCCCCCCCTCTCTCTCTCTCTCTCTCTCTCTCTCTCTCTCTCTCTCTCTCTCCCCAGCGCCCGCAACCTCCTAGAGAATATTCTTCCTCCTTGAAAAATCTTTCGCAGAATATTCTCTGTGAGTATTCTTCAAATGTTTCCAGTATATTTCCTTTCCTCTCTTCACCTCTGTGCCCAAAATTTTTTTTGTTGTAAATTTCTAATTTTTTTGGGAAAAAGTCATGGCAAAGGAGGTGGAGCTTCAACATGTGTCCTCAAGGGAATGTGTAGTTGATATCTTCACCAAAGCATTGGGAAAGGACTTGTTCATGAAGCATAGGACTTCACTTGGAGTGTTTTCAAAGTTTATGCTTAAACTAGTTGAAGGGGGAGTGTGAGAAATTTCAACTAGTTTTGCTATTTTGGTCATATTTGTATATTTGGCAATTGAGGCCGATTTTCATATTAGATTTAGAGTTTGATTTTTCAAAGTTATATTAGTCTAAAAGCATTTGAATAAACACTTTTGGAAAGTGTGAGAAACTATAGAACACGAGTTTTGGTGAGATTCAATTTGAGTAGTAGAGGCATTGAATCTAGTCACAAAAATAGTAAGGTTTATATTATGGAGGGAAACCAAAGTTTAAAGTTAGGTTTGGACCTGTTTTAAAAGGATGTAACTCATGGGACGAGTAGACATTCTCTCTCTCTTATCTCATTTCATACTTATACATGGTTCTCTTGGGTTCATCTATCCATTGGTGCACTATAATGGTGATATCTTACAATCTTGTGTGTAGAATGTTTATTTTATGCTATTTTTAGATTCACACGTGTGAAATACAGTACCTTACTATTTTTGTATGGACATCAACTTCATCATATCTTATGTTTGATGTTTGATTAGGTTCTTAGTGAGTTTGCATTTCTTTCTTTAAGTAGATGTTGATTTTTTCACATTGGCAAGATTGGTAGAGTCGATCTATTTCTAACCAAAGATTAGGTTATGGAAATGGATCTTAAATGATCTGAAATTCTTCACAGTTTCCTCCTTGGTGAAACAATCTATTCAAGACTCTTCATGTATATTTTTTCTATCATTGATCTAGGATCAGATACAACCTATTTTGGTTTTATGTTTGCTCATCTGATACTTGCAAGAATTATAAATTTTTGTTTTGCTACCTACATATTTAGTCGTGTTTCTTAACACAGACTGCAGACCTACAAAACCACTCATTCTGCGCAATAGTTCAAAATCGGATCAAAGGGTAACCAATCCTGATATCTATTCTACATTCGAATGTCAAGTATTTGAAGAACATTGGAGACCTGGCCATCTTCAACGACTTCAACAAATCAGAAAGCAATCTGCAGAGATGAATTTTTTCTCCACTGTCTGCAGTAACATCGGACGCAAACTTGTTGGATGCAAACTCGTCGTTAGACACAACATCGTCGGATACAAAATCATTGGACACAAACTCAAACCTGTTGGATCTGACTGTCGGATGTAAACTTATAAAGTACCATCGACACTTTCCCAAGGCACCACAAAGTCAACCCTACGGTCACAAACGAAGACCAAGGGAAACCGCAATGTACCACCCAAGCACCCTCTTAGGGACTGTTAGGAATCGTCAAGCACTGCAAAGTCAAACCTTGTGGTTATATACGAAGATCAAGACACCTCCCAAGGCATCGTCAAGAACTGTCTTAGGGACCGAAAGGAACCGCAGAGGCAAAGCTACGGTTATATGCAAAGATCGAGGCACCAGAGGAAATCACAAGATCACGATTGTAGTATGATTGCGATAAGCGTCATTTTCTCATGCCCTTGAAGCAAAGTCAAATCCAAGTGATGTACACTTGTATAGATGTCGTTGTGCACTACTTTACAACCAAGTACACACTTAGAACTAAACTAATCTTGTAAATATGGATTAGTTAAATGTGATTCTTGTAACAAATGAGAACGTCATGTATAAATACATCTCCAGCTCTCATTAGCGAGGGTGCACAAGGGCGGAAGATTTAGCATTTCTATTACATCTCAATTTTAGGTTGTAACATACAATTGTTGCTCTTGCTCCATTGTTAATGTAATATACAAGCAACACTTCTCCATCTGTGTCTTACGTAGATGTTTACTAGGTGTTAAGATCTGATTGCATTACTCTATCTTGCTTGACGCGCTCGTTCACTCACTCTGACAGATCATGTGTTAGAATTATTGGAAAAATCTATCTAATGTTGTGAGTAGGGGTCCTAAAAATGCCAAAGATGAATTAAGCTCTTTTGGCTTAGTAAAGACCCATCTTAGAATAAAATATTTAAGGTAGGAGAAGTAGAAACTCGAGCTACCATAGGAATTGCCATTTGTACTTTACATGCCACATTTAATGCATGAAAAGACTAGGTGGCACAATTAGACATCGTGAGGGCTTGAATAAGTCTAGATAGCTTGAGAGGTAGATTCACAACTCCAATTCAACTCAAAGAAAAAAAGGAGTTCACGGATCTATATATATGTGATGTACTCTCATTGAGAAGATGATGAAATTTGTGTGTAATGCAAATTTGGAGACAAGCTCTTTGTGCCCTCTCTCTCTACATGAGTTTTGTACTTTCTATTTTTTCTCTCTAGTCGAGTTGAGGCATTTATTATGCTTAGTTTCATGTTTTGTTGACAGATCTTGCTTGTAACACAATAATATTTCTTGTATGATTAGCTTTCCTATTGACAAACAATGCTAGTATGATCTTTATGGTATTATTGGGCTTAGGAGATAAAAAATACATGTGCAGGACGTCCCACACGTGTGAATTCATCATGGTATCAGAGCCTACCTAAGATTTACAAGCCAATCTAATCAAAAAGTTTTCAAATCTGATCAGATTTCAAGCTAGAAATTGTCTAGATTCTACTTTCTAGCTAGTTTGCAGTTTTCTGGTGATTTAGAGCTTCAAACCACTTTGAATGGTCCAGATCAGGTACTGTACGGAATTTCAGGTGTTGGCCCGTATGAAATCTGCCCATTTTCAGTTTGGTGGTTCTCTCTCACCTTAGATCCAAATTTCATGCAAATTAGCCCACTAGAAAGCTAGAAATGTGTAGAATTCGATGCAATTTAAATCATGACAGTCCAGAAGTTGCACAATCTCATCTATATGTGATTTAGACAAAATTTATAGGTTCTAGGCAAATTTTTACATACAAATAGATTGTATTTGAGTCAATTTGACATTTTTGGAGTATTTCACATGTGTGAAATTCAGAGAACCATAACTTTTGTCATACTTCATCTTTTTTGATGATTCAAATCTTGTTTTAGAGAGATTGTCAAGCTAGTGAGATCTATCTCACAATTTTTTGCTTTGTCTTACATAGGATTTGGTTTTTTGCCCTTGATTGATTCCTATAGTGAGAAGATAAGCGATTTTTTTTCATCCATATTTTTTGATTTCTATCATTTTTTATGACTTACAATGGGTGTCTTTCTATTAGAAGCAAGTGAAAGATTGTCAACTTCCAATTACTCAATTTGGAAGGTTAGAATGGAATCTGTCTTAATACTACAAGATGTGATGGATATTGTACTTGGCATTGAAGAAGAACCACAAATTCCTCAAGAAATTCCAAAGTACAAAAAGAGAGCTAGGATGGCTCTGCATTATATTAAGATGAATGTCTCAAATGACATCTTAAGAGAAATTGGTGCTTGTACTAATGCCAAAGATGCTTGGGATACTCTCAAGTCCATCTATGAGACAAAGAATACTTCTAGACTTCTAACACTAAGAAACCAAATTTTTCAAAGTGTATAGAGAAGTGATGAATGTGCTTCAGCTTATGTGATGAGAGTTAAAGACCTCCATAGAGAATTGTCATGCATAGGAGACTCCGTCAACCAAAATGAACTTGTTCAAGTCATACTTAATGGGTTATAGGAGGAATATGACAATCTTGGTCAGAGTTATGCCATTAAGGAGGAGCTACCAAGTTTGGAAGCACTCCAAAGTGTGCTCATTTCTGAAGAATCAAGACAAGAGTATAAACTCTTGAAAATGGAGAGACTGTCTCTCAACATTGATGGTAAAGCTCTCTTTACCAAAGACAAGCACAAGACAAGAAGTAAGAATCAACACCAATCCTCTTCAAGCAAGAACAATCTTATTTCCAAGGAGAAAGGAGAAGAGGATGAGTCCTCTCAAGCTTCCACATCCAAGAAGAAGAAGAAAAACATCAAGTGTTTCTTTTGTGGCAAGAAGGGGATTATTTTTGCTTAGAAACAGGGCTCTGTCTCTGTGTCTGTACTGCTTACCAGAAGGCTCTGGTATGGCCCAAAACGCGGCAAAAGGTCTCGAAACGCCAGTCTAGCACCCGAAATGCCTATACACAAGCCCGAAACGCCAGGGCAGTGCCCCGAAACGCCATATTTGCGTCCAAGTCTACGCGCCGAATGCCTTTAAAACTTAGTGTATTGAAGACTCTTCAAGCAGCTAAAGACTGAATGCTCGCCAGTAGCTGTTTGCCACGTGTTAATGAGAAAAAGTCAGATCAATCTGGACCGTCCATGAGTCCCAGATCAACGGCTCAGATCAATTGAAAAATATCCTTATGCCACCAATTGCTTCAAGAAGAAGATCCAATTGAAGCAAGCCAACATTTCTAATGAAGAGAAGGAAGATGCTCATGCAAGTGATGGAGAGAGATCTCTTATGGTCTCGAGTTTTTCTTCATCACCTTTCAAGAAGGATGGTTCGTGGTATATTGACAGTGGAGCTTCCTCACATATGTGTAGCTTCGAGCATTCTTTTTCATCCATGTCACCTTATGAAGGAGCCAAGAAGTCCATTTACACAGGAAATGATCATGAGTGTGCTATTGAAGGCATAGGGACCATTCCCTTAAAGCTTTCTTCATCAAAAGTTCTTTCTCTGTCTAAAGTACTTTTTGTTCCTAAGTTAACAAAAAATCTTATTACTGTTGGGCAATTGTTTGATAGTGGACTAGATGTGAATTTCAATGTTGATACATGTACAATCAAGAAGCATGATGAGATTCTTGCATTTGGGTCTAGATATGGTGGAATCTACAAGCTTGAACCCAATGATCCCTTGCATGCACTTCAAAAAGAAAGGACATTCAACATATGAATGCAGATACAACCCAAAATGAAAGAACAAGGCTGAAAAGTCACAGGGATGGCTGTATAGTGGTTATGGCACGGACAGTGGATTTGGTTCTAGCCACAATGTTGTAGAGTCGTCAAAGGATGCAAACACGAGCAATGAAGCCTTCACAATATTCGATGAGGCTTTGACCAGCTACACACAACACGACTACGACATAGTCATCAACTCAGGAGCAACTTCACAAATCACCTACAACAAAAATGTCTTGATCAACTACAGAGAACTTGACAAATTAAGAGTAGTGATACTAGGCGACAGGAGCTGACATGATGTTGAAGGCATTGGATCCCAACAACTGCCTACACTGTCGAGACAAGCAGAGCTGCTAGGAGCACTCTATATACCCTCACTGAGAAGAGACCTGCTCTCAGTCTCGAAGATGGCAGATCTCGGAGTTCGAGTCCTAATTGATGGCGATGCATGCCAGATGATCGAGCAAAAATCAAACAAACTACTGATTGTCGGGCCCAGAGAAGGAAACCTGTACCAAAAAAGAATTATCAGCAGCTCTGATAGCATACTGAATGCATCAGAAAATGAAGATCAACTCTAGCACAGAAGAGTGTAACATCTGAACATGAGAAGTCACTACGACATGAGCAGAAAAGAGATTGTCACAAGTCTGAAGATATCTAGACCTGGCATCGACTTTTGCGAAGCTTGTTAGAAGGGCAAGCAACATTGAAGTTCATTTGTACATGAGGGAAAAAGAGCCAAAGAAGTCTTTGAGATCGTCCACTCAGATGTCTATGGATCGATGAAAGTCAAATCGCTCTTAGGATCGAGGTACTTCTTGACATTCATTGATGACTACAACCGGATGACAACAATCTATTATCTAAAGAAGAAATCCAAAGTTTTTGACTCTTTCAAGAAGTTCATGTCATTCACAAAGAGACACCTGCAAGAAAGTGTAGACCATCAAGTCTAATAATGGAGGTGAGTACAAGAGCAAAGAGTTCTCAAACTTTTGCCAAGAACAAGGAATAGAGCATCAGTTCACTCCTGCATATACACCAGAATACAATGGTGTTGCAGAAAGAAGAAACATGATGCTAGTCGAAGGAGCCACATGCATGATGGCACAAGCTCAGTTGCCAAGTCGATTTTGGGCTGAGGCAGTTGCTGCAACTGTATACCTGCAGAATAGATCAACAATGATAGCCCTAGAAAACAAGACACCATATGAGATGTGGACAGGAAAAAGCTTGATCTGTCATACGCACGTGTGTTCGGATGTACAACATACAAGTACATACCAAAATAAAAAAGAAGAAAGCTCAACAAAAAGTTGGAGCAAACAATCATGGTCAGATGCTCAAATGGATCACAAGTGTACAGACTCTACAATCCAACCTCAAAGAAAATTGTGTTGAGTAGAGATGTCAAATTCGAAAGATGGCCATTTATGAGAATAATACATGGAAAGATGTTTCTCACTCAAGGTGGCCCAAATATTTCTCAACTCCTGCCAAAGGATTCACGAAACATGGCACTCAACAAAGGACTACATGACCTTTGAGGGCAAAAATGCTTAAAGTAAATTTGGAGGCTATTGTTCATTTTTATAATTTTGAGTTTTAAGAGATCTTGGGGCTTCTCTTGTGAGAGCTTTCTTGATGGAGAGAGTGGTTCATGTGTCTAAAATCACATGAGAGCTATCAGGCCCCTATCCTTTGAATGATCTCTAGTCATTAATAATGGAACTTTACTTTGGCTAATTTGGTGAAGTTTTGCTATATTTGTCTAGTTTCTTGATTTCTTGAGTATTTTCTTGGTTTCTTGCATTTCCATTATAATTTGATAGTCTTTCTTCTTGGTGTATAGGGCCACAGACTTGTCTTTGATGGACAGGCCACTGGTCTTTCTTCTCATTTCTTCTTGAAGAAGATGACTGATTACCTTTTGAAGAGTGAGGTCATGTTGTGTGGAGATCATCACCACAAGGTATTCATACAACTTTGGAAGAGAAATAAGCAAGGTCATAACATCATCATCATCATCCTGAATAGCACATCCTACAATAACTGATTCATTAAACTTAAGACTTAAAGCTGTTGATGTGAGAAGTGATGGCAGTAGAATCGGTCATACTAAGTGTGAAGAACTTCCTTCTAAGATGTAATCTAGTGGTTACATCTTGAGTCTCGTATAGACTTGATAACAAATCCAGTGCTTCCTTAGAGGTTTTGCACGTGGTAACATGGGATATTTGGGAGTCGGCCAAATTGAGTGTGATACATGCTAAGGCCTTCTGATCTTTGATCTTCCATGCCTTTGCTTGATCACCATCTTTTGGTTTCATGTCAGAACCTTCTACTACATCCCAATGATCTCTATCTATCAACATCATCCGGAGTTTAAACTTCCAGATGTAGAAGTTAGAACCATTGAGCTTGTCAATGATTCTAGCCTCGTTGGATGAGGACGACGAAGAGTTCAAATATGAGACATTTTAGCAGTGATATAAACAGAGTAATCTCTTGGTTTATTGAGCTATGGCTCTTATACCAGTCTGATAGGGCGGTAGAACGCGAATGGAGAAGAGAGAAGAAAATAGCTGCGGAATGACTCTCCCGTTATTATGGGCTGCTACATGCAAGAACAATATGAAAGAACGTAAATGCTAAATTATATTCACAGCAAAAGTGCTCTCCCCAACAGAATATTAAGAAAACAATTCATACTAAAAAACAAATGGATGAGTACAGTCTACCGAAGAGATTAGAAATTGTGTGAGGTGTTACTTTTGTAGCATAGCAAAATAGGAAACTTTATGATTCTTGCAAAAAGAATCTTGAAAATAGAAATTGTATTCACCAAGGAGACAACTGTGGACTTAATTTCCAACAAAATTGTGACATGATAAATACTCAAATATAAAAATAATAATAATTGTAAAAATCGAGGCTATAGTTGTTGAAAATCCTAAACCATTAATATTAAATAGTTAATAAGAAAAATTATAGCTGTTGTTTTTATGTCACGAGTGGCATCATTTAGATCACAAAATAGTCAATGTTGAAGTCAAAAATCATGAGAAATTAATATTCAAAGTGAGAAAAAACATTTCGACTACTACACAACATTATAAAGTTAGGATATGACTAAATGTTTTTCATCCATTCTCACTAAATGGTGGTTTCTCATGTAAAACATTTACAAATCTCCAAACACCACAAAAATGGCATAGCCTTTGTAGTATGCCAAAATGTTTATTTATTTATTTATTTTAAATGATGCAAGGATTCTAAGAGAGGCATCTTCATTTCTAATACTAGTTGGTTAGTTTGGCATCCAAAGTTTCTTTGGTCCCAAGTTTGAGCCTCCCTTGGAAACCAAGAAGCATTTCTAATACTAGATGGCCAACTCATGAATAAGCATGATGCATAAAGTGAATGATCTAATATGCAAAAGCTAATTCTTGACACTTATAGTTACAACTTATTCAAATAAATAGCCATAATACTTAAACAAGATGGGAAACTATCAAGTGGAAAGGTTTACTCTTCTAGTCTTGAAGTTTTGGGTCTCCCATAGCAGATTCATTCTTCTTTTTCTTCTTCCAAGGCAATGATGGCATTGGTCTTCTCAAGGAGCCAAAATTGTTCGAGGTGGCTTTTTCCTAGATTGACATTTGAGGAATAGAAATATTTTAAATACTCACCAAATGTGCTCTCTCTATACATGCAACCACCTTTGATCAAGTTAATTAGGGGAGCGATGCGAACGTCAAGTGATGGATTGTAAAATGAAGCAATGGATATGCGCCATGCATGAGAGCTTGCAACCACTCGATGCTCGACACTTTTGTATCTTCCATTGGTCAAAACCTGTGAATGATATGCATGTCATGGCCTAATTCGTTAGCATTTGTGTTTGGCATCAAAAGCAACAATAACACATAATGACATATTGACATTATAATGTCTTAACAATGACCTTATTGGACATACCTGCATTTGGTCACCTAGATTCACAACAAATGCACCTGGTAGAGGCTTCACGGACACCCAACAATCTTCATGAAGTACTTGCAACAATCCTGCTTCTGGTTTTGGGCTTTGTAGTAAAATTGTAATTCCGCCTGGATCCGAATGTGCGTGCAATCCCATTGCGAGCTCAGGATTGGGACATGGTGGGTAAAAATTGGTTCTCATCACTTGTAAATGATTACCAAATACCTTTTGCAAAAAGTCTTTATCCAACCCAAGACTATTAGAAATCAAAGAGAGGATCAACTTCGCTAACCTCCCCACCTCCTCGCTGAACTCTCGTGCTGTTTGGCTACATCACATGCTATGATCCATTGTCATATATTTGTATTATACCTTATTTTTAAGTTTTACATAAAAAAAGGTGGTCTCTATAAAATGTATTGTACTCACCAATATGATGGAGGATTGATTGGCCACTCCTTATATTCTGGATCAGGATGGCAGCGATATTGAAGGTAATCTATCCAATCCCAACTTTCATCTTTCGTGGGGTTGACACTAGTGCCATAGCGAATGTGTCTGGTAGTGTAATCCTCACTATAGTATCTCATCTTCTCCTCCATAGGCAAACAAAAAAAATGTTGAACACATTCCAACATATTCTCCAACAAGGTAGATGATATATTGCCACCTACTACCTGAAACATGAATGTGTAGTGTGTAACATTATGAGGCATCAACTTACATTCTTACATGTAGTCATGAGGTCACATGACACGAAAGTCATCAATTAAACATCTAATAATTTTGAGTGGCATATGTTATCATATTCTTAGTTCAACAAACACATACTGAAACTCATCTATGTTTGTTCTTCAAAAAATAACTATCTACATGTTTAAGTATCCTGATCTCCCTCTCACTATCACTTAGGATGTAGATTTTTTAGAGTATGCTTATAATTTTATATATATTCAAAACAACCATTCAATCATTTTCTCAAAAATGCATGTTTTGTGGAAGTCTGAAGTTCAGTGCAAGATAATCTACTCAAGTATCACTCAAGATAATCTACTCAACTATCACTCAGAAGTATCATATTTATGAAACCTGAAGAGATATATACTCAATTATAAATATGTGCCTGATTTGAATCATAAATTAATTGACTTGAGGTGTGATTAAAAACTTTCTAGCTACTAACCTGGAAGAATCCCCAATTTTCACAAGCATTACACACACTTGCTACTACATGTCTATGAGAATTCACAAGTCCATCCAAATCAATAAGGGGAACCCCCCCTTCAGCTAATTCACACACCCTTGTAGCACACAACCGTTGTTGCTTGGGTTTGATGTACATATCTGGAATTCGGGAAATGCCTTGATCAACGAGTGCCTTGACACCTACCATGGTGATTATATGGCAGTGTGAGTGCTTCAGTAGTCTACTTACTTTTATGTTGCCAATATGAAAGTTGAATATCAATATGCATATATAGTGCTTTTCGGTATTACCAATCAAAGAAATTTGATTCTCATCTATATATAGTGTTTCTTGGTATTATCAACTTGTGGGATCATATGTAACTGAATATAATTAGGCTAGCCCACCCCCAATACACCCACACTTTATGTGTGGAAATATTATCCGTATATGAGAATTGAACATCAATAAATGCATGTTGTGATTTGTGGCATTATCAACCAAACAAGGATTGATTGTCATCTATATATAATGCTTTTTGGTATTGTCAACTTGTGGGACCAAACATGATCAAATGTAACTAGGGTTGGCTACCCCTCACTCACCACATGTGGAAAGATTACGCATATTCAATGGAAAGCCCCTAGTTAAGCTCTCCTAGTGCTATAGGGGACCAGATCTTAAGTCCACCAATATCTCGAGGGCCTCTAAGCATTTACAAATGTCATGGTTTTACGTGGACAAGGAGGCCTCAACCTTGGCTTTTCTTGCAAGTGTCAGTTTTTTTTTAGTTGCTCTCATTTTGGGATTTTCTATAAAATTGAACAAACCAGTGAAAGCTTTGTGTGGATGGTCAATGCCTCACTACCACATGATAGATGTGGATATGCATTGAATGTTATTTGAAAATTATCATATAAGATTTAGAGGAAGATGCCAATCTCATTGACTTTCCACATGAAATGTTTAGTGGACTCAAAACTAACTATAAAGAACAAATGAGAACTCATCTTTACTAGAGACCTCTCTTTAGGGGTGTGTGTGTGTGCGATATGTTTTTGTTTTATGAGTTTGAGCACAAAAAATGTATTTTTAAATCATCTAAATTGCATCATCTTTTTTTCTCAAGATTTAAACAATTCTTTGAGCATACACATATAAGACAAAGCTACTATTTGAGATCAACTTGTTAAAGTCTTGACATCATGAAATCCAAAAATTCCATACTTGACATAATTGAATCTAACCAGGGTGGCCCACCTCCCATACACCCACCCTCCATGTGTGAAAAGATTATGCATATATGAAAATTGAACATCAATATGTATATATTGTGCTTCTTGGCATTATCAACCAAAGGGATCACAGACAAGAATTGGTTATCATCTATATATGAAGCTTCTTGGTATTGTCCATCTATGGGACCATAGATAATCAAATGTAACTAGGGTTGGCCAGCCCTCACTCACCATGTGTGGAAAGATTATGCATATTTACTAGAAAACCCCTACTTAAGCTCTCCTAGTGCCACGTAGGGTGAGGTTCTTGAATCCACCAATGTCTAGAGGCCTCTAGGGCCTTTGGACTTTAGGTCTCAGTCTCAAGCATAAAAACTCAGAAAGGCTCAAATTTTTTCAAGAAGCCAGCTTATATTTGCTCTCTCGGTACAATTTATATAGAAGCTAGTTGATTATAGATTCCGTAAAGCCCATGGGCTTTGCGGGCAGCATATCTAGGGCTAGTATTACTTGCTTAGTTGAAACATACAGAGGCGATTGTTAATAGCCGACAGATGACTCTACAGAGTAGAGTGCTTTGGGAATTTTTAGTCAGGTGGAGGGGCAAATCAGAAGAGGAGGATAACTGAGAAAAGGAGCTGATCTCCAAAAGAATTTTCCAACTTTTTTTCTACAAGGAAAATTCAAAATTTTGGGGGAAGGAATGTTACATACCTATGTAACTAGCAGTACTTCAGACCCCTATTAGTCCATTTAGTGTTGGGGGCTAATGGTGAGGTACCCTTAGGATTAAGGATATGTGCCTTTGGATAAGGGCAGGTAAGTGACTATATCTTGGTCGGAGGTAGGGAGTCACGTTACCTTTGGATAAGGGGTACCCTTAGGATTAATGGTAGGTGCCTTAGATTAAGGTACTAGTGTCCTTGGTTAAGGACAGGTAGGTATCTATGCCTTGGATGGAGGTATGGAACCTAGTGAGGTGTTAGAAAGTCATTGGATGACTATTTTTCTAAACCTTGGGCCTCAACCTTGAACCATATCACTTAATTGGTCTAGGACCAAAGTACACATGCACAACTTGGGCATTGGGACCTAGTGGGAGGGCGCACTTCAAATGGGTCCAATGAGTTCCCAACTCCCACAAGAAAGACATTCAAAGAGTCGTAGGTTATGAAAGGAGTATCTTGACCTTCCATAAGCCTATGGAGCTCTTGGAGATTCTTTAACTCCCCTAGGCTTCTCTCTCTCTCATTGGATGAGCATGGAACTCCATAATGCACTAGAGGGGTCCATGGGCCATCTATATGAGAGTAGTAGGGCGCCCATTGGGAGGGAGAGATCTCTCTTGTTTGCTTTGCTTATGCTCTAGTATTGCTACAAGTGTGTAAAGTGCTTTCTTGTGGTAGTATGCTTAGGGTCTGGATCTTGCTTATGTTATGGGACATAAGTAGGGTTTGGATCTTGAGTATGCTATGGAGTGTTGTGGTATGCTTGTGATTTGTTTATGGTTAGCAAGGGGGTGCTAGATATGTCTTGCTTGGAGCTTGGATCTAGCTATGGTTGGGTGGTGAATACTTGAGGCCAGCTTGTTATCTATCTTTGTGTTTAAAGAGTAGGGACACAGGTGGAGGAGAGATCCTTGGAGGCTTGCAGATCCTTACTTGCAGGTGGAGGCATCCTAGCTTGGAGTTGGAAAGCATCTTGAAACTTGCAAGTTGTTTGGAGGACATTTGGAGGCTCTACCTTGGATTTGGAGGACTTCCTCACCTACTTGTAAAAGAGAGTGAAGAGAAACGAAGCAGTTGCGAAGGCGAACCAACCGTGACTCTCTTGAGATTTGGATGGAGTTCGGATGCGATCGCTAGACATTGCCAGTTGAATCACTCCTACAATCCTCCAGAATGTAGTCAGGCACTGTTGATGTTCATTTATAAAATTAATGCAGCATTCAACATAGTTTCAACCAGATCCACGATCTCGAAATGTTTTGAGATGTTTGCCTTTACTTCAGCAATTAGCTGCTCTCCTGCAAAATATCAGAGTGTTGTCCACATACACAGCCACAATGATGATCTGTCCATCTGTAACTCTGACATATACATTGGAATCAGCCAACAGAGGCTTGAATCCTAATGATTTCAGGGCTTGATCTTTCTTCTTGTACCATTGTCGGCCCCTGATTGTTTCAAATCGTAGATGCTTTTATGCATTCTGCATGCATAGTCAAGAACTGAATTCGTTACATATCTTGGGGGTTGATCCATATAGACCTCTTCGTCTAGTTCGCCATGCAAGAAGGCTGCCTTCTCGTCCGCAATGTGGATCCTGAGGTCATGAGCTGTTGCATATGCAAATAACAGATGTAGGGACAAATGTTTG